>JAMPIT010000575.1:14825000-16250000 GCA_026261815.1 Monarcha castaneiventris obscurior
TTTGCTATGAGAAGAAGTGGGGGAAAAGCGGTAGAAAAATAAAATAGGAAGGACTGATGTAGACAATCCATAAAATTTTATTATGAGGATTAACTTGAAATGATGTTAATGTAACGTTAATGTAAGAAGGCTCCAATGTAATGAATTTGAGTAAAGAAGATGTGAGAAGCTTATTCCAATTCTCACTTCTTAGCCCACAAGAAGAATGACGGTTGACAATATTAAGGATTGTTAAAGGCCTAGACAAAGCTAAACTCTGTTTTTCTTGTGTTTTAACCAATGCAAGCAAATCTGGTTTCACTTACTAAAAATATGTTTATTTTAAATAGCTTATTCTTCTATTTGG
The DNA here is from genome assembly GCA_026261815.1 of Monarcha castaneiventris obscurior. Lineage (NCBI taxonomy): Eukaryota > Metazoa > Chordata > Aves > Passeriformes > Monarchidae > Monarcha > Monarcha castaneiventris. The sequence continues at coordinate 14,825,347 of JAMPIT010000575.1, forward strand.
GTTTTATGCAGTAGGTGTGCCAAGTATATGACTATTTCTGTATTGAATTTTGGCAGAACAAAGGAATGGAGCCTGTTCAGCTCTTGGAAGGCATCCAAGAATGAACAGTAGGATCAGGAAACAAGGATCAGTACACAATCTTTAAGTTCCTATAAATGTACGCACTGTTTTGTTTTGGAAAATGTATCGTGCAAGTCTGCCAAATTCAAAAGATAATATAGCAACACATGCAAAAAAAAGAATCACAAGAAATAATATTTATTCCTTAAAAATTTTTTTCACTATCAATGTTAAGGCTTTTATGCAAATCCATCCCTGAATGAGAAGATGATTTAATTATTCTTTATTACTGTCACATTGTCCCAACAAAGATTTGCAATTGCTTCTAAAAACCTGAAACTACAATTCCCACCAGATGCAGTAAACCACTTAACTGAATCTTTTCAAAGTAGACAGATGGAGGTTACTGTAGGTAGGAGAGGAAGCATGCTACAAATAAAGACAAATGAAGAAAGTTGAAGGTATGTGGAGCACGGGGGAAATGATTGCAAACATCACTGACAACAGAGATTGATGCCTCTTGATATGTGAGGCAATGGCGACCTGGTTCAAGAACCCAGCACGGTAGCTCGGCCTAGCTCCCAAGCTGCTCGGGCCACAGACACACAGCACCAATATGGTAGATGGTCAATATGGTGTTTATTATCTTGTCTCGTGAGGTTATATAGTTGAGGGGGTTTCTCTACGTCAGGAAGGGAGGACGATGGGATAGTAAAAGTTAGTAAGGAAAGGAAAACTACTGGGGTTATGAAGGGCTGCATTGCTTAGAGTAATTCTTATCACAGAGGAATGAAGGGGAGGAAGATTCCATGCTGCTTTCTGCTTTCCGTCACATCGCGAAATCTTCCGTTCGTTTTGTCCCTATTCTACCACAAGAGATCCCTTTTTAAAGCCTGTCACTGAAACCAACCACATACCAAAAAGGTAGGTAAATCTGGTAAGACTTACTCATCAAATAGTAACTTGGGTTGTATGAGTAACTCAGAAATGACAAAACCTTCTCTTCCAAAAATATTCAAATGAAAACAATCCTTTTCTTTCTTACTATTGGTACCTGTAAGTCTACCTTTACACCACAGTCTTGAGTTTTAGTTCTTTTTTTAAACTGAAAGAAAGAATATCTTTCTTTAGCATTTTAACTAAGAAGAAGAAAAAGTCAGTGGCCTGTTTTACACAGTGACCTACCACTGGAGAAAAAAATCATTTGGAAGATGGAAGAAATGGCTTTAAACTCATTTAGTTGCATGAGATTTGGCAGTTGTCCCATTCACAGACAGCATGGCAGTGTAACCCATATGCATATCGCAAGGATTAGGATATCGTCCTGGGAAGTGCAACGGATTATTTGCCTTAGAGCAGCAGTGGTTCATGTCTCAAACAGAACAGAGGCATGAAAATGTCTGCCTTATCCTAGCCAGTTACAAAGAAAGATGATCATCATCTCTAGCTACTTCAGGTTCATAATTATACCTCAAAAATAATTTCCAGGTAATAGCATCTGATAACTTAGAAATTGCTAAGTGTTTGTGGTTATTCTTTAATGAAGAAAACAGCATCCTAAAACTTTAGTTTACTTAAAGCTTACCTTCATTACCTTGTTTTATTCTGCAGAGCCACCATGTAAGTTCTGTGTCTCTGAACTCCAGCAGCCTGAACATCCTTGACCATAAAGTTGCTCTCAAAATTGAAGCCACTGCAGGACAGAAGAATCTCTGCCTCTGCATGCAGGACTTTTGCTGTTGCAGCAGCACATAACCCACAGATTCCTGTGCTTCCGTAGTTGTAGGCCAGCTGGACAATTAAACACCCAACAATAAAGAAGAGCACATCAAAAATGTCTTACCAGAAAGTATAGGTTTTGTTCTTCTAAGAACAAATGCCTCAAACAGAATATTAAAAGGTGTGGGGAGAGATAAGATAGAATTGGGTTGTGGGCTGTGGGATGTGCCTGCAGAAGCACATTGCAGCACAAAGGAGCACATGGTGGCACAGAGAAGCTTGTCTCCGCTGGACCCTGTGGGGAGGAGGTGTCACGCAGCAGACCCCTACGGAGAGGAGCCTGCCGGGAGCTGATGGACGAGTGAACAGCGAGTGATCACTCCATAGAAGGACATTTAGAAAGCGTGTTGCTGATGTGGCAACATGGGATAGGTCATGTAGTGAGAATTACCGGTAAGGAAATACTGTGCCTTAAAAAAGTGTATAAAACCAGCTTGGTTTTTTTGAATAAACGATTCAGATTCCCTGCTGATCTGGGTCTGTGTCTCAGTCACTCACAAATGGTGTCCTGCATCAGGGACTGAAAGGCAACTGGTGGTTGCTCCAGTGAGGACGACTCAGCTGAACTTTACAGAGGGGCTGAAAAGAAGCCTGGGGGCTGAAATGAAGCCCAGGAGCTGAAACAAAGCTTGGGAGCTGAAACGAAGTTCGTAGCACCAGTCAACCTTTCTGCAGGATGAAGGGTAGCAGCTGAGAACCATGGGGAGTGGTGTTTCCCAGAAGCAAAAGAATATCACAGACACGTTGGAACAGATTTTGCAAAAACGTGGCAGGAAAGTTGAGTCTACAGATTTGAACAGACTCTCGTTCTGGGCAAAGGACTGTGATCCAACTTTAGATAGTACCACACGGGATCAGCTGGAGCCATGTCGCAGTGAGCAGCTGGAGCTGGGAGAGTCCATCCCGGCAGTGTATTCCCTCTCCGCCTACCCTCTGCAACAGTGTAGCGGCAGCGACCCGGGAGACCGTGCGGAGCTGCGCGGCGCCAGAGCGGCAGTGGCGAGCACATGACGGTGAGCACTTGGCAGCGAGCACATGGCAGACCCAGGGGGTGGCAGCAAACACTGCACTGGCAACACAGCAGGTCTGGCGGGGTGAGCATGGCTATCTGCATGTGGGAAGAGCGGAGGCGGGCTGGGGACCCCGGTGGCACCAGCAGGGGCAGCACCAGCAAAGGCAACACCACATCCCTGCTCACCGCGCATGGCAAGATTTGCCCAGAGAGGCGTGGCTGCCATCTCGGCACTGCCAGAGCCCTGTGAGCTGCCACAGCGCAGCTGCCCAACCCGCGCCCCTCCCGCCGCTACCACTACAGCCAGGGCTTCCATCTCCTGCAGTCCCTCGTGAGCTGATACTGTGCTGGAGAAAAGAATTGGGTGGATGGATAGCCCCTTCCTCGGTGGGGGGGGGGGGGGGGGGGGGGGCGGCAGCATGATTGCACTGGATTGTGTGGGGGCAGCTGTGAGCTGGACATGTCATTCCTGCAGCTGGTCCATGGAACTCTCCTGTTTTCATTATTCAGAATGTTGCCACAACCCTGGACCCTCACTGTTAAGACTGTTTTTTTACTGTATCACTTTGTTACCCCCTACATTGTTCTGATTGCTTTTTGCGATGGATAATAATACTGATTTTTAAGCTGTCCTTTCAAGCTGAAATGACACAAAGCCATTAACTCTTTTATATATTGCATATTTTCAGTTACTGTCTGTAGGCGGAAGTATTCCCTTGCAATTTTAAGTTGTTTCCCAAGGCTCTGTCTGTTTAATCACTTTCTCCATTCAAGGGAAGGAGATGTGTGTTGTTGCCAGTTACTGGGTGTTTTAATCTGTCCCCCTGTTCATGGGGAAGATAGGCTCTTGTGAAGTTGTGTTCCTAACTGATATTAATAAAGGTTTGCTTGTAGGTATTTTAGGGAAGTCCTCCTGGTCAAGGCTCAAGGCTCTGGCCAAGCCCTAGCCCTGTATAGTTGGAAAATTATGCCATCAGACCCAGGTGTTTCTGCGCTAAAAATGTAAATAAGTCACTTTGACTTGCTGATTTGGTCATATAAAAGCTGGACCCCCTTTAGAGGTAAACTTAGAAGCTTTGTATGGGAAAGGCTCTCCAAGTCCTCACTGTGAAATGGGACTCCCCAGCTATTGCAGACTCTGGGTAATGGTATTTAGGCAGTTGATGATATTACCTTGCTTACTTTCACTCGGTGCGCACTTGTTTTATTAGATGTACTGTTTTGCTGTTCATAGTAGAGAACTGCATGTCATGTTACACATTTTTCTGAATTTGGTAGGTTGAAATATGTGCATCTTTTGCTTCTGCCCATACAGGTGAACGTGCAGAAAAGGCCTATAGAACTCTCAAGTCCAAGTTGTTGAAACAAAAAAGGGGGGGTGCAGAGATGGGATATAACCCCACAAAAGACTGCAAAAAGCCTTACATGTTCTTAATTTTTCAATTGCATACAGAATGATCGTAGGCGCACTTAGAAAAAGCTCCAGTACTTGGGAAATGGGAAGGACCCTTTCAATTGATAACCTGGAGGCAAGGATATGCTTGTGTTTCCACAGATTCCAATCCACGATGGCTACCTGCAAGAGTGGTCTGACCAGCTTTGGTTACTCTGGTTTCATCATCAGCTCATGGGGAGACTAAAGGAGGAAGATGAATGAAGCTTGTTTGGTATGGACAGTGGGCCAAATATGTTCTAACGTTGGGAGTGTTTTGTTTCGTGATTTTTGTTTGTATAGTTGATCAAGCCTTGAAAAAAGTTAAAACAAAAAAGGGGAAATTGTGGAGAGAGATAAGATACAATTGGATTGCAGGCTCTGGGATGTGCCTGCAGAAGCACATGGCAGCACAAAGAAGCACAGCAGCACAAAGAAGCACATGACAGAACAAATTTAGGAACAAACGCCTGCATTTCTTTGTCAAGCTGAATTAATATATTTTCAGCTTCTTCTACCATCTGTTTTAATGTACATACTGTATATCTGTGAATTGCAGTTTTTAAATTCACCTGCACTAGCTGAAAATTCAATAAAAATTAAGAAGTCACATAGTTCATTATTCCTATTTCAACAGCCAACTATCCCTCAAAAGATTCCTATGCTATCTACACCTACAGCCTATTACACTTTCCTAAGTTAGTGATTTTGTGCACTAGATCATCCTGCGCTTCAGATCCATTTCAGGTGAGAAGGACTTTGATATTTAAATAATATATTATAGAGTACAACAGCAAAAAATGCAGTGGCTCTATTAAACTGTTTTACTACACCATATAGCATACAAAATCTAACAAAAAAGTGCCTTCAGTATCACCCATACCATGACTCATCTGACACTTACAAATCACACAGTTCCCCTTGGACAGAATGCTGGTAATAAGTAGGCCAATCTTCATGGAAAGTTGAGTCAGGAGTATTTTAAAACAAGAGATAGTTCCTGCCACATTGTGGAGTGTACATACCACTCAAGACTCATTCTCCTTCATACAAAACCACAAACACATTCCTTCTAGTATCCAGTCCTTCAGCTTGCAGTTCTCTTGCACTTTATGTATTGATCAGGTTGCACCCAAAATTTTTCTTTATGTCAATTATGTTTTTGCTTAGAGAAACCATTTACAAAGCCATGTCAGCAGAGTTGTCATGAAACCGTATCATATTACAAAACCTGCTTGATCTCCTAGAAAATAATTATAATACTCTTCATGTGGTATGAACCCTGTCCTTTAAACATGCATGAATTAGAGCAATAAACAAAATTAGATGAAAGTTGAACATCAAAAACAAATTATGCTAACAAGACATCTTCACCACATTTCATCACACAACATGCTTACTGTATGATAAATAAGTATTTAAATGAAGAGGGAAACTCTCTTTTTGTACTATGCATTCCTGTTCTTTGTTTTGGTCATAAAATCACAGAATCATTAAGTTTGGAAAAGACCTCCAAGATCATCAAGTGCAGCCTTTGACTAACCACCACCTTGTCAACTAGACCAAAACAGTGGGTGCCACATCCAGTTATTTTCAGAACACCTCCAAGGATGGTGACTTCACACCCCCACAGCCTACAATAATACTTGAAAACCCTTTCAGTGAAGAAATTCTACCTGATACAATACATTCATTTTCTTTCACTTCCAGAATCCGCTGTGGCTTGCACTGGGCCTAGGCTGGTAGAGCACTATCAATTGGCCAGACCTGTCCAGTTACACTGCTCTTCAAGTCCATTTTCCTCACAAAGTAGTGCAAACCTGGCACTGTTCTTGCAATTCTCGTGATCTTCAACCATCCTTGTTCCTGTGATAGGGCTTTTCCTGAGAGCCCTCAGAAGCTTTGAGGTATTCCTTCCAAAGGATAGGTCTAGGAATGCTTTTATTCAACAGAGTTGCTTGATGACATCACTCTCTTTTTTTCAGGCTCCTAAGTGTAAATAAATGCCATTTATTTGCAACAGAGATGAATCTGCATCTCTCAAAGAAATCTTAAGAACAAGCATCATTCCTGTATTTCAGATGGAGTTACTGAACAGCCCACACAGGTCTATCAATATTCTAATAATTATCACAGCTGAATACACTCCAAACAAGCTCTTCCAAGACCTGGAAATTTATCGACTTTTGAAAGAGATCAATAGTTTCAGTAGAAAATGTTTAAAAATATGGTACATTTCAACAGAAAAGCAGAAGTCATGAGGAGCAGCTGAAGGGGCTAGGGGGGCTCAGCCTGGAGAAAAGGAGGGTCAGGGGGGCCTTCTTTTTTTCCACAACTCCCTGACAGGACAGTGTAGCCAGGTGGGAGTTGGTCTCTTCTTCCAGGCAATAGACCCAAGATGTGTCAGGGAGATTCGGGAAGAATTTCTTCACAGAAGGGGTTGCTAAACATTGGAATGGGATTCCCAGAGAGGTGGTGGAGTCACAATCACTGGAGGTTTTGAAGAAACAACTGGATGTAGCATTTTTTGCTGTGGTCTAGTTGACAAGGTGGTGATCAGTCGAAGGTTGGACTTAATCCTGGAGGTCTTTTCCAAACTAAATGATTCTGTGATTTTCTGAAAACAATGAAAATTACTCTGTTCACAGAAAGTCTATTATTTTTGCATTTTTTAAATACTCTCAAGGCATTTCCCATTGTAATACTTCTCAAAATTACATCAGGCAAACATCCTTAAACTTGGAAATTATTACTTTGTGGTACTGCCTGAAATAGCTTCTTCCGTCAAAAAAAGACAATCTAGCTACTGCAGGAAGAGCTGTGACAGTATTTAGAGTTTTACACTAAAAGTTAGTCTCTCACTTCCCACCTCTAGCATTACGCACCTGACTGTGTTACTCCTCTCTGTATTTTTTCCTCTATAAAATGGGGATAGTGAAATACCTGTGTCTGTTGAATTTGACAATCCTCTCTCCTACCCTACCCCAGCATGACAAGGGGAGATAGAGGTATGTCTTGGGGTGACTCTATGATGTGTATCCCCTATCGCTGCTCTATGCCCAGAAATTAACTTCATGCCTTTCTGTGCCTTTAAACTGAGCCTGAGAGGGGGGAGAGGAAAAAAACCAAGCGAACTTTTCAAAACAGTTGTTCAAGGACACAGATACACACTCCTCTGCATCCTGCTGCAGCAAGGAGACGAAGCACCCTTCTTGCTTTTCAGCCAGTTTTTGGCTCCTTTTCTGCGGAGGGAGACGGAGAGTTGAATTTTGTTTTCCTGGGACTTTGGTTTTTCCCTTCTTCTCTTCTGGACTGTTTCAAAATCAGAACACATCAGGAGAATTTTTCACTGAGGCCTCACACTGACCCGAGGCAGAGGAGAGAGACCACACCTACAAAAGGACTCTGAAATCTTCCCAGGTTTCTTTCCACAGCAAGAAGTTTTACTATTTAGCATTATTATCCTTTTCCTGTGTGTTTGTTTGTGGCTTTGTTGAGGTGGACATAAAAGCACACACTTGCTGTAATCCAAAGTCGAGAGAGATAGGAAGATTTTTAATTTTTCTACTGCTATTCTTACACCTCTTTACAGTTGCTGTGGCCTATTAGGATTGGCTGCTTAGCAAACAGTAACAAGGCTGTCTAACAAAACAATGACCATTCAGGCAGTAAAAAAATTAGCTATACAAGCAAAGGTATAGTTGCTACATATTATTCACAACTTCTTCCTTCTACTCTCTCAATGTCCCATAACAAGAACATCCTCTCCTGGTGTCCAGAACATCTTCTCTAGTTGATTATCTTCTTGGCCTTCTCTGTGGGTTTCACTGAAGCTGCAAAACTTCCACTGTAAAATTCTCACGGGTGAATTCTGATCGGATTCTGGTCTGACTCTGTGAAGCCCCCAGACCAGCTGTCAGCCTCATCAGGTCTCCCCTTTTGTTTTTGTATTACAAAGGCAGCGTTTATTGACTTTTGCAGGGCCCTTTGCAAAAAAGACAACAAACAAACACAGCACAATAAGCAGGATGCAAAAAATAACTAATAGGATTAGGCATCCAATTTTAAGTAGATTTTTGATCCATCCTGCAATTTGCCAATTGCCAAACAAACTAGTAAGCCAATCAGATTTTGATTCTTCACGCAATTTTGACACACTTGTTTGCAATTCCTTAATGTGGGCATGAATAGATTTTGAATGATCAGACAGATTCATACAACACATTCCATTGAAATCTTCACATCTATGTCTATGTGCTAACAACAAAAAATCTATAGCAGCTTTATTTTGCAGTGTAGCATGCTTTACTGAACCATCATCTGTTAATAATCCAGCTAAAGTAAGCAAAGTAGCATTAGTTTGCCAAGCCAACCAACATCTTAACTTGTTTAACAGTCCCAGTGCTTTAGCAGATGCTATTTGTGGAGAAAGGAAGGAAACAGCCTATCGGGTACTTGGTGGCCAAAATCTGGTGTTATCATCACAATCAGGGCCAAACGTATGGGTGCTGCGTTTTCCCCTCCGTGGTTTATGCTGTAAAATCACAGATGTGTTAGGTGTTACAAATGAGAGTCGTCCTAAGCTGCAAGGACCTCCCTTGATGTGTGATGGAATCGCAGCCTATGCTCAGTCTCTGCAAATAAAAAACACCCTTGGTGGCAAAGCTAGAGTAGTAGAGTGTGAGATATGTGGTGAACTGTAATTGCACCAGGCACTTCCATTTGCAAATATGGGTTGGTTAGGAGAAACATCCCATACTTTGGACTGATTAGATCCAGAGTAATTAAACTTAACACAAAGGTCCATTTTCACAGATCTTAAAAGCCCTATTTCTTGTGGCTCAAGAGTTGCACGGGGCAGGTATGAAACCCATTGATCCCAAGTATCAGCATGATTGCATGATTGTAAAAGCCTGCTAACTGCCCTAGGCTTTGGCCAGTCATCTATTGGCAAGCCAACAAGGCAGGTAGAAAAAGGATTGTCAGGAGTAGCAGTGGCTAAGCACAGTGTCCCGTCGCACTGGCCAGAGTAACCTACACATTGGTTCTCGGCTGACTAACAGGCCAAGCAGAAAAAGCAGGCACTAAGCTCAGCAAAACTGACAATTACCATATTGGCACCTGCATTTCTCTGTTATTCATTGCCATTTGCATTCCAGTACATCCCAATGCAAGCCAACACCCCTTGATCACAAGGATACACAGTGCAATACAGTCCTCCTTGGTCACTGGTGCTCGATGCTCTCTCTGGTCAGAGGTAGGTTGAACTACACCACCAAGGTCATCAACCTGTGCTGCTGTTATCCTCAGGATCTGGCCAAACAGGCAGTAGGATATTCTGCCACAAATCAGGATGCACACGCCTTGCTGGCACCCACCGAGGTCCAGTATCTGTGGAAACACAAGCGTATCCACGCCCCCAAGTGACAATGTCCCAGGGGCCTTCCCACTGGCTGGTAAGCAAATTTCTTACCCATACTTTAGCTCGAGACAAATGTGTTTCACTGGTGGACTGCAAGGAATAAAAATGATTTAAAATTGAGGGATTGTTTGAATGAGCCGGTATGGTCAATGGTATATACAGCTTTCAAAAGTCTGGACTGTGGGGTTTCCGCTTGCATTCTCCCCTTTTGTTTTTCTAAAGCAGTTTTAAGTGTGTGATGAGCATGTTCAACAACAGCCTGACCAGTGGGAGAATCAGGAATACCAAATTTGTGAGAGATACCCCAGAGACATAAAAAATTCTTAAGTTTCTGAGAGGCATAGGCTGGCCCATTGTCAGTTTTCATACAGGCAGGTATGCCTAAAGCAGCAAAGGCTTTGTGCAAAATTACATCACAGGCCTTTTCTCCAGCATGAGCAGAAGCCCATATAACAGAGGAAAAGGTGTCAATAGGTACATGTACATATTTAAAATGACCAAATTCTGAAATACATGTAACATCAGTCTGCCAAAGCTGTAGGGCCAAAAGACCACGGGGATTTACTCCTAAGGGTAAAGGTCAGTGTCGTGGGTTGATCATAAATTGATCGACAGCCTTTCAGACCAATCACGCTTCTCTAAACTTTACATATTTTTTCCCAGTTCCCATTCCGCGAGAGAAGGGACATCGGCGGGGGGGAGGGGAAGGGTGGCGCCGGCTGCCCCGGCTTGCAAGAGGCCGGGGACAGGCATCCCTTGCCCCTGCCCCTCTGCCTCCTGCCCCCTTTTCCCAGAGAAGGGGGGATTTTTGGGCAGTTCCCGTCCCGGCCTGGTGCAAGGATGAGACAAGGGGGGAGGGGTGGCACCCGTGGAAGGGCTGGGGATGAGCATCCCTTGCCCCTGCCCCTCTGCCTTCTGCCCCTTTTCCCAGTGAGAAGGGGGGATTTTTCGCTGCAGCACAGACTCTGGAAAATGGGGGGGAACTATTCCCTGAGCCGCAGGGTGGCTGCCGGCCATGGGGCTGAGGTTGTCCAACGCGGTGTCCTGAGAAAGGGGGAACCGGCAGAGGCCTCCAGTGCAGCCAGCAGACTTCATGGCGAACAGAGGAAGACACCCCTTTTCCACATTGTGCACCCGGCAGCGCAGAGGGAGCGGGAAGGGCTCTCTCTCCACCATGGAGCCTGGTAACACCCTACAACATGGTGGCTTTCAGAGGCAGAGACAGGAGAAAGCGGGGTCACGTGGGATGGAGCCAGAAGGGCGGGGCTGCGTGAGCACGGAGCTTAAAAATCTTCTTGCCTCACCATGATATGAACTGTAATATTGCAAACTGTTTGTCTCTTTAATCCTTGTTAAAGTACATGGGGGGATGGACATTTTTTCCGAATGGCTTGTAAAAACGGTGAAGAGTGCTGAGGCCAGGATCAAAACCTGGTGGTGAAGAAAAGCCTTATGTTCAAACCGAAGAGGAAAATGATTCATCCTTAAAAACCCCATGTGAGGGCCTGTGTGTTACCAGTCGCAAGGGCTGTGAAAGGGCTCATGGAAAAGAGATGTGTTACACCTTAGCAGAGCTTGTTTAATTCAAGCAAACCTGCGAATGGCGGCATTTTGTAAAACCACGCGAAGCAGGAGGGAAACCCTGCTTTTTTCCCTGTCCTAGAACTGTGATACTGCTTGGGGGAGGGGAAAGTGGGGGAGGCTCTGGAAGTTTGTTCTGTTGTTTTTTACATCTGGGTGTTAATAAATTTCTCTATTTTCTTCAAGTTTCGTGCCTGCTTTGCTTTCCTCCTAATGTTTATCTCACAGAAAGGACATCAGGGGGCTAATGCCCAAGTTAACCCTTAAACCACTACAGTCGGTTAAAGTTATGACAATCTGGGCAAGCACTAACAATAGCACGAGCTTCTGTAGATGTTAGTGAAAACTGTTTACACAATGTGCGCACATGCTGATGAAAAAAGGTATGAGATGTTTTAGCCTGGGCTAGTTTATCTGGTTGAGGAACTGCCCGAACAGGGTTAGCTAATGCATCAGCATGGGCATTACTTTCTGCAAGAAATCTTGGTATGTTTGTATGGCTTCTAATATGCAAAACATAAAAAGGACAAGTACATTGCAAAACAGCTGTCCATGACGCCTTTAGCAAAAGAAACAAATCAGCATTATTAACTTCTTTTAAAAGGGAACAATTTACTCATTGTACAACATCTGCAACATAAGCTGAGTCAACAATTAGGTTAAAAGGTTTATTAAAATGATGAAAGGCCATGGTAACTGCTTTTAATTCGACCAATTGTGCAGGTCCAGTACCCTGACCCTGCTAAGTCTGCCATCTCTCCTCATTTTTCCAGGTAACAATAGCTTTCCCTGTTTTTCCTGATCCATCCGTAAATACTGTAGGCTCATCTACAGGAGTACAACTTAATTTAGGTTTTGCTGATAATCGGGTGGTATTCAGGGATTGTAATAATTTATGTCTGGGAAAATGGTAATTAATTTGTCCTGTGTAGTTCTGCAGTGCACTCTGCAGTGCAGAACTATTGGCCATGGACCATTCAAAATAATCTTGCTGAACAGGAATAGTAAATTTAGCAGGATTTTTGGCAGCAATTTGCAGGCATCGGTGTCAACACTTAATTAACTGAGCAATCAATTCAAAAATTGTAGTGACTGGTTTTTTAGGTTTGTGAGGTAAAAACATCTATTCTAAAATACGCAATGGGTCAGGGGACCAATGATCAGACCATTGTGCAATAATACCTGTTGGATAAAATTCTGGAATTACTACAAAAACTATATCAATGTCAGGGTCCAAACAGTACACATGACAATTGGAAATAGAATACTTTTTAAAATCAGTATTTAGTCAGTGGCAAAGAGGCAGGAAGGGTATTTGCTTGCCATTCCGGCAAGAGCATTTTATTGCATGCTTCCTGTCAAAGGGTGCAGAGGCAAATACACAGAAGATGGCTGGCTCAGGCCAGGGGAAAAGTGGGATCAGGGAGCAGGGACCTGTGGGAAAGCTCTGGGGGAGTGACCAGGCTGACAGACAACCGCAGAATTCAAACCAGGACAGGCTCAAGGAGCAGTGTACCTCAGTGGGGAGACCCTCCAGTCACTCCAACACAGTGTGAGTTCACGGGCCACCACAACTCCTCCTTTCTGTATTAAACTAAGAGGCCTCCCCAGGAATCCCAAAACCCAACATCCCAAAAACTTAACATATACAGAACAACAACAATTATCAGAAGCGCCCAAAGCTCAATGTCCCAACAACCCAAATATACATAATCAGAAACATCCCCCACCCCAGTGTCCCAACAAGTCCTCAAATCTTTCAGATGATTTTCTTTCTGGATGCTGGAATGGATGCTCTCATAGGCAGAGGTAAGGTTGAAGCAGCACAGTTTTTTCTGGGCTGTGGCAGAGTTCAGGCATTCACTGCTGCTGGTTACCAGGAGCATTCAGAGGACAGCAGGGTGATAGGTGTTGGGTGCTGGACATCATGATGGTGAGTGCGGGCACAGGCTCTGGTAGTTGCTTCTGTTGGGACTCAAACAGGGTTAAAATTTTGCAATTTTCAAATGGAGGGGGGCCTTTCCCTTCTCCCCTCTCTTAAAGGTTTGGGGAAAGGGGAATGGCATAAGGGTTGCAGGGATATGGGAACCCAAGGCTAGGGAAAAGCCTAGCAGAGGGTGATGGTAGGGAAGTAACAGAATGGGGTAGGATATGGGGAGACACCACAGGTGTCCAACTTATCCGTTCGCAGTCTTGTTTGCAGTTCTGGTTCTCGGGACTGCGTGTGTCTGTTTCTATGGTGGTCATCGGTGCTGGCTTGCGTCGTCTTCGCTTCCAGGCGACAGATGCTTCATCTTTGGACTGCACTTTGTTCTTTTTGATTGGTGTTCTGTCTGTAGCAACGATGTTTGCTGGGCTGGTGCAGTTTTTCTCTGGCATCTTCCAGGTGTCATCTGTGGCTTTAGGTTTTCTCATTCCAGTCCTTTGGTCTTTACACTCAGTAGCAGAATCTGAAAAGTCACTGTTTTGCTCCTTTGGCTGCTGTTTTGCATCCTCTGGCCGTGCCTGCCAGCTGCTCAGGTTTACTGCTTTTGGGAACTATCTGAGTCCTACAGCCTGGCTCCTGCAACCCCCCCTCTTTTTCTTCTTCTGTTGCAGCACAGGAGCAGGGGATGCAGGCAGAGCCTGGGCTGAGGTGAAAGGCAGCACTTGGGCGGGGTTCTCGTAGCCGGAGCAGCACGGCGGCAGCAGCTTGGTAGCCTCAGGGCATTTACGAAACTGCAGCGGAGCCGGCAAAGGCCGGGCATGGCCCCGCAGTGCCGCAGCCGTGAGGAAGCGGCCGGGGCCAGCCGGCACATTTGGGACAGAGCGTCTCTCTAGGAGCTGGCTCCAGCTCGCTGCCACACCGGGGGGGAGCTAAGTCCATGATGTTAAAAACAAGAGAGTACTGTCCTTTTAACTTTCGCATCACGTGGCTGGCCGGGGCGAGGCGCACTAAGCGCGGGGTCCGGTCTCGGGCCGGCTGCATGGCTGGCCTGGGTGAGCCCTCGCCTTGGCGAAGAGCCAGGCACGAACTGGCAGGGGGCACAGCCGCATCGGCGACAGGGGAGAAACGCTTTGCTGGGGCTCTCAGGAACGGCGGGGCAGGCGGCCCGTCGGGGCTGCCGCGGGGGAGGAGAGGTCTGCAGCCGATCAGCAGCCCGAAGGGGTCGATCGGCAGCTTTTTGTCTGGGCTGGCCACGCTGCGTGCTGCTCAGGATACTGAGAGCAGCAGGGCCAGGCTTCATCACTTGCCACACTCGCTGCTGCTTTTTCAGTCTGTGTTCTAAAGATACTAGATACCCCCTGTTTCTAGTATCGTCAGGCTGTTTCAAGCCTCTTAGGGAGTCTTTAAATTCCGCTTTTTTCTGCGGCTGCAAGTCCTCGGGGCTTGTGTTAAAGCTCCTGTGAGGCTGCTGGGGAAAGTCTGGGATACAGGAGGGAGAGGCAGTGTTCGCGGCTTGCAGGAGACTCCCGATGGAGGGAGAGGGACCCGACGCGACGCGAATTGACGCGAGGGAGGGGCTCGGGACGGAGCGGGGACCGCGCGTGGTAATGGGAGCGGGAGCAGGAACAGGAGGGGGGGCGCGCGAGGGCGGCAAGCTGTGGCACTGTGGCCGCGGGCGCCACGTGGTGTCCGCCATCTTGGATGAGGGAAGCGGAGCCGGCAAAATTGAAATTAAAAATTGCAGCTTGTATTGCGGTTTGGGCCATGCTGCCATCGCGATCTTGGAACAAATCTGGAGCAGCAAGAACCAGGGAAGTGGATACAGGAAAGGGGGTTGGGATAGAGCTGGAGGTAGTTTGGCCTTCATGACCCCTGGCAGGGGACAAAGGAGACCGGGAGGGGGCAGGGAGACGGTAGCAGCCCTGTGCACTTTGGCAGACTCCATCTCCCGGTTTTCTTTGAATTAGGGCAGAGGGAGTAGGAATACAGGGGGAGGAAAGTGGCAGAAGGTTTTTTACACTGGGATTAACATTTTTAGACTGTTTTACAAAATTATCAATGGCTTTTGCTAACTTATAAGGCAGATACCCTCTTCCAGACAGAAACAACCATCTTACAAAGCGTTTTAAATACTCAATTAGCCATTGCCTGAATAACCATTGAATAAAATGTTTTAAACCTTCCCTGGTATAACAAAAATTCTCATGAACAAGGGCTCTCAAAACTGGGAAAAAAGCTTCCCGCAGGAGACAAGAGAATTCTGCTCCCATCTCCTTCTCTTCCCAACCTCAAGGTAAAAGAAATTTAAAAGAAAAGGATACAAAGGTGACCCGTATTACCTTTGGGGTCAAATAAGTCTCGAGGATGGTCCACTGACTTAGACCAGTCTTCTCTTTCTGTAGAAGGTTGTTGGTCTTCCCTGCCGAGCCTCTGATAAAACTCAGAGGTTACTTTGGGGTAATGGCTGCTAGAAAGGCGATTTTAATTCCACCGACGAAGCTCTGCCGGAGACGCTCTCCAGGGACTGTCCGAGGCCATCCCATGTTCAGGCAGCAGTTAATACTTTTTTTAAATCAGTATTTAGTCAGTGGCAAAGAGGCAGGAAGGGTATTTGCTTGCCATTCCGGCAAGAGCATTTTATTGCATGCTTCCTGTCAAAGGGTGCAGAGGCAAATACACAGAAGATGGCTGGCTCAGGCCAGGGGAAAAGTGGGATCAGGGAGCGGGGACCTATGGAAAAGCTCTGGGGGAGTGACCAGGCTGACAGACAACCGCAGAATTCAAACCAGGACAGGCTCAAGGAGCAGTGTACCTCAGTGGGGAGACCCTCCAGTCACTCCAACACAGTGTAAGTTCACGGGCCATCACAGAAATAGATTGTTGCACCTTATTTCAGGCTTGCTGAGCTTTAGGGGTAATCTGTCTTGGTGAGTTTAAATCTGAATCTCTTGCTAATATATTGAACAAAGGAGAAAGTTGTGCAGTGGTGAGTCCTAAATAGGGATGCAGTCAATTAATGGTTCCTAATAATTTCTGTGCATTATTTAGAGTATGCACTGTAGTGTCAAATTGAACAGATTGAGGGCATATCGTACATTCAAATATTTTTAATCTCAAATATTTCTAGGATGCTTCTGTTTGGATTTTTTCAGGTGCAATCTGTAATCCATATTTGTGCAGAGCCTTTAAAAGCTCTGGCTGCATGTTTTACAAATTCTGTTTGCAAGGAGATGCTATCAATATGTCATCCATATAATGATAGCAATAACTATTAGGGAATTGTTCTCTGATAGGTGATAGAGCTTGGGCCACATACTTTTGACAAATAGTTGGACTGTTTTTCATACCTTGTGGTAAAACTTTCCATTGATATCATTTTACAGGTTCAGCATTGTTAACAGCTGGTACTGAAAATGCAAATTTTGGTCTATAATCAGGATGTAAGGGAATTGTAAAGAAGCAATTTTTCAAATCAACAACTAAAATGTCCCATGTTGCAGGAATCATAGTAGGAGATGGCATGCCTGGTTGCAGTGCACCCATATTTTCCATGATTGCATTAATGCGTCTCAAATCATGTACTAATCTCCATTTGCTGGATTTCTTTTGAATTACAAATACAGGAGTGTTCCAAGGGCTGACAGATGGCTCTATTACACGGGACAATCAGTTAACCATCGCAGAGGTGTTACTGGGTGGCAACCACCCTGCTGCACAGTGACCCTTATTAAAAATTTGTGCCAATTGTAACTCTCCAAGTGGCCAAAACATCACGTCCCCATAAATTTAGAGGCTCAGCAGTCACATATGGGCTAACGGTAGCAACCTGGCTGTCTGGATTTTTTATAAGCACAAAATGTGTACTTAAGTAACTTTGTGTCATTCTCCCAAGACCCACAATTGAATTTTCCATTGCAGTAACAGGCCACGAGTTTGGCCAGTCATGATGTGAAATCACTGTAACATCTGCTCTCATATCAATCAACCCTTTGATCTTAACAGTCTGTGGCTGTGCCCCTTTCAGTGTTAGCTCACAAATCAGTTGCAGTCTCTGCTTGGAAAGTTGTTGAGTCTAAAAAACCTGAGGCGCACCGGTAGAACCAAAGCCTTGGTCTCCTCTCTCTTTATATTCAGTCCTGGGAACACAAGACTTGAAAGGTACAAATTGATCAATACAAGTATAAGCAGGTATGACTGCAGGAGGAGTGGGTGTAGAAACCATTGCACATATGCGGGAGTTAGGTACTCCACACAATTGCTGGTTCTTACCTTCACCTCTGGGACACCTTACCCCGAGCCCGAACAGATGAGAAACGTCTGCAGACGTTGTTTCAGGTTGTTTATTTCTTCTTATCTCTAGCTAGCTCTCAGCTCCGGCCGCACATCTGATGCCAGCCGAGTCCGAGCGGGAACTGCCCAGTCCTGGGCCGTCCCGTCCTTTTTGTACCCTTTTCGTGATCCAACCATTCTTCACAATGTATTTATTATTTACTATTCTACGCCAATTAATTTGCACTATTCTAGACGCATAATTTCTACCTCTTTTTCATTCTACCAATCATTTTATGCCAACACTAAGAGAGAAGATGGAGGAGAAGGAGAAGGAGAAGGAGAAGGAGAAGGAGAAGAAGAAGAAGAACAGGGCAACACCCAAAATCCTCCATCTTAGACCCTTCATCCTCATATTAAAAATCCTAAAATCTACTTTTTACCTTGTAAAATACTGAACTACTACTCATTTTTAACTTCTCTTGTTTTGCATTACTTCGTGCTGTGTCGGCAATCTTTCCCATGGACTAAAATCAAAGACAGTGTCATTCTGGGCTTTTTGCCAGGGTCCAGGACCCCTGTGCCGGGGCTCCTGACCTCCCAGGGCAGCCAGAGGCGTGCCTTGGGTTCCAACACACATATTTGTCCTGTAAAGTCTGCGTCAATCACTCCCGGATGCACAAAAATCCCTTGCAAAGTAGCACTTAATCTTCTTATTAGCAAAGCACTTAAGTTTTGCCCTATAGGTCCATGTGCATCCAAAGGCACTTTATGAACTGCAGGAAAGTCTATGATTACTGTGCTGGAGGTGCAAACATCCACCCATGCTGAACCTTTTGTTCTGCCAGCAAGCCTGTCACATAAACCTGTGCCAGGCGCAGCGGTTCCTGGGGAAGCATTTTTGTCTGCACGCAACTTCCCCTCGCATTCCTTCGGTAGTTTCCCTGATTCTTAAGAGTTGCCCATTGGCATGGAAACAAGATTTACATTGTTTCACATAATGTCCTGGTTTACCACATCGGATACACAGAACTGCTCCAGGGGCTGCTTTGTTATTGTTATTTGCTCCAGAGGGAGTTCTGTGTGGGCACTGAGTTTTAAAATGTTCTGGCTGTCTACAACTGTAGCAATTATGTGTCATTTTAATAGCTGCTGCAACAGCTGTAGCAACAGAATTGGTTAGCATAGCCATTTGCCATAATTAGTAGCAAGTTGGTGGTGCTCAGATAATACTGGCCAGGGAAATGGAACACGCTGATCAGGCCCTTGACCTTTGCCTCTGACCACTGGGAAGGCAGAGATTTCAGGGTCTTGTGGCTCTTTTGAATCTGGTGATTGCCAAATAACTTTAAGATGCTCAGCGGCTTTGAAATCTTTATCAAATAACGCTTGGAGTCTAATATTTCTCCAAATAGCTGCAGGATCCCACTGTGACTTGAGTTACAGACACAGGTTGCAAAGTTAAGGTATCTCTATAAACCAAGCTGCCACTTTGAATCCCTGGCACAGATTCTTTCACGCCTTGTGCAAAAGGATTAGTAGCAGCAGACAGCGGGGGTGCGGCAGCAGGCAGTAGGGGCGCTGGTGGCACACTCTCATTCCAGCCTTTTCCATCACTGTCACCCCACCCAGCAGGTAGTAAAGGTAGAGCAAAGGGATTTGTAGGGACAGGAGAGGGGGAAGGAGAGCGAGAAGCAGGATTTGAAAAGGGAGGAGGCAAAGCTCTGCGCAGATTGGGTATTGGAAACAATACAGATCTTTCCTCACTCGCCTGTGCCCTGCCAACCCCTCATGCTGCAATGTTTCTAGTCCCGCCAGCATTATCTGTCTCTGTTCTCTCTCCTGCGCCAACTGCAGCAGCGTCTTGTTCTTTTTTCAGTTCTTTCAAAGTGTTTAAAGCTAATTTTTATGTTGTCATAAATTCTTTAACAGTATCATCTCCACAAGAGGCAAGGTCGAGAATATGCCATCCCACTGCTTCCCATGTCTGTATACTGAAAGCATTGACAGGTCGTCTCAGTTCCTTGGCTTTTACACCAACCTAACAGTCTTTGACTGCAAGATTAGCGTTAGCTTATTAAAATTTACGCCACATTGTTTTAACATCGAAATCCATATATTGACTATTGAATTTTCTTCTTGGGATGTATTTGCTCCCATTCTGTTATCAATGGGCTCACCTTTAAAAGGTTGCGGTCTGATCCGGATCTTGGTAGCTCTCCTCGCTGCTCTCCTCCCGTTGAATCCACCTCCCCTGATCTATGCTCAGGCTTCCTGCTCTCCAGGCAGGCTCTTTGAATCACATTGGGGTCACCATATGTGGCTTTGTTGAAGTGGACATAAAAGCACACACTTGCTGTAATCCAAAGTTGAGAGAGATATGAAGACTTTTTATTTTTTCTACTGCTATTCTTACACCTCTTTACAGTTGCTGTGGCCTATTAGGATTGGCTGCTTAGCAAACAGTAACAAGGCTGTCTAACAAAACAATGACCATTCAGGCAGTAAAAAAATTAGCTATACAAGCAAAGGTATAGTTGCTACATATTATTCACAACTTCTTCCTTCTACTCTCTCAATGTCCCATAACAAGATCATCCTCTCCTGGTGTCCAGAACATCTTCTCTAGTTGATTATCTTCCTGGCCTTCTCTGGGCTTCACTGAAGCTGCAAAACTTCCACAGTAAAATTCTCACGGGTAAATTCTGATTGGATTCAGGTCTGACTCTGTGAAGCCCCCAGACCAGCTGTCAGCCTCATCATTTGCTAAATAAAGAGTTTTTTATCTCTTTCACTTTCGTCTGCGGAAAATTTTTTTTCCCGAACCTGGTAGGGGAGGGGTGGTTGCAACCTCCATTCTATCAGAGAATATTTTCCTCCAAATTTGTCCAAACCAGCCCAAGGTATCATGATTCTATCCACAAAATACATCAGCCTGGAAAGGCCTGTGGCTTTTCTTCCCACCAGTAGTCAAAATAATGCCTAAGTTTTGAGCACAAGAAATAAACTCAGAAAATTTTCACCAACACCTATCTTCTGTACTCCTTTTTGTGGTCCCTCCAGGCACTCACTGAAAAGCTGCTTATCTGCTTTAGAATAAACAACCCTGTATGTTCAAAACTCTGTTGAATACATATTTTTCACTTCATAAAGCTTTGATTTAAACATGCCTATATATATATATTTATATATAAATGCCTATATATATATTTTTATATATATATATATAAATATATAAATATATATATATTTATATATATATATTTATATATAAAAATTCAGTTAGTCATTTGTACCTAAAAGCACACAAATATAATCCTCTTTCTCCACACCTGGGACTGCAGTTTGACAAAAATAACTGAATTTCGCAAGCAAAATTGCTATTGAAAAAGTGAACAAGGACCCTAAGAGCTGTTTGAAAATAAGAGTCTTAAACTCAAAAACCTTCCTCACAAACAGTAATGCAAGTTCCTCACATGTAACTTTAATGAAATAATACTTTAAAAATCAGGGATCATTCAAAGTTTCTGACCATCCAAATAAAAGTTTAAAATTTAATTTCTTCTATGTTTTTATTTTTCAGTTTATGATGAAGGAAGGAATTTTATCACAAAAAGGAGTGAGAAAAATGGAAAAATAAAAAAATTATTCATCAGTAAATATATCAAAGGAAACAATTTACAGAAACTGAAACTCATGACAGTTGAGTATGATTTTTTTCCTAATTTTAAACAAACTGAGATAATGTATTTAACAGAAAAGAGTATCAAAAAATAGCTATAGCATCACAAATATGAGTTGATGGCAGCATTATGTCTAATTGCTCACTCTAAAAAATGGAATAATTCAGTTTCATTTTTGAAGGCAGATTCCAGGATCAAGATTTTGTCAGATGGGGCATTTCAGCTACTGCCTTTTAAATGTACTTGAATTCAATCAAGTTTAAGATTTGCAATACTTCTGTTATTTCTATTGTAACTATTCAAGCTCTCAAAGCTGAACACATGCAGAGAAGTTTAAGATACCTGTGCTATTTTTGAAAGCTTGAGTATGAGGTTAATTTGGAAAATTTACAAATACATTAGTGTTAGAATAAATGAAACCCTAGCTATTTTGCTACTTTGCTTGGATTATTGAGTTTAGCAAATGAACTCTTTGTATATAAGATCATCTGTATGGATAATTCTGTTTTCACTGAACTGCAGCGCGTGATTATTTAGGACTAATTTAGGGCAAAGTAGAAAAATTAAGTAACTTCATTTGAATACAAAATGTTTTGAAACTCAAACTGTTCTTTGTCCATAATGTGTAACTTCATCTACGTGTACAAAGTTAAAGGTGTTTACTATGAGAGCAATATTGCTGAACACTTAGGTGATGATTAGCTTATATCCCCACAGCAGTGTCTTTTTGAACAGTGACCCAGCAGTGTTGATAGATTCATACAGAAGCACATCTTCACTTGCTTTAAACTGGCATACTCTATACTAGTAAATACAGAAATTTGACACCAGCTGAGACTCACCTGAATGATCTGCACCTTCCCTTACTTCCAAAGGTTCCACCCTCAGGAATAGAAATACATGAAATGTGTATGCTTTTCTTTAGATTTGAGTACTTTTTCAAATCTGAAATAAAGCTGTTTTTTTCCCATGGTAAAATAGGTCAAACAGTTCCTGTCACAGACCATTATATTACAAGAAGCACTTCTGTAAGTGATCACAACCCAAAAATTGCCTTCAGGCTCAATCAGTCAGTGTGGGAATCCAGAGTGCAGAGAATATTCCTCTGCCTGTTTTGAAGAACTTAACCCCACTGAACAATGCTAGTTTTGACCTTTATCCATGGAGAAAACTGCCTACACTCTGGGAAGAATTAAAATCTACACCAATGTGAACTACATAGTAGAATATTATGTAAGAATGTCACAGGGTGAAGAACTTGGAGGTTTGGGGTTTGTTTATGTAGTAAATAGATAAATAGTGAGGTTTCCAAAATGGTGGATGTTTACATCATTTTAGACTTCGTGCTCCTTCTTCAAGACCTCCATATTTTGCTGTAGAAGTAGCTTAGTATGATTGGGTAGAATTTGCCGTAGTTCCTGTCTGCGTAACAAGGTGATTTACTGGACACTGGTGGAAAAGTA
This sequence comes from Monarcha castaneiventris obscurior, assembly GCA_026261815.1. Lineage (NCBI taxonomy): Eukaryota > Metazoa > Chordata > Aves > Passeriformes > Monarchidae > Monarcha > Monarcha castaneiventris. Next base: position 14,847,975 of record JAMPIT010000575.1, read on the forward strand.
AAAATATCTGTCGTTTCCAATTTCTATTGGGCAGAATGCCTTTAAAAGGGCTGCAAAATCTTGATACGAGTACACTTGCAGCTTTTCTCTACTCTCGCTATGTTCCTTGTAGCCTTGTAGCTGATAAGAACCTAATAAACAACTCCTTGAAGAAGAAGAAACTGAATGCTCATCTGTCCCGTCCGTCTAGGGAATTTCTAGCAAGGACTCTTGAGATTTTCTCCCATCAGGAGAAGCTGATGTATGGCACGAAATGTGTCAAGTCAGAAAGCAAAAAGTCACATGACTGATTTAAACTCGGGACATTTTGAAAGGCTAAATTTAAGGTGAAATTAATCTTTTCTGGCTCTCTGAACTATCTTTTAGATTTTCAATTACAAGAGCTGTTAAGAGTAATTTTCACAGTCACATAGAAGCACTTGAAAATGCATTAAAGTTGAGAATCAGCAGCATTTACATCTTTCACATGATTATATTCTCAATCGTACAAATACTGGAAAACAGTTTTTGAAAGGTGATACATGTTACACATTTGTCTTCATGTCCTGAGTTGCTCCACTGGAAGAACATATACCATCTCTTCATGGAGGGTCTCTTTATAAGGACTCAAATGAAGACAAGGAACAATGGGTACAAGTTCTACCAGAAGAAGTTTTATCTTGACGTAAGAATTCTTTTACAGTAAGAACAATCATTCACTAAAACAACTTCTGCAGGGACATGCTGCAGGCCCCATCATGGTAGGTTTCCAAGATACAATTGGACAGACTTAGAGAATCTAGTCTAGGTTCCCTTTCCCTCAAAAGGCTGGATGGCATAATCATTTGAGGTAACTTCCAACCTTGGTTATTCTGTGATTTTCTGTGTCAGCGTTTTACTTACATGACAAAGCAATTTTTTGAGTATTTGATCACCAACTCCACATATGTGGACGCTGAGGTTTTAGGAGTACTCCTGCTTTCTTTTTCTCTTAAAGCATTTTTCACATATATTTTGCCAGGGCAACAGATTACTGGGTGCTTAAGAAAAACAAAAGACCTGGCCACAGGGACGGGGTCCAACAGGTCACTCTCTTTTCACCTGGGGGTTGGGTACACCTGGGGCTGGCTGGTGTTCTCAGTGTTCAGACAGAGAACTGCCATCGTGGTGGAAGAATTTTGTCAGCACTGCAAGCTTCTGCTTCTTCAGCTGCCTTCTTTCTACCGGAGAAACCCCAGGATTCCCAAGCCCCCCTTTCCCTGCCTTGCTGGGAGCTGGGCTGCTGCTGCCCTGCCCCTGCCATTGCTTTGAGCCTTCGCTACATCATAGCCCGCATGCCCTGCCGGCCAAGACCTCACGAGGTTCCTGCTGCAGCTCCGGAGCTTGAGATACCTCCTCTGCCACCTGGGATCCGTGCTCATCCCTGCTGTTCCAGCCTGCTGTTCCCGAGGGTCCAGCCAGACACCAGGATTCAGCTGCCCAGGGGTTTGTGAAGCCTTTCGTCCATCTCTCCCGGGTTCCCAGGGCGCCATGGCCACGTGCTCCCCAAGCTCGCTCCAGAGTGCCCCCTGCAGCCGCAGGGGAACCATCGCACCCGCCCTGCTCACCGGGAGCCGCCAGTGCCCCTGCCGGCTGTGAGTGGAACTGCACCCAAGGGGAAAGTGCCCAACAGCCAAGAAGGCCAGCACTGAGTTTGTGGTTCTCTTTGGTGTTACTGCCAGAGTTATTGTTGTTTGTTTGTGTTGTTATACATATATATATATATAAAAAAGTGTCTTGGGGTGACTCTATGATGTGTATCCCCTCTCACAGCTCTATGCCAAAAAATTATTTTTGTGCCTTTTTCTGTGCCTTTAAACTGAGCTTGAGAGGGGAAAAAAAACAAAAAAACCAAACAAACTTTTCAAAGTAGTTCCCAAGGACACAGAGATAGAGACTGCTCTGCGTTGCCCCCGGTGGTGGTAGCACAGAGAGAGCACCCTTCTTTTTGCTTCTTCAGCCAGCTCTTCAGGTTTTTTTTCCCTTCCCTTTTTCTCTGGTGTGTTTCCTGGGATTTTGGCGGGTTTTTTTTCCTTTTTTTCTCTGCTGGACTGTTTCAACAACATCAGAAGACATCAGGAGAACTTTTCTTCAGGCCCGGAGGTGGCCTAAGGCCACCCCCCACGCCAGCTCCGAGAAGGAGGGACCACACCTACAAGAGGGCTCTAATTTCTTCCCAGGTTTTCTCGCTATAGTGAGGGGTTTTACTATTTAGTATTATTATCCTTTTCCTGTGTGTTTGTTAATAAGTAGGTTTTATCTCTTTCACTTTCCTTTGAGGAATTTTTTTTTTCCCAAATCTGGTGGGGGGAAGGGTGGTTGTAACCTGTTTTTCTCCCAGAGGATATATTGCTAGATTTTGCCCAAACCACCACAATAAGTAAAGAACTGTTACTCCTATCCCTCATATCTTTGCCTGAAAGCCCCTTAATTTCAAAATTATAATAATTCGGAGGGAAGGGGGTTGCATTTTCCATTTCAGGGAAGGCTCCTGCCTTCCTTGACAGACAAAGAAGTCTGTCTTTCAAACCAAGACAGTGGACTTTCAAATCCATGGGTAACCAGAGATAATTTTTCAAATTATTTGACAAAATTTGTCAATAAGACAAAAATATAAAAGTTATTTGGTGGTGGTTTGTTGGGTCTTTTTTTCCTAAAACTATTCTGATAATTCATCAGAATTTGTTCATATAGATGATTAAAAAAAAAAAGCAACAACTGAAAATAAAAGATTTCTTCAGGTTTTTTAGCCTATTGTCCAAACCAAAGTAGCTACAGCAACAATCAGTGAGTAGTATAGATCTGTTTACTACTCTAGAACAGTATTAGTCAAACTCTGTAAAGGTTATTCAGAATCCATTAATTGAAAGATTTTAATAGGATGCAGCATGTAGCCTGAAAAGATTCTATGCAAAAAGTGTACAGAGATCTGTACCATGAAAATGAGATCCCACTAGTAGGTACTTACATTATCTTTTAAACAACAAAATACAAAAGATTGTAATATCTTTTGTAAGTATAAAGAACAACTGAGCAATGTTGAAAGACAAGAGAAGCAAAAGGGAGTTGCTTAGAAGAACACAATTACTTGTTTATGTAGTTATCCTTTCTGTGCATATGCAAAGCAAAAGAAATCTAAAAAATGCAAGCTCAAAATAATGACATTAAAAGAAAAGACAATTACAAGGAACTTGGTACTTTTAGTATGAAAAGAAATTACTGTATTTCTACTCAACAATGATCTCACAGCACTCTGTATGGTTTGCTATGTAGAAAAGGAAAACAACTTTTAATCTCTAATATGAATGTAAATAATGATTTGACTTTGGGTAGGCTTGAAATTTGAAAAAAAAAAACCCCCAATATTCTAGCAGAGATGATTCTGAGACAGATTCTTGTTTTCCAAGCTACTTAACAAGTATAACAGGCTCTTAGTCACTTAACAGTTACAGATCAGGTCTTTAAATGTTAAGGAAAACCCCAACAAACCAAAATTAAACAAACAAACAAACAAACAAAAAAACCCAAATGGTAAAAGGGAGAACTAAGAATATTTAGAAGGCATATCTCAGAACAGAAAAGAACCCTTTTATATATGGAAGCAAACAGTAACATTAAATTATGACCAACTAAATTTGTAAATTGTGTAACGGCCCAGAAGTAACAATCTGATTACAATCATTATTTTGAAGTTCTTTGCAGCGGAAGACAATCTTGATGGGTAAAATCCACATCCCCTCAAAGTAAAGGCAGCTTCATCAAGTCATACTCCTGAATTTCTGTGTTTAACAACTTTCACAGCCAAACATCTGTCAATCATTAAAACCATTAACATTTAGAAAGATAAATAACACACCTTGACAAATGTGTTACAGCTTACAGCCAAGAGGAATCTTTCAAGTTGACTGTTGAAATGTCCTATTCCTTTAATTGAAATTTTAATTAGGGAGTTTTAATCAAGGAAGTTTTGTAAAAACTGTACTGATTTGTTACAATGCGAGGTGACACATACTACTAGTTTTTAGAGTAGATTTAATTTTATAAATTATATTCCTTCTTTGTTACCTTTCTTGTCCTGCACTTATGATACAGATGCATACATTTGTGGCAAATAGGGGGTTACATTAAGCAGTTTTTGCAAATATTATGCATAATGCAAGTTAACTTTTAGTTGTAACCTTGCAGAAATTGCTCCAAGCTCAAGAAAAATAAAGCAGTAGCAAAAATGGTGCTTCTGTTAAGTCAAGATAACCAAGACTTGGTTACTAATACACAAATATTTACTGGGTGGATCCATATTTTAACAAGTACATTCAGGTGGTTTAAGCTAAGTTGATCAGTGGATAAGAGATTACAGACATAGCTGCTTTTAAAGCATTTTCAGACGCAGGCTATGGCCCAGGTACAAGCTAAGTGTTTTGCCCTGATTAATCTCACCTACAGCAGACTCCTGCAGAAAAAATATGCTGCCATGATATCAAACTGGGTCCCTAGAAAATGTCACCATGTAACTGTAACATGAAAATTATACAATGACATCAAACAGCTAAAATTCCTATGTCAGACATTTTTAAATTGTGAAATTCAGAATGTGCCTGATTAACAGATTGAACTCAAAAATGAGCAGGGAGGCGACACTGATTTAGCTAAAGGGATGTGGGAAAAAATGCTGTGTTGTTTAAGCAACATAAAATCATTCCAATTCCTCAAGTAAAACTTTTCATGAATAATGTATTAAAACAATGTTTCTTGGGACCTGATTTTTTCATTTCTACTGTACATACAGTGGTTTCTTAAACTATACAGAATTGTGGGACTGGAATATATGAATTACTACATTTTTCCAAAATACTTTTTCAAAGAGGGCATTTGGAAATTTATTACTATACTATTTGTCATAAATTTACTTGCTGTAAGAAAGATAGCTCACCATGAAAGGCAGAACCTTAAGGAATTTGTATTTATAGATGCTATCAAGGAGAATGCTATCAAGGATAATCAATACTCAAGCATAGAAACAAAGAACATTAAATTGTATAATTTTGGTAGAAAGCGGCGTGGTTTACATTTTACTATAGGAGCAAATTTTGTTTGAAAAGTAAAAATGCTTTCAGAAAGTCCAAGAAGCCATCATTGGACCTGTTTCCTACCATTTATCCCTTTAGCTGTATCACATAAAATCACACTGAGGGGAAAAAAACCCCAAATATGTTTGGGTTGTGAGAAGTAACTTTGGTAAAAGTGATGTGAACCTTTCATCATCCCAGTGAAGAGAAAAACAGGTGGCATGGCCAAGAAATGAATTTAAGGGAAGAGCCTTCTACATGCTCAGACAGATAAATAAGACCTCCTCGTAATCAAGGAAAGAGAGATGGACTTACAGTAACTTGGCAGCACATCTGAGAGCTGACAGCAGCAACACCCTTACCTATTGCAGCTCAGAAGGGAATGCAGTGGGAGAGTGGCACAGATAAAAACTCAGCTCACCACTAACCTCAATCACAGAAAAACAGGAAATGGGAACTAAGTCAGATTTCTAAGACCGGATCAAAATAACAGCAACACTAAGTATGTATACAATCAGCTAAGGCCAAAGTAATGCTTAATAAGCAATTAATTATGGAGTCAGTACCTTTTGGCAAGTAAAGATGATTACGGCTAACATCCAGCAAGGTAAATTATGACTGACCACCCTGATTGCCTTCTAGGATGAAACAGATGGAGCTGGAGTAAAAAGCAGTGAGTGTCATTTATCTGGATTCTAGCAAGACTTTCCACACTGACTCCCAGAGTCATCCATATCAAAGCTTAGATGTTGTGTTCTGTATAGGAACACATGTAAATAGTAACAAAATGGCTGGATAGTTGAGTTCAAAGTAGTCATCATCAGATAAAGCCTAGCTGGAGGCCAGCAAGAAGGAATACTGCAAGAATCTATCCTGAAACACGACCTCTTTAGAATCATTATCACTTACCTGGACAAAAGGCTTGTTCATCTGGTTCATAGATGACCCCAAACTAAGAGGACAAGTCAATACACCCAAGGATAGAAAGTCAATACACCCATCCAGACAGACCTAGGCAGTCTGGGGAAGTGGGCTGATAGGAACTTCCGGAAGTCCATGTCAAATGACATGTCAAAGACATGTCAAATGCAAAGTCCTGCACTCCAGATGGTTACCACCTGGCCAGGAAGCGAATACACTGAAAAGGACTTAGAGGTCTGGGAAGACAGCAAATGCAAGAAATGTCTCCAGTGTGCTCAGACAGCAAAGACCAACAGTATCCTGGGCTGTATCAACTTAGCCCACATTCTTCTCGTTTGGTGTCTTATTAATAACACAGCAGCAGAAGTTGTTGTCACTCAAATTCCTTGCAATCACCAACTCCAGTTTTGGCTTCACTACCACCATCCCTGCATATATAAGTAGCACTTCTGAAGTCATGGTTTGAGGCCTGCTCCTGCTTTTGCCTCCTGTATATTTAATTTTCATATCAGAGTTCCGTATTTAGCCAAGCAGATATTTTGTAACATCTGTCCATTTTTCATAAGCATCAAGATGAACTGTTCATGCAGTTGGAGAAGGCTGTCTTTTACAACCTCACAGTTTTCTGAAGCTCCTTTGCCCTTTTGAGCTGCCTTATAAATGATCCCATCAGTTAGCTCTATGAACAATCCACAGCCTGCTTTCCTGAAGCCCAGGGTCAGTGCTGATCATCTCACGTCCTTCACTCCCCTCAGCATTTTCAACTCCAGTATTACATGGTCATCAACAGTCAGGGCTTCTGCTGACTACCACAACTCCAGACACTTTTGCCAGTTATTGACTGAGGCCCAGCTGTGGGCCCATGCTGTACCTGTACCAAGTACTCCTGACATCCCAGAAACATTCTTTATTTCTTGAGTCCTATTGGGTTGCCCTTCTAATAGGAAGGCTAATACTCCATGTAAAAATCAGGGTCTGTGATACAGATTTACTCTAAGGAAAATACCAGTTTCTATGCACTTTCTTCACAATCTAGACAGAACATGCCAGATTTTTCACTCTAAATCAGGTAAAGTATAACTTCAACTGAGACATTCCTACAGCCCTGAAAAGTAAAACCTCTATCACTGTCTCGGTTTTGGAGACAAGACTTCAGGAGGAAACACTCCGGAGTGAGTGTCTCCTCCAAAGGGAAAAGGGCCTCCCATTTTCCTCCACCAGTAAGACAAGTGGGTCACAAGAAGTGAAAGTGGAAAAACAAAACAAACTGTTTATTAACACAAAGCCAAACAGGGTAGAACAGGGAAAAACAAAACAAAACCTCAAAATACAACAAATTCCCAGAGAGAGAACAGACACCCAGGGCTTGGGCTACCATGCAGGCCCACCAGGGCCACCTGCAGGTCCTCAGAATCAGCAAGGAGGGAAGGGAGGCAGTGAGGCAAGGGAAGGGAAAAAGAACAAGAAAAAACCAACAGAACCTTTTCCCAGATAGCTGGAACACAAACCCCAAAACCAGCACAGCGCTCCCAGCACACTCCCTCCCAAGCCCTGCCGAGCCTCAGAGCCCCGAGCCGTTGGCCTGGCCGTTAAACTGCCCCGCACTCGGGTCCCGTGGCATCATCCCCCGGGTCCATCTTAAAGAAACAGAGTCCTTGGGCATTGAGCGGATGGTTAAGGAATAAAGTGGCTTCATAACATCACCCCAGGACAATCATCTTTCAGTCAAAAATGGCATAATCTAACTTTCAGTTTCATATTGCTTATAAGACAGGCCATAACACAATACCACCTTTAACATCTATCCTTTTAACAGATCTTCCTCTGTATGAAAGATGGAATAGCCTTCTTTAGTTACTGTGATTCACAGAACTCTGCTGACAGGTTAGATATTGGACCCTGCATCTGTAACCAGAGAGCCACACAGACTTATTAATCCTATGAAGCAGCCACAGCATTGCCACCCTATCTCTATGACACAGGTCACAATACTTGCACAAAATCCTCTAGAATAAACAGATCAAAAGCACTACATACAATAGCTATGACTCATTGTACTGATTTCTATAAAAATAAGCACATTTGCATAAGACTTATATCCAAATCATACTTGTTACAGCTACAGAAATCAGAAATCCCACGGAAGCACGTCTGCTGTGCTCCTTATATCACAGGAACTAACGACCAAGCCCAGATACAATGCTTGATTAACACAAACACTGTGTTAAACACATCTTTCAAAAATCATCCTGTCCATGGTTTCAAAAATAGAGAAACTTAACACTTAACAAGTCTAAAAAGCAAAGAAAGTACTTACATCTGTGTATTGGTTTGGCACCACCTGGTTTTAGGTAGCAGGGGGCCATAAAGATTGCTCCTGTGAGGAAGCTGCTGGGAACTTCCCACCATGTCTGGCAGAGCCAGTGGCTGATGGTTCTGAAGATGGACATGCTGCTGGTCAAAACTGGGCCAATGAGAGAGGTTGGTAACGCCTCCTCAGTGATGACATGTTTAAGAAGAAAATCAAAACAAAGTCACAAGATTTTGGAATTCTAGTCAGAGAAGAGGAGGAGGTGAGAACATGTGAGGGAAAACAACATGGTGACGCCAAGGTCAGTGAAGAAGGAGGGGGAGGAGGTGCTCCAGGCGCTGGAGCCAAGATTCTTCTGCAGGCCATGGTGAAGACCATGGTGAAGGAGCTGTGCCCCTGCAGCCCATGGGTCCATGTGTGATGTCGAGATCCACTCGCAGCCTGTGGGGAAGGTGCCCATGCCGGAGCAGGTGGATGCCTAGAGGAGGCTGTGATCCAGTGGAAGATGTGGTGGAGAGAGAGGGCCCCTGCTTCCAGGCTGGAGCAGCCTGTCCTTGGAGGACTGTGCCCCTTGGAAAGAGAGACCCAGGGCACAGCAGTTTTGGGAGGACTGTGTACCAGTGGGAGGGGCTCACGCTGCGGCAGGTGCGGTAAGACTGCTGCTCGTGAGAGTGGACCCACACCAGTGAAGTTCACAGAGAACTGTCTCCCATGGAAGGGACCCCACAGCCTCACAGAGGAAGACTCCTCTCCCAGAGCAGCGGAAGGAAATCTCGGTGATGAACTGACCAAAACCCCCACGCCCTGTGCTGTTGGTGGGAAGGCGGGAGGGGCTGGGGGGAAAAAGGTGTTTTAAGGGCTTATTTTACCTCTCATTATCCTCCTCTGATTCTCTTAGTCATAAAATCACTTCACAACTTAAGTTGAGCCTGTTTCACCCTTGAAGTGTTTCTCCCAGTCCTTATCTCGCTCATTAAGCATTTGTTAATTTTTTTTTTCCCCTTTTCCCTCCTCTGCCCAGCTGTGGGAGGGGAGGGTGAGCGAGCAGCTCTCATAAGTGCCTGGTGTTGGGCAAGTGTCAAACCACAACAACCTGTCATTTCATAACCCCATAAATTGCCTAAGTTTTATATGCAGCAAGTCTTTCCTCTCAGTTGTATTTGTTCACTGACACAGTCATTCTGACAAGTACTGTTCTGTTTCAAAGAAATTTAACACCAGACAAAATTATGTGTTTTCCTATATATGGAAATTAAAAAACAATGAGAAACTCTATACAAACAAACAATTCCAGTAGATGTACAGCTCTTCTTTTGCTGTTGTTGCTTTGCTTTTCAAAGCAAATAAATTCTTTCTCCCTTCTCATATTCTAAAGCAGTTTGCCTTGCAGACCTTCAAATCCGTATGGTTTTTTTCTGGTCATGGATTTTATTTGGCCTCAAGAGAAGAACATTATTAGATAATTCATCAGGAATTCTCATTCTCAATCACTAAATAAAGAGAAAAGGATCCTCCAGAATCCTGTGCTAGTGCTAAGGGAAATGCTTACTCTCGTTCTTACATTAATCAAGACTAAGCCTTTCAACTGTCTTACACTGAAATAATGTCTCAGTTTGGAGACAAATTTAGGAGAAAACACTCTGAAATGAGTGTTTCCTCAGAAGAGAGGGGCTCGAGTAATCCCTTTTGCCAATGAGAAATGAACTGCAATGAGTGAAAGTGAAAAAACCCTGTTTATTACAAAAAAAACCCAAAAAACACAGGATTCCTGCATGGCACAGAAAAAGGAAAGAAAAAAAAACTGAATAAATCCTAGATATTGAAATTGTGGAACCTTACCTCCCCCCACCCCCGAGAAGCCCAGTGACAGCCTCTCGGCTGCAGGCACTTTCCCCTTCGGTGCAGTTACGGTCACAGCCGGCAGGGGGCGCTGTTGGCTCCCAGCCGGGCAGGGCGGGTGCGATGATTCCCCCGCGCCTGCCGGGGGCGCTGTGGCGTGAGCTCGGCCGTTTCTCTGCAGGTGGGTAATGGCGGGCGAGACAGTGGGAGAGATGGAAAAGGGGCTTCCTTTACAAACTCACGGCAGGAAGCCAATCCCGGTGCCTCTCTGGACAGCAAAAGGACCTGTAGCAGGGACCTTGGAAGCAGCAAGCTGGAACGGCAGGTAGGGATCACCTGGGGCGGCAAGCCAGAGGCAGCAGAAACTCTACAGCTATAGCTGGAACCGCGGGACCTCCCGGCAGGCAGGGGGTGAAAGGCTACAGCGTAGCAAAAAAAGCCCTGGAGCAGTAGTAGAGGCACGGCGGGGGGCTGGGCAGCAGCAGCCTGGCTCCCGAACACGGCAGGGAAAATGCTCCTTGAGATTTCTCACCGGCACTGGTTGGTCGTTCGGGTCCCAGCTGTGTGGATTGGGGCAGCCTCTGGCAGGAAACAAGGGTGTTCCCAGGTGCTGGAACAGCATGGACTGGCTCTGGGCTTCCCACCAGCAGAGCAGCAGCAAAAGCAAGCCAGCAAGCGCAGTCACACAGTGCCAAAGGCAAAAAAAAAAAAACCCAAAAAAAATAAAAAAAAACCCAAAAAAAAAAAAAAACCAAACCAAAAAGAAACAGGCAAAACACAGAAAGCAACAGTATCCCTGGTCAGAGATACCAGCTGCATGCTCAAACAGCCTGCCCGGAAAAGGAAGGGGCTGCCCCTCCTCCTGCCCCCAACTGTCTCTGGAAACCCCAGCCTGGCTCTCACTCATCGCAACACTCCTGAAGCCAGGGAGGATGGGGAGCCGGGGTTGGTGGAGGACGGGGGGGGGGGGGGGGGGAGAAGAGGCAGCAGCCACCTCAGAACAAGACAAAACAAAACAGAACAAAACCCCCAGAAATGATACGGGATAATGAACCATCTCCAAGACCAGTAACAACACATTTTTTAAGTCATTCTTTGTTGCACCATATGCCAGCATTGATTTCTATCATTGCTTTTCACCTTTTTGTAACAGGTTTCTTCCTGCCTATGAGGAAAAAATCTAGAATTCTCATCCCTCAGAAAGCCAACTTTTCAATAGTAAACAAAATTATCTGTGCTTCTATTTTATTGCTCAGATCTCACTCTCAGTCTTCCACTAGAAAATTAATTCAAATAATTTGCAACATTCAATTAGCAAATGGTTGTACTTTTGAACAGTGACATTATGCAAGGATTAGACTCAAGAATAACATAACTGCTAAACTAAAACTAATTTCTACAAGGGTCAAAGTAATCATGAGATGGTTACAATTGTCAGCTGCATATAAACCTCAAAAAATTAAATATCATTATGAGATGAAAAAGAAGAAATAAAACATTTTTTCCAAGCTTTCTAATTCATTAAGATATTTAGGTTTTATAGAGACTGCTGGGTTTTGGAAAATTCTTAAATACTCCAGATGGACAAGCAAACTTTGACAAGTAACTTGAATTTTGCCAGTTTGCTCATCCAGTCTTGGGCTGAACTCCTACATAGCACAGCTTTTTAGTGTTTGCTTTTCTATACAGCTTAGTTCAGGTCTTTGAGGGCCAAAGTCCAAAGTTCTGTTCGCTTTCACAAAGAACATTTAAGCTTTAGGATATTGTTTTAAATCAGTAATAACCAATCACAACAAATAAAAGCACTTGTGACAGGGCTGTAGTCAATGAAAAGTTTGACATAGACCACCCTTAGACCTTCTCTTAGCATGACCACCCAAACAACCCACAAACCTTTTAAACAAAAAAAGGAAGTTTATTTAGGTACATGGAATATTTTCATCTTCTATGGTGGTGAAATTCAGTCATTAAGTTTTCCAAGGAAAAGTAAAAATAGGTTTCAGAAAGTTGCCTGTCTTAAGGCACTCAACCTTTCCAGTAAGTTCCTCTTTCTAGTGAAACCCATGTCAGAAGATAAAAGAAATTTGTGCAATGAATCCCCTTTTCAGTCTCTGCAGTGTATATTATTCCTAACCTAAAAAATAACTCCAGCGTTATTTGTATTTCAGTTTAAAAAACACAAAAAATTCTGTGACACATGGTATTCTACTTATTTCAGTCTTCAGATTTTGGGAAGCTTCCAAATAGCTACAGATATTCAGACTGTATTATGTCAATTTCTCTTTACTCAACTAAAACCACATTTATAACCCTATGCTTTGAGGTGATTAGATGCAGCAAACCCCCTCCCAACATAAACTATGCCATGACGGGAATTTACACAAGCATTCAGGACTCTAAGAGTAGTCAATACTATCATATTACAAACGTCAGCCCCTCACCTAGGTCTTGGGATTCTGGAAAAATACGACTCTGCCCTTCCTAAATTTTTGATTAATACCAGAAGGAGTGCCTTTTATCAGATGCATCCCTTGAGAAGTGGGCCACTTCTTTACCAGTCTTCCCACAATAATTCCAGCCACAGTGCTCCCGGGTAATATCTGCCCACCCTGTGGGTTTTTCAGCTACTCCTGCTGGAAATAATGGAGTGGCCAGCTCCTTACTCTCTGGGAGAAGAGTAAGGAGGCTGGGCAGTGAACTACCCCAAGCTATTTGTCAGCACTGCTGCAGGGGAACTTGGCTGATCCACCTTCAGCATTCAAGGTGGGCATCCTGATCACTGTGCCAGCCATGGCTCAGCCTGGCAGAGAGGATTGCAACAGAGACGACAGCAAACAGCTTAGTCAACTGCATTTTTTGGAACATTCTCCTTCAAGCTCTTGTTTTGGGGAAAGTGAATGAATAAGTTTGTGTTAATCAAATATTAACTGAGAATATACATATACGCATGTATATAATAAAGTATTGTAATTTTAAGGATAACAAACTGAGAAGAGAGGTGATGAAAATAATATGAATTATCTGGCAGCTTTGTTACAATACAAAGATACACACAGACAAAAGTTGTAAGTCTACACATTTCCAAGAGCAAATCCAGCTGAAATTCAGTACTCCACATGAGAATGGGAACAGTTCATTATTTAAAATTTATTTCTTAAGTTTTAAAATTGACATCACTTTTTTTACATCAACATGCCTTTCTTTTTTAATGTGATGTTATTTCAAAATAATTAAGTGTAGCATAGTTACTGCTGAAAAGCAGTTTAAAAAAAATCTGTATCAACTACCTAATTTTAACATCCACTTTCTACTCACATCATCTCTTGTAGTAGGTCTGGTCACAGATATACAAGGGCTTTTTACTCTAAAGAAGTTCAAGATTAGTGTTTGGAAAAAATATTTTTTATTATGATTTTAGCAAGGAAGTTCTTATCTTTTAATGAAGCATGAGATTCTATGGTATTTTTCAGATTGCTTTTACTTCCTTTTTTTTTTTTTTTTTCCAATCTGATTTTCATTAGTGCATATGAGTGATCACTATTGGTTGTTTGCCTGAGCTGTTGCAGAGCCAATATTATTTTCAGCTGTGGAAACATAAACTGAAATCCCATTCTGGGCTCAAATTCACCCCACAAAAGGCAGTACACAATCTGGTTTTCTTTCGGCTTTCCCTGTAACAATCCTGGTAGCACAAACTGAATCACTGCCCATTTCTGTCAAAGCCAGTCAATGGTTACACATGCAAAGCCAGTAACAGACAACATCAGACACTGATTTCCACAACTGTCTCCCTCAAGTCTGTCCTCCCTCACCCTTTCCCACGTCTTTTTCTGTCATGCCCTTCTCAGAGCTAGTCCTCAATACAGGCAAACTGTGCAGCTCTGCACTGGCTGTGCAGCAGCTACTGTCAGCATTGTCCCTTCTACATGTATTGCTTTCACTTACTCAGACTTCCCTTGTCTGAACTCTCAGAATGAAGACATTTGATCAGGCTCCAGCCTTTACTCACCTGTCTGCCCAGGTGGCCAAGAAGGCCAATGGCACCTGACCTGTATCACAATAGCATGGCAGCAGGACCAAGGCAATGACTGTCCCTAGTGCTGGGCACTGGTGAGGCCACAGCGCAAATCCTGTATCTAGTTCTGGGTCACTCACTGCAAGAAAGATGTGGACGTGCTGGAGCATGTCAAGGGCAGTGGAACTGGGGAAGGGTCTGGAGCACAAGTCTGATGAGGAGCAGCTGAGGGAGCTGGGGGCCTCACCCTGGAGGAAAGGAGGCTGAGGGGGACCCTTATCACTCTCTACAATTCCCTGACAGAAGGCTGTAGCCAGGTGGGGGTCAGGCTCATCTCCCAGACAACTATCAACAGGAGGTTTAGGTTGGACACCAGGAAGAACTTCTACAAGGAAAGGGAATGGAATGGACTGCTCAGGGAGGTGGTGGAGTCACTGGACATGGCACTTAGTGCCCTGGTCTGGTAGACAAGCCATTGGCCACAGGTTGGACTCAATGATCTTGGAAATCTTTTCCAACCTAAATGCTTTTGTGAAGCATGAGCTATGGTTTTATTGCAAGTGGACAAGCAGCACAAGCGCCAACATGATTCTGTGCCAGATCTGTTGTGCTTTTATCCTTTCAAAGGAACAGAAAGAAAAAACTAAGCATGCAGCATCCCAGAGCAAGTACAAACATGCCATATCAGTTTGAGTCATTTCCACCTTTTTGCTACGAAAATTGTCTGTAACTATTAATCTGCATTATACTTTGCTTCCTGACATTACAGGAATTTGTTGCACTTACTCAGCAGACATTGTTAAAAAAAAAAAAAAAAAAAAGAAAGAAAGAAGAAGAAAATTACAGGGAAAAGATTGTGTCATTTAAATCTAATTAAGCTTTTAATAAATCCAGCTTTTCATCATTAACCATGATGCATTCCCTTTATAGTCTAAAATTTATTGCCTATCCCTAACAAAGAAAAACGTTTAGAGGCAGAAAATTGAGGCCATGACACCATATAAATTAGGTATATCAGATGCAAAAGAAAATGCTTTAAACATAGTACAACCCTAGAATGCTTTTCACTGAATCTCATAAAAAATGTGTAAAATACATTTTCTTACTTCTATTTTTGCAGTACAGATAGACTGGCATCTATACACAACTCTCTTTTGTCCTATTTTTGGAAGATAGTAAGAAATAGAAAAGTGCTGCTCCATCTGTATCACGAAAAGTAACTACAAAGTATTTGCTATTAGTTTCCTTTAGTATTTAATATGGTCAATTTTAACACAAATTACTGTAGCATTACCAAGAACCCAAGCTCATTTTTAAAGCCTGGAATGACATAGCTATGATTAAGACACCCAAAATGATATGCAAAGCTTTAATTTAATCTAAGTCCAGAGAAAACAGCTCTCAACCCCAACCGTAGACATGCTAGCTGAGTGTTCATATCCTTGTTAACATAGTTACAGTTCTGAGTCTGAACACTACAGTTTCTGATTCACTTAGTCAGCAAGTCTCACTAAGCAACATTTTTGAATACTGCAGTCAGTTAGAAACATGAGCAATCAAGTTGGGGACTTGGGAGCAAGATCTTTTCTCAGCTTTTCCTTTAAGCTAGAAACCTGGTTTCCCTACAACCTTTCCATGGTAGTGGAAGGTGAGGTTACATGGAGTAAATTATGATTAGTAATAGATTAGGCAAACCACTGACTGACTCTTGCCTCTCCAAGAGTTAGGAGAATAAAAGGAAAACTG
Organism: Monarcha castaneiventris obscurior; assembly: GCA_026261815.1. Taxonomy (NCBI): domain Eukaryota; kingdom Metazoa; phylum Chordata; class Aves; order Passeriformes; family Monarchidae; genus Monarcha; species Monarcha castaneiventris. The sequence continues at coordinate 14,863,891 of JAMPIT010000575.1, forward strand.
TGTCTACTTGAAACTCAGCAAAAGAACTTGCAGGAATCTTTGCAAATACTTACAAACTTTTCCCATATTCAAGTGATTCAGAACATTTGCTTGGTTTTAAGGAAAGCACCTAAATGCAAGACTGACCGCTTGACCCCTCGCGGTTAGCCCGGTGTGCCGCAGGAGTGAAGCAGCCGGAGAGGGACTGACCAGGGTCCAACTGCTCCAGGCAAAGCGTGGAGGCAAAGCAGCCCCGTGCATGGGGAAGCCTGCTGCAAGGGTGCCTGCTTGCAGGCTGCCAAGCACCCCGAGGTGAAGAAGCAAGGGAGGCGGAGGAGCTCTGAAGTAGTCCAACAAGGATTTATTGAACAGGGTGAGAACAATGGAGCACCCCCCGGGCAGCTCTCTCCTCGGCATTTTAGGGTGAGGGAAAATAGGAGGGCCCAGGGTACATTAGCGAATGGGAAGAAGGTACAGAGGAGGGGGACTAACATTGACAACCAATAACAGGGGAATAACCTAGAGGGACAGGCTCCTCTCCCAACCAGTGACCGAACTCCAAAGATCTTTCTGGAAACCAGGGTGGTGCCCTAATCAGCCTCTATGCCCACAGATCCACCCTCGGACTCTGACTCGTCTGGCCACTGGACGGCCAGGGCATGATTGACGGGGGCGGGCCACAGGGCATCAGGCTGGGGCACCACCACACAAGACCTATACTGTAATGTTTCAGTAGGACTAGTTCTTCTGGTTCTATGTATCCCACCCTAACAAAGCTAAAACAGTTTGTTCTTAACTAAAACTCTTTACTTCTACAGTGTCTGTGTTCATTTTTGGATCTTGAACCCCTCCCAAAACGTTTATTGCGTCCCAACTTCACCTACTGAGAAAACAGTTCTAGGAAGGCAAAATGACAAGCTCAAGGCCTGGAAGCAGACTGCAACGAAGATGGAAACAGATGTTAGATTCCCTTAATTTTAGTACCTTGTCTAATTGAGAAATGTTTACTTGCCAATACTGTTTAATGATATTCAAATGACTGTGCAGCGTAAGTTAAATGGTGAATGTGCAACTGATATCTTAGAAGTTGTTATGTAAGACGAAGCACACTGCAAAATGCAAAGGGCCTCCTTCTTATTCTGTAACCTTCAATTTGATTGGAAATTTAAAACTGTAAATAAAGTGTAAGCATTCATTTATGGGCTCAATTCCTTTTTTGGAAAATTAAATCATCTGGGAGTCTACATCTGCAAAGCAAAATCTATTATCTGTAATTAACTAACCTTTAAAAAAGCTTTTCTTTAATTTCCTCCTGACGGTATATAGAGAACACAAAATCATAACAAGATTTAGCAGAGAAGCCATTACACCAGAATAACCACAGCTCCTGCAAACGTTTAATGGATAATGCATTTAAACCCTCAATTAACCAAAGTTCAGTCATTACATGATATATATTAAGATGCAGAGAGTTAAATCATTGTTACACAACTGTGGAGAATAAATACTCCAACTTATTGTTTTTGCTAGACACTAATGCATGAATGCAGAATCCACTGTAAATTTTTTCTTTTTGTGAAAAAAATAAAACAAGTACTTGCAACCTTAACAAAAAAAGTCTCTTAATTTTGTATTCAAGGCTTTTTCTAGAAGCAACCTGGAATTTGTAGAGAACTCAGAAAATTAAATGTCTTTTGTCCTTTTTTATCCTGAACTTGTCTATTTACAGAGAAGCAAACCACAATGAGTTCTGCTAAATGAGTTAAATCACTACAAAAATATCAAAATATGCAACTCCTGGTCTTTCAGTTAGGTAGAACATAGGTGAAATCAATGTTCTTGTTTGTTGTAAAAATAATTGTTTTGCTCTAACATTAGCAACTAATGCTGGACAACAATATCACAGGTTCTTCTCCAAAGAATCCCTACAGCCATAATACGACTTTGTTTAGTTGTAGTTGTTTAAATGGGGATTTTACACTGCAGTTCACTTACCCTTTTCTCAAAAATTTTTTAGTTAATTGCAGACAAGTAGTTTTGTAAGAAATGGTCTAGTCACCTTTTCAGATTAACTGATTTATTCATGAAAACAACGACTGGAAACAGGAATCTGAGATAAGCCCAAAATTCCCAACGGCAAAGCAGAGTAAAAGAACAGCATGTGACACTGGGTGTTTCTTGGGTCAGGTGAGGTACCGCAGGAAGACCTGGTGCAAAGCATCAGCAGAGTTCTTACAGACCATCTTTGAACAGGATTGGTCCATTTCTTGATCCTTGCTGTGATTGATTCATCTAGGGTCCCTCTGATTGGCTCATTTTGGATGGAGCACTCCTGTCTCATCATTTATCCACAATTCTGTCTCATTGGTTCATTTGGTCCACCAATCCACAGTTGAGGTCATGTCCTTACACCTGTGGAGAGTTTCTAGAAGATTCCTATTTAACCATTCCATATCTACTATTGCCATCCAGTGGTTTTATTGAGGTATGTCTTGGGGTGACTCTATGATGTGTGATATATCGCTAGATTTTGCCCAAACCAGCACAAGGTATTACACCCATACATCGCACGAGGTAACTTAAATAACTTCAAGTTACAATTAACAAATTAAGAAAGCTCAGCCACAATATGACTCAACCAACTCATGAACATTGTAACCCACAACTGGCCTATGAAAGCCAACCAATTTATAATAGTTTTTATTTAAAAAACCTAAGCACAACATGAAAAAGCACAAGTACCTTCTGTGCTCAAATATGCTTTAAATACAGAAATATTCAATACAGAGGTTCAGACTACCTTCTGTCTTGGAAAAAATTCTGCAAAGTGAGGGACCTTTCAAGGATAAATGTGATGATTGTGAAGACAGGCTATGCCTCTTTGTCTTAGTTTTGAGATAAATTTAAGAGAGGACACTCTGCAATGAGTAGTCTCCTTTAAAGAGTTTCAACAATCCCCCTCCAACAACAGAAAATTAATACTAACTGAGGAAAGTGGAAAAAAAAAAAGCAACGGTTTATCAACAACAGAATGCCCTCAAGGCAAGGAAGTAAAGTAAATGGCTGCTAAACACCAAACTATCAGAACTCATCCCCCACACACACACACACAGGAACAAAGGCCCAAAAATGCCTGGAAAATGGGGCAAAGATTGGAGAAATACCCCTTCCCGACACAGGCTGTGTGATGGCACCGGCTTTCACTCCGAGGGAAGTTGGAGCTTCCACGAAAGAGTTCCAGCATGAGGCGAAAACCCGGTGGCCCTCTGGTATCGAGTTCCTCTGCACAGCAGTCACAGCAGAAGAAGCAGCTGGACTGGCGCCCCTTGGTGTGCTTTTCCTTCCCAGCTTGGCTCCCCAAGCCTTGGGGGTGGAACAGGGAGGCCCCATTCCTGCCAGTCCCACCCTGCCAGTCCCTCTCCTCCAGCCTCGGACCAGCAGCTGTTCAGTTCACCTTGAGGTAGCTGAAAGATTTCTGCTGCAGCTTCTCCAAGGCCAGGGATGAGAAAAGCTTTTTACCTGGGCTGAAAAAAACCAAGCTAGCCAAGCAAAACCAGACCACACAGTGCCACAGAATGCCTGGCCAGTGAGGCTTCAAAAATGTGCACCAAAAGGCCCAAAGCTCCCCACTCCCAGACCCCACACACTCCCAGTGCTGGGCCTTAAAGATACAGAAACCATTTTGTGGCATAGAGCAGAGGATCATGGAGTAGACCATCATCAGAAATCACTCCAAGACACTCTCCTTCAAATGAAACCTGGGGAAATGTTCTGATACATCCATTGATGTGGTTATACACAGACCATGAAATAAATACAGCAGACCACTGTGTCTCCTCTCCTGTTACTGTATTTCCTCTGAAACCAGTAAGAGTGCTGGCTTCAATTTAACGAAGTCAGGATGAACCAAGATGATGTCTAATAAAGACACTAGCTTGAATAACTGGAGAGCCTGTGTTAGGCAGGAATAAAGGGCTGGGATTTAGATTAGCTAACAGATGAGATAACCAAGGTTTAGAGAGAACCAAGGTTTAGGTAAAAGCACCATTTCTGTAGACAGCCTGTATTTTAATGAGGCCAATGGAATTACAGTCAAGAGTACCAAGCACCAAGGAATCTTCTTGTACCATCCACAATGAAAGGAGAAAAGCATGGCTTCAGAATCAAGAACATAAGTTCAGAGTATTTAACCTACATATACTATCTTCTCTTTCCCTTTTTTTGAAGAACCACTATAACAAATGTAAGTATGTGTATTTATTTTTAAGAAAATAACTTTTTAACTCTAAAAACAAAACTCTCTAAGGTTGTTAGAATTTCTGTGCTAATACAGGGTTGCAATATCATGCAACAACAGAAAATGGCAACAAAATATAGTACATAAGTATACTTTTTGGATTATATTGGGATATGCTTGCAAATACTTACTTAAATTGCAAGACTGAATTTCTGGTTTTTTATGTTCTTGAACCTCTTCTGGAATTCCATAGCATCTCAGCTGTTCTGCTTCTTAAATAAATAACTAATTAATTTTTATTCTGACAGCAAATGCCCATTTTGTTGCTTTTTTACTCTGAAGCAGTTCCACACTTAAAATTCTTTTAATTTTTTTCCATTTATGTGTTCCACTGATGGTTCATGTGTTCCACCATCCTCTTTGCTTACTTCAACTCCGGCCAAAGTCATTACATTATTCAAGTAGTAATACGCTCTAGATGTTGAATTAGTCTAAATGTTCCAATTCCAACATTCCAAGAGACTGACTGTCATGTGGACTGTTAACAAAGCAGCGTAATTTCTTCGTGAAATCGGTGTTAGTAAAAACTTTTGGAATGTATTAGTTTCTCCTATATTAATTACAAATATTTTGTACGAGGTTAATGCACACATGAAAACTTTGCAAATGTGGGTAAATTTAAAAATATTGGTAGCAGGAATTAGGCAGGAATGAGGGTCATGGTTTTGCATTCTTTGACTGTGCTCACAGTGCAGTAAAGTACTTGAAATACATAAAGCATTTCCACTTCCCCTCAAGTCCAAGATGGTCCTCAAATTCCCACATCCTTTTTTAATGACCACCATATTGTGGAAACACTCTGGCATTAATAGTTTGGTGTTTTTTCCTAAAAGTAAAGTATTTTCAAAAGCTACTATGAAATATATCTTAACAAGTGACCTCTGCAAAGGGCTTACAGCCTTCATTTTTTTACTGAAGTATCTTTCCTACAGTGACTAAGTCTCATAAAACTAAAATGTAATGTTAACCTGTTATATTTTAGCAAATATCAAAACATATAGTTACCAAAATAAAAAAAAAAAAATCATGAAAATAGTTCATTTTAACCAGAGGTCTTATTTATATGTGACCAATAAGTTTATTAACAGCAGATCTATCATTTAGAAATGCCATGGTAACTTGCTTTCACATTGTGGTAGTGTCATTGACCTAGGAGTAAGATCTGAAGAAATCTGAAATTTAGTTTCAGTAAAGCTCTTGACTCTCAATATTAATGTTTGCTTCAAACCCCTCAAGTTCCCATTACTGTAAGTTCACTTAACGGGGCTTACACTTGTAATCTCCCTTATCAGAGCTCCACTTGTAGGCTCAGTAGATCTCATCTTGGGTATGCCTTCCCCCGGCACTCCTTCATCCGTTGGATTTCTTAATTAAAGAGATGGGACTATACAATTATAGATGGTTTATTACTCAAAATAACAAATGACATCAGTCCCAAGGCATGAGATTTTGACCAACACACCACAACAATGGCCAAATAGTCACAAGATTCAGGGTTACATGGCAATTTATAACTTTCTAATCCAATAGGCACTTAAAACAAAACTTTGTTTTGGCTTGATCACCTATCGCCTGTAATTCTTTTTCACTGCAATGCAGCTATGCTTTAACCAATCCCTTGTCTGGTCACGTATACACATGTATTTCTATTATAACATCTAGGTTCTTAATTTGAACTATAAAATCACATTATTGTACTTAAAAACCATTCACCGTAACACCCAATACACACTTTTACTTATGACTATAGAAACATAGGTTTGTAATTCTCCTGCTTAAGGACATAAATCTCTGTCAATTATGCCAGACCCAGTTTCTTCCAGGATTGTAAATCAAATCCACCACTAACTGCAGAAGTTTTTACTCCTCTGTTTCCTACACATTACAAATATGGGAAGAGAAATTCTGTTTCAGAACTAAAATACAATACGGGAATTTTTTGTAATTATCAGATAGTTCCACGACCCAAATAGTCTATCCAGTAACTTTCTAGACAAACATCAGAAAAAAAACCACAGCAAGCTCTGTAGGTATTACAGACACACTGATCTTTAAGGACCCTAATGGCTGACACCTGAATCAAAAATTGTTTCTCTGCTCCTCATTATGAGAAACAAGGAAGGCAACAGTTTACCAGCTGCAACAGCAATACTGTTGCAGACCCCAAATGTTTTTGAATACAGCCAAATGAAGCAGAGCAGAAACAAAACCCACGGTAAGTTATCCATCCTCAAAAATAGGGAAACTATGCTTTTTATTAATTCATAAGCTCAACAATGTTAGACAAACCAAGAGGATTTAAACTGGTAAACAATACAAGATGTGTTCCTTTCTTGGATTTACGCAAGTCATGGCAAGATCAGTGATAGATAACATAAGTACCATTAACTTGCTTTTTGAAGAATTATGACGGTCGAAAAACAAATAAAGATTTCATTTAATATTGATAACCCTCCTCTTAGAATGGACCACACAAGATACCTGCAATAAAGTCAATTATTTGTCAATAAACCTCATCTTTTTTGTAAGACCTCTCTACCACAAACCTGGAAAAGCACATCTTCCCATTAAGGCAAGATTTTCATACTGATCATATCAATAGGCTGTATAAGTGCTCATTCTTTGAATTTTGAAGCAGAATTATTTTAAGAGTCAAAAGTATGGTCTCATCTTCTAGGATCTTGATAAAGACATCCAAGCAGCTATTCATTTCAGTTCAAATTCCTTCTTTCCTTGAAGGATACAGAGCCAGTTTTTGTCTCCATGGACTTAATCAGCTTCTGACACGTTTGACTACACATTCAGAACCTATTGCAGACCAGGTCTCAAAAAAATGCATGAATACGAGAGAGTGCTACACTCACCAATCAAGGAAGTCCATACTAGAAGTTAATATCCAGTGTTAAATAGTTATATACCCTCATTGCATAAATATTGCAACAGTTCGGTTCCTCAAGATTGCCTGGTCTTGCCATTTCATTACTGTATATGACTTTTGCTGTCACACTGTGTTACGAATATAAAAATACTTTATTAGGAGTATATTTTCATGAAAGAGCTTAAACTGCATATTTAATGTGCTATTTATTGGGCTCATTCAGAATCCTGCTTTCAGTGATTCAGTCATCACCATGTATGCACATAGTGCATAATTTATTTAATGACTTTTGATTGCTTAATGAAAAATACACTGGACATTTTGAGAAGCACAGCTATATAACGAAAATTACTGTTACAATTTTTATTAACTTTCATAGTTAAAGATGATCACATTTTGTATTATACAAGAAAAAAACTCTAAATTTCATTTCTCCTTCAGGCAGGAGGAATAGGTACTTCTATACACCTAACTGCCAAAAATCATTAATGTAATAGTAAAAGCTCATTCCTTTTTAGACAATTTCAAATAAAGTGCAGCTCTTCCATTCCTTCTTTTTTAACATATATTCATAGAGTTTTCAGGTTGAAACAGACAAATCGTGGTTGACTGAAAAGTTTATTCCTCCATTTACAATTTGTCTGTGAACTGAAACAAGTATCTTGTGATTGCCAAGATTGCCAGGAAATACCCAAAACTAATATTGCTATCTGAAGAGCATCCTGTCTTTACTAGAGACATCAAGATATAAAACATTTCTTTCAGTATGTTCACCAGTGCTCACACCTGCTATAAATAAGAGCTAAATAAAAAGATGCCATACCTATGTTCCAACTCAGAGTTATATGGTTTCAACTGTCAAGTTTCAGTTAAGGATTTTTTTACTTCCACCTTTACATTTGAAAGTAATTACGATCCTCTAACAGCTTAGTAGTTTAAGGTGCTGTGTATAGATAATAAAAATATTTAACAATTAAGTTTGTACAAGCAGGATAAACATGTTGTTTATTTTTAAAAATACCTATGGAATTAAAAAAAAATACTACTTTTTCAAGTCAATTTTGCTAGCATTACATTAAGAAATCATCTCTTTGCCCACTAACATCCAAGATATTTGGATAATAAAACAGCTTTGGGTTTCAGACAAAGTATTTCAGAAGAAAATACAATTTGTGATCAAGCAGCTGGAATTTGCTTATTGACAGCTGAATTACATGTGACATTTTTAGTGTCTCTTACAAGAACTGAAACTGTCATGAGAACTGCTACACACTACAGCACACTAAGTTTTCTGTATAGGATTAATCTACAAATTTGATTTTAAAAAATATATAAACTGTCTCTGTACTTCATTAATACCAGATGTGGAAAATCTGGAAGGTTCCTCTCTAAGAGTATTCCAGAAAAGAAATATAGTTGCCGCCAAAACTTAAGAGTATACTAGAAGGATTTAACCAGTTACATAGAGACACACACAGTCCCACGACAATTACATAGAGACACACACAGTTCCATGATAACAAACACGAGCACTCACAAAGGTGCACTCCTCATAAATCTCATGAAGACACTACCTTCGTAAACCAAGTCAACCTCAAGAAGACACTTGTGGCAGTGCAAGTAGCCGCAGACATCCTGACACCTGAAGATAACCCCAAGTCCAACTCATGGTGGTCAGGCACCGCTATCTGAGCTCCTCAGTTTACACCTAGGGTGAGAGCCCCCAATCCCCTTTGCTTGTGATCTGCATGTTTTCCCCTGATAGGTTAATGTTCTCCCCTCCCTATTTTATGTATGAGCTTACGTATATTCATGTCCCTGAATTAATATGTGTAAGTTCTAGAAAGTTTGGTTGTACTCAACACCCCATTGGCGCCTTCCCTAAATCCCTCCCATTTATTGTTCCCATTGGTTCTCTTGTTGTTAACCCCGCCTCTTGTCAAAAATCCCATTGGTTGTGGCCCTTATCCCCACCTTTCCTATCCCCACTATAAAACCCCTGGCAACCCTCAGATCCTGGTCTCTCCAGTCCCTCTCTTGTCATTTTGCCTGGAATAAACTTCCTGTGTGGAACTTCTATGGAGAGTCCCATCTCTCTCTTCTTTACTTCTGCCTGTGTGCACTCACCATCAGCTTAAAGGGAAGCTCCCTTGGGTGAGGAGTGCCCCTGGTCGCGCCCAGTATTTTGCGGGGTTTCTGAGCTGCCTTAGGGCGATTGGTCCTGTTGGCTAAACCTCCGGGCTCTCTTTTGGCAAGCACACAGCCAACCGGCAGATTCAATAGAGGCTCTCCTCAAAAATCCATAAGCATCATCAAGGTCACCTCATAAACCTTTTAAATTCATCGAGGCACTACCCCCATAAAGGTGATCTCAAAACAGCACAAACTTCATCAAAGTGCTCTCCTCTAAAGGCTCCCTCATCAAAAACCAAATAAGCCTCATATAAATGTTTGTCTCATAAACAACATAAACTTCATAAATGCACTCTCCTCCTAAACATCATAAATCTCATATAGGTGCTCTTCCAAAAAAAACCCCATATACTTCATAAAGGTGCTGTCCTCATAAACCCATAAACCTCATAAAGGCAATATCCTCATAAAGGCATTCTCCACATAAACTCCTAAAATGTCATACATGTGCTCTCCTCATAAACCCTGTAAAGATCATAAAGGAGCACTCCTCATGAACCTGATACACTTCATAGAAGAGATCTTCTCATAAACACCATTAACCTTAAAAAGGGACTCTTAATAAAACCTTACACCTCATAATGATACCCTACTCAGAAATCCCATAATCCTTATAAATGTACTCACCTAATAAAGGTACCATCTCATAAACCCCATAAAGGTGTTTTCCTAACGAAGGTGTTTTCCTCATAAATCTCATAAACTTCATAAATGCACTTTCTTCATGAAGGTTCTCACCTCAAAAAACTCATAAAGCTCACACAGTCACTCTCCTCATAAGACCCATAACCTCATAAAGGTGTTCTCCTCACAATCCCTATAACCCTCATAAAAGCACACTCCTCAAAAAGGCATTCTCTAAAAACCCCATAAAATTCTAAAACCCATCAACCTCATAAATGTGTGCTTCCATGAAAATGTATCCTCATAAACCCCATAAAACTCAAACAGGTGAAACACAGAGTTTTAAACATTAGGATTTTAGTTAAAGTTTAGCTTTGTTGAAATTAGTTAAAATAAACCTAATAAGCAAACCCATCTGGGGTTAATTAAGGAATTAATGATTAGCTAGAGAGTTAGGCCTAGAATAAATTTAAGATGTAAGTAACTGATTGCTTGTTTGCTCAGCTGTGAGAAACAGACAATGTTGATTAATATATCTAAAGAAAATTCAGACTATTACTCATTTTCCATTTGAAAACCTATTTAGAAGCAGTGAAGGGAGGTACTGGAGGTCCTTCAAGGGTAATATGTATTGTCAAAAACCAGAAAAATAGAAAGGTCAAAGTGAGGGAGAGGAGTTTGACTTCATCATTTGCAACCTCCCCTCAAATCATGTGACCACCAACCCAATTCAAAGAACAAACCACGCATGCTTAATTACTTTTCAGCTAATTACCATACGAGCAGAGAATGGGAGGTGTCAATGTTATTTAGAACTTTTGTAGATAAATAGAGAAGGTATTGTTTTGAAATTTGCACTGCATAGGAGGGAGGAATCCCAGCAGCTGCCCAGCGATGAAATAAACATACACTTTCTAACTCTAAATTGTTAGAGAGTCTTTGTCTGTTTTAGTTGGGTATCGATACTAGATCTATGCCAATATTTTAGTAAATCACAGGCACTCTCCTCATAAACCCTATAAAAATCAAAAAGGTGCTTTGACTCATGAAGGCCATAAACCTCTTAAAGCTGCTCGCCTCATAAAACCCAAAAACCTCATACAGGTTCTCTCCACATAAAAGCACTCTCGTCGTAAACCCGTTTCACATCATAAAGACACTCCCTGCATCAACCCCATATCATAAAGTCCATAAGCCCCAAAAAGGCCATAAAGCCCATAAAGATGCTCTCCTGATAAACCCCAAAAACCTCTTAAAGGCACTCTTCTCATAAACCCCATGAGCTTCATAAAGGAGACCTCCAGATAAACACCAGAAACCTCAAAAGGGCACTCACTTAAATCTCTGAACCTCATCCGGGCACTCACATCATAAACCCCAAGCTCCACATAAAGGCACTCACCTCATAAATCCCATAAAGCTCATAGAAGTATTCTCCTAGTAAAGTAATTCTAGTATTCTCCTGTAAACCTCATACAGGCACCATCCTAATAAATCTAACAATCCTCATAAAGACGCAATCTTCATAAACGCCATAAAACTCAGAAAGGCTCTCTCCTCATAAATCCAATAAACTTCATAAAGGTTCTCTTCTCAGAAATGAGCTCATGCACAGACCACATATATTTATAAATGCACTTTCCTGATCAAGAACATAAACCTCAGAAATGCGCTTTCCTCCTGATCCCCATAAACTTCACAAAGGAGATCTCATAAAACCCATAAACCTCACCAAGGCACTCTCCGGGCGCTGCCCTCATAAGCCCCGTAATCTTTTTAAAGGTGATCACCTCAAAAAACCTATATGCCTCATAAAAGTGCTCTTGCATATGCACCATAAACATCATAAAGATCTTTATTGAGAGAGCAGCTTTATGAGGTGTATGGGATTTTTGAGGAGAGCACCCTTATGAGGTTTTTGGGATTTATGAAGAGAGCACATTTATAGGTTTATGTAATTTATGACGTGAGTATATTCAAGAGAATAATGAGGAAAGGGCCTTTCTAATGTTTATGGTCTTGGTGAGTAGAGCGCCTTTATGTAATTTACGTGGTTTATGCAAGAAGTGCCTTTATGAGAGTAGTGCCTTTAGGAGTTTTCTGGGCTTTATGACGCAAGCGCCTTTATGAGATTTACAAGATTGCACCTTCATGAGTTTTATGGCCTTTATTGTGTTTATGGTGTTGATAAAGAAAGAGCTTTTATAAGGGGAACACCTTTATGTGGTTATGGGGTTTTGGATTAGAGTGTCTTTCTGTGGAGTGTGTCTTTACAAGGTTTTTGTGGTTTATGCAGAGATCAGCTTTGAGATGTTTATGGCCTTCATTAGGAGATCCCCTTCATGAGGAAAGTGCCTTTATGATATTTGTGAGGCTTATGAGGAGAGCACCTTTATGTAGTTTATTGGTGTTCGAGGTCAGGGTTTTTCCTTTTGTTTTCTTTCTCTTAGGGAATTTTCTCACATTTTGTTGCTAAGAGACAATAATGACTGGGTATTTAAGAGAGATGAAGGTGGCCAGGGAAGGGTGCGGCTGGCTTCTCCCTTACCTGAGGGCTTCTCTCAGAGGGGCAAAAATACCCAAGAATTGGGCTGGGAAACAAGGAGGCTGGGCCCAGCTGCTACCTCTCTTACTCACTTGGCATTTGGAGGAGAAGGAGGCTGCAGTCGCTGTGGGAAGAATTTGCCACCACTACAGGGTTCTGTTTTCTGCTGCCTTCTACCATGAGTGGAGCTCTGCTCATAAGAGCAGCCATTGCATTGGGACCTTATTAACACCCTGCCTCACGAAAGCACCTTCCACCATCTGCTCGGGTGCCTCAGGAGAAACCCTGGGATCCCCCAGCCCTTTTCCCCTCCCTGGGAGCTTCTTCCTTGCCATTTGGGAAGCTGAGCTGCCACTGGGAAGTTTGGGAGCTAGGCTGCCACTACCCAGCCCCACACCATTACTCTGTCACTGCTCTGGGTTTTTCACTACACTGTAGCCCTGCACCCCCTGCCTGCCAGGACACCCCGTGGTTCCAGCTATAGCTGCAGAGTTTCTTGTGCCTCTTGCTTGCTGCCCCGGGTGAGCCCGCCCTGCCATTCCAGCTTACTGCTTCCAAGGTCCCTGCTACAGCTCCTTTTGCTGTCCAGAGGGGGCACCAGCATTGGCTGCCTCACAGGTTTGTAAAGGAAGCCCCTTTTCCATGCCTTCCGCTGGCTGCGCCCACCGTTGTCCACATGCAAAGAAATGACCGAACTCGCGCCACAGCGCCCCCTGCAGGCGCAGGGGAATCATCGCACCCGCCCTGCCCATCCAAGACCCAACAGAGCCCCCTGCCGGCTGTGACCGTAACTGCACCGAAGGGGAACGTGCCTGCAGCCGAAAGAAGGCTGTGGTTGGGTTTCTGTTTTTCATTTGTTGTTGTTACCATTGTTGTTGTTTGTTTGCCTTGTTATACATACACATACTAGTAAAGAACTCTTGTTCCTTTTTCCATATCTTTGCCTGAAAGCCCCTAAATTTCAAATTTATAATAATTTGGAGGGAAAAGGGTCATAGTCTCCATTTCAAGGGAGGTTCCTGTCTCCCTTGGCAGACACCTGTCTTTTAAACCAAGACACTCAGCTTTACAAGGAGAGTGCCTTTATGAAGTTTATGGTGTTTATTAGGTAATCTTACAAAGTGTATGGGCTTCCTGAAGAGAGAACCTCTATAGAGTTTATAGAGATCATGAGAAAAGCAATTTTTTGAGGTTTATAGTCTTCATGAGGGAAGTGCATTATGAAGTCCTTGTGGTTTATGCAGTGAGTGCCTTGACAAGGTGAGCACCTTTCTGAGATCTTGGTAAGGAAAGTGCATTCATGAGATGTACATGGCTTATGCATGTGTGCATTTTTGACATTTATGAGATTTATCAAGACAGCGTCTTTATGAATTCTATGGGGTGTCTGAGGAGAGCATCTTCAGGAACAGAGACTCTCATGAGAAGGCAATTTCATGAGGTTCATGAAGAAAGGGCCTTCATGACTTTTATTGGTTTACTATGACAGCACCTTAATGAAGTTTATGCAGTTTATGAGGAGAGTGCCTCTCCACATCAGGTCCATAAATCTCATAAAGGCACTCTCTTCAGAAAACCCACAAACATCATATAGACACTCACCTTATAAAACCCTAAAACCTCGTAAATGCATTCGCCTAATTATCCCCATCACCCTCGTAACGTTGCTACCCTCAGAGACCCATAACCCTCACAAAGGCAGTTTCCTCCTAAAAGCAGCCACTTTATAAGCCAAATATATGTCAAAAAGGTGCTTTCTTCATCAAGGCAATCTCTACATAAACTACTTATACTTCATAAATACACTTTCCTCATCAAAATCATAAACCTCAGAAAGACGCTGTTGTGGTTTAACACAACTTGGGTTTTAGTTAAGAAGAACTCCACCAGCCACAGAAGTGATTTTTTTACAAGGGGCTACAGACAGCTTCCTCTAGACCCAACAGAACCAATCAACTGGCTAGTTTGAATATTGAAAACTCCATTAAGCCACTTAAGAAGATTGACACTCCTCTGTGATCCATATTTAAGAACGAACAAACCCTGGAAAAACTCTCTTGCTTCCGATTTTTGGACAGGTAACTGGGGGTCCCAAGTGGTCCAGTGGGGCCGGGCTGGGCACTGCTTGGCGCAGCCTGGCTGGGCCAGCTGCAACACGGCCTGGCAGGGCCAGCCTCAATGCGGCTTGGCTAAGATCTCAGTCACTTCTGCTTCGCTGGACACCCAGCACAGCCCCCCACCAGTGTGGCTGCTGAAATGAAATTCTGCACCACAAGAGCTCCGGCCACTGCCCAGCAGAGATCATGTGGACAACAGCAAGAGGCAAACTCCCGATGCAAGGCCTGGGTGAGATTAATTCTTTTAGTGCAGTAAAATTCTCCAGAACAGATGAAATCTGCAGACATCAATTCTCTCCTGAGTCACAGAAAAAGGAAAGGTGAAGGCATGTGAAGAAAACACCATCGAGAAACCAGTCAGTGAAGAAGGAAGCGCTGAAGCCCAGAGAGAGGAGAAAGAGGAGATGCTTCAAACCTAGAAGCTGAAATTCCTTTGTAAAGCTGTAGTGATGAACTACGATACATCAGAGTACCCTTTGTAATTTCATGAAAATCATGGGGAGGTGGAACATTCAAATGGCATCCATGAGCAAAGGCACCTTGTTGGCTGGCTGTCCCTAGCTGCCCTCAGTGAAGGACGCCGGCCCTGGATGGCCCTGGACACCTGGTCAGACCTCAGTGCTGCAGGCAAGGCAAGGCTGGTTCCCACAGAGGGAGGGTGGCTCCACGTGAGAAGCACAGTGCAAGAAGCAGCAAGGAGGCAAAGGGCTGCGAGAGGGGGTCTCCCCGTGAACTCCTTTATTGAGGGAAGGGTCAAGGGTTCTGGAGTGGAGCAGAACAGGAGGAGAATTCCCGAGGAGGGTCTGTGAGTACGATCTTATAAGGGGGGGCGAACAGGGGAGGAGCACTGGATAGGGGACCAATAGAGCATCAGACAAGGGGAGAAGACAACATCTGAGGGCCAACAATTTTTAAGGGGGGGGGATTTACAGAACATATCAATCAAGTGTCAGCCAACCACAAGACGCCCCTGGGAGAACCTTCTGGAAGAAGGGGCTGGCACTAGACCTCTGTGCCGCCCACTGAATCTTCCTCCCAGGAGGAGTCTCCATCCTCAGAGGCGGGGTCGGAGGCGGTGTCAAAGTGACTGACAGCTGCCACATTTGGGGCCCTCCACACCTCCCCCACCTTTATTAATTTGATTGAGGAGGTGGTTAACTACAACTTTTTTGATGAGTATAAAACAGATAACTATTAAAAGCAGAACTAGAAAAACAAGTCCAATGTCTCGCATCAAAGATGCGCCCCACTCAGACAGTCCAAGTTCTTTGAAGAATTGTCCCAGCCAGCTGCCTGATGCCTTCGCCACTGTGCCGATGGAATGAAAGAGTTGGTGGATAGTGTCGCTCAGTGCCTGCTGCATCCATTCTTTGGACTCCAATTGAATGTCATTCATGAGTGCTTTCATCTGGCTGATGGACGCTTGGATGCTTTGTGACTTGCTTGACAGATTAAAACAACACGTCGGCAAAGTCCTCGCAGCCGTGACCGTGTGCCAAAAGTAGAAAATCAATGGCCGCCCCATTTTGGAGGGTGGCCTGCCTGGTCAACTTCTCTTCTTTGAGGAGGTCACTCAGGGTGTTTGAAGTTAACTCTGCTTGCTTGGTGACTCAACATTCCAAATGGCCTAATTCATCAAGAGACTTCGCCGCGGCCATCCAAGGCAAAAAAATTGAGACAGCGACTCTCTTGGCTTTGGACCAGTGATACACTGAGGTATCACAGTGTGGATCCGAATTTTTGTCTGCACCTCTTTTTGTAACCTTTTTGTTTTGCCGAATTAAAATTTTTGTCATGTTTTTTGATGTAAGCGTCAACCGCCCTAGGGTGCAGGGGCCTCCTACAAGTCGAGAGGGGATACCCTGCCAAGCTTGATCCCCACAAATTAAAAACAAGCCATGGGGAAGGGCAAGAGGATTAGGGTAGAAGGGGTCTTTTGTGGAGGGTAAGTCTACTTTCACTAAGTCCGTACACCAGCTCTTTGCAGCCCATTCGGTTTTTGTTTGATTTACATATTGGAATTTAAACACCTCATGGGCGTACGGGTCAGGTGTGAACTCAAAGTGCACACAAGCCGGTGCCTTGAGTGAGCCAATTAACTCTAATTCTGTGGGTTCTTCAGCCAATTTTCTTAATTCTAAAATCCACAGCCTCCACAAAAGTAGTAAATTTTTAATGGGGAAGTCAACTTTATAGGTGGTAGGACCAACTGAATAGGAAAAGGAGGGGGCGTTTCCAGCAGACTCATTTACATGTCGAAGGATATTGGTTAAGTTTTTGGGGTAATCAGACTGTAGAATGGGAACCCCAACTAGATAGGGGGTCATTCACCGCATTATTGGAAAGGCACCTCTCGTCTTGCTTCATAGCTTGGGCAAGGGTGACCCAAATGTTTTTCTTTGACTGCGACACTATCCACATCTCGGCGAGCTTCGGCATCAGGACCACAAAGAGCAGCAGCACTGGCAGTTTCACGTGAGCCATCGGGAACTTGAAATAAACACAAACATGTGAATGTACCAGAATTCTTAATATTAACATTTAGGCAGCTTGGGAGGAGAAGAGGGAAAGGGGGAGGAGGGGCCCGAAAGCTTTCCAGGGGAAGAGGGTTCAGGGAAAGAGAGATCAAGGGAGCCAGTTTCCCCGGACTCGATCTTGGTTCCTACTGGTTTTTGCCCCTCATCTGCTGTTTCTTCTTTCTCCTTTTTTCTCTTCTTCCACGTTTCTGTGGCTTTGCTGGCATCCTGTTTTTTCTGCGACTTAGGAGAGCTTTGGTGGAATGGCTTAATAAACTTGCCTGGGACCCACTTGGGACCCCCTGGGGTGGAAACACACCCATACCCTCTACCCCAGGTGATAAGTGGGTAGGGGCTGGTGATTTTTAGGGAGTGTGGCTCTTTTGTGAGGACAAGGGGGTGCTCTTTCAACTTTGCCCGAGTTGAGTTGTGAAAATATCTGAGAACTGGGGGGTCAGGCTCGTTCTCAGAGCAATTTAAGAAATGTAGCGTAAAAAGAGCTCTCGCCAGCCTGATTGCAGGAGACTCTACTTCAACTCCCCCTTTCTGTTGTAAGAGCATCCTCTTCAGAGATTGATGAGCCTTTTCCACTAGGACTTGACCCGTCGCAGAGTGAGGTATTCCAGTGACATGGGAAATCCCCCACTCCTGGAAAAACTTCCTTAGACGGTCCGAGATGTAGGCCGGGCCGTTGTCCGTTTTGATTTCCTTCAGAACTCCCAGGACTGAAAAGGCCTGAATTAGGTGAGAAATAACATCTTTGGCCTTTCCTCCCGAATGCGCGGAGGTGAACAAGGCGCCTGAAAACGTATCAATCAAGATATGCACGTACTTTTGGCGGCCAAATTCAGGCACGTGAGTGACATCCATTTGCCACAGCTCCCCACTGCCAAGCCCTCTGGGGTTAACCCCTGTCCCTAAGGAAGGGAGCTGGAGGGGTTGACAGCTGGGGCATGTGGCCACAATTGCTCTGGCTTGGTCCCTGGTTAGACCAAAGATGCGGACCAGAGCTGGAACATTTTGGTGAAAAAGAGCATGGCTCAGCTTTGCCTACCGGAAGACATCCTGTCGCAGTGTCGGACACGAACACACAGATTCAAACAGCAGGTTGGCAGCAGGTCAGGACCACCGAGCAGAGCGAAAAGGGCCCTGCCCACCTTTATTATCACTCTTTTATACCTCTTTTAGAACAATCATACATTGGTAGATGAGGTTAACACCTCTAGCATTTTACAGGATAGGAACACAGTCTATCACCTTTCTCCGCCTTGGAGAAAGGAATGAACAACTATCTAAAAGTTCAGTAAACATTCTTAGCCAGTTAGAAAACAAGAGCTATGTTTATAGAAAATGCATGAGAACTTTTACTACAAAAGTAAAAACATGGAACACTGTGAAAACCAGGGCGACATCTCACCTTTTACATTTAAAAAAGAAAAAGAAAAAAGAAAAATGAATAATGTTCAATTTCTGCTTGTGGAAGGACCATCAGAGTGAACACTCACATCGTCTGCATCTGAGCCATCACTTGATGTTCCACCCACTTGATCACTTTCATTCTGGTCACGGTTTCCACCCTGCCTGTTGGCTGGATTTTGCCTCTGCGGTCGCAGATCAGGACGGACACACTTTGCAGGTACCCAGCGCACCCCAGTATCTGTGGATACACAAGCATACCTGTGCCCTGAAGCGATAAGGTCACAGGGACCTTCCCACTGTTTGGTGACTAAATTTCTCACTAGAACCTTCGCCCGAGGCTGCTGTGCCTCATCCAAAGCCTGCAACGAGAGGTGATGGTTCAAAATGACAGGATTGTTAGAGTTCTGCGGTACCGTGAGGTGATTGAGGGTATATACAGCTTTTGCCAGCCAACTGTGCGGGGTTTCACCCTGCATTCCCCGTTTTTGTTTTTGAAGCACCTGCTTCAGAGTACCATGAGCACGCTCTACAATAGCTTGACCAGTCGGAGAATGAGGAATACCAAACTTGTGTGACACACCCCACTGCTGCAGGAACTGCCTTACCTCTTTCGAGACATAGGCCGAATCATTGTCCGTCTTAATAGCAGAAGGTATGCCTAGAACGGCAAAGGCCTGCCTCCAGTGGGCAATGACATCGCGGGCCCTTCTCTCCAGTGTGAGCAGAAGCCCACATGGCAGAGGAACAGGTGTCCACCGTGACATGCACATACTTGAGCCAGCCAAATTCGGCAACCTGGGTGACGTCAGTCTGCCAAATCTCTAAGGCCCTAAGGCCCCTGGGGTTCACCCCTGCTGGCAAAGGCGCAGCAAGTGCGTGACAGTCGTCGCATGACTCGACAATGTCACGGGCCTCAGTTGGCGTCAACTGAAACTGCTTCTGCAGAGTATGTGCGTTCTGATGGAAAAACCCATGCGATGCTTTGGCCTGCGCGAGTGTGTCAGGCTGAGGTGCTACCCACGCTGGGTTAGCCAACTTGTCAGC
Source organism: Monarcha castaneiventris obscurior (assembly GCA_026261815.1). Classification (NCBI taxonomy): domain Eukaryota; kingdom Metazoa; phylum Chordata; class Aves; order Passeriformes; family Monarchidae; genus Monarcha; species Monarcha castaneiventris. The sequence goes on from JAMPIT010000575.1 coordinate 14,883,503, forward strand.
CCTCGCGTTACCTTCCACTATGAACCCTGGCAAATCGGTATGACTTCTCACATGCAGAACGTAGTAGGGATGAACCCGTTCCTGAATGACACACCAGAGGGTCTTCAGCAAATGAAACAGATCAGGATTGCTGACCTCCTTCAAAACTGAATAACTCAATCGCTTTGCTATGTCAGCCACGTAGGCAGAATCCGTGACCAGATTGAAAGGTTGCTGGGAAAACTTTTCAAATGCCATAAAAGCAGCCCTCAGTTCAACCAATTGGGCCGAACCAACCTCATGACCTTCCAGAACCTGCCACTCAGACCCATCCCTCCAAGTAACAATGGCCTTCCCGCTTCTGCCTGAACCATCAGTAAAGACAGTGGGTCCGTGCACTGGCTCCTGACTGTGTTTGGGTCTCAGAGAAATCTCTGTGTGCTTCGCCACTTGCAGCAACTTGTGGCTAGGCAGATGATATGCAATCTGCCCTGAAAAATTCTCCAAAGCACTTTGTAGCGAAACGCTGTTCGCAAAGCTCCAGTCAAAATTCTCCCGCCGTACCGGTAGTACAATCTGTGCGGGGTCTGCACCCATCAATTGCAAACACCGTTGCCGGCATTTGACTATCAAGCGAGCAATCAGCTCAAACAATGCGGTTGCCGTCTTCTGCGGCTGATGGGGCAAGAAGACCCATTCCAGGACGTGCAAAGGATCGGACCATTTGTCACTCCATTGGCCAATGATACCTGTGGGATGCAGCTCTGGAGTGGTGCTGATAACGCCAAGGTCGCGGGTTCGATCCTCATACGGGCCACCAAATGTCGCAGTGTCGGACACGAACACACAGATTCAAACAGCAGGTTGGCAGCAGGTCAGGACCACCGAGCAGAGCGAAAAGGGCCCTGCCCACCTTTATTATCACTCTTTTATACCTCTTTTAGAACAATCATACATTGGTAGATGAGGTTAACACCTCTAGCATTTTACAGGATAGGAACACAGTCTGTCACCTTTCTCTGCCTTGGAGAAAGGAATGAACAACTATCTAAAAGTCCAGTAAACATTCTTAGCCAGTTGGAAAACAAGAGCTATGTTTATAGAAAATGCATGAGAACTTTTACTACAAAAGTAAAAACATGGAACACTGTGAAAACCAGGGCGACAACATCCGGCAAGCTGGCCAGATGCACTGGCACTGCTAAGGCGTCTGCCCTCCTATTCCCTTCTGCAATAATGCTGGGAAGGTCAGTGTGCGATCTAGTGTGCATTACATAGTATGGTTGCTTTCGGTGGGAAATTAAGTCTAACAGCTTCGAAAGCAAAAGATGAATTTTTGGGTTGCAGGATTCTCTCAACAAAGCGCTTTCTGCCCTAGATACTACTCCAGCCACGTAGGCCGAATCAGTGACCAGATTGAAAGGCTCTTTGAACCCGTTAAAGGCCCTAACTACTGCCGCTAGCTCGGCTACTTGTGGTGACGCCTTGACCACTTCCACATCAGATTCCCACTTCTGCGTGGAGGGATTCATCCACATAATAACTGATTTCCCTGAGACACCAGAGCCGTCAGTGAAAAGAGTTAAGGCCTTGAGGGGCTCACGGCTTTGCACTGGATGCTGAACTATGTTCAGGTCCATGCTGAAAATTTTATGATGTGGGTAATGGATGAGAATTTGGCCAGAGTATGAATCTAGGGTGAATTGGAGCTCCGCATTGTTTTGGAGTACAAACTCTAGAGAGCCAATTGTAATTGGTAGAAAAATGCACGCAAAATCGCACCCTGCTAGAGTGGCAAGACGGGACCTTGCCTTTCTGATGATCCGCGCCATTTGTTCCTGAGGTGTTGTTAACCTCTTTGTGGGCTGGTTAGACAGGAAGACCCACTCGATGATGAGGAGTGGAACTTTCTGCATTCCATCCCACTGATGGATGACTCTGTGCCAATGGGGCATCTTACCTTTAATTGCCAATTGAAAGGGCAATTTAGGGTCACATCGGTGGCATTGTTTCGATGACAACGCTTCCTGCACTCTCTTGAGCGCGTCTCGTGCATCTGGGATAAGTGTCCTTGGGGATTGCAGGTCGCTGTCTCCTTGGAGGAGATTAAAAATGGGTGCCAGGTCCTCTGATGTCACCCCTAAGTAAGGTCGAATCCAGTTTAGGGAGCCACATAATTGTTGCAATCCGTGCAATGTTTTAGGGTTTTCCAAAATCTTAATGTTTTGGGGGACAATAGTTTGTTCTCGTATCCTCATGGCCAGGTAGTTCCACGGGCTCATTGTCTGGACTTTTGAGGACTGGATTTCAAACCCGCTACTTTCCAAGGCCCCCATGACCTTGGCAAGTGCCCAGTCAAGATAACTTTGAGTCAGGGCACAGACCAGTACATCGTCCATATAATGAACGATGATGGCGTTAGCTGCAAGTCTCCGGACAGGGGAGAGGATGCGCGCAACATACCATTTGGCAGATGGTGGGGGAGTTCTTCATCCCCTGAGGGAGCACCCACCAATGGAAGTGGCGCATGGGCTCCTGCCTATTAATAGATGGCACAGAAAAAGCAAACTGGGGTGCATCATTCAGGTGCAGGGGGATCTGGAAAAAGCAGTCCTTGATGTCAATGACTGCAATTTTCCAGTTCCGAGGGAGCATAGAGGGGGAGGGCAACCCCGGCTGCAGAGATCCCATGTCCTCAATGTGGGCATTAATTTTTCTAAGGTCGTGGAGAAGCCTCCATTTGTCTCTCCCCGGCTTTCATATAACAGAAACTGGAGAGTTCCAAGGACTGATAGAAGGGACGATGTGGCCCTTCTCCAGCTGCTCGTCCACGAGCTTGTTGAGCGCCACTAATTTTTCACAATGTAAAGGCCACCGATCAACCCATACCACTGAATCTGTTGTCCAGTTGAGGGGTAGGGTTTGGCGCTCTTCAGTGGCCCCAATTAAAAATCCCGAACTGTAGGAACCAATTCAGTTCGGGTGCCTCATTGTGCCATAACATCTCTGCCCCAGAGGTTGAATCCTGATTTAATAATAAAGGGGCGCACTATGGAGATACGCCCATCAGGTCCCTCTACTTGCACCAAGTTGGTGCTTCTCTCCGCCAGAGTATATCCTCCGACACCACGAATTGCACCCACCACTGGTTGCTTGGCCCACGTCGACGGCCACTGGGTGGACGAGATGACTGTGACATCCGCCCCAGTGTCCAGCATGCCAAGAGCATCGATGTCTGTGCCCTGGTTGGAGAGCTTACAGGTAACGACTGGTCTATCCTTCCCGATTTCTTCTGCCCATGCAACAAACGCATAGTCCGTGAGGACCTCCTGGACTGGATACAGCTTGACCCTGGCGACAGCCTGGTTTCGAGGGAGAAAAAACGGCGGGTTAGCACACGCCAACTTCAATGGAAAGGTCCCATCAACCGCAATCCTCACAAGAATGGGAACGATCTCCAGTTCCCTGGGTCCTTTTTCTGCGTCAGGCAAGACTAGGGCATACACATCTCTTGCAGTGGTCTGTAAAGTCAGAAGAACAAAGTCAGATCCAGAGAAATTGAAACTTGTGGTGGAAAAAGCCTCTCTAAAATATTTGCCGGCGGATGCCACAGGGTGGTTGCGGCGCTGTTCCGCCTCCAGATGCCGCAACTCTAGTTTCCCTGGGCATGGGGGAGGGGGGTAGGGGTAGCAGGGGTAGGATCAGGGGGACGGGATGCAACAGGATTGTTTTTGGGAATAGGTTCAGGGTGAAAGGTAGAATAGTGGGGGGAAGGATTTGAGGATAGAGGCTGAGCGGCGCGACATTGCTTTGCAAAGTGGCCCTTGCGGCCACACCGATGAGAGGTGACTTCTCGCATGTTGAGGGCTGAAACTGTAGTTTCTTGGCCTGCAGTAGGCTGGCGCAGCGCTTGTTTGAGTGGCATTAGCCCAGCACAGGCCTCAGCCATCTGGTCAACAGAAGGCGGGGGGTCGTGGGGAAGGGAGAAAATGATCTCTTTGCACACCTGGTTTGCCCTAGTCTTCGCCATTTCCTCCAACAGGCCCTCTCGGATGTTAGGGTCAGGTACCTGCTTCTTGATGGAGGCTCGCAGCTTATCTACAAAGGCTGCGAAAGGCTCATAGGGCCCTTGGTAGATGTTACTATAAGAAACCAGAGGCACAGAGATGGAGGGCATACCAAGAAAAATTCTCTCTGCGGCTCCCGACACAGCAACTAGAATGTCAGTGGGAATTCACTGCACTTGAAGTTGGGGCTTTGCATAATCCCCTTCACCCACCAACAAATCAAAGGGGTACTCCTGGGTACCACCCATTTGGGACACGGTCGGGATTAATTCCCGTATTGCATGCTTCCATTTTCTCTCCCACACCCGGTATTCTGTAGGAGAGAGGAGGCATGCCATGACCGTTTTAAGGTCATGGGGAATTAAAGTGCTGCCGGTAAACATCCCATGCAGCAAGGCTTTAAAATATTTGTGATCCCACCCGAACTCCTTTTGGGTTCTACAAAGGTCCCGAATATTATTGTACCCAAAAGTCTCCCATGTGGGGTTTAGGCCCGTTCGGCTGTACTGTACTGGAGCTGCAAGGGGAACTTCGAGGTCTTCCGGGCCCCGGTCCAAGATAGCGTCCCTTCCGGCGTGGGAACCGGGAGGGGGACCGTGGGAACTAGAAGAGCCGGCCTCCGGGGAGGGGTTAGGGGCAGAGGGAATGAGGCATGGGAAAGGGGAGGGGTTTGTAGGGAGGAAGGGATTTCCGGGGTGTGGAAAGGGGGAACTGCCTACCGCACCATGCACCGCCCAAGGGGAGGGGTTAGGGTAATAAGAGGGAGGGTAAGGACTGACATCATCGGGGGGAGGAACGGATTTCGAGTGGCGGGAAAAGAGGGTTTAGAAAGGCGGGAAGAGGGGACTTATGGGGAGGAGAGGGCTGTGAGGGAGAGTCTTCACTGCAGCCATTTTGTGGCTGAGGCAGACTCTCACCTCCATCTTGGGACTCACGTGGGGTTGTTAAAACTGGGGAATCAACTGGGGAGGGAGAACAAAGGGAGACTCTCTTTTTTTTGGGGGGGGAATTAACTTTGGGAGTAGAAACTGGGGAAGTGGGTTTTAGGGAAGATCTCTTAGGGGTGCTCGGAGAGAGTTGCGCAGGTCCCCTCTGAGCTGGGGTGGGAGAGACACAGGGAGTACCAGGGAGCAGGTGGCAGCCCTGAGCTTTTAAGCTTTCTGCACTCTCCTTGCTTCTCTTGCAAGGTTTTAGGGAATGGGGAATATGGGGAACGGGTAGCGGGGAAGGGCGAACGGGGGTTTTAACTTTTAATTTCTTTTTTGGTCTTTTTACAATGCTGTGGATCAGTGTCAGGAGCACGAAAAAGTGCTCTACTGACCCGTCCCCGCAGCCTTGTAAAAAAACCATCCTCCTCTCAATTTTCTCCCAAAATTTAACAGAAAATGCCTCATCCCAGTTTGTCCAGGGAAATTCCTTAAAAATCCAAATAATAAATCTTTTGAGGAGGCTTTTAGAGAACTTTAACTTGTTATTAACAAGGGAATCTCTAACTGGGATGTAAAACTCTCACTGCTCCACAGACAAGCAGTTGCCCATTTTGTAAAGCACCCACCCACAGCGTCTGAGAATGTAAAACTAAAGAAAAACGAGGTGGGGGGGCAGCAAAAATCTCTTTTCTTTACCCTTTTGTGGGCTCTTCTCTGGGGGTAGAACAGAAAGCAGACGCTGGGTCCTCCATTGAAGGGGATCTTCGGGTCCCAGCTCAGGAATGGGGTACGGCATCTGTCCTGCATCGGTAGCCAAGATCCAGCCCCGGGAGCACCACTCTCTAGAACGGAACGTGCTTCACACGGGGAAGTGGCAGCACCGGGTGGTCTTCAGGCGCACAGGGTCTGATGGTGAGAGTCTCTGGTCCCTGTTTGGGCACCACTTGTTGGCTGGCTGTCCCTAGCTGCCCTCAGTGAAGGACGCCGGCCCTGGATGGCCCTGGACACCTGGTCAGACCTCGGTGCTGCAGGCAAGGCAAGGCTGGTTCCCACAGAGGGAGGGCGGCTCAGGGAGGGCGGAGGAGAAGCACAGTGCAAGAAGCAGCAAGGAGGCAAAGGGCTGCGAGAGGGGGTCTCCCCGTGAACTCCTTTATTGAGGGAAGGGTCAAGGGTTCTGGAGTGGAGCAGAACAGGAGGAGAATTCCCGAGGAGAGTCTGTGGGCATGATCTTATAAGGGGGGGCGAACAGGGGAGGAGCACTGGATAGGGGACCAATAGAGCATCAGACAAGGGGAGAAGACAACATCTGAGGGCCAACAATTTTTAAGGGGGGGGATTTACAGAACATATCAATCAAGTGTCAGCCAACCACAAGACGCCCCTGGGAGAACCTTCTGGAAGAAGGGGCTGGCACTAGACCTCTGTGCCACCCACTGAATCTTCCTCCCAGGAGGAGTCTCCATCCTCAGAGGCGGGGTCGGAGGCGGTGTCAAAGTGACTGATGGCTGCCACATTTGGGGCCCGTCCCTCCACAGCACCTGTGCTGAAACAAGCAAATGTTGAAGTAGCTGTGATCTAATGAGAAGCTTGAACAGAGAAAGATGAGAGTAATGAAGACCCTTACCCCCAGGGAAAGAGAAGAATACCTCTGTTCCCAGGGATGAAGATGATCCCAGAGATAGATGAAAAGAACCTTTGCTTCTGAACAGCTCATCCTTAAAATAGTACCCCATTAGCTAAAGATTGAACCCTCAAAAGCAGTTGTGGGGAAAGCTGTAAATTGAGGGAAGGGACTTTCACATGCAAGCAGAGAACCATCCCGGGCAGCTGCCTTGCTGTGACATTGAAGCCATGAGAGAACAGTTTCTTGTGGAGATGTCTCCATGGCATAAGCAAGAGAGACTCCTCTCCCTAAGTGAACTGAAGAAAGACTAGTATAGAGGTAGTAATCTGACTGGAAAAATCCCAAGTTTTGTCTCTTTATGTTGTCAGTGGGAGAAGAGAGGAGAGGTGGGGTGAGGAGAAGTGTTCTGAAGGTTTATTCTGACTCTTTTTTTCCCCCTTTTAGTTCTGTTAATAAACTTCTTTATATTCTTTAAAGCTTTGTGCCTGCTTTGCTTTTTCCTAATTATTATCTCACTGAAAGAAAATAAGCAAGTAATGGACTTCGAACTAAACCACTACAGACATTTTCCTTATAACTCCACAAACTGCATAAGGGCACTCTCCATATAAAGGCAGTCTCCTCATAAACACCATAAAGTTGATTAAGGCAGAAGGTTCAGAAGCACCATAAACCTCATGAAGGCACTCTTCTAAACAATACCATCAACCTCATAAAGGCAGTGGCACAGTCGCGCATATTCTGAGCTTTGGCAAAGAGGTGTTTTTCTGTGGAGATAAATGTTAGCTGCAGAAAGTTTTCAGTGAAAACAGATGTTCTCCAGCAATCCAGGTCATGGACAGATGTGGATTGCTCTCCAAGTGAAGTCGTTGTAAGCTTATAAAGCTTGTCTCTGAATAAAACTGGCAAAAACCACAGGTAGCAGCAGAGAGAATTGGAACTTTGGCAAAGGGAGAAATCTGCTGACCAGGTAGCACATGGTCCATCTAAGATGGCTGCCTAGGGAGCCCAGGGAGTCACATGGCAGTCCCAAAAGAGAAGCACAGTTTTGCTGGAGAGCTGGTAAAATTGCAATCTGCCTTAGAGGCTAAAATAATTTCTTGCCTCAGGGCAGAACAAAAGCTGATGGCCCAAAGCAATTAGCCCAGAACCTGTTAAACCAGTTTCTGCAAAGCCAAAGGGCTTTAACGATGGAAATTAACACCCTTGGCAGAAGAACGCATGCTAGCCTGGGGTAGCTGTTGGGCCTCTATGAACATAATCTCACCCAAAGGGAAGAGTCTGCCCCAAAGCCAGACTCCTCACCATATCCTGAACTATGCCCATATGTAGAAAATGAGGAGGAGGAGGAGAGGGAGGAGGCACCTCCTGACTATTATGTCAACGATGTCACCTCCCTTCATTCCTTGGGGGAGGGGTACAACTCATCAGAGCCTATGTCCTCTAACAATCACTCAGCCCTGTCCTTTTCTTAAGGGATTAGCATATCAAAAGGCAGAGCTGATGGAGGTAATATCACACCCTGCAACAAAATTGACTAAATTGCAGGGAAGAATTAGCAACCAGCCCAAAGGAAATAAAACAGAGACTCTTTTGAAAACTTTACTGATGTGGGGAAATGAAATAAAGCTTTTTGAGAAAAAAGCACATGGCAGAGAACTTTTTTAACTACGATGCATACTGTTGTATGAAAGGTTTAAACTTGTGGGAGGGGGAAGAACTTACCCCTCTCCCCACTCCAACATAAAAATACTGGGAGTGTGTGGGAAATGGCAAGCTTCCAAACAGTGCCTGAGAAGGAGGTGATACCCTTTTGGCCTTCTTTTAGATTATTGTTATTCATTCCAAAATTTAAAGACCATGACCAAGACAAAAAACTCTCAGAACCACCCCTGAAAGGTGAGCTGGGAGTGGGAGACAAATTTGAATATCCCCAAAAGCTCACAAAAAATGGAAACTTAGTTTCCCTGTATTTTCGCAAATCATTTCGCAAGTTTGTTGTTTTAGTATATTCTCTTCAGCCAAGAGACTGGGTATACATCCAGATGTGAATGAAGTCAGCTGCAAACAAAGAATAACACAGAGGAACCATATGAAGATCTGCTGCAAATAAAGCGCCAACAAAATCCAAAACTGAAATAAATATATTACATTATTTATGTTTTTGCAAACATAAACACTGTTGTTTGTTCCTGGAGTAGTCAGCTATTCCAGCAAGAGCTCATGATAATTGTGATAGCAAGTAGGGCTTCAAATGCCAGAGGAATAAATAAGGTAAAAGAGAGGGGCGTCCTTTTGACTAAGGTCCACTCTAACATCACATTGATAATCACTTATGAAACAAATTGAAAGTGAAAAGGTCTCAAAGGATGGCTGGTGTAGTGGTTTCTAAGTCAAATTAGGCATTACCCCCCTGAGGTACTTTCTGTGAGATAAGCATTAGGAGGAAAGCAAAGCAGGCACAAAACTTAAAGGATATAAAGAAGTTTATTAACACACCTGAGGCAATCCAATCATTTTAGATAGTAGAATTGTACTGTATGTTGTTTCCCATGATGTCCACTGACCCTCTGGGAGTCTCCCTGAAACTTTGTTAGTGGGAGGGATAAGGGTGCTAAATCTGGGACATACATATTTGTTTGGGATGTGGGGATACCTGGATCTGTAAGATTGTGGACTCCAAAAGGCAAGGCAGCCTAAATTGAATTTGCCAAGCTATTTTGGAGCTCAACTTACAAGTCCAACAAGTATCAAAAATAGTTGCATAAATTATCTAATGATAAATGCACTCTCCTCATCAAGACCATAAACCTTAGAAAAGTGCTTTCCTCATAAACCCCATCAACTTCATAAAGGAGATCTTATAAACTCCGTAAACATAAGGGCACATAAAGGTGCTCTCCTCATAAACCCCAAAGACTTCATAAAGGCACTTTTCTAATACACCCCATAATACTCATAAGGGGACCTTTATGAGAGTTAAGGGGGTTATGAGGAAAACATCTTCCTGAGGTTCATGGTCTTGATGAGGAGTGCTCTTATGAGGTTTAAGGGGTGTATTAGAAGAGTGCCTTCATGAGGTTTATAGGGTTTATGTGGTGACTGCTTTTTTGATGAGGGTGTTTTTATGAGGTTTGTAGGGTTTATGAGGAGAGCCTCATTATAAGGATTATGGGGGTTATGAGGACAGAGCCATTTTCAGGTTTGTATTTATTCAGATTGTATTTATTACTTTTACTGCCTTTATGACATTTATAGCCTTTACGAGGACAGGGTCTCTATGAATTTTATGGTATTGAGGAGGAGAGCACCAATATGAGGTTTATGGCATTTAGGAGGAGAGTGTCTCTATGAGCTTTATGGCCTTCATGGTGTTTCAGGCCTTTCTGAATTTTATGGAGTTGATGAGGAGAATATCTTTATGATATTAAGGGGGTTTATGAGGATTAAGAGGTTTATGGCATTCAGGAGGAGATAGTCTCCATGAGGAAAGTGCTTTTACGATATTTGTGGGGCTTATGAGGAGAGCGCCTCTGAGGACAGTGGCTTCATGAGGTTTATTTGGATTATAAGGTTTATGAGGAGCGTGCCTCTTCACATAAGCCCCTAAACCTCATAAAATGCTCTCCTCATAGAGGCCCTCTCCTCATAAACCTCACAAAGGCACTCTCCTCCTAAAGGCATCCACCTCATAAACACCATAAACCTCATAAAGGTGCTGCCTTAATGCAGGTGCTCTCCTCATAAGCCCCATAAACTTCATAAAGGAGATCTCCTCATAAACATCAGAAGCCTCATAAAGGCACTCTCTTAATAAATCCCTATACCTCATAAAAGTGCTCAACTCATAAACTCCATAAACCTCATAGAGGTGCTCAACTCATAAACTCCATAAACCTCATAGAGGTGCTCAACTCATAAACTCCATAAACATCAAAAAGGCCATAAAACTCATAAAGGCAATCTCCTCATAAAGATGCTCTAATCATAAACAACATAAACATGACCTCCTCATAAAACCCAGAAACCTCATAAAGTTGTCTCCTCAAGAAGGTGTCTCCTTCTGAAGATGCTCTCCTCATAAATCCTATAAAATTCATAAAAGCACTCTCTTCATAGAGGTGCTCTCTTCAAAAACCACGTAAACTTCATAAAAATACTCCCCTCATCAAGAGAAAAGCCTCAGAAATGGGCTTTCCTGATAATCCCCCTGATAATTCCTGATAAACCTTCAAGGACGCTGTCTTCATAAACCCCATAAGTTTCATAAAGGAAATCTCATAAACCCTGTAAATATCACAATGGTGCTTTCCTCATGAAGGCCTTCTCATCATGAAGGCCTTAAACCTCCTAAAGGCCCTCTCCTCATAAACACCAAAAACCTCATAAAGGTATTCCCTTCCTGAAAGTACTCTCTTTATAAACCCCTTACAAAATTCATGAAGGCCATAAAGCTCATAAAGACACTCTCCTCTTAAACCTTATAAATCTCTTAAAGGTCCTCTCCTGATGAACCCCATAAACATCATAAAGGCAGCTTCTCAAGGACCCCATAAACCTCATAAAGGAGCTTTCTCCTCATAAATTCCAAGGAATTCCTAAGGGCTCTCTCCTCCAAAAGGCACTCTCCTCTTGAGCTCCTTTATCATTCCTACATGTACATTTCTACATATCCTGGATTGCCATAGATGTATTCCTTGATGTGCTGCCTCTGTCTCAAGCACTGGAGCCTAAAACTCCCTTGCAATACCTTTAACTAAGCCCACTATGCATGCGAGCTTATGCAGGAAAATGATCCACTGAACTGGAATTATAGCAAAGGCAGAACAAGAAAGAATCATGTCATGTTAACTGTGACCAATACCAGCTGCCACTGTGATCATAGTTACCTCTGCTGTCTCCAGTGTGACAGAGGGGACCACAAATATACAGCAGCAATTGTAACTAAAGAAAGCCTGAAGTACCAAAGCCTTTACAGAAAATGAAGGAAATATTTCCCCTTTAAATAGCACACCTGTTCCAGTATCCCAAGCATGTTAGTCATGTAACTAAGGTGGATTTAAGAAAAGCAAAATCCCATCCAAAAGAAAGAGTGCTCACAAGTTAATATACAAAATACATAGCTGAAGCTATCTGGGAGAAATACCTTTCATAGTATAAAACTCCTTACACAGCCTAATATATAATACCTATAACTATTCCTAAAATGCAGGACCTAGTTTGCTGTGTAATCTTGAATGTACAAATTACTTTTCATTTTTTCTCCTGTGACTGAATGTGTTTACAGTATTTTTCTTGTTATGGAAGAAACCCAGAAAATGCGGGTATGGAGAAGGAAAACTGGGAACAATAAATTAAACAATAAATTAAACAATTAAACAATAAATTAAATAAATTAACAATAAATTAAACCAGACATATTTAATAATAAAATGGCAATGCTGAGATTTACAAGATACTAAATACCTATTACTCTTATTTTAAAAGTATTACTTACCTCTTGCAGAGATAGATGGACAACTCCCATTTTTCCAACTGCAATTTCTGAAGACTGATTTTTACTAGTTAACTACTATCTGTGTTATACTTCAGGTTTTCCCTTCTTCTTTGCATTACACTGATTCAATAGTAATGAAAAATTAAGTCCTTATTCTCTGATCAAAGCAAACCCATTGGCATTAGTGGCAATATCAAGTTTGTGTGCTATTTTATCAACGTATTTCTGTTCAGCACAGCAAAATCTACATTATTAATGAATAAAACGATTACTGATCTGAATTGACCACCTACCTACATTAACTACTCCCTCACTATTCCACTAGACTGCCAACGTGCCAACATATTTGTGGCCATGCTCATTTTGCAAACACAACATCTGGCTGTTAGCAAGTTCCCTGAGACCGTGGGTTGGTCACAGAACAGCCATCTGCTTCTTCTGTTCACAAAAAAGTTACTCTCTGCATTCTCAGCACTAATTTCCTTCCTTGAGTTGGTGTTTTGCCAAATGACAGGGGCAAGAGAATGGACATAGACACCAATAGAAAGAATAGTCTTAGTTTACTATTAATATTGTGGCAAAACAATATTAATTGGAAGTAAAAGGATACATTCGATAAAACAATAAGCTCACTCGGTTTTAGCAACAAGCAAAAGTAAGCGAGCTAATGCATCTAATCATTACCATACGAGAGAGAGAATAGTGATTGACAAGGTACATCACGAATTGCCTATATACTTTCCCACCATCCAGAGTCTGCAATCATTGGGGAGTCCTTTTTCGCAGCAAGGACCTGGAGAACCCTTCCTGGAAATTGAGAAAATCCCACACAGTATGACCACCCATAAGTGAGGTCTCTGGTTCACCCACAAAAGGGGTCTAACTTTTATAGGCCCAAATCAACAAGTCCAAACGACTTGTTTATACTTTTTGTGTGGAAAACATCTGATTCTGACAGCACACTTCCCAACCCATCAGGGCCAAGGCTTGGCCAGAGCCCAGGCCACAGCTGGGAGGTTTTTTGCCTAAAATATGCTACTAACAAGCCTCTAGGGATATCAGCTGGGAGGATTTCTCCTATTAACAAGCCTTTAGAGGTATCAGTTGGGAGAATCTCTTAATATATCTTAAACAAGGTTATACAAACATCTCTACAACAGCCAGTTTAGCATTAAGAACAACTAATATAAATATTTTGATCATCTATTTTTAACTAAAGAACCTTGATGGTATTAACAGGATAATGCTCAAGATTTATCTTGTAAGTCAACTCAGGCTTAGGCCTGCTCTTCAGGCTGTAGCATATTCAGTTGGAAATTCCAAATTCCTCAGACCTTTTACCTTACTTTGTTTTATTTCCTATCAATTCAACGTAAGTGAAGATATGACAAATGATAGAATGTTTTTTATATAGAATGATTTATTCTATATATTCAAATTTCTATTCTATTCTATTTATTCTATCTATTCAAATATAGAATGATTTATTCTATAATGCGGCTTTAATAGGGATTATGACAAAGACTGCCATGTGTCTGTAAATAGCATAGTATGATGTCAACATTAAAATTACTAATATATGATACCTGAACATAGATAATGGCAGTGAATGTACAAATGGCAGCCTACTCAGTCCCCACCATCTGTTTCCTTGCAGCAGCTGCCACTAGGAGCACCTGCACAGGCAAGTGCACAGGCAACAGGAGAGGATGGTCGGTGGCTTCTGTGAGTCCCTCTGATTCTCCAGGCAGCCATAATATGCAGGCAGCAAACAGGAAGGAATCAGATTCAGTTCCCTACATTATTCTGGCAGTCCACTCTTGTTCCTCCCTTTTGCTGCTGTTAGAACTGGTGGTTTTCAGCTTCTAAAAATGCAAGATAAAACACAAGCCTTTGAAAGCAAACTTGAAGAGACTGGTTCACAGAATCTCATACCTTAGATCTCACTATAAAAATGAATAAGTAATAACGTGTTTCACTTGAGTGGGTTAAGCCCTATCCCAGTTACCTTCTCCTGAGATTCTTTTGTTACTTAATGGCAACAGAAGGATCTGAGACAAAAGCAGACAATTACTTTTCCTCCCTTTTCTGGTGCAGGATTAGCACACAGTAGCAACACATGTCCCTGTGATATTTCCTTTTCACTGGGTATTTAAAGATGAATAAATGACACTGCTTAAAATAAAAACATTAAATATTCATAGCAGAAAATCCATAAATCTAGGCATAATCCATGCAAAGGCCATTTTGATGTTTGTTTTAACATGCACCTGAAAGAGCATAAAGTATCCCCTTACTACCGATATCCTTAATGCAGAAAACAGCTTCTAGAAACACGTTACTGGCTTTGCCATGGAATTAGATTTCCTATCTCACTGCACCAGCCTGCAAATCTATGCAAGCTTTAGACATAGGTTACTCTGAAAAAATGAGATACAGATTTTTTAAATGGAGAGAAAGCTTGGAAAGCAATTTGACATCTCTGACCCAAGATCTCTTTCCTTGTTTGAACTGACCCAAGAGGTGATGCTGCCCCAATATGCAGCAGTAGGTAAACTGCAGGGCTTGAACAGTTGGTATAGATTCATTTTTCACTGATATTTTCCTAGTTTCTGTTCATATTGAACAAGGTCTTTGGACTGTGACTTCAACTAACTTTTAAAGCATTTAGGTCTAGTAAATATGTTGTAGCGTAGCAACTTACAAAGGTGATAATGGAAGCTTAGGTGAAGAAGTAAACTTTTGTCCTATCCCAGTTTCCTTCAGTGGTTATCTAAAGAGCATTAGCCCTGCGTAAGAGCAACTGAGTCATGAGTTATCCTCACTCCAGACTTTAAACTTCTTTCAGCATAAGGCAAGGGACACTAGGAGCCCAAGCAATTATAAAAGCTACAAGGATGATTTCAAGTAAAACCAGGGCCTGACAAAAACCCCCGTATTTCAGAAAGGCTCTAGACTTGCTCACGGGTTGTGGGGGGGAAGGGGGGGTTGATTGTATTAACTAGCATTAAGTTCCCTGCAGTACCAATTCGCAGTATAGCTTTTCTTTGTCCAGACCCACTATAAATACCTAACATATTTGAAATAGGGCTCACTTAGTTTCTAAATAAAGATTGCAAAATCAAAGTAAGGGACAAAAACATAATTATAAAATACACTAGTGTGGAGGATTGTGAGCCTTTGACTCAGGAGTCCTCTGCATTCCCTTGCAGGAGAGAAGCCTGAGGGCAAAAGGACTCAAAGATAAGAAACCTCTCTCTAGGTTAGGGTGACAAAGTGAACCACCCCCAGCATGCCTTGTTTCTATATGGTAATACCTTGTATCCAGTTGGCAAATTGGCTTGTACCCCACCCCCTGCCTTTCCCATAAAAAGGCCCTGGGTCTGCCCTGAAATTCAGGGAGCTGATGTCCCTGGCCTCCCCTTCACAGGGACTGCTGGACAATAAAGCTACCTCTGTGGAACTGCCATATACGGTGCTCCTGTCTCTCTGTCCCTGAGTTTGCCTCGGGTGATTTCACAAAGAGCTGAATCGCAAGAGCTGGAATCACTTGTAGCTGAGAAATCGCTACACTTGCTGGGATCACTCACTGTCCAGGGAGGCTTGTCTTTGCCCCTAGAAGAGTTGTTCTTTGCAGGACACTCTCTCTAGGAAGGCTGTGGCTTACTGGTGCTTTACCAGCAATCAGACCCCCTGTGACACACTAGAATGTGGAAAAAGAAGATTAAATCTTGTTAAAATACAATTCCTGGGCATTAGTAACAGTTCTGATATTAATAACAACACAGTTGACTGCACTAAGTCCTATAGCAGAAATTAAATCTCCATTTATGTATAAGAATAATTAGGTTTCCTAAAAAGACTGGGAGTGAATTTTTTATATTTTTATTTACTCTGTACTGAATATTATGCAGTTCCTGTAGATTCATATTCAGAAATATCCATTCATTTGTGTGGATGAATTCACTGAGTAACATCACTTTACCCAAGACTGCAAATACAGTATAAAATGGATGCAGCTTGTGTTTGCAATCATAGCAGTCAGGACACTTGAGCCATTTCACATTCAAGTGGGCACTGGGGCAAATAAAACTACAGTTTTCAAAAATAAAGTGTGGTATAAAATGACTACATAATTAAAGTTCCCATTTCTGGTATGCAGCATTTTTTCTCCTAGCAATAAAACCTATTCTGTGTGGAGTTTTCATGGCATTTGATGAGAGCAGAAGTGCTATCCTAAAAGAGCTACTCAGGAGCAAAAAGAGTAGTTACAAAATCCTCCTCCAATCTCTGAGCTACAAACTAACATTACATAGTTTTTCTTTTAGGTTGTCAGAATAACACTCTGTTTTAAGAGTTGCAGATTTCTATAGCTCTACTGGGCTACACGGAACCTTTACTTTCATTCTTTCATAACCTACATAGGCTGATACATCAAATAGATCTTTCCCAAGAAATAATAATGTTTTACATGCTTTGCTATTTACAGATATATTCATGTCTCACATGGAAACCATTTCAGTAGTGTCTGATTAACAGATAACTACAAAAGGACACTGACAGATGCAACAAATGCACATGCTGAAGTCCAGTTCACAGGGCCCACAGCCAGTCAAGCATGCAGCTATAGCTGAGCTGAAAGCAGACCCCTCTCACACGTAGGCCAGAAAAAAAATTAAAATCCCAGGGCTCAGCTTCAATATCCGTGGATGTGGGTGGGGATTCCAGATGAGGCTGGTCAGGGCCATTATGGCTAATTAGTCTACTCTGAGATTCTGAAGGGGTTTTTTTCCAAGACAGGTGTTATTTATCATCGTTAGAAGTATCAAAAGATTTAGAGATCAGGGTAAAGAACAAAAACCTGCCCATTTATTAGTTTACACCTCCCCGTGCCTTTCAGCTAGATGCACACCTCTAAAGGAAGCAGGCGTCAATCTCTAATTTTTACTGCCCAGGAAAATCAGTGACAATTATCCATTAAAAAGGCCATATGCTGAGGATTTTAAAATTTCTTTGCTTGCCCAATTGCCTGCATGCATGACAGGCTGCTTACACATTTCTCAAGAGAACACTTGCTGCAGTCTCTTGGTAGCAGAATCAGAACTTTTTCCTTGACCAAGAACATTAACATTTCCTTCAAGCACCAGTGAAGTCCCTGTAATCCAAAAGCTGGTCAAACTGCTTTTAACTCCTCAAGAGGAACATGTTCATCATGCTTGTCTATATAAATACTAACACAAGCATTTTCAATTTTATTTTCAAACTTCTTCCTTTCTCTTCTCTCTTTGCCTACATCCAAACTTGAGCTTGAGTCAGATTCCACCTTTCCTTGCTCCCCCACAGCAACATGTTTTGGTGAGGACCCGCTTCATCCATGGTATCAAGGCTGAATGCTTTACAGTCATCATTTTTGCTTGGCAACAAGAATGGCAGTCTATCAAAAATAGTACCAATCTATCAAATGAGAATGCGGGTTTTTTTTCAAATTCAATTATTACTGGGGTTCAATCTTACAACATTTTTTTAAAAATAAATTTATCTTTATAGAAGATAAATAAATTTACACTACTGGTGTTTGACCTGGGCTTTTGTTCTTTTAGAAAGCAATTAAAAGAAGTAAGTGTATTTGCTGGTGCCCCCATAGTTTTTAGGATTTGTATTTGCAGTGTCATTCAAAAAGACCAGGAAAAGCTAGTTATCACCTGTTATAAAGAAGGTATGGGGAAAATTATCCTTAATGGGAAAACTATACTTAATGAGAAGTCACTTGATATTTTAAAGAAACCCTGACCAACTATGGAAGTTTGAGGCCCTTGACACTTGAGGCTTTTATCTTTCACCTCTAATACCTCATTTCAGCCCTCCTGATGAGTATTTCGAACACCTTTTACTTCACAAGACAAAATTTCTCATATCTTTGCGATAGCTTTTCCTTGGTCTAGGAGACACTTTGTATAAAAATGTGAAGATGAGCTGTCAGTTGCAAACTGTTATTATATTTGGAAAACATGGTTGCATTTTAAACATCATTATTCAGAAATTGGAATTTTCAGTTTATTTTAGCAATGAAGGCATATGGATAGGATGAGAAGCAGCAGAAGACAAAGCAGTCATTGATAACCGTTGCAGACCAGACTTATTTTCCTTTGAACCCAAATATGATAACATTCACTTTCCATTCATTTTGTGGAAGGCTGTATATGGAAGATATTTACGTATTGCTCATTCCTACAGTATTTTATAACTTCTCAGCCATAACTGTAAGACAGATTAAAAGTAACCATCTTCCCATTTGTCCTATCATGTAAATGCTTGTTAGTTTTATTGGCTGCGTATACAGAGTTTATATTGCCTTGGCAAACAGTTTACAGGGACTATTAAGTAAGCCCTAGAATAGGCCATGAAAATATTTTTGCACGTCAAGCTTCATTGCCTACTAGGAAATGCAATTGTAATGTACATTACATATATGCAGAAGATAGGAGCACAATTTCTATAAACTTTGACAGATTTCAACACAAGATTTTTTTGAATTCAAAAGCAAGACAATAAGCATGTTCATATTCATTCCTTTATTCAACATTACTGTGGTCTTTAGATTCCATTATTCAAAATCTTTGTTTTATTCATTTACTGCTGTTAGTTCTTATTTATCATATTTAAACTCGCCACTTTTACTTTTGCTTTAAAAATAAGTAGATGTAAGACTCAGCCTTTCCAGATTCAGATGATCCTCTTCCCCATCCTAGGGGAAAAAACATGATGTTACTTTTCTTTTCAGGACTGAGAGATATTTAATTCTAGTTAAGAACCAAAACACAATTTCCTTATTATCTTCTTCCAATACAAATTTCTCTCTATTTACATAAAGATGATTAAGAAGCATGATTAATTATTCATGTGTCTCCTCTAATCTGAGCTGAATAGTTTACAAGTTAGAGTTTACACTCCTTAGTTTCCTGTAATGTGATGTTTCAAACTACTACCTGTTGACATTTGTCCAAGTGTAGTTTCCACTTGGATCAGCCTGATTTTTTTCAGGCTATCATGGCCTAAATAAGAGCCACCAGAGCTAACTCTTTTGCTGTTGACTGGCATCCCTCAGAATCGAGAGTTAGGTGATTCAGACTCTCTTTGGGCTCCACAATGCAGATGCATAATCTGAGTAATCTAAACAGGAAGACATTTTTTTGGCTCTATGAAATGCTAGGTAGGATTAAAAAATAGTGGAATAATATAAAACAGCATGAAGATGAGTAATCTTCATCTCATTACTGGTAATGAGAGCATATGTATGGTTAACACAAGCATTTTACATTCCTGCTGTTGCCTCATTTTCTGTCAGAGTGGCAAAATCCATTTCTATTGACTCTTACAGGGATCAGTGAACTGGGGGAGATGGGGGAGGCAGAGGTTAAATGATTTGCTAAGAAGCTGTTTGTTAAAAACAATGCATATAGCTTGCTCAACACTTATTGTGCCTACCAAAGCAGAATGAGAAGATATAAAACTATTGATAAAGGGAAGGAATCTTGACCAAAGATCCTGTTTTCGAACCTAAAACTAACTTAAACCAGCCTTGAAGTTTGGACTTAAGCCAGGGACATAAAGAGAATGCACAGAGAAGCAAGGCGGAAAGTTCAGAATGAGGAAGACTCTTTACTTCATCTGAGGAAGACCCTTACTTCATCCTGGAGACACCTGCCCACGACCACAAGACGACACTGTGCAAGCGCGCAATGCAGATGTAAATGACTTTTGGGCTCATTATAATACAAAGCAAGGCTAGGCGGGGCTAGGTAATGAATATTACCTAGATGTATTGGGAAACTAAATTAATATGGAGCTTGTAGCCCAATATATGCCAAGCTGAATGCAGCTGTCGGCACACATGACTTTGGAGGAATTATCCCCCATACATCCCAGCTGGAATAAACATACCTACTTTACTACTGACTCCAGTAGTGGAGTCTTTCCTGCTTATCATAAACACATCACAAGAAGCCATTACTATCTAGGCTAGTGTTAAAAACATGAAATGTATGCTCCTGTCTGAAAAGAACAGGCACTGATATTCAGGGTGTCTTAGTTTTGAGACAAATTTCAGAGAGGACACTCTGCAATGAGTAGTCTCCTCTAAAGAGTTTCAACAATCCTCCTTCAACAACAGGAAATGAATACTAACTGAGGAAAGTGGAAAAAAAAAAGCAGTGGTTTATCAACAACAGAATGCCCTCAAGGCAAGGAAGTAAAGTAAATAGCTGCTAAACACCAAACTATCAGAACTCATCCCCCCCCCACACACACACAGGAACAAAGGCCCAAAAATGCCTGGAAAATGGGGCAAAGGTTGGAGAAATACCCCTTCCCGACACATGCTGTGAGATGACACCGGCTTTCACTCTGAGGGAAGTGGAGCTTCCAGGAAAGAGTTCCAGCATGAGGCAAAAACCCGGTGGCCCTCTGGTATCGAGTTCCTCTGCACAGCAGTCACAGCAGAAGAAGCAGCTGGACTGGCGCCCCTTGGTGTGCTTTTCCTTCCCAGCTTGGCTCCCCAAGCCTTGGGGGTGGAACAGGGAGACCCCATTCCTGCCAGTCCCACCCTGCCAGTCCCTGTCCTCCAGCCTCGGACCAGCCACTGTTCAGTTCACCTTCAGGTAGCTGAAAGATTTCTGCTGCAGCTTCTCCAAGACCAGGGATGAGAAAAGCTTTTTACCTGGGCTGAAAAAAACCAAGCTAGCCAAGCAAAACCAGACCACATAGTGCCACGGAATGCCTGGCCAGTGAGGCTTCAAAAATGTGCACCAAAAGGCCCAAAGCTCCCCACTCCCAGACCCCACACACTCCCAGTGCTGGGCCTTAAAGATACAGAAACCATTTTGTGGCATAGAGCAGAGGATCATGGAGTAGACCATCAATCACTCCGAGACACAGGGCTAGCAGTAATGCAGTTAATGGAAGAGGTGCAAAGGAGGTGGCAAAGGAAAATGGCTTGAGGAGGGAAGCTGTTAGAACTGAATTAAATTTGACCTCAATAATTGTGCAGTTCAGCAGTTGTACTCTGCCTTTTTCTTCATATGTACTTCATATGTGAAAAAATGAATGAAAAAT
This sequence comes from Monarcha castaneiventris obscurior, assembly GCA_026261815.1. NCBI lineage: Eukaryota > Metazoa > Chordata > Aves > Passeriformes > Monarchidae > Monarcha > Monarcha castaneiventris. Next base: position 14,904,710 of record JAMPIT010000575.1, read on the forward strand.
TCATATCAAGGAAAGAGCATCTAAAACTATGTCCTGGTTCTGTCTTTCTGTAATTTATTCTCCAAAGCAGTTGTTATATAAGATAAAACATTTTTCTTCTATACAGATAACATTTTAGTAAGAATTCATATACTTCTTTCCAGATTAAATAGAGAAAGCTACTCCTTATTCAAGTCCCTTCAATATTAACCGATGTGCCCTGTAAATATAGTTCAGCATTCAATGAAAATACACAACAATTTCCATTAAAAGAAAAATAATTAGATATCAGAATTGCTACAGATTGTTCCTATAAGCCTGGATTTGGACTTTCTACCCTTTGGTTCTCAGAAGTATGCAACAAAGCTGTCTTAGTGGACTTCTTAAAATAAAGAGTCACCGCTCAACCCTTTTTCATTCCTTATGTTGCCATTCAAGATGGGAAGGTGGAGCATGGGCAGAAGAAACTGTTGACTTAGATAAATTTAATTACATAGCCAGAATTGGAAATTGAGCACTCAACCACAGGTCTTACCCAGTCCATATCCCCAAGGAATAATCAAGTTTATCTCACTGTAGGTTTTTTTTCAAGCCAGATGTAAATCATTACCAATCCTTAGCACAGACTAGCTGTTCTTCTTCAACTTTAGCACTAGAAAAATATTATCTATCCTCAGTCATGCTGGTTGCAGTTTAAACCCATCATTATAGACATAAAGAGAATATTCTTTTTGTTTGCATTGAGTTTATATATTGGAAGTCTGCTTTAAAGATCTGTAAAAGAAACAGCCCTCACTTGTCTCTTCTGAAGAACAGCCTCTGTTCAAAGTTCTTAATGGTTATGCTCAGAAGCCCTCTCTTCACTTCTGCTCTTCCATAGCCTGAACAGGCCCACTCAATAGCTGGACCAAGTATTCCAGCTGAGATTCAGCAAAGCAGAGGGATTACTTCTATCTTATTATTTATACTCTTTTTATCTATTCTTCAGATGTCTTCCCTTCTTAAGGCAGCTTCTGGAACTGATGACTAGCACCCCAGTTACGGTTCTCTGTAACCCATAACTCTTGGGGCTTTTGAACAAACAGCTTTTCTATATAGTAACTCCTCAATCCTATGAGCTCAGTCTTTCCTAATAGGAACACTGTGCACTTGTTTCTTTGAAGAATATCTTATTTTTTCAGACATCCTTTTATAAAATGTATTTACATTCTCTCCTCTCATCAGCATATGTAATAAATGTCAACCTCATTTGTGAACAACAGTGAGTAGTACCTGACCCAGGACTCATAAGTCAGTATTTCTCTCTATTTCATGGTAAGCCATTGTTTTTTGCCTTTGGTATATGATTTTCCTGCTGCTTTTAATCTAGTATTTTCAAAAATTTTCTGCTTTCTTAAGTTGCTTTTAACCACATCAAAGCTCAAGATGTGTCACCTCTGCAACTTTTCCTTCACTCCCATGTAGGCATACAGAGGACAGTGTTTTACAGGATTTGCTCTCGAAAGTTTGGGTCAAGTCTTATTTGCCTTCATTATTGCCTTACTTACTTTCATACAGAAATACAAATTTTTTCCTTTAGCTTTGTTAAGGCTAAGCATTCTTAGTTCCTTTTATTTTTATTTTTCAAAGATAAGCTATATATTTATTCTTTTCTGTGCTTTTTCTATTTCACCAGATCTACACAAGTTTTGAAAGGTCGAAAGTAATGATTCTGCAATAAAATCAAACAGGTCTTTCAATATCATAGCATGTCACTCATTTCATCCTGGGGATTTCAAAACATGCAGTGATGGGATAAGAAGAACGGCTTTAAACTGAAATGAGACAGGTTTAGATTAGCTATGAGGAAGAAATTCTTCCCTGCAAGGGTGGTGAGGCCCTGGCACAGGTTGCCCAGAGAAGCTGTGGCTGCCCCAGCCCTGTAAGTGTTCAAGGCCAGGTTGGATGGGGCTTGGAGCAACCTGGTCTGGTGGGAGGTGTCCCTGTGCTGGAATGAGATGATCTTTAAGGTCCTTTCCAACTGTTGTGGTTTAGGATAGCTGGGAATTGTAGTTGAAGAAGGCCACATCTGCCAGGAAGTGATTCTTTGCAAAGAAGCACTCACAGCTTCCTCTAGACCCAACAGAACCAATCAACTGGCTAGGTTGAATATTGGCAACTTTCTAAACCACTTAGAGAGCTAGACACGCCCCTGTGAGCCACATTTTAAGAAGGAACAAAGGCCGGGAAGCCCTCTCTTGCTTCCGGTGGCCGAACAGATAACTGGTGGGGGGTGGCCGGGCCCGGCCGAGCTCTGCTGGCCGGGCCTGGCTGGGTTTGCCGAGGGTGGCCTGGCTGAGATCGCAGCCACTTCTGCTGGCCCGACATCCCCCAGAGGCCAGGCCAGCCCTCACCCCTAGAGTGGCTGAAATTTCCCCTGAGACTGCTCCCAGCAGGATCATGTGGCCAAGAGATAAGCGAATTCCAAACTCCAGCTGCAAGGCCCGGGTGTTAACACTTTTAGTGCTCTAAGATTCTTCCAGACCAGATGAAGCTTGCAGACACCAATCCTTTCCCCAGTCAGATGGACAGAGAAAGGTGAAGGTGCATGAAGAAAACACTATAAAGAGGCCCAAGTCAGTGGGGAAGAAAAAACCTGAGACCTCGAGGGAGGAAAAAGAGGAGATGCTTCAATCCTAGAAGGTGAAATTCTGTTGGAAAAAAACCATGGTGATGGACTATGATATATTAGAGTACCCATTGTAATTTCTTGAAAGCATGGGGAGGGCATGGAGCATTGAAACTGCAACTGTGAGCAAAAGTGCTTGTACTAGAACAAGCAAACGCTGAAGTAGCTGTGATTTGATGAGAAACTTGAGCAGAGATCCCACGAGAGAGAAGGACCTCTGTTCCTAGAGATGAAGATACTCCCAGAGAGTGTCCTTACACCTTTCAGGCACTTTGATAAGTAAAGAAAACTTCTGTTTCTGAACAGCCCATCCTTAAAAATAGTACCCCCTTAGCTAAAGAAACCTTTGAAGCAGCTGTGGGGGAAGCTGGAAGTCGGGGGAAGGGACTTCCACATGCAAGCAGAGAACCATTCCGGGCAGCTGCTTTGCTGTGACATTGTTTTTTCCATGGTTTTAACCAAGAGAGATTCCTCTCCCTAAGTGAACTGAAAACCAGAAATTATTATATGACTAGAATCCTCAAGGGTTGTGTTTTTCTTTTACGTTGGTAGTAGGAGGGAGAAGAGGTGGGGGGCGGGGGGGGACAGAGGTGTTCTGAAGGTTTAGTCTGACTTTCTTTTCCCTCTTTTAACTCTGTTAATAAACTTGTTTATATTCTTTAAGTTTTTGTGCCTGCTTTGCTTTTTCTCCTAATGCTTATCTCACAGAAGGGACATCAGGGGGCCTACTGCCCAAGTTAACACTTAAACCACTACACCAACCCAAGGCATTCTATGATTCTATAAAACTACAAACTTGACAGCAACTTGTAATCTAACACAAAAGTCTACTGTCTTGGGGTAAACCATGATATCTACATAGAAATTATTTTGCAATTTTTTAAAAGTATCACTGCATTTCCCATCATTAAAAAAAAAAAGTTGCTATTTTTATGTCTAAAATGTAATGGCCAAAGAAAATTCTTCATCTAAGAAATTATTTCTTCTTTAACCTATAGACACATGAACCGGAATGATATGAGTAATACATACTCAGAGGTATTTCAGAAACATACCAACTCAAAGTTGAACACTTTAAATACTTAAAGGCTCATTAAGTGTTCTGACACCTCCATGTTGTCTACAAGACAAATAATATTATTTGAGACATGGATTAGGAATGAAGTTGTGCAGTCAGGAGAATGAAAGACTCACAAAAGGTTGACTACAAGACTAGACTTGAAACAAAAGGTACAAAACATAACGACTGCAAAAAAATTACCTTAAAATGGGGAACTAAAGAAGTCCTTCTGCGTCACTGAAAGAAGCTTCAGAGCCTGCTGTCTCCTACATATGTGAAGCTTCACTTCAGATAAAGCTCAGCTCTTCCCTACAGACAGATGTGCTTAAGCAAATCGCAATGACCACCTGTGAAGTAGCCATAAGGACACACTGTAACTGAGAGTCGTGGTAGTGTCAACACTCCTTCAAATCAGTCTAATCCTAGTCAATACATTTCAGTCTCCCTTACCTTGCAGATGTAAGAGGTAAAATTCCTGCTGGCAGCAGTAGAGATGAGATTTTATCATATATATTAACAATGAAAAACAGCAGACACTCTGGGACATTAAGGTATTGAACAACATCACGCATTCCAGCATCTTAAAAGTGAAGTTATCAAAATTCATTGTGGAATTGTTCAATTTTTTTATTATTGTTAATAAAACTACTACCTACCTTGGAACATTGTGAATTATCTTTCACTCTAAATATTTCTTGTCTTTCAAGCAAGATAGGATATTTTAATAGTGTAGGTAAGATCAATGAGTAGAGGTATAGGTTAAGATTGAACTGAATAATTTTAGCATTATTTTCATTCCTTGCAGCCCAACAATTTATGCAGCGTAGACCATATGTAAAATTCTAAATGTTTTAAGTTACTTTTGTAAAGCAGGATGTGAATTTGGAAACTGCGTTACCCTTTAACCTTTTCAAATTATATAGGGATGGTAAAAACTCTCTTTTCTTCATGGAGATCCATGACTCTATCCACACTTCCAAGGCAGTCATTTGCTCAGCATACATATGCAAATTCACTGAGGTCATAATTTATCCCCAAAATTAGAGCATACGAGTTTGGTAAGTGCTTTAGCACCTTTGTCTTCTGCTGTGCATCGAGTCTTTCCACTGTAGCCACACTATGTAGATAAACGCAGATAATCCTCCTAACTGGGACCAAAAATATTTCAGAGAAAAAGCTTTCAGAGAAAAAGATGCTTTGGCAATATCAAGTAAGTTTCTAACATTTCCTGTAGTGTACCTCTACAGCATCACATTGTATCTTGCTAATATTCAAGTTTGTACAAAGATAATTCAGGAGCTCTGACCTTGTGCTAAGTAGTGCCGCTTAAATATATATTTCCCCAGCATTTAGTTACTACTGAATTTTTGCATTTCTACCTTATGAATATAAATTCATTAGGTCCAAAGTCTTTTAATAAATGTCATACATTTAATAAAAAATTATATGTAATTTTTACTCAGTCACATTTTTTCATTTGACCAGCAATTGGTTTTGTAATTTTAGCCATGCTTTGTTATTCTTCCCTATCATTCCTCTAGGTTTTGGTTTTTTTCTCTCCAAAGATATCATATTTTATCACATGTAATAGTATCAAGAGTTTTCATAGTATGATTTACATTTGGATTTGGCGCAAAATAGACAATTCCTAAGGCAACCTGTAATTCCAATCCATTAGGCTAATGTATTGCAGCTGCTGTGAACAGTGGGCATGTCATCTTTAGTATAATGACATCTGGTACAGCACAGAAGAGCAAACAAAATCAACTGATAAATTACTCAGCACCTAAGCATCACAGTTATTTTCATTCTGTTCCCTCACCCCCGTTCTCAGTATAGCCGGTTGTAGGTGTGGATAACATCTTGGGGGGTTTTTAGGCCTTTCTTTTTACAACTGGTAGAATCTTCTATTAAAAAGTTCTGGCCAGGTGCATAGAGCTCATCTGTAATGTATATGTAAGTAATCACTATTCAATGGTTGTCAATTAGGGTTTTTTTGAGAAAATACTAGAAATTGACATCATTTATTAAAACCACTTACTGGTATTGTTTAGCATGGAAAAGAGAAGGCTCCAGGGTGACCTAACTGTGACCCAAAGGGAGACAACAAGATGGAGAGAGACTGTTTAACAAGGGCATGTGTTGGGGTTTTAGGAGTTGTCCTGTTTTCTTTTTCTCTTAAAGAATTTTTCCCATATATGTTGCCAGGGCAACAAATTCCTGAATGCTTAAGAAAAACAGAAGACCTGGCCAAAGGGCAGGGGTCCGGCTAGCCACTCTTTTTTCACCTGGGGGTTGGGTATACCCCAGGCTGGCTGGGGTTGTCAGGGTTCGGAGGGAGAGAGGCTGCCATCGTGGTAGAGGGAGTTCATCACTGCTGCAAGCTTCCCTTTTTCGGCTGTCTTCCTTCGACTGTAGAAAATCGGGATCCCAAGCCTACCTTTCCCTGCCCTGCTGAGAGCCGGGCTGCAGCCGCCCTGCCCCTATCATTGCTTTGAGCCTTCACTACATCGTAGCCCGCACCCCCTGCAACCCTCACGGGGTTCCTGCTGCAGCTCCGGAGTCTGATACATCTCATCTGCCACCCGGGATCTGTACTCATCCCCGCTGTTCCAGCCTGCTCTTCCCTGGGGTCCAGCTGGACACCGGGATTCGGCTGCCCAGGGGTTTGTGAAGCTTTTTGTCCATCCCTTCCGGGACCCCAAGCCGCCACTGATGTGTGCTCCCCGAGCTCGCCCCAGAGTGCCCCCTGCAGCCACAGGGGAACCATCGCACCTGCCCTGCTCACTGGGAGCCGCCAGCGCCCCTGCCGGCCGTGAGCGGAACTGCACCCAAGGGGAAAGTGCCTGACAGCCAAGAAGGCTGCACGGGGTTTGTGGTTCTCTTTGGTGTTACTGCCATAGTTATTGTTGCTTGTTTGCCTTGTCATACCTATATATATATATATATTAGCAAAGAACTGTTATTCCTATTCCTCATATCTCTGCCTGAAAGCCCCTTAATTTCAAAATTATTATAATTCGGAGGGAAGGGGGTTGCATTTTCTGTTTCAGGGGAGGCTCCTGCCTTCCTTGACAGACACCTGTCTTTCAAACCAAGACAGCATGGAGTGACAGGACAAGGGGGAATGGCTTCAAACTGAAAGAGAGCAGGGTTAGATTAGGTATTGGAAAGAATTTCCTGTGAGGGTGGTGAGTCACTGGCACAGGTTGCCCAGTGAAGATGTGGCTGCCCCAGCCCTAGAAATGTTCAAGACCACATTGGATGGGGCTCTGATCAACCTGGTCTAGTGAAAGGTGTCTCTGCCCGTGGCAGGCAGTAGAACTGGATAGCCTTCAAGGTACCTTCCTGTCGCAGTTTCGGACACGAACACGCGGACTCAACAGCAGGCTAGGAGCAGGTCAGCCACCCGGTAGAGCCAAAAGGGGCGGCCTGCCTTTATTATCACACTTTTATACCTCTTCTAAGACAATCATACATTGGTGGATGAGGTTAACACCTCTAGCATTTTACAGGATAGGAACACAGTCTATCACCTTTCTCCGCCTTGGAGAAAGAATGAACAACTATCAGAAAGTTCAGTAAACATTCTTAGCCAGTTAGGAAAACAAGAGCTATGTTTATAGAAAGAGCATGAGAACTTCTACTACAAAAGTAAAAACATGGAGCACTGTGAAAACCAGGGCGACATCTCACCCTTTTTACCTTTAAAAAAGAAAAAGAAAAAAGAAAAATGAATAATGTTCAATTTCTGCTTGTGGAAGGACCATCGGAGTGAACACTCACATCGTCTGCATCTGAGTCATCACTCGATGTTCCACCCACTTGATCACTTTCATTCTGGTACCTGCCACTCAGATCCATCCCTCCAAGTGACAATGGCCTTCCCGGTTCTGCCTGAACCGTCAGTAAAGACAGTGGGTCCGTGCACAGGCTCCTGACTGTGTTTGGGTCTCAGAGAAATCTCTGTGTCTTTCGCCACTTGCAGCAACTTGTGGCTAGGCAGATGATATGCAATCTGCCCTGAAAAATTCTCTAGAGCACTTTGCAGAGAAACACTGTTTGCAAAGCTCCAGTCAAAGTCGTCCCGCTGTACCAGCAGTACAATCTGTGCGGGGTCTGCACCCATCAATTGCAAACACCGTTGCATTTGACTATCAAGCGAGCGATCCGCTCAAACAATGCAGTTGCCGTCTTCTGCGGCTGATGGGGCAAGAAGACCCATTCCAGGACGTGCAAAGGATCGGACCATTCGTCACTCCATTGGCCAATGATACCTGTGGGATGCAAATCTGGTGTGGTGATGAAAACAGTGACATCAACGGAGGGATCAATGCGATAAACCTGTCGAGCAGAAACAGCTCGCTGCACCTCCTCCAGCACCTGACGTGCCTCTGGGGTCAATGTGTGAGGTGACTTCAAATCAGGATCTCCCTTCAACAAATCAAATAAAGGAGACAACTGCACCGTGGTCAGTCCCAAATACGGACGTAACCAAGCAATGACACCCACCAATTTCTGGGCATCATTCAGTGTCTTCACTGATTGCACAAATTGCACCTCTTGGTGGTGAACTGTACGTTCCAAAATTTTGACCCCCAAATATTTCCAAGGAGGTTGTTGCTGAACTTTTTCTGGAGCCACCTGCAGGCTATGCGAATGCAGAGCATCGAGCAACTGAGGCTGAATCCTCAGCAGCTCATCCTGGGTGGACGCAGCCACCAATATGTCATCCATATAGTGATAAAACTGAGCATCAGGAAACTGCCTGCGAACTCCAGATAAGGCTCTGGCCACATACATTTGGCATATGGCCGGTGAATTCCGCATCCCTTGGGGAAGCGTCCTCCATTGATATCTCTGTCCAGCATTGTTAATTGCTGGCACTGTGAAAACAATATCAGAGGCGTAAGACACTGCACCCTTCACCGCAGTGGCCCCCAGTAAAATGCCGTCCCAATGCGCACCCCCCATGCTGCCAGAATATCCCTCCCCCAGAGGTTTGTAACAGTCTCAGTAACATGAGGCCTAATCACGGCCGTCTGTCCCTCTGAGTTCATTATCACCACAGGCTTCTGGCTCACGTAGCAGCGCTTTGTCCCGCAGCACTGTCGAGAAGCCCTCGGAGAGATATCTCTGGCAGCGTATCATCAGGGATGGACAGGGTGCACCGCATCACTGGACGTTTTCTGGTCATGACAGCAGTCCAATGAACCTGAGGGGTCCAGTGGAACCCAAAGCAGCCATCGCCTCGTGACCTCAATTCTGTCCTGAGAACAGAGGACTTAAAAGGAACAAGTTGAGCAATGCGAGTCTTTACAGGAATCGTAACCAGGGGGTGGGGGGGTGGGTGTGAAAACCATGGCATAAATGTGTCCCGTATTATCTGCATCAATGAGTCACTGATGCACCATGATAGCCTGAACGGTGGTGCCAGACCTGCCCAGGAGGAAAACATTCAGGCCACCGCCCAAGGGACCAAAAGTATCCAGGAGGACCTTGTGCACTCTGCAAGAGTCTAAGACGACCGTCTCTGCTGTGCAGACAAGGCTGACCAGTAAAAGAAACTGCAGCTTTACAATGCCTGGCAATATGATTTGGCAACCCACACCGAAAGCAGAAACACGAGACAGCCGTGCCTTTCCGCACCTGCCTTCCTGGTTTCCTGCTAGCCTGCCCCCACTGCCTGCGCCGCAGCACAGGAGAATGACTAGGCAGTGCCTCAGGTTTCGCTTTCACATCACCCCAGAACCTCGCCTTTTCACGAGGGCGAACCGTCGCTTTACACTGGGGAATATTGCAAAGGCTGCTAGAAGCAGGCTTGCTATCAGGATTGGCAGCCTTAGCGGTTTTTACACGTTTCGGACGTCTCACGGACGATACCGTTGAGACTGAGCTGGCGTTATCGGAGAGATCAGTGTCCGAAATCCCCGCGGCCCCGGCCCCTGCGGCCGCAGCCGCAGCACGGACCGGGGCTCGGCGGCGCTTCCCCCTCCCCTGCGCGGGGAGGGGCCGAGCCGCCTGAAGCTGCCGCTCCCGCGGCTCCGCGGCGCTGCCCTGTTGCGCAACCAAAGACACCGCGGGCAGCGGCCGCGCCTCCGCGAGCCGCTCAGACCGGGGATGGGACGAAACTGCGCTCAGCAGGGTCCCACCGCCAGCGCGGAGACCGAGCGCAGACTGCGCGGGCCCGGGGGGAAGGGCGGCAGCCCCCCCGCTGCCCGGAGCCGGACTCGCCGGCCCGGCGGAGCCGTCTGCCCGCACGGCGTCAGCGCCCCTGGGCCAGCACCCGGCATCGGAGCCCGCTTCCCCAGCAGGGGCCAGCTCTATCTGCACCCCCGCCGCTCTGGGGGGGTACCTCGTGCAAACGCCACAGCAGGGGCATTCTGCAGTAACCATGGCACGCACCCGCGATTCGCCCTCCCCGGCCAGACCCGGGGAGGCGCAGGGGGCTGGGGACTTCACGCCGCCCCGCCGCCACCGCCGCCACCGCCGCCGCGCGGGGGGAGGGGAGGCCGGCGCCTCCCGCTCCCCGGGGCTCGGGGGGGCGGACACGTCCCCGGGAGCCGGGCTATCCTCCGTGGCTGGCCGGCCAGCAGGCCGAGCTCTCTCCGGGGGGGGCCCATCCCCTGTCTCCGTGGGCTGCGGCGGGGGGGTGGGCTCAGACGCTGTTTTCCTGCCCTGTTCTCTGTCCCGCTGTAACTCGGGTGGCTCAGAAAAACCTTTGAGCGTCCTGGCAGGGGTAATACCGCCTGAAGAACTCTTCTGGGCTTGAACCTCAGCATTCACCCGTCTCCAGGACAGTAATAACTCAACCAGATCCCCCTCCTCAGTGTCCGCCACAGCTGAAGCTAAGGCTTTACCAACTGACTTCCATTTGGATTTGTCAAGGATATAACAATATTCTGGGAAAAATCCATTATCCTTGGCCCAAAAATATAAATTTTGTAAGTCTACCTTGCGAATAGCTATGTTCTCGCCTTCTAAACACATATCGAGAACCACTAATGCCTTAGAGTCATAAAAGGATCTCTCCCTAGAGACGCCCATATTTTCTATAAATTTCTTTACCTGCTATTTTTACCTATACCTGCTGTTCCCCGTATGGGCCACCAGATGTCGCAGTTTCGGACACGAACACGCGGACTCAACAGCAGGCTAGGAGCAGGTCAGCCACCCGGTAGAGCCAAAAGGGGCGGCCTGCCTTTATTATCACACTTTTATGCCTCTTCTAAGACAATCATACATTGGTGGATGAGGTTAACACCTCTAGCATTTTACAGGATAGGAACACAGTCTATCACCTTTCTCCGCCTTGGAGAAAGAATGAACAACTATCAGAAAGTTCAGTAAACATTCTTAGCCGGTTAGGAAAACAAGAGCTATGTTTATAGAAAGAGCATGAGAACTTCTACTACAAAAGTAAAAACATGGAGCACTGTGAAAACCAGGGCGACACCTTCCAACCAAAACAGTTCTATAATGCTTAATTTCTACTTCAAAAAACTTTTATCACAAAATCTGCAACATTTCCTTTTGGCAGAAGATGGACCATTAGCAAATCATTCATGAATTCACTTGGATTCATTTTCACTGCTTTCTGCTGAAAGAGTCAAGATCAACATTTTCTACCTTTGCCAGATTATCAGGCTTTATATCTCCAAACTGTCTTGTTGATATTTATTTTAAATGGTGTATTATATATTCTGAGAGATAGACTGAGGAAAAAAAAAGATGCTTTCCTAATCTGTTAGGTAAGGTACCTTCACACTACAGGGTCTAGTCCCTACATTATTGCAGCAAGGAAAGGCACTAAGTCACACACAGACACAATGAGCATTAACATCAAGATCAGGCGAGTTCCTGATGAAGTAGGCAGTAAAAAATCCAAATTCCGAATACCAACTGCTGTAACTCTGTGAACATTCATTGCTGTGCCACCATGATAATTTATGCCAGCATCTGTGAATGCAATGTCAAATCTGAATGCATTCTGTAAAGCATTTCAAAGAGCCACTACAGAGCTCCCTAATGAAGCCCTTCTGCTTGGTTAAGTTCTTATCTTGCTTCAAGATCTTGTACTCTGAAATGTGAACAATGATAATAGCCTGACAGCAGGGCATTCTTCTTCTTCAGTAAATCTTTCACTGAGAAATTATTTTCAAACCTATACATTGAGGGAAGAAGGGATTGTGAGAGAACACTCCCTTTAGCTTTACTAAAAAACATTTTAAAAGGAGTCTGCCTATAAAATAGGAGAATGGCTATAAAATATTTAGAAAACAATTGCAACAATAAAAATATTCATTTGAGCATATAAATTCAAGCCCTAGAACTTTGGCATTTACAACTTCAGCTGCAAGAGACCTTCCCAGGGAAGCCAGAAACACTGATAGCCTACTGTTTGTGATGGTTCATATAGGTTAGCTCATTCTTTTTCCTAATATTTCCCAAAAAATCTATAGATTTTCCACTGTAAAATTATTCTATTGAATTCTATTCTAATATCACCAGTTTTGACTTTAATGTAACCTCTTTTATCTTTCTCAAAAATTGGTGAAGGTGTTGCAAGACAAACTTAACTTCTTGCATATTTATTTTAAAGAAACTAATTCAGATTACCTCAGAAAGAAACTATGGAAGAAGCAGTTAATTTCTGGGTGATTATATTATAAATCTTTAATAAATTAGTTTTTTAGAAAAGAGTCTTCTGAGACATATTCAACCATATTGTACTAGAACTCCATGCATTACATTCCTAATTACATTGTATTATTTAGTTAATTTCATTTGCACTTCAATTATTAAAATTCATTATTTTTACTTATGAAATGAAAATGATCAAACACTTGATAAAGCCAGTTTTAGGAATAGATTAAGTCATTTTCTACTATCATGTAATTAGAGTTCATTTTAATTATAACAGGTACAGAAAAGTTGGAACACTTTGTATCAAACACTGTGGAGGGTAGAGGCAGGAGACAGACAGCAAATCAATATGATTTGGAACTGAGACCTTTATTCTTCGTTTCCTTGCTACTTTTCTATAAAATCTTCTAAAAGCATTGCACTACGTGATTACATTACATTGGTTCACCCAGCTACATGTCCAGCCCCGCAAATGTTATAACACTCCTGATTGGTTAGGTATAATGCAGGGAACTAGGTATTTTCTTATCAGAAGAGTGCCTCTCCAGATGTCCAGCTCCCCTAAACTGTGCATTCCTTCGTGCAATTTGTAGCCTTGTTTACCATCTTACTTTCCTCAAGGGCGAACTGCCCTTGAGAAGCTGCACGTACCAATATTTGCAGTCACAGAAGTTTTCTATACATAGGCTGCAAGCTTATTGCACCCACAAAGGCCTCAGCAAAACACAAGTAGAATGGTAAATTAGAAAAACAACACAGCAATTTATTTATAAGTAAGGAACCAAAAATATCCATGATCTGGAAAATATTTTCCTATATACCTTAGATTCACTTCACATTTGTCCATTAAATAGAGATCACCCTTTTTCACAAGAACATTTGTGAAGCTAGAGAAATATAGTCCAGTTTACTTCCATGTAGCAAAGCTTATGCAGTAAGACTAGCCTAGGGTTACAACGTGTTCTATCCCCCATTGTTCCAGGTTAGTCAGACTATAGGGCCTGACCATTTCCGTCACATTTCTAGTTGTACCAGTATGACTTGAAAAGAAAACGGATAGGGTAACAACCACTATTCAATCATAACCATCTTTTTGAGAACCTGCACTGAACACACCTTAGCATTATCATAGAATCATAGAATAGTTTGGGTTGGAAAGGACCTTGAAGATCACCTCACTCCAACACCCTGCCATGGACAGGGACACCCTCCACTAGACCAGGTTGCTCCAGGCCCCATCTGACCTGGCCTTGAACACTTCCAGGGATGGGACAGCCACAGCTTCTCTGGAAAACCTGTGCTAGGGCCTCACCACCCTCACAGGGAAGAATTTCTTGCTAACATCTAACCTAAACCTACTCTCTCTCAGTTTGAAGCCATTCCCCTTTGTCCTGTCGCTCCAGGCCCTTGTAAGTAGTCTCCATCCTTCTTGTGGGCTCCCTTCAATTACTGAAAGGCCACAGTTAGGTCACCCCAAAGCCTTCTGTTTTCCAGGCTGAACAATCCCAATTCTCTTAGCCTTTCCTCACAGGAGAGGAGCTCTAATTGTTTTTCAGTAACATCCTCACAAAGGCAGGATAATCTTGGTCTATAAGCCATATAAACTGCTAGCAAAGGTGTTAATGGGACAAGTCAGCACTGACTCTGTGATTACTACGGGGAGGACACAGGATTACCCAGAGCAGAGAAACATGTACTAAGAGTACCTTCTTCACTGCAGTCTAGAGAATTGTTCTGTGGAATTAGGGGGAAAAGCATGTAGAATCATAGGAAAATTAGCTTGGAAGGGGCCTATAGGTGTCTTCTAATAAAACCTCCTCATTAAAATGGAGTTAACTTCTGTTAGATTAGGTTGCCAAGAGCTTTGTCCAAAGAGGCTGTTCCTAGGAACCTGTCAGAGCAACCATTTCTCGTGATGCACTATTAACATCGTGATATATTCATTCTTTAATTCTGATTCAGATTTTCCCTGTTGCAGCCCATGACTGTTGGCTCTCATTGTTTCAATGTGCACCTCTGAGAAAAGCCAGGCTCCATCTGCTCCACTGAGTAGTTGCAGACTGCTATCAGATTCCCTTGTAGCGCTCTCTTCTCAGCATCTTCTCATGTGATGTACACCTCAGGCACCTCAATTCCATTGTGATCCTCCTCTGTGATCTAACACATTCATCATTACTTTACTTGTACTTCAAGGACACAAAAGCCAGAGGATTTTACCTGCTTCCTAACAGCAGATTGTTTGGCAGAGATTTAATAAGAATTAACTTGTGATCACATCCCATAATTATGTTCAGAGCAATGGGGATGACCCACCGATAGAGACACAAACCTAAACTGTGCTTGCATTCTCTGCTGTGTTTCTGTAATAATATTCTGTAGTAATTGTTCATGTTGTGCATAAAATATTCACTTTGCTCCTATGAAAGCAATACACCTCTTCCTAGGAGCAAGGAAGCACTGAACTTTGAGGGAAGAACCCTGGTTCTGCTATCCCAATTTAGGGATTGAACAGAAGCACCCAAAATAAAAGCATACCTGCTGTCAGTTCTGAGTATAAAGTAGAAAAGAATAGTCATCTCTGAAGGGATCCATTCATCAATATCTGGTTCACATCCTAGAAATTCTTATCTTTGTCACAGAAGGGAAACACAATGAGTGTGTCTGAAGTTAGACAGCCATTTAGAAGACCTGGGTTTTCTGAGAAAAGTACAGACTTAAAACGTCTTAATTTTATAGTAAAATAATTAAGTTAGTAAATACACCTTTAGATCCATGCAAAACAAACAGTGCAGGTTGCTACTCAAAAGAAAAATACTCTTGCCTGTATTCCACATCATTAGAACATTACAAATACATGGGCACATTTGGAAATAAAAGTCTCTCTAATCAGGTAAAATGCTGCAAAATGGCTTCCTGAGACACAGAGACTGGGTCAGAAAAATCCCTGGTCAGACTCAATATTGGAGGGGAAGGAGGACACGAAGAGGTATATCCAAGGCTGGAACTGGAGCACAGGAAATTGCTGCCATATTATAAAACCTTTCTCTCAAGCAGGTTCCCTTATCACCTGCATCTTAAGCATGACTGAGTCATGAAGTAACCATGAAGGATTTGAAAAGAAAGGGGACATAAAGGGAATACACTTGTATGAAGTGCTCCCTAAAAATAAGGTTGCACTGTGTTGTGTTTTAATCACAGTGCAAATCATACAAAAAGATATGTGTTGCATTAAGACGTACTAATAAATGTCAGCCTGTGCCAATGCACAAGTGACAGCATAACCATAGTCCACTGTATGATTCTTTTATGATACTGAAACTCACTGCCTTTTGGTCAGAAACCAGAATGTCAGTAGAGCATGTAATATCATATAGCCCTCTGCTTTGTTTGATTGCTGATCGTTGCCAGATCACTGACTTGAAACTGAAGGCCCTGGCTACCCAGGCACTAAAATAGTCTTCTATCCACACCCACTTCAGCCTGACTTTTCACACATAGCTCCTCAAAATAAATCTGGAGAATATGCATCCTTACATTTACTGCAGAGCCCGAGGAATATCTTGACGTGAGGAATTATTTAACAAAGACAAGGCAATTCTAGAAAATAAATGGTTTTTCCTAAAGCACATTTTTCTTCCTTGCACTAACAGTAATACTTTACAACCTACTTGCATGGATTCAGAGGTCACTGATGCGTGCCACTGCATATACAAACTAGTAACTTTTGCCCTTTCATGTTACTAGAGCATTAAGACTAAAAAATGTTCTCTTTTCTCAAGTATGCAGTGGAATGTATGTCTCACACATCATCATCTAGGTACAATTCTATATAACTGAAAGCAAAAACCAAAAAATACTATTTTTCTAGCTCTCTTTCCTTTTATTCCGTAGATAGGGGATTTATTCTGACCATGGTAGCAGGTGATTTATTATTTTGTTGCTGCAGAAACACGCAGCTGAAAAGGAGTTTTGAAATGGAAATTGTGACATTTACTGAGTAATAATCTCATACCACCATTTACAGGAAGCAGGTGGTAGCTGTTTACCATTGGAGATGGAAATCCTGCAGTGGAGGGGTATTTTTTCTGTTAGATAAATTAGCTTGAATAATTCAAGCATTCCCGCCCCCCGCCCCCCGCCTGATTAGTGCTTTGTGCAAATTTAAGTATTTAAAGACTGGTTTACTACTGAGCAAAATGTTGCACAGCTCATACTGTTTTTCCTCTTTGAGCCTCCATGAATCAGATTTAGCTTTTATAAAGGATATAGTAACTATTTAAAATCCCCAAAGGAGATGCTGGATGAGGGCAAGTAGCACCATGAAAAATTCCACTCATGTTAATGTGGAAAAAAGATTTTCTTCCAACCAAGCACAATTCCACAGAACTCTACCCCAAGTGCCACAGCCTGTGCATGGCAGCTGGGAGGATGAATACAAACCACACATACACTCTTTTCTGTCTCAACCCTATGCTTAGCACTTCCATGGATGAAGAATTTTAACCTCTCTCTTTAAACAAGCAGTTTTCAAAACACAAATCCATTATCTCCAAAGCTGCCACACAGTTTCTAGCAGACTGACTTCATAAGAGCACCTCTAATGTCTCCAGTGTTTATAAATATGTCTTATTCTAAAAAAAGTTTTGTAAATAAGAATACCACTTGTTTGGGGTTGTTGTTATTGTTATTGTTGTTGTTGTTGTTTTGTTTGATTTTTTCTTGGTTACTGGTAGGATTATTTTCCTTGCAGAAGGGTATGAATGGAAGAGGGACAGAATAAGAAAGTAAAAAATCACCTTCTCATAGGGTTCTACCCTGAAAAACAAAAAATGAAAAAAAAAAGAAAGGAAGACAGAGGAAGAGGAAATGAGATAGAAAAAGAAAATGCTTTTGGTTTTAAATTTAGTTATTTTAGCTGATCCATAATAATTCAAAATGGGCATTATCGCTATCTCATGCTCTGCAGCTTCTGTGCCGGAGCATGAGGTGTTGCAATCTCTAAAAAGCGTCTCCAAAGCAAAGCCGCTCAGCAGGATCAGCTACATACACACACACACATGCACATCCAAAAGCAGGGATAGCTTCAGTAATATGGCTCAACGGCAAAGAGGCAGGAAGGGTCTTTGCATAGATTTCCACAGGAGCAGTTTATTGTTTCCACACTGTGAAGAGCTCCAGAGGCAAATACAGAGAACAATGCAGAGTCTAGGTTTAAGTACAGGAGTGAGGCTGAGGGCACAGGGGCAGTACAAAGGCAGGACTAGGGAATGGGGACCAATGCGGAAGCTCTGGGGGAGTGGTGAGGGGCAAAGGCCAATGGGGAGAACAGGGAGGGGAAAACCTTCTAAGGTATGAAACTTAGGGAGGGAGTGGAGTGGCCCTGAGCCAACCAAGGGAGCAGAACTGGGGTATATTAACATAGCAGGGCAAAGCATTCTGGGGGAAGCCTTTATGTTCACCCTAACCTAGGGAGGATTCTCTGGTACCAGGGACTGTGTCACCAGCAGACTTTTTGTGTTTTGTACTGTAGGCTCACCAGCCTGCACAGGGCATGGCCTACAAATGTCATCATATATTAGCCAGATTACAGATTCCAGCAAAAAATTTCAACAAAATACTAGAACAATAGTATTTATTATATTGAACTTGAAAACACAAAACTTGTTGAAGTATTGTGTGGTATTCCAGGAATACTATAATATTTTACATTATTTAATGGCAATTGTAAAAACAGTGAATACTTAGGAAATTCTAAGAATATCTTCAGGTAACTGACAGATATAAACATCATCCAATTCTTGTCAGGCATTCAGTGGACATTATTAATATAGGCAATTGCTTGGCAACTGTAATTGCCATATCGATCTTGTCAGCACTGTTGTCATGAATTAAATCACTGCCAAGAAACATGTTGGTGATTTCTGTCAATAACTCTATCACATGGGGAACAGCTGTGGATCCCATTGAAGCCAGTGCTAAAATTCCTCCTATTTTCCTCCTGAGGAATCCTGTGGGAGCAAGATTTCATCCCATGATCTTAAAAAGATCAGGTTAAAAGCTCTACTAATTTAATGTTGTTTTTATGAAGTTTGTAAAAGCTTCAAGCCACAGATTAATCTAACATAGTAAATTTAATAGCTTTAAAATATGGAATACCATCATTAGGCATAAGAATAGGTACCTTAAACACCATAAAGACACATTAGAAAGGAAAAGCGAGTATGCAAACTATTCATGTGAAATACAGGATGAAAATTAGATTAAGGTTTCTAGCAATTAGCCATATAAGTGTAACAAAATTTTCTTCCTGGTAAGCTACAGCGTAGCAGAGGAAAAATCTAGTAATAGAATTAAAGATGAAGATACAGTTAAGAATCACGATGTGATTCCTTGTCACAGCACAAGATTTGACTCACTGGTTCAAAAATCCAGTTTTACAGTCCCACCAGTTGTGGTTATAGTAGAAGAAAGGACCACTAAATTTGTTGTTCTGTATCTCCATGGATTTCTTTTGCATTCAAATCTTTGACAATTCTTCATCTTCAGAAATGCTCTCTATCACATATGTGAGTCTCATGGAAAAATTCTCAGTGTTATTCTCAGTGTTCTCTTGATGTTATACATCACAGGAAACACAGGAAAGCAGGAAAGGTCACTGACAGAGCATGCTTTTAAATATACAAGGGAAAGGCAGTCATCTAATAATTTCAGCATTTTACTGTACAGTATTTTATTTTTAATGTTTTTGAAGGAACATACACAACCTACATAAAATTTTTTATATAAGGCTCAAAAAGTATTAAAAATTACTTACTCTGCTAATAAATACAATTTCAATTAGATCACTAAGGTGATCAAATGTAGATCTGGAATCTACAAATATATCCCCTAAATCTTTTCAATATATACTACTCATAATATATATTAGGGAATTGTAGTATAACTGAATTATATTGTGTATTGTCATAAAATACTATGATGTATTGTCAGAGACTGAAAATATTCATGCCTCAAACACTGATATAAAGTTTTGCTCATTATAAAGAAGCTACAAGTGAAGGAGCCTCTCTGAATACTGGGACTTTGAACTGGAAGTCAAACTGCTGATTAGATAAAGGGAAACGCATTGTTCAGTCATCTCAGGCTGAAGGAAAGGTATGAATCCACAGAAGGATACCACCAACTGCAACTATCCCTGGCCGTGTTTGGGGTGGGGGGAGAGCACAGCTCACAGAAGCCAGGTTTACACAGACTCCTCCCAGCTGAGGGGGCAGGAGGAGGTTTTGGGTGCATGGTGTAACCTCTGGTGAGAGGCAATAAACACATCCTCCAATTACACAAACTGGCCCAGCTGTGGAACCCCCATCCCCACAGGTCACATCCACGGGACTTTCACGTGAGAGGCTTTGCCCCACAGGACTGCCCGTGATGCAACAGACCCAGAGTCTGCTGTGAGAGAATGCATCCCCCTCCTCCAGGGGGACATGCCTGGACATGCCTACCTGGCTTGAGCATATAAATCCACCATTCTATGGTTCTTGAGCATATAAACCCAGATTCTATGCTTCTTCTGGGGGACTTTCACCACCAAGAAGACCAGCTGCAGAGGATCAACGGAACATCTTGGGATCCACAGAGTGGTGATATTTTCCTTATTCTGTCCCTGTCACTCTTTCTGTCCCACCCACCTATTTTCTACTTCTTTCTTTCTTTCTTTCTTTCTCTCTCTCTCTCTCTCTCTCATATTTACCATCAAATAAAACCCTTACTATTATCACTGGCATATGGTCTCTTTTGCACCTTAATTCGGGCAGAGAAATTTCTAAGAACCTTAAAACGAGATCATAACATATATTTAAAGTAATTTCTTAGGAAAAACTATGTAGGGCTGTGGGAATTGCTGAGGCTGACAGCTGGTCTGAAGGCCTCAGTCTCACAGAAGTTGACCTAAAAACAGTCAGAATTTACCCGTGAGAAACTGCAGCAACAATGAAAGCCACAGTGATAGCCAGAAGAATGATCAACGAAGGAAGATGTTCTGGACACAAGGAGAAGATGTTCTTGTTATGGAGTATCAAGATTGTACAGGAAGAGACTTGCATATAATATGTAGCTAATTGCTTGTATAGCTTTTTGTATTGCTGTTTGAATGGTCATTGTTTTGTAGACAGCCCTGTCATTGTTTTGCTACGTAGACAATCATGTGTCACAGTAGCTGTGAAAAGGTATAAGAATAATGGCAGAGAAGAATAAAGATCTTTTTGCGGCTTTGGATCACTATACGTGTGGTGTGTCCGTCTCTACCGCCACATATGGTGACCCCCCGACGTGATCGAGGGGCTGATGCGATCCTTGGAGTTACTGTGATCCAAAGAGCCTGCCTGGAGAGCAGGGAGCCTGCGTGGGAAGCAGGGGAGACGGAGCCCAGCGGAAAATAAGAGTAGCGTGGAGAGCTACCAAAGACCGGTCTGCAAAATTTTAAGGTAGGCCGCTGGGAACAAACTATGGGAGCAAATATATCCCAAGAGGAAAAATCAATAGTTAGTGTATTGACATCAATGTTAAAACAACGTGACATAAACTATGATAAATTAACATTGCAAAAACTGTTACTGTGGTGCAAACATCAAGGATTCGAGGTTTCAAGCACCAACGCTTTTAGCGTACGGACATGGGAAGCAGTGGGACTGCAAATATTTGACCTTGCTTCTCTTGGAAATGATACTGCTTTGGAACTTATGACAACTTGGAGATTAGTTTTAAACACTTTGAAAGAATTAAAAAAGGAACAAGACACTGCAGAAGCTGGCACACCAAAGAGAACTGAGACAGATAATGCTGGCCAGACCGAGGACATTGCAGCACGGGGGGTGGACAGAACGCGGGTTGAAGCGGCAAAAAATGTATTTTTTCCAGTACCCAAGCCACGGAGAGCTTCGCTTTCTGCCCTTTCCAACCCTGCTTCTCGCTATGCTTCCCCTTCTCCCGTCCCCGTAAATTCCTTTGATCTGCCTGTGCAACCGGGTGGGGGGAATGACAGTGATGGAAAGGGTGGGAATGAAATTGTACCCTCAGCACCCTGGCCACCTCCTATTACTAATCCATTTGTACAAGGGGCAAGTCAATTTGTGTCAGGGACTCAGGGTGATAACCTGCTTTCTAAGGATACTCTAGCTCCGCAACCCAATCCTGTAGCTTCGGGTGTGCGAGACCCTGCAGCTTTTTGGAGGGAAATGCGGCCTAAAGCCTTGGCTGCGGGAGATTGTGAAGCTGCAGAGCGGCTTGCTGCTATCCGACAATTGCCAGACTCAGAGGTGTCACATTCGCAAGAGCCTGTAGCCTCTGCTTTTCCGGTCATTAGAGGGAGAGGTCTGGGGCCTGATCAACATGTGCCGTTTAACTGGCAGGTACTATCTGAGTTACGTCAGCTTGCTGTTAAGCATGGTTTGGGGTCCCCTGCTGTAACAAAGATGCTGAAATTTATAACAAGTGAGGAATTGACTCCTTTTGATTTAAAGCAGATTGCTAAATTGCTCTGTACACCAGTTCAGTACATGGTGTTTGAAAATGAATGGAGGAGTTCTTGTGAGGAGGTTGCTTTGAATAATATGCGACTGCCTTTAAATGATCCTCGATTTGGTGCCGGTTTGCCTCAGCTATTAGGAATACACCCAATACAGGAGCCTCAGTTGCAAGCTCGATTACACCCTTTGGTCCTAGAGCAGTCTCGTTACCATGCCTTGCAAGCTCTGTTTAAGGTAGCAAATATGTCAGCTCCTGAAAAGAGTTATACTACTATTAAACAGACCCCTCACGAAACCTTTATGACCTTTCTGGACCGCCTCCAGGAGGCGATGGAAAAACAGATTGTTGATAAGAATGTAAGGGAAACTTTACTTTTGCAGTTGGCACGAGACAATGCAAATGAGGAATGTAGAAAAGCCATTGATTTACTACCTACTAAAAACCCCTCATTGCATGAAATGATTAATGCATGTGCAAAAGTAGGAACTACATCGCATCAAATGGCTATGTTATCGGAGTCTGTTGCTACAGCTGTTGCTGCAGCTATCAAGGTAGCGTCTCACTGTTATAGCTGTGGGCAGTCGGGGCACATTAAATCTCAGTGCCCTCTAAAGACTCCTGGAATGGAGAGCAATCGGAAGGTAGTCCCTGGAGCAATTCTCTGTAACAGATGTAGCAAACCAGGACATTTTGCTAAACAATGTAGATCCAAATATCATGCTAATGGTCAGTTTTTAGGAAATTCGGTAAACTGGAAAAGGAGCGCTGTAAAGGGGAAGGGCGCTCCGACACAAATACTTCCCCAAGGAATGCTGCCAACTCAGGGAATGCTGCCAACTCAAGGCATGCTGCCAGCTCAGGGCATGCTGCCACCACAGGCCTACTCAACCAACTCAGCAGGAGCACAAGGGGAGCCGCCGGTGTGGATGTTTCCACAGCAACAACAGTAACTTTGAACTCTTGTCAAGTACACAAGGTTCCTTTGAATGCTTGTGGGCCTTTAGGCCAGGGACTGAGTGCTTTACTTGTAGGCAGATCTAGTGTTACCCTTCAAGGAATTTTTGTGCATCCTGGAATTATTGATGCTGATTTTACAGGACAAATTTGTGCTTTGGTTTCTACTCCTTCACCACCAGTTACCATTCCTGAAAAGACTTTTATTGCTCAACTTGTGCCTTTTAAGTCATGTGTTCCCAGAACAGAACAACGGATCCGTGGAGATGGAGCCTTTGGATCCACTGGAACACCGCAGATCTTCTGGGCCAAGGACATCTCGGGTCAGCGACCGCACATGACATGTACCCTCACTCTGCCTGGTGCCAGCCCATCGCAAATTCAACTTCGAGGTTTAATTGATACAGGTGCTGACGTCTCCATACTCTCCTTTTCTGCATGGCCTCCTGCATGGCCTCTGACTCCTGTGGGGTCAGCCATTGCAGGATTGGGAGGGACAACACAAAGTTTCTTAAGCACACAACCTGTATTAATTAAAAATGAAGAAGGACAGACAGCCACTGTTCGGCCATATGTTGCCGCAGCACCATTGAACCTATGGGGACGGGATGTGCTTGCAGCCTGGGGGGTGAGGATTGGGACGGATTTTTAATAGGGGCCACTGTGGAGAAGGGCGCAAAATACCCTACATTGCCTTTGCAATGGCTCACAGAACAAGTTATCTGGGAAAGCCAGTGGCCCCTATCAAAGGAGAAATTAGCCGCCCTTCATGAACTGGTTCAAGAACAATTACAGCAAGTGCACATTGAGCCATCTATGAGCCCTTGGAACACACCTGTTTTTGTAATTAAGAAAAGGTCAGGGAAATGGAGGTTGATTCATGATCTTAGAAAGATCAATGCAGTAATGGAAAGCATGGGAGCATTGCAACCTGGAATGCCCTCTCCCACAATGATACCTATGGGGTGGGACATCTTGATTGTTGATTTAAAAGATTGTTTTTTCACAATTCCTTTGCACCCTCAGGACTCACCGAAATTTGCATTCACTGTACCCTCAATTAACAATGCTGAACCTGTAAAGAGGTATCAATGGAAGGTCTTACCACAAGGCATGAAAAACAGCCCTACCATTTGTCAATGGTATGTAGCACAAGCTTTGTCTGGAATTCGTGAACAATTTCCTGGTTCATATTGCTATCATTATATGGATGATATACTGGTAGCAACACCAACTCAGGAAGAATTGCTGAGGATACAACCTCAATTGCTTGCTGCCTTGCATTCACATGGATTGCAGGTGGCTCCAGAAAAGGTGCAACAGCACCCTCCTTGGAAATATTTGGGAGTCAAAATCCTGGAACAAACAATACAGCATCAAAACATACAATTTAAAAATACTATTAAAACTTTAAATGATGCTCAAAAATTGCTAGGCATCATCAATTGGCTACGCCCTTATTTGGGACTGACCACATCACAGTTGTCTCCTTTGTTTGATACATTGAAAGGAGACCCAGATTTAAATTCGCCTCGAACCCTGACTCCTGAGGCACAGCGAGTGCTGGATGAGGTCCAGCAGGCTGTTTCCACACGACAAGTTTACAGAATAGATCCCTCCATTGATACCACTGTTTTTGTTACCATTCCAGATCTTCAACCTACAGGTATTATTGGCCAGTGGAATGACCAATGGCCTGACCCATTACATATTTTAGAATAGATTTTTTTACCTCATCAACCAAAAAAGACAGTTCCCACGTTGTTTGAATTGATTGCTCAGTTAATAATCAAATGTCGTCAAAGATGTTTGCAGCTCATGGCTAAGGATCCAGAAAAAAATTGTACTTCCAGTACAACAAGATTACTTTGAGTGGAGCTTTGCTAACAGCACTCCACTGCAAGCAGCACTGCAAAATTTTTTGGGACAAATTACTTATCATTTACCCAGTCATAAGTTGTTGCAATTAGCAGAGTCAAGTTCTTTGTCTTTGCGTCCAAAAAATAGCCATGTGCCAGTGCAAGGACTTACGGTTTTTACAGATGGGTCAGGGAAAACTGGGAAGGCCATTGTCACCTGGAGAGATGATTCTGGATGGCAGGTGCTGGAAGGTCATGAGTCAGGCTCTGCTCAGCTTGTCGAACTAAGAGCCGTGACCATGGCGTTCCAGCGATTTTCTCATGTACCACTGAACCTTGTAACTGATTCCGCTTATGTTGCAGATATTGCACAGCGTTTAGATTGCTCGCTTCTAAAGGAAGTTAATAATGTTACTTTGTTTTCATTGTTAAAAGCTTTGTGGTCTGCAATTCAAGATCGAATCCATCCTTACTACATTTTGCACGTTCGAAGTCACACTACGTTACCAGGTTTTATAGCAGAAGGTAACTCTAGGGCTGATAGGCTTGCTAATCCTGCATGGGTGGCGCCTCAGCCTGACCGGATGGCACAAGCCAAAGGGTCACATGATTTCTTCCATCAGAATGCGCGTACTTTGCAGACACAATTTTCGCTCACACCTACTCAGGCTCGTGACATTGTTAATTCGTGTCCTGACTGCCAGGGATTTGCTGCACCTTTGCCCTTAGGTGTTAATCCCAGGGGCCTGCAGGCATTGCAGCTCTGGCAGACAGATGTCACTCAGGTTGCTGAATTTGGTCATCTCAGGTACGTGCATGTTTCTATTGATACCTTTTCTTCTGCTATGTGGGCATCTGCTCACACAGGAGAAAAGGGCCGAGATGTTATTGCACATTGGCGATTGGCTTTTGCTGTTTTGGGGGTGCCATCATCTATAAAAACTGATAATGGCCCTGCCTATACCTCTGAGAGGACAAGGCAATTTTTACAACTATGGGGTGTGGACCATAAGTTTGGTATCCCTCATTCACCCACCGGTCAAGCCATCATTGAAGGTGCTCATGGTACCCTGAAGCGCGTTTTGCAAAAACAAAAGGTGGGAATGGTGGGGGAACCTCCACAGAGTAGACTACAAAAAGCTTTGTATACAATTAATCACCTTACAGTACCTTCTGATTCTAATATTCCTGTTATTTTAAAGCATTTTCTTTCTTTACAGACAGATGCAACAGTGACTTTCCCCCGAGGAAAGGTGTTAGTGAGAGATCTGATTACTAACAAGTGGGAAGGTCCTTGGGACCTCATCACTTGGGGGTGTGGATATGCTTGTGTCTTCACAGATACTGGAGCCCGTTGGGTGCCGGCGCGATGTGTGAAGCCTGATCTACGACACAGCAGACTCGCCCCACGAACAAGTGATGGATCGGCTTGAAACTTGGATGCTGATGATTGCTGTCATTTGGTTTTGCATAGGGGAAGGAAAGGCTGTGTTGCCTCCCATTCCTCCTATGCCTCGGGAAAATGTATGGATAACCCTAGCTCATGCTTTAAATCAATCTTCTATATGTCTATCGCTTGCAACTCCGCAATCCCCGTTTCAGACATGTTTAGTAGGTGTACCGATACATAATGACACAGAAATTAATGCACTTGTTAATGGAACAAATGCAAATGGCGAAAGGCTAGCCTCAACGTCTAAGCTGGACGAGCCCCAAGAAATTGATATTGTAGGATCTCTTGGAGCTTCAACTTGTGTAAATTTTAACATTTCGAGGACATGGTTTGATGGGCCAACAAATGAGGTATCGCCTATCCAGCCACAGTACTCGAATGCTTCGCTTTGGTGTAATGATAGTTCAGGTGTTGCTTTTGCTAACAACCAAGTGCCTAGACAATTACCCCGAGGATTGTTTTTGATTTGCGGAGACCGAGCATGGTCTGGCCTCCCGTCCAATATGATGGGTGGGCCATGCACAATTGGACGTCTGACAATGTTTGCTCCCGACATCCCTATGGTCGCAGACATGGCTCATTTTTTGCGCCACAGGCAAAGAGTGAGTCGTTCTTTGCACCATAGGCGACAAGCTCTCTATTCCTTCGACCAAAACTGCAAAGATAACGTGAGATTTTGGGGAAAGAGATCGAGAGTGATTGCTTCGCTACTTGCTCCTGGTGTTGCTGCAGGGAAAGCATTGGCTATGCTTGATAAGCTGGGATGCTGGCTTGCTAAAAACGCTAATGAGACTTCAGAAGCTCTAGCAGGACTACTAACAGATGTTCACTCTGTACGACAAGCTACTCTGCAAAATCGTGCAGCCATTGATTTTTTGCTTTTAGCACATGGACATGGTTGTGAGGATTTTGAGGGTATGTGCTGCATGAATCTGTCAGACCATTCAAAGTCAGTTTTTGCAAATATTCAAGAACTGCGGAATGGGGTGCAGAAGCTGAGAAAGAGTGATAGTTGGTTTGATACATTGTCTAGTGACTGGGGTATCACGGGATGGCTCAAAGATTTGCTGAAGGTGGGAGGCATGATCTTACTTGTTGTATTCTTGTTTTTGTTGCTGGTGCCGTGTTTGTTGATTTTTCTGCAAAGGGCCCTGCAGAAGTCAATAAACGCTGCTTTTCTGGTTCAAAAACAAAAAGGGGGAATTGTGGGAATTGCTGAGGCTGACAGCTGGTCTGAAGGCCTCAGTCTCACAGAAGTTGACCTAAAAACAGTCAGAATTTACCCGTGAGAAACTGCAGCAACAATGAAAGCCACAGTGATAGCCAGAAGAATGATCAACGAAGGAAGATGTTCTGGACACAAGGAGAAGATGTTCTTGTTATGGAGTATCAAGATTATACAGGAAGAGACTTGCATATAATATGTAGCTAATTGCTTGTATAGCTTTTTGTATTGCTGCTTGAATGGTCATTGTTTTGTAGACAGCCCTGTCATTGTTTTGCTACGTAGACAATCATGTGTCACAGTAGCTGTGAAAAGGTATAAGAATAATGGCAGAGAAGAATAAAGATCTTTTTGCGGCTTTGGATCACTATACGTGTGGTGTGTCCGTCTCTACCGCCACATAGGGCAATATAATAGCAACAGAACACTCATTTTAGTAACCATTGTTGAGACCTTGCCTTCTAGCATTTGTCAGTGCAAGTACAGATTTACAGTCAACTCTGCACCTATACTCACCTCTCTTCCTTGCAAATTTGATCTATACTGGATATTGTAGAGTTACGGTCTCTCAGAGTTTCACTGCTTCTTGCTGTCCGTGGGGTTATGCCTCAGGAGCGCGGCTCCTGCAGGGAGGCGTCAGCGAGCTGCCTAGCAGTTCTGCATCCCGCTCAAAGCTGCCGGTGGTCCGGATGCGCTGGTCCAGAATGCAGGCTCGAAGCCCACAGAGGCATGATATCGCAAACCCCAAGGCCCCAGGAACAAAGGATGCGAGAGAGGGTCTCCGTATGAAATCCGCAGCTTTATTGCTCGGAGGGTCAGGGACGAAGAATCGAGGGATTAGGGTTCATGCACAAGGTTTTATACTGGGGAAAGTTGGGGAGGAGTGAGGGATAACATCCAATAGGAAAGCAGTTCAATGGTGACAGACAAATACAACAAACAACCAGCTTAAAACATAGGAGGGGATACAGTAAAACAACCAATGGAGAGACAACCTGGGGAAAACCTTCTAGATAAAGAGGTGTGGCTTAGACAGCAGTAACGCCCTCGGACGTCCCCTCGGATTCCGAGTCACTTGCCCATTGGAGGGCGAGGGTTTGATGGGCGTTTGCTTGCCAGAGGCCACCAGTGGCCTGAGCCGCTGCAGCATTTCCCCCTTTTTTATTTTGTATTTTGAAGAAGCAATGGACAGTGCAAAAACAATCAAACTGATAATTAAAACCAACTCAAAGAAAGTTTTTAAAATGGAAGTGTTCCATTTGGATAGCCCCCAGTTGTTTGCTAGATTTTCGAACCAGGCGTCGCTCTCTTGCTTCAGCTACTGGACCTCTTGCCTGATCTTCTGTATGGAGGAGTGGATGCTCTCTCTGTGCTTGCTGAGGTGGAAACAACACAGTCCCTCAAACTCCTCACATCCATGTCCATGGGCCAGCAGCAAGAAGTCAATGGCAGCACGATTTTGCAAGGTTGTGTGCCTAGTGGTCTCCTGGTCGGCCAAAAGTTCAGACAGGGCTGGGGAGGTATAATTGGCCTGCTTTCCCGGCTAGCACTCAATGTGTTCAATCTGTCCCAAAGCCCTTGCTGCTGCAATCCAAGGGAGAAAAATTGAGACTGCGACTCTTTTTGAATATGGCCAGGACATAATTTGAGTCACAGTCCTCTTTGATTTGGCCAATTGATCTTTTGAGTCTCCTTTTAGTAGTCCAATCTAAAAGATGTTTCTTATCAGGAGTCAAAAGCGCCTATCTCCCAAGGGCGCAGGGTCTGCCTTTTAACCGAGAAGGAATCCCCACCCAGGCCCGATCTCTGCAGATGAAAAAGACCCTGCTTGGGAGTACTCTCGGCTCTTTGGTGGACAAACCCGGTGTTTCGGTATTGAAACCGCACCATGTTGCAATTTTGTAGACCGAACCATGTGGGTTTACTTCTTGGAAAAATGACTTTCTATTTGAGGAAGGTTCATACCATTCCCTGCCCCTGTAATCAACACTAACACAATATGTAGCTTTAGCAGAACCCACAAGGGCCAATTCTTGGGGTTCCTGTGGTGCATGCAGGAAAAGTTTGTCCACTTATCCCAGGACCTTACCGGGTCGGGCTTCTTCCCTGTGAATGGGTATTCAATGGCACTTAGGGGAAGTCCCACTAGGTAAGTTGATATAGGGTCACCGGTGCTGCCCATCGACAGAGTCCGGAATGGTTCAAGGCCTTTGCAAGGGTGGTCCACACGTTGGCCTTTGGCTGGGGAACTATACATCCGGAGCCTTCTTCCAGGAGCAAAAACCAAAGGAACACCACTTGTACTGTGTCTTCGTTTTGAAAGACAGATGTCTGTAAAGGAAGGCAGGAGCCTCGCCTGAAATGGAAAATGCAGCCCCCTTCCCTCCAAATTATTATAATTTTGAAATTAAGGGGCTTTCAGGCAAAGATATGAGGGATAGGAATAACAGTTTTTTACTAATATATATATGTATAAAAATATATATAACAAGGCAAACAAAAAATAATAACTGTGGCAGTAGCAGCAAACAGAGCCACAAACCCGGTGCCAGCCTTCTCGGCTGTCAGGCACTTTCCCCTTTGGTGCAGTTACAGTCACAGCCGGCAGAGGTGCTGGCAGCTCCCGGTGAGCAGGGCAGGTGCAATGATTCCCTCGCGGCTGAAGGGGGCGCTCTGGAGCGAGCTCGGGGAGCACACGGCAATGGCAGCTCGGGGTCCCAGTAGGGATGGACAAAAAGCTTCACAAACCCCTGGGCAGCTGATCCCGGTGCCCGGCCAGACCCTTGGGAGCAGCAGGCTGGAACAGCAGGGGCGAGCACAGATCCCGGGTGGCAGGCGAGATGTATCAAACTTCTGTGCTGCAGCAGGAAAACCTGGCAGGTCTCAGCTGGCAGAGCATACAAGCTACAGAGTAGTGAAAACTCCAAGCAGCGGCAGGGAAGAGCAGCAGCGGCCCGGCTCCCAGCAGCGCAGGGAAAGGCAGGCTTGGGAATCCTGAGGATTCTTCTGTGTGAAGCAAGCAGCCAAAAAAGCAGAGAAGCTTTGCAGTGCTGATGAAGACTGTCCTCCGTGATGGCAGGCAGCTCCGTGTCTGCACTCCGAGAACCACCAGCCAGCTCCCTGGGTGTACCCAACCCCCAGGTGACAAAAGGGTGGCCAGTTGACCCCGCCCCTGTGGCCAGGTCCTTTGTTTCTCTTAAGCACCCAGTAATTGTCCCCTGGCAACAAATACGGGGAAAATTCTTTAGGAGAAGAAGAAAACAGGGTAACTCCTAAACCCCAACATACTGCCAGCATCTGAAATGAATAAATAACATAAAACAGATAAGTCGAGTCATGGGCAAGGAGTTAAGTCACTCCTTCGTCCAGGGATGATTCCCTGGTCTCCTTTTGTCTGCATGTCTCTGTCCAATAAGGCTTAATCCACTTCCCTGGGATCCACCTGGGATCCGCTGGGGTGGATACACATCCATACCCTCTACCCCATGTTAGTAGAGGATATGGGCCTCGAATTTCTTGTGACTCAGGGTCTTTTACGAGAATCGCAGGTTTTTCCCTGAGCTTAAGTTTGATGTTATCATTGAAATGTCTGACAACAGGCAGATTAATGTCGTCAAAGGAACAATTAAGGAAGTTTAGAGTAAGCAATGTTTTTTCAAGTCTTTGTTGAGGACAATCAATTTCTTCACCTCCTCGCTGTAGCTCCAACATTCTTTTAATATTCTGATATGCACGCTCGATGATTGATTGTCCAGTGGGTGAATGTGGACTACAAGTTCTGTGTATGATTCCCCACCTTTGGAAAAATTTGTTCAGGGCAGCTGACATGTATGCTGGACCATTACTGGTTTTTATCTCCTTTGGCATACCCAGGGTTGCAAAAGCAAGCATTAGCTGGTTCCTGATATCTTTTGCTTTTTCCCCGGTGTGTGCTGAGGCGAAAACAGCACCTGAGATGGTGTCTACAGATACATGCACATACTTTTGCCTACCAAAAGATGGAACATGGGTGACATCCATTTGCCACAACTGGCAACTGGCTAATCCTCTTGGGTTGACCCCACTGCCCAGCAATGGAATTTGGGATTTCTGGCAGCTGGGACATGTCGCCACAATGGCTCTCACCTGTTCCCTGGTGAGCTGGAACATTTGTGTGAGAGCTGGAACATTTTGGTAGAACATGTCGTGGCTTAATTTGGCCTGTTGGAATAGGTCTGGCAGATTGGCTCTTTGGGTGGGCAGAGCCAGCTGGTCTGCTCTTCTGTTGCCCTCGGCAATAAAGCCAGGAAGGTCGGTGTGTGACCTCACATGCATTACAAAAAACGGTTGCTTTCGGTGGGAAAGTAGATATATGAGTTTCGAAAGCAAACAGTGAATTAGGGGATTGTTGACTTCCTTTAACATAGAGTGCTCTGCTCTTGAAACAACTCTCACTACATATGCTGAATCAGAGACCAAATTGAATGGTTCTGAAAACCTTTCAAATGCTCTGACGGCTGTTGCAAGCTCCACAACTTGCAGTGAACCTTGGACAACCTACACATCAGATTCCCACTTTTGCATGCAGGGATCTCTCCAAGTCATTACTGACCTGTGACATCGTCCTGAGCCATCTGTAAAAACTGTCAGATCATCTAAGGGTTTGTTATTTTGATTCGCTTTTGGAACCAATTTAAAAGCTGAATTAAATAATTTATGTTTTGGTTGATGGATTGAAATTTGACCTGGGTAGCTATCTAGAGCAAATTGTAAGTGCACATTATTTTGCACCAGGTTTTCTAGAGCCTCATTTGTCAAAGGAAGATGAATGCATGTGAAATCACACCTGCCTGGGGCACAGATTCTGGACCTTGCCTTCATTATGAGCCGCGCCATGAGCTCCTGTGGTGTGGTAATGCTTTTGTATGGTTAGTGCGAGAGGAAGACACACTCTATAATCAACAGGGGATCCCTCTGCACCTCATCCCATTGAAAAATCAACCCATGTAGATGCGGCATTGACCCTAAGACAATGAACTGAAATTGAAGGTTTGGGTCATAGTGGTGAGCTTGTCTGTATGACAGTGTGTCTCGTACCTTAATGATGGAGCGCCTCGCCTCTGGTGTCAGCTCCCAGGGAGAGTTGAGGTCATCATTACCTTTTAAAAGGTTGAAGAGTGGAGCGAAGTCCTCTGTAGTCAGTCCAAGCAGAGGCCTCACCCAATTGATGGAACCGCATAATTGGTGAAGATCCTGCAAAGCCTTTGGATTATCAATGATCTTTATTTGTTGTGGAGTAATTGTCTTTTCAGAAACAACCCAGATATTTCCAAGGGCTAGTTCTTTGAACCTTTTCTTCCTGGATCTCAAAACCCTTGGCCTGCAGTGCGCCCACCACCTTCTCCAATATCCAGTCCAGGTAATTTTGATTTGGAGAACAGATCAAAATATCCATATAGTGTAAAATTATTGACTTCTCTGTGACCTTCCGAATTGGGGACAGAATGCTGGCAACGTACCACTGGCAAATAGTTGGACTATTTTTCATGCCCTGGGGCAACACTTTCCAGTGGTAACGTTGCATGGGAGCTTCTCTGTTCAAAGAAGGAACAGAGAAGGCAAACCTAGGTGTGTTGGTCAGATGTAGGGGGATCTGGAAAAAGCAGTCCTTGATGTCTATGACCCCAAGTTTCCAGCCCCTAGGAAGCATAGAGGGAGATGGCATGCCTGGTTGCAGGGGTCCCATGTCCTCAATGACTTTGTTTATCTTATGCAGACTGTGGAGAAGCCGCCACTGGTTTCTCCCCTTTTTCTTGATGACAAACATCGGGGAGTTCCAGGTACTGTTCGAAGGCTTGATGTTTCCCCTCCTTAGTTGTTCCTCCATGAGAGCATGGAGAGCACTTAATTTTTCTTTATGTAGAGGCCCAAACAGGTGCATCAGTTGTCCAATTCTAGACGTTGGGTGGGGCGCTCTGCAGTGGCCTCTAGGAAAAATCCCGGGGAGTCATTGTTACCTCCATCTGGGTGCCCCATTGTGACATGAGATCCCTGCCCCATAAAGTAAAACCGAAATTAACAACAAAGGGTTGGATAGAAGCTACCCACCCTTCCGGTCTCTCTATTTGATTTACATCGTGGCTCCTATGGGCTGGCACAGATCTACCTATGCCCAAAACGAGGCCATCCTTGGTTTGTAGCTCCCATTGTAACAGTAATTCAGTGGTGGAAATGACTGTTATGTCTGCCCCTGTGTCCATCATACCTTGGACCCGGACATTGGTGCTGTCGTGCTGGAGATTGCAGCTGACCATGGGCCTCTCATCTCCCACGACTTGAGTCCAGAGGACTTGGGGAGATGAAGACACCTCTTGTGGATATAGCAACGCCTGGGCGATTGGGTACTGCTTGGGCAAAATGAAGGGAGGCAAACAGCATTTTAAAATGAGATGGAACCTTCCCTCTTGGTCTGTCCGGGTGATGGTTGGGATCACTTCAGCTTCTGGTGGCGTAGTGCTTGGATCCCCCATCACAAAAAGTGTTCGGTTTCTTACCTCTCCTAAGGTATGACTAGGATAGAATATATCTGTGACAAGTCCATGTGCAAGGAGTCAATGAGTTTTACGGTGAGTCTCTTTGCGGCTCCCTTATTTATGTCATGGTGAGGGGCCGCTTTGTCTTGCTGCTTGTTCAGTTTTCCGACCTCCCATTCACAGATGTTGACCCTGCGTTCCTCAGATGATCTGTGGGAATACGCTTGGGGAAAGTGTGAATGGGTGCAGGTATTTTGCCATGTGGCCCTTCTTGCCACATCTTTGGCATGTGAATTCCTGTCGAGGTGTCTGCATTGGTTCGTTTTTCTCCTCCTCCATGGCCCCCACTAGGGTTCCCCCTCTTTTCTTAAAAGGTTCAGGCTCAACAGTAATTTGCCTCTTGCAAGCCTCAATCATTTGTTGAACATTGGTGGTGGATTAAATGGAAGCGCATTAATAATTCTTTTCACGTTTCATTTGCATTTGGTCTAGCCAATTCTCTTAACATTTGATTTTGCAAAGCCAAATCATCTAATTGTTTGATAATTGCCATCTTCAGCCGGTCAACAAAGTCCATAAATAATTCATTTGAGGCTTGCTTGATGTTTGTATAATTAGAGGCAATGGCAGATTTAGATGGTAGCATTAACATTGCTTTTTCTGCTGCCCCCTGCACAATATCCAGGACAGGTTTCGGTATTTGCTGTGCTTGCTCATGAGGTTTTGCCAATTGATTTTCACCAAAAAGGTGATCAAGTGTCAGCAGCGCGTTGTTTGGCTCGCGCATCAACAATGGGAACTCCTCGGCTAACTGCCTTTTCCACATCAGCTCCCACAGTAGGTACTCTGATGGGGAAAGAAGGCAGGACATAATTTTGTGGACATCATGGGGGACCAAAATGTTTGTAGTAAAAGTGGCATTAAACAAGCTTTTGAAATACTCATGGTCCCTCCCATGTTCCTTGTGTACTTTACACAGTTCTTTTAAAATTGAGTAATCGAGGGGTTTCCATTGTGGATTCTGACCTGTCCGATTGTATTGCACAGGGGCAGCAAAAGGGTTCTGCCCATACTGTGAGCCGGGATCCAAGACAGCTTCCCTTCTGGCCTCCACAGTGTGGGAACCGGAAGGGGAGTTGTGGGAAACTAGCTCCCTTCCACTCTTGAGACCGTGGGAACTAAAATGAAAGGTGAGGTCACACGGGAGAGGAGAAAAAGAGGCATTACGGTCATGCCTACAACACGTCACAGAGAAGGGGTCTGGAGGGTAGGAGGGGTTAGGGTTGGTAACTTCCAGGGAGGAAAAAAACTGGTTTCAGGAAGAAGGACCAAAGGGATTTTGGGAAGAAGAAGGACTTTTCACGCATTCAGCCATGCAGCTGGTGCCATTTTGAAACTCGGGACACTGAACTAGGGAAGACGGACAGGAGAACAGGTTTAGGGAAGAGTTTGAGGCAGCATGGCCAGTGCTGTCACGACCGGGGAGCCGAGAAACCTGAGAGGCAACAGGAGGCGGGTGGCGATCCTGTGCCTGAGGGCATTTTTCTCCTTTCGACTTTCTCAGCAAAGGGGACAAGGGTTTAGGAGAGGAGGGATTAGGATCAGGAGGACAGGTTGAATTGGGGGAAACAAAACTCTCTGCTTTTGCTTTCCTCTCCTTTTCTAACGCATCTTTAATTAAAATCAAAAGAGGAAAAAAACTTCCTTGCTGACTCATCACCAAAGCCCTGCAGTAGGAGCAGATTTTCCCCTACTGCTTTCCAAAAAGAAATGCGTTTAATATCATCGGCTGTGGTATGAGCAAAGTAAAAGAAACACCAATGAATAAATTTCTTTACAATCCCTTAGAGAATTTAAATCCACCCCCCTTTAGGGACTCCCCAGCTTGAAAATAAATCTCCTGCTGAGGTACCGACAATTTGTTTCCCATTTTAAATACAAAAATACGAAAAGGCACCTCAAAAACTCCACCCCGCTCTGTGGCTAAAAGGAGGAATGAAATAGAACTGCCCAGGGACCAGGGAAGAAGGGGCACTTGCACCACAGGGGTGACTTACCCTCACAAAAACTGCAAAAATGCCGGCGAAGACCACAAGGGGCACACTTCTGTTCCAGCCTGGCCGCTGGAACAGAAGATCCACAGGCGAGTCTCCCAGGTTAGGACTGGTCTCCCTTGTAGTCACGAAAGAATTTGGAGGAGGCTGTCAGTCCGCCCCTCGGAGCACCACTCTCTATAACGGAGTGTGCTCATACGAGGGGAAGTGGCAGCTGATGACTTGACTCCTGGAGAAAACTGCCAGGGAAGTCTCTCAAAAGGACCGTGCTTGTCGCGGCAGTGTTGTAAGGCATAAGAATCCTGGCAGAAGGGCACCAGCCAAGTTATGTGCAGTTACCCTTATCAGGGCCTGAGGAATGTAAGAAGTGCTCAATTGGGAAAAAGACATTGGAAGAAAAAATAACAAGGCAGCAAGAAGGCAGATAAAGAGGGACTGTACCATCCTGGACTAGAACCAATCATGTCCCCTGAGGGGTGCATGCAGGGCGCATGGACAATGCGGAAGGTCCAATCGGGTCATGCGTGATCATGTGAATGACACTTAGAGAAATGCATAAGAATGGAGAAATGTAAACAATAAACGGATTCCTGCGTAATCAAATTGATTCGTTGTCCAGGGGTCCCATACTCCCGCACGGCAGCAGTCCCTGTTTGGGCGCCACTTCTTGCTGTCCGTGGGGTTACGCCTCAGGAGTGCGGCTCCTGCAGGGAGGCGTCAGCGAGCTGCCTGGCACTTCTGTGTCCTGCTCAAGGCTGTCGGTGGTCGGGATGCGCTGGTCCAGAATGCAGGCTCGAAGCCCACAGAGGCGTGATATCGCAAACCCCAACACCCCAGGAACAAAGGAGGCGAGAGAGGGTCTCCATATGAAATCCACAGCTTTATTGCTCGGAGGGTCAAGGACAAAGAACTGAGGGATCAGGGTTAGTGCACAAGGTTTTATACTGGGGAAAGTTGGGGAGAAGCGAGGGATAACATCCAATAGGAAAGCAGTTCAGTGGTGACAGACAAATACAACAAACAACCAGCTCAAAACGTAGGAGGGGATACAGTAAAACAACCAATGGAAAGACAACCTGGGGAAAACCTTCTAGATAAAGAGGTGTGGCTTAGACAGCAGTAACGCCCTCGGACGTCCCCTCGGATTCCGAGTCACTTGCCCATTGGAGGGCGAGGGTTTGATGGGCGTTTGCTTGCCAGAGGCCACCAGTGGGCTGAGCCGCTGCAGCAAGTGCTTGCCATTACAAGCAGCATTACTGTTCACTCTTGTTAACAATATCAGATAAAAATAGGGAAAAAATCAAGAATGAAGATTAATCTGAGGACAGTTAGTAGATGTCAGTTTGCACACACATGCAGTTCATAGTTACAAAGGTGCTTAGGAACTAATTTTTGAACAGGTAATTAATTGGCATGGTTAAAACTACTGAGAAGAATAAATGCATTACTGAACAGTGAATTTCAAATTTCTCATAATCAAATACTTAAGTTTTTCATGTGCTTATTTTTTGACGATCAGAAAAATTATTTTTCTCTTGACTTAGTACTCCATATTTTTTATCATTCTAATAATAGAAGGAGTGACATTTTAATCTGCTTCAATATGAAATAAAATCTGTTACTATAAATTAAGATGTATGCGAACATAAGACAGAACACTTAAGAAAATAGATAATAGAATATAAATGTAAGGAACTATGCATAAAACATCAGGAAAAGAGAAACTAATTACTATTTTTTTTAAAAAGTAATTATTCTTTTGTTCTATGCTGTAAGGCACTCGAATCCTGTCAGGGTGCCCCAGCCAAGTTATCTTCAGTTACCCTTATCAGAGTTACTGAAATGTAAATAGTGCTAATTTTAGAAGGGAGATGGAAAACGAATAACAAGACAGCAAGAAAGTAGATAAAGAAGGACCGTACCATCCTGGACTAAAACCTATCAGGTTTTCTGAAAGGTGCAGGCAGAGCGTGTGGACAACATAGAGAGACCAATCAAGTAGTGCGTGATCGCATGTGCAACAGTTGCAAAAGTGCGTAAGTGTAGTGTAATGTAAACAATAAATGGCTTCTGCGAAATCATATTGATTTGTTGTTCAGAAGTCCTGAGCTCCTGCATATGTATGTTTCAGAAAAAGGCATAGTTCATGTTCCTAGAACAACATCATACATTTTTAAATCTCATAGATAGTGACACTATGAATAACTATTCTTAATTATTCTAAGCCTTATTTATGAACCCTTACCTCATCATTCCATATATTCCACAATTACATGACAAAAAAAGATAGCATTTAGGGGTACTCACTAAATAATTAAAAATCTAAATAATTAAATTAAATTTCAAGATGTCTGAAAGATAATTAGGTAATACTGCTGTTTTACATGGCTTCTTAGTTTGGATTCTTGTCCAATTTTCATCAATATGAATTTATAATGAATCTACCTATTTCATAGTGAAATATGCACTAAGCAAGTAGAAACAGAAAATGTGGGTTTATATTTTCTATTTTTGTAGTTGTAGTAATAAATTTTGGGTTTCATCACAAGTTTGTCATAAATTTTTTGTTTATTTGTTATCAATATTTGTGTCATTCACACAAATTACTCATTTTAGCCAGTATCCAAAAGACAGAAAAAGATCATTCAAAAGCAGAAAATCACTAAATATTTTATATGCTCAGAAGTATTTTGACAGTCCTTTGGATATGTCTTTCCTAGAAACTTCAAGGGTCAAATTTAATTCAGTACATTATACTTCCTATTCAGTATAAAGAAGCTTTCTGAAAATTACTACATGTCTATATAGCAGCAATTATGCTACACTACTGTTATTTTTAAAACCTTATTATACCATTGGCTACCACAAAATGAATATTCCCTGTTGCAGCATCACACAGTGCTGCAGTGCCTCAGCCCACTGGTGGGCTCTGGCAGGCAGATGTCCATCAGATCCTCACCCTCCAATAGGAGAGGGACTCGGAGTCCGAGAGGACGTCCGGGGGTGGCACTGCAGAATAAGCCACTCCTTTCTGTCTAGAAAATTCTCCCCAGGTTACTTTCTTATTGGTTGCTGTGTTATATTCCCTCCTATGCTCTGTAATGATTTATTGTCACGTCTGTCACGTATTGTTATATTGTGATCTTACTGGTTATTACCCCTTTGCTCCTCCCCAACTTATGCCAGTACAAAACCTGCTGCACGAGCCTTAGGAGGAGAGTAATCAGTTATCAGTTATCAGTTCATTCTGGGGGTTCAGTAGTTCTGTCTGTAGTTCTACCCCCTTTCATCCGTGGAATAAACCTGTGGATTTATTATACAGAAATTATCTCTTGCCTCCTTTACTCCCGGGGATTTTGGGGCTCTGAGACAGCTAGACTCTGTGGGCAACAAGCCTGCGCCGTAACCAGCGAGACCCGAACACCGGTGGCTGTGAGCAGTGACAGACACTGCCTGGCAGTTCGCTGACAATTACACGCGGCTCCGCAGCTCCAGAGGCGACGCCCCAGCGGCAAGAAGCCGCAACACAGCACTTGTCTGTTGAAAGCCATCTGTGGTGATTCTTAAATCTGCCCAAGGTAGCCAACAATAATGTCAGGCAGAATCCTATAAATAAATTATCATATCAGACCATTTAAATTTCTCCACCAAAACAACTAATGTTTTATTATTTTTCCTTTCCACTCAACATTACCAAACTCAACTAAAAGTACGTAACAACACCTTTGGTCTTTTAAAATCTTCATTGAATTAAAAATAGCCAAATAATAAATATTTTACTGAAGCCCATATGGGCAGCAGCCTTAAAGATTTAAAATCATGTTTCCAGCCCAAGTAAACCAAAAGTAGTTATCAGCGTACTCCAAAACCAGTAGTCCTATGACATTATAATGACAAGTTTAGGGATTTGTTTTCTTTACATCCATCAGAGATTTAAGACTAATTCCATTCCTTAATCTCACCATAAAATATGAGTTTTCAGTCTGTAGGTGGCAAAGGATTACACATTACGCTTTAAACCTAAAAGGATACCTTCAGGCCAAAGGGAGAAGCAGAAGTTCATTCAAGGAGGTAAACCATGTATTTATAGTCAGGTCAAGTATCAAAGCTGTTGTTAAGTGTTGTGTTTCATGATTGGGTTGGAGTTTTTATAGAGCTTACCTTGACAAGTGGAAACACCAAGAGACAGAAGATGTTTCAAGAGTCATCAGCAAATAAGCTGTT
The DNA here is from genome assembly GCA_026261815.1 of Monarcha castaneiventris obscurior. NCBI lineage: Eukaryota > Metazoa > Chordata > Aves > Passeriformes > Monarchidae > Monarcha > Monarcha castaneiventris. The sequence goes on from JAMPIT010000575.1 coordinate 14,944,869, forward strand.
CTCTGGTAGAAGTTTTTAAAATGACCTGCTGAATAAAGTTTGTTACTTACAGCAAACCATTTGTCCTGGATTACAGAAGATGAAGTGCTTATGTGAGGTGTAACCAAACTGGGTATTCTACCTGACTCTACACCATTTCTGACAAACTGTTAATGATGGGTGGTTTGCAGTAGCTGCGCAGTCCACACCATTCCCCTCAGTCTACAAGCTGGGTGTTAAATGAGATAAAGGAGAAGATGCAAACCCTGCAAGGCCCAGGTAATGCCTTCACACACACACAAATGACTCAGCCGTGATAACTCCCTCCAGGGAAGCAGCAGCACAGTCCCACCCATCCTGAGGGCATCATCTCTGCTACTGGATCATAATGAACTGAATGGCACCAGCAGAATAGGCAGCTGCAACAACCATCAAGGACTCCAAAAAATATCCTACGGCTCACAGAATTACATCCCTTCATTATGAAACATCCTGCCCTGAGGGATGTACTGAACATTCCCTCCTGAGCCTGACCATATGTAACTGGGGATTTGGGACACCACCACCACCACTGGACAGATCCAGAGGAGGACCAGGACTTCCACAGGACCACTGCTTTTAACTGCAACCATCACTTCAACAGGACTCCAACCACGACTTGATAGGACTGCAACCACTACCTTGATCAACAGGGTGCCAGGTTGTACTCTGAATTTGTGAGTTTAACCAAGTTTTTTCTGTCTATCATCACATATATTGTAATCTGTCCATTAAATTGTAACTCTGACCTGAAATCTCTCAGAACATAATTGTGCCAGGTTCATTTCTCCTGCTGATTTACCTTCAAACCAGCACACCATTCAAAGGAAATCTTTGTCTGAATAGGAAGAAACTAAGAACTTGACAAGTTGGCCCTTGATAAGTATCTGTTTCAGAAAAGGGAAGCCTAGGAGACACATTTGTGAAAGGACTAGATCTGGGCTGACAGAGTTGTGCAAGCTTACAGTCAGCTTTTTGACTGAAACAGTCATTTGGTGCTAAATGAAATTAAAAGTAGTTCTTATGCAGATTTTCATTTATTGTCACATACCTCTTTCTGGATGCAGTAGTTTTCTTATATCTTGCATTTTAGTTTAACAAATTTATGTTGACTTTATTCAGACATTTGGCATATATTAAGTATTATTTCAAGGAAAGCTGCCAAAGCTATAAACATTCCATGCTGAAGAAAGTACTGGTCTTGAGGTTGCTTAGCTATTCATTGAGAAGTGTGTGAAGTCATTTAGAGAATGAGTAAATATTAATCTACAGGACTGGGAGCTGACGTTGCGGGAAATAATTTGCAAAATATGCCCCAGGTGGGGGGGGCATAGGATGCGCAATAAGGTATTAAGGAAAGTACACATCTGCCAGGAATTGAAATTATAATTAATTTATACTTCCTTATTATCATGGATTTTCACTTGCTCAACAGTGCAAAATATTTGGCTGGTTGATGCTTATTACCATATCTATTAGCCATAAAACAAGAGAGCAGACTGAAACTGGGCAGCTGCTGTCATTTATGCATATTTTTACACATGCTTGATCCAGCAGCAAATGCAAACTAATTTGTTAGTGTTCATCCTTTCTATGGTGCAGTGGCAAGTGACCATGCTCTGGTTTTCCAATGGCAAGTGACCATGCTCTGGTTTTCCAATTGATTTGATTTGATGTATTCCCCATATGGAAAGCCTGGTTTCCTAATGCAAGTATCTTAATTAGATACCTGATGCTAGTCATGGTGAGTACTCTCCATGGGAACCAGATTAAAGGTTGCCAATTTTCACAATAAACCATGGTAAACCATAGCACACTTAGATGGACTCCAAAACAGTTGAGGTATACAGTTACCTTTTGAGCTGATCCATAATTCTGGCAAGCACTGCTTACTCTCTCCAGCATAGCATTCTCTCTCTGTTCTAATGATAAGTGCCTTGGGTTTAAGTCTTTGTTTCCTTCTGACTTGTCATGATTCTTTTTGAAAGGATTCAGATCATTTCATGCATATGGGTCTCAGCTTCTTATAGTGGTTTTGATATGCATCTGCTTCCCAAACACACTTCCAATTTACATAAAACATTAAGACAGAGCTATGAAAATATATTAATCATATCATAAAGAAGTGGAAATTTTTTCCCAAGATACAGGTGCTTTTTAGTGCCATGAATGTTGTTTCCCATGGTATAGTCTTAAAGCTGAGAGCCCTAATTTCAGTAAGGAATTTACAGTCTAAAGTGAGGTATGCAGGAGCTGTTCATGTGGAAATATCCAGGAGTCGAATTCAGGACCAGCTGCATCCAGTCCAGACATTTTCTAACTCAAAGTGATTACTGAAATACAGCTCAAACTTTTGAAGACCATTTCTACTTTCTAAGTCATAACAGGAGAGCATAAATATAATATTAAGAGTATAAAGATCATATTAAAAATTTACAAAGTAAAACTGTTTGGCAAAGCAAGAGATAATTTTCCTGAGTCTGAGAGGACAATGCAAGACCCATCATGCTTCCCTGGACTGTGGGGAACAGAGATCCTTATAAAGGTCAATGACATAATATTATCCTAAAGAAAAGAAGGAATTTTTGACAGAATACACTGTACTTGTATATATATAATGGAAACACCATGATTCTTCCACAGCCAAAACTATTAGGAATGGCTGAGTCGCTGCATCTGTTTTCTGGTATAAATGATACGTAGCATTTCAAAATGGTAGAATCTGTTGGCAAACTCTATGAAGCCATTACATTATCACGAGTCAAATTGTATTTGGCTGTTACTATGAGATCCTTATTTGGTTGGTTAGAGGGTTTACTCTGTTCTAAAGGTACTCTTCAGCTTTTTAAAGCCACTTGTGTTACTTTGAAGCACAAATCTAAATGGCTTTTAATCTAATTAACATCCATCCAGAATTACTTTAATGAGAGCAAGGTAATAGTCTCAGGCAATTTCATCATTCTTTCTTCTGCATCTCAGTCCAAAAACATGTGTTAATTAGTGTGTATAGCAACCTGCAAAAATTTTCTTGTGAAATTAATGGAGAAAAGGTTAGAATGAAAATAATTAAAGTTTGCACTAAATTGTATAAATCTTTCAAGGGTACACACACCACTGGCACCACACAGCACTGGTACCGCACTTCAAAACTTTTTCTTGGGACAGATTTAAAAAAAGGAACAAACAACAAAACACAAAAACTTATTTTCACCAAAATTCAAGGGCTACACTTTTGCTTCAAGTTACTTCCTGAAAAAAAGCAGGACATAAGCCAGATTCTTCTATCAATAAGCAGATTAGAAACACCACTTCAGGGACCCTCTTCACCATCTGAAAAAAAGAAAAAAAAGATACAAAGAATCTGGGGATACTATACAAGTATCACTTTCTCATCTAGCTTCTTGCACTTGTAGAAGTGGTCTGAGATTGTTTCCTCTCCTCCATGTGCACAATGTGCACATGTGCATGGCCCTTTTTTTTTTTTTTTTTTTTTGCAAATGTACTTCATCAGTCAACCTTAAGATTCTACTCTGTATTGCAGGATTTGGTCCCAGGCAGTTTCACAATAGTTTTTTAACATCATTAAGATACATGAGCACTCTTCACCTATGTACAAAAAGGTGATGGATCATGAACAATGACTCAGCTCTCAGGATCTAGAAATAAGTGTTTTTCCTGAGCAAAGTATGAAAACTTTCACTATGGAAACTGCCAGACTGTGGGCAATGACAGCAGAAATCATTCCAACAAATTTAGAAATGCACCTTTGGATCCTCTGCCTTATTCCTTTTCCTTTCTTAAAACACACCATTGAGTAGTTACAGAAATTTTATATGAGGATCTGGCTCCTATGGAAGTCTCATGAATTAACAACGTAGGACATGAGCAGTAACTGTAAGAAATATACAGCCTCCGTGCTTATAAATTAGTACAGTATTTTCTATACAGTATATACATAAATAATTATACAGAAATCAAGATTCCACATTATGTCTAGACTTCTTAAGTGATACTAAATAGCTTCTGTCACAGCTCCAAAACAGTGTACTATACTTCATAGCACCACTATGTGTCGTTCTATGAGAGTTCTAGATTCTTGCCAAAGCAAAAATTATGTAAGTACAATAAAACATATCCACTTGTATAAGCCTGTAATTTTTAGTGAACAATATAATCATAATTCTATCATCCTGGCCAGAACTAATATACAATTAGATTTATTTGTTTTTAAAATCCACAATGTCATCTACAGAATCGAGAGTGCCACTTCTCCCTGCATCCTGGAAAACCTCCATACTCAATTGAAGCACCTGGCAGTGTAGAATCTCTTTCATCTCTTCCATTTTCTTTATCTGGTATGTTCATTACACAGATATAGCCTTCCCTTTTTCTGTTCCATTACTGAATGCTCCCCTGTGTTTTATACCCAGCACACACTATAAATCAGCTGGGGAAAATATGCATAAAGACTGGGTTCATCCAAGCTTTCCTCTCTCCCCTAAGCACTCAGCAGCTTATTCCTTGATGAAGCATAGCAGAACATCTGTGGTGGCCTCCACTTGGATGTACTTTGCCAAATTTTCAATAAAACAGTGACTCAATAAAAATACTGTTTATCTTAATAAAGCTCTTTGGAGCTTTGCAAATTTGCAGCTAATACTCTTTAATGTCATTACAGCATTAATAATCTGTGCCTAAAGAGCAACAAAACTTTATATTGTTCTGGTTTAGAAAAGAAGCTTCATAAACCCATGATTTTCTTGTGCCTCAGCTTTAATGCACCATTAATAGAGACACAAGCAGGGAAGCTGTATCACACCACGGATTTGTATAAATTTATGATGAATCCTCTTTAAAGGGTATTTTTTCAGAGATTACTTATAAAATTAATGAAAATTGAGTTGTGAATAATAATCATACCAGGAAATAAATAGGACAGATCTTCAGAAAATTAGTAACACCCTTACTACATGGAGGATTTCTGCTCCCTTTGGCAGACTAAAATTTTTCACCTTGTGGAAAAAGAAGACGTTACAATGCCTGTAAGCAAACCAAGATAAATCCCTAGCTGAATTCTCCACTGATGTATGTTTCTCCAAATACTATCTTAGAAGACATGTCATTTTAGGCTATATACGGGTTTTGAGAATATTACCTGTAAAAGACATTCCCAATAAAACTATTCTGAAACAAACTAATACTTACTAGAATCTCAGTAATGTCAGTTTAAAGTCAGCATGTGGGGAGGCAGCCATAAACCCAAGATTCCATTTAGTCTTTCAGAGTAATCAAGCCATAAAGGTCCATGTTCAGTATCTGCTATAGACCCAATAGTCTAAGCACCAGTCAGCTGGCAGGAATATCTAGACAAGAAATCTGAAAAAATCAGACCAATACTTTGAAATTATGAAAAAACAGAAAATGTGACAGAAGCATATTTCCTAATAGAAACCATAAGCGACTTCATTATAACTTCAAAGATTCATTCTCACATGAATTTATGTAAATGCATGAACATACTGATGAATTTCTGGAGTCTTAATAATTTTAGCAATTCATTATTTCCCAAAGCTGTTAAGAAAATAATTTTTCAGTATTGTAGGATTAATTCTGAAGATCCATGGCAAATGAACTATCTTGTCTGACTCTCCAGGAACAAACTAAAGACTTTTTTTTTTGGTTCATCCATCACAAAAGGAAAATAAAAATCAGTGCTTGCTGTCACTGTGGTACACATATACAGTGCAATCCTAATCCTCTGGTGAACGTGAAGTAAAAGAGACAAGAATAAAACTCAAAACGCACCTATGAAAGCATTTTCCACTTACTGCTTACTGATGCTATAGACCCTCACCTGTTCTGCTAAAGCACATGCAAAACTTCTCCTTCAGTGTAGCTAGTGTTACTCAAACCAGTGCTTCTAAAATGCTATTGCTTGACCACTCATATTGAGACTTCTTATAAAAGGCCCTGAGAATATACTGAGCACCTTCCTTCTCTGAAGAACATATCCTCAAAATGCCTAAAAACATTTCCAATTCTACTTCCAAGAGAATGCTATCATTTTTAATAGCATTGACCTAACACTTCATTATGCATGCTTTTTCAGGCATTCAAATGAAAGTAATGGGCCTATGTATAATTAATTTCTAATATAAATCTATGATCAGCATCAGTAAATTTAAAAATCAAAGTTGTCTGTCTGTGATCATTTAATTGCATGGTACAATCTACCTGTTATCTACAAGATGTCCTTAGCTTTTTAATGGGTCCATTTTTCATCTCTGTGATCAGTTCTACTCAGTTTATGATTTTTCCGTAGTTTGTATACTGTTACATCTAACAAACTCACTTATACAAGTGAGTTTATTAAATGTAACAAAATTACAAAAGATCTCAAAATGGGTGGAGAAAGTTAGTGCAATTTTCACAAAAAAAGTGAGAGGGTGGTGACCATGATCCAAAAAGAATCTTTCCATGCTTCCAGCCTAAGTCAAATCAAGGTTTTATGGAGGTAAGTGAAGGTGACTACCACTTTAGATCTGCAGTACTAGGTTTTCAGAATAAGGACACTAAGAGAGGCCTTAGGGAAATGAGATCTGTGATGTTGATTGCACAACCACTTTTAACACTCATATTAAAAGGTCAAGAGACAATACGTTAAGAAAAATCTACTACAGTCTGGGTAACAGAGCAGGCTTCTTTTTTGTTTGTTAGGCTAAAATGAGAAATTTAGCTAATTTACAGCCTGGATTTACATTTGGTGCATGGCAACACCTGTCCTCCCAGATGGCATAATTTGTTTGGCACACATTTTTGAACATGGAAGCACACAGTATTTGAAAACCATCAACTCCCATAGGACCGTGTCACAGGGGGTCTGATTGCTGGTCAAGCACCAGTAGGCCACGACCTTCCTAGAGAGAGTGTCCTGCAAAGAACAACTCTTCTAGGGGCAAAGACAAGCCTCCCTGGACAGTGAGTGATCCCAGCAAGTGTAGCGATTTCTCAGCTACAAGTGATTCCAGCTCTTGCGATTCAGCTCTTTGTGAAATCACCCGAGGCAAACTCAGGGACAGGAGAGACAGGAGCCATGTATGGCAGTTCCACAAGGGTAGCTTTATTGTCCAGCAGTCCCTGTGAAGGGGAGGCCAGGGACAACGGATCCCTGGATTTTGGGGCAGACCCAGGGCCTTTTTATAGGGAAAGCAGGGGGTGGGCTAGGAACCAATTTGCCAACTGGATAAAAGGTATTATATATATACATAGAAACAAGGCATGCTGGGGGTGGTTCACTTTGTCACCATAACCTAGAGAGAGGTTTCTTATCTCTGAGTCCTTTTGCCCTCAGGCTTCTCTCCTCCAAGGGAGTGCAGAGGACTCCTGAGTCAAGGCATCACAGCCCTCCACAGGACCGAATGCATTTTATTTTCTGACGTGGACACTCGTGTCTTACAGTTAATACTTATTAGCCTGCCACTTTATCTCACAGCATGGTCACACCTGAAATATCAAGGTCAGCATGGATTGAGAAAAAATGTCAGCAAGAAAATCTTCACATTAGTGGTAATATAGCCATGAATTCTGCTCATTTAGGATCAGAACCTGAAAAAATCATATTGAAACACAAGCGTCTTGTAGACACACACATTACTTGAGTAAATGTCTGTTTATCTTGAGATAATATGCACCAACATCACACTTCTTTATAACATAGACTTTGGGTCGGAGACAAAACAGGCACCAGGTTTGACTTCATCATTCTACTCTTTTTAAAATCACTACTGAAATTGCCGGGAAGTATTTTAATCTCTTAAAAATTAACATTATAGAGGATACTAAAATGTTACAGTTAGTCTCCACAGAAAATGCAATTGAATCAGAGACCCTGTTACATTATGCTTGCTCCATGTCTTTGAAAATATTGTTCTGTGCTGAACTCCATTAGATCTTACTTCAGTGTTGTAGCATGAATGACCAAAATTTGGTACTGAGGAAGAATTCAAGGCTTTGACATTCACTTTTTATGGTGAAAGAGCTACACTGAAAGTGTAAAAAAAAAATTTTTGATGAGTTTTCCATATTTTGACTGAAAAATGAGTCTCAGGACATTGGGCTTGCACATAAGAGACAACCAACACTGAGCTGGCAGACACTACTCTGGATAACGCAAAGCATTGCCAAAGACAGAGCTAATTCCAGCGAGAAATACAAATAACTAACAAAACAGATACTTTAAATTATTGCAGTTTATAAGCTACTCTTGCTGGGAAAAAAATTCAAATGCTTAGGAGTGCTTAGTAAATTCATGACCACAGTGAAAGCTCATTTATTTATTAATCATTAAGTCAGCCACATCAAGGATCAAAGTGGTAGAAAAATGACTATCTCTTTAAGAAAGTTTTACAGCTAACCATAAGGACCTAATTTATAAATAATATGTACAAATGGCCTACATTTTACAGAACAGGGAAAACAGATGTAGTGAAATATCAGCAGAATATACAGATCTGCGACAGGAGAGTTAACAAAGACTTGGATCTTGAGGTTTTGACTCACGTTTGGGTCATTCCATGCAAAACACGCAATTCCCCTAACTAGAGCTTTTCTTTGATTGAGCGACTCTTACTGGCATTTTCTAGTACCTCATACTGCACCCATCTCATTCTTTGTAGGGCACTATTTCAGGTCTCTCTCCTTTACTTGGTACACTATGGTCAAAATAACCTGATTGTTTTTAAACTTTCACGTCACACTTCCTCGGAATTAAGAAACTGGTTCAAAAATTATTTGTAGTAAAAGGAAATGAAGTGTCATCATGCACGTAAAATTCCTTAGGAAACCTGGTTAAAAGGGGCACAGGGTTATTAAAGCATCTAATCGGATTTCGGTAAAGAAACAGAAAAAAATGTACCAATGTGATGAATTTCTGGTTATTGTTAATTTGTAATGTAGGAAAGGCAGCACTCTGGAACCTCAACCACCATCTGCATTTCCATTACTAAATACATCTTTCCAGTTCACAATCAAAACAAAACTCAAATTCAGTCTTAAAGATATTCTTCTCAAAATCCAGATTTGATACGCTGGGAAGGTGAGAGACAGACTGCCAAGGTATAATGGACACCCTAAGCCATTCATCAGAGCGAGAAAATTTAGACAAACAGGTGTTAGAGTTTTAGAACAAGCTCACTGTGCAGAGATTCCAAAACATATTTACCATAGGTACATGCCATGTTTTCAAATTATGGTGAGACCTCCCTGCTCCACAGTGGGAGAGAATGTGTAGGGTTGGGGTTTTGGGGGTTTTTTGTTGTTATTTTTTTAACACTGTTGTAATATTGTCTCCCTCCAGTTTATTTTCAATTTAGCAGTATTACAGTTTGAGTTCATCACGTTCCCAACCATCTAAAAAAAAAAAAAAAAATCAGGCAAATCTCACAGCAGGCTCTAGTTCAGCTGTTTTGGATGAATGAAAGAAAGAAATGTAGGTTGTCAGGGAAAGAAAAAAGTCTCCTTGATAAGCAACTTTCCTGACGTAAATTTAAACTCCTCCAAAAAACCACCTTCATATATATTAAATAGGGTCATTATATGAAGTCCCGTAACTATAATCACATGGGATTTACTGCACTCAGCCCTATGGGCTGGGAAGAGCCATGGTCATAAATACAATCATATTTATGAAGCTGCAAGACATGGGCCCTTTGTCAGAATTTACTGTAAGAGTGGCCATCTCTGTTCTTTTTGAAACAAAATAAAATCTTGCATAAAACATTCTCTAATCTGTTGAAAGTAGGATCTCGGCAGTATGCATTAGAAAATGAACTCAGTTGATAAAATGTAGCTTAACAGATCATGTACTTTTACTAGCAGCAGTAAACAAATGTGTAATTCTAAAACATATATAATACAAGAGAACATAATTTTTCTAGACAATAAGCCCTAGAGGCAGCTTCTTATGAAACATGATAGTAAAAGTAAAAATAATAAAAGTGTTTTTACCAGGAAGGAGATAGTTCCCTTGTGGTGTTTGCAGCTTTGTGTTGGAAGAGATTTTATAGCAACAGTAAAAGATAAATACATTTCACATTCAAGTGAAGCAATGAAAGCAACTTGGGATAGAGTGGCAGTCTTCATTTAAATAATGCATAGGCTTTGTTGGTAAAATTGGTAGCTCACCTCAATTTAATATCCAGGTACCTGTTCACAAAAGCCCAGATAATCAGATACATATCTGGATTTTTAGAATAAGCAGCCTTTGGTTTTGCCATTTAGTCTCAATACAGTAAAACACAATATTGTAAGATACTTTTCATCAAGGTTCTTTAGAGCTCTCAGTATCTTCTCTTGGAGTGCAGAGCCCTCTTTTCACTGCAAACAGCAACTGTGTGTCAGACCTTGCTGGGCAACAATGCTCATTAGTCTTATATCTTCAGCACAAATGCATCGAATAGTCATTTTTGGCTAATATAATTTTCTTACTGTAAATGCAAAAGAATCCAGAGTAAAGTTTCCTGCAGATAGGCAAACTTGTCTTTCTCATTTTCATACATCTGCCCAAACTCTGTAAGTTTTTTACTCTTGTAAGTTTTTATCTTACTAGTATTGCAAACACCCAGTGCTAAACAAAAGTCTACCTTCTCAAACAGTTGTTAGCGTCTTGGTAACATTTTCACCAAAAAATGCGCATCAAGTCTGCCAGCAAGACAGAAGGGTGAGTCAAAACCAGACAACATGCTATGTTCTTACTGCTGTCTTAAGCTGAAGAAGCTCACTTGAATTTAATACCACAATACAGATGAAAAATCTATGAAACGTACAAGTGAATTAGACCCAGTAATTTTCATTTAAAAGCACAAACAGATGTAAGACTCCACATTTACTTCTAATATTCATGTAAGGATGAAAAGCTTTGACTTGCAATAACATCACAGAAATTGGGTTTTAGATCTACCTTTATCGTGTCATAGAAGAGCATTTTCTAAGCTCAGCAGCAATGGTGATAATTCAATTCTGGACACTTTCTGGATGGGGTATTTTCTGAAGGAAAGACTTGCTACTAACTAAGCCTAGCATGCAGAGAATGAGCTCTGTGCCTCAAGAAACCACTACTAGTGGTGAGGGATAGGTTTGAAATATTTATGAGAAAATTTAAGGCAGAGATATTTCTCTTACATATTATTAGTTTAAGCTGAAAACCCTTTCAATATTTATTGCAGAAACAGACAGCAGCTCCCCATTTTTTATTCCTCAAACACACTCTCTTTAAATACAGAACTGGAAGTTGGCAAGCTCTGGAGGTCATTTTATAGATTGGATAATTGGGGTGTTCAGAACACCATCTGAATAACTGGCCTTCTGAAAGCAGACAGTCTAAAAGCAGCACACTACCAAAATGTAGGTTCATTTATGGTTTTTCACATCCTACAAAAATTACAGACTTAGACAGAATTATTGCTCCACCACAGTTCAAAGACCATTATAGTTATACTGTAGTCTAACATCATATATTAGTTAGTTCCCACAATTAAAGATTCTTTTCATTTAATCTCTTCATTTTAAATGCATTAGCAACATCCCAACTGGTTACCTTTAACTTAGAGCTGCTAATCAAAAAGGGATAATGCAGAATTCCATCACCTGTTTCTGTTCATACACTGCCTATGAAACAAATCCTAGTTTATTTGGACTGTCATGTAATAATCCTTTTTTTTTCAAAGAATCAACTTTTTTTTTTACAGAATCAACTTTTTTATCCCATAAACCTCAGACCTGCAGTTCAGTATTGGCAACAGACTCATGAGGCAACACACCCCTTTAGAGTCAGCAGAACTCTGTGGTTTTCTTAGCCATGCAAGAGCCATGATTGCAGGATCAGGTCTGATGGTGATGCCTTGAGAGGCCACCTAAAAACAGAGACTAGACAGGAGTAAGGGAATAATTTCAATTTATTTGAAAGGCCTTCAAAGGTACACCCTGAGGAGCCAGAAGCTATTGCCAAGATGGACCCCAAGATGGATGACAGGTTCTTCACACTTTTATAGGTTTGGTTCATTTCCATATCAGGGTTAATTCTCCAATTAAAGCTTCAGTTTAATGATGTAATTTCCCCTCAGCTTGCCCCCCTCTCAAAGGCTTTTGGTTTATACTTTTTGGGCCTAGGACGGTCTGGGTGTCCTAGAAAACAAAGCCTGGAGAGGCTTTGTTATGTCTACCTAGCACAAGAGAGCAGAAATTAACAGGCTACAAAAAACTTCAGTTACACACTAAGCAGTACAGGATTTGAAAAAAAAAGAAAGTTAAAACCTAAGGCATCAATGGCTGCAAGCTATTGATCACAGATATCACTCCATTTCTGTATTTCGCTGCCTTTGAACATTTTCACTGACGAGCCAATTGTCTCTGCCTCAAAGAATGAGCAAAATACCAATGCAAATGGTTTCTGCATCGGCACTCACACAAACCTACAAGGAAGCTTGAGAGATTTTTGCATCAACTATTACTTCAGGGACTAAATTAATCCGAATGAATATATATTCACTTGTGGAAGTGAATATAAAATAATGGTGAATATCACTGAACACAATTCAGCACTTAGCTGATTGAATATTTGTGAATAATTCAAAAAGACTTTTTTTTAATACTTTTTTACTACTCCTTCTGCATGAAAATGCAGTACTCTCGGAGAGATATTCTTTCATAATAGCAAATTGACTTCTCTCTAGAGTTCCCATTAGGAAGAAATACAGATAGTACACACCTAATCTTTTCTCTGGTCCATCTCCAATATGCAAATTTTTAAAAAATGAAATAGCACATAATAATGAAAAATATGTTTAACACCTAAATTGTCAAAAAATTGTATTTCAGAATTAATATCTGTTTAATTAAAGGTAGCATTTCATACCTCTTGGAGCTACAGTTTCAGCCTGTCTGCACAAGTGCTGACAGCAGCTCACTGTGAAGCAAGCTTTTGTCTACAGGTACGGTCTTGCTCCTTTCCTTTTCTATCCCAGTCTCCTTTCTTCATACAGGCTTGTGCTCAACAAAATTTGAAAGGTGGTAATGTCTGTACAACACATGGTCCCTTCACAATAATGTGGGCAACACTGCAAAAATCTGAAGTAATGGTGGTCATGTCATTTCAGGGAAAAAATATGTATTAGAATAAAACAGTTACTGGCAGTGACCAGTAAAATCTCTTACACAGTTTTAATCCACCCAGTATTAAAAATCTTAGAAAATATTCCAGAAAGCATATCAACTTAGCTCACCATCTGTCTTTGGGGAAAACCATTAGTGAACATAAAGATGCATAGAAGAGTAGGTGTGGAGTTTCCAAAGAAAAGTATTGGCTGGTAGTAAAAGCAGACAGGTAAAAGTCAACACACTTATCCTGATATTGCTCCAGTCAACACAACAGCTATAAAACAGGCATTTTCTTCCACATAATACAAATTCAAAAGGACTTCACCTGTGGCATATTGGAATACTGCAATTTGATTGACAAACAGGACATTTCTATTAAAATACAGAGCTATTGAAGTCATAATGCTATTCTGAAGTATATAGTACTTGAAATACAGCATATTTGCTTTTGATGCTTTAGAAGCATTGATACAGCTTCTACTAATGCAATGAAGGGAAGTTCATTTCACAGAATCACAGAATTCTGGTTGAGATCAGAAAGGAACTCGGTGGATAATCAGGTCCAACTTTGTTCGCAAGCAGCATCATCCCAGAGCACATGGCACAGGATTGTGAACAGACAGTTCTGGAATACCTCCAGAGAGGGACACTTCACATCCTCTCTGGGCAATCTGTCCCGTCACAATAAAGAATTCTTCCTCATGTTCAGGTGGAATGCCCTGTGTATCAGTTTCTGCCCATTGCCTCTCGTCTTCTAGTTTCAAATACTCAACTAAAATTTTTTTTAAAATTTAAAATTACTTTAAAATTACTTATTCTTTCCAGTTCCCTCTCCCTAGAGGAATTTCCTGAAGTGTTGTTGTTCTGTGGTGATGGCATATTTTTCAGTATTATTAGGCATTTAAGTGCCAGCCTACCACACTTGTGGGTACAAAGACTACTATCTCAAAAATCTCAGAGTATCACAGCTTCTGAGTTCAGATTTAATCAATGACAACTGCCATTCTACTGCTTCCCCTGGTGATAGATGTAATTCTGCTAGGAACACATGATGCAACTAATCAATAATTTTATTCACAAAAATCAAAAGTACAAGGGTTTTATTCTACTTCCAATCAGAGTTCTTGGCTGAAAGAGCTCCCTCCAAAACTGCAACACGTATTTTGTGGAGATATCCTGTACCAGAAGGCTACACATCATACATAAATCCACATAATCTCATTTTCAAGAGAAAAATCACAGTTCTTTAGAAATTACCTGAAATTTGTGAAATACACAAATACAGTTTTTTCTTATATCTGAGCACTAATTTAATTTCTTCTTTCCTAAAGGCACACTTCTGTTGATTTTCTCAAAATAAGCATTCAGATGTCTGGATTTTATTTGAACATTTCTACCAGAAACATAATAAAATTAATAAAAAATTGCATTAGATATTGTACACATATTTTAAGTATAGGTGATATATTTTTTATCATCCGTTGGTCTGAAAAGCTACACGTGTTAAGTAAAACTTATTTTTAATCTCATGCTATCCTACAGATTATATAGAGAATCATATATATGTTATATATACATATGATGATTATTCTATATATTCTCTAGATTGTTCTGAGCCAAGCAAAATTGAAAAAGGTGTTTATTTCAACATGTTGCATAGCATGGAAGCAGGATTTGTATGTTTTCTTTAGAAGCAGCCATTCTTGTCCAGAAAACAAAAATAAACCAGATAAAAATGAAAATTCATACCCAGGGACTTCTAATTCCTCTAGTTTTATTCACCTTCTCTGTAAAGACACTAATTACATCCATATGGATCAAAAAGAAGGGACAAACTTCCTTTTCTTCTCCATTGAAGGAGCTGCAATGGAAAACCGTATCTGGTAAAATATCTCTCGATTAACCTTCAAGGAGCTACTGAGCCTGAGCAGAACCCTGCATTGGTAAGTATCTATCTACAAGGCATTTTCCTGGAGCACAAAAAAAATCTAGATATTAAATTCCTCAAGAAATACCTGTACTTATTTTCTTTGTTTTGTCACTATTATTGATCTTCATGCAAGCCACCCATATTGAAGGTGCATCATTTGAGTTCTGTGTGATGCCTGGCACTGAAGAAGAGGCTGTGAAGGCAGCATTTTGTACCCGTGGGAAATATTACAGCAAGTCAGTCAGCTGAAACTCAATAATAAATTTTAACAATAAAAAATGTATCTGTCAGTAATAATCTAGTCATAAACATTAAATATTTGTGACTGTCTATGGTTAGGTCACAGCAACCAGGTCCACCACCTTGTTCTCTGAAAGCAAGGCATTCTCCAAGAAAAACATACAAATAATGCTAAGGGCTAAAATTACGAATAATTTCAGGTCTGATGTCACTTCGTCTGTTCAGCGTGGAATAGAAGAGTCTGAGGGGAGACCTCACTGCAGTTACAACTTCCTTGTGAGGGGAAGAGGAGGAGCAGATGCTGACCTCTGCCTTGTGGTGACCAGTGACAGGACCTGAGGGAATGGCCTGAAGGTTGTGTGAGGGGAGGTTTAGGTTATATATTAGAAAAAATCACCCAGAGGGTAGTCAGGCACTGGAACAGGCTTCCCGGTGAAGTGGTCACAGCACCAAGTTTGACAGAGATCAAGAAGCATTTGGACAATACTCTCAGGCACAGGGGGGGATTCTTGGGGTGTCCTGTGCAGGGCCAGGAGCTGGACTCGATGATCCTTGAGTGTCCCTTCCAATTCAGCTTATTCTGTGATTCTGTGAATTAAAAGTGTGATTTACTAACAAGACTTCAATGCTCAAATCCTATTGGCTTTCAAGCCTTACTGCTTTGATTTTTTTAAATAAATCACTGTTGTCAACACATTAACAATGAAGTAGCCCCATACAAGTGTCAAGTGATTCCATCAATTGCTAGCTTCATGCCCTTAGCACTGCCCTTACTCGATGCCCTTTGTCCACTAAGCTTCCCATCTCCCTGCTCACAAGATCAGCATATGGTCTTTTGTACTATGGAACCAAGGAAAAGAAAACAGATGTTGCATTTGCATGTAACTGTATGACCGGCCAGAGAAGACACCACAGCTCTGCTCTTTCCTGCCATTCCCTCAGCAAGGACAGTAATTTGGATCTCCCATCTGTCCAGCAGCTGATTTTCATGAAGCATGTAGAAAAGCAATTATCTCGGATACCTTCCACCACCCACTTTCAAATTGGTCAATAGGTTCTGAAGTTATTGAGGGGAAGAGAAAGCAGACAAGAAGATGGTAATTTAGTACAGTTCATCTCCTTCACTGCCAAGAAAAAGAGAAGATAAACAAAATAATAGAATGTGTATCAGGATACCCAAGCCTGACCTTGCAAGCATAAAATTTGCATCTTGTCTCTTAAATGGAACAACTTACATGAAGAAAGTAGCACTCCTAAATTAACACTAGAAGGAGTGGTTTGTTTTCCAGCATAAGGTAACAGCCATTAGAGAAACATCATTTGATTTAATTCTTCAACCCTATATTCCAGGAACTATGTCAAATAAGTGGCAGAAATATTATTATTCTGAAAGCATGTGAATTCTCAGAATTTTTGTTCCTGCAATCTCAAATATAATATTGTTATAAATTACTGTTAATGCAACATTTTTGCATCCCAGTGAAAGCATGACTGCAAAAAATAGTGATCACTTCCCTATTAATTTCCATGCTCAAATAATTGTTACCTAAATATTTGACTTTTTGTCAAAATTAGTGACTATTAATAATGAGTATATCATAGAGAACCATTTTATTGGCCAGATCTATTCAATTTCAGTTGGAAGCTTTTCATACTAACTGTTACTAAGGGAATAGAATAAATTCTGTGTGTCTAAGTTGTTATGGTCCAAAGTTGTCCTCGAAGAAAAGAGTTACCTGATTCCAAATGACACGTGTGCAACATACACTGCTGATAATGATACTGGATATCTGTGATAATTCCATGCAATCTGTCTCAGCAATTCAGGAAATTGTATCAACATTAGACTTCAGATGAACTTTTTTCCTCTATGTTAAAGACCCCCAAGCTTCCAAAATGCTTCCAAATTGCCTTCTGCTGAACATATCCAAAGACTGGGATATTTGATTTGTTATTAGTTTATGACATTGCCAAGATATAAACATAGAACATGATAACTGCATCAGTTCCAAATTCTGTGGAGACTAAAAGAACTTCCCCTGCCTGCATACAAACCCCAAGTGTTTAGCAGCTGAATAATATGCAGCAGAGTTCTGCTTTTACATGGTCAATTTCTCAAAACCTACATTACAAGCAAACAACTTATGTGGGTCTTGCCTTTGGGACACAAACAATTTGTATTGACTTTTTCAAAGTTTCCTATTCTTTTATAAGGAGAAAAAACATTCACAAATTCAAAATGCCATCACTTCTCTGGTCACAGTCCAACATTCCCCTTTAATCTTCCTTCCAACTTCCCTCCCGTAAAGTGCCCAAAAAAAAAAAAAAAAAAAAAGAGAGAGAAAGAAATCCAAAAATACACAGCCTTTTTCTTTTGAAATTAACTTCTTATATGCATCTTCCCTATTTAAATAGACTCTCTAAAGATTTTGTGATGTAAAAACTGTATGTAGGTAGGTATTTTTATACTTTTATTTTCACTTTTCATTTCAGCTATATTTTTCACATTCTCACATCTATCTCCCACCAAACAGGAGAGAATTTTCTATCAAATAAATTGTAGTAGAAAATAAATGCTCATTTCTCTTTTTTTAAAAATCTTGTAATGTAAAAAGTAGCTGAAAGCTGTTATTTCCAGAGAGCAAACTTAAGCATACATTTTCCTCCACTGTATCTTCTTTGATACCTCTGCAATATGTTACAAACAAGCTGATTTAAGTGGGAGCTCAGAGTAGTGTTATGTATTACACATTTTGGGGTTTTTTTATTCCAAGTTTTTTTCACAGGTAACTAGAAAAAAAAGCTATGCCTCTTTGTTTTTCTGTATCACTACCAAAAGCTGAATAGAAGTATACAGGCTAGAATATCTTGTCAGCATTCACAATTCAAACTTCTGGGGCACACACAGCCCAGCTTAAAAAAGATTTCAACTTTGAGGTTTGATGCCTCTCCAGTCTGGCTTCTTGTCCATCTGCCCCATTTATATCCCATTGCGCTAGCATATCATAGAATCACAGAATGACAGAATCATTAAGGTTGGAAAAGACCCCCAAGATCATCAAGTCCAACCTGCGGCCAATCACCACATTGTCAACTAGCCCTGAGTGCCACGTCCAGCCATTCCTTGAACACCTTCAAGGATGGGGGCTACACCACCACCCTGGGTAGTCCATTCCAATTCTTAAGAACCCCTTCCATGAAGAAACTCCTGATGTCCAGCCTGAACATATTTCTTCACTATTTTCTTCCCTCACATGCAATAACTCAGTCCTTCCCTTCTCCTCTAGCACACTTGGAGCTATTGCAGCAGGTGTCCTCCCAGGCCTGCCCTCTGCTGCTCATGGTGTCTTCCTGCAAAAGGCCATGTCTCATGTAGATCCACCCTAAATATATATTGTGGGTTTGGGTTCTTCAGGGAATTTTTTTTTTCCATCTGAAAGGAAGACCCTGTGAGGGAAGGAGGTTGTCTGGGAAACAATTAGGGCTAATGAAGAAACAAAAGACATGGCTGAGCACTCTGACATGCCGCACTAATGACTCGACCAAGAAAAACAAGAATTTGGGAGTCATGCCTGGGGGACACAGAGAAGCAGGGTGGGTTTTGGCAGTTTCTGAGCTGGAGGTGGATCAGTCTGCCTGAGGGCAGACAGCTGTGGGTTTTTTGGTGCTGAACTTCTCCTGCCCAGGGGGACACACTGCTACAGCTGAGCCTTTCTTACAGTTTCTCCTTGCCATTGGTGGATCACTGCTTGCAGGAGCAGCCACTTGACTTTTTGACAGCTGCCCTTGCTGGGAGAGAAACACTTACCATCTCCCTGGGCACCTCAGCGGAAAACTGGGCCCCCCCACCTCCTCCCTCTCTCTGGAGGGAGCACCTCATGGCTGCTTACTGGAGCCTCGGTTGCTGCTGCCATTGCCAGGACACCAAAGGGACATGTGAGAGCCAGGGGAAAACAGGACACCCCCTACCCTCCACCTTCTCTCTCCTCCCTGGGCCACCATTACCCGCTGGGGAGGCTCCCAGCTTGCTTTGGCAGCCCTCGGCCTCACCAGGAGACATCATTGCCCCCTGCTGGTTGTGATCATAACTACACCAAAGGGGAAAGTGCAGAGGCTGTTACTGGGTTTTTCCTTTTTGCTTGTGTTGTGGCTGCTGTTGTTGTTGTTTGTCTGTCTTTTTTTATATATATTTATATATATATTTTTTTTTTCTAGTAAAGAACTGTTATTCCTTTTCCCATATCTTTGCCTGAAAGCCCTGTAATTTCAAAGTTATAATAATCTGGAGAGAGGGGGCGTCATGTTTTCCGTTCCAGGAAGGTTCCCACCTTCCTTGGCAGACACCTGTCTTTTAAACTGGCACAATACAATAACAAAAAAAAAGGTTCATTTGTTTGTTCAGAATTGTTCACACTGTCTGAGTTCCAGAAATCCCACATAGGAAGAATGTTGCTCAGGAACTGCTTCAGTGGACTGAGTTATTCTCTCCTGACTACATTACATCCAACCCCTTGGGGTCATTCTCTTGAAAAAGTGAAGCAGATTTTATGAATTATGTTAGGCAAAAATCAGTTTATTTATGCATTGCCACACAAAGGGAAAGTTGCCAGGGGAGGGGCAGGAAAGGCAGCCTTTTTTAGTCTGGTCTTCATTAGACATCATTTTGTCACTAAGTAAAAATAATTCCTTTTTCCCTCTTCATGTTCATATGTCTTGGCTGTGGTCAGCACTAGAGATAGCTTGGAAAGGTGTGATTTGTGTTGGCAAGAGGGTGACCAAGCTGGCAGAAACTACAGTTAATGTACAGAGCATCTGCAAAGTGGCATCTGCTGTGTGAATTAGGTCCACATCACATTACCTCTGTTCTTAGTGATGGCCTCATGGGCTCTAAATAGATGGTTGCTATGCGGATTCAGGGCATCTACCAACCCTGGTCTCAGAGCACTGCCAAGAACATCAGAGCAGGAATCCTAGGTAGGCAACCAGACTTTCTGTGCAAGGTATTAAGCCAGAGGCTTGCAGATGCTGTAGTAGATTTCTTCTTTTCATTGTGGGGGTGAAACAGGTTCTCACTTCAGTTCTCATTTTCTGCCAGGGAGAGATTGAGACGGAGTTATCCCTGAATGGGAGAGGCCACCCCCTCTAGCAGGAACCTATTTCTAGTGTGGTACCACTAAACAAGTTAGCTTTCCCACAGAGTTCTTTTAGGAGTTATGCTGCTCATGCAGTCCCTGTTGAGGGAGTAGTTGCATATCCTTGGAAAATGCCTGTTGCCAGACAGAGCATGTGCTGGAGGATGTAATAAGGGTTGGTGTCCTTGGTATGCAGTTAACTTGTAGAATCTCCCCTGGAGTATCCAAGAACAAACAGCTTCAGCATATATGTACTCAAGGAATTTGGCCCACAGGACTCAGATAAGCACATTCCTATAGGACAGGTACACAGACAGTGGAATTACAATGTCATCTGTAACAAGGGATAAGTAATTTAAACTTTGAGCAAAAATATGTTTTTACCAGCAGTAATTTAGTTCAAAAGCATGAGAAACAGTGAATTGATACATCTGTCTCTTGAAAAACTTCAACACCTCACTTCTACCCCAAGGAAAATTCATTAGGCTCCCCTTAGTGAATCCTCCAGGAAAAATAACCATTGTGAAGTTGTACTAGTTTGAAAAAAAATCAGTGGGAGATTGCAAGTCAGAATTATAATTTAATAGGAAAATTAAAATAAATGCAATAGTACAAGAACACTGACAGAGTCAGGATACAACCTGACACCCTGTTAGTCAGGGTGGTGGTAGCAGTCCAGATGAAGTGGTTCTGTTGAAGCAGTGATCCTGTAGAAGGGTCTGATCTTTACCTGAAGGTTCAGTGTTAGCTCTTGTCCTCTGGGAATCCAGTAGGTAGGGCTGCCTGTGGTGTTCCAAACCTCAGATTAAATCCAAGTAGGAATGCTTGGTTCCTCTCCCTGGGCAGAGTATCTCACAATGGGATGATATAATTTTATGAGTCATGCAGTGAGGCTGGATGGCCCATTAGCAAAAGATATCCCTCTGGAGGGAGTTACCAGGGATCTGTCATGGAAGAAGGAAAGAACACTGCCCCACCTGGTTTTAACAGATGGTAGCAGAATACATACTTTTGGTTACATCTTATGTTATAACCTGAGACAGAAGTTCATATTACTACTGCTTTTAAGGTGAAAAAGAAAATTAAGGTATAAAGATCTTTCCTGGGAAGGAAAAGGGGAAGACATTTCCTATTTATTTTCAGCAAGATGCAAGAGAGCTGTATTAACCCGACTTTCTTCGGGTTTAAGGTTTCTGTTTAGTCTCAGTCAGATAAAGACAGAAGGTTCAAGGGGAAGACTCCAGTGCTTTCTTTCGAGGAAAATCAGTTTTACTGCAAGGGAAATGAAAGGTAACCAGAAATGGCTGGACAACACTTTGTGCCTTAAGCACGTACACTTTTGCAACATTGCTAGCCTGTAAGCCCCTTCACAACAGCTTCTCTCCTTCACCCTCAAACCAGGTGGAATCATGCTGCTGAGGCAATAAAGTGGCAAAACCGCAGAGACCAGCTCTTTCAACAATAGACCCTCTGTTTAATGGAGATATACTACTCCAAACCTTTGCCAGAAAAACTGAAGGCAAAATGGAAATGCATCATGAAAAATGTGCCCATCCTGCTAAAAGACAAGCCTAAGTAGCTTGAACAAAAGTAAAGTATTTTAACATAGCATCCTCTTAATTTGGATCCCCGAGAACTTTTCAAACAGTACAAACAAAATAAATGAGGATTTATTCTGGCAACAGTAAATTTGCCCTGTAATTTAAAATATGTTGAAACATGGGGGTTTCTTAAACATTTAAATATGAAGATTTTAGATAAAGGCTAGCTTTGCTGAAATTAGTTAGAACAGATGTAAGAAGCAAAACTCAGCTGGGGTTAATTAAGAAAATTAATGATTAGCCAAGAAGTTAAGTCTGGAATAAGCTTTGTTTATCTGATGTTTAGTCAGCTGTGTTTATAATGTGCAGGAGTTCAGGACTCATGAACATCGAAATAAAGTGATTTCGCAAAAGCCATTTATTGTTTACATTATACTATACTTACACATTTTGCAGCTGTTGTTCACGCAATCACACACTACTTGATTGGTCCCTCTATGTTGTCCACACGCTCTGCATGCACCTTTCTGACAACCTGATTGGTTCTAGTCCAGGATGGTACAGTCTCTTTATTTGCCTTTTGCTGTCTTGTTATTCTGTTTTCCAACATCTTCCCTCTTAATTTAGCACTGCTTACATTCCAGTAGCCTTGACGAATTCTTGAGGGCTCTGATAAGGGTAACTGAAGATTACTTGGTTGGGGCACCCTGACAGGATTCGAGTGCCTTACAGCAATAATGGGAAACACGCAACACTGATTAATAGGCTTAAAAAGTTTAAAAGGAAAGCTAGACAGTTATTGATTTCCCCATCTGAAACCTATTCAAAAGTAATAAAGAGAGGAACTGGGAGTCCTCCAAGGTCATATGTATTGTCAAAAACCAGAAAGACAAAAAAGTTAAAACGAGGAAGACAAGTTTTTACTTCATCAGGACAGGACCCCTCCTCAATTATAAGACCACCGACCCATTTCAAGTAGCAAACTATGCATGCTTAATGACTTTTTTGCTAATTTCCATATGAAGCAGGGAATGGGAGGTGTCCATGTTATAAATACATATTTTTATTTTGAATATGTAGAACTGTTTGGAGCTGCATATTAGGGAGAAACCCCTGCAGCTACCCCGGCGCCAAATTAAACATACACTTTCTAACCCTGACAAGTTAGAGAGTCTTTGTCCATCCAAGCTGGGTATTGGTACTAGATCTATGCCCATATTTTGGTAAATCAATGTAGTAGACACATAGATCTTCCCTTGCCAATACAACCTCCTTTATCCCTCACTGGTGTCAGAGGTCTCATTCTCCCAGTAAGTCAGAAGAAACCTCAATTCTTCCAAAGAAGCACAAACCCCTGTCAATGGGGAAAAGAGGTCTCAGGCAACATCACTGCAGTGTTGCTACCTGATCTTATCACTGAGAAACTATTTCACTCATATAGAGGCAGTAACCTACCTATTTTTGGAGTAAGCTATGATAATTACAAATTAAGGGGATTTAAAATGCTCTGGATTATTGCACTTATCACTTTAACTCAGGAATTTCCATCCATGATCATACAGCCAATGACAAAATACATGTGCTATTTTTGTCACAGCATGCCCACTATATTCCATGCACAGGCCAATTTACAATATTCTTCATCTTTTAATTAACAGCTGTTTTCATCTGTCAACTTCCAGAGGAATGTACCATATTTTTATAAGAGAAAAAGTACTAGAGAAACATAATAGCAGCTAGAGATACTCACTCTAGAAGAAAATGAGATTTTAGTACAAATCATTTACACAGACCAAAAGAATTTTTACAGCTTATTTTCCCCACATTAGTTTAACGCTATTCAGAGTGGTTGGAGGATTTGGCCAACAAGAACTTAATGAAATTAAATTAGGGCAAATGGAAGTTTGCCCATCTGCACAGGAAGAGCTCCTAGCAATGATGCAGGCTGGGAGCTGATTGAATGGGGAGCAACTCTGAGGAAAAGAGCCTGGAAAGCTGGGCTGACAGCACATGGAGCATGAGCCAGTCCTGACAGCAAAGCCAGCCAGCTGCCACCAACCTGGTGAGGGGCTGGAGTTCTTGCCCTGTAAGGAGAGGCTGGGGGATTAAGGCTTATTCAGCCTGCATGAAAAGTGCTTTGGGGGAGTCTTAATAGTAATTTATCTGAACCTGTAGGCAGGCTATTAAGAAAGGGAAGCTGGGAGCTTCACAGAAGTGTATGTTAGGGAACAAGAGGCAAAGTACCTAAGGCAAAAGAAGAAATGCTGGGTATCAGACTGGGTATCAAAAAAAAAAAAAAAAAAATCCTAGGAAGAGGTTGCCCAGAAAGGCAGTGTAATCTTTTGAGGTTTTCAAGCCCCAAGTGAAGACAGTCCTGAGAAGCCTGACTCAAGCCTGCTTTGACAGTAGGCTGGATAAGTGACCTCTTGACAGCCCTTTCCACCTGAGTCTGCAGCTCTGTAGGTCACAGAGAACAGCCCCTTTGCAATATGTTACAATATCATCAGTTAATTTTAAAAAGTCATAACGATTGTTTTGAATAAACTTACATATTATAAAAAGTATTTGAAATTATGATGGATTACTGTATTTTTGAAGGGAAGTAAATATGATTCCTAAAATCAAAAACTTCTAGAGATTTATAAAGTTCCTATGGACATATCTACAAGGCAAATGAAGTAGAAGTGATGTCTATTGCATAGGGAGGCATCCTGAAGATTCCTTAACGTACAGCAATAAGAAAATGTGTTGGTGAGTTGTTTTGTGGAATCACAGTTCCTCGGTGTAGTGGATTCAGGTTAAATTGGGCATTACCCCCACCCCCACTGATGTCCTTTCTTTGAGATAAGCATTAGGAGGAAGGCAAAGCAGGCACAAAACTTGAAGAATATAAAGAAGTTTATTAATACCCAGATGTAAGAAAACAACAACAGAACAAACTTTCAGAGCTGTTTCTTTCCCCCACTTTTCCCCTCCCCCGATCAGTGTCACAGTTCTAGGAAAGGGGAAAAAGGATTTTCCCTCCTGCTTTGCATGGTTTTACAAACTGCCACCATTTGCAGGTTTGCTTAAAATCAAACAACCACTGCTAAGGTGTAACACATCTCTTTTCCATGAGCCCTTTCACAGCCCTTGAAACTGCTAAAATACAGGCCCTCCCATGGGGTCATCACTCGTTTAAGGATGAATCATTTTCCTCTTCGGCTTGAACATAAGGCTTTTCTTCGCCACCGGGTTTTAAAAGCCTCTCCCTGCTTTTATATATATCCTGGCATCGGTACTCTTCAACCTTTTTACAAGCCACTCGAAAAAATGTCCACCCCCCCACGTACTTTAACATGGATTAAAGAGACAAACAGTTTGCAATATTACAGTTCATACCACAGCGAGGCAAGGAGATTTTTAGGCTCCGCACAAGTCTACGCAGCACCGCCCTTGTAGCTTCGTCCCACGTGACCCCGCTTTCTCTTTCCCTCTGGCTCTGAAAGCCGCCATGTTGTAGGGTGTTACTGGGCTCCATGGTGGAGAGAGCCCCCCCCCGCTCCCTCTGCGCAGCTAAGTGCACAATGTGGAAAAGGGCTGTCTTCCTCTGTTCGTCGCGAAGTACACTGGCTGCACTGGAGGCTCTGCCGGCTCCCCCTTCCTCACGATACCACGTTGGACGACCTCAGCCCTGTGGCCAGCCATAGCTACCTGCGGCTCAGGGAATAGTTCCCCTCCCAGCAATCCAGAGTCTGTGCTGCAGCGTTGGGAAAAGGGGGCAGGAGGGCAGGGCGTCCGTCCCCAGCCCCGCGGGCCGGGCAACGGGGGCCACCCCTCCCTCTCTCTCTCCCATTCCAGCCCTAAGCCGGAACGGCAAACTGCCCAAAAATCCCACCGTCTCATCGGATTTAAATATGTAAAATTTAGAGAAGAGTGATTAGTCTAAAAGGTTGTCAGTCAATTTACGATCAACCCACTACACTCAGCTATTGGGATGTTTTGAAATCAGGTCATGTACTTGCTTGTATGACAGTTACTTCAACATAATCAGAATAAAGTGGACATATAGAGGAATACAGACTTAATAAACCTCTGAGATCTTATTCTCAGGAGAAAACAGTGCTTCAAGAGCCTTTTTGGTGGCAGGAGAGGAGATTAATATAACTTTGGCTTTAAGATACAGGTTTCAATTACTATTTTGCTTCTTGCTTATGTGTTGCCATGTATGTATGTTCATGGAAAAAAGTTTTATATTTGAATGTATCCCTACAAAGAATATCTGGTATAAAAAGCTAATAAATCAACCTTTATACACAGAGAGAGAAATTCCCAGATAAATACATACGCAAAGACACGTTATGAGAGATTTTGCTGTAAGAACTGTGACAAACTTCTATTAAAAGGAGTCAAATTGTTAGGGCATAATTTAGTCCAGGTTCTGTCATTAGGATCTGATGCCACGAATTACAGGGTCCAGCTGAAATCAGTGAATTTTAATGAAGTATCAGAGGTCTCAAGAAAATGCCTGGGAGTCAGTGTAAAATTATACATGCTTAATCTAGTAATCTTCCTGTTGTAATTATTTCATGGAAATAACAATGTTCCTATTTGTGTTCACACTGCAGCTCTCTACAGCTGGATAGAAAACAGTAACCTAATTTTTGAGATTTTTTTGTCTTTCAAAGATTGCAAAATTATATAAAATTAAAATAATCTATAAAGTCTCTACATAAAGCACAGATCTCTAATCTGTCTCAGAGCAAAAATGAAAACCAAGGCATCCACAGTTGCCTGGAAGCTGTGAGTTTGGGAGTGCTTCCAAGTTGCATGCAGTTTGGGATAAAAATCAAAACCAAAACCAAAAATACGGACTCACAAGGCTATGCTTGCAATTTCCCTGCGCTATTATATTTTGATGGAGGGGGAACTGAAGCAATCCATGTCAAGTAGGATATGAGGATAAGTCAACAATTTCATGACAGCCGACACCAGCACTGAACAAGACTTAATACAAATCAGGCTTGCTCTTCGAAGGTCATGATCTGACTGTGCAAACTCAGTCTTCACCATGATTTAAAGCTGTCCTTTACACATTGCCTCTACTTCCCCAATTCATCTCTTTCTCTTTTTCCACCTGCATATGTAACATTACTTCAGGTTCTTTCTCCAAGTCACTTCCTGTCTGTCTTGGAACCCTTTCAAATTACATGCATCTTCTATTAGGGAAAAACATAAAAAAAAATATATAAATCAAAATTAAGCTATTTTGTATGCTTCAAGTTAAATCTCATCTCACAGAATCTAATAATACAAAAATGTGTGTATAGTGTTTCAGAGCACACACATTATTTGTACACCTAAAGAGAAATATCGTTGTTTTTTTGATATTTACAACTGAACCTTCCGTTTTTTCCAGAAAAGTAGTTTTATATTTGGTTTTAGTAACATTAATTCTGTTAACTACTTAGCATTCTGAAGGTACTTTTGGAAATTCAGCACATCAATCTCTTCTACTAAGTACCAAAAAGTTTCACATTCATCTACTATTTCTAAAGGTAAAGGTTGTTATTCAGGGAAAATAAATATAGCACATATTTCCATCAGTTACATACTCTAAAAAAAAATTGAGAGAAGGAACTTAGTAAAAATCCTTCTTATTTCATTATCAATTGTTCTCAGTAACTACTAAGCCTTCTCATTTGTACACACATATTTAACAGTGCTGACAGTAACTGGATCTGGATCATCACAAAAGCCACTGACAAGCGCATAGTTGATTGTATAATTAAGTGTACAAGCAGGATTGGGGATTTCACCTTCAGAGACAGAAATTCTGCCCCAGTAATATTTTTCTTTCAGAAATGTCAGTAACTTGTCCATTTAGTTCTCTCCTTGTTCTTAATATTTTTTTTTAATTTCTCATTTGTAAACCAAATCCATGGTTCTGGCTGATGGCTTGGATTCTGCACATACTGTCTTATCATTCTGCTCCCCCTCCTCTATTTTGTAAATTCTTTCTGCCTACTTGTTCATTTATTTTTACTTCATGGAGTACTGTCAGACAACTTTCCCTATACATAAAAGTTATGCTCACTGTTTTCAAACAGCTAATTTCTCTTTCACCTTTTTCCTCAAATGCATTTCTTTTTATTCTAAATTAAGGATAAAATGACATCTTCATTTTCGTTTCTTCCACTTGCACACTTTAATTGATCTTCAAAAGATGGCAGAATATGTTTAACCGCTGAATACAGTGCTTCAATCGGTGCCAAAGTAATTTTTTACAATGTTTTCTAAACAAAAACAACAAAAACAACAGTAATTCAAAGACTGGAAGAATTCATGACCTTGTTTTTAATCTCTTATTGAACTGTTTTGGGCTGAACAACTCCTGTTTTGACGATTGATCTGCATCCCTGCATCATGAAAGTGACAGATTTTATTTCATTTTCAGTCTCTGAAAAGCAGTATCGCTTCTCAAAATATCAGTTTTAAGAGCTTTTTTTGTTTCTGTTTTCCCTTTAAATACAACTTTTGTAAAAAATTTAAACAGTATTATGCCAGAAGGAAGAATGGCAGATACACTAAAACTGCTTTTTCTGTCACTTCTGTAATTATGTGAAATCCACAGGGAAAACAAAATGAAAGCATAAAACCGCATACATAATATGACCTACACTGTCTTTAAATTGTTAAACCAGTGTTTATTTTTTGCACTGTGTTAAGATGAAAAATAACTCTTAAATTATGCAACACATGAAAAACTCAGCTGTCTTTGTCAAAAATTCAGAAACCCTACATATAAAGAAATTTTATTTGATTGCAAACTTGTCATTTAACTATAAGCTCATTGATAAGGCATCTAGAAGGAATTCTTTCTGCTGCAGAGTGTAGATAGGAATTTCATCAGTATTACGAAACGTTTAGAAAATTAGCGCAGACTTAAGAAGTAAAAGGTATCTGAGGCAGGATTTTATGTACCTGTGAGTTGTCTGATGAGGTTCAACCACCTTGGGAAGGACTGCAGTGGGTATAACAGCAGGTAGGTTGCTGTAAGCAGCCACAAGGTCATTTTAAGTTATTCTAGAAGATTCTGTTGCCTTAGGATTTGGCTTTTATGTTTTTCAGATCCTGTACTGCTCTAGTGTGTAAATCTAAAACTCCATATAGCCAGTTAGCTACTGTTCTCCCATTCTGGTTAGACATAACAAATCCTCTCTAGGCCTGGATTCAAGGATACCTTGTTGTCCCAGGCCTTGAAATATGTAAACTAAGCCTCCAAAAGGGGAAACAAACTTGGGGTAATGACATCATTACCTGAAATTGTAACTGGAGAATTAACCCTGATACATGAATGGACCAAACTTATAAAAGTGTGAAAAACCCATGACCCGTCGTCCATTTTGGGTATAGCCCTAGGGCTCTGCCTGTAAGTGCACCTTATTGAAGGCCCTTCAATAAGTACCTGCTTTTATTCTCTTAATTTTGTCTAGCGTCTGTTTCAGGTAGCCACTCCAAGGCATCAATTCTAGCAACTATCAAAGCAGTCTGTAATTAGGAGACCATCTAAACATCAATGAAAATACTAGGGTACAAAGTAGATTTCATAAAACAAAAACCTCCCACTACCACAACCTTCATGAGCCATGGAGATTACATAGACATATAGACAAGACAGATATATCAGCTGCTCAGGGACAAGCAACGAGACAACTAAAAGTTTTCAATTGCACAGGTGCCAGGTGTACCAGTCATTGATCATCTTCAGAGTGCAAATACAAAACTTTGCTGAGTTCAAGATGGCTACTGACAGATCTGTCTCCTGATGGCCTTTCCAAGATACCATGGTGCTGAAACTAAACTACTCTTCAATACTGAGAGTTATAAACTTCGATCAATTCTTCTGTTCTGTTTTGGACCAAGCTAAACTGTAATCAAGTGAAAGAAGGTGATTAACAAAAGAGATTCACCATCTATATTTAAAACCTTGGCTCCGAGTGTGATTAGCTGTTAGGTAGTGAAATAGCCCTGTACCAGCTCACACAGCTGAAGTCCCTGCTACTGTACAGAAGAGGAGGAAGATATATTTCTGCCACCCTCCCTTCATTCCGTGGAGAGCAGGACAGACTCTTCATAGTTGTTAGAGTCACAATTTAGGAACCACAGAGTTTGTCAGCTATAGATTTAAAGTGTCTTCCCCAGAAGGAGGATTTATATACACACATACAAAATTATTAGCTGCTCTAAACTAAATTAGGAACTGCTACATAAAAACTCACAATAGAAGTTAAACTCTTGGCAAACTTACATTTGGGTGCCCTACAATTCTCTGATAATATCATGTATTGACAAAACTTATGCCTCACAAATGTATAAGTTTAGTGTTCAAATTTGGGTGATTTTGGAATGAAAGAAGAGCTACTCTAAATTATGTCCATACACATATACATACACATACACACACACACACATATATAGTATGTATGCCTAAATACATACATATATGTGTATATATACAGCTTTTCCAAATCTGAAATATGGAAGCTTCTCAGTTTAAGAAAACCAGGTGACTTTAGCAGATGCCTTTTTACAAAATCCTGTCCATGCTCACAGCTTTTAAAGATGAATGCAATTTGCATAATACTCACACAAAATTCCAGACAGAATATTTGTAATTCAGATTTGGCTTACAATGTATTTGTTTACATTTTATAATGGCTGTAGCAGTCAAAAAAAAAAAAAAAGCCAAGAATGAAATAGGTTTTTTTCTCCAGATACCAGAAAGTAAAATGAACATATTAAGTGCACTAGTAGTAAGACCACAACTTCAATTTTGAGTATCACCATCAAGAAAAGAAATCACAGCAGCCAGATTAAGCACTTACTTTGCCTTGGGCACTTCATGAAAGACAGACCCACTGAGCCCCCTCTTAAAAACTGGCATCTGCAATTCTAAGGAAGTCTCAGCTGAATAAAGGATTTGTCCTTTTTCTTCCAAACATAGTAACTCTATATTCATTCCTCCAAGCACACACCTAAAGCCCCATTAAAGTTAATGGGACTTACATGGGCACCTAAGTGGGAATAACCCCATAAATATTCTTAAAGAGTATATAGAGTGAAAAAGTAGATTTTTTTTTTTTAATGATGTAAAATTGTTGCAATTTGGAATAAGTTTCAAACAGGAAGAAAGAGCAATGGGAGGAATTTCCAACCTGGCTTTAAATTACAATTGCAGGAAATCAAGCTGCTTCTTTCAAAACTGGAGATAAGAGAAAGTCCCCAGATTATTCATATCTCTCTGCTATCGAGAATAACTTAAGCAAACTTTTTTAAAGACTGTGATGAGTGCACCAAGATTGATGAGTCTAACTAACCGTTAAAGTCCCTGACTTTAAAAGGTTTTATTTTCTTTTCAGAAAACAGAACAGCACATTTAAAATAAAACCTAAGTGTTCTGAGCACATTTTCTGTTTTAACAGCAGTTCACGTAAAGGCCATTCTATCTGTTCCATCAAAAGCCAAGAAGCAAGGCAGATATAGCTGGCTTCCTAGATTTTCTCTTATTTGTTGAGTCCCAAGAAAATAGGTAAGGAGAACAAATCCAACATTGGGGAAGAAAGGAATGGTACTTTGCACAGAATTGTGAAAACAACTTCATGGAAAATACACTTGCAAATCTAATAATACCTCCCTAAATCAGTGGCTGCATTACTTCTATTTCCACATTGGGGAAATAGAATATAAGATCTTAATAGTGCACAGAATTAAGTAACAACTACTTATTATAGTCACCAGGCTGGCCCAGGATATTATTCAGCATGACAAAACACTGACAGCACTCTTTTACATATTTTGCCTACACAAGCACCTCAAAAATCCAAGATATCTGCTGCAAGGATGGGGAGAAATTATATGGCAGCAGGAAGGGAAAATCTTTCGCACAGTTAACAAATAATAGTACCACTTTTCACAGTTCCATAAACGAGATCAGCAAATATGTCTGGATGGTTCACACACACACAACTTGTCCTCCCTAACTTTCCCTCACCTTCCCAGCCTGGGGATAAGCCATATTGCCATGCACAAACTACCTACTGCACTTGCTCCCCAACCCCAAATTGTCTGTACTTGAATTCACCTGTTTCCTCTCTCTACCCATCCAGTCCCTTATTTTGTCCTCAATCTCATCAACCATATTCTATTGTGGGATCTGAATCTGAGTCTTTCTTAAAAAATTTACTCCAATTCAGAAGTTCTTCCCAAAGGCTTTATACTCCCTTCTGCACAATGCTCTTTCTACTGTTCTCAAATTTACATTCAAATTCAGTTTCTCTGTACCGTCACAATGTCCTTCAGCATTCCATTCATGCAGCACAGCACACTTACCATCAGCTTCTTTACCCAATTCCCACATTTTTTTCAAACGAAGCCTGCACAAACTGGTTCCTGCTCTTCCCTCCAATATATTACAGTTTCCTGTTCTAACCTATTACAATAATTGTCCCTATGTCTATACATATTTTGCATCCCTATGAAAGAGAAAAGAAAGAAAGGAAAAAAAAAAAGAAAAAAAAAGAATTTTCCTTGCTTTTTATTTCTGTGTTCAGTCACACCATAGCTTTGAAAATAAGGAAAAGTAACTCTAGGAAATTTTCAGATCCACCATGCATGATACAGGGAAAGATCTCTGCATATGAATTCTAATTACCTACCATGTGTTACCTAGTCTCTAGACTAGTTAACATCTCTAGAAGATGGGCAAAGCAATATTTTTCCAGAGCCATACAATTTATTCAAAGAGGAAAAATGGATTTTTGAAAAGATTACTAATTTTTTTTGCAGAAAAAGGCAAAGTTTATGATATTTTGCCATAAAACCAACCTACATCTCAAATGTTGCATTTCTGCTTTACCTCGTAAGTGCATTAGAACTTGGTAACTAAAGGGTTGTAAATATGTTGATGAGTGTTTTTTTCCCTTGTCTCATTCCGTTGAAATGGCTGATCCTTTTTTAGCTGAAGTTATCTGAAAATATTCAGCCTAAGTGTATACCCAGTGGGGGAAAATGTCCACATTGGCAGGAAAGGTTAGGTTACAGGAATTAAGGAGTCATAACAAAAACTTTCTTGCTCCTTCAACAGCATTAGCAACCAGAAGCTCAATGTGTGATAATCTTTCTTCCCTGCACCTTCTATTTTACACTCAACTGAACTCTTATGCTCCCTCTCGCTTCTTTCATTTCCATGGTTTTTTCTGCTGCCAAACTCATTGCAATCTTTGGATAAATCCAGGCAAATCTGATAGGGCTCTGGGGCAGGAGCACAGTTAAAAAGTGCCACAGGGTCAGGCAGGGTGAGGTGTCATGCTCAGGTGTTTGGTGGTGGTGGTAAATGTGGAATAACTGCCCCTCGTGCTTCCCCTTTACTGCAAGGTGCATTGCCATCAGATCAGAACATCTGCCATTTTCAGAAAATGTCAAGGCTGTGTTTCTGTCAAAAATACTTTGTCCAAAGACATGGCGCAAATTCTTATTATAAGCTGGACTTTCTAAGTCAGTCATACATCATTTTGTTTCACAAACTTTGGCATAGTCCTGCATCAAATAACACAGAAAAGGATGAGGATACAAAGCAAATCTGGGAAAGGAAAAAATCATTTCTCAGTCCCTACTTTCTCTCCCCAGACACAAATTTCTTCCAAATGCCTTTTGGAAGTATCTAGTTTAAATGAGCAATTGAGTCAGAGTGATGATCTTACCTTTCCCAAGTATTATCTTACATTAAACACAATCACTTTAAGACAAATTGATTTATTAAAATATGGATATAGATCTAATATCAATACCCAACTGGAACAGACAAAGACTCTCTAACTCCTTTGGGTTAGAAAGGGTATATTTATTCCAGCACTGGGAAGCTGTGAGGATCACTCCAAAAGCACAGCTCCAAGATTACAAAGCAGTCCAAAGTCTTATTTATCCACGAAAGTTCTAAATATTCAAAATACAAATACATATTTATAACATAGACACCTCCCATTCCCCACTTCATATGGAAATTAGCTAAAAAGTCATAAAGCATGCATAGTCCATTCCATGAAATGGGTCAGTGGTCTCATAATTATGGGAGGGGTCTCTCATTGGATGAAGTAACTCTTCTTCCTCGCTATGACCTTTTTACCTTTGTAGTTTTTAACAATACATACAGCCTTGGAGAACTCCCACTTCCTTTCCCTAAACAGGTTTTGAATGGGATCATCAATAACTGTCTGGCCCTTCCTTTGCAGATTCTTGTTACAGCCCGCTGAACAAGATCAGATAACCAATACTCAGTTCCCAGACCTGAGGAGTTTATTCCGGCTTCAGTTTCTTCGCTTAATCATCAATTTCCTTGTTTAAATTCTGCTGTGTTTGCTTCCTAAACCTATTCTAACTAATCTTTGAACTAAATTCTTAATGTTGAAATGTTTAAGAAAAACTCAATTTAAATGCTTAAGAGAGACTTATTTTAAACGTTTCAAAGAGACTCAATGTCTCAAAAGCACATATAATTATTCAAATTGGGGAGGCATTTCTCTGGTGATGGAAAGCAAGCTGCCATTTTCCACATTGAGCAGCACAATTTCAGCGATGTTGAGCCCTGGAGCTTTCTCTAAGTCTTCAGTCCTAGAAACTCTCCTACAACACTTCTCCAAATCTCTGAGTTCAGAAGTATTTACCTGAAGCCTAAACCTATTAAATACAAATTGCAGTTAAGTAACACTAAGGATTTGATTAAAACCTGGAATACCAGGGGTAGAGGAAAGAGAAGAAAGATATGAAAAAGAGGGGTAAAATCAGAATCAAAAACTCCCAAAATGCAAAAAAAAGAATGTGTAGTCATGTGTAGCCTCTGATTTTTTTGTCTTTCTATAACAAATAAAATGAAAAATAGAGTACGCTGATTGTTTTAACTGAAGGAACACAACAACAGACCACAAACCTGTGCCAATTTTTAAAACTGATTAACTTTGTAACATCAGATAACAAACAGGAAAATAAATTACTTAAATCTTTATAGAAATATCAGCATCTGCTGTTTTCATTTACCGTACAATCTTGTGAAGATACTGCATGTCCTTTCTTCATCAGCTATCTCCAAATTTTATCTTTTCTTTTTAATAATGGAATGAGAGCAAAGACACAAAGAAAATCACATGCAGCACAAAGAGACTCAAAAATTATATTTGAAAAAAATCTGAGGCAGTTGTTGCATTTTTAATCATTTCCTAGTGAGATATTTTAGGAAAAAAAAAAAAAAAGATAAAAAAAAAAGGTGGAAGTTGATAATCTAAGG
The DNA here is from genome assembly GCA_026261815.1 of Monarcha castaneiventris obscurior. NCBI lineage: Eukaryota > Metazoa > Chordata > Aves > Passeriformes > Monarchidae > Monarcha > Monarcha castaneiventris. The sequence continues at coordinate 14,980,200 of JAMPIT010000575.1, forward strand.
GTTGAAATGCATAAATATCCAAGATAACTCTAATCAAAACTGACTTTAGGAGAATGCAAGCCGAGCATTTGTGAGTTCTAAAGGGAGGTTGTTGGGAGTGTTGTTTGCTCTCTTTTTAACTAGCACCCACTTAACACTATAACCACCTTTGTATATAACAGAAAGCTTAGTAATTGCCCCTTAATTTAAATTTTAATAGACACTAGATAATTCAGAAATATGACTTAGAAAAGAGAAAATAGTAAATCTGACTTCCCAATTCTAAGACGATAAAACTCAGAAAGCTTTCTACTCAAAACATTATGTTGTAGCTCAAAAAAATAAAAACAAAACCAAACAACAAACACACACACACCAAGAAAACCAAAACCAAAACTAAAAACAAAACCAAAAAACCAACAAAAAACAAGCAAACAAACACATAAATAGACCTAATCTTTAGGAAAATGTTGCAATGGAAATAATCAAAATCTTCAGAGCCAAGTAAGTGGTTGTTGCATCAAAACAAAAGATTGCTGCTGTAAATCACTTAGTGCTCCAGAAGGGTAAAACAACCCACCTATCCAACAGCCATAGACTTGTTTGTTTATTCAGTTGTAAAAAAATGGTTTGCTTCTCTTCCCCAAGAAGGGAAAAGTGGTGCAGTTTGCTGATGTGGAATTCTACACAGAACACTGAATTCCCCTAGCTCACAAGGAAGTTCAGTTGGGCATAGGCAAGACAGAACTGGTCCAGTCAGTTTTTTATAAGAAGGATATAGTAAAAGATACATAGTTTCCCAAGATTTTTTCAACAATCATTTCACTCAAAGTTTTAAATAAACTTTTAAAAATTTCTTTTCCCTGACATTTTTTCCCCAAACCAAGTAAAGACTTTTTCTTTTTCTAGAACTGTCTCCAACTGAAGAAATAAAAAACTCACAACAATGTGCAGAATAATCAACAGTAAGGGACTGAAAGGGGATAGAAAGAACTGCAGTTTCATTTTGCCCACTGACATCAAATACAACTTTTTAAATAAAGTCAGAAGAGGGAAATTTTCACCATTTCCACATCAATTAAAATTTTCAATACTGCAGAAGCTATTTTTTAGTAAAAAAAAATTGACATTTGTCAAGGTGACAAAAAACGGAACTAAAAAGTGTGAATATATATATTCCCAGGATATATAATATATATTTTCCCAGGATGGTCAAAAGTACAGATATTATGCAGAAAGCTTAGTTGTTCTGTTTCTTAAAACGTTTTCTTATTCAACCCAGCTCAAAACCAGTATGTTTTTTCACTAAGCTTTCACCTAATTTCTGCTTAGAGCAAACTGGGTTAAACCTTGACACCTTGACATCAGCAAAACTATGAAGTAGGATCCCACCAAGACTAAGACCTTGTAAGTGTGAGTAAACATACCAGAAAACCCAGAAATTAGTATCTTTTTTGTGCATCTCTGTCGCCCTGGTTTTCACAGTGCTCCATGTTTTTACTTTTGTAGTAGAAGTTCTCATGCTCTTTCTATAAACATAGCTCTTGTTTTTCTAACAAGCTAAGGATGTTTACTGAACTTTTAGATTGTTGTTCATACCTTTCTCCAAGGCGGAGAAAGGTGATAGACTGTGTTCCTATCCTGTAAAATGCTAGAGGTGTTAACCTCATTCACCAATGTATGATTGTCTTAGAAGAGGTATAAAAGTGTGATAATAAAGGTGGGCAGAGCCCTTTTCGCTCTGCTCGGTGGTCTGACCTGCTGCTACCTGCTGTTTGAATCTGCGTGTTCGTGTCCATCACTGCGACACATCTCATCCTGTTCTACTCACAAAATATCAGAATGTTCACAAGTCTGATAATTTTTTAATAGCTCTATTTCTGATTCCTGAACATCTGGAAAACTCCATAGGATGTGAGGGATGCTTCATTCTTCATCTTAATGTGTATGATCATATGGTTTGCTGGAGTAGGTTGAGCATCACAGAATTCAGACTAGCCATGTAATTTCAAGACAAGGGCATTTTTTTCTGGACAAAGTCAACATTGAGCAGTTCTGTGCATAGGGAGAGCTGCACGATTCAGCAGAGCAGACACACTCCCCTTTACACTTGTAAAGGAAATGTGGGTTTTACACAGAAATAGTGAAAACATTCAGGCACTTCAAAGAAACACCTTTCCTCCACCTTTTCCCAGCTTCTATTCCATCACTCCGAAGTCCACTACTTCCCTCTTATTACACCCACAGGTTAATCAATCCCTTCAGCAAGGTGAGGAAAGGCAGGAGGTGTGTTATGATCCAATTAGTAAGAGATGCCTCTGCCCAAATTAAGGTGCAAATGAGACCATATGCCAAAGTCAGTAATAGGGATATTATTTAACAGTAAATATGAGGTCGAGATATTTCTATCTAGAAATAGAAAAGAGGGGAGAGGGAGGGAGAGAGAGAAAGAGGGAGAGAGAGAGAGATCAAGCAGAAGATCATCACCACCCACGGATCCAGAGGCTTCACATTGGTCCTTCTTTACCCAGGGCTTCTCAGTTATGGGGGTCCAGGGTCATTGTTCTCGAGGCACCCCCTTTATACAGTCCAAGTTCTGGGTATCGATGGGGTGGTTGCAGATGCATCCCATAACTTGGGGTGATATATGTGTGAGCAGTTGCTTGTTTTCTCAGTTTGCCACAGTGGGCATTTTTGTCCAGATGCATTAACCAGGGTATGCTAAACCATAGCTTGCCTCACAGGCTGGGAATTAGCTCCTTCCTGTCACAGATTCTGTGGTGGTCAGCAGCTGGCCTGAAGGCCTCACAATAATAGTTAGTCCCATTTTATAACTCCCTGTTTTATAACTGAAGTAATCAAAATGTAACTGAAATTATATAATATATACACAGTAGGTTATGTAATCTCACTGGTACAGACAGTTGGAGAGCAGGCACAGGCCGCTAGGGCCGCAAGCAGCCATTGGCTGGTTGGCTGGGTGGCAACTGGTTCAGCCAATAGGGATCGACCATATGGACCTTCACCTCTATATAAGTAAGGGAGGACGCAATGAAATTGGCTGTTGTGCATGAACGCAGTCTGTGTCTTGTCGCCTGTCTCCGAAACTGCAACAGTTGATCTTACGGCAAGTTCCTTCTGTGGCCTTGGCAGTGTCTTTGAGGCAGGCAACTGTGCTCTTTAAATCCTTACAAGGGGGAGGACATTGGCTACCATCAGTACAAAGCTGTTTCTCTCTGCTCCTTTCTTCTCCCACTTTTCCACTGCTCTAGTGTGGGGTTCCCAGGGGGTCTGCAGCTCCTTCAGTAGTATCCATCTGCCCTAACATTGGTTTTCCACAGGCCACAGTGAGTATCTTCTCCATCATAATTATCAAAGGATAGTAATAGGATAATAGAGCCTCTCCCCTTGAGGCTTTAAGGGCTGTCTCTCTCACTGTTCCCTTCACTATTCTTCCCTCCCATATCCCTGCTGTTCCAAAGGAACTGCCATCAGCTATGGGGCTCAGCCATGCCCTGCAGTGGGTCAGCTGGAGATGGCTGGAAGCAGCTGTGTCCAGCACAGAGCAGCCCTGGCTGATCCTCACAGTGGGACCCCAATAGCCCCCCACTAGAAAAACCTGCCCACCTACAACCAATAAACTGGCTTATGTACTCCCTAAGTCTTTCCTGCACAAGGCACAGTGCTGCATCCCCACAGGTTCTGTGTCAGCCTGGAGAACTCAGGCCCCACCAGCGAGCAGAACAAGCCCCATATGACTCAGTCTCCTGCATGCCCTCAGTGTTTACAGCAGTCCGTCTTGTTGCCCTTCACACCAGTCATTGATTTCAGTGCTAGCTGAGCTTTGGCTGTGCATTCCAATACACTGGAGCAATGCCTCCTAGAAAGCCCATTCCTGCTTCCACCTTCTGTGTAGTGCCTTTTTAAAATTTTATCTCAATCAGGATTTTCCTGTTTATCCATGTCTTTATCTACTTCAAGGTTCTCCAAAAGGCAGAAGTTCCCCACAATGCAAGGCCGCACTTGCCTTCCATTATTATTCCCCAATCTATATGTGAACAGCGTAATCTAAAGTTGTAATGTAAACTCATGATCTGCTGTCAGATCTTCTGCTAGGCTTTTGTGCATTGTGCATGGCTTGAAAATTGCTTGCAAGAACTGTATTACTGCCATTTGTCATTAATGAGTCACAGCATCATGAGCCCCAAACATCAAAACCATTTCTGCTTAACCTTGGGAAATCTATAAAAATTATTTTAATATACATTTGGCAGTTGCAGTATTGCAGATTTTGCAGCAGTTGCCCTAACAATCAAACACCCCCAGAAAGGTCTATGAGATGCTGAGCTACTAGGCAGCATATTTGCCAAAGTATTAAAATCAAGCAGGTGAACAAATCATGTTCTGATGTCTGACAACGCATGTCAGGACAGTCAGGAGAGTCCAGGCTAAGAGTTAACTGGAACAGCTTGTGCATGCACAACTTAGAAGTGGAACAATTTCCCAAGTCACTGGTGTCAGAGACTGAAAATAATTCATGTCTCAAACATTGATATAAAGTTTTGCTCATTATAAAGAAGCTACAAGTGAAGGAGCCTCTCTGAAGACTGGGACTTTGGACTGAAAGTCAAACTGCTGATTAAATAAAGGGAAACGCATTGTTCAGTCATCTCAGGCTGAAGGAAAGGTATGCATCCACAAAAGGATGCCACCAACTGCAACTATCCCTGGCCGTGTTTGGGGTGGGGGGAGAGCACAGCTCACAGAAGCCAGGTTTACACAGACTCCCCCCAACTGAGGGGGCAGGAGGAGGTTTTGGGTGCATGGTGTAACCTCTGGTGAGAAGCAATAAACACCCATCCTCCAATTACAGAAACTGGCCCAGCTGTGGAACCCCCATCCCCACAGGCCACATCCACGGGACTTTCACATGAGGGGCTTGGCCCCACAGGGCTGCAGGTGATGCAACAGACCCAGAGTCTGCTGTGAGAGACTGCATCCCCCTCCTCCAGGGGGACATGCCCGGACATGCCTACCTGGCCTGAGCATATAAACCCACCAGGTTCTGTGCTTCTTTGGGAGGACTTTCACCACCAAGAAGATCAGCTGCAGAGGATCACCGGAACATCCTAGGATCCATGGAGTGGTGATATTTTCCTTATTCTGTCCCTGTCACTCTTTCTGTCCCCCCCAACTATTTTCTACTTCTTTCTTTCTTTCTCTCTGTCTCTCTCTCATATTTACCATCAAATGAAACCCTTACTATTGTCACTGGCATATGGTCTCGTTTGCACCTTAATTGGGGCAGAGGAATTTCTAAGAACCTTAAAACTAGATCTTAACAACTGGGTTTCATTCTCTGATATTATAGGGGTCACCTTACTGCAGTTCCATCCATAAATGCATCAGGTACCAAACTACTAAGCGTAATTCAGCCACCATCTCTCAATACAAAAAGGTTCAAAATTGAAAACAGAATTCCTCTGAGATTGTGGGAACCCAGAGTGCAGGGAATATTTCTCTGCCTGTTTTGGAGAGAAAAACCCCCCTGGACAGCATGGTTTTTGACCTTTATCCATGGAGAAAACTCCCTACCATCTGGGAGGAGCTAAAATCTACACAGATGTGAACTAGGTGATAGAATATGATGTAAGGATGTCACAGGGTGAAGAATTTAGAAGTTTTAGGTTTGTTAATGTAGTAAATAGATAAATAGTAAAAGTTCCAAAATGGAGGAACCCTTGTAGTTTATATTTCTTTCCCTCTTCTTCTAGTCCTCCATATTCTGCAGTAAAAGTACTTTAGGATGATTGGATGAAAAATGCCGCAGTTCCGGCCTGCGTGTCGGAGTGATTTACTGAACATTGGATGAAAAGTAAAAATATCTGTCGTTTCAATTTTTAATTGGATAATTTACCTATAAAAAGGCCTTGGAATCTTGATAAGCAGCCATTTTCTCGCCTTCTCTTGTCGTGTTCTGTTCTACTGTGTCTTTCTAAGCTGATAACACTAGAATAAACAACTATCGAAGAAGCAGTTACTGCGAGTTTGCCTCGTCCGTCTATCAAGCTCCTTGCAAGGACTTTAAGAACTTTAAAGGGCCTCTCCCAGCAAGAGAGGCTGATTTATGGCACTAGCAGTGTCATGAGATAAATAAACTTTCATTGAATTCTAAATGTGGGTTTGAATCAAGGCCAGTTTTTTGCCTACTTCTTGCACTAACAATGAGCTTTAGTTTAAATAGATCTTCTACTTCAGTAATCTTTACCTACCTTCATGCACCTTTAAAAGATAAACATCTGCTCTCAGATTTCATTTTGCCAAACTCACATAGCATCCTCAGGGTCTCTTTCCCAAATATTCATACCCCCTATTTGTGTTTGTAGTTTGAGTACATTGTCCTTGGACATGAATGAACAGAACTCTCCACAGCACTGTAGATTAATCTAGCAGCACCTTTTAAAAAATATTACTCTTTTCCATATTTCATCCATACAGATTTTGCATTTTCCTTCATTTCTGCACTTGGCTCTTTTGCATTTGTCTTCTTCCCCATGTCACATAAGTCTGGTAATGTAGACTGGCAACATTAAACAAGCTATCATTTTTCTATTCAACATTTCTTCAATAACCACCCCAGTTTATACAGAAAATCTTGTAATTAATCCTTATTTTAACAACCATAGCTGTGTCACCCCTCAGTGTCTTCCAATCACATACAGTATCAACACATTCCCATTTCATTATCCATCCTATGGCATTAGAAAAACTATTTGCTATGTCCTTAGCTGTATCATAAAATAAACATAGTGTTTGCCTAGCAGGGTTCAGAATTATCTGGTTTTGAAAAATCCCCAGCTACCTGCATTTCAACACTAAATGCTGAGCAGCAAGTAGCCTACATGAGCTGAGTTTCTGCTGTGAATTTACTTTTTATTACAGTTCTGGGCACAGGAATTACTTACTGGGCTAAAATGCTAAAGGTATTGGTTCAGCTGGAGTTTGGCAGAAAAACAGAGAAAGAAACAAAATAATGCACATCATGCAGTGTTCTGGGCAAATAATGCTGAGAAACTAAATACTTTATTAATTATGAAGGATTTTAAGTAGCTGACAATATTTTCAGCTAAAGGTATTGGTTCAGCTGGAGTTTGGCAGAAAAACAGAGAAAGAAACAAAATAATGCACATCATGCAGTGTTCTGGGCAAATAATGCTGAGAAACTAAATACTTTATTAATTATGAAGGATTTTAAGTAGCTGACAATATTTTCAGAGAACTTTAGAGGATGATAATTTCTCATATTTTGTCTAGCACTTTAGTCTGAGCACATATAGCCCCTCCCTATGACGTGCTAGGCTGCCCTTGCAATTAGTGATTGTTATGTCTCAGAACTGCGTGGGAAATCTTTGGACTGTTTCCATGCTCAATAACAATAGATTTCACACTATCAGTAGAGGATTGTGAAATTTACACTCTGTCCAAAGGTTTGCTGAATTCTGAATAAAGTCAGAAGATTCTTACTGCGTGCCTAGACCACAGTTTCATATCCAGTGATTATATTTTTAATAGAGGAATAGAAATGTTTCAAGTACTTCACAGTAGAAATGTAATACAAAATGTTGATATATGGAAGATGTAGATTTGATCCTGCAGAACTAAGGATAATAAATATTAGCCAATATACTAAAGCACAATTAAAACCAGCTAAATAGGAATCTATCACAGGAAACATCCTCTGTGTCTTCATGTCATCTTACTAGAATGCCAAGTTATCTATGTAAAACGTGCTTTTGTTCAAACCTGCAATGATGGTTAAAAAATGTGTATATTAGTAAAAATAGAAACAGCAGATAGTAACAGGAACAGTTACCATATTTATTAGTAAGGAAGTTCCCCAATTGACTAGTGGCAATGTCTAAATTTGCAAAATATGTTATTAAAATATGCTGTCAGTCTTTTACAGCAAAGTGATTTGTGCCTATACTAGATTTGCTAAACGTTTAGTTGGTGATTCAAATTTTCTTGGCTGTATCTTATATTAAATCAATATGCATGTTTTAAATTTCTGACAAGGTGTATATAATGAGTTACTCTTTCCCTCTTGCACTAACCCTGCTGCTGTTGCAGAACGTAGGAAATCAGGATATAGCATAATCATTCTCTCCTTTTCATTGTATTTTTCAAAATGCACACTGATGAGACTCAATAGGCAGATGTGTGAAGACTGAAAAGCATTTTCCAATCAGTAAAAGAAATATTTCTTTCTGTACCAAATTAACCTCTAATCCACAAACTCCCCCTAATTGCCAGTAAGAAAGCCTTGGAGTTTCGTTTTGCATTCAATAACTTCTAGAACACTAAGATTATCAGAGTATAAAAGACATCACAGGAAGCAGAACACAACAATACTCTTGCAATCAGTTTATAAACACTACTCTTGCAATCAGTTTATAGGATTATACCATCAGCCTCAGTGAATCAATGGGCTTCCTGTATATGAGTGTCATGGGATATAATCTATAAAGGAGCTTAACCTGACTTCTCCTTGATCTCCATGGGGTTTCTTCCGCTTCATAAACCAAACCTGGCTTTTTGTTCTTTTATGCTATTGCAATGCTGGGGACACATCCCAGGAAGAGTCAGAAGGTGGCACGGAAATCTCTGTATTCTCCTTTCACATATAACTTCGAGAATTTCTGAAATAAAATCCATGTATTGACAACTACCATCCGCTAATGGGGTTCAAACTGTTTTAGAAAAGGTGGAAAATCATTAATCTGCTTGGGAGCATCAGCAAAGCCAGGAACAGAAATAACACGCTTGAATTTACATTTAGCAACTGGGCCTCAGGTAGTCATAGCTAATTCCACTGTTCTTTCCACTGTGAATTCATTCACACTGTGACAGGAGTTTTGGACTCATCTAGATAGCTATATGGACTCATCACATCAGATCTCGTAGCTCTTTTCTGGATTCCCATTTGATTGTCTTAAAGAGAATATTCTAACAAGTACCCCAAAAGTAGTATAGTCATACCTGATACTGAATGCTAGCATTAGGAAGTCTAAAATGGAAAATATAAATGTGTTCTTGCATGGTAATAACAGATATATAAGGGGATGGTTCTTGAGTGAACAGGGATATGCTACAGATGTATCTACAGTGAGGCAAAAAATTAGCCTTATTTCTGTTGCAGTAAAAATTTGTTAATTAATATATTTAATATCTATTAAATATATGTGCGTGTACAAAAGCTCTTTCAGATAGAGGTAGAAGGATTAATTTTTTGGCATCCTGTCTTGGGGTGACTCTATGATGTGTATCCCCTATCACAGCTCTATGCCAAAAAAATTAATTTTGTGCCTTTAAACAGAGCTTGAGAGGGGAGGAAAAAACAAATGAACTTTTCAAAGCAAGTTCCTAAGGACACAGAGATAGAGACTCCTCTGTGTTCTCCAGCAGCGGTAGCATGGAGGGAGCACCCTTGCCTGCCTCTTCAGCCAGCTTTTTGGGATTTTTTTTCCCTTCCCTCTTTTTCTCTGGCATGTCTCCTGGGACTTTGGGTTTTTTCCTTTTTTCCTCTTCTGGACTGTTTCAACAACATCAGAAAACATCAGGAGAACTTTTCTTCAGGACCGGAGGGGGCCTAAGGCCACCCCCCACACCAGCTCCGAGAAGGAGGGACCACACCTACAAGAGGACTCTTAATTTCTTCCCAGGTTTTCTCATTATAGTGAGGGGTTTTACTATTTAGTATTATTATCCTTTTCCTGTGTGTTTGTTAATAAATAGGTTTTATCACCTTCACTTTCCTTCGAGGAATTTTTTCCCCAACCTGATGGGGGCAAGGGTAGTTGTAACCTGACTTTCTCCCAGAGGCTATATTGCTAGATTTTGGCCAAAACCAGCACACATCTCTTCAAATTACATAGCTAAAGCACAGTTATTTGGTAATTACAAGTACAATTGTAGAGTAGTAACTTTTTTTATTATTACCATTTACCCCTAATTTCCTGATTGTATTATTGTGTGCTTAATTATAGTGTAATTACAACAGAGTTAATTTGTAACATTAATGCACTCAGTAAAAGTATTACAATGAGGAAAGACAATGAATAATACACTTATATTGTGAATTACCCAGTAATGTTAATTAGGTCTAGTTAGTTATTGAAACGGAGCTTTCAGAGCAATTCTGCTGTAACTGCACTGCAATGGAAGTACCTCTATTGTAACCACAGGAATGCTTTGTCAAGGCTTGAATGGATTCCATTAAAAACAAATAATGTTCTTAAACCCTGAAAAAAACAGTTGAAGCCATGTATACAAAATTCTTCAAGATGTCAATGCAACTCCACACAAGTAAAATGAAGGAACAAACCACAACCACAGATAAAAGTTCCAAATATTCTTGTTAGTCAGGTAAGTGATATTGACCAGAGATGCCCAAATTAAATTATTTTAGGAAGTGAAATCCAGGCATTCTCATAGGATTGAAGCCTCACAAATGTTGCTGTTGCTGACTACCCTGGGCAAACTCCTTCACCTTCTCCATCTCCATCAAATACCCTGTGCTAATCAAGGTTGTGTCAAGTGGAAAACATAAGGAGGTGTCTGGGGCCTTGGACACACCACCTCTTCCCCCAAGCCTCACAGCAGGATGCCATGCCCCCCCCCCCCATGGTGTGACACCTGACCTGGCTTCAGCACTGGGCAGGTGCAGAACAGATAGAGGCTTCCTCTCCTGCCCTCCCTCCCTCCCTCCCTCCCTTCCACCCTGGAGACAACTTCCAAAGGGGCACAGATGGATGCCCATCCCAGCCCAACTCCCTATCTCTCTGCCTTGTGCCACCCCTTCTAAGCCTGGATGAGGCCTTTCCCACCCAGAGGCACATGTCCTTCCATTGCCAGGGCCTTTGGCTAAGCCTGCCTTGCCCTGGCACCAGGGCAGATTTGCCCAGCACCTCTCCACCCAGTGGAGATGGATGGTCTGGGGTTAGCTGAGGAGTGAAGGCAGGAGAGCAGAGCAGCCTTTTGGGCTGGATGTGCCACAGGGCTGCTGCTGCTGCTGCTGCTTTCCAGATTAGCATACTTCCTGCTGCAAGTATTTACAAATTGGAGCATTCCTCTTCATACCAGTCAAAACTTTGTGAAGAAAGGTCAGACCAGTAGAGAGCTTTTTCTGTGTTCTTAGTGTATTAGAACAAAAGTGCAAAAATACAGACAAGTTGCATATTTGAGAAGTTTAAAGTCATCTAAGAACATCTATTCACAGTTTGAAAATAAAATGTTCAGATTCACAAATGTGTTTTCTATGGTCTACTAAGCTGCATTGCATGATCTTAGGGCACTCCCATCATGCTGCAAGCTTTGTACTCGTGGAAGAAACTAAGCGTACTCACACACAATGAGTCAGTCAATGTGTTCACTAACTTGTTATTCAAATTAACCTACTCATTTCTCCACATCTATGACTACCTCGAGTGCTTCCTCTCCAGTTTCAGGCAGAGCTGGAGGCAACTGAGAATTTAGGCAAGGAGACATTCCCCCAAAACTCCCATACAGCAATCAAAGGGTTTCAGATTCCTCGTGGTGATTTATGTACACAAAATTTGAGTACTGAGACATTCAGAGTTGCAAAAATCAAAGTCTTGCTCTGTTTCTCTTTGTATTAAATTTCTCATTGATGAAAGAGGGATATGGAACATAGTTATTAATGCAAGTGGGATTCTCAAAAACATACCAAAGAAGGACATGGTCTGGGAGAGTGGAATGAGAAAGGAAGTATTTTTATTTTCTGCCTTATAAGAAAATGACTATTTACATTCTTGACCAGATCAGTCATTTGGGTATACTGGGTTTATTACTTATCTAGGACTATCTCTTTTGTATTTCTTACAGAAATATTCCAAGTATCCCCACTGACCTGGATCATCTGTGTTTGTTTCTTAGTTTCAGTCAGAGTCCTGTTACATATCAAACAGAAGACACTGAAAAGCTTTGACGCACCATGTGGCCATAAAAAATGAGGAGACAGACATTGTTTATTGCTAAATCTGTCCTTTTGACTCAAAAGCTTTGAGACTCTGATTGTAAATGTAAGATATTCTTCTTCATTCCACTGTGTCTAAAAGAAATGTGTACTGAAATCCAAAATTATTTCATCAAAAGCAACTGATTCATTAAACTCTCAGCCAGAAAAAAAGCTGATGAAACTGTTTTAAATTCCTTAATAGCTTGTGTTCCAGATATTACTTTTTTCAGCACCTTTTCTTGCATGTTTTAATAGCTAGATAGCACATCACATTTTCTTTGCACTTTAATCTTTAAATTAGTATAAATTTGAGAATTTAAGAAACTAGATTCTTCTGCAGTCCAGAGCACCAATTTAAAATCTTCAGCTGAAATCTGTCCACAGTTGTAGGCTAGAGAAAAGTTGCCTTTAGTTTTCATTGACTCATTAATGGTTTAGAAAGTTGTAAGAGAAAAAGAGTAGAATCAGACTGCAAGACTTCTGTGCAGTTCCCATACATGTCAATTTTTTACCAAAAAACCCCAACAATAAAATACAAATTACAAATCGAAAAAAATTGAAATTCTTTAATATTAATTTTGAGAACAAAAAAGATACTTTCAGCCATACTTACAATTAGGACTATTTATGTCATTTTCACACAGAGGAACTGAATACAAGAGTTGTGTATTTCAGAGAAAGCTATGTTTGAAAAGCAGGGTATTGTAAATCATTGCAATTTTTAATAAATGTTGAGGACCAATCATAAAAATCCCAATTATGACAGAAATAAATTTTGAGAATTGGCTTTGCCTACATTTTTTTGATTATTGTTTCCTAAACTTCATCTTAGTCCTTTGTTGTAAATGGCCTTGTGTCTGGACCATTTTTATGCAACTGCAGCCCAGGAGCCACAAGCTCTGCTTTGGTCAGCTAGGTGAGCCTGGAAAAGAGCTGTGACACTGGATCTTTCTGATGAGAGCAGCAGCTCTCCCTGTGCCAGTGCAGAACATCTTGCAATTATTTTCTCAGTATTTTTACTATTGTTATTATTATTATTAATAATAATAGTAGTAATATTAATAATGATGTTGTAGGATTGCAGTACTATGTCAACCATCCCCTGTGTCATGGTTTAGCATAGCACTGTGAGTTGTAGTTAAGGAGGGCTCCATCAGCTACGGAATTGATTTTTTGCAAAGAGGTGCTTACAGCTTCTTCTAGACCCAACAGAACCAATCAACTGGCTAGTTTGAATATTGGCAACTTTTTAAAGCCACTTAAAGAGCTTGACACACCTCTGTGATCCACATTTTATGAATGAACAAACCCCAGGTAAGGGTCTCTTGCTTCCAGCTCTTGGACAGGTAACCGGGGTGGGGGGGGGGGAGGCCCGTGGCACAGCCCAACGGGGCCAGGGCACAGCTTGGCTGAGATCTCAGCCGCTTTTGCTTGCTGGACACGGCCCCCAGAGGCCAGGCTGGCCCTCACCTCTAGTGTGGTCAAAATTCATCTGAGGCCTGGGAAGATCATGTGACCAAGAGAGATAAGCGAATTCCAGCTGCAAGGCCCAGGTGAGATTAACTCTTTTAGTGCTGTAAGATTCCTCCAGAACAGATGAAGCCTGCAGACATCAATCCTCTCCCAGGTCAGAGGAAAGGGAAAGGTGAAGGTGCGTAAAGAAAACGCCATAAAGATGCCAAAGTCAGTGAGGAAGGAAGAGCTGAAATCTCGAGAGAGGAGAATGAGGAGATGCTTCAATCCTAGAAGCTGAAATTCTGTTGTAAAGCTATTGTGATGGACTATGATATATCAGAATACCCGTTGTAATTTCATGAAAGCATGGGAGGTGGAGCATTCAAACTGTAAGCACGAGGAAAAGTACTTGTGCTGAATCAAGCAAATGTTGACATCACTGTGATTTGGTGAGAAACTTGAACAGAGATCCCACGAAAGAAAAAGACCTCTGTTCCTAGAAATGAAGATGCTTCCAGAGATAGTGTTCTTACCCCTCTCAGGCACTTTGATAAGTGAAGAGAACTTTTGTTTCTGAACAGCTCATCCTTAAAAATGGTACCCCATTAGCTAAGGAAACCCTCGAAAGCAGTTGTGGGGAAAGCTGTAAGTCGAGGGAAGGGACTTCCACATGCAAGCAGAGAACCATCCCAGGCGGCTGCCTTGCTGTGACATTGAAGCTAATGCCTTAGGTTTTGACTTTTGTATTTCTCAAATTCTGTACTGCTTAGAGTGTAACTCTGAAGTTCCTTGTAGCCTGTAATTTCTGCTCTCTCGTGCAAGGTAGACATAACAAAGCCTCTCCAGGCTTTGCCTTCAAGGACAGCCAGGCTGTTCTAGGCCCAAAATGTGTACACCAAAGACTCTTAAGGGGGGAGCAAGCTGAGGGGAATTACATCATTTAACTGGGGCTTTAATTGGAGAATTAACTGGGATATGCAAATGAACCAAACCTATAATAGTGTGAAGAACTCGTGACCAGGAGTCCATCTTGAGGTCCATTTTTTGGAAGCAGCCTCTGGCTCCCCCAGGGTGTACCTTGAAGGCCCTTCAAATAAATACCCACCTTTATTCCCTTACTCTTGTCTAGTCTCTGTTTCTAGGTGGCTGGAGAAGGCATCAGTTCTTTGGCACCCCCAGAAGGGACAACGAGGCTTCCGAAAATCCTCTGGGACTTAGGAAGGTCCAGCTCAGTTCCCCCCACCTGCTGGCACCCAGGGAGGGGGGCAGTTGCTACAGTCCAGGAGGCAGAAGAGAAGCTCCAAGAGCCCAGGAAACTCTCCAGACCCAGCACAGAGGCACGTGAGTAATTGAATAAAGGTGGTATTCTGTTAGCACCTGGATTGGTGTTAAAGGATCTCTTACAGTTTGTTTAGGGACTCGGAAGAGTCCGGGGGGTTTTCATTTGGTATTTCCTCCTTTTCTTAGCTTGGCAGCTCGTGAGAGCTTGTCAGTGAACTCGTGAGTTCCAGGGAACTTAATTTTCCCTCTGCTGGTTCATTGCTAGCTAGTGTCCAGCCATCACCCTTTGGCACACAACCAGGTGGCGCAGCAGCTTGGAGGCTTGGAACATACTTCAAGCCACAGTTTGAATTCCTGGGGTTTTGGGTTCGAATCCTAAGTTTCTTTGTTAACTTCTTAGTATAATAGATTGCTTTACTTTGTTCTTGTGAATTTTCTGCTTAGAAGCATAAAATTATGGGCTGTAACATCTCTCCTATTAGAAGGGAAATACCTCCCAGCTCAGCTCTGAATTTTGTGTTAGAGAACTGGGAAGAATTGACGGGCAAGAATAAGTTCTTTATAAAAGCAGAATTGATTCAGTTTTCTAGGACAATGTGGCTGTCTTATGAATTAGATAGCAATCAAACTTGGCATGAATTTGGAAGTTTGGACAGAAAATTAATACTGAGTTTACTATCATATCTTCGAAAAGATCGCTGTTTCTTTGAACTAGAGTATGCCAAGCTCTTCTTAGCTGCATTCATGATACGAGAAACCAAACAGAAGCGTATACTGCTTTTAAAGACAAAAGATAAGAAGCCTACAATAAATCCAGCGGGGGGTAGAGAGGAGGTGGAAACAGATTTAATAGCCCCTGCCTTGAGGCCAGCGCCCTCCGCAGCCCCAGTACCTCCTCCCCCTCCTCCTCTGCCACCTTCCCAGCCAGGAGGGACGCCGGCGGGGGCCCCGGCAATCCTCCCGTCTGCACCCACGGCCCTACAGCCGCTGCCATGGGTGGGGGCGGGTGGGGGGGCTGGGGCAGCCCGGCTGCCCCCGCCGCCTCCCAGGGGCCCGGGCTCCCATCCCCCGACCATGGCTTCTGCACAGGCGCCGATACAAGAGGGGGCCGGGATGTGGCCCTGGCCATGGCACTCCTCATGGTTAGCTCAGACGCTCCCGGCCACTGCCGGGTGGGTGACGCCCCTGTCCTTCCCCGCCTCATCCCCTCCGGTCTCTCCGACGGGAGGAGGGGAGGCGGCCCCGAATGGGTACTTGCCCATAAAAAAGGAGGGGGTGGGGGTGGCTTGCCCCACCCCGATAAGTTGGCGGAGCCACAGGGGAAAGGGGGAGAAGGGGGTGGACATGCGCCCTCCCCGACTCCCGAGGCAACACCCCCTCCGGCCTGGGGCGGGGACCCGCCCCCGGCGAGGCCATATCTGATGGAGGGGGAAGACTGGCCAGGGCGGCTCAGGGAGGCGATTGCGTCTGCACTAACTTCCATCCAGAAGCCGGGCCTGCTCACTCCGGACAGGGAGGGAGCGGGGAGAAGAGGCAACCAGCCGGTACAGCCCACAGCACTGCCCCCAGAGGGGGACCCGGGGGGCAGGGCTTCCCACCAGGACAGTGGGGAGGGAACCTCCCATGGGGGGCATGACGCTCCTGCCCCTCCCCGGCCTCTGAGTCCCCATGACAACATCGGGAGCTGGCTCAGGAGATGACGCCATAAGAGTCCGCGGCCGCGGCTGGGACGCTGCCCAGCTCCTTAAACGGAATAAGTCCTGGTCAGTGATACCAGGTACCAGGGCTGGCCAGGGCAGAACTGATATCACCGATTCCTCACGTTCAGAGAGCTCCCATTCAGGTAGCTCCTCTGAGGAGGAAGAGGAGATAGCAGCTATTTTAAACAGACAAAGAAGGGGAAGGATAGCAAGAAGAGCTATAAGAGAATGAAGTCCAATTGCTAGGCGGACCAGAGCGAAGAAGGAGCCAGTTTTACAAGCCCCTCTGAGACAGGCTGTTGGTAATCAGGGGCCGATCTATGTGAAGGTTCCATACTCCCTCACTGTCGCCCTGAGTTTTGCAGTCTTTCGATGTTTTCATTTCTGTGATAGAGTTTCTCACGCACTTTTCTGTAAACATAGTCATGTTTTGGTAACTGTCCTTATTGTATTCATTCTTTCTCCTGAGGCGGAGAAATATGATAGACTTTTCGTTTGACCAGTGTGACTGGGGAGGTGGTAACCTCATCCTCCAGTCCACGGTTGTTTCTAGAAAGATATGTAAATGACTGAAATAAAGACGATAGGGGCTATTGCTCTGGCGTCTTCTGTCCTGAACTGAGCTGAGTCTGCGTGCTTCTTTTCGTGTCCAAGTGCGACATCTGGTGGCCCGTACAGGGAGGTGCAGGCTCATAGCTTGTCAGGTACGGAAAAAAAAAAAAAAGGAAGTTTTACGCGTTCCCCACGTGATACCTTGGCGTTAGAGGTTTTGGAGATAGTGTTAGAGAGAAAGAAAGTTTTCGTTTCCAGAGAGAATTTGGGGAATTTGTATTTCTGGGGGAAATGGCAGGGTTTCTTCCCAGAGGATGGCAATGTGTTTTCTAAGGCAATTTGGGCTTGTACAGGGGATTCTCTGATAGATATGATTGCAGAGGAATATAGTCCAAGTGTGGCCAATTTGTTGGTGTCTTGGAGACAGATTAATTCCGTTATTCAAAGCCATGAGAGTTCGTCAGGTAATGTTACGCCTACTGGCTCATTCAGCCCTCTCGGAAAGTTCTCCGAGCTGTCTGAGGGAGAAGAGGAGGAGGAGTTAGGGTTGCAGACAGTGCCTGAGCCCGCCCTCCCGCCCCAGGTCACTGATGGAGGATGGCTCCTCCCCGGAGGGCGCTCGGCTCGTTAGCCAGCCGATCTCGGGTGATTGGCGGACGGCCGGGGACGTACCGGCCTCGGAGAGCCCCGGGGAGCCGGTGGTGCTGGCTTCGACGCCTCCCGGGCCCCAGGGAGTCGGCGGTGCCGGTCTCGCCCCCCTCGCCCTGTGCCCTAGGGGCGGCGGAGGGGCAAGGAATCCCCTTTTCCTTGCGCCTTCCCGGTGCTGGGTGACGGGGAGGAGTTGTTGGCCCGTGCCTTTTTGACAGTAGAGTGCCCTCACTGCGGAGTCTCCACCAGGTTTCCTCCCGGGGCAGCGGGCGTGCAGTTCGACCCGCTCTCTTCCGATGAGGCGGCAACTGATTCGCTGTCGGGTTCAGCCGAGTCTGGCGCGGGGTCGGTTGCCGAGTCCGGCCCCAGGGGGTGTGAGGCCTTGGTGACCGGGGATTCGATGGATTTGGCGGATTCGGCTCCGAGCGCCAGAGAGGCTGTTTGACCCCCCTCAGGGCGGGCGGTGTTTGCACTCGGGCTCTGCGCCCCCAGTGGAACCCTTCTAGGCTCGATCTCAGCTGCCCCCGCTCCCGCGCCAGCTCACACCGCCCCGAAAGGCCCGCCACCATCTGGGTCTTTGGCCGCGGTGCGGGAACGCGCCGCAGTCCCGCGGGCGGCACCCCTTCCAGCGGCTCGACCCCTCCCCACACAGGGGCAGGGGGAGCCTGGGCGGACCCCGCTCCGCCCTACGTCTGAGGCTGTGGCCGCCGCGGGGTCTTCTGTCCCGGCTGCAGCGGCGAGCGCCTCCAGGGTCCCAGACAACGTGGACCCTGCTGGGGGGTGCCGAGCGCCGGCTGGCACAGCTTCGCCCCCAAGGCATTACAAAGATGCCGGGCTGCAGTGGGTGTACATCCTGCACTGTTTGTTTTTGGCACAGGCGGTGAAGCAGCCGGGAAGCCTTTTCAGGATCTCAGATCTCGGGCAGGCGGGTCCTCTTCGACTGGCTTGTGGACTCTTCTGCTGTGTATGGTGAGGGTCCATCCCTGAGACCATGTGAGATTCTGGGGGGATGTGAAAACGAAAGTTGAGGAAGTCAGTGATGGTACTAAGGCACACTGCCCCCAGGCTTGTGGAAATAGATCCCTAAGCCCTGCTGCGGCTGAAGTCCCTGTGGAGACCATGGGACGGGACGCAGCAGGTGCTGCAGTCTCACTCCAGGCTTTCCCTGTTGTTCTCGGTGACACTCAAAATGCCTATCAGGGTTTATCGTGGAAAGCCACGATGGAGCTCTGGGAGAAGACTGGAAGATATGGTCTGGGGTCTAGTGAAGTGATGCAGATCCTTAGGGTTTTTAATGCTAGTCTACTAGTGATGATATCCGGAGTGTGGCTCATATTCTCTTTCAACCTGTGGAATATGACATCTTTGAATCTAAATGGAGTCAGTTAGCAGCTAGGGCACTAGCACAGAATGCTGTGTTGGACCAGCAAGATCCCAGACGTGGGATTGGAATTGATGTCCTGCTGGGTACAGGTGATTTTGCTGATGCTCACAGGCAGGCTGCCCTGGACTGTATTGTGGTCAATCAGTGCCGGGAGACAGGCATGGCAGCGTTGATTCAAACCATTGAGATGGCTCCTCCTACGGAGGAGTTTCTGGATGTTGCACAGAGGGAGGGTGAATCCTTCTTGCAGTTTGCACAGAGGTTAACTGCCTCTATAGAGAGGCAGGTGGAGGATCAGACTGGGAGGATGCTGTTGCTTAAGCACCTTGCTAAGAGTCATTGTAATGCTGAGTGTTAAGAAGATTATTCAGGCACTTCCTGGTGATCCTTCTGTATCTCAAATGGCTGAGGCCTGTGGAAAGGTGGGCACTACTGGTCGTAAGGTGGTTGCCGTGGCTGCTGCCCCGCGGCCTGTCTGGACAGGGCTGCAGGGCGGGCGGCGGAAGCAGGAGAGTGCTCAGGCCAGCAGGAAACCGGGAAGGAAGGTGCAGAAGGGCACAAATGTCTTGTTTTTCTGTGCTCGGTGTGGAAAGCCGAACCATGGTGCAAATGCCTGCAAGGCGGCAGTTCCTGTTAATGGTCAGTTTTCATCAAGCTCGGGAAATGCGGGGTGGAGCACGCCAGGGAGACGTGCTCAGACGCAAGTGTCTCTCCAAACCCTGGAGCCGATGGAGGTCTGCTCAGCTGGCTTGCAGCCAGCACCAGCGGCTCAGCAGGTGTTGATGTCTGCACAGCAGCAACGGTTGTCTTAGACTCTTGCGCAGTGCACAAGGTCCCCTTGGATTTTTTCAGTCCCTTGGGCAATGGCATGAGTGCTTTCTTCATGGGGAGGTCTAGCACCACCATTCAGGGTATCATTGTGCATCTGGGTGTTGGAGCCCGAGAGGAGAGAGCTTCAGTAAATAGTGGTGGATTTGATTTACAGCCCTGGAAGAAACTTGGTCTGGCGTAATTAATAGAGATTTATAGTCGTTAAGTAAGAGAAATGTAAGCCTATGTTTCTATAGTTATAAGCAGAATTATATTGGGTGTTATGGTGGAGGGCTTAGAGTATAATAATATGATTTTGTAACTTAAGTGAAGGATTTAGATGTTAAGAGTAGAAGTACGTGGGGGTACGTGACATGACAGGTCATTGGCTGGGAAACCTCTGCATTGCAGAGGAGAGAAATTATAGCTGATAAGTCAATAGGTCAAAACAAAGTTTCGTTTTAAGTGTCTATTGGATTAGAAAGTTATAAAAAGCTGTGTAACTTTGGATCTTGTGACTATTCGCCATTTTGGAGGTGTATTGCTCAGACCCTTATGTCTTACGACTAATGCTGGTTTGTTGTTTTTAGTAATAAACCTCCTTAAACGCTGATAGTACCATCTCTTTAATTAATAAGTCCGATGCGTGGAGCTGTTCCGGGGAACAGCACTTTAGAGCAAGAATTTACGTCTTCTGAGAGTTGCTCTGATAAGCCAGAGATTTATAGCCAGAGCGACTAAGGAGGGGCTCCGTGCCCCTCAAAAAGGGGGTCCTAAACATCAGCTAAACCAGCAGCCCCCCAAAGACAGCAGGCAGGGAGTCGAAAAACATCGACATCTGGGACTCATTGATGCGGATTACACGGGATGAATTTATGCCATGGTTTCCACACCCACCCCTCCTGTTACCATTCCTGAAAAGACTCGGATTGCTCAACTTGTCCCTTTTAGGTCTTCTGTTCGCAGGACAGAGTCGAGGTCACGAGGAGACGGCTGCTTTGGTTCCACTGGGCTGCCTCAAGTTCATTGGACCACTGTCATGACCGAACAACGTCCTGAGATGTGGTGCACCCATCCCTGATGCAACACTGCCAGAGATTCGCCTCCACGGGCTCCTTGACAGTGGTGCGGATGTCACAATTCTCTCCCTTGCTGCTTGGCCTCCGCAGTGGCCGTTGGATCCAGTGGGGGCACCTGTTGCAGGACTGGGAGGGACGAAGCGCTGCTACGTGAGCCAGAAGCCTGTGGTGAGAATGAACTCAAAGGGACAGACAGCCATGATAAGGCCTCATGTTACTGAAACTGTTCTTAACCTCTAGGGGAGGGATGTTCTGGCTGCGTAGGGGGTGCGCATCGGGACAGATTTTTGATGGGGGCCACTGTGCTGAAGGGCGCAGAGTGTCCTACACCTTCTATACAGTGGCTGGTGGACAGAGCCATCTGGGAAAATCAGTGGCCCCTCCCTAAAGATAAACTAGTAGCCCTTCATGAGTTGGTTCAGGAGCAATTGGAGCAGGGTCATCTGGAGTCTTCTACCAGTCCCTGGAACTCTCCTGTCTTCTGCATCAAAAAGAAGTCTGGGAAATGGAGATTACTACAAGACCTCTGGAAGGTTAATGCCATGATGGAAAGCATGGGGACGTTGCAGGCTGGAATGCCGTCGCCCACCATGCTTGCCGCAGCTTGGCCGATCCTCATCGTGGGTCTGAAGGATTGTTTCTTTTCAATTCCTTTGCATCCCGATGAAAAACGAAATTTGCTTTCACGGTGCCAGCAATTAACAATGTTGGACCTGCACAGAGATATCAATGGAAGACTCTTCCCCAAGGGATGTGAAATTCGCCGGCCATATGCCAAATGTATGTGGCCAGAGCCTTGTCTGGAGTTCGCAGGCAGTTTCCTGATGCTCAGTTTTATCATTATATGGATGACATATTGGTGGCTGCGTTCACTCAGGATGAGCTGCTGAGGATCCAGCCTCAGTTGCTCGATGCTCTGCATTCGCACAGGCTGCAGGTGGCTCCAGAAAAGGTTCAGCAACAACCTCCTTGGAAATATATGGGGGTCAAAATTTTGGAACGTACGGTTCAACACCAGGAGGTGCAATTTGTGCAATCAGTGAAGACACTGAATGATGCCCAGAAATTGGTGGGTGTTGTCACTTCGTTAGGTCAGTATTTGGGACTGACCACGGCGCAGTTGTCTCCTTTGTTTGATTTGTTGAAGGGAGACTCTGATTTGAAGTCACCTCGCACATTGACCCCGGAGGCACGTCAGGTGCTGGAGGAGGTGCAGTGAGCTGTTTCTGCTCGACAGGTCTATCACATTGATCCCTCCGTTGGTGTCACTGTTTTCATCACCACACCAGATTTGCATCCCGCAGGTATCATTGGCCAATGGAGTGACAAATGGTCCGATCCTTTGCACGTCCTGGAATGGGTCTTCTTGCCCCATCAGTCACAGAAGATGGAAAGCGCATTGTTTGAGCTGATCGCTCGTTTGATAGTCAAATGCCAGCAACGGTATTTGCAATTGATGGGTGCAGATCCCCCAAAGATTGTACTACCGATACAGTGGCAAGATTTTGACTGGAGCTTTGCAAATAGTGTTTCTTTGCAAAGTGCTCTGGAACATTTTTCAGGGCAGATTGCATATCATCTGCCTAGCCACAAGTTGCTGCAAGTGGCAAAACTCACAGAGATTTCTCTGAGGCCCAAACACAGCCAGGAGCCGGTGCATGGACCCACTGTCTTTACTGACGATTCGGGAAGAACCGGGAAGGCCATTGTTACTTGGAGGGATGGGTCTGAGTGGCAGGTTCTGGAAGGTCGTGAGGATAGCTTAGCCCAATTGGTTGAACTGAGGGCTGCTGTTATGGCATTTCAAAAATTTTCCCGGGAACCTTTCAATCTGGTCATGGATTCCACCTACGTGGCCGACATAGAGAAGCGGTTGGGTTATTCAGTTTTGAAGGAGGTCGGCAATGCTGATCTGTTTCATTTGCTGAAGACCCTCTGGTGTGTCATTCAGGAACGGGTTCATCCGTATTACGTTCTGCATGTAAGGAGTCATACCAATTTGCCAGGGTTCATAGCGGAAGGTAACACAAGGGCTGACAAGTTGGCTAACCCAGCGTGGGTAGCACCTCAGCCTGATACACTCACGCAGGCCAAGGCATTGCATGGGTTTTTCCATCAGAACGCACATACCCTGCAGAAGCAGTTTCAGTTGATGCCAACTGAGGCCCGTGACATTGTCGAGTCGTGCGATGACTGTCATGCACTTGCTGCACCTTTGCTGGCGGGGGTAAACCCCAGAGGCCTTTGGCCCTTGGAGATTTGGCAGACTGACGTCACCCAAGTTGCTGAATTTGGCCGGCTCAAGTATGTGCATGTCACGGTGGACACCTGTTCCTCTGCCATGTGGGCTTCTGCTCACACTGGAGAGAAGGGCCGCGATGTCATTGCCCACTGGAGGCAGGCCTTTGCCATTCTAGGCATACCTTCTGCTGTGAAGACCGACAATGGTCCTGCTTATGTCTCAAAAGAGGTGAGGCAGTTCCTGCAGCAGTGGGGTGTGTCACACAAGTTTGGTATTCCTCATTCTCCGACTGGTCAAGCTATTGTAGAACGTGCTCATGGTACTCTGAAGCAGGTTCTTCAAAAACAAAGGTGGGGAATGCAGGGTGAAACCCCACCCAGTCAGTTGTCAAAAGCTTTGTATACCATCAATCACCTTATGGTACTGCAGAATTCTAATAATCCTGTCATTTTGAACCATCACCTCTCATTACAGGCTTCGGACGAGGCACAGCAGCCTCAAGCGAAGGTTCTGGTGCGGAATTTAGTCACCAAACAGTGGGAAGGTCCCTATGACCTTATCGCTTCGGGGCGCAGGTATGCTTGTTGTATCCACATATACTGGGGTGCGCTGGGTACCTGCAAAGTGTGTCCGTCCTGACCTGCGACCTTAGAGGCAAAATCCGGCTGACAGGCAGGGTGGAAGCCGTGACCAGAATGAAAGTCATCAAGTGGGTGGAACATCGAGTGATGACTCAGATGCAGACGACATGGGTGATCACTCCAATGGTCTTTCCACAAGCAGAGATTGAACATTGTTCCTTTTTCATTTTTCTTTTTTCCTTTTCTTTTTTAATAGAAAAAGGGCAAGATGTCACCATGAGTTTTGCAGTCTTTCGATGGTTTCATTTCTGTGATAGAGTTTCTCACGCACTTTTCTGTAATCATAGTCATGTTTTGGTAACTGTCCTTATTGTATTCATTCTTTCTCCTGAGGCGGAGAAATATGATAGACTTTTCGTTTGACCAGTGTGACTGGGGAGGTGGTAACCTCATCCTCCAATCCACGGTTGTTTCTAGAAAGATATATAAATGACTGAAATAAAGAAGGAAGGGGCTATTGCCCTGGCGTCTTCTGTCCTGAACCGAGCTGAGTCCGCGTGCTTCTTTTTGTGTCCAAGTGCGACACCTCACAGAGTCAGAACAGTGGAAGTGTACAGTAGGAAAATATAAAGAAAATTCAGACAAGGTGGCTACTTTAGTACAAAGAGCAATTAACACACAGAACCCTGACTGGACTGACTTGTCAGCTATGCTGGACATGTTGCTTGATCCCACTGAGAGACAGATGGTAAATAAAGCTATTGTAAGCACTGTGGAAGCAGGCATAGCTAACGGGACATTACATGGTACAGTGCCAGAAATTTTTTCCGACAGAGGATCCAAAGTGGGACCCAAATCTACCAGTACACATGGAAAGATTAAAACGGTACCAAAATCTCTTAGTGTATGGGTTAAAGTATGGTGTCCCTAAAGCTCTTAACTGGTCAAAGCTTTATGAAGTAAAGCAAGACTTTACTGAAACTCCTACTGATTTTTTGAATAGGTTGAGGGAAGCTGCTACCAAATATACAAATCTGGATCCTGATTCAACTATGGAGAAAGCACACCTAGCTCTTCTGTTTATGGGCCAGGCTGCTAATGATATAAGAAGAAAGTTGCAAAAATTAGAAGAGACTCAGGACATAAGTAGATTGCTGGAAGCAGCCTGGAGGGTGTACCGAAACAGAGACCCAAGTGACAGAGAGAAACCCCGTCCTAGTAAGAAGGGTAGTCAAGAGAAGCCATCAAGGAAAGCCTCTCCCCCCAGGGACAAAGACACGTGTGCTTATTGCAAGAAGAAAGGGCATTGGAAGGCTGACTGTCCAATGCTGAAGAAGACACCCCCAGTTCCCCAGCTCCCATTGGGACAAGATCAGAATGATGGGTACCAAAGGATTCTCCCCCAGCAGAGCTTTCGGTTATAGCTAAGCTGGGGAAAGATGATACTGAATTTTTGGTAGACACGGGCACGGCATATTCTGTGTTAAATACTTTAGAAGGGAAACTGAGTCACGAAACTCTGCATGTTATTGGGGAAACAGGGGTAACTGAAATACGGCCTTTCTTCCGACCTTTGAAATTCAAACTAGGGAAGCACTGGGTAACTCATCAATTCCTTTATATGCCTGTAGCGGGTGGAATTTGGTTCCCCGTACGGGCCACCAATTCGTGTAGCAGTTTAAGGGTTAACTGTGGGCACTAGCCCTCCCCCCGATGTCCTTGCAGTGAGATAAGCTGTAGGAGGAAAAGCAAAAGCAGGTACACAACTTGAAAGAAGGAAAAAAAGTTTAATCAACACCCAGATGTTAAAACAACAGGACAAACTTTTCAGAGCCATCCCCACTTTCTCCCCTTTCCCAAAAATCAGGGTCACAGTCCTAAGACAAGGGGAAAAAGGGGCTTCCCCTTTCTTGCGTGGTTTTCCAAACTGCCACTTTTTGCAGATTAGCTTACAATTAAACATTCTCTGCTACAGTGTAACATCTCTTGTCATGAGCCCTCACAGCCTTGGCGACTGCTAATACAACAGGCTTTTACATGGGTTTTTTTAAGGATGAAACATTTTCCCTTTCGGCTTGAACGTAGGCTTTCCTCTGCCACCAGGTCTTGAAAGCCTTCCCCTGCTTTCATATATATCCTGGCATTCGGCACTCTTCACCCTTTTTACAAGCCATTTGATAAAAATGCCCATTCCCCCCATTTAACAGGAACTAAAGAGACGTAACAGTTTGTAATATTAATAGTTCATCCACAGCAAGGCAGGGAAATGTTTAAGCTTTCCCGCGCGAGCCACACACCCACAGCGCTGCCCGAGCAGCTCCGTCTCACGTGACTCCACCTTCTCCTTCTCCCTGGCTCTGAAGCCTCCATGTTCAGGGTGTTCCCTCGCCTCTTTTTGCCGCGCTGCACCGTGTGAAGAGAGGGGGGGTCTTTTCCTGTTCGCCGCGAAGTTACTGGCTGTTCGAAGACTCCATCTCGGACGACCTCTGCCCTGGAGCCGGCAGCCACCCCCGCAGCTCAGGAGAGCAGCTCCCCACTTATAAATCTGAGTCTGTGCTGCAGCAAGGAATCCCCAAGGGGCAGAAGGCAGGAGCCCTGTCCCCAGCCGCGCAGGCCGGGGGAAGGGGGCCACCCCTCCATCTCTGCCGTCCCCGCACCGAGCCGGAATGGAAGGCCGGGGGCCCCCGAACTTTGCCCCCCTCCTCACCAGGAGAAGGAGGGGAGGAGGCAGGAGGCAGGGGCGCCCCATCCCCGGGCCCGCAGGCTCCAGGAACCGGGCCGACCCCTCTCCATTTCGCTCCCGGCCCTGCACCCACCTGAGCCCGGGAAACTGCGTCTCCTAAAAACTCCCGCCCTCCATGGGGCTTAAATATGTAAAATTTCAAGAAGCGCATTGGCTAAGAGGGCTGTCTGTCAAGTTTTGACTAACCCACGACAATGCCTAACTCCCCTAAACCATTGCTGGGGAGAGATTTGTTAGAGAAATTGGAAGCTGAAATCAAATTCCAAAAAGGGAAAGGGGTACGAGTTATAATTCCAGAAACTAAATTTGTTGAAGTTGCAGCACTTTTTATACAGGATAGACCTGGTGAAATCCCCGCTGAAGTTGAAAAAGCTGTCAATCCAATTTTGTGGGCCAGTGATGTTCCAGAAAGATCCAAACAGGCAGAACCAGTGAGCATTGCACTCAAACCAGGAGCCACCCCAGTAAGGCAAAAACAATATCCTTTAAAATTAGAAAGTCGTAGAGGATTGGCACCTATAATTGAAAAATTCCTCCATCATGGATTATTAATGCGGTCTGAGTCCAGGTAAAATACGCCAATCCTTTCAGTGAAGAAAGCTGATGGTAAGAGTTACAGATTAGTGCGGGATTTAAGAGCTATTAACAAAATTACAGAGGACATCCACTCAGTGGTTGCCAATCCATACTTTTGACCACACTGACACATGAATTAGGGTGGTTCACTGTTGTGGACCTGAAAGATGCCTTTTTCTGCATCCCTGTACATAAAAACAGCCAGGAGCTTTTTGCTTTTGAGTGGGAAAAACCCCGAGACAGGGAGGAAGAGCCAGCTGACCTGGACTGTCCTCCCTCAGGGTTTCAAAAACAGCCCAACAATATTTGGAAACCAGCTAGCAAAGGAATTAGAAGATTGGAGGAAACTAGAGCCAGGAGGGGTTATCCTTCAATATGTTGATGACATCTTGATTGCAGCTAAAACCAGAGATGACTGTATTCAATTCACTGTAAGCTTGTTAAACTTTTTGGGACAGAGTGGATACAGAGTTTCCAAAGACAAAGCACAGATCGCCAAGGAAGCAGTAGTTTACTTGGAACTTGAGATCTTCCGTGGACATTGACAACTCAGCAGAGAACGGAAGGAAGCCATCTGCCGACTTCCAGAGCCCCACACCGGAAGAGAGATGCAAGCTTTTCTGGGGATAGTAGGTTGGTGTCGGTTGTGGATAGCAAATTATGGGTTGTTGGTGAAACCCTTGTACGGAGCAATAAAAGCAGCTGAAAATGGCATTATAATTTGGACTGAAAGCACAAGGGCTGCATTTAAACAGCTGAAACACTCTCTAATGTCAGCTCCAGCACTGGGCTTACCAGACTTGACTAAGCCTTTTGAACTTTTTACACATGAGAGACTTAGTGTGGCACTGGGCATACTAGCACGGTGCCTTGGAAGCCAACGGAGGGCTGTGGCCTATTTTTCCAAACAGCTAGACAAGGTTAGCCAAGGGTGGCCTGGGTGTTTGAAGGCCATGGTGGCTACTGTCATCCTGGTTCAAGAGGCCCGGAAACTCACCCTTGGACAACACATTGTAGTGTATGTGCCACATGCAGTAGCAGCAGTACTGGAACAGAAAGGAGGACATTTGCTGTCTGGCAATTGAATGCTTAGATATCAGTCACTGCTGTTGGAACAGGATGATGTTACCCTGAAAACAACTTTTGTTGTTAACCCAGCCATGTTTCTGTCCTCTACCTTAACTGACTCTTGTCTAGTCTCTGTTTCTAGGTGGCTGGAGAAGGCATCAAATCTACAAGAGACTGTTTTCTTGTGGAGATGTCTCCATAGCATGAGCAAGAGAGACTCCTCTCCCTAAGTGAACTGAAACAAAATAAATTATTATAGAGGTGATGAACTGACTAAAAAATCTCAAGGGTTAGGAGTTGTTTTTAGGTTGTCAGTAGGAGAAGGGAGGAGAGGTAGGGGGAAGAGAAGTGTTCTGAAGGTTTAGTCTGACTTTTTTTCCCCCCTCTTTTAGGTCTGTTAATAAACTTCTTTATATTCTTTTAAGTTTTGTGCCTGCTTTGTTTTCTCCTAATTCTTATCTCACAGAAGGAGATGAAATAAGTAATGGATAATTTGAACCAAACCACTACACCCTGCCATCAAGTGCTTCATTTTCATCTTTGACGGAGTTTGATGTGGGAATCCACATTGTAATTTCTAACAATTTCACCATGAGGTTTTTATCAGGTGGAGGTTTTCTTAAAATTCCTGGTGCTGTAAGCAGGAAAATTTAAAAGGGAAATATGGATTGTAATGAATATTCCAAGCTTTAAGAGAGAAAGTATGTAAGTACAATAGAAAATGCTTAAAATTAAATGGGAGATTATTTTTCTATTTTTAATATATACTTTTTATATTTGTATGTGTGTGACTTTTTTTCCTCTTCCCTTCCCTTTTAAGGTTTTGGATTAGCAATAGCAAAACTCATCTAAACTTCGTTGTTTTCATCTATATATGTAGATAAACCGTAATTTCTCCCTTAAAGGTCTTCAGAGTTTTCTCTGCCATTTATCAAGTGTTTTTAAATGCTTCAAAAACATTTAATATGTTCAAAAAAACACCTAGTAAAATGCCATTAATGTTGAGACATCAACTAAAAATCATAAACCAGATTTGCTTTACTGTCAAGATTTTGCCAAGAAGCTGTCTTAGCATCAGTGCTAAATGCCTGTGTACACCACACAGAAATTTCAGGCCTTCTGTAAATTTAAACCTCATAAAATTCATAGATTCTGAATCATTAATTTGACCATTACCAAAGAAATACTTTGAAATTATACTAGTCTAGATTAGTATATATATATAATTTATACTACTCTAGATTAATTTATTTTTAAAAATAGTGGCAGTTAATGTTAGGAGTTTCATGAAAACACAGGGTGAATTACTATTACTAAGATCCTTTCTCTAGAGAATCATGTAGTAAAAACAAACAAACAAAACAAGATATAAACCACCACCAAAAAAATCAAGGTGTTGACTCAGACCTGTTAAGGGTATAAAGTGTGCAAAGATGGAAAAATATGGCTGCCATCCTAATTTTGTTGCTGTAGTAACAGCTCATTTCAACCAAAGAATCAGAACACCCCGTATTTTTAAGAGGTTGACAACTGAAAGCTAAGCAAATATGGTTACCAAAAACTAACATGAGCAGAAGCTGTAATACCCCAGTTCAAGAAGGGTGAAGACCTGAAGGATTAGAAGATAAGCAAGGAAGTGTTCTACAGAAGCACAGCAACTTTTTTAAGTGTGCTTTCATATTAATGATGCACTCAGAGCAGTCAAATTACAAATAGAATAACCCATTAAAATATCAGAAGACTTTTCTTGATCCAGGATTATGCAATTTGACTCTTCCTCTTATGGCTGTCAAGAAAGTAAAATTAAAGAAAACAGCATAGAAAAGCAAGTTGAGTTATGCAGGCAGTGTGTAGTGCAGATCTACAAAATGAACAAACAGCAGCTCCAAGAACTTGACATTTTATCATTAAAAGCTATTATTTTTTCATTGATTTAATGGATCTCTTCTGATTTACCCCAGATGAAAAAGGGCCCTTATTCTGCAAAGTCTTTGTTTTAATTTCTCTTACTGGAAATATTTTGGCAAATTACAACTACAAGGTGGGAGTAAGGTAAAATAAGGAAGAACAAGAGTTTTTCACACCTCGCTCCTTAGTACACAATTTATTTTAAGGGTCTTTGAGGACTGAACTATATTGTATCTGATAAAAGAGAGAAGTTCACCTCAAGCCTTGTCAGTTTTCGCTTAAAAATGGAAATATTGGTACACTGACGTGGTGAGATGCGATTGGTGGAATGGATGGCGTGTCCTTCCTGAAAGCATCCCAGTGTAGGATCCACTCGGGGGTGCAACACATGCACACAAGAACACACCCAGAGTCACAGCACAGGTGGCAGCACGCAGCCGCACACACTAACACAAGGATAGCTCCTTCAGCATTGCTGGAGATAAAGAGGTGGGAGGGATCCTTTGTATGGAGTCCAAGGGTTTATTCACAGAGGGATCCAAGGACAAAGGACACAGAACACCGAGGGGTCCGGGGTTTTATCCAGAGTGCCACCAGGGTCAGGCAGAACATCAGAGACCTGTCATCTGGGGGCCAGGGGGTGGAGAGGATGTGGGGTGACAGGACAGTGACCAGTGGGGAAGGCGAGGGGTGGAACAAGGGGACCTGGAACCACTGGAGTATTAAGGAAAGGAGAACTATCTAGAACATGGACTTAAAAGGGGTAAAGGGGGCTGGTCTTAGACCTCTGAGCCTGCCCACCAGCAGATCTCCACTGTTTTGGGGCTCTGTGGCTCCTTGGTCACTCCTGTGGTGGACACAACCACTGCAACATCTCCCTCTTCTTTACTTAAAAAGAAGGCTTTTCCCACAGCCTTCAACAAAAAACTCTTAAGGTAACAAAAAGAAACAAAACCAGAAAAATGATAAAAATCACCCACAGGATAGTCTTAATAATCGAGGCCACCCAACTCAACAGTCCCCACTTCCCCAGGAGTCCGTCAAACCATTCACCTACATCCTTCTTTAGGTCTTTTATCTGGTCCTGCATGTCGGGATAAGTGGGGTTTGGGAACAATTGAGAAATGTCACAGAGATGATTTATTGTTGAATCAGTCTCATATTTATTGAAAGATGAGACAGGGGTTGGCAGTAGCAGCAACGGCAGAGGTAGCTGTAGCAAGCACAGCTACTGAGGTAGCAAAGGCAGCAGCAGCAGCCACAGCAGGTGCAGATGCCAGGGCAGCTGCACCAGCAGTGAGCGATACTTTTTTTCTACAAGGCCTTCTGTACTTCTTTAAGCCAATAAGCAAATGCCACAAAGCTTGCTAAGACATTTGTACCAATCATCATTGTACATGATTTTACCGCAATGCGTATTTTCTTAACCAATCAATATGTTACTATTGAGGCCTATGGTACAGGCTTATATTGCTACATGTTAATTTTCTAAGAAGTTTCACTAAAAGATTTATTGCTAAACTCAAAATTCTTTACTCTTTTACTTATCACTATTATTTATTACATAAAGCATGTTCTTACCTGTTAAAAATACATTTCTACTTTTATAAAGCATACTTATTTCAAAACTACAAAACTACAAAGCTACATTCTCACTTTAAGCTGCAAAAGCAAAGCAAGCAAAGCTCACTTTTCTAACTCGGGCAGCTTTTGCCAAGGTCTCAGATTGAAACATGTATCCATTTCTATCTGTTCAAGCACAATGCTGCTTATGTACTCTGTCTGCACCTGCGAATTCTCTGTAACTTCATTTCCTACACTGTATCTTCTGGATCGTCATGTGGATGCTCTAGCTATGCAACAAAAAGTTGAAACAACAGAGTCCCTTGAACTCCTCACAGCTGTGGCCATGTGCCAGCAACAGGAAGTTGATGGCTGCCCTGTGGTTTGCCTGGTGGTCTCCTCATCTTCAAGGAGCTAGCTGAGTAAACTCGATGTTAAACTGGCTTGCTTACCAAGCCAGCACTCAAGGTGACCAATATCACCTAAGGCCTTGGCGGCCGCCACCCAAGGAAGGAATAGGGATGCCATGGCCTTCTTTGTGTGAGACCAATCAACAACTTCGCTATCACAATTTGGTTCCAATTGTTGAATAGCTCTTTTTTTGTGGGCCAATTGAGTTCTGTTGCGCCAATTAATAATTTGGGTTTTGTTGGGTGCTAGCAAGGTAAGCTGCCTGAGAGTGCACGGCCCTCCTTGAAGATGGGAGGGGATCCCAGCCCAAACCCTGTCTCCACAGATAAGGAACACCCCCCCAGGGAGCATTCGGGGTTCACAAGTGGACGCAGATAGTGTGGTGCTGATGTAATTGCACCAATCAGCTGCATCATATTCTCTTTTTGTGGGGTTGACATCTTTTATGTTGGTCTTTCTACTCTGATTTGGTTAACTTTTACCCGAACTGGATACAATAGGTGGCTTTGGAGGACCCCAGTAAGGCCCATTTTTGGGGTTTCTCTGGTGCATGTGGCAGTATCTTCATCCACTGGTCCCAGGTGTCCACAGGGTTGGGTTCCTTACCTGCGAAGGGGTAATCGTTAGGCTGTAGGGGGATCCCCACCAGCCAGGTGGATAGCAGGTCTTCCACACCGGTCATCAAAAGGCACATATGGTCCTGATTGATGGCCTTGGCCAACGTGACCCATACATTGGCCTTCGGCTGCGGGATGATCCACGCAACGACTTCCGGTGTTGAGATCCAGAAGAGCAGGATGAAGCAGATGAGGCAGAGGTAGCTCTCCATTCTGGGTTTGTGAGATTTTCTGAGTGGATTCCTCTGTGGGGCTGTAGATAATATTGGGATTAGTGTGCATTATACCCTATCAGTTCCCTTTGCACGTGTTATAACCTGTTGGTTCCCTTTTTCAACTTCTTCCCCTCTAAATCAAAGATTTGCTATAACAACCATATCTATGTTTCTTAATACCATCGCAAAACTAAGAGCTAGCACTAACCAATACAGGAACATACCAACCATACCATAACTATTTTGTGGTAGGCCATACTGCCTGCCATGGTTTGCAGCCTAGCAGGCATTAGCGCGTCCACTTCTGACATGAGTTTAGCAGTGCTCTCACTTCTGCTTTCTAGCTGTATTTCCACAGGGTCTGAAGCCAACTACACCCCAACAGAGAAGGAAAGCTTGGCAGCCTATGAAGGAAACCAAGCCGCCTCAGAGGTAATTGGCATTGAAACGCAACTCCTCCTGGCACCCCAACTACCCGTGCTGGGGTAGATGTTCAAAGCAAAGGTTCCCTCTACCCACCATGCCACCAACACCACATGGAGCAAATGGATTTCCCTCATCACACAGCGTGCCCGTATCAGAAAAATCATCCTGGGATTTTGGAAATAATCACAAATTGGCCTGAAGGTGAAAACTTTGGTCTCAGTGACGAGGAAGAACAAGAACAAGTGACACGTGCTGAAGAAGCTCCACCATACAACCAACTGCCAGCAGAAGACATACACTAGGCTCTTTTCACCAATGGTTCTTGTTGTATTGTAGGGATGAAACGAAAGTGGAAAGCAGCTGTATGGAGTCCCACATGACAGGTTGCAGAAGCTATTGAAGGACAAGGTGGATCGAGCCAAGTTGCTGAACTCAAAGCTGTTCAACTGGCCCTAGACATTACTGAAAGAGAGAAGTGGCCAAAGCTCTACTTCTGCGCTGATTCATGGATGGTAGCCAATGCTCTGTAGGGATGGCTGGAAAAGTGGGAAAAGGCTAATTGGCAGTGTAGGGGAAAACCAATCTGGGCTGCTGAAGAGTGAAAAGACATCGCTGCCCGAGTAAAAAAGCTACTTGTGAAAGTCCTCCATGTAGATGCTCATGTCCCCAAGAGTAGGGCTAATGAGGAACACTGAAACAATGAACAGGTAGATCAGGCTGCAAAGATAGAGGTGTCACAGATAGATTGGAAACACAAGGGAGAGTTGTCCTAGCTCGATGGGCCCATGATACCTCAGGTCATCAATGCAGAGATGCCACCTATAGGTGGGGACGAGACCGAGGGGTGGATCTAACCATGGACAGTATCTCTCAAGTTATCCATGATTGTGAGACGTGCTGCAATCAAGCAGGCCAAGCGAGTGAAACCCCTGTGGTATGGTGGGTGGTGGTCCAAATACAAGTATGGGGAGGCCTGGCAGATTGATTACATCACACTGCCTCAAACACGCCAAGGCAAGCGTTACATGCTCACAGTGGTAGAAGCCATCACAGGATGGTTAGAGACCTATCCTGTGCCTCATGCTATGGCCTGTAACACCATTTTGGGTCTTGAAAAGGAGATCCTTTGGAGGTATGGTACACCTGGGAGAACTGAATCTGACAACGGGACTCATTTCAAGAATAGCCTTATCAACACCTAGGGCTAGGGAACATGGCATTGAGTGGGTGTACCATAACCCTTACCATGCACCAGCTGCAGGCAAAGTGGA
Organism: Monarcha castaneiventris obscurior; assembly: GCA_026261815.1. Classification (NCBI taxonomy): domain Eukaryota; kingdom Metazoa; phylum Chordata; class Aves; order Passeriformes; family Monarchidae; genus Monarcha; species Monarcha castaneiventris. Next base: position 15,014,746 of record JAMPIT010000575.1, read on the forward strand.
ACGGTGCAATGGATTGTTGAACACCACCTTGAAGGCACTAGGTGGGGGAACTTTCAAAAACTGGGAACAGCATCTAGCAAAGGCCACCTGGTTAGTCAAGACCCGAGGTTCCACCAATAGAGCTGATCCAGCCCAATCTGAATCCCTGCACACCGTAGATAGAGATAAGGTCCCAGTAGTGCATGTCAGGGGACTGTTACGAAAGACTGTTCGGGTTAATTCTGCCTCGAGTGCAGACAAACCCATCCATGGGGTTGTCTTTGCTCAGGGACCTGGCTGCACACGGTGGGTAATGCAGAGAGATGGAACAACACGTTGTGTACCGCAGGGAGATCTGATTGTTGGGTGAAAACCATCTGTAATGTGAAATACCTGTACACCACTGCTTGCTGAGTATCACTGTCACTGTTTGTACATAGCTGTATGTATGTATTACTGTGTGTGTGTAGAGGTAGAATATATTAATTTGGGCATTGAGCCAATGATATGGGATAAGGGGTGGAATGTCTTGGGGTGACTCTATGATGTGCATCCCCTATCACAACTCTATGCCAAAAAATTAATTTTGTGCCTTTTCTGTACCTTTAAACTGAGCTTGAGAGGGGAGGAAAAAAAAGCCCAAAAGAACTTTTCAAAGCAGTTCCCAAGGACAGAGAGATAGACACTCCTCTGTGTACTCACTCCGTGCGCGGTAGCACGGAGGGAGTACCCAGCCTGCTTCTTCAGCCAGCTTTATTTTTTAATTTTTTTTTCCCTTTTTCTCCAGCATGTTTCCTGGGACTTTGTTTTTTTTCCTTTTCATCTCTTCTGGACTGTTTCAACAACATCAGAACACATCAGGAAAATTTTTCTTCAGGCCCAGAGGTAGTCCCATGGCCTATGGCCTCACCGACCCAGCTCCGAGGAGAGAGACCGCATCTACAGAAGGACTCTGAAATCTTCCCAGGTTTCTCTCCACAGTGAGAGATTTTATTATTTAGCATTATTATCCTTTTCCTGTGTGTTTGTTAAAATAAAGTTTTTATCTCTTTCACTTTCCTTCGAGGAAATTTTTTTTTCCTGAACCTGGTGGGGGGAAGGGTGGTTGTAACCTATTTTTCTCTCAGAGGATATATTGCTAGATTTTGGCCAAACCAGCACACTAAGGCAGTGCACACAAGTACCTTTAAACATGGGATTATTGTCAACCCATATCAGGCTGTAATAAAAAAATATTTTAGCCACTTGGTGTATTAATTATAATATGTTTGATATATTTTAAGTGTACTTGAACTCTCAAAATTTTTTACATTTATCCTCAGCATAGTTATTCTTTAAATTGTTTGCTTTGTTTTAAAGCACAAGATTATTAAAAAGCACTGTAAAACATAAATCTACCTTGACATAGGTCATTCTTGGAATTATACAGTTCAACAGACCCTCATGTCTGACTAACATTGTGGTTGCCATGTTAATGAGAGATATTCAAAGCATAAAAATGCATTTCAATAATAGAAGTCAATAAAGAAATTTAAATTCATTTTATCAGTATAAGATAAATCTCAGCTATTATCTCACTAGCAAAGCATTTTAACTGGTGGCAGGACAACAAAGACAGAAACCTAGGTATTCTTGAGGTACATGTGTTAGGAATATTAGGTGAGTTGAGAGGACTGATTATTTCAGCATCTCACAGTGAAGATACTGTCAGAGGGCATTTTGGGACCCTGTAATAAAAAGTATGACTACCTACAGGGTATTATATTAATTTTATGTAGAACTCTAAAGTTTTGTGTAGTAACTTTCAGCACAAAATTTTCTATATTTTTCTATGTATAAATATTACAATATTGATTTAACAGCAGCTGGTCTAGTTTCAAAACCTATGTCTGAAATGAGACAGAGAAGACAAGCAAAAAAATTTAAGACAAATTATTAACAACAGGAACAAGAAAAATCCATACCTTAAATCCCATTTCAAGATTTTATCATTTCAGATGAAATAGGTCCACCAGAGCCCTTCAGTTCATCCTGAATATCTCATGACTGTGCTTTTTGTCCATCTTTACTGCCTTTTGATTAATAAAATAAGATCTATCACTTTCATTAAGTGCAATGAGCTTAAAATGTAATAGTATAACACAGAAATTGGGAACATTGGATATCTACAGTAGCTTCATAACAGTGCTTTATTATACCATATATTCCAGGTACAGTAGCTATAAAGAGCTTGTAACCATCTCTACCCGCTCCCATTAATGTATCATCATGCAAGGCAAGGATAATTGGCTTTAAAGCGATCTTGAATGAACTGCAGGGAGACGAACTGCCCTCCTAAAGAGGGATCAAAGGGCTTAGGATGTTGAACTGGGCACTGATCGCTTCCCCAGCTGGGAAAATAAGAGGCAGCCTATAGCATCACAAGATCCTGGGAGGAGCCAGGCTACGAGGACAAGCAGGAAGGATAGGAAGGTTGATACAGGTTTATATTAGAGGTGAATGCAAACACTGCCACCTGTGTGGCATCTCTTCCTTACAAAGTTACCAAGGCTTTCATGTTTTAAGGATCACTTTCAAGTAAAAAATGTGAGACCAACACTTATGTTCTGTTTTGTCACTACTAGAATTCATGCCGATCAGTATCTAACAACAAGATTGTTGCTGTATTTGCTGCTGAATTTGCTGCAACTGAATTTGCTGCTATATTGCCTTCCAGGTGATAGAAAAGCTCTGATTCCTTGAACAAGGTACTTTAGATGTCACTTGAGTTCTGATGGTTTTGCTCTTCACAGGAATTGCTTGCTGCAATGCTCTTCAAGTTGGAGTAGTATATGGGAAGAATTCAGATTTCCTTGCCATATCATTCTCGTTGCATCTCAAAGGATCTGTTTCCAAATCACCTAAGCAAGGACAGAAAGGATGGAAGCTCCTTGTGTCACATTTGCCACATAACTAACTGTAGTCTGGGTACAAGAGGTAAATTTCATCTCCTCTATTGTGCAAAAGACAAAGAGTGAAATATGTGGCTGTTTTTCCTTCCTGTTGAGCCTCTACAAAAAGATTGGCCATTTTGTTTCCAAGTTGCAAGTCATAGCTTTGAGTCATCAGGCAGCAACAAATAGGGAGACAACCTAAATTGCAATGTGATTAATTTTCATACAACTGGTATTTAAATGTTTAGTGATAGCTCCCTTGACCACAAGAAAGAGCCCTCACATAGGATACATCATATAGACAAAGAAAGAAGCCCAGTCTGCTGGAACTCAGTCTGAGTAATGTAGACATTAATATACACCCTGGTGAGATGCCCAGCTCCTTAACTTGCAAGAGATTCTTAGATTAACCTCAATTAATAGATTCACAAGCTCCTCTTTTATTCTCAAGATAAGACTTGCAATTAAAATAAAAAAGGCAAACAAAAAAATCCAAAACAACAACAACAACAAAATTCTGCGAAACAGTGTTAGATTTGAGTGGCTTCATTCTTCTCACAGATATTCAAATGGTACAGCTTCATTGACTTATAACATTTACTTTGGTTTGACTGAGAGATATTGTTCTCACAGATCGATTCTTTAAACAGAACAATTATAATAAAATGCACCGCTTGGTCGACAGCCAGCATACTCTATAATACATTTATTCTTTACTTCCATGTCATTTAATACCTTGGACAGCCTTGCTCATCTGTAACTGTTTTGCTTTGACACAGAATAGAATTTTGTTTTGTTCTTAAAATAAACTTGTGTGTTTTCAATGGGATGACAGTTGCTTCAGCAGCATTTCACTTCTAAGCATCATGTTGCACTCAGTGGGCACTCAAGAGACTGATCTGTATTATACTAGTCAGGACATACATACAGTAGTAAAATTATTTAATACCATGCCTGGCATCTTACCCCATATCATTGTGTTTATCTTTACAAATAAGACTTTATAAATAGAAGCATTTATACCAAGTATTTGTTTTGTATTTACAAGAAAATGCGACAAGCAAGCTGCCTTTTTTTGAAAGGTCCATTATTTTTCCTGTTAGGGATTGTATGCTTGCTCACACTTGATCACTGAAGTATAGTTAATTGTTTTATTTTCAGTTGCTGACTGAAAGTATCCATCTAGGTGGGAACTGACTTAAAGGTCACTTCCCTCTCTCCATGTAGTTGCAGTTGGAAATAAGGGCAATCCAATCAAGATATTTTGTTCTTTAAATTGTGCTCTGCTGCCTTTCATGAGAGGGGATTGGCCTGATGCATAGTTCAACTCTAGAGATCTCTTCCTCTTGGTCTACCTGACTGGCTCCTGCAAACCTAGCCATGAGTCCTCCATTGCCTGACCTAAATTCCAACAGTGCCTGCCTGAGTCAAGTATTTCATACTACCTTAGCCCCTCCGAGGGCCAGAGCAAACCTTTGGAAAATTATGGCCACTGAGATATCTCCCAAGCTGAAAACTTTTGAAGGTGCATGTAAAGAAATCAACATCATGTTTATTGCAATGCTATCACCCCTTCATGATTTCATACTTCAGATGTTTTGCATAACCATTTAATTCACCCAAAATCTGGCATGAGGTCACAAGGATCACTATTAAAAAGCAACTGATTTGATTTTATTTGTACCGAAACCATCTGAAAAACTGGATCAGTGCCTCACCTTCCTGAAATTCAATTAACAATTCAAGAACACAAAAAAGACAAAATTAACTACATGAAAATAAGGTTAATTAATAGTCCCCACATATAATTAGACCTGCTCAGATCTGGCCTAGCAGAGTTCCCATTGATAAATTTCAAGAAGTGATCTTTGTAATATTTACTCAATCTATGACTCTGGCTGTTCCTAGTACTAAGATAGGGGAATATTTTATGCAGCAGGATGGTACCATAGGATGGTGGTGGGAAGAACTGTTGCAGATATAATTTATAAAGAGAAAATGTTGTTTGCCAGTAATCTGCCATTTCAAACAATAGTCTCAGCTCTAGCTCTCTCTTTTAAGGAGTTGTTATCTTGTGTGGGAATATGATCCAGAGTCTGCGAAGGGTGAACTTGCATTTTGCTGTGTTCTCCCAGAGTAGGAAAGGAAGTGAGCATGGAAAGATCACAGAAAAGAGAAGAGTCATGCACTGATGGTACAATCTTCCATTTTATTCAGTTTCTGCACAGGCACCTCTAGTCTCTGCCTCTGAATAGAGTAGGTGTGACTCACACATTATCAGGAGTTTCAGAGTCGTGTATTCTGACACATATCCTTTTCAAGGCCTGCAAAAGGAGTAATTTTTTCCCAAACTTCTGCATTTTGCAAAGGGAGCATGGGCTTATAATCGACAAAAATTTAGCTCATTGTCAAGTTGAAGGGGAAAGAATGATTGTGGGAGAAGCAGATTGGCCAGACGTTTCCTCAGATGCCTCAGACATTGAACTTGATTGTGCTGGTGTCTGTCCATCTTCCCCAAATGCTACTCCTCAAGTTGTCACTTCCCAGTTGCTGATAGCAACAATACAACAAAGCTTAAAAAAAATCAGACTTCTAGAGGTGTAGGGCCATCTTTTCCTTTTGTTTTTTACACTTGGAAGGCTTTTGCTAATCTTTAAAGTATTTTAGCAATAAAAGAATCTTGCAGAGAAATGCAGAACCCCCTCATACTTTCTGTTTAAAATACAGCCATACTTTAATGCTATTTTGACCTCTTTTGAATTAGCTGAACTCTGTCAAAAAATCTAATAAATTTTGGCTTCTGTGGTCAATAGTGGTCTTGCAGTATGGCTTGGAAGAAATGCAGGTACTGAAAAGGAAAAATACACTCCTGCATTATCTGGCAAATTTGTCAAATCTGATGACCACCCTCTTTTATTTCCTTGACATGTGGGATTCAAGTTCTTGGATTACAACCTACTGTCACAGCTTTCTTCTCAGAATGGCAAGAAACAAAAAGTTGGTTCTAAAAGTAAGCATTGGAAATACATGCTCCCTGAAAGTCTCCCAATAATATAGAATTAAAATCAAGGGGGAAAAACAGTTTTTCCTTGTGGTCATATTATGTAGTTACCATGCTGGTGCCACACTTTTTACTTTCAGAAGAAAGCCTAAGAAACAGCCTAATTTGGAAGACAGGTAAGTCTTCACAGACTTTATTTGTACCCCACAGCACAGTGAAAATTTTATATAAAGGTGCAATGCACTCGATCTCATAATATCTATTTTCCTCTAGCTGTTTACTATGTGCTTAATGAGGAGGATATTCCTGTTACTATCAATGGATGAATTAATGGATTTGAGTATCACTTCCACACATCTTAAAATTCATTAATGATCAAGCAGGAATACAACTGTTCATAAAGAAAAGTATTTATTATACTAATCCCAGGAAGTCTTTCTATTACTGCTATATGAGAGCTATCTGCAAATGATAGTGATCCCAAATTGCATCTTGTATGAATTATAACAGCAGGAAGAACCATTAAATAGAAAAACAAAACAAAAGCAACAAGTCATGAACTTAAAGTTAAATGCAATTTTAATTGTTTTGCTGAAGTGAGTTCCAAGGTCTGTTGACCAGTCTTCACCTGAAGCATAGACAGAACTTTTATTTCAAATACTCATCAGCCTTATTTAAACTAAATCTTTAGTATTCCAAAAGCCTTCAAGAATCACTCACATCTCAAGTAAAATGTTCTGATGAAAATTGAAGATAATGGTCTCATGCCATTAATGACATTAAAATGGCAGTATTCACATAAGAACAATAAAATTAATTTCCTTTTCAACAAAAAATTAATGCTTGGACATACTAAAAAATTAATTTAATTTATTTGCTAACTAGTATCCTAAAGGGTAATGTTACACAAGACATTTGCATCTTACAGGAAGCCGAATGGAGATCCATAGCTGTATTTTAAGTTAGGTTCAGAAGAAAACTAGTGTCTAGAATTTCAAAGTTGAGCAGTTTCTTTTTAACTGTCACAGGTTTTTCATGGCTTTATTATTTCATAAATCAATTATTTATGTGATATTAATATAGCTGTTCCTTATACAACAAAAAATACGAAACCCAACAAAATGTAACAAAGTAGTTTGGGGTATAATACAAAGTTTTGCTAAATTTTATTAAAATCTTGCATAACAACAATATTGCAATTAATATTGACACTAAATACTTGTAAATATTTGCACCAAGACAGTGTATGTCATGTGTCACTATAGCCTGTGCCCACTAAACACTGACTTGAGGGTGAAGAGAAAAAGTAATAGATATGCAGATTATACATGGAGAAACAACACAGCTCCTAAAATGAAATATGGGCTTTTATGAGCTATATTTTAACTTTTTTTTGAAATGCTATTTTCTACTTTTCCCTTTATTGTTTAAAGGAGCACTGTCAATATAAAGCTAAAAAAATGCATTTCCCTGCCTCAATTTCTGTAACATTGTAAACTATTAAATATAACAACAATGACAGACACATCTTTTTACCTATCCTTATGTTTGCATCTGGGGGCAAAGCAAGAGGAAAGTGGGTTAATTCTGTTCTTTTATTTTAAGTGAAATGTCTTTTTTTATGTGCTTGGATCCAGTCAAGAAACCAAGGAAGTAAGAATCCAGTCTGAAGACATGCCAAACATCCTCAAATCCCATTAAAGTTTGAGGACAAAAGCCCAGGTATGTAGAAGCAAATGGGAAAAAAAATCAACTGGGCAGGAAATTACCCATCATTATTTCCTATTTACACAGTACCATGGATTATGTTGAGCCCTGATTAGGGGAGTGGATCTTCTCAGCAGGATAACAGCAATACAGGCTGCCAAGAGACTCAACAAATACTCACTCCTGTATGAATTCTGAAAAGTTAGAGTTTTCAACCTTCCATTCCATGTCTTGGCTTCATTTTAAGAATCTAATTTGAAAATCACAATTAATTATCTACTCCAGAAAGATATGCGTGACCATAAGATGTCTTGAGATGTTTATCTGATGTATGAAGAAAAGCCAGCTGAAATAAAATCATTTCATGAAAACAGCAAAAATATAGCTGCAGTGAGTCTTCAGCAGTATTTCTAAATATTTCTAAATGCATAATAGTATTTCTAAATTTATATTTAGATTAGTGCATCTGTAGCAAGACAGAAGTCCATTTATTTTCTGGTACTGAGTGTGGAGAACCCAAGAGAAACCATTCATTGCTGTCTAATAGCCAACCAGTTATATCATGGTATACATGTCTAGGGAAAACGCATTCTTACAAGACCTCTTAAATAAAAAAACAACACACAAGGTTAGCAGGAATAAAAGAATTAAACTGATGCCAGCTGGCCATCACTGCATTGTGCGGCATGTTCCTATTCCTTTCCTCTCTCCCTGTAAATCATCACCAGTGTCTAAATGACTTGTTTGTGCCAACACTAAGAGGGGGCAAGGCTTTTTAGCACAGGAAGATCTGTGCTGTTATCTTAATGATTACCAATGCCTAGTTAAAAAGCCCTACCAACCAAAATATTCTGTATTATGTATTTGAATTTCATAAGGTACTTCTCTGTATTCTCAGCTGAAGGCATCTAAAAAGGTTTAGATGGCAGTGTTGCTCTGAAATGTTGGACATTCTTTTGTCAGTTTCTAGGATAACCCTGATCCAAAAAGTGTATTAAAAATTATTTGCTGCTCTGACACACTATAGGTCCTGCAATACCAAGGGATCAAAGAAGTCTTGGACACTACAGACCAGAGACACAAACAACTGTCTTCTATTTATGCTTTGAGAAAACAAAGTACACCTAAAATCAGTGTACAGTGTTCTTTATCTTCTGAAATGGCCTGAATCTGTGTTTCATATTAGAATATATTACAGGGAGAGAGGGAAATATGTCCAGCTCTCATTTAGCCGCTGACCTCAGCAATCCAATAATAATAATAAAAAGAAAAGGTAGGATTTTTTTCACATGCCATTTTATTTTTTAAAAAAATGCACAATTGCTACTGGAAAAATATAATGGGAGAAGTAAAACTACACATTAGGCTGACAGAGGGCCTAACATAGTCTTTTGTTCTGAAGTACCCTCAGGAGCAGCCTCCTTTCTGCAACAATTTAATGAAAATTGGCTCCTAATTTAGCTGAAGTAGGAGCTGGGAATTAAACAGTAAGAATACTGGTCTCTGATTTCTTTCTCTTTCGCATACAGTAGTGGATATATGTGGAAACATCCGTGACATTTTCAGTGAAGGCTGGGTTCTCATATCACTTCTAAATGTTCTGTGATCAGGGATTCTGGAGAGAGTCAGAAATAGCGAATCAGCAGAGCTGTAGGCTAAGTAAAAGTTCAGTTCTTGAACCATACCTGTTCGTCCCACATCTGATCAAGCAGAAGTAGATGAGCCTAAGACATATTCTAGGGACTGCTGACATACTGAGAAAAATAGTCAGGTTTTGCCCCAGGAAATGCCCAGGGCCCAGAACACTCTTGCAATTCTTTTTTTCCTTACAACATCTTGAAAATTTCTAAACTAACTTTTGAAGTACTTGCAAGATTCTATGGCTGAAATATTTTCTCACAGCTGCATTTTTTTCAGTACTGAGAAAAAAAAGATGTAGTTTCCTGAAGTTTAACTTCTTTGCCAGAAAAAAAGAAATGTTTTCATCCCTCAAACACTAAGATTGATTCTTAGTACTGAGAAGGAACACTAAGTGGCGTGGTTTTTTGTATTTTGCTTTCAGAGGCAGATGGCAAAATTGGTGAAGGGATAGATGATGAAAGGGTGTCAGAATACACACATGAAGATTGCATGTGGTGCACTTTGAAGTTTGCTTAATCTGGGTAGACTGAGATCAGACATTCCATGAAAACTATAGTTCAAAGACATTCTCTTTACAATTCTTTTGTTTGATATCCCTGCAAGTATATTGGGAAAAAAAAACCACTGGAAGCTACATGCAACTCAGTCATTTTCTTTTATCATCTGCTTGCTGTTCACATCTTATTTCAGAAACAATCACAGGTGATAAGTGTCCTGTGAAATGTGATCATGCTTTCTTCCAGCTGTAACTAGGGCTTCAAGGGAATTAGTGGCCAGTATGACAAACAGCCCATCATATTTTGTGTTTAAGAATGTACACACAAAGTCAGACTTATAATTACATCATAAGCGAACATTTTCATTATTTCTAAAGCTTCTGAAGCAGATTGGCTATGCAAAGCTTCTCTTTTGTTCCTGCACCTTGTTGCTTGGCCACCATTTGTGCTAAATCTGCCTTTTAATTCATTTTACTGCAGCTTTTTGCAGAAGGTCATTTATTAGGTAATCACTCATCTATTGAAAAGCCTAATTACTCCATGTTTGTCAGAAAGAGGCAATAGTACTATCTTTGAATACTGAATGGGCTGCAAACTACTTTCCAGATCAGGGATATAAAAAATTTCAGAAGCTTTACTTATTGCCAGTTAAATGAAAATAGCTAAATGAGCCTACACATTCAGGGTTAAAAACAGGCAAATACTCTCATGCAAAAGGATGCAAAAGCACAGTTTACAGCTCTTACAACTTTAATACTAAAGCAAATACATGTATTAATTTATTACTGCTGCAGTACTTTCTGCGTAGACTACTAATGCCCTCTACTGGTCCTTCTCACACATACTCTGAACTTTTGGATTGATAATAGCTGCTCGGGACTCATTTTCTGTTCCTTTTCAGAGAATGGAAAATAATTTAGCCATGATTGAGTTTTTCTATGGTTCACACCCACCAAACACATATCTGCAGGAAAGGAGCTTTTGTATGGGGTTCTATCTCCAAGATACATTCTGCAAATGCTATTTGCTTTTCCAAATTCACAGCTGCCTTGGGAATTACTGACTAAAAAGAACTCATGCACTGATAACCGTTTTTTAAACCTTTTTTAAAGCCCTTGTCAGTATTTGAAAAGAAAAGCATTCAGATTTCCATGAAAAATGACATGGAAACAAGCAGCAGGATGGTTACAAATAAAGAGTTGTTTATAGCTAATGGTCTCATGAAGATTTTTATGACACCTGGTCTTGAACTGCCTTAGCCCAAGAGGCAACCACTATCAGTTGGTGTGACATTTGACTTGATTTGTTCACATATTCTGAAAATTTATGCTGTATATCATACAATTCTCTTGCTGTTGCATCTCATCTTTTGCTTGAGAGATAGTTTAATGAAAAACAAATTTTGAAAATGCTTGCTCTCCCAGCTTGCAAAGGAAATTAAGCACATACAATCACATCATCTTTCGGTCCTCAGACCTGTATCTCCCAGAGGCCTTTGAAGCCACTGACCAATTTTCAAATTGACACAGAGACAGGGGCTCAAGGCCCTCAAGTCTCTCCAGAGACTGTAAGTAGCAGAGAGTGGACTCCCAAAGGAAGACAGCAGTCTCCCACCACTTCACACATTTAGACGGAAAATCAGCAGCCACAGGCTGCCTGGACAGGCAACATGTCAGTGCCACAGAGTCACCCACTGTGCCCACATAACGGGAAGATGGGAATACTATTGGCCAGGGTGTAGAGCAGGACACTAATCACAGAAAAGTAGGAAGCCATACTCTAGTTCTATGTCCCATAAAACAATGTGCTTTAATATTACTGCCAGTTGCCTGGTAAAAGCTACCATTTGACGATCTAGACATGAACCTTCCTTATCTGCATTTGCTTATGGATGAAACTGTCTCCTCCACATGACCATCACTTTTTCTCTTCCAGGAAGAGCCATTCTCTCTGATCCGGCAGCTGAGCTGCCCATGTGAGTGCTTTCCAAGCTTTCTCATGTGAAATGATAAAAGCTAGGTCAAATACTTTAAAGTAGTTGGTCTTTCCTGGTTTTGCTGAGATTGTTCAGATTAAACTCAGTCCAACATGAATAAATCCCTGTATGTTCCAGCTGGACATGTTCTGAAACACCACAGTCGTCTACTCATGACAGCAGGATGGGAGCTGGATCCAGGCTGAGGGAAACACTAAAGGAGGCCAAACACACCAGAGTCCTGATGAGTCCTGGCATTGATATGGGAAATGAGACACTGCAGATTTGTCCAGCACCAGCTGGGGAGAGCAATTAGAGAGGGGAGGAGCCACTGGAACGCTTCTGTGTGGGGTTCTGAGCTGTAGGATCCAGGTTAGGGACACCCAAACACCATCAAGTTTTCAGAAACCTTTCTTAAAAATGTGTATGCAATAACCAAGCTGAATAGCATCTCCATAATCCACTGCAGTGCAGAGACACATCCAGTGATGGAATCCTTACTGGCATTACTACAAATTATTAAGTCCACAGTCTGAAAAGCACATTAAGATATACAGCACTATACAGCAGCATATTAGAACTTTAGACAAAGATCATTCCAAATATCAGCCCACACATTTGGCCAAGAACAGAAATAAGACAGAAACTAATCTGAATAAGACAATGGAAACAATTACTAACAATCAGATCTGCCTCCATCCAGGTACCATTTACAGTAGAATTTAGGGCAGGGAGGTGGGGGAGGAAACTAGACAAAGACCCATTGAGCTATACAGTTGCATTTTCTGTGAAGATATTATTATGTGAATCTTTAAATGGGCCACTCCATTAGAAACAAATGTCTCTTTTAGGAAGTAAGACTATTTTCCAGTAATATGAAAGAGATAAGATACACAAATAATAGAAGGGACTGGATATATAAAAATACATCAGTATCTTTAAGATTTCTTTCTGCACACTGCAGGTAACCTGGCAGAGGAGACACATATCTACAATGCTCAAAATGCCATTTATAGGAACACATTTCTTCAGATAATTCTTTTTCTATGTAGAAGCCTAGTTACTCAGTGGTTATTAGACAAGGAAAATGGAGTTCCATTTAAATTTAGAACTGGAGTCCAAGACAAAATCCAAGGGAGGAAAAGAAACATTTTACAGATGGAGACTTGCAATCTAACTGCACAGTTAAGTAATACAAATGTCCCAGAAGGGGAGAGAAAAGCACGATATTATGATTCAAGTCACCCAAATGAGAATTAAGAAATCTGATCCAGTCTTCAGACAAGACAGATTTATCACCGTTTTAGAGGGATATTACATAGCTACATGAGAAAATGTTTTCTTAAACTAACATACACCTATTTAGGTGTGACAAACAACTAATACAATGTGATATTTTTCACAGAAGCTGGGCACTCAGAATGACATACCATATAAATGAAGTTTCTAGCAATATAACTACCACTAATATTAGCATAACTGGACAATTCTGGCAGTCAAAACCAAGTAAGGTGGTTATGTATCAGTTGGTAAAAAAAAACCCTTATGGATAATCCTTTCAAAAACTCAACCCCTTTTTAAGCCAGAGCTCTTTTAGAAAAGTGGTCATCGTTTTCAAAGTTATTAAAGTGATCAGTGCTACAGATGAATGCTTGATAAGAATTTTTTGATGGATAAACAGGTAGGTGCTTAGTTCCCACAGATTTCAACAAATCTGCTTTTATGTGCTTAGATGGCCTGAGTTTCAGTGATGTTGATCAGATTCCAGCCTCCCTAAACATGCCAGTAGTTTTAAAAAACAGGACAGTCAAGTACTTTTGACACTTCTGTTTTGCTCCTTGGATAGGCTCTCTGCTCTGTCATCTGTCATGTCACCCTCACTAATGCTATTTTAGTGCAGAACTACACATAATTTTTGTGATAGACTCTGCCTTATCCTTTTATTTAATAATTTCTTCCTTTTCTTCCTACCCCCACCAGTTGCTCCTGGTTGCAGAAAAATATGCTCTGGTAGGGATTATTCTAATTTTGACTGTTAGTTTGCTTCTTCTTCTAGCACTGTCAAATTCTGAATGTTTTCTATAGAATCAGAGTGAAATTCTCTGGAAGATAATCTGGATGTAACATACAATTCTTTAACCTGAAAGACCAAAGTGTCAAGGACTAACATGACACTCTTGTCTTCATAGGAGACCAGATCTGCCCTTTCTGCCATATCATCCCAGCTTCCCTGTTTATCCCCCTGCATTCATGGATGAAAAAATTTCAGACGGGATGGCACAACTGGGATGAAAATTAATTCAAGGCTCTTGGTACCTCTGCTACTCAAGGGCACAGGTTTCAAGAGGGAGGTAGAGAAAGGTGAGGAAAAGGTAAGGACTGTCTTTCTAAATACCAGATTGAAACTGTCTCCTTTTGCACAAGAATAAATTTCTCTGCAAATTTTCACCTACACTTTGACAACTGAAGTTGCGTTTCTGGCTGCCTTGCACAAAACATCAGAGAATGTTGAGAGTCTCAGACAAGCAAGGAGAACTATAGAATCACAGTCCAAGCTCCTGTCCAAAGCAGTTCATCTCAAGGACCATGTTGTTCAGGGCTTCCTCCTGGAAAACTTGAAGGATGGAGCCTGCAAAACTTCACTGGGCAACCTGCTTCATTGCTTGGCTGTCCTCGTGGAGAGACATTTTCCCCCTCTATCTGTTATCAATCTCCCCTCTTTATTCCCATTGCTCTTCTTCTTGTCCTTCCACACATGGCTGCAAAAAACTGACTGTGTCCTCCTGATGAATTCTCTGCTGACTCATCATCTGTCTCTTCTCCTGATGCCAAACTGATTTTTGCCTTTTTGTTTTTATATATATCCTTTATATTCTTCATATATATTTGTAGCTCTGTAGCCTATTATTGTATAACTACAGAAATTCATAGCTAGCATTTCACCTACTCTGTTAGGCAGAAGGACAAAATACATTCCCTAAAGGCTCCAATCCCTGGGGGACCAAGATTAAATTCTCTGGGAAGTAAGATTAAAATGGCTTCTCGAGACACTTCCTTATAAACAAAGTTTAGTTAGTATCTAAAAGGTAGGTTTCAGAAAAGGGTCAAACCAGGGAGAATTACCTCAACACTTATGTCTCTAATTTGGGATTCTTGTCAGTTATGCTAATTTGCTAAGCATATAAAATTGTGCCCACTTTATGTTACGGTGTGCATCTTTGGTGCATTTTCGGCATGTTGAGCACCATAAAGTATCCCCATAAAGGTAACCGCATTTTATCACCTAACTGTGTCTGGCTCATGATTTTAGGACCAGAAAAACACATCCCCTCTTTATTCCCATTGTCTTCTTCTTGTCCTTCCACACACGGCTGCAAAAAAACCTGGCTGTGTCCTCTCCTGATGACTTCTCTGATGACTCATCATCTGTCTCTTTTCCAAGCTGGTTGCTGTTTAGCTTCCTGCGCACGAGTACGCCCCTTCCACAGAGCTTGTCCTCAGCTAGTCAGTGGCACTCCAGAGGGTTATCCCATCTCTGGTATAGTACTTTCTCTTTGCTCTTGTTGAAATTCCTACTGGGTCATTCCTGCAGTGTGGGAGGCTGTCCTGGGGTGATGTTCTGAGGCCGCTTTATTCCTCACCCGCCCGCTCCATGCGGGACGCGGTTCCTTTAAGACGGGCCCGGGGGGCGGGGCCACGGGACCCGAGTGCGGGGCAGTTTAACGGCCGGGCCAAGGGCTCGGGGCTCTGGGGCTCGGCAGGGAGCGCGCCGGGAGCGCTGGGCTGCTTTGGGGGTTTCTTTTGTGTTCCAGCTAGCCGGGAAAAGGTTTTGTTGGGGTGTTTTTCTTGTTCTTTTTCCCTTCCCTTGCCTCACTGCCTCCCTTCTCTCCTCACTGGTCCGGGGGGCCTGCGGGTGGCCTCGGTGGGCCCGCGGGGTAGCCCGAGCCCTGGGTGTCTGTTCCCTCTCTGGGAATTTGTTGTATTTTGAGGTTTGGTTTTGGTTTTCCCTGTTCTACCCTGTTTGGTTTTGTGTTAATAAACAGTTTGTTTTGTTTTTCCACTTTCACTTCTTGTGACCCACTTGTCTTATTGGTGGAGGAAAAGAGGAGGCCCTTTTCCCTTCAGAGGAAACACTCACTCCGGAGTGTTTCCTCCTGAAGTTTTGTCTCCAAAACCGAGACATAGGCTTATTTTAAGTGGTCACTGTTTTTCGAGGCTTTGGATAGCATCCTAGAAGTTGCTATGATCCACAGACTTGACAAGGGCACGTGGCATTGGTAAAGCCACTAAACAGGACAGGCCCCAGGACAGATCTCTCAGGATCTCCACTCACAGTCAGTCTCAAGGTACAGTATGACCCTCTAAGTGCTGCCTTAAGGCCAAACAGTTTCTCACCTTTCCAGCAATGTGCTTATCTAGCCTGTCACATCCCAAACTGGCAAAAAGATGCCTTGGGAAGCAGAATATCAAGACAGACAATATCTGCTACTCATCCCTCCTCCACAGACCTCATCACTGTTAAGTTAGTTGAGCATATCTAATCTTGGTAAGTGCTAATCACCTTCTATGCATGTTTGCCTTGAATAATTTTGCCTAACAACATGGGTAAGTGGAGAAAAACACAGGCAAGAAAATAGTTTAACTAGATGACAATATTTGTTTCCCTGAAGTTACTCAATAATAAAATTTTTTTTAAAAATCTAAACTACAGACTTTCTATCCAGGAAAAAAAAAAAAAAAGAAAAAAAATAGCAAAACGGGTTTTAAATTACCACATGTCCTGCATTTATTGAGCAGAACATTCTGGCAGAATCACATGCCATAGGAAAATTGTTGACTTGTGGGTCTTTGCCATAAATTTTTAGTATTGTCAGTAAAGGCACATACTGTCATACACAAAGTAAAGCCAATGTTGGGGGTTTTTTCCAACTTTTTACAAGAGCATTTGAAACATTTCTAAGTTCTAAATTTAATAACTGCTCCTGTAACCTGGAGTGGCATGTAATAAACCATGCACATATGTCAGCATCCAAACCAGTTGAAGAAAAGCAGACCGGGTGTCAAGGAGCAGGAAGTGCTGCTGATGGAATACATTGCTTAAAAAGTGTGTAACCTTAACATTTTCATTAGCAATGTTCACGTATTTTTACTAATAATCCACAGAAATGGACTCTTCAGTGAAGCAGAGAAGTATATTTAATTCCTTATTGCACAGAAAATACCATGTTTAAAACGTGTATCAATAAGGGGGTCAGGAATGTTTAAACAGGTACGTTTTCAACACAAGGAGGTGCTGTTGACACTTCAATCTTTGGCACAGATCCACTCATGCATCAAGACACAGACGAATATAGTTGCCAAAAATATTCTGAGATGAGCATTATTCTCCACATTCCAGGATGAAATCCTGGCTCTGTGCAAGGGAACTTGTGCTATTTTTCAAAGTTCATAACCTTTGATGAATAGGCAAAGGTCTGTACTACATTGTGCACAAATGTGTTTCTGTAAGACATTTATTATCAGAATTTACCTACAAGTTTCCAGTATGAATGGCACTCAAAAAGTCTGTGGGTAGCATTGCATAAACTAGTAGTAATAGCCTAACAAGCACTGCAGGAGCACGAAGCCTAAGAATCAAACAGATTAAGCATTGATTCAGTTTTAATTTTAGTAGGAAATATCCTATCAGAGGTTTGCATTAATTTGATTCACTTACAGAGTATTTGAAAAATCAATTCATTATGGTGTAAACAGAGCTTCCAGGCCACCCAGATTTTGTAAATATAAATATGTCAAATCAAAATACTTTTCCAAATTAGGCAGGTCTTCTAAGCAGGTTGGTGATAGTGTCACATAATGATTATATAAAGCAGTAGATAGAGCAAGTTTTCAGATCTCCATGACTGACAAATCCATTCTCTTACTTAGAACAATTCTGAGAAAAACACATGATTTTCAGATGTGAAGGGCAAGTATAAGTCCAGGATCTTTGGCATACTAATGTACAAAGATATTGGCCCAACATGGCCAACGTGACAGCAAAAATAATTAAAATGAATGAAAGGATGAGAAAATTTTCTATAGGAAATGTTGACATTGTACTTTCCTCAGACTCCTGTTCCTCTCCACAAATGGTACGTCTTATTCAGAATATTCTTCTAGTGCTGGTTCCCAATCTCCCGTAATGAAAAGTGAAGGCAATTACACTACAGGAGCTCCTAGTCACTGCTCTCCTTGGGAGATGACGTTAAGAGCATGACTTCTTAAAGTAAATGGCCTCTAGAAAAAAAGGATTCATTAGATTTTCAGTATTTGCTGTGTCCATGTTTGTGTTTTTTTAATTAAAAGTGTGTAGTTTTTAAGAAACATGCATTTTAAAAATAGTATTTATATAATTTAGTCACCTTTTCAACTAGAAAAATGCAGTTGACATTGTAAAGTTGCTTTTTGCTCTAGTCTTTTTCCCATACTGCTGTGAAGGGTTTGAACAAGGGAACCTTTATGTTGCCTTTATGTTGCTTTTATGTTGCCTGTCAGCTTCACAAATTAAGCCCACTTAAGCCTTTCCAACCAAGGAGACAGCAATTATTTTTATTTTAAAATGCCAAGAAGTAGGGTAGTGGAGTCTCTCTTCCACTTGTACATTGGTGTTCTGTCCTTACCTTGCTCTGTCTGGTGGAACATGAGCACATAATGTCCAGAAAAACTTGATTGAACACACTAGGATTCACAGTGGGAGCCCACCTGCAGAAATTGAGCTCTTCCCTTCTCAAAATAAATTTCCCAAGAGAATTTCCAGCTGAAAAAGGCAGTCTGTTCTACATACCAGAAATTAAGTTAAAGAAGGAAACGCTGCTTCAGTTCAGCAACTTTTGCATTTATATAGTTAAATAATTTCAGACAGCCAATTTACTGGGACACAAATCTATCTTCAAAACACCTCGCTGAGGTCAAGATACACTATTGTTATTCAGCAAGGGGCAGTTGTGTTCTGTGACATACCTGATGTCACCCACTGAGTCTGGGCAAATCCAGAACATTTTCTAAGGGTGTTCTGACTGCAGCAGATCTTGCTGCCTTTCCACAGCTGAGGGCCAGCTGTTTTTTCTGCCCACTGTGTATCTTGTCTCATGCAGCTCAGTTGTTCATGATAGATTAGATGTCTTGGGACCATCTCATTGAGAATGTTCTTTTTAGCAAAACTTGACCTTTCAAATCAAGAGTATATGGAGGGACTTTTGGATGACACATTAATGTTATAGCTGAATCATTCATGGGCTTTTCTAGTTGTTTCTGATCCTGTGCCTAAAACTACCTTTTGTAATCTATTTGGCACTATGGGGAAAATAGCTTTTTATCGCTTGTATTTTTTTATCCTTTACTAAAGTATTTATTATAATTGTCTACTTTTTTGTAGAAAATTCTGACAACGCTAGTATTTGGAGGACTAACACTAAAAGAGTTTGCTGATTTTTGCGGAATGTCTTTATAAAGATATCATAACTCATTTTAAACAGGAATCTCAACATTAAATTTAAATGTCATTCTTCCAGTTTCATTTGAAAGTGACATTCTCTAGAGAGAAAACTCTTATCTTTTTCTGAGACTGAATGCTCATAGCCAAACTTTCTGGTTGCAGTACTTCCCTCTTTCACCACTTTATCATGCATCTTAGGATGCTTGTTTCTTAACTCTTGGCATCTGAAATCACAAGGGCTTGGGAATCTTATTTTAGTTTTTAAAAGCATCATTTTCACCTGCTACCGCTCTTCCAGAAAGTTGGAAAGAGGAAATCAAAGCACTTAAATTAAAAAAAAAAAAATTAAAAGGATAACTTGAGTTATTATTTTTAAAATCTCATTTTAAAAACAATTTCATTACAGAGCACAAAAGTGATGGCATGGGGCTGGCCAGCTGAAACCCTTATGCATTCATTTGATTCTAGGATATGTAATTTTCTGAATTTACATGAGAATATTTACAGTGTTGACCTTGCAGAAGTCCTGAAGAAGACAGTAGGACATCTAACAGTCAGTGTAAGTAGGCATTTTTGCATCATGTTAGGATGAAAAATTCCAGCCTGCTGGCATTGCAGTCTTGCCCTGGATACCTTCAAGCCAAGGTTCCCATGGTCTGCAGTCACAAAGACACATCTGGAAAGGGGTGGACACAGGATAAGAATCTAAAGGAGTTTTAAAATATTTGCCATTCTGAAGTTGTTAATCCCATTAGATTCTACAAGGAAACTCATATCTGGAAAACAAACTCTGTTACAAAGACCCAGATCTCAGACTAGCAGAGCTAAACATTGCAACAATGTAAATAATAGCAATTTAAAGATAACAAGAGTGCACTGACATGAAACTGCCTGTTACAGGAAAGAAGGAGCAATACCTGCGACAAGGCCCAATACTAAAAAAAATGAAAATGTCATAGGATTAGATACTTGCTTTGCCTGACTTCATACTTCCAGAAATAGACTAATGGAGCAGCTGCCCCACTGCTAAAGCTGGACCATCGCCTTTTTTAAAACAATACCATACTTTTTAGCATGTATATGTGGGCAAAATTATATAAATACACTTTAAATATGGGAAATTATTTCAAGAGCATTAAAAGTCTCACTCTTCTTAGATGTGTATTAGATGAATTCACTTAAATGAAGTTATGACAATGCTGAGGTACATGCAGGCAGAAGAAAGAGACACCCTGGTTTGGAAAAGGAATGCCTTTTTAACTTAATGTAGCCTTTCAAGCACAGTGTTTCTCACACAGGCTAGAGAGACAGTCAGAAACATGATCGAGGTACAGAGGCTAAATAATATTTCTTTTCTACAGAGTTAAATAACAATGTCTATTTCTTCACTGAAGATGGAAAGTGGAATTTTGAGCAGAAGGCATGTTTCAAGTTCTAATGAGGTTTTGAGGGAGAAAAGCATCCAAAGCCAATTACTTTGCTTGTAATGATGGTTAGTTAAAAGGAGCTAAAAAGGCTAGCACAGCTGGGGCCAGTGAAAGGAGGAAATTAGGAACATTCATCTCCATAGTCAGCTTCCTGGAAGAGCTCACCTAGTTATTTCAGTTCAAAAAGTTGAGAAGCAAAACAGGGTGTTTCAGGCCCAAAAGCATACTTTTGATTACACAACAGAAACCTTTCAATTAGCTGTTTGAATGGCACATTGGGAGAATTTGGCAACTCTAGATCAATAAGCTGACCCTAGGATTTTTTTATTTCCTTCAGACTATCAGGAAAGGAAAATAATAGCATCCTAGGGGAGAAAAAGTACAGCAACATAAGCCATCTGCACAGTATAAAATGAACAATGGTGACAAAGATTTTTCAATACCTTTCTCTAGTTGCTCTTCCTTGACCTTTCTCCACCCTATTGCACTGCTTTTAAATAAACAAAAACATTCCTGTGGTAAATCAAAGTCAAAATCAGGTTATTTTGTGTGTCTGCCCACGGCAGGAAGTTGGAACTAGATGATCTTTAAGGTCTCTTCTCACACTATGATTCTATGATTTTTCAGCTGTTTTCCTGTATCTTCTCACTGTGGTGATCTTCTAACTAAAAATTCTTCTCTATATGTACGTTTCGGCTTTTTTTCTCTTTTATTTTTCTTCTTTAAGCCAGAATGAGACTTGACTGAAATAAAGCTTTGCAGTTGCCTAGGTCCTATGGATCTTAAGAGATTGTATCATTATCTCTCCACAGTTGTTCCTTTTCTGTCAGTACAGACTTCCAAACAACCTGGAGGCTTTCCTATGCGTCCCACAGCTTTAAATGTAAAATTTATTCAACATTATGAAATTAAACAAAAATGCTTTCAAAACAGAAAATGTAGTTTTTTCACTTTTCTTCCATCACTTCAGTTTTTCTTGACTGTAAGTAAATTAATCACATTCTGCAAAAGGTTCCTCTGTTCTCCTTCTAGGCTATCCAAAGCTAACAATTCATAACAGGGACATCTAGGAAAGCAATTCAGGAATTAAAGTGAGGACCTGTGCTAGAGCCACTAGAAAGTGATAGACAAAGGGACTAAAAAGTGTAAAATTTGGGTAAAATCTAAGCTGTGTATCAGAAGGCCCCTCTTTTCCCTACACCGCATACAACACACCAAATAGCAGGGAAAGGGACACTCATGCCAATGGGGAGCACATGCCACAGGATTTGGCTGGAGATGACTGGGCAGGACACCCTGCCCAGGAAGGAGGTTATTGCAATAATAGGTTGTATGACTGAGCAAAATCCACACATCAAAGACTGCACCAGCAGCTGCTGTTGTGAGGGCAGGAACCTGCTGACAGACAAAGAGCAGTAGGGACACCTTCTCTCCTGAAAATCCACTCTAAGAAATGTAGCTTTTATGTAATCAGACAAAAGTACAGACTTCCTAATTTGCAGTAAAGAAGGAGGATGTGATGAAAAGCCAAGGCAAGCCTTGATCTTGAATGTTGGTCCAGCCTCCAGCAAAAAGCTGTTCAGCCTTTGTGTGTACAAATAAGGACTCTTAACTGCAACTTCCTCATGAGGGGAAGAGAAGGGACAGACACTGATCTCTTCTCTGAGTTGCCCCTTGACAGCACCTGAGGGAACAGCCTGAAGTTGTGTCAGGGAAGGTTTAGGTTGGATATTAGGAAAAAGTTCTTCACCCAGAGCATGGTTAGGCACTGGAACAGGCACCCCAGGGCAGTGGTCACAGCACCAAGCCTGACAGAGTTCAGGAAGAGTTTGGACAATGCTCTCAGGAATATGGTGTGACTCTTGGGGATGGTCCTGTGCAGGGCCAAGAGTTGGACTCAATGGTTCTTGAGGATCGCTTCCAAATTAGCTTATTCTGTGATCCTGTGATTCTGTGGTTCTGTGAAAGTATACTAGTTTTTAGCATCTTTTTGCTTACAGCTCCAAGCTGTGTCCAATTGCGTATCACCCTCATTAAGTCCCAACTTTGCCCTTTCATGATTCTCCAGTAAACTTCCCTGATCACAGGCATACAGTCCAGAGCTCTCCTTTCATAAGTGTGTGCTGAGATGCATAAGAGAACTGACACGATGCACACTTGTACAGCACAGCCAGGACATGAACCAGCCTTCCAATGCCACACCAGCAAACTAAGCAGTTCCTGGGCCTGCGCCTGCACCAGCTCTGTGGAGCCACCGGCTGCAGCACGCAGCCCACTCCATGAAAACTTCAACATCTGTGGGCAGCTGAATGGGAATCAGTATGCTCATATTGGCTCATCAGTGCTTTGCAACCCCCAAGTTAAATTATTAGCATTGCTCCCAGAGAGAGGAGAGAAAGATAAATACAATAGGTCATTCCTATCTTAGGCCAGGAATTTCAAATGGGCAGTAGGGATTATTTTCTTTTTAATGCAAATTTTCAAGTTTGAAGGTAGGCATGGGAGAATATGTATTAGGGCCTCAGAAGATTTCCTTCTTGAGCTCATTTAGTGATAACAGTGCTATTCAGCTGTCACTGACAGGTTCTACACACAAAAAAATTTTTAAATCTCATTAGAGTGCACCAACATAGTGCTATGCCATATCCTAGATTTCACAGCCCAAAATTACAAGCAAACTTGCCAAAAATGAATGTGAGTATGCAACAAAAGGCAGAGTAATCCAGAAGAAAGAACACTGTCAGAAAAATCCCATAAAAGCAGTGCATTATACCATGGGACTTAAGGATCATAGCCCCATGAAATGAAAAAATTCTATTGATTTCCTCTCAGTTCCATGAGTGGGCTCCTTTATCAAATGCTTTTGAAAGTAAGACCTCCTGCTGGGATTTTCATATTAAGCAGGGGGAAAAAATACATTCCATCGTCAGGGTTGTTGCAAGGCTGTAATCAAAGTTTCAACATCCCAGCTCACAGACACCAAGCAACTTGGAAAAAAATCACCATACTTAAAAGTTTACATTTTTCTTTTCTAATAGAAGGTTGAATATTACTTTAAAGCTCAATGACATCATGGGTAGATAACATTAAATAAAATTACTCTTCCTCTAACTACTCATTTTCCTCATCATTGTGATAAAGTGATAATTGCCTGGTGATTGCTTATCGTAAAGGCAAGCTCGTGTTACTTACAAATTTCCTCTTTAGGTCACTCTCCTGACAAGCAGTTTCATTTACAACATGAACCATGAACCTGAGCCATATTTCTTTTCAGTTGTACTGAAAATTAACATAAGAATAACAGAAGGAATAGTGCTGGAGGAGGAAACTTCCATGGGCATCAGGTATTTTTGGGAAGCTACCACATTATCTAAATGAACGGCTGCCATCATCCATCTCTGCTCAAATCCAGAACATCGTGTAATCAGTATGAGAAAGAAAATTATCTGCTTGATTAGCTGATTAAGGTCCACCAGTCCAGAGAGGGAAAACATTTACCGAAGTTTTCCTGTTCCTGAAAATTATTGGATTTGTGTTTTTGGTATTAAGTCATTTTGGGAAATATATATAGAGTTAGCACATCACATTTGGATTTCCATTTACTCCTTACATTGGCTGACATGGACTTACTGTGTAGGCAAAACAGACGAGATAGAACAAAATCTTAGTTTCTATAATGTATTATTATCATTGTATCAAATTATTATTGTACAGTTTATGATTATATGTTATATAAAATACTATATATTATTTCTTGTATTGCTGTATATTTATTATATTGTTATATTATTATAAAATGTATGTATTGTATTTTTGTATTTTATTATATCTACTATTATTATATAATATGATTGTTATATCTTAGTTTAGATTAGATATTTGGAAAAAGTTCTTTTATGTGAGTGTGGTAAGGCCCTGGCACAGGTTTCCCAGAGAAGCTGTGGCTGCCCCATCCCTGGAAGTTTTCAAGGCCAGGTTGGATGGGGCTTGGACCAACTTGGTCTAGTAGCAGGCACCTCCCCATGGCAGGGTGTTGGGAGTGAGATGATCCTTAAGGTCCCTTCCAATCCAAGCCATTCCATGATTCTATGAAAAAATATTAACAGTATTTTCCCTATGCAAAATGCCAACAGGGTATGTTTGTTTATAATTCTGGGTTTTTTGCAGAAGGCAAACTGAAAGGAAAGAAGAAAGTGAGAGAAAGCACACACAAAAAAGCTTTTCCTTTAAGAGGGCATATGTGATGGGAACAAAAAGTTACACCTGCATCCAGCAGAAATCTAAAAATATGTGCAGGTGCAGTAGTAAAATAATCTGAAAAGAAAAAAAATTTATGTACTGCTATGTAGTGATTGAGGCACAGACCCAGACCGGCGGGGAAACTGAATCATTTATTCAAAGAAATGATCTGGGTTTGTACACTTTTCCAAGGCACAGTATTTCCTTACATGGTAATTCTCACTACATGACCTTGTATCCCATGTTGCCACATCAGCAACACACTTCCTAGATGTCCTTCTATGGGGTGATCACGTGCTGTTCACCCATCTGTCTGCTTCCAGCAGGCTCCTCTCCGTAGGGGTCTGCCCTGTGACACCTCCTCCCACCATGGTCCGATGGAGACAAGCTTCTCTGTGCTGCCATGTGCTCCTTTGTGCTGCCATGTGCTTCTGCAGGCGCATCCCACAGCTCGCAAGCCAATTCTATCTTTTCTCTCCCCATGCTGCTACATGCAATATATTCTTTGACCTAGCAGGAAATCTGCTTAACATGAACAAATTTTGGCAGCAACAACAAGCTGACATGAGATGGATATTACTTATTTACCCATTGAATCAGAAGTACTTGCCTGCTGTGGTAGAGTCTCCCATAGGCACAGACAGAGATGTGCCAGACAAAGGCGTGTGTTTGGGCTCAGGTCCCAGCTCACCTGGACTGCCGGCGGCCTCAGGGCTTCTGTACTCACACCCAGCTGTTGTGGTCCTGGAGATCCCTGCAATGAGCAGGGGCTGCAGGAGGGTACTGAGCCACATCTAAAGGGACAAGCCCGAATGACAGAGATTGACCCCACTGGGCAAGTCCTTCTCCTTGAACAGATTATTCAGGATGCTACTTTTGCCAACTCCACAAAAGTCTTCAGCCACCATCATGGGCTTCAGCCACCTCAGGGCAGCTTGAGGAATGGCCTCACAAAGTCATTGAACCATAGAATAAGCTGAGTTGGAAGGGACCCTCAAGGATTATCAAAGTTCCATTCCTGGCCCTGCACAGGACACCCCAGCAATTCCACCATGTGCCTGAGAGCATTGTCCAAACACTTCTTGAGCTCTGGCTGAGCCCTGGGGCTGTGACCATTCCCTGGGGAGCCTGTTCTAGTGCCTGACCACCCTGTGGTGGAAGAACGTTTTTCCAATATTGAACTTAAACCTTCCCTGACACTAGTTCAGGCCATTGCCTTAGATCCTGTCACTGGTTACCACAGAGCAGACAGTCTGCCCCTCCACTTCCCCTCATAAGCAAGGGGAAGTTGTAACTGCAATGAGGTCTTCCTCAGTCTTCTCTTCTCAAGCCTGAACAGACCAAGTAACCTCAGCCACTCCTCTTACAGCTTCCCTTTAGGGCCCTTTACCAACTTAATAGCTGTTCTTTGGATGCTCTCTAATAGCTTTATATCTTTTTTACGTTGTGGTGCCCAAAATTGGGTAGGATGATAATCAATGTTTTGGAAGATATTTTCACATATGTGTCAAATGCTCAGGCAGCTGCTTCTCCTTTAGCAATATGTAGCAGTATACTTCATTAAAGAATTGACATTAAAAACAATCCCAAAGAGTAAAATATATTTTGGAATATTTGGAAGCAGGTAAGATCTGCATCAAAAAATTTGAATCATCCCATTATTCACCTTGAAGGAAAGAAAAATGTACAAAACTATAAATGAACTTGGTGTTGGCTTATTATGCCTTGTGAAGAGAAGAACTAGAAAATTTTGAGGTCTGGGTGTTCTAATGTCATGATAACCAAGAGTCACTAATTTCATTTTTATCCTAGAACATACTGCATTCCAAAACAGTGGTTTAAATGCCAGTTGAATATGGATAGTTTTCAGCAATAATTTGATCTTAAATTTATATAACAGTTTCTTGATCTGTTCCTCTACCGTGTGTATATACATATGTATACACACACACCCACAGTGCATTTTGACAGTATCTGAGAAACCAGCTCAACTACCTTACTAGGTTGGATTAGCAATACCCATTAGAACTAGAATAAAATTTAGAATATTAAACCCCTATTCAGAGCATTATCCTTTTTGTAAACTCCAAAATAATAAATAGATTAAAAAGTCAATGCATGTTTGCTCACCAGTCAGGTTCAAACCAGATCAAATAGGATCTAAATAGACAAAAACAATTCAAATAGTTAAAACAAATTCCAGCAGTTCCCAAGACCTGCTGTGCCCTTTTTCTTTATGTTTCCAAACACATGGAGAAATGTTGCACTGTATCTGGAAGGTGAATGGGGCAGCACACACAGCCCCATTTCCAAACACATGGACTACAAAAAAGAGGAAAGAAAAATGAGTCAGAAGTATCAACTAAGGGGATCCAGTCTCAGGTTATGAAGAGGGTATGACAGTGACATAGGTGGCAATAGCAATCAGTTGGAGGGAGGCAGTAACACATTGATGAGAAAAGGTGCTGAGGTCTGAAAAGAAACACAGAGACTGAAATATTATGTTTGTGGTACAAAACAGGTCATTTTTCCTCTGTGGCTAGCTGAAGTTCAACTTCCTTTTCCATTATAAAAGAATAGATGAACATTTTGAGTTACTCACAAGGCTCAGACTCAAAAAAAAAAAGCCTGAACAGTTTGCATTTTGTTCCCAGATCCATAGATCAGCTCATTCCAGTAGAAAATGACAGAAATTCTCTGATACTGGATATTGGGGGTAATGTCCAAACTTACCAGAGCAATGTCTCACTCTTAACATTCTAGATTTGTACCAGAACTCAAATATTGAGACTAACTGAAGAGAAAGGGAAATTATTTTAAGTAATTGGTAACTTTTTTTGAAAGTACACTGAAGAGAAACAATAACAAATACCACATTCCTTTCCTTAAGAAAGGTGGAGAAAAGAGAAATTTCACACAGGAAGGTCAGCCGTGGCTCTAGAAAATGTCGTGCTACAGGTGGTATAAATGTAAATGAACACTTGGCAGTCTGGAACAGTGTTTGGGGGTTTTTCTTTTTTTTGTTACCTTTTTTCTTTTTTTAACTATGGATTTATTTAGCATACCAAGACTGGTGTTACTAAGTTAAGGGTGCCTGGAGGGACACTCCACAGCTAATAGTTTCGCCCAGGTGGTTCAATATCTCCGATGGCTTCAACAAGTTTAGAAGAGTCCCTTCCAATTCCCACAGTGTTCCTCTTTCTGTCACCTCTCATGCTTATCTGTACGTTCCCTGTTCTCTTATCAGTCCCTAGGTCTCCAACAGAGCCACATATTCCTAACTCCATACGTCTTGGCTTTTTATTTGTGTCCATTCTGAAACTGGTTCAAACTGTGATTGTCTGCTCAGAAAGAAAACTGCACCCTCCTCCTCCTCCCTCAGATGGTCCTCTCTTCTTCGGCTGTGTTCTTAACTTACACTCCAAATGAAAGAGGAGCCATCAGTATGATGAGAATCAGCAAGACTGATCACTCTTTACTACTGTCTTTCTGAATCTTGATTTTTATAGTGAGTAATTTTTATGGTCTCAATCTACATTTCAATTTTCTACAGAGACACTCAATCTATCTCAAAACATGCTGCTTCAGGTCTCAAGAGCACTGTAGCCCTCTTCCACTGCTAGGAAGTTGAATCACTTCTGGAAAAGTGCGTATGCAGGTATGTTAATTTTACACTAACTTTTTTTAGAGCATTACCTTTCCTATATAAATTTCTGACTTGCAAGGAAAAGCAATTATGTACTGCACGCTACAGTTCTGTGACTTTCCCAGATATCTCTAAATGGAGCCCATCAATCAACTGCACTTTAATTTTCCACCATTGAGAGTGTAAACAGTTCTCATCAGGTAACTTCTAAATGCATAACCAAGAGAGCATGCACTCATGTCATGATATATGACTTGTAGCAGCCTATAAATGTCTCCATTTACTTTTAAATTTGTTTAGCATAATCAAAATATAAAAGGCCATGCATAGATTTTAGACATAGATTTTAGACAACTTTAAATTATTCAATTTTGTAATACTTGTTTAATTTTCATCATTACCACACATCTGTCCACTCCATTTTAAGGACCAAGCCCATAAAGCTAGCATACATTAGTATGCTGAGGTTGCTTGCATGTCTTGTGAGCAAAAAGCCTTATGATAAGAGATTAGATGATTTACACGCATCTCTAGATTGCTTGCTGAAACTGTAGATCCTCTAGCATGATTTTTTTCCCCAAAAAATTCCCTCACCACACACTGAAATCATGTTTACTAGCCATTCTTAGAATTGTCAATTCATAAAGATTTAAAACAAAATTAAAAAAAAAAAAGAAACATGCAAGCATACACACACAAGGTGGTAAAACAACATATTTTGAAAGTAATTTTTTGAAAAATGGAAACACTGAAGTATGCTTCTATTCTGCTATAGGGTATCTTTAATGCACAATGATTCAATCTTGTAATGAATTTAACAACTGCTGTTTCGTATGCTCAAAAAACGTGGTTCATATCTCCCTCGCATTTCTTTCCTGATAAGACTAAACAAACCAGCTGAAAACTCTGTCTTCAAAACTGTTAGCAGAGCAATTACCACTTTTTTAAAAAATAAAAGATGTCCTTGGGGTACACAGTTTCTTTCTTCTACTTGTATCAATTTTGAGCAGACAACATTCCATATGCATTTCTTCATTTATTCAAGGATTATGCACATTATATATGGATTGCAGCAAAAATCAGAATTAATTAGTGGCAGGATGGAAGCTGCCAATGTGATTGCACTTTTTAAATGCTTCACTTGAATTTATTTAAAGTTTCAGCTTCACTCATTCAATTCCTGTTTTGTCTTTGCCCACAGGACTATTGAAGCCACTTCTTTTCCTCATTACAGCACTGTCTCTAAGTGTAAAAAGATAGTTTTAATATTCCTTTGAAAAAATACTTCAAGAAAGTTAGCCAGGCTTTTTAAGGGACACTTATTTAGGTACCAACCCCCACCACTTTCAGTAACTCACTGACAAATAGGTCTTGTTGATCTACCAGCCACAATACTGTTTTATTTCTGCATCAGAGTAAATTCTGCATGCATTTGGTTCTCTAACCAATGAGAATTATTTTTATTGCTTCCTACATACAGAAAACACCAGGAAAAGAAGCAAGTGCTTTACAGAAAAAACTCACAAATACCAAAGCTGATGGTTTGTTTTGCATTTTTTTTCTTGTTTTCACTTTTAAACATTTCCAACCAAGACTTCCCATTCTCTTAACTCTATCCAGGGGAGTTCATCCTGCTTTCAATGCTCGAAAGACCTTTTTTCTCACAGGAACACCCCAGGCCACTGAGGGGCCACAGAAATGCTGGACATGGTAAGGAAATTCCAGCTGAACAAAGTCAAGGAGGCAAGGGGCAAAGCCAATGCCCCTACTCCAAGAGGGTCTAGAACCTGCTCTAGTCACCTTTTTGCATTGCACCAGTGAAAAACAGGGAACTTGAGCCCAAAGGTAGCCACATGAGCCAGAGCTGTTATAAAGAAAATTACAAGCACTGAAAAATGGACTACTACTACTACTACAGGAACTTAGTTCATGATGTGAGCTGCTCTTTGAGGCAGATCACCACACCTCACTGCACACATGGTTTTCATCCACTAACTCCTCCATCCTTCCAGTCCTGCTGTTTGAAGCTCAGGCCTTCCTTTTTTCCTTCCCACACAACTCATTTCATCCCAGAGAACAGCATTTGCAATGCCCACTCTCTGTTATTCCAGTGTTTTCCTCCTCCTGTTCCGCTTCCAGCAGTGATTCACATGTTCACAAATTATTCTGTCATTACTTGTATTTGTTTATGAAACTTTCAACAGATGGGTAATAATAGTCACCTCCAGGGCCACATACTGACCAAGCAGAATGAAATGCTTTTGTTTATACCGTGTGCTCCTCTTTGTGATACATGAAAAGTGCCTTAAATGTCTTCTGAAAGTCTTTTTGACACGACTGCTATTCTTCAGTGGAGTCAGTTTCCCACAACGTTGTAGTCCTTGCCCTGTGTGGTGTCCCAGTCAAACCCTGAAAGCCAAGATTCAGTATTTCTGCTATTCTGTTTTTCTCTTAGAAACAGTCAGAAAATACCTTTGCGATGTATAAAAAACTTACTAGAAATGTTGCACTACTCTAACTGCAGGAAGATAGTCATGAAAGACAGAAAAAAAAGAGGACAGATTTGTAAACTAATGGGCTAAAATTTAATGTTTGGAAATAAGCTCCAAAAGACCAACAACAAATTGAAAAGCTCAATACTTCCACTCATCACATACTTTTTCAGATTTTTTTTGCCTAAGCATATTCTAGGTCTAATGATCTCCTTTTCTCCTATATGCCTTTGTTATATATTAACACTTTGTGTCTACGTGAACCCAAAAGGCATAGAAAGGCAAACTCACTATGAAATTACCAAAAATACTCTAGTCTTGCTTTGTCTTGCCCTTTAGTTAGAATAAAATGCAAATACACATATTACTTTTATAATTACTTTCTTGACTTGCCTGTTTTGAGTAACCATATCTCCCTCCAGGGCTAGTTCAGACTTAGGCAAGACTGTTTTAGTGCAGAATAGAAACATCCCTGGGCAAATTTTAAGAATTGAACAAGAAATATTAAGTCAACTTGAATTGTGATAATATGAATGTTACTATAGTTACTCAGCATTTTTGTAGAACTCATTGTTAAGATGACCTATGAGTTCATGTCTCACCACACAAGAAACTCAGAAAGGCAGTGTAACTTTCCAAGGTAGATTGTGGATATTTTATAGAGGGGTAATGGATTTCAACTTGGTTTTGATGTAATGAACCTGACTTTGAGTAAGAAAGCCTCATCACCATTGCAATGAATGCAAGGGTTGCACATTTCTTTGATTATTTAAATATTTTGTACATCACTTATTTTGAAAGTGACTAACTAAAATTTTTGTTCAACCTATAATAAATTCAGTTGCAACTCTGAATGAATCACATGGTGCTTTTACACCTTTTTTTGTGAGTATCCTCTTTGATTACTCCCTAAAATCTCAAAGAATAAGCATGGTTTTTCTAACAAAGTTCCAAAACACTAATTAAAAAATTCACATCTCTGTAATATTTATTAAAACAGCAGGTTAGTAATCAATAAAACAGTCGCTAAATGCTTTTTATGGGGTATTTTATAACAGCTACGTTTCTCTTTTAAAAAAGAAGCACATAAACAAACCAAACAGCAAGACTCATTTGTACCCTCCAGCAGTCCCTGAAACAGGTTGTTTTCTCAGTGTATTAAACTTGCAAGTCACTGCAACACAATACTGGACATACCTGACTGCATAGCTCCCTATTCTTCCTTCCTGTTCTCTCATTTAGATTATTTTTATTTGTTCTTTAACATTTCGGTTCATTTCTTTAACAATTCAGTGTTCACTTCTTTAGAGAGCGCCAGTTAAACACATTATCAAAAGAGACTGATCTGTAGATCCAGACAAACATAGAAGTGATCAGAGCTTGGCTGTAAAAGACTAAATCACAACCTTATAAAACATGAAATTCTTTATCAATTCCAAGAATATCGCTGGAGGTCGCCTCAGGAGCACGGCTCCTGTGTCAGAGGCATCAGTGACCTTCATGCAGACATGACTGTCTGACCTAGGCTGCCGACGTTAGGGCTGCGCTGGCCCAAGGCACAGGCAGGACACCGTGAGGGGTGAGATGTAGCAGTCCCCAAGTCCCAGAAGCAAAGGAGGCAGGAGAGTGTCTCCATATGAGTTCCAGAGCTTTATTGCTCCAGAGAAGTCAGGGACAGAGAACCAAGGAATACGGTTTCACGAGCGATTTATATGGGGGGCAAACAGGGCGGAGCAAGGGGAAATGGCCAATGGGGAAACAGCTTAACAGTGAAAGACAATAAGAACAACCAACCATTTGAAAACACGGGAGGGGTTACAAACAAGTGCCCAATGGGAACACAACCTGGAGAGAACTTTCTAGAATAGGAGGTGCGGCTCAAGCTGCACGCTCGCCCACAGATGTCCCCTCCGACTCTGAGTCACTAGCCCATTGGAGGGCTAGAGTTTGATGGGCGTTGGACTGCCAAAGCCCACTAGTGACCTGGGCCACCACAGCACAAGAAAGTGCTAGGTATGCTCAGCCACTGGCTTTAAAGAGCTGTTCTTTGCTATTCAAAATACATGTACTGCAGAAATCAAAGACTGGATGATAGACCAACAAGAAAGAAAAAGACTCTAATGTAAAAAGTATTTCAAAAATATTCCAGTTGCAGGCATCACATAGAACAGACACTGAAACATACAGAGCCAAGTTCTGGAGTTCAAAGAATGCATTTGTTGTCTTGTTTATTAAGATTAATTTAAATTTCTCAGTGGTCATCAAATTTCTAAGGATCTCATTGCAGGAATAAGGCTTGTAGCTGTGAGATTTGTGTGTGTTGAAGGGATCTCCATGACATATGTGCTGAGATACGCAGTAAAGGGATTTCCCCAGGTACAAAGGCTGATGGGGTGATAAGTTACCAGACTCCTATCACTGCAATCAGCCAGGTGGAAGAGGGAGTGATACCAACAGGTCACACTTCTATTCTGCCCCTGCACAAGACTCACAGGCTTGGTAATCTCTCTCTGTAACTCTCATTTACATATAAGGTGCTGTCCGCCCATTTATGAAGTCAGTAACAGGACATTTGACTGCAGTCTCACCTCCACTTCTCCCAAAAGTATAAATTGACATTTGAAATCCTCCATGGTGGAGGAGGAGAATACAACCCCCTTGCAGATAAGTCAACGTACTTGCTCCTCTCTCCTCCCCAAAACAAAACACCTCTTTGGTAAGATTTGTGCCCCTCTAACTCGGGGACACTTCTACATAGTGCTAGACACTGATACTTTGCAGATCTAGTGCATTCATCATGTTATCTGGATCAATTTATCATTGCAACAATAAGAATCTGTTATCTGTTGCTTGTAATAAGCCACACTGTTGGTGAATCTGTGATCATGAACGAGAACAGAGAGAGTGTAACCCACACTATTGGTTCTTTTGGGATCATATTGAATGCAACCAGATTTATAGTGCCAAGTTTGGCATTAGAAGTTGTTGGGGTTTTAGGAGTTCTTCTTCTGTTTTCTTTTTCTCTTAAAGAATTTTCCCTATATATGTTGCCAGGGGGACAAATTACTGGGTGCTTAAGAAAAAACAAAAGACCTGCCCAGAGCGGGAGGGGTCCAACTGGCTACTCTCTTTCACCTGGGTTTTTTTCTTGTGTCAGGTGGGGGATGTTGCAAGATTTAAACTGGAAAAAGGGGGGTTGGGTACAGCCCCTGGCAGGCTGGTGTGCTCAGCATTCGGAGGGAGAAGAGGGCTCCCATCGTTGTGGAGGGAGTTTCGTCGCTGCTGCAGGTTTTCCGCTTTCGGCTGCCTTCCTGCTACTGTGAGTGGAGCTTGCTCACTGAAGCGGCTGTTGCACTGGAACCCTAACACCCTGCCTTACTAAAGAGGGACCTTTACAACATCTGCTTGGGTGCCTCAGGGAAAAAACCCCAGGATCCCAAGCCCGCCTTTCCCTGCCTCTCTGGGAACCAGGCCACGGCCGCTCTGCCCCCGCTGTTGCTTCGAGCCTTCGCTACACTGTAGCCTGCACGCCCTCATGGCCGAGACCCCCCGGGGTTCCCGTCGCAGGTCCGGAGCTTGATACATCTCATCTGCCACCCGGGATCTGTGCTCGTATCTGCTGTTCCAGCCTGCTATTCCCGAGGGTCCGGCCGGGCACCGGGATTGGCTGCCCAGGGGGGTTTGTGAAGCTTTTCTTCCATCCCTTCCCGGCTTGGTCAAGCTGCCATTACCATGTGCTCCCCGAGCTCCCTCTGGAACGCCCCCTGCAGGCGCGGGGGAACCATCGCACCAGCCCTGCCCGGACAGGAGCCAACAGCACCCCAGCTGGCTGTGACTGTAACTGCACCAAAGGGGAAAGTGCCCGACAGCCAAGAGAGGCTGTCCGTGGGTTTGTAGTTCTGTTTGCTGTTACTGCCATAGTTATTGCTATATGTTTGCCTTGTTATACATATATATATATATACATACATATATATATATATATATGTATGTATGTATGTATTAGTAAAGAACTGTTGTTCCTATTCCTCATATCTTTGCCTGAAAACCCCTTAATTTCAAAATTATAATAATTCGGAGGGAAGGGGGTTGCATTTTCCATTTCAAGGGAGGCTCCTGCCTTCCTTGGCAGACACCTGTCTTTCAAACCAAGACAGAAATCCAGCCCAGCTGCACCAAACACCTCTGGAATCTGAGGACCAACTGGAAAGCAAGGAGGGCTATTTTCTGCCAAAGTTCTATCCTCCTACCGCAACACTCACTGGCAGAGTTCTGGCTCACCACTGGATGTCTGAAGTTCCCAGGCTATAGGAATCGCATTGCAGCATACAATAGTAACTTCTGAATATTATAGTAAACACACTTCCAGAAAATAGAAAATAATAGTAATGAAAATGATTGAGTGTGTTTTACAATATGTCCTGGGTTGCAGTGTTTTCTATTACCATCCTCATGAGCCGTTGAAACTAGGTGGGGCAGTGTTTCCTTGCCTCCTCCCTCCAGACTATTGTTCTGTTAATGGCCCATTAATGTTCTGCCGCATGACTCAGAGATAACTCCCTCTGGACTATCTTCTGTTAATGAGCCCATCAACACCTGGCCTCATGACTCACCATCCCACTGTGAGAGGCTCCACCCAGAGGGAGGAATCAAGCATTCCATCCTGGATAAATCTGGGTTTCTGAACACCACGGGGAGCCCTGTCTACTGAATTCCTGGAGGACAAGAGCTACCACTGGACCTTCAGCTGGAGACTAGACCTTCCATAGGATCACCACTTCGACTGAACTACCTCATCTGGACCACTACCACCACCCTAATAGGGTGTCAGGTTGTATCTGACTTTGTCTGTGTTTTTCTTTCCTCTTTCCCTTGTATTGTTTCACTTATTTTTAATTTCTTTTCCTATTAAATTTTA
Organism: Monarcha castaneiventris obscurior; assembly: GCA_026261815.1. NCBI lineage: Eukaryota > Metazoa > Chordata > Aves > Passeriformes > Monarchidae > Monarcha > Monarcha castaneiventris. Next base: position 15,050,678 of record JAMPIT010000575.1, read on the forward strand.
ACCCTGACTTGGGATCTCCCTCTGGTTTGTTTCCAAACCATTACACAATATCATCACAGAAAAAGCCAGGAACACAATGCACTGTACATAATTACTATACTGTAATGTCACATTAATGATCATACTGTGTGCTGAAAGATAACTATTCCAAAGACTCATATCTGCATTCTGCCATTTTTGAGTCCTTGGCAGGACTATTCACAGTGCACACGTGCTTAAAATTGATATATTCTGAACATTTGATGCTCTTTTAATGATGTTTGTTACATTCAGCAGAATATAAGGTTTCAGTTCTAAAATATGTTTCCCAGTTCATCCCACTGTATAGATCAGTGTATTAAGCCAGTCTAGCAGAAAGTTAGAGGCAGACATGGAAAAAATGGGTTTGTTTTAGAATCAAACAAAAAAAATGCACATTATATTTTCTTGCATAACTAACAATTAATAAACATTTATATTGTGGGTTACTTACCAAAGTACAAGCCATTTTCCATGTGTTCCAAAGGTAGGGGAGAAGAGGGCAAGAAAGCTGACTACAGAGAAGATAAATTTTATTGACTAACAACGAATTTGCTGCCTAAAAAGAAAAACATACTGTCTAAATAAGGAATGCATCTAGCAAGCCAATGACAGACACTCTTCATAAAGGTGTAAAATACCACCTTTTTAGAGAAAGCAAGTTTTTATTCCTAATAAGGAATACAGGAATCTAATTTAAAGAGTTTATATTTCTTCGTAGGAATATTGCAGCAGGCAATCAACTCCTCAAAAAGAGTGAGGAGGAATGTTCATTTATGGAGATGCTTGTTTTGTCACATTTCACAGTTCTCAAGTAATTTTTTTTATTCTTTTGAGATATTCTCAAAAGATAATAAGAATGGTCACTGTACACATAGAATTTTTTCTGCCCTTTATTGGTTTTTTGATTCATCCTTATCCAAGGCATCTCAAGAAAATTTATATGAAACATAGCAAAAAGAAATTAGTGTCAGAGGTAGAAGAACATGCTGTATATTATGGGTAGAAAGTAGAGGATATTGTGATTCACTATTGAATATCATAATGGATAGTAGAACAAATTCATAAATTCAAGACAAACTTGTTTATTTATGTATCATAAAAACATTATTTCCTAAAGGGTGGATTTATTATCTCTGGATTCAGACAGCCTGCCTTGCCAAAGAAAAATGTAACATTCTCTAAAGGATACTTGATAGCAGTGGGCCATAGAATTACTGCTACTGCTAATAATTCTAATAGTAAGAACAGCAGAACACGAACACAAATTGAAAAAAATCTGAAAATATGATGTTGCTACAGACAGCATCAATAAAGAGATCAAGTTAAACCATGAGAGACAGGAAGACACGTGTAATTAGCCCACCATGCAATTTTACAAATAGGCAGAAGAAAGATGTAATATGGGTTGTCCTGAGATTTTTGTCTTCATATGCCAAAACCATTTATAACTGAGGTCAATTTCTTTTTGCCTGAATAATTAACTCTTAGATTTTTTTTTAAGAGTTGTTGAGGCACCCCAATCAAAACTGAAAAAACAGTCATAACTGACCATGTGATGTTATGTTACAATAGGTCCTTTTGTAGTATTCCATTGTATAAGAGAGGCTACAAAGGAAACAGTCCAGAAGGAATGAAAACCAGAACTATCAAAGAAATAATATATTAGATAGAAGTTCTAAGTCTCCAAGAAGGATCTCCAGGGAAGTAAGTGGAAATATAGAGACAGAAAAAAAAGAAAAGGAGTATGTCCTGGCCAGATAATTAGCTCTAGCTTATCAAGGCAGAAAAGATTAAATACTTGCAGATCTGGGAAAAGGGAAAAGAAAGGAGAAACTAAGATGTTATCTTGACAGCATCCTTTCTCCAGCTATGTGATTATCAGTGAGACCAAGCAGACAATCATTTACTGCTACAAAGAAGACAATTATCTCTCTATGGCATTTGGCCAAGCCAGTCTAATTCATCACAGGCTAGATCAGACTTTCTCTAAAAGCCAACATCTTTTCTTTCCACTCAGACAGAAAGCCACGTATTCTTGCCTAAAATGGGTTCTATGCTCTGGAGCTGGAGACAAACAAATGGAGCCTATGGACCTTAAGGAACTATAAAAACAAATATCAGATTTAAGCTGAAGGAAGATCCAAAGAGTAGAATCCAAAAGACTGACTAGGCTGTGGCAATGCATAGAGAAGAGGGAAAAAAACATTAAAACGCTGTTGAAAGATAAAAAAATGAGGTAAAAAGGAAGAGAGAAAGAATGAAGTTAAACAGATTATGGGAAGGGAAATCTGAAGGACTCTTGATAGAGTGGGGTGAGAAGGAGGAAAGAGAGAGGGAAAGGCAAGGAAATTAGGAGGAAATGGGATAAATAAGGAAAAACTACATAACATATGGACCTTTGGATTTTCCACCCACCTTTGTCTTCTGATCCCTCATCTTGCACTGATCTGACTGAACAACCTCCTAAAAAGACTTTGGAGAGTGTGTGAGGGAGTGTGGCTGTATGTGCTGCCTTCAGTGGTCTTTAACCTCCGCAGTCAGCTGCTAAAGCTCTTTTCACAGTTTCAGAGAGAGAGGAGACCAAATGCTCTTTTAATGTGGGTCATGGAGAGTGTGAAAAGACGCTTCATTTCCAAGTCTCAACAGAAGACAGAAGCTTTCTTTCAACTACCTTAAAGGTTGTAAATTTAAATGTATTTTTGTTGCTCACACTTAGTAAAACTGTATGTGTATTAACCCTTATTTTGCTTCATGTCTAACAGTAGCAGCAGAAAGACAACAGGTGCATGCAAAAATATATTCTGCTGGATTGATTTTGATGAAGGTGCAGAGTCTTTGCCATTAGCCAAAAATCAGACCTTAATAGCAAGTAAAAAAATTTTAGTTTGTCAGCAGAGCAAAGAGGCAAAGAGATGCAAGAATAACTTCCTTCAAATGCAACCACCACTGTCATGTTAAACAACTTGTTTCATTGACAAGTTCTGTAACTTGAGAAATATTGTGTCTTGAATCTTCTTATTGACAACATTTTTTAAAATTTTGACAGTCTTTTTTCATTTCATGCATCTGTTCATCCACTATTACCCATATAAGCTTATTAAAGAAGTTTTTTATTCTTTCATCTCACTTTTAATTAAGCCTAAATCACGATTTAAGATTGAAAAGCATCAGGGGCACCATTACACCTTACCTCACCCTAGGTTTGTTTCAGGTGGGACACTCTCTAAATGAGAGATGCGTAAACCTAGAGAATGACTGAGTAAATGTGTGGAGCAAATTTCGGAGGTCTACATGGGAACATGGACCACAGAGAAAGACAGAGTGACTGAGTTGTTCAGACAGGTGGATAATTTAAAGTAAATAGATGATGAACAGCATGTATCTTCAAAGAAGTCTACTGTGGAGGGGCTGGTCCCAAATGTGGCTGCTGTCAGTCGCTCCGACACCACCTCCAGCCCCGCCTCTGAAGAAGGAGAGGGAGGAGGATTCAGTGGGTGGCACTGTGGTCTGATGCCAGCCCCTTCTTCCAGAAAGTTCTCCCAGGGGCGTCGTGTGGTTGGCTGATAACTGATTGATGTGTTTTGTAGACCCCCCCGCCTTAAAAATTGTTGGCCCTCAGATGTTGTCTCCTCCCCTTGTCTGATGTTCCATTGGTTCCCTATCCGGCGCCCCTCCCATGTTCGGCCCCCTTATAAGGTTGTGCACCCAGTTTCCCCCCAGGATTTCTCCTCCGGTTCCGCTCCACTCCAGAACCCTTGACCCTTCCCTCAATAAAGGAGTTCACAGGGAGACCCCCTTTCACAGCCCTTTGCCTCCTTGCTGCTTTTTTGCACCACGCTTCTCCTCACGTGGAGCCGCCCTCCCTCTGTGGGAACCAGCCTCACTTTGCCTACAGCACCAGGGTCTACTCAGGTGTCCAGGGTCATCTAGGGCCGGCGTCCTTCACTGAGGACAGCTTGGGACAGCCAGGCAACAAGTGACGCACCGAACACGAACCAGGGACTCTCACCATCAGACCCTGCGTGCCTGAAGACCACCCGGTGCTGCCGCTTCCCCATGCAAAGCACGCTCTGTTTAAGAGAGCAGTGCTCCTGGGGCTGGATCTCAGGGACCAACTTGGGACGGACGACGTACCCTATTCCTGAGCCGGGACCTAAAGATCCCCTTCAAAGGAGGACCCAGTGTCTGCTTTCTGTTCTGCCCCCAGAGAAGAAACCCATGAAGGGTAAGAAAAAGATTTTGCTGCCCACCCCTCTTGTTTTTCCTTAGTTTTACATTCTCAGGTGCTGTGGGTGGGTGCTTTACAAGATGGGCAACCACTTGTCTGTAGGGCAGCGAGAGTTTTACATCCCAGTTCGTGATTCCCTTGTTAATAATAAGTTAAAGTTAAAGTTTTCTAAGAGCCTCCTCAAAAGATTTATTGTTTGGATTTTTAAGGAATTCCCCCGGACGAACCGGGATGAGGCATTTTCTGTTGAGTTTTGGGAGGAAATAGAGAGGAGGATGGTTTTTTTACAAGGCTGCGGGGATGGGTCAGTAGAGCGCTTTTTCGTGCTCCTGACACTGATCCACAGCATTGTAAAAAGACCAAAAAAGAAATTAAAAGTTAAAAACCCAGTTCACCCTTCCCTGCTACCCGTTCCCCATCTTCCCCATTCCCCAAAACCTTGCAGGAGAAGCAAGGAGAGTGCAGAAAGCGTAAAAGCTCAGGGCTGCCACCTGCTCCCTGGTACTCCCTGTGTCTCTCCCTCCCCAGCTCGGAGGGGACCCGCGCAACCCTCTCCGAGCACCCCTAAGAAATCTTCCCTAAAACCCACTTCCCCAGTTTCTACTCCCAAAGTTAATTCCCCAAAAAATAAAAAGAGAGTCTCCCTTTGTTCTCCCTCCCCAGTTGATTCCCCAGTTTTAACAACCCCTCGTGAGTCCCAAGATGGAGGCGAGAGTCTGCCTCAGTCACAAAATGGCTGCAGTGAAGACTCTCCCTCATGCCCTTCTCCTCTCCATAAGTCCCCTCTTCCCGCCTTTTCCAAACCCTCTTTTCCCGCCACTCAAAACCCGTTCCTCCCCCCGATGATGTCAGCCCTTACCCTCCCTCTTATTACCCTAACCCCTCCCCTTGGACAGTGCATGGCGCAGTAGGCAGTTCCCCCTTTCCACACCCCGGAAATCCCTTCCTCCCTACAAACCCCTCCCCTTTCCCATGCCTCACTCCCTCCGCCCCTAACCCCTCCCTGGAGGACGGCTCTTCCAGTGTCCACGGTCCCCCTTCCAGTCCCCATGGCGGAAGGGACGCCATCTTGGACCAGGACCCGGAAGACCTCGAATTTCCCCTTGCGGCTCTGGTACAGTACAGCCGAACGGGCTTAAACCCCACATGGGAACCCTTTGGGTACAACAACATTAGGGACCTTTGTAGAACTCAAAAGGAGTTCGGGCAGGATCACGAATATTTTAAAGCTTTAGTGCATGGAACTTTTTCCGGCAGCACTTTAATTCCCCATGACCTTAAAACGGTCATGGCATGCCTCCTCTCTCCCACAGAATACCGAGTGTGGGAGAGAAAGTGGAAGCATGAAGTTAAGGAATTAATCCCGACCCTGTCCCAAATGGGTGGTACCCCAAGTTATCCCTTTGATTTGCGGGGGGGAAGGGCATTACATAAAGCCCCAAGTACAAGCACAGCAGATTCCTGCTGACGTTCTGGTGGTTGTATCGGTAGTGGCAGAGAGAATATTCCTCAGTGTGCCCTCCATCACCATCCCCATGGTCTCCTACACAAATATCTATCAAGGCCCCTATGAGCCATTCGCCACTTTCGTGGACAAGCTACGGGCGTCCATTGAAAAGCAGGTGCTGGACCCAAAAATCAGGGAAAGCCTACTTGAAGAGATGGCTAAGACTAGGGCAAACCAGACGTGTAAGGAGATCATTCTATCCCTTCCCCATGACCCCCCGCCTACTGTTGACCAAATGGCCGAGGCCTGCGCAAGGCTGATGGTTTTAAAACAAACATCACGCAGGCCCACAGCAGACCAGGAAATAATGATGTCTGCCCTTGATATGAAAGAGGTCACCTGTCACTGGGGTGACCGAAGAGGCCATTTTGCAAAGAACTGCCCAGCTACCCAGCCTTCACCCTACAACCCTATGCCTCAATACCCTACGCCTCACTCAGAACCCAGCTCCCAAAGTATCCCTGTTGCATCCCGTCCCCCAGACCCTAACCCCACCGTTCCTACCCCTATCCCTCAGGCCCAGGGAAACTAGAGTTGCAGCGCCTGGAGGCGGAGCAGTGTCGCAACCACCCTGTGGCCTCCGCCGGAAAAACATTCAAAGATGCCTTTTCAACCAAGGACATACACTTTACTGGATTTGACTTTGTGATTCTTACCTTGCAGACCACTGCAAAAGACATTTTTGCCCTCATCTTGCCAGACGCGACCTGAGGACCCAGGGAATTGGAAATCATTCCCACCTTTGTGAGGATTGCGGCTGATGGTACTTTTCCACTGAAGTTGACATGTTCTAACCCGCTGTTTTTCCTCTCTCGCGACCAGGTCGTGGCCAAGGTCAAACTATACCCAGTCCAGGAACTTCTTACGGACTATCCTTTTGTCGCATGGGCCAAGGAAAACAGGAAGGACAGACCAGTGGTCACCTGTAAGCTTTCTAACCAAGGCACCGATTTGTCAGCTATCGGTATGCTGGACACAGGGGCAGACGTCACGGTCATCTCGTCCACCCAATGGCCGTCGACGTGGGCCAAGCAGCCGGTGGTGGGTGCCATTTGTGGGGTTGGAGGATACACTCCGGCGGAGAAAAGCACTCATTTAGTGCAAATAGAGGGACCTGATGTGTGCATCGCCTCAGTGCGCCCCTTTATCATCAAGTCAGGTGTCAATCTTTGGGGCAGAGACGTTATGTCTCAATGGGGCACCCGAATCGAATTGGCTTCTCCGTTTCGGGATTTTTAATTGGGGCCACTGAAGAGTGCCAAACCCTGCTGCTTAATTGGACAACAAATTCTCCGGTATGGGTTGCTCAGCGGCCTTTACACCGTGAAAAATTAGTGGCACTCAATAAGCTCGTGAATGAGCAAATGGAGAAGGGGCATATTGTCCCTTCCACCAGCCCTTGGAACTCTCCGGTTTTTGTTATACGAAAGCCAGGGAGGGACAAATGAAGGCTCCTCCACACCTTAGAAAAATCAACGCCCATATCAAAGACATGGGGTCTCTGCAGCCAGGTTTGCCATCCCCCACTATGCTCCCCCGGAATCGGAAAATCACAGTCATAGACATCAAAGACTGCTTTTTCCAAATCCCCCTGCACCCGAATGACGCACCCCGGTTTGCCTTTTCTGTACCATCAATTAACAGACAAGAGCCCATGCACCGCTTCCATTGGCGGGTGCTCCCTCAGGGGATGAAGAACTCCCCCACGATCTGCCAATGGTATGTCGCGCGCATCCTTTCCCCTGTGAGAAAGCTTGCAACTGGTGCCATCATCGTCCATTATATGGACGATGTGCTGGTCTGTGCCCCGACTCAAAATTACCTAAACTGGGCACTTTCCAAGGTCGTGGGGGCCCTGGAAAGCAGCGGTTTTGAGATCCAGTCTTCAAAGGTCCAAAAGGTTAGCCCATGGAACTACCTGGGCATGAAAACACGTGAGAAGACAATCACACCCCAACAAATTAAAATTCTGGAAAACCCAAAAACGCTGCGAGAAATGCAGCAGTTATGTGGCAGCCTAAATTGGATCTGGCCCTATCTGGGGGTGACGTCTGAAGACCTGGCTCCAATTTTTAATCTCCTCAGGGGAGACACCAACCTGCAGTCTCCAAGGACCATGACACCGGATGCTCATGATACACTCGGGCAAGTTCAGAAGGCATTGCCAACAAAACAGTGTCACCGATTCGACCCTAAATTGCCCTTCCAATTGGCAATAAAAGGTAAAATGCCTCACCTGCACAGGCTCATCCATCAGTGGGATGAAAGTCAAAAGGATCCGCTCCTGATCATCGAGTGGATCTTCCTTTCCAATCATCCCACCAAAAAACTCACAACACCACAGGAACATATGGCGCAGGTAATCAGGAAGGCAAGGTCCCATCTAGCCACCCTAGCAGGGTGTGACTTTTCGTGCATTTTCTTACCGATCACAATTGGCTCAATGGAGTTCATCTTCCAAAACAACGCGGAGCTCTAATTTGCTCTGGATTCCTACTCAGGCCAACTCTCCATTCATTTCCCAAAACATAAGATTTTCAGCCTGGACCTGAACATAGTTCAGGATCCAGTGCAAAGTAAAGAACCCCTCAAGGCACCAACACTCTTCACAGACGGCTCGGGTGCATCTGGAAAATCGGTTATCACGTGGGTGAACCCTTCTACACAGAAGTGGGAATCTGACATGGAAGTTGTTAAAGGCTCACCACAGGTAACCAAACTTGCAGCCGTTGTTAGGGCCTTTGACAGGTTCAAAGAACCTTTCAGTTTGGTGACTGATTCGGCATATGTGGTGGGAGTAGTATCCAGAGCAGAAAGCGCTTGGCTAGGAGAGTCCTGCAACCCAAAGATTCACTTACTGGTCTTGAAATAGCTGGACCTAATTTCCCACCAGGAGCAACCCTTTTATATAATGCATGTCAGGTCACATACCGACCTTCCAGGCATTATTGCTGAAGGAAATAGGAAGGCAGATGCTTTAGCCCTGTAGACCCAAAAGTGCACTCTCCATGCATGTGCAGAAGTGCCTCTGTTGTATTTCACTTGAGCAGCTTAGCACAAGTTTATCCCTACTGGGATCCAAAAGCCAGGTACTCTACTGTTTTTGGTTCCTAAATACACACACATCATGCACACCAATGGACTCAGGTGAGAGAAGATGCAATCTCTACTTACCAGTTTATTTTGTAATTGCAATGGTCATCCAGATGCTTAATAGGCAGAGCATTTGAGCAGGAGAACATTCAGCTGCTCTTTGAAGATTCCCATGAGCCATGAGACCACATTCATCCATGGTAAATAGGCTGTTTTAGACAGGGACACATCCCACCCATCACATCTGAAGCTCTGCAGACCAGACTCACAAAAGCACAGCATTCAGGTTTGCCCTGGGAGGAAGACATGACAAAAACTACAAGTAATCTTTTCTTCTCTTTGTGGCCCAAGAAATCTTGATTTCCTGTATTGAGGCACACTGCCGATAAAAAGGATAGAAGACTGTTGCTGTGACTGCACTTCTATGAAGTCATCTGAATTTTAATTCCTCCTAGGCAAGCAGAGAGACCAGGATGTAGTTTCTCACATTCTGCGTTTATGCTCTATGCATCAAGCCGTGATCCCGCATAGGTTTTGTGTTGCCCTGAGTTTTGCAGTCTTTTGATGTTTTCATTTCTGTGATAGAATTTCTCATGCACTTTTCTGTGAACAGCAGTGTGTTTTCCTAACCGCCTTTATTGTTTTTCATTCCTTCTCCTAAGGCGGAAAAAATGATAGACTTTATGTTTGTTCAGTGTGGTTGGAAAGGTGGTAAACTCATCCTCCAATCCACAGTTGGTTTTAAAAAGGTATAAAAATGATGGAATAAACAAAGGCAGGGCTTTTGGCCCTGGGTTCCTGTCCTGAGCTGACCTTGAGTCTGCACGCTTCTTTTCGTGTCCAAGTGCGACAGGTTTTGCTCTTTTTGCATGTGTTGCAGAGATTTCCCAGGGGTGCCACCACAGCATTTTGAGTTCTTTTAAGAAATCAAGTACCTATATCACTTAGTCACTTGTTAGCAACCAGTCATTTATCATGGACTTAGCACAAAGGCCTCTAGAAGGTGAAATTTTAGTGTCTGAAAGGACTATGATAGTGACCACATTTCTTAAACCTCTGTCACATGGTGTTGGGGTTTAGGAGTTACCCTGTTTTCTTTTTCTCTTAAAGAATTTTCCCCATATTTGTTGCCAGGGGACAAATTACTGCATGCTTAAGAGAAACAAAAGACCTGGCCAAAGGGGCGGGGCCCAACTGGCCACCCTTTTGTCACCTGGGGGTTGGGTACACCCAGGGGGGATGGCTGGTGTTCTCAGAGTGCAGACAGGGAGCTGCCTGCCATCGCGGTGGACGGTCTTCATCAGCACTGCAAAGCTTTTGCTTTTTCAGCTGCTTGCTTTCTACGGGAGAAGCCCCAGGATTCCCAAGCCTGCCTTTCCCTGCCCCGCTGGGAGCTGGGCCACTGCCGCTCTGCCCCGCCACTGCTCGGAGCTTTTGCTACTCTGTAGCTCATATGCTCTGCTGGCTGAGACCTGCTGAGTTCCCTGCTGCAGTGCCGGAGTTTGATACATCTCGTCTGCTGCCTGAGATCTGTGCTCGTCCCTGCTGTTCCAACCTGCTGTTCCTGAGGGTCCGGCCGGACACCGGGATCAGCTGCCCACGGGTTTGTGAAGCTTTTTGTCCATCCCTCCCGCCCCGCGAGCCACCATTGCCATGTGTTCCCCGAGCTCACTCCGGAGCGCCCCCTGCAGCCGCGGGGGAACCATCGCACCTGCCCTGCTCACCGGGAGCCGGCAGCGCCCCTGCCGGCCGTGAGTGGAACTGCACCCAAGGGGAAAGTGCCCAACAGATGAGAAGGCCGGCACTGGGTTTGTGGTTCTGTTTGCTGTTACTGCCGTAGTTATTGTTGTTTGTTTGTGTTGTTATACATATATATATATATTAGTAAAGAACTGTTATTCCTATCCCTCATATCTTTGCCTGAAAGCCCCTTAATTTCAAAATTACAATAATTCAGAGGGAAGGGGGTTGCATTTTCCATTTCAGGGGAGGCTCCTGCCTTCCTTGACAGACACCTGTCTTTCAAACCAAGACACATGGGAATAGATGTGCCTGAGAAGAATTACCTCACCCCAAATAAAGAAAAAGCCCCATGTTCTTTTCTTCAGACTAAGTGGACTCCTTAGTGGTTATTAAAACTTGCCAAAGACTCTATATAAATATTCCACATGTCTTTGGTATTTTACCTTTCAAGGAGACATTACTTTCCTCATTTGGATATCAGACAAACCATATTCTGAAGATAAAAACAACAGAAGGAAGCTTGTTTTGCATGAGAAGCAGAACAGTTCAAATTTTTCAGTATGATGGAATCAATAACATTTTCATATAAATGTCTGTCCTGGTTTGAAAGACAGGTGTCTGCCAAAGAAGGCAGGAACCTCCCTTGGAATGGAAAATGTGACCCCCTTCCCTCCAAATTATCATAACTTTGAAATTACTGGGCTTTCAGGCAAAGGAAAAGGAATAACAGTTCTTTACTAGTATTTAAAGTAGTAAAGGCAAGCAAACAACAACGGCAGCAACAACAAACAAAACCAGAGACCCAACCACAGCCTCCCTCGGCTGTCAGGCACGTTCCCCTTCGGTGCAGTTGCAGCCACAGCCAGCAGGGGGCGCTGTTGGCTCCCAGCCGGGCAGGGCGGGTGCGATGATTCCCCCGTGCCTGCAGGGGGCGCTGTGGCGAGGGCTCGGTCATTTCTCTGCATGTGGGTAATGGTGGGTGAGCTGGCGGAAGGGATGGAAAAGGCGCTTCCTTTACAAACTCACGGGGAGTAGCTGGTCCTGGTGTCCCTCCAGATGGCGAGACAGACTGCAGCAGGAACCTCGGAGCACCAGGCTGGAAAAGCAGAGGTGAGCAGACCCCAGATGTGGCGAATCAAAGTCTACCATTAAGCCCCAAGCAGAGGCAGAGGCAAAAGCAGTGGGCGGTCCCAGCAGACACAGGATGTCAGGCTAAAGTGTAGAAAAAACCCCAAAGCAGCGGCAAAATCAGCAGGACTGTGCAGAGGGAGCCAGGCTCCCAAAAGCAGCTGGGAGACACTCCCTCAGAGGGGGGAGGGGGTCAGGGTTCCAGGTTTTCCCCTGGGGCACCTTGAAACATAGGGTTATTTTAAGCACTTAAGTATTGAGATTTTAAATAAAAGCTAGTTCTGCCAAAGTTAACTGGAATAAAGAAAAGGCACAGAACTTAGCTAAAGTTGATTAAAAGAATTAATGATTAGTCAGAAATTTAAGTATAGGATGAGCTCTGATTACTTGGTGTTTGTTTAGCTGTGCTTACAATAGGCAATTAATTCAAAAAATTCAAAAGAAGGCTTAGACAGTTACAAATTCTTCCACCTGCAACTTATTCAAAAGCAATAGAGGAGAGAACTGGGAGTCTTCCAAGGTCAGGTGTATTGTTAAAAACAAGAGAGGCAAGAAGGCGAAGGTGAGGAAGACCAGTCTTACTTAATCATGACAGCCCCCTCCTCATTTTTTTAGGACCACCGACCCATTTTATAGAACGAACTGCGCATGCTTAATGACTTTTTAGCTAATTTTCATACAAAGCGGGGAATGGGTGCTGCGGTGACCCAGCCCACTAGGCTGTGGCAGTCAGGTGCCCATCAGACATTGGCCATCCAATGGGCGGATGAGTCTAAGTCAGAGGGGACGTCTGTGGGCCAGGCAGAAGTCTAAAACCACATCCCCCTGTACTAGAAAGTTCTACCCGAGCTTATTCCCATTGGACCATTGTTTATGTTGCCTCCCCTGTTTCTATCTTGTTGGTTGTTCTGACTGTCAGTTATTGTAAGAATGTTTTTCTATTGGTTGGTTTTGCTTGCTCTGCCCCTTTTGTCCCTTGTACAAAACTGATTGCCAAACCCTGGCCTTCAGCGATTCCGTTCCTGTCCCCTTCGGAACAATAAAGCTTTGGAATACACACAGGACTCCTCTCCTGCCTCCTTCGTTCCTAGGAGCTTGGAGCTCAAATCTCGCCCTTTGGGGTATGCAGCCCGTGTCCTGAGCCAGTGCAGCCCAGACAGCAGCAGCCAAGAACAGACATCGTGTCTGCAGGCAGTTCACTGACACCTCCCACACAGGAGCTGTGCCTCCTGAGACACACCAAGCAGACAAATGGGAGGTGTCTATGTTATAAATATGTATGTGTATTTTAAATATTTAAAACTTTCATGGATAAATAGATTTTGGATTGCTTTGTAATCTCGGAGCTGTACGTTCGGGAGCTATCCCTGCAGCTTCCCAGAGCTGGAATAAACATACACTTTCTAACCCTAACAAGTTAGAGAGTCTTTGTCCATCTCAGGTGGATAGTGATATTAGATCTATATCCATATTTTAATAAATCAACCTGAGTAGGTGGTGAGGGTCTTTCCCAGTGAGGTTGGGTGTTGATAAGGTCCCAGTCCAGCATCCACTCTTATGAGAGAAGCCTCACACATGGTAGGGGAAGCAGTAAAAGGGCTGAATTCCACAGTGGCAGCAAATTCTCCCCACAGTGACAGCATCACCGTCTCCTCCTCCAGTCCCAAAAGCAAGTGGGCAAGAGGAACTGAGCCCAGCCCCTCACACCCCAGCAAAAATCTGGCACTATCTCTGCCCTTCCCACGAGAAAGCCCCTCAGCTAAGACAATGCAGCCAGCTGCACCCCTCCCCCTCCTCCTTGGCTACATCTTTTGTCTCTTAAGTATCGTTATCATCTCTTAGGCAAAAAATTCCCTGAGAGAAAGAAAGGGCGAAAAAAGGGAAAAATCATAACCTCCAACACTGTGCAACTTAAAGCCTAGCTGGTCTTGTTATGTTTTCATATGCTTGCACTGCAGTCCAATAAAGCAGAAGTGTTGCAACTAGTGGAATAGAAATGATTCACAAACCATGCAAAAGAGAAAAGAAATGACAGTCTTTTGCTAAGACTATTTCTTCCCTTTTTGAGAAAGCCGAACTGAAATAATTCTTTAAAAATTCTCTTGAAACCAATAAATCTCCAAGACAACTGAAATAAAAGGTCCTTTTTCGATACTGTTATTGTAGTTCCCTCACTCCAATTATTCTATATATTTCTGCATGGGTCAGTGGAAGGTCTTTAGAGGACATAAAACCTGATTCAATATCCTTGTCTAAACAATCTCTGCATGTACAAAATCAATAACTAAACCACAAAAGTTTCCAGAAATAAACAAATAAACTAATTACAGTACTTTGGCTTTAATTAGCAGTAAGTATTTTCCAGACACAGATGCTATTTATTACTGTTGACCTAAGAGTGCCCCTTTAAGTTCAGGAGTTTACTTTGTGCAGATTATGCAGAATCTGAGCCAAGAATAAAGGTTTTCTGCTGCGGTGGCTCAGCCCAGCCCCGGGCTGCTCTCTCCTGATGCCCATCAGTTTCTCGCTATCCAATGGGTGGACGAGCCATCCTCTGAGGGTGTATCAGGGGGCGAGGACAAGATATAGAGCCACCGCCTCTCTCTCTAGAAAATTCTCCCAGTTCTGTAATTTTATTAGCTAAGGCTCTTTGTTCCTACCCCCTAAACTCTGTTCTTGGATATCGCAGTTGTCTGTCCCCGGTCCCTTGCCTTCCCGTTGGTCCCCAGCCGGCACTGTTAGCCACACCTCCTTCCCTTAAAAGTTGTTCCCGAAGCCTGATTCGGGGCTTATCCGTCCCTGTCCCATCCCGGCAATAAACCTGTTCCTGCATACCATACAGAAAGCCTCTCCCTGCTTCTTTGTCTCTGCACCTCGGCTCGCCGCTCCACCAGGCAACCTCTCGGGAGGACTGCCCCAGGGGAGTGAGCACTGACAAGCGGCCGCTTGTGGACTGTGGCAGCAGAACACGGCTGAGTCGCCGCGGTTCCCTCACACATCTGCAGCTATCCGGATGAGGGGCTGAGGGGACGAGGCATTCTGGCGCCCGAACAGGCTGCAGGCAAAACAGCTGCAGACACTTTGACTTTGCCATCGTCCACAATTCCTGTTTCTTTGTTCGGCGTCCGCCTCTCTCGGAGAGCGCCCTGCGTTTTAGGAGGCTGCGCCCCGGGAGCGAGCCGCCTCTGGATTTTTCTTGGATCTGCCGTCTCCAGAGTCCGGCTCCCAAGCAGAGGACCTCACACAGCGGATTTTAGTTCCTGAAGACCTTTTCATTATCCCTCCAACACCGGAGAAGACTGCACATAAGCATTTTGTCCTTTTAGGTCCCCAGGGTTTTTTTTTTCTTTCTCTTAGTACATTTGCCGCTTGTGGGGGTGAAGCTTGTGCCCAGCGCCTCACTTTAAAAATGGGAAACAATTTAACGCTGGCACAGAGGGAGACTTATGTCCAAGTTGGGGATTCCCTAAAGCGGGCTGGATTCGAATTTTCCAAAGGGCTTTTAAAAAAGTTTTCAATGGATTTTCTTTTATTTTCCAAAAACCACTGCCTCCGATGTCTCCAGACCCACCTTTTGGACTGAGGTCCGAGATAAACTGCTAACTGTTAAAAGCTGTGGAGACTTTTCTACTGACAAATTTATTCCTTTATTAATTATAATTAGAGACGCTGTCATGGCACAGAGGAAATTAAAAGAAAAACCTGGAGTTACTATCCCCAGTTCACCCTGTCCCCCTCATCCCAAACCCTGATTCTCCAAACCCACTACCCCTATGCAGGGGAGATCGACGACAGGACAAAGCCACAAGGCAAGGGAGAGCCGCCTGCCTCCCTCCTCTCCTCCATCTCCTCAGCCCCCTTGCCGAGCCGGCACTGGCCATGCCGCCTCGGACTTGTCCCAAACCCCCAATCCTCACCCCTCTACCCAAGTTACAACCCCTAAAATACGAAAATCTTGTAAATTTGAGGACCACAGTGGCACAGACCGCATGGCCCAAACCTCCATTTTGTCTTCCTCACAAACCCCTAAATCCCAAGATGGCGGTGGCCGCATGGCAGAGCCCGCCAAAACTTCTTCTCCTTCCCATAATCCCTCTCCCCTTGCCGCCAAAAACCCTTTCCACACCCCCGAGGAAGCTCCTCCCTCCCCCCACCCCTCGGGGCGGGGTTCCCAGTGCTCCCCCGCCCCCCTTCCGAGTTGCCCCACCCCTCTGCACCCCTCCTCCAGTTCCCACGCTCGGGAAACTGGAAGAGACGCCATCTTGGCTCCCAATCCTTTTTCCCACGCCCCCCCTTCTGGTTCCCACGCTCGGGAAACCGGAAGAGACGCCATTTTTACCGATTCTAAGCTTCACAATAAAAACAACAACAACCCTTTTGCAGCTCCCGTTGTTTTTAACCGACACGGCCGTAACCCAAGGTGGGAACCATTTGATTTTAATAAATTGAAGGAGCTAAGCAAGGCCCAAAAGGTGCATGGTAGGGAAAACCCCTATTTTAAAAGTCTTTTTGCTGCTACAATTTCCACTGCAATTTTAGTCCCTGCCGACATCAAACAAATTTTTGCCTGCTTGCTCACACCTTCTGAATACAGGCTCTGGGACGTTACCTGGAAGCGGTACCTCTCAGAGGTTCTTCCTACCTTATTGAATCATCCTGATAATGTTAACATTACAATGGACCACCTTACAGGGGAAGGCCTTTTGTCTAAACCCGAGGACCAAGCAGAACAATTACCTACTGCAGTCCTCGCTGCAATACGGGGTGCAGCCGAAAGGGCCTTCACAACAATGCCACCCAAAAGCGTGGCAATTCCCAACTACACTTTAATTAAACAAGGCCCAACTGAAACTTATATGGACTTCACTGATCACCTGGAGTATGCCATTGAACAACAAGTCAATGACATTGCTGCACGCGAGTTCATTTTAAGAGAACTAGCTAGAGTCAATGCAAACGATATTTGTAAGCGTATTATTAATGCTCTTCCCTTCTATCCACCGCCCACTCTGGAACAAATGACCGAGGCATGTACCCGCCTCACCAATCAAGATCCTGACACACTCAAACAGAGAGGGGGAGTGCCTGGGAGGATGGTGGCCGCAGCAGAAACACCTGCCAAACCCACTGAATGTATATGTCAACGCTACGGAAAGAAGGGACACACAGCAAAATATTGTCGAGCACCAGCGGCCATCCACAGCTGGACAAGACCAACACAACCGACCCAACAGCCAGTCACTCCATGTCCTGCAGAACCACACCCGCCATCAACGCAGCAGGGAAACTAGGCTTCGAGCGCGGGAAAGTGGCCTCGCGTGGGGACATAAATAAAAAAGCTGCTGTTAAACTGCTGGAACCAATCACCTTTGATAGAGTACAAGTACATTCCATACAGGTAAAAACGGACTATGTTATTGTTTCACAAAAGATTTTAGTTGTAGGGGACCCTCACTCAACACCTTCTGAATTAGAGGTGATTCCCGTCGTGACAACTACGGATAAGAACGGACAATTTCACATGGTGGTGAAGTGCAACTTCCCCCCATTTTTCCTACCCAAAGACTACCGTATCGCACAAGCCATCATCCTCCCAGAGGAGACACTGGGACGTCCAGCCTTTCCGGGTGCCTTCTGGGTGGAAAACTTGGGGATTGACAGACCAATGGCCCAATGTAGACTTCATAATAATGGTTCTTCTGTTTCATTCACAGGCATGCTCGATACGGGGGCCGGCGTGACGGTCATCTCTGCCACTGATTGGCCGTCACGATGGGAGCTTCAGAGCGTGGATGGCCTCGTTTCGGGAATAGGTGGATCAGTGCCAGCCCAGAGGAGTAAGCACATTATTCAAATTGAGGGACCAGAGCAGTGGATAGCATCAGTCCGCCCTTTTGTCATAGACTCTGGTTTTACACTCTGGGGTAGGCATCTTATGTCACAATGGGGCACAAGGATGGAGATGCCACCAGCTCCTTCCCAGGATTTTTAGTAAAGACCACTGTGGAGCGCCCTACCCAACGCCTAAATTGGAAAACTGACGTTCCCGTGTGGGTAGATCAGTGGTCTCTACCAAAACACAAATTAAGCGCGCTCAACTCACTCGTGAATGAGCAATTGGAGAAGGGCAACATCGAGCCCTCCAATAGCCCCTGGAACTCCCCAATGTTTGTAATTCAAAAGTCGGGGAAGAACAGGTGGCGGCTTCTTCGCGACCTGAGGAAGATTAACGATGCCCTAGAAGACATGGGACCTCTACAACCTGGGAAGCCATCTCCCTCAATGCTACCCAGGGACTGGAAGTTGGCTGTTATTGATATTAAAGATTGTTTTTTCCAGATACCCTTAGACCTGACCGATGCCCCACACTTTGCCTTTTCCGTGCCATCAATAAACAGGGAGGCTGCCATGCGACGGTACCACTGGAAGGTGTTGCCGCAAGGCATGAAAAACTCGCCGACCATCTGCCAGTGTTACGTCGCTCGGATCCTATCCTCCGTAAGAGAGGTTGCTTCAAGGGCCATCATATATCATTACATGGATGATATCTTGGTCTGTGCCCCAAGCGATTACTATCTAGACTGGACTCTGAAATGGGTTATTCAAGCACTGCAGGCAGATGGGTTTGAAATTCAACAGGAAAATGTTCAGAAGACTGCCCCTTGGAAATATCTTGGGCTAGCGATCTCTGAACGCACCATCATGCCTCAGCCAATTGTCATTAACAATAACCCTAAGAATTTACAGGAACTGCACCAACTTTGCGGCTCGATCAACTGGGTACATCCGCTCCTTGGATTCACCACAGAAGACCTTGCGCCGCTGTTTAATCTATTGCGAGGTGGTGACGAGCTAACTTCACCACGCACGCTGACACCAGAGGCTAGAGCTTCTATCGGTAAGGTGCAAAACGCTCTCTCCAGCAGGCAGGCACACCGTTACAATCCAGGACTCCCATTCCAATTTGTTATTTTGGGACAGATGCCATACCTCAATGGCCTCATCTTTCAATGGGACGCGGCGCAAAGAGACCCCTTGTTAATTATCAAGTGGGTTTTTCTCTCGCATCAGCCATCAAAAACTATTACAACACCACAAGAACAAATGGCTAAGCTCATCATCAAGGCGAGATCGCGCCTCTACACCTTGGCAGGGTGCGATTTCACATGCATATACTTGCCTCTCACCAGTGAAGCCCTAGAACATTTAATTCAATGCAGTGAACACCTGCAGTACGCTTTTGACTCATACTCTGGACAAATTTCCATCCATTTCCCAAAACATAAACTATTCAATTCGGCCTTTAAAATCATTCCCAAAACTATGCAAAGTTCGAAGCCACTCGATGCGCTGACAGTTTTCACTGACGGCTCGGGCCGGTCTCACAAGTCAGTAATGACCTGGAGAGACCCAAAGACTCGGAAATGGGAATCCGATGTCCAGCAAGTCCCAGGCTCTCCTCAGGTAGCCGAACTTGCAGCTGTAGTCAGGGCATTCGAAAAATTTAAACAACCTTTTAATTTGGTTTCTGACTCAGCATATGTAGCCGGGGTAGTGTCAAGAGCTGACAGGGCAGCACTGAGAGAGGTGAGCAATCAAAAAATATTTGCCTTGCTCTCAAAATTGGTTCACTTCACATCCCACCGAGAGCAACCCTTCTTCATCATGCATGTGAGATCACACACCGACCTCCCAGGTTTCATTGCTGAAGGCAACAGAAGGGCCGACCAGTTGGCCCTGCCTGTGCAGAGGGTAAATCTCCCTGACATGTTTCAGCAAGCGAAAATGAGCCATGCCATGTTCCATCAGAATGTCCCAGCCTTGGTCAATATGTTCCATCTAACGCGTGACCAGGCTAGGGCCATTGTGGCAATGTGCCCCAGCTGCCAAAAATACCAACTGCCATCTTTGGGCACAGGGGTCAATCCCCGAGGCCTAAGCAGCTGTGAGGTATGGCAAACAGATGTTA
The DNA here is from genome assembly GCA_026261815.1 of Monarcha castaneiventris obscurior. Classification (NCBI taxonomy): domain Eukaryota; kingdom Metazoa; phylum Chordata; class Aves; order Passeriformes; family Monarchidae; genus Monarcha; species Monarcha castaneiventris. Next base: position 15,070,367 of record JAMPIT010000575.1, read on the forward strand.
CTCATGTCCCCAGCTTTGGGAGGCTTAAATATGTACGTGTCTCCACCGATACTTATTCAGGAGCAGTTTTCGCATCGGCTCATGCTGGAGAGAAAGCGAAGGACATCACCAACCACCTTACCCAAGCTTTCGCAGTCCTTGGAGTCCCAAAAGAATTAAAATCAGACAATGGGCCAGCATATGTCTCTGCCGCAGTCTGCAAATTTCTACAGCAATGGGGAGTCACACATAAAACAGGGATTCCGTACTCCCCCACTGCACAATCTATAGTAGAGCGCACCCATCAGACTTTAAAAAGGGTTCTCGAAAATCAAAAAGGGGGGGACGAGGTCCTGACCCCAGTGGTAAGACTAAGTAAGGCGCTCTTCACGATTAACTTCCTGAACTGTTCGTTTGAGAACCCTCATCCACCTGTTGTAAGACATTTTAGAGACAATATAAGAATTAACCTGAGAGAAAGGCCTCCGGTCTTGGTTAAAGACCTGGAGACAATGCAGATTAAGGGACCCTACAAGCTTTTAACCTGGGGCAGAGAATACGGCTGTGTGTCCACTCCAACAGGACCGCAGTGGGTCCCTGGAAAGTGGATCAAACCATACTTACAGCCGACCTCAAAGCCTCCAGACGCAGTAACTTAACACCTTCATAGTTTTCCTGTTCTTAACCCTATCCTTTTATGTTGCAGACAAACCACACAATGACAGCACCCATCCTCATTTGCCTCCTGTCGAACCTCGTTCTCCTACCAGTGACCGGATGGATAGTCCCCCAACCAAAGGCAAACATCTGGACCACTCTGGCAAAAGCCCTCAATCAATCTGGCCTTTGCCTCTCTATGGACAGCGCAAAGGACCCCATGTCAACATGCCTGGTGGGGATCCCCCTCTTACCTGATGAATATCCTTTTACGGGTAAGAAGCCAGATCTGGCCACATCCTGGGACAAGTGGACAAAGACCTACCCGCGTGCACAACAAGAGCCCCACGAATTGGCACTTATGGGCTCGGCAAAAGCCACTTACTGTGTAAATTTTTATCATAAAAAGACACACCCTCTTTCCCTAAATAAGGGACAAATTACCCTCAATGTAAACCCACACGATTCAGCCTATAACATCCAAAATTGGTGCGATTTTACATCAGACACTCCCGCTTTGTCCCCAAAAAAGCCCAGGGTCCTACCAACAGGGGTGTTTTTTATCTGCAGTGACCGGGCCTGGTCCGGGATCCCTTCCCGTCTGAAGGGAGGGCCCTGCACCCTGGGAAAATTGGCACTCTTGAGCCCCGACAAGAAACATTTAATAGATTGGAATTCCCATCAAATTAACACCCGTCCAAAAAGAGCAATTAGCAACATCAAAGAGGATTGTGACTCCGAAATTATTGATTGGCCTTATTCTAAAAGAGTTGCAGTCTCAACCTTTCTCCCATGGGTTGCAGCGGCCTGGGCCTTGGGACAAATCAGCCACATGGAACGTTGGCTTGGAAAGTATGCTAACTATACGTCCAAGGCCCTGTCCGAGCTCCTGGAGGACGAGGAAACCACCAGGCATGCTACCTTGCAGAACCGTGCTGCCATAGACTTCCTCCTGCTTACCCATGGACATGGATGTGAGGAGTTTGAGGGACTATGCTGTTTTAACCTCACCAGTCACAGCAAGAGCATCCATGCCAAGATTCAGGACATCCAGAAGCAAGTCGGCCAGCTCAAGCAGGAGGGGGAAGGGTGGTTCGAAAGCCTGTCCAACAACTGGGGACTATCCAGATGGACCTCTTCCATTTTAAAAACTCTTTTTGAAGTTATCTTAATCACCAGTTTAGTTGTCTTTATCCTTTCTTGCATTAAGCCTTGTTTTTTCAATTTAATAAACCGAAACGGGGGAGATGCTGCGGTGGCTCAGCCCAGCCCCAGGCTGCGCTCTCCTGATGCCCATCAGTTTCTCGCTATCCAATGGGTGGACGAGCCATCCTCTGAGGGTGTATCAGGGAGCGAGGACGAGATATAGAGCCACCGCCTCTCTCTCTAGAAAATTCTCCCAGTTCTGTAATTTTATTAGCTAAGGCTCTTTGTTCCTACCCCCTAAACTCTGTTCTTGGATATCGCAGTTGTCTGTCCCCGGTCCCTTGCCTTCCCGTTGGTCCCCAGCCGGCACTGTTAGCCACACCTCCTTCCCTTAAAAGTTGTTCCCGAAGCCTGATTCGGGGCTTATCCGTCCCTGTCCCATCCCGGCAATAAATCTGTTCCTGCATACCATACAGAAAGCCTCTCCCTGCTTCTTTGTCTCTGCACCTCGGCTCGCCACTCCACCAGGCAACCTCTCGGGAGGACTGTCCCAGGGGAGTGAGTACTGACAAGCGGCCGCTTGTGGACTGTGGCAGCAGTCTCACAGCTGAGTCGCCGCAGCTCCCTCACACATCTGCAGCTATCCGGACGAGGGGCTGAGGGGACGAGGCAGTTTTCATTCATGTTGCTGGACATCTCCAGCTATAAGATACTGAGGGTTTTATGTCACAATAGTAAATCCTAACACATAGTCCACTGGGCATTTGTGTCAAATTGCAGAATGATACTTAGGTTAGACAGCATATAATTGTGGATACTTCCAGAGGACAAAGCAGGCATTTTCAGGAACCTGAGGTGACTAACATATAAGTGCAAGGAAGAATGTGTTATACAGAAAATAAATAGCCACAGGAAAGCTTGGAGAGATGCATTTCTCCCGTAGTCTCTGTTGGCTTCACTATATATATGAGAACAAACTCGAGTGAGGGAACAAGAGGCAAAGATAAATTGTGCCAGAGTAGCTTGGCTTTCCACCCTCCTGAACCTTGATGTGCACAGATGGAATTATTGGGTGCACAGGCGATGTGATTGATTCCACAATGCCCTCAGGCCAAGGAGGCAAAAGCACAAGGCTGTGATGCTGGAGAAAGATGGGAAGAGGCTTTAGTGAATGGCTGCATACAGGCATCTTATTTAATTCCTCACATCATGATAGTTTGTCAATGTTACCTTAGTTATTGTTGAGCATCTCAGAGCCAAAATACATCCAAATGATAAATTTCCATGTACTTAATAATTTAAACCTATTTTGCATGACTCCAAATGGAACATTAAAAGTGTGAAACAGAAGAGGTCATTTCGCTCACATTCCTGTAGGTACGTTAAAAATAAGTGGATGAATCCAAACTCAGCAGGTATGTCTGCGAGTCCTATGTCAAAGCTGAACATAAAGGAAAGTCCAATCTAAGGAAATTAAGTTTTGTAAATGACTGGCATCCATAAACACTTATGGAAAATATCTCAAGATTTTCATACACCTCTGCTCTCTCTCCTACTAGACTGCTTATGAATCTAAGCTTCTTAGACCAACAGTTAAAGATGCCACAACCCAAACAGTCTAGCCCAGGACATTTCAGTATCTGCACCTCTGCCTCATCTAATCCTTGCATCCCAGCAGCATTGGGACTCCAGTCAGAGTAAGGGTTTCAGATCTTCCCACCTCCTTCCCCTACTGATGAAAGCAAGGTAATCTTTGAAGTCGTAGACATGTTTTCTGTTTTCCCCAGAAAAAGCAGATGAAGATTTTCAAAACCAACCCAAAAAAAATCTTCAGCTCTTTGTTTGCAAAGCAGATTCCAGATGCTGTGCTGTCCTGAAGCACAGTGTAAGCATTTTCAGAGTGTCAGAATTTCCCCAGCACAAAAATGCTGAGTTTTTAGTTGCTCTCCTGGCAACTCACTTTCAGATCAGATGCATTTTTCTGTTGAAAGAAGCACGTTTTCACAAATGCAGAATTTTCTTGTTCGTTTAGGGTAGTGGAAAACAGCTTATGTGCAGATATTCTGTGTCAAAACCAACAGCATATTTTTCTGGATACTGTCTTAAAAGAATTAATCTGAAGCTTTTCTATTAAGATTAATGAACCCTATTCATTAAAATACTCTGTAAAGAGAAGAGAGAATGGACACTATCAGTGTATAGTCAGCAATTCTTACAAATTGCAGAAGCCCTGAGGAAAATTCATGTTCTAAATGAGTCAGTGTATGATTGAAAGTGACACATCAGGGAAGCATATTCCATTTTATGCTGTTTATGATGGATTTTATTTAGTTTGCCAGTGATTTTGTGTTTCCATTGTTAGCAAGTGTGCATCTGCTGCTTCAGCACTCCAAGGTACCAGCTTCAATTAATGTAAAATTAAGATATTTATAATGTCTACTATGCTAATGCAACAGGGAAAAAGGATAGTACAGGTCAGTTCCTATCTCAGTTAAATCAGAGGTATGGGCTTTTAAAAGGCAAACAGTGCTTCTATTAACATGAATATTCCACACATATCAAAGTCATGCATGTGCTTGGTTATGGCAGAGGCTAGGTACCAGGGGTACAATAGTATGTATTTGTTCTGCTAAATTTGGTGCCAGACTGCCATTAATAAAAGGAATAACACCTTGAAACAAAGTCAGGTCATGTCTTCTCAGTTTTGGAGCTACCAGTATTTTTGCAGTCCTAGTCTTAAAGAGCGCTCATGAGAAAACAAGCAGTGCCATGCCTTGTCTACATACCGGCTTGTGTTTATGGAAGATCTTTTCCCCCCTTTTTAATTCCAAGTCTTTGCTAGATTTTACTAGTTGATGAAATAATAGACAGTCCTCCGTTAAAATGTCAGTAGTCTGCACAATTCCCATCTGGGCTTAATGTCACCTGGATTTAGCTTCCCACTCCTTCCACTGCTCTCCTTTCTTTCTCCCTCATCACACCCACACAGTCACGGACACAAAGGACACCATCCTTAAAAGTAGGGGAACAGGGAACAAACATGCACTCGTCATCTCTGATCCTTTCTTTCAGACTCATTGATATTCCAGCTATCTATGGTCAGTATCTGCACATCTTGATTTAGTAAAAAACAGACATTGGTTGTAAGTGAGCTCACTCTGTATCAATTGTTCTTTGAAGTCTCCACAATAAAACCTCAAACCCTGAATGAGGCATTGTAGATGTATGAAAACAGTACATCCAATTCAGTACCCTCATGGAAAAGTTCCTTACATCTCTTTTGCTTCCTCAAAATGAGGTTTAACACACATGCAAACACACATTTCAAAATGATATCTCAAGTTCATGTATAATCCCTTATTGAAATCTTTCCCAGGAAAGGGTGGAAAAAATCCTGAAATTATATATATGCTACTGTTAATATCCGTACCAGTACAGTCACCATAACTGTCAGTAGACAGACACAGGGCACACAATTTGCTAAACTGTTTGATTGAAGAACCTTGCTGAGAAACGACTAGAAAAGAAAAACTAAACTTGGGAAGAGAGCATAACCTGAGTTGTCATTTAGTGCTTTAGAAGCTGATACAGATAAGTTCAGAAACAAAGTGACTCTATCCAGTTTTCAGACTCACCAGCCCATCATAAGAGAGTCATATGTTCACTGCCCTCATTAAAAAAAATATCTCCATAAGTGGTTAGAATTAATTTGACTTCCTTTGCATTCACCATGATACTGGTTTTGTTGTCTCTCCTCAGCTTCAAATACTACTAACTGCTAACTCTAAGTACTTCTGTTGGCAGGAATATACATCACAGATCAAGCCTGTCATCAAGGAACTCTAAAATCAGGGATCTGATCAAGAATGAGGATTATCTAGATATTTCTTTCCTAAAATTTAAACACGATGGGTGTTGAGCATCTCATACACTCATCAGTACCTAATGTAGTCAGGAGCACATCTAGCATGTTTCCCACAGGATCTCTATTATCTCACCAGAATTCAGCTAATTTACAACAAAAAACACAGAAACCCTGCTGTCTCTTCCTCTCCTCTGCTACTTCAGAAAACCAGTGAAGAAATCATTAATAGGAACTATTTTCCTCAGACTAACTGATACGGGCAGGAAGTACGAAGAATGCAAATATCACTCCTGAAGAGCTCTTAGGAGATATGCTCATCCAAGAGCCACCTAAACAGAATGTTAGAAGACCCTGAGCTTCTTCTGGACAACACTGTCAGAATTACAGAGAAACATACATACAAAGCCTGTGTCTAGTACACTCTGGAGCTCTAGAGATGAAATTATTAAAGCTCATATGCTAGTCCTGAAACACATGTGAGAAAACACAAATATTCTCTGCAACAGGCAGAATTGTATGTATTTATCAGTGGGTTAAAAAAAGCTCTCTGACAATTGTGCAGGTGCTGAAAATTTCATAAAATACGGCTTCTTAGCTAATCCTGCTGCTGCGAACTACAGCACAGTGGCTGAGCTAGTGAAGGTTTCCACAAGAATAAGGGAAAGGAAAACAGTGCAAAAACTTTGGAGTCCTTACTAGATGAAAGTAAATAATGTACAGCCTGTAGCAATCAGCAGTGAGACTCCCATACCTGCAGCTCCCAGAAACATGTTTAGAAAGGGGATATACTTTCTAGGGACATAACTGTGTAATGGTAGCAAGACAATGGCAAATGAGGTGATTTCTCAGAGAAGGTACTAAGTTTTCCCCAAGAACTGGAAAATATACAAGGCAGTGTTGGGTGCTGTGTAGGAAACCGAGAAGGAAGAACTTCGGTAATTAGTGGTGGATTTGATTTACAACTCTGGAAGAAACTTGTTCTGGCATAATTAACAGAGATTTATAGTCCTTAAGAACGAGAAGTACAAACCTATGTTTCTATAGTTACAAGTAAAAGTGTGTGCTGGGTGTTATGGTGGAGGGTTTTAAGTATAATAAGGTAACTTTATAATTCAAGTAAAGGATTTAGATGTTATAATAGAAGTACATGGGGGTACGTGACATGACAGGTCATTGGTTAAGAGACCTCTGCATTGCAGTGGAAAAGAATTATAGCTGATAGGTCAACAGGTCAAAACAAGGTGTCGTTTTGAATGCCCATTGGATTAAAAAGCTATAAAAGGAAATGTAACCCTGAATCTTGTGACTATTCACCATTTTGGTGGTGTGTTACTTAAACTCTCATGTCTTGAGACTGATGCCGTGTTTGTTATTTTAAGTAATAAACCTCCTAAAACGCTGATAGTACCATCTCTTTAATTAAGAAGTCCGATGAGTGGAGGAGTGCTGGGAAAAAGCATTCAGAGAAGAAATTTATGGTTCCTGTGAGTAGCTTCTGCTAAGCAAGGAGCTTGTAGCAAGCACAGCTACAAAGCGGCTCCCCGAAACAGCAAGGGCAGTCGTGAGAAAAATTAAGAAGTGGTGCCCCTACAAGGGGCACAGTTACATGCTAAAGTTACTTGAATTTCTTTCTATATATATTTAATGACTTACATCTTTTTTCAGAATTTAGGTTCTGTGCTTTAAGCAGACTTCAAAATACTTGCTGTGAGGTATATGAGGTAATCATGCCTGTTTCACAGATTTTACCTTAAAGTTGTGGAGAGCTGCGAGTCTTTGACTCAGGAGTCCTCTGCGCTCCCTTGGAGGAGAGAAGCCTGAGGGCAAAAGGACTCAGAGATAAGAAACCTCTCTCAGGTTACTGAACCATCCCCCGCATGCCTTGTTTCTCTTTGGTAATACCTTGGTGAATTGGTTTCTACTCCACCCCCTGCTTTTCCCGTAAAAAGGGCCCTGGGTCTGCCCTGAATCAGGGAGCTGTTGTCCCTGGCCTCCCCTTCACAGGGACTGCTGGACAATTAAAGCTACCTCTGTGGAACTGCCACACAACAGCTCCTGTCTCTCTGTCCTGGAGTTTGCCTCGGGTGATTTCACAAAGAGCTGAATCACAAGAGCTGGAATCACTTGTAGCTGAGAAATCTCACTACACTTGCTGAAATCACCCACTGTCCAGGGAGGCTTGCCTTCTGTTATACATGAAATAACGAGTTGGCTTTTGCATCATCAATGCTGTTAATTGATTATGTTAGTTAATGGTTGTAAAGTTGTTAATGAAATTATTGCATAATTAGAGTTGTTAAAGTTGTTAAATATTCTATAAAAGTCAAATATCATAGTTCTATAATTACTCTACTATGTTATTACCATGTTTAAAAGCCTAAAGGTTCATTAGAAAAGTTTGTAAGTTCATAATTAAATGAGTTATTGTGGGAGAACAGGCTCATAAATGTGACTGCCTGGCTAAAGATGCTGAGAATATGAAAACTATAAGCGAGATTGAAATGAAAACAAGCTTTGCATTACCCAACTCCAGTTACTGAACAACTGGAAAACAATGGTGTAGCCAGCTGAAGATAATCCCCTTTGATTAAACAATGCCCTCTGCTTGCAGAAAGGTCCAAGGGTCAGAGCAGACCCTCCCAGCTTAGCAGAGGGTCCAAAACATAGTTTTTAGAGTTTAAAATGTAATCCCATATGGTAATACAATGATTCCTATAGGCTGTATGTAAATGTTATAAGATTTGTAGCTTGTTCTAGATTGGTTAATGGAAATTAGAATATTCAGCACAAAAGATGATTTATTGTGCTGCAAACGGGAACTCGCTCTATTGCTCTCTTGCTCTTGCTCTCTTGCCTTGCCCTCTTGCTTTTACTCTCTTGCCTCTCTCTTGCTTTTGCCCTTGCCCCTTTTCTTCCTACACCACTTCTGCACCCCTGCATCTCTTCACTGCTTCTCCGACCTGCTTCGAGCTGCGTCTGGCAGCTCCTAGCAGGTCCCCTTTACACCCACGCCTTCATCAAGAAATCTCATGCTCTAAGACCAGCTCGAGATCTTCTGTCTCCCGTTTGTCCCAACTGTCCGAAACCCTACACTCCAGACCTCAACAAGTTATATTTCAGACAAGGAGAAACCCACAAGCACCCAAGATCTATATTTAGCCCCACCAAGGGACCTGTCACAGGCTCCATGGAAACTGTGAATTTTAATGAGTAAAGCTCCCACTGAAAGAACAGATGACATCATCCTCAAGCTGAACCCCTAGCAGCAAACGAGATATTGGCCAGAGACTGACATCATGCTTAAATTAAAGACCTATCATATAAACTTTAAAAGGACTTGACCAATCACTTACAAGCTCGGAGGCAGGACTGTGGGTGGGAAAGGGAGGGGCTAAAGGGGTATAAAACCGCCTGTCATCTGACAAAAGTCACTTCTTCTGTACTGGACTAGCCTTGGTGGAAGCTCAGCGCTGTGGTCTCCAGGCCAGCCTTGTTAAAAGCCTTGCTTGGGACTAGGCCAAGCAAACTCAGCGCTGCGAGTCCTTGCTCTGGGTTTACAGCCGTATTGACTTATAGAGTCTTTGATCACTGTGGTTCCCGGATTTTTGATTTTGATTGAGAATTTTATTTGAGTATCGCAGTTTTTCTTTTCTTTTATAAACAAATTATATTTTTATTTTATCTAACATCAAGAGTTGCCTTTTTTAATGACATCTTTGTGCCTAGAAGAGTTGTTCTTTGCTGGACACTCTTTCTAGGAAGGTCCTGGCTTCTGGTACCTAACCAGCATCAAACCTCCTTGCGATAATTGGTGACTATTGAGTTCAGCTCCATAGTAACATTATGGGACAGTGGGTTATTGTTTGGTTTGGTTTTGACTCTATGTGGTCACAAATTACCTTCTTATTTTAGTCATTATCTTCAGAGATTGTCATAAAAAAGGCTTTTAAGGGACAGAAAATTATTACAGGTCAAAATATTTCACTGTTCATTTGAGAGAGGGAGGCAGAGAGACAGAAAGAGAATACAGATTAATACTGCACATTCATTTTGGAGGAAAGTGTATTGCTACAAGAAAATGGCTCATTTTCTTCTGTGCCATCCGCAGTCTTTGGTTAAGGAATCATATCATATACCACAGATGTGTTGCTTACTTGGGAGATTAACATCTCAGCTGTCTCTCCATTTTAAAGAATATTTTACCATAAACAGAAATACAGAAGTTAGGAAATTTCCAGCATTTTTTCTGAACTGCCAGGCCAGTATCCCCTGATCTTAAAGGCCATTGGATGATGAAAGATTATGGAGCAAGAAAGATCCAGGGCATACCCTGGCCTTAAAAGAGTCCAAAATAAAAATCAGCAACAAATGGTCTCTACAACTTTTCAGAGAGTGAACCAGTCTATCTCTTTCCTCAAGCCCACAGAACAACAATGACTTACTGGTTTCCTTTGTCACTCTTACACCTTTTAAAATTCATATAATTTACCGCAAGTTTCCTCTTCCTTGTTTCCCAAGCCATATAAACTCAGTCAAAAGAGTCAGATAAAGATACAACAGAAGAACTTGTTTGTGACCTTGGAAAACACAGAAAATTATGATGTCTGGGTTTTTTTCCTTTCTACATTTGCTGGCTATAATTAATTGTAGTAAGGAATGCATTTAACATTAGACTTTGGAAGAAGTTATGTTTTGCTAATATCCATGTTTTATTTCCCTTTATAGGAAACCAGGTACTTTTGAGGTGCTGTATACAATAGTCCTGTAAAAATAAAGGTTCTTTAAGAAGAACGTACGGGTTTCAAGGGAGAAGCAGGTAACTGATACTTCTAAGCAACTAATTCAATCAGAATCCACAGAGGCCTGAAAATGAGCATCTAAAATTTGAATGGCATATGAGGCTTGAATGGCTATGAGGTAACATCTTCTTTATAATGTCATTGCCTTGCTCTCCTTTGAGCTGAGGGGATAAAGAAGAGGGGAAAATAAGGAAGTGGCACATTTTGAAATATTTTCTTATTTGCATTAGCAACTATCCTTTTCATTTAGCTTTTCTCATTTAAATTTTTAATACTGATTTTTTTTACACACAACCCAGTACAACAATCACCTGTGGAAGGCTTTGTTCATAATTGCAATGACTTCTGTATTGTACTAGAGAAGATGAATATTGATGTCACTGCCTTGAGAATTTATAATGTAATAAAACACTGTGATGTACAGCACAGACTGTCATTGTTTACCAGCCTCATTCCATTTGAGCAATACCCATTAGAATACTTGGATGATTTTCCTACTAGTAAATGGTATTTTTACAGGGACAACATCAGTCTGTAAGCACGTTTTTCTCTTTTGTGACATATGAACAGGGACATGAATAATTCTCTGCAGAATTAATTTTAGCTTTGCAGCATGCTGCAGACTAATACAACAGCAAATAGAGAAATATTTGGACAGAGCCATTAAGCAACATGATTCTGGGATGTTTTTTGCACTTTCTGAGGTTTACAAGTGATGAGCGTTGGCTTTAATGACAATATTGAAGTTCAATAGAGACAAATATCTGAAGCAGTTTTAAGAGATTATTTGTGTTATTAGTTGCTTATCACAATACTGGCGACAGAGGTAAGCAGCAAGCAGCAACTAAATCCTGTGATTTTATGAAAAGTGATCATTCAACTATATACAAATAAAAATTTTTAAAAATCAACAGATGTACAAGCAGTTTTGCATTTTCATTGTCAAATTATGTGGCTCATTGTGGATGGTGGAGAATGTTGGGGATGTTAATCAGCTGCTCTTCAGGAAAATCATGGACAGAAAGGAAGGCATAATCTGAAAGGATTTAGGGCAAACCAGCATTCTCACAGAAAATGGAGAGCTGGAGAGAAAATGGACATGAGAGGCACAAGGAAGAGGAAAGACCCTCTAATTTTCTCATTCAGTCCAATCACATGCAGGAAACAGAGCAAGAGAAGTTTTGGATTTATTTGCTAATGAAAAAGTAGAGGTCCCAATCTATAACTGCACATCATGGTTTGAAGGAACCCCAGAATTTTTCATCTTCCAGTCTGAAAATGTTGGTTCCTCTCCTACATTTCCTTCCTTTCCTTTGGGCAATTGGAATCCCAGATATTTAATATTAGATTATTTTTTCCATTATTCAGGGTGACTGTATATCTTGAGTTACAGTGCAAGATGTAACCAAAAGTACGTATTCTCTCACCATCTACCTAACCTGTTAAAATAGGTGGGGCAGTGTTCTTTATCTTCTCCATGACTCAGCCTTGATAACACCCTCTGGGGAAGCAGCCGCCACTCTGTGGGGGACAATCTCCGTAATGGGTCTTTAAAGCGTCGTAAAATGACTCATAAAATTACGTCATCCCATTGTGAGATGCCCCACCCTGAGGGGAGGAGCTGAATATTCCTACCTGTACAGTTACACTACCGCTGGATTCTCAGATGGCAAGAGTACTAACCACCACTGGACCTCAAGAGAAGGACCAGATCTTTCTACAGGATCACTGCTTTGACAAAACCACATCCGTCATTCCAACAGGACTGTAGCCACCATTTAACTGGACTGTTACCACTAACAGGGTGTCAGGTTGTATTCTAACTTTGTCGGTTTAAGCCAGTGTTTCTGTATGTCCTGGTTTGAAAGCAAACCAGTGAGAGACTCCAAGTCAGAAATACAATTTAATAGGGGGGAAAAAAAAAAAAAAAAAGCAATAGTACAAAAAAAAAAGCCACTGACAGAGTCAGAATACAACCTCACACCCGGTCAGTCAGGGTGTTGGTAGCAGTCTGGATGAAGTGGTCCTGTTGAAGTGGTGATCCTGTAGAAAAGAGTCTGGTCTTCGCCTGAAGGTCCAGTAGTGTAGCTCTTGTTCTCGGGGAGTCCCGTAGGTAAGGGCTACCTGTGGTGTTCCATACCTCTGATTATATACAGATGGGAATGCTCAGTTCCTCCTCCTGAGCAGAGCATCTCACAATGGGATGGTGAGTCATGAGGTAAGGCATTAACAGGAAATAGTCCAGAGAGAGTTATCTATGAGTCATGCGGCAGAGTCCTTGATTGCCCATTAAACAGAGATAGCTCCCGGAGGGAGTTCTCAAGAATGAGTCACAGTAGGAGACAACGAACACTGCCCCACCTGCTTTAACAGCTTGTGAAGATGGTGATAGAATACCTACCTTTGGACACATCTTACATTGTAACGTAGGACACCATACTATTGCCATTATTTTAATTTTCCTATTAAATTGCAGTTCCAACTTGGAATCTCCCACTGGCTTGCTTTCAAACTAGTACACTGTAGCAGAAAAACCCAGTGAATATCCATCTGGTATTCATGAAGCTGCCTTCTTAAATATGGCCTGTTCTCTCTCATACCAGTGAACAGCATTCCACTAGTTTGACTTAAGCAGTGATCAGCCCCAGAGTAGTATCAAGTCCGTGGTCTTTCTTATATTATGTACAAAAGCAGGTGAATTGCATGATTATTAGCAATTTATATTGCACTTCAGGTCTCCATTTCTCAGTTTGTAATTGTTGACCTCAAGGGCTGCATCAGCTCTGTTCTGTTACAAATGCAGTGACAGCACCCTCAGTAACAGCTCCAACTGCCCATTCCTTCTGCATTCTGGACTGCTAGAGGAACTTCCTTGGGACACCCTCACCACACCAAGAGGGAAGTTGACCTATGGCTTTCTCAAGTGTCCACATACATGGTGTCTGAATGACAACTCTGAACTTATGCTCAAAATGTAAATAAATATTTACATCAGAATATTGTGTTTCAAATGAATCACAACATTATTAATACTACTACAAAGGGGATTTCGGTTATGGGAGGTTTTGAATGAGGGTTATGAATCTTCCTTGTAATTTGAGGCACAGGGTTTTGTGGGATGGATGGATGGATGGATGGAGGTTATAAGAAAATATTCACTGATCAAGAAATTAGTATTTTGGTCCAGCTGTACTCCCAAGTAATGCAGTTAAAATATTTCCCTGCTGAAAAATGTACAAAAAAACACCCTAAAAGCACAAAACCTTTACTAAGTAAAATGCATTTCCATACTAAATCTGAGTACACAAAAGTAAATATTTCACTTGTCTTTTAAATATGCTTCATGTATCTTATAGCATACATCTTACATTTTCCTAATAAGGAAAATGCAGGGTTTACTGTTAATGGCAAGATTTTATCCCTCCGTATTATGCTCCGAAAATGTATACCTGAAAAATGTATGTCAATACATGCCAAGTTTTATGTGAACAAGCCTTATTAGATAATTGTTTTCTGTCATTATCATGACTGAGTCCAATTAATCAGTGAAACCTAATTTCTATTTTTTTCAACAAAAGTTAAAGGGCAGAATGATTTCTTATCAGTCACCATGATATTTATTTCCAATAATGAAGACTGGAAAATTATGGTAATAACAAAAGCGAGATATATATATTCCTAGAAAAAGCATTTTTAATGAAAAGCCACAGAGTTGCTTAATGGAAAACTGAGGCAGAGGGAAGCTTCTTGCATTCTGATCTTCTCATAAACTTGTTTCATGGAAAATATTTTTCAAGCTAGATAGCAAAGGGAAAATAAATGAGTTGATGTCTAACATTTAGTTGTAACTGCAGAGGTCATTTATACAGACGTTATTTCATTTCATTTGCCTAACAAGCAAGGGCTTATCTTCTTAATAGCTTGTGAAGGAGTCTTTTTCCTTTTTTTTTTAAAGGACAAAAACAAATAAAATTTTATATTCAGTTACTCATCAGTACTCTTCCATGACATGGACAAATTTCAAGTGCAACTAACAAGCCATCTGTTTTTATCTAGGAAAAAAAACCCCATATTTTAGAGATTATTTTAAAATTAACCACTGTTAACTACTGTTACTGCCTACTATTCCCCAAGATAGTCTCTCTTTTCAACATAAACAGTGTTTCGGTATGATGGCATTTTGTCTGTTCCATAGCTAAGGAATTGTAAATCCACCCTTTCCGGCCTCTTTTTCCAGTGTAAAGCACTGGGGATCCTCAGTCCAGAGGATGTGCACAGGCTAGACTGGCAGAATCCAGTATTTTCAGACTTCCTGTGGAGAGAGGAACTTTCAGTATAAAGAGGGGTGCTATGGGAAGGTTGTCACTAAGTGTGACAGATTACAGGTGTGTCTTCTGTTTCCTGGAAACTTCCTTCATAGACACCACTGTTGACATTGCCGTTTCCAAGGTCCATAAAAGAGAGAAAGACATAAAATGTCTGAATTTTTTCTCCCTATATATCTTCATGTTTTCACAAATATTTTCATCTGGTTTCATAAGCAGAGGCAGCAGAAAGAAACCTTGTATTTAGCACGGACTCCTATGAGTCTCCATAAGGATTAAGGATGTGCTGAGAGGAGGTGTTATTCAGTAGTTCTGTATCTACTATTCCACTTTTTGTGAAATGCCAGCAAAAAATTTTAATCTTTCAAAAAACTAACACACACACACACAAAGATACGTTGCGATTCTGGAGGCTTATCAAAGCATGACATGACGAATCAAGCATTATCCTGTTCAGTGATGGAAATAATTCCATTTTACAGTTAATGCTATATAGTTTTCTGTATGCATTTTGGGATAATAACTACATTGCAGGCAGTAAAAGTATATACTATCATCTTTTTCTTCCTCCAAATGCTTAGTAAAATAACAAGTTCAAATATGTGCACAGATATTTGTGTTTCTCATTGGATTCCTTTTAGGCCACCTACTCAGAACAGCACAATTGAGATACCTGCAGCATCCACATCACGTGTATTGTATAAATAGCTCTGGGAGTTCAATAAAGAGCCAAATCACACAACAGCTTTCACAAACAGGAGACTTCATTTGATAAAGGTGAAAAGGTCAATCCCCCAATTTCCAAATTGTTTTTTCCTTTTGAAACACTAAAGGATAAGTGATTGAGATGAGGACAGAAGGGAGCAGGTCAATTTTTGCTTTTTCTTTATCATTTATCTAGGTATTGGTTCTAAAATGGTGTTGAATAAATGTAACAATACACATTGCAGATGATTAAATGCAACACTCACAGTAGATAATATGGGATTATAACAGACAGTGAATGAGACAAAATGTGCTGCTGCAGTAAAAAAAAAAAAAAGTCCAGTACTGTGAGAAGGCTCTAAAATCAAAAGTCCTCTAATAGCATGATGTTGTTTGAACAGCTAAAATGGATTATCATCTGTCTGGGTAGGTGTGTACTTCAGCATCCCACATTTTTGTTAAAAGTAAAATTCAAGAAGCAACTGCCATCGAGAGAAAACCTTCAAATAGATTTTCTCTGCTGGCAAAATTACCACTTCTATTTTGCACTTTACAAAGAAATACAAAGCTGTGGGTTTGTATTAGAATTGATTTTTATTTATGCCAAGAGAACTAGATAGCTATATGAATAGATTGCAGCAAACAAACACAAAAATTCTATGTACATGCACATGCCTTAGTTGCATCAAAGGTCAAAAAAAAGCTACCGTGTGAGGCCTCTAAGGGTTTATAAATGTAAAACTTAAGATTTTCTGTCAAATTAGTTATGTGTTTGCCATAGGAAGTGGTACTATCTGTAGGCGTTATGCTGATCATCCTAGTACTTTAAATTCTCTCACATCTCTGTTTAATAGCGCTTCCTCAGATGTTTCATGTTAAAGCAATCCCCTGATTTGCCATCTGGGAGGACTAGTCTGAGCTAGTTCATAGCTTCTCCAAAATACAAGTTTAATTTTGCTGACCCTCCCAAAACAGAAAGAGAAAGCAGAGGGAGAGAGGGGGCAGACAAATGGGTGAGGGGAGCAGGGTAAAAGACAAGGGAGGAGATACTTTAGAATCAAGATTTACAGATCCTTGAGGATTGCTACTAGCAAGGAGCTACCTCCTTTCCAGCCAATAGCAGAAGCAATCAGCCTATATAACAATGAGTGGAAGTAGATGTAGTCAACCTGGCTTACCAGGTCTTCCTCTATGTACATGGACCAGCAAGTGTACTGCAAGATTTTCTTAGTTATGCATAATTTAATCAATTGTGATCTCCTTTTCATAAGGAAAGGGCAATGCCCTTATTCAAAAACAAGTCCCACAAGAGTTTTGTTTCCAAACACTGAAGTGCTGTTTTTTCTCTGTGAAAAACATAAGAGCTTTTTTAAAGGGCAAATGTACTTTCCCCCTATTTACATTCCAGGAAATTGTCTAACCATGTAGTTGTACTTCTTACACAAATAAAAGAATGACACCCTGCATGGACATTTTCACAGAGAACATTTTAAGCTGTGAAATTTTCTAAGAAACTGAAAACAGGATCTTAATACAAAAAAGTCAGATTTTAGATGCAGACCCTGCCTGTACATACCATGGAGGGGGGAATCACCCTGGCTTTGTCTTGCTGCTCAGTGCCTGAGCAAAGGTTTTGCTCTAGGGAGTAGAGTTAGGGCTATATAAGGAATGTCAGTATCTCCAACAGATAGCACGGCACTGCAGGGCAGATACGTCAGGCTCCCTCCACCAGTCCACTTCTACTGAGGAGGAAGGAGAAGGCAAGGATATTTCTTTCAGTCCAGTGGTTTCAGGAAATGGTATGCTGCCAATGTGCCTCTCACATTCATGGTCTGCAGTAAAGGGACCATATTTGTGCATATAAAATTACTTTCACCTATTGAGGAAAAAACCTTTTAAAAAACCACGTACTTATACCTGCATTTGTGAGTGGTATCCTTAGCATCTGAGACAGATGGGTTCTATTAGACAGAAGCAGTGAGGCCTCACAGACTCCTAGGATGCTATGTGCAATGACATTTCTACATTGGCTCCATCCGTCCACCCTTGCAAATATCTCATGCATTTTTTTCTTCTGCTTTACTAAGCAGTGTAATACATTCTTTTCTGCATTCTCCTTTAAAATTCATCTTACTGCTTGCTAGTCCTTCTAACAAAAAAACCCCAAAACAACCCCATCATATTCCTTTCTCCTTGACATGAGTGTGGTTTCCCTCCACTTCAGTTTCTGTTCTTCTCTGTACCACCTATGTAATCTTTCTGTGCAGTCTCTGATGACACACTGGACACATGCTGTCTGTCCTACAGGACCTTGATCCTACACAGTGAACTGAGCAGAAGGACAGGGAGCATCTACAACTGCGAGGGAAAGCCTGCTCAGTCCCTGGAGGCCAGGAGGGCTTATGCACAGATTGTTCAGTTGGATGTTGGATGTATCCATGTACACAGGAAAAACCTGTCAAGTACTTAGAATACACTTAGGTGAGAAGACTCACCAAATACTGAATTTTTCAAGCTCTTAATAGAGTACTGCTGGGTACTTGTATAATGACAATCATCTAGGCTAATCATATGCTCAAATTTGAGCCCATTTCCTAAAGATGGTGAAAATTGTTGATCCCAAAGGATCCCTTCCTATTTTCAGCACTCCTTCAAATCACAGATGTCCTAGAGGTGCCTTATAAATAGCTGCTTAATATGTTTAAGAGTGTGGGGGTTTTAAAGCTAATTTTGCTCTGCTGAAGCCTTCCAAAACTGTTTACACCTGTAAAGTTGTGGGCAACATTCCATATCTGCACTAGCTCTGGGCAAGACTCTGATAGCTCTGCACCTGGGGCACTTTCTTCCAGTAGCACAAAGTTATAGTATTCTCTCATTAACTTGGTTAAGGAGCTGTTTGCATTTTTTTCCCAAAATTCTTATGTGAGGAATAGATTGGAAGAGTTCTTTTCAGTCCATTACAAGTTTTTAACATCATGAACTTGATCAAGAAAGAAAAAGTTAATTTCCTAAGTAGTTGAAAATATGATGGAGACACAATTTATTTTCTAAATAAAGAAAATATTATGGATTTGGATGTTAAAATGGCTTATTCTTCCATTAGTACAACACTTAAGCTTTAAATGTTACTATTGCATTTACTCTGGATTCTTGCATACATAATAAGAGACCTGAAACCTTTAAAATTACTTGCTGTTGAACCGAGTTGGCTTTTAAATCCATCAAAAGTAAATAAATTGCAATGCAATACAAAAGAACTAGGAAAATAGGATGGAAGTGCTGTGAAAAGAAGCTGACGTGATGCTCCTGCCATCTTGTGGCTCTGGTGCACAGACTCCTAAGAATATAAATTCATTCATTTATACACTTCAACCAAGTTCCAGTATTAGCTCTCCTAGTCCCTATCTGTGGCACGGGATTGCCAGTAATAGTCGTGCACACGTGAACAGTTCAGATAAAGCATAGCCATGTATCAAAATCAAAACACTATGTCCTGATGGACAACATACCTGGAAAGAGAAAGGCATTCTTACTTTGTAGACCTCTTTACTTCTCCTCTGGGCTCCAGCCATGCTTTCCCAAAGGAAAGAAAAAAATGTTTTATTACATTTATAGAAACACAAGTATAACAAATATATATGCTCCTACCTATATATAAAAGTATTTTCAATGTATTTTTCTCCTAGAAATCCATACATTTGTATATATATGTACCATTCAAAATGTATGCATTTAAATATCTGTGATTCTTAGTTGGACCTGAATATGCCAGCAGATAATGTATATGGTCAGCCTTACTTACTTCAATTTCTCTTCTTCCTGAGAGAATCAAGACATATGATTACTTCCCCCACAACTGCAGCTTCCGGAGCTACCACATCAACTCAGGCAATCTGACCTGAATGTAAACCATTTAACTTAACCATCATGTTTCCATTCAGATAGATTCAGACTGAAATGAAATATTGAGCTTGTTTTCCCAATTGGAAAGCAGAACATTGCAACAAAATTGAAACCTAAGCACTGAAAACATCAATTTTGCAGACTTTGGTCTGTTCAGCTCATTGTGGTCACAGTCGGTTTACATTAGAAAGCCTTAATCAGATCTTATCAAAAGCCACCGGCTGATCAATCAGTATGAATGGAAACTGCTGTCTTCCTTCATTTTACTTTGGAGTCCAAACATAGAAACTGGCAATTTTTCTCCGTCCTGAGAACTTCAAGCCTGACCACATAAGATCAAGGCTTACATAGTTCATCCACCATCAGTTCCATAGAGCTAATACACACACCCACACAAAAACCGGAAAGAAATTAGAGTGTGAGCAGTGGGTAGCCAGGTTCTTGAGGTCCTCCAATGACTTCTTGAAAAGAGGCCATGATATGGGAATTTAGTGATACTACCCTTCAAAGAAGGCACATGCAATTGCTACTGCAGAGGAGTAAAGTGTTTACCATTACATCCTGGCCATATCCTATGACAATATATTAAATGTTCTTAATTTTTATATGAAAGGACTGGCACATTAGAGCACTGCCAAGACCACTCTGCTATAGATAGCCCTTTCTGATGAAAAAAGAAAACTGCATTTGGAGAGAAAAGATTGAATCAGCATCTTCAGGAGAGTAGAACTCTTAATATGATTCAGGAATTTTTACCATGGTAAAGAAATTACAGCTGTTCACTGAGAGGATATTGCTGCTGGTTCACTGAATATTCTTTGTTGCCAAGTGGCACAATTAGTTAGTTAGCAACTGTGGTAATTTCTCGTACACAGCTGGGATGAGTGGTTAAAATGGAAATTGAAAAACCCATTTGACTCCTTGGCTCTGTACAGGAGTGCTTTACCAACAGTGAAAACAATCCCAATATGGGGACTGTACTAATTGTGATTGTGATTGTGATTGTGATTCCAATCATTTGATTGGAAAATACAGATCAAAGGCTCCCATTTCACCATCATTTTAACAAAGCAACTGCCTGGGTCTGGAAGACTACTCTCTTTTCATAATCGCTGTAGCTGTGACTCAAGGGTCTGCTATCCCAGAAAAAAAGTGACTGTGACACATCAGCAAACTGCTTTGCACTCAGAGGTGTTCAGTGTGCAAGTGCTTCTCACTTTGATGACCCAGAGCTTTATCATAGATAGATGAGCATGTTTACTATATTATAACCCTCAGCACCAACATATGATTGTTAGTAAAAAAAGTATTGATGAGTCTTACTTTAAAAGTTTGTCTTGCCCAGGCAAAAAGACTTTTTTAGAGATTACAGATCTGTGGAGCTTGTAAAAGACCTCTGGAGGCCTGCTCAAAGCCGGATGAACTCAGTGCTTGTTGCTTAGTTGAATTATGAACACCTCCAAGGCTGGAGATTTCACAATCTCTTTAGAACATCTGCTCTAGTACTTGAATATCCTTATTGCAGAAAAAATTCTTAGTATCTCATTGGAGTTTCCTGTACTGCTCTTTATGCCCTTTATCTCTCGGCCCTTCACTGTTCAACTGAAATAAGTCTGGCTCCATCCTCCTTGTACTTGCTCATTCACTATCTCAAGGCAGCAAGTAAAATCCTATCTCAGCTTTCTCATCTCAACACAGAACAAAGCCAGCACTCGGTACACCACATTCTCCAGCCCATTCTTCATTCCAATTGCTTTCCAGGGAACTTTCTCCAGTATGTCTATGTCTCTCCTGTACTGTGGAAGCTCCAAACAGGCCACAGTAGTCCAGCCCAAATGCTAAAGGAGAAGGGAATAATCATGATCACTTCTCTGAGCCTGCTGACTACACTTTTGCTAATACAGTGGATGTGGGTTGTCCTTCCTTCATTGCACTTTGCTCATTCATTTTCAACTTGTGAACTCCTTTCTTGAAGTCAGAGCCCCAGTCTATGGATGAGGGTTCCATCATTTCACCAATGTGACAAGGCCCCTCTGGATCCACCCACCCTGTATTTTCACTATCCAATCTATATTTCACCAGCTGGCTACCATAGCATATAGCAGATTCTGGTTGGTATCTAAGGATCCTGAAGTTGAGGAATCAGAGTGCAAACAATTTTTGTGCAGCCTTTCTGTCCCTGGAATATCAGTTCAGATAGGAATTACATCTTGAAACTTGATATTAATACTATAAAATATTCTTTGCTTATGCTGATGAAAAAAATAACTGATGATTATCAGAAAGATGCAGTTTAAAGTCTTTGTTCAAAAATATTGAGGAGGCTAATACCAGGTGTCTTCAGGTTTCTGACGAATAGCTCTCCTAAAATATTTGATAGTTAATAACAAGCTCAACTGAAAGGGAGAGTTTTCAGGTGCTCTGAGAAACAGACTGATTTTTCCACTATAGAGTTATGTTTCCAGGCACTTCCATTTTTCTGAACAACTTTTTTCTGGCTGATGTCTTGCCTTCTCTTGTCCTGTTTATAAATTATTGCAGAAAAATCGGAGCAGCATCAAGTGAGACATTGGTAAAAATAAATTAACTTCTTCACTTATAAGAATATTATTACTTTTCACCTTTATTTGAATCAAATATCCTGGAGGAAAAAAAGGTTTAACCATGGGTAAATGCATTCTGCAGATGAGCTGGAATTGGATGAGCTATGATAATTGAAACCTGAATATGTAATCCATTACAATATGCTAGATCTCCATGCAAGACACTTCATTGGTGGAGGACCAGGCTTAATTTTCAGAAAGAAGGGTGAATATTTGTGTTTAACTGTATTGCAGTAGCACATACCAGAATTGCAGCCCACCACGGGATGCATCATCACCAGAATCCTGTAGCGCTGAATACCGTGCAGACAAGACACAGACTCTCTGCCTCAAGCAAATAATATCTAGGACCAGGACAAGAGAAAATAGAGAGAAATGCTAAACAATTTCTAAGAACATCAAGAGGAAAAAAATTTCAAAATTAGTGACATACTGAAATACTTGAAGTCCTCTATCAGTGACTCAAATTTCCAAGGTCAAGTTCTTCTGATATTAGAGAGAAAGTGTGAAATCCACAGGCCAAATTATAATTTTAACACCACTTTAGTACCAGTACACAGAGAATGTGTCAGTTTCATCAGTTACTTTTAACTTAAATGCCAGAAGTATGAGCTATTGATTTAAGAGTAGCCTGATAGTTGTGTGTTGCTATAGGCCCTAATTTCCTTTCTTAGCTCTTTGTCTTGTGTTTTAAGACCTTGAAAATTATGCATAATTGGATATTTTTTAAGTAACTGCTGTAAAATTAATTATGCTAAAACTAAGAAATATGAGGAGTAAAGTGGTGTTTGTCAGATTTATTTCATTCACCTGGTTGAATGCATTGTAAAAGTCTTAATTATACCATCACATGTTGTACAGATTTCTACCTCTCTCAGTACAGAGTACAAATCATCTCTCGGAACACATCGCTGATTCACAGCAAAAGAAGCACTTGCCCATAACACCTTGGTTTGATTTGTCATTGACATTGGGAGATGTAAACTGAAGTTGCAATCAAGATGGTTTTCTGAGTAAGACAGCTGAAATCTATCCCACTGAATCACATTTTATCCCTGCCTCTGTCACAG
Source organism: Monarcha castaneiventris obscurior (assembly GCA_026261815.1). Lineage (NCBI taxonomy): Eukaryota > Metazoa > Chordata > Aves > Passeriformes > Monarchidae > Monarcha > Monarcha castaneiventris. The sequence goes on from JAMPIT010000575.1 coordinate 15,093,419, forward strand.
AGACTCATCAGCTGAGCAGAAAAGCTTTTAAATTATTTTCTCAGGTGTCTACTAATTATGAGTTTCTCATTAAATGCCTGGATAAAAATCAAGCTCCAGACAACCTGAAGTTGGCATCCAAGACTGAAACACTTTAGACCTAAAATCATACTGTACTTCAGTTTCCCCTCTGTAAAAAACAAGCTGATATTTTTACATCTCTAGACATGCAGTATATTAAATAAATAAATTTATCGTAGTTCAGTAATCAAGATTACATGAGTTATTATTCTGTCTTCAAAGAAGGCAAATTAGAGTAAATATTGCAGTGAATCACACTATAATATTAATAAAACTTTAAATAGCTTCTCACTAAGTAAGCATAAATTAGGAACAATAAAAAAATGAACAGAATACATCAAAGAATTTATGCATAAGGGTCTTGCTCAGCAGTAAGGGTTCACACACAGAGAAAACCTTAATTTTTGCCCCTTTTTTATGCTCAGGATACTTGATCTTGCAGCAGGTTCCTTTTTACATAAGAGAAATTTTTAGTATTTAAATTTCAGGCAATCCCCTTCAATCTAGTCACAAATTACAAATACAGGATTATTTTGACAACTTTGCAATAATCAGCATATTTATACTGTGATATTGCCATCAAATTCGAAATGTTTTTTTCTTCAGCTCTAGAATAGGACAACTCACAATTGCAGCTTATCAGTAATACCTCATAACTATAAGAGTTTCAAATAAATCACTTCATTTGGTTCAGCGTTTTTTGTCTCACAACATTGTTACATTTTAAAGCTCCTATCAATTGGATAGACTACAGACACCAATCAGCAAAAAAAACCAAAGTATATATCTTTATTTTCATGGAAACTTGGCTGTTGTTAATGTGTATTTAAGCAGACAAAAGTAATGACTCAGATCCAAAGATAATTGCAGTAGGTAAATCAAAGGTAGAAACTTGTATTTACATGACTGTGTCTATATTGAGAACCAAGAAAGCCTGTAGATTTGTGGTAAAGGGAATTTTTGTGCACTAATAACACTAAAAATTGATTTTTTAAGAAATTGAATTTTCATCAGCTTATGAAAATGGCAAAAGACTGTCAAGTTCAAAAATAATCTTTCATATACTAGAACTATATGTGGTGTGCTTTTCTGTGGTGGTTTGGCTTCAATTCAGCTCCCTAAGGTGCCTTTTTGTGATACTTTATTTATGATTAAGCCCTTACTCACTTGTTGTACAGACTGTGTAACATTTAGAGGAAATTTTATTGAAAAGGTTGCTCCTGTGGTTCAGACACTTTTTTCTTTTTTCAAATTACTAATTACTATAGGGGAAATCCTTCCTACACCTATTACTGAACGTTCAAAAGAGCAGTGGAGGACTAACCAGAAATATCCATCTCATTCCAAAGTTAATCTAGCCCTATGATCTAAATGTAATTTTTCAGACCAGCTATCACAGGTTCAGCTGTTAAAGCTGTCCTCAAATACAACTGATACATCTTCATGGCCACTTAATACCATCAGTAACTAAAAAAAAACTTTTGAATGGAAGATGACCAACTTGCAAAATTTTGTTTTTACTGATCATAGATTAGCAAAATGATAAGAAAATAAACAGAGGTTTTATGACTGAAATTGTGAGGATTTTTTTGATAATAGGTGATGATTTACTATATGCAACAAAACTGCCAACATTAAAAGTTTTTGCTAAAAGGGAGGTCCCATTTTTAGATTGTGAAAAAACAATATTTTTCTACTTGAGGGATTTCTCAGTAAGAAAAATCATCAAAACTGAATCCATTTAAAAATTCTGAGGAGAAGGTATACCCGTGACTTTCAAAAGAGAATCAACTGAGCAAGAGAATTCTGTTTTAATAGCCAGACACTAAAGAAGAATGCTAAGCTTGGAAAGAAAAGGTACTGTTGAATTATTAAAGATGAGGAAGAAGATAAATCACAGTATGTGGAAAGGACGATTCAAAGAGGGGCTGGAAAGTGAACCTTCACAGGCAAGGAGCAGCAGCTTCTGTTTTTCCAAAAATATATTCTATGAGCAATCCTCCTGACATTTTGGTACAGGGCTTTTCTCCCCAGAAAATTTAATCGGAGCGGTCCCCAAATTATTCTTCTTTAGTGTATGGAGCAGTGCTGTGAGGACATGTGGAGTTCTGCAGGGGACTTTTATACTCAAAAATGTTTTAAAGCAATTTAGCCAATTGTACTTGCAAAATTATCAGTAATAAATACCGGTGAAATGCACTGGTGGTATCAGTATAGGAAGAAAAAACATCCTTGGGGTTTAGAGAATATAGGAATACTGAATATTAGGTGTGCAGGCTACAACATTACAGATTAGACTGTGCAGAAGATAGATTCACTGTGGCTTACTAGATCTGTATGCATTGCTCACACCTTGTCATATGAGATGCAAAGTGCTTGGAAATCCCCATTGGAAGCATTGATAGTTCATTTTGCAGATTCAAGAGACTTTCCTGTGCCTCCTTCAGCCAAGAGTTATGGCAGAAATGTGGATATCATATGTGTGACATCCCTGTCCACACTTCTAACACCGGGCACTCAGCAGGGCCTAGCATCTTATTCAAGCTGCCTAATGGAAATCCATAGTAGGAGCAAGTTTCTTTTTTTCTCTTAAAAGAGGTGGAAAGCAATGCAAATGAAAAGTTATGCAGTAAAAGTTGTCCGAGGGCCCAATGAGCATTTATTGATAGAAAATTTATCTGTCATACAGTCACACCCACAGGGTAATTAACTGCATCTTAATATAGGTCTGTAAGAAAGTAAGGCTGAATCAACAACTGGTAGGAGGTATCTTTACCTATTATTTTTAGAAAAAAACACCACATGAATAAATTAGGTAAAAGAAGTCTTACTCAGTGCAACTAGATATCTGTTAAACAGCCACACTTGATAAAACCTAATGTATTTCTTCACTGATCAGAACTTTCCCATTTGTTTGTTACTATTCCTCAGTGATCAGTGTCATCTTCTTGAACATCATTTCTACTGCTGTATTGAAATTTTAGAGGACATTTTACAATTTTATTCTTTCTGCAATATCAAAAAAATATCTGCAACATTTTACTATAACTGGATTGTAAATAAACAGTTTGATATGGGATGCCAGATTTCCCTGGAGGCAGAGCTCTGACAAGTGCCAGATGCATCTTAATTCTACACTTTTAGTCATTCCAGGATAATCAAAAATTCAACAAACACTAATAAGTGTTCACCACTAAATATTGCCAGTTTCTGTCTTCATAAAGATTGATATAACTTTCCTTGGGAACCCTTAAAGACAGTTTTTTCTAGCTTCTCCATTGTTTCCTCATTCTTTGAAGTGTAGCTAGTAAATCTCAAAGGGTTTTTTTTTCAATTCTGGTGAGTATTTCATTACTTTTACAGTCAGGAGGTTAAAAGTGAAAAAAACCAAAACTTATAAAGAGGAAAACAAGTCAAGTAATATTTTCCAAGACTGACAGGGAAAGGGAACATTCAGGTATAGAAAGGGTTAGGGGTTTTTTCATAATTTCTGTTCTCAATTTCTTCAAGCCTTTTCTAAAAAAAAACTATATAAACATTACATGTCTACTAGATGTCAATGTTAATTGTTTTAGTTTCAGCACAAACAAGATTTAAAGAGTGAAAAAATAGCAAGCATATTCTTCCAAGATAAATGAGGACTTTGAAAAGTACTACACTAAAATTTACAAGACAACTACATTGCTTCATTTGTTGTTTGCAGTTTTTGTTTCAATTTAATGCCTATGCTTTTAAATGCAAATTTAGGTCTCTCCCCTTATATATGTAACTTGTTATTTAATCTTGTACTTCAAAGTTTTTCACTTTGTCTGTACTACCAAGTGTATGCATAACAGAAGTGAAAAATCTGATTAATACTACTATCAGGAGTCTGTACTAATCTCTTCTATCCAGAGAAGTCATAGGTTATTTCCGAGCTGATGTCATTTGTAGAAAACAAAGCATTTTTGAAGTCCTGACATGATTGGAAAATTTATAATGTAAAATACATCCTCCATGTTAAGATTTTTATTTTATGTGTCTCTTTTTGCCCCCTTCATTTTTTAAAATACTTCAGGACCCTGATGATATGCATGGCATAAGCAAAAGGTCAAAATTGTCGCATAAATATCAGTACTTCAGAGGTTTACACTTAGAAGAGGTGAATCAAAACCACATATGTGTATTGCCTGTCTAAACAGAAGTTATTGCTGCCCTGATATTCATCCACAGTACTTATTTGTGCTATGAAAAATTTGCCTTCCACAGCACATGGTCCCCCAGCTCAGAAGGCTCTGTGGTGAGGCCAACACAAGGCTGTACCAGAGCTGAGGATCCCAGCTCAAACAGGGAGAGAAGGCCTGGTGCTGAGCTTATAGAGAGCTCCTGGAGCCACAGGTGTGGGTGGAAGCCCCAGGTGAGGATGGTCAGGGGGTTTATGGCTTATTAGTGCACGTAAGGCCCTGATAATGGTGAGTCAGAAGGAACACAGCCATGCCAGGCTATGGGTCTTTTTGGTGAGTCAGAAGGAACACAGCCATGCCAGGCTATGGGTCTTTTGGCTTACCAGTACATAAATATAAGCTAAATATTGGCATGACTGTCCCCAATTAGAGCAAGACAGAAACAGTAATTTCAAACCAAAGAAACACAGGAAGCAGAAAAGATAGTTCCGGAATTCAAGACTAATAGTTCTATAAGCAGCAACTTCTGATGTCTCTATTAAAATCTGTATTGCAGGACCACAGAAACCAGGAGAGGAATAGGTTTAAAGACACCATCTAGTCTATTCACCTGCCCCAAATGCTGTAGAACTGCTGCTGTGTTATTCCTAACAGCTGATCTGAAAAATCTCAAGTAATGGCTTTATATAAGGCATAAGCCTAAGATACATGCCCTACTGGAAATTATTTAGGGTTTTGTGTAAGCTTATTAACTTAAAGAGTTTACATCAGTCTATTATTTCTTCTACCTCAGAGTCTATTATTTCTTATCCTAACAATCAAGAACACAGAGAACAGATTATTTTTTTCCTCTTTCTGTTAGTTTCTTCTGGTTTTCACAACTGATGAACTGCTACCTCTCTCATTTCCTTCCTGACTAAACAACTCCATATCCTTCAAAATTTCCTCATAGGTCACATATTTTAGGAGGTGGAGTACTTTTGCTGTTTATTTCTAAATTTTCTCAAATTGTTCTGTATTGTTCATGTAGCATGAGGGTTGAAAGAAATGCTCTGGTTGATGATCACATGGTAAATATACCAGAAAGTTGACTTTCAAGGCACAACCTGGCATTTGTCTTTATTGGCTAGCACCCTTTTCCAGATTTTTTTCTCAACTGTACCAGGAACACTTTGAATTTTATTGCTATCTTCCAGTGTAGTTGGTGTCATCTGTAAATTTAAGGCATGCTCTCTTTCTTCATTGTGGACACTAATGAAAATGTATTCTCCTCTTCTGGTGAAGAATCAGTAATTAATACTCTGTAAGAACAGTTTTCCAACCAGTTTTGCACTCTATAGTAGTTTCATCTAGATCATTTTCCCACAGTTTACTTATGACAATGTCATGTAAGAAAGTGTCAAAATATGTAAAATCAAGCATCTTTCCTCACACAAAACCAAGTTCGCCTTCATGAATGAAACTGCTTGACGCAATTTGTCCTTAATGAACTTGTAGAGATTTATATATTCCTTTTTTCAATATTTGTTTTGGTAATTTTCAGTAATAAAAGATAAGAGTCTGTAACTGCCTAGATTCCGTTTGTGATGTGCCTACCCTCCTGCAGACTTTTTGAGTATCAGCTGTTTCCTAAAGGTTTACAAAGAGAACTGTGGATGACTTTAAGGCCACGTCAAACTTGCTCTCTCATTTGGAATGTCTGCCCCAGGCCCAAACCAGCTCCTACAAAACTTGCCTGTAGAGCCCATCACTCCTTTTTGCCACCATTTGCACATTCAGGGGTGTGGAGTGGGAGGTGACCCCCTGCATGACTGTCCTGTAGACCATGTAGTGACATTTCCCCAGATATTAGATCCTGTAGTTGACAGAAGACAAAGGCAACACTTCCAAAGAACAGGGCCCTTAAAACAGTATAAGGAGTTGCGCTTGTTCCTACCAAAGCTGTACATTAAGTATTTTGTGTGTTATTATCTCATTCCTGTTTGACTCTTTTCCAACACAGTTGGGTGTGGCAGATCCAGCAGCTGCTGTCAGAAGTATCTCATCCACTGTCTTCAAGAACAAGTTAAAGGAAGTCAGTCATCTTCCCTGTTGTATTCATTGTGATCACTGAAATACGTTCCTACCTGAATGAAAGGCAGTCTCTGCAGGGAATGAAAACAGCCTGCATAGGTTAAACCCATATGCCACACTTTTAGATGTCCATTTTCTAGACAAATATTTATTTTTTGGAGGAGCAAAATAAAGCAAATACATCTTTAGCAACAATAACCTAAATCAAATTATTATCACCCACATAAAAGTCCTTTGAAAGCCAAGGACACACAATTAATGTCATTGTTTTTCCATTCCCAGAAGAGAGGCTAACATGCCTACCCATGCTCTAGAGGGAAGAAAGTACAAGGCAAACTGAGAAATTTGCTGCTAATCTTTCTGCTATAAACTGGAACATCATCAACAAATTTCCATCTCCAGGTCTGAATAGTCACCTTGAAGCAAAGGTTGAGTTGAAATGAATGCCTGAAATACTTTGCCAGGACAAACATTGTCTTCACCAGTATCACTCTAGAGGTGTTTCAGCTGCACTTCAGAATGAGACCCAGTGTTTGGGGTTTTTTTGAGGAAAAGTAGATACAGAGAAAACAGGAAGCAAATGTGCTCTAACATGCTTCCGTTCCCTCATGATCATCCAGATTTTCAATTTGGTTTATCAATAGATGAAGATTGCAGCAGACATGAGTTCATCTGCTCAGATTCAGTGTTTCAATTAAATTTCATCTGGTCTGCATATAAGAAATACATTATCTGCTTTTATCTTTAAGAGGCAATGTCTTAATTTACTTCTTGGAACCAAAAAAATAGCTTCATATTAAGAATGCTAGAATGTCAGTTGCAAAGGCTGCTTTAAACAGCACTATTTTGATTGCTTTCTACTTCTCGATATATCTCCTCTAATATTCACACGCTTGTTGAATTCTGAAAATTCTTCAGAAGCCAAATTTCCAGAGACAGTTCTGACAGTCTTCATAGTCACTGAAATGTTGACGGCAGAGGGAACTAGATAGAGTCATAAAATCCTTTAGGTTGGAAAAGACCTCTAAGATCCTTGAGTAAACCCAGCACTGCCATGTTCACTGCTAATCCATGTCCTGATGTGCCACATTTACGTGTCTTTAAAACACCACTAGGGATGGTGACTTAAACATCTCTTCTAGTGCTTGATTTCTTCTTTCAGTGAAGAACTTCTTCCTAGTATCCAACCTAAATCTCTCCTGGCACAACTCCTGTCCTCTTGCTTGTTACCCAAGAGAAGAGCCCAGTCCTCTGATGGCTACACCCTCCTGTCAGGGGGTTGTAGAGGGTGAGGAGGTCCCCCCCACAAGCCTGCTTTTCTCCAGGCTGAGTGCCCTTAGCTCCCTCATCTGCTCCTCATCAGACTTGGGCTCCAGACCCTTCCCTAGCCCCATTGCCCTTCTCTGGACAAAATCCAGCCCCTCAATGTCTTTCTTGTAGTGAGTGGCCCAAAACTGAATACAGGATTCAAGATGTGGCCTCACCAGTGCCCAGCATAGAGGGACAATCACTGCCCTGGCCCTGCCACCAAAATACCACTGATACAGGCCACGGTGACATTGAGTATCTTGGACACCTGAGTACACTTGGGCTCATGTTCATCTGCTATAACCAGCACTCCCAGGTCCTTTTCCATCTTTCCAGCCACTCTGTCCCCAGCCTGTAGAACTCCAGGGGCTTGTTGTGACCCAAGGGCAGGATCCAGTAATTTGCCTGGTTGTACCTCAGACCACTGCCCTCAGCCCACTGATCTAGCCTGTCCTGATCCCTCTGCAGACCCTTCCTGCCCTCCAGCAGATCAATACTCCTGCCCAACATGGTGTTATCTGCAAACTGACTGAGGATGCACTTGATCCCCTCATCCAGATCACTGATAAAGATATGAAACAAGGTTGCCCCCAATATTGAGCCCTGAGGACACCACTTGTGACTGGCAGCCAGCTGGAATTATCTCCCTTCACCAACACTCTCTGGGCCTAACCATCCAGACAGTTTTTAACTTAGTGAAGAGTACACCTGTCCAAGCCGTGAGCAGCCAGTTTCTCCAGGAGAATGCTGTGGGAAATAGTGTCAAAGGCTTTAATAAAGTCCAGGTAAGACAACATCCTCATAATTTCCTTCATTTACTAAGCAGGTCACCTTCTCTTAGAAGGCCATTGGGTTGGTCAGGCAGGACGTGCCTTACACAAACATTTCTGACTGGGTCTGATCCTCTGGTTGTCCTGCACGTGCTGTGTGATTGCACTCAAGATGACCTATCTGCTCCATGACCTTCCCCAGCTTTGAGGTCAGGCTGACAGCCCTGTAGTTCACCCCTATACTCCTTCCAGCCCTTCTTGTAGATAAATGACATATTTGCCAATTTCCAATCAACCTTTCTGGGTTAACCAGGACTGCTGGTAAATGACTGAAAGTGTCTTGGATAAAAAACTCAGGAAGCCAAGAGGAGTGAGATTGAAAAGAGTTTTTCTTTATTGTTTCTGATGAAGATTTTTTGAAAGGGAAAAAAGGTATGGACAACTAGGAAAACAATATGAAAATAAGAAGTTAACTCTTACATGGAAGTGGTACCGTTTCCCCCTACTGTGCAGTTCAGTGCCCCCCCAGGTTTAGGTAGAGGGGATGTGAGTGAGTGTCAGAGAAGACACATCAGCAGATGCACATGTAGGTTGATAAAGTTCTGATCTTCACAACAGGACTGAGATCAGAAATCTGCTGAGATGCAGAAATTCACTTTCAAGCGTCCTTTTAGAATTACCCTTGTTCAGTGGGAATCCCCATTTAATGTACAAAATCAACTGAGAATTGCCAGGATGAATCATAGCAGTGGTCCAACTTGCTCTAGCCCAAAACCAGAGATATTGTTCCAGACACCTTGGGCTTAAAATCACTAAAAAATTATGTTGCTTTTTAAGTCAAAGCTCTCATTTGCCGTTATTTCTGTATGTATTTTAAGTCCATTCTGTGTAAGCCATGTTGCTTCATCATAGCTCTAAGACTGCAGTACTAGCAAAGGAATATTATTATTCATAAATATACACAAAATTAATAATTATTTTTAAATTGTTGCCTGTGGTGTGGTGGCAAACTTGATTTAGATTTTTTTTCTTTTTGTGGCAAAAGCATGAAGATCCGCAAAAATTAACATAAGCAGATTTCAAGAGATGAAAACATGAGTCAGAATGATCACTGAACAGTATTCATATATATCACACAGTAAAACAACTCCACCCTGGGACACAAGAAACAGCTGGAATTATAAGGGAACTTAATGACATGTAGTTATCCAAAGGAAATAATAGTTCTCTCTGCCTTCTCTCTCCATCTGTGATTTAGTGGCCTTAAAAAAAAAAAAAAAAAAAAAAAAAAAAAAAAGACTCATTACAGGTGTAGGTCCCAAGATGGAAACAGATTGCCAGCCAAAAATGAGATGCAAATATTCTTTCAGTAATAGCATTTCTCAAGGATTTGTTCCAAGGGATCTAAAAAATCATTTCACCGTCTTCTCCTGTGCATCACAGTGATCCCCATGGATCCTGCAGAAATTCAGGTTCTGATCCTGCAAACAGATTTACTCTACCTTAAACTTTTGAATAGTCCCATTAGGTTTGCTGAAATTCCTCTTTCACTTGAAGCCAAGCATTGTTACCAGGATTTCTATGACTACAGGAAAGTTTCCAAAGCTCATTAAAATATTTTTCAAAGAAGCAAGTTGCTGAGTAGGGCACTAGGAATGAAAGTGAGATGTAGGACACTACATGTCATGTTGAGGAGAACTCCACACACACTGAATATTGCTGAAGTACCTCATATTTTATTTGGACATGCCCCTGGAATAAAATAATTTGAAGTGTATTCAAGAAATTAATAGTGAACTAATAAAAAAAAAGTAGAGAGAACAGGTATCATTATTTTTACTACACTTAATGCTTCATGAAAAGAGAATAGATGCACTGTCTTCTGACATGTGGAACACAGCAGTTCTCACTTCCATGTGCACAACCACTATCGTGGGCCTGTAGACCAGGAGAAATGAAGGCAAGGCATCACTTTGTCCTCTCTGAGAGCAGAAGGCAAGTTTGGGAGCACACTCTTCCCCTGTGGCTGGTAAGAACCCTGAGTAACTTCATATTAACACATGAAGTTTCAGGATGAAAAGCGTAAAAGTGAGAGGTTTTAGATTTTCCTTGTAACACTCCCAAAAGAATTATCAAACCAAGCCCACACCAATTTGTTTTATGAGATTTTCATCTTAAAATGACTGCAGGGCACTACAAAAATCAGATTCATTTTTTGAACAGAAACGTGAAGAAGTGACACTTGTGTAAGACTCTATATTCTTTCAGTTTAGACTAGTGTGTCATTCTGGGACCTGACTTTTTAATTTTGAATAAAAGACATTACTTGAGTTCCAAGTTTAATTAAAATTAAAAATAAAAAAAAAATTAAAATACCAGATGAGATTTTCTACTTCAAATACAGAAATCTGTTTCTATATAATTTTCCTAGCTGTTGAGACATTGGCAAAACAAAAATAAGTAACAGTTACATGCGACAAAAAATAAGCTTACTCAAGATTTTCTGTTTAATTTAGCAGTATGTTTTCACAGTGTCTCTGAGTAAGTGCATGTGTCATACCAAGGTGTATATTTATGATATATATTTAATTATTCTTAGAAATACTTCATATATTTTCTGTCTTCATAGATTTGGATCCAGCTTTTACCAAAGTTACAGTGAAGCAAGTGAGAGCCTTCAGTAGATACAACATTATCATATATTTATAGGAACAGCATGAATAAATACATTAATTCTCTTCAGTCAATATTTATTAATTTTACATAATATTCACACAGAATAAAAACTGGTATTTTTGTGGTACATGTCCCATGGACTTCAGTATTAAAAGCACAAGACATTAGTTAATGCATGTTTGAATAACCAACAATTTTTAGGAATCCACTCAACTAATGAGCTAACCTGTTGTTGTTTGTTGTTAATGCCACATTATATCCTGCAAGAAAATTGGCTTCCTACTCCATCAGTGTTGCATTTAATTATATATTCCAGACAATAATACATTTCTTTCTATTTAACTTTATTTTATATGGTTTCTTAGCAAATCTGTTCCAAAGGAAAAGTCTGGAAAACACATACTGCTTTTAAAAAATAAGCGCGAACATGTCTGCCAACCCTTAAGTTTTATTGTTGATGTTTTAAATTAAATATCACACATGTGTTTGGTATTTAATGGACAAATTACCTTACTTAGTAGCCTACCCCCCAAAAGGAACCGAGCATCCCAGATTTCCATTGATGTAATTGCCTGGAATGAAGCATCTTTCCTTTTCCAAGTCCTTCTAGATCACCCTACTCCACCACATAATCTCTTCACTCTCATGACCAGTGGCAGGACTCAAGGAAATGGCTGGAGCTGAGTCAGGGAAGGTTTAGATCGGGTATTGGGAAAGGTTCTTCATCCAGAGGGAGGTTGGGCACTGGAACCAGCTCCCCAGGGAAGTGGTCACAGCACCAAACCTGACAGAGTTCAAGAAGTGTTTGGACAATGCTGTTGGGCACATGGTGAGATTGTTGTGGTGTCCTGCACAGGGCCAGGAGTTGGACTCAATGATCCTGATGGGTCCCTTCCAACTCAGCTTATACTATGATTCTTTGATTCTAACTTTTGCTGAAATCCAAGTTAGACTTTTCTTTAAAATATAATTACTCTGTTTTTTCCTGTGCATGTGCATGTCTCAGAAGTCGGTCAGAATATAGTAATTTTGTTTCATAGAACAAATGTTGTGGCTAAAGCACAGTCCTGTTTTTAAAAATCTGATAAAATTGAGTGGCATTTCCTATTTGAAACAGGGGAGCAACAGAACCTTTCAGGAGCGTGCAATACCAGAAACATTCAAGTGGTGCAACTGCTTTCATAGCCAAGTGCTCTGAGCTGTAGGGTATGAGACAACCTTTGTCTACAGCTCAGAATGTAAGAAAAAGTATTCCCTGCACTCAATACATGTGTATTGTTTTACCTATTTTACCAGGTGGCAGGAATGCAATTAGTAGATCCTTACATCTAAATAAAGGTATAATGTGTACTTCTACAAAGCTGTGAGGAAATTCCTTCCCTACCCACCCCTCTATGTCTGTGGCTTTGTTAGATTATGGCAGACAAGTGAGCAGTAAATCCAGTCTACTAACTCCAAACAAAGCTGATAATCTGAACATGACAAACCTTTCAGGGCTCAAATATAGTTACCATAACTTGGACTTCTGCATATAAATATCCAGATTTTCTGCATATAAATATCAAAGTTTTGATATTTACATCAAGATAAATGTTCTTGCATTGCACTCCATAAATAAGAAAATTAATCAGGTAACTGCAGTCACTGCCTGCCAAGAATGCCCTCACCATGCCAGAAGATCTCTCCAGCCTCTCTCCTTATTTACAGCCTTTGGCAAATAGACATCATTACAGGTACATTTTCTCAGATGATGCATTTGAGCCAGCTGTAGATAAAACTGCAAATTGATAAAGTCCATGTAGTAGCTTTCATAAATGGATTTCAGATGTTTTCTTTACTTTTTAACTGTGGCATCTAAGAGACTTATTTGGATCATATTACAGTAAATTCAAGTATTCATTTGCAACATCATATGTTTAAAATAAATAAATTTTTTAAAGTAAATACACACCTGAAATCTTTTAGAGCAACTCCACAAAAACTTTGGAATTGTGTTCATGTTGCTAAAGTTCGTAATCAACACTGGATCTCAATTACTATACCTAAATAACCCCCTGCTTCAGGGGGATGCTGAGATTTGTGCACTTCCTTGGGCTTTTCTGGTTAACTATGACTTGGCCTGGGCTCTGGGAATAGGATTCACCTGAAAAAATGTAGTGTCTAGCATAAGTAGACCTGAACATCTGAGGTAAATGTATAGATTTTCTGCATAGTCATGGAGATAAATAGGTCTTCTAGATTACAAATCATCTCCACCTAAAGTAGAAATCTAAACCAGGCCAGATGAACTGTGTCCAAAAAAGTGTGTTTCTTCCCACTTACAGACTGTACAGAGAATCCAGCTAACACAGACACAGATATCAGTATTATTAAAGTCCATCTCGTGAGATTAATCTCTTGTCAAATACCTAAACCTGCTTACATTCAAGCCCAAGGGGACTTCAAAACCACCCTGCTCCTGTAAAAAGTCCCAAGTTCATTAAAATGATTGTCCCTGGAACATCCTGACAGCAAAGGATTCCATTAACCTACTTGTTCACCTGCATGTGCAGTAAATCTTGAGCAAGGACTGACCTTTTCCATGCATCCAGACCTCCTCGGTTCTAGTTTTCATATGAAGTAGTTAAACTCTGCCCTCTTACAGGGATTTTGAAATATCCAGTAGCCTGTGCTGGCAAACATCTGGTAATCTGTGAGGTCACCATCTGCTGCACCAGGGCAAACGAATTACTATACAAATGACTATCAGTTGCTTAAACCAGTAAAATTAGCACAGCACTAAATGTAAAATAAAGCCATCAACCTGTAGTATGACATACAGGAGACACAAATATATGTACCTAGACAAGCTGGTTTTTAGAATTCTTTTTTAAATGTCTGGTTTTTTCTATGATAAAGCATCCAAGTGCCCAGACAACACATGTTATGCGCAAAAGTCTATGCAACATGATAAAGGACGTGTCTGGAAGTAAATGAACACACATCCTTACACAGGAATTAAATAAAATCTGAAACAAGAATGAGTGTGTAAGTTTATGAATAGTGAAAGTACACAAAGTTAGGCATATGTAAACTTATCTTGTGTTATATGAATCATTCTTGACATACGACTGTAACGGCAGCCTTCGTTAGAAAGGGGAACAGCAAAAACTTCTAAGAAATGAAGTAGGAATGCTTCCTAACGTTCAGTGGTTTGGCATTCTTTGTTAAGAAGGTGAAGAAGTCATAAACAGAGCCTGCATGCATTTCATGAGTCACTTCAGAAATTAAAATTTTGTGTATGAAGCTATGTCACTCGGAAAGGAGGATATCTGTGTGGAGGGCAAGAAAATACTAGACACATTTCTTGTTATTAGTTTTGGGCTGTGCTTTATAAAAGTTCATCTTTCAAAGACTGATATTTCAGAGAAACATGTAACATGTAATACCTGAAGGCTTTCATTTTATGCTAGAGTGTAGATATACCATGTAGAAAGGGGTTTTAGGATCTTGGGCAGTAAGTGTGTGTATGTGTCTGTGAGTTGTAACCTTGTACATTTTCTGGAATCATAACTTAATTTACAGATCTATTGATCCTCTGTCTGATGTTGTTTTATTTTTCCTGAAAATCACTCATCAACACATTTAGCATTCTGAGAAGTGCCCACAGTCATCTGAGGACCTACAGCAAAGACTGCCATGGGCTAGGGTGGAGATGGTAGGGATAGATCCGTGTGATGGAAGGGAATGATCACATTCAGCCTCCAGGGGCAGACCGAGCAAGGTCTTTACATGTCCTGGGAGGAATGGACTGTTATTTGCAATTGGCTTCCTCATCTCAAACTATCTTCCCTGGGGTTGAGGGGTTTTACAGCTACTGACCTGTCTTATCTCTCCTAGCTAGATCATCCCTCTCCATCTCACCAGCTCTGCTTTGGCAGCAAACTTTCTGGCCAAATGGGTCTTTTGCATGCTGAAAACTGGAAATTCATAGCAGTTTATCTCTTTGTAACATAAATGCACAGCAACACAGTTTTCTGATGTCTTAAATTATTACACGGGACTATCTCCCACTAAGTTTCACTCATGCCCAGTAGCTGATAGCTACTGCATGGAGCTGAAATGACAGAGGGAAATGTTCTGGCTGATACCAGATCTTCCTCATTCTACTCTGCCACCTGTTCTTCCTGCAGGACAGGAGAATGCAGGGAGAGGGAACACAAGCTAAAAGAATGAAGTTGTGCTGTGGCTACATTTTGCTGGGCAGAGCACAGCACTGAAGTGTTGGGTTATTGGGTATTTTACTTAGCAAACCTGGACTCAAGAATTCTGCAGTAATGTCATAGTTCCAGTTTTCACTCAGGGAAACTTGCAAGCCCTCACAGTTGCACACAAACAAAGTGAAAAAAATATCCTAAAATGGAGAACACATGAAGGAACAGGAAAAAAATTCTTTCACCACTTCTAAGTTAATGTGCTCGCATTTTGCTTCTGACTAAAGTTTTGCACTTAGAGGCATCACATAGAGTTGGTCAAGAGTCCAGCAACATAGTGCAATTTTATGATGATCACAGGCCTCATGGAAATATTTATGTTTCAAAAGACTTTCACTAAGTAAGGAGCAGCATTTCCCCTGGTTTTCTGCCACCTTATCTCTACCTGTAAGCTCTGCTCACTGAGGCTTCTGGCCCCAGACTCTCACTTCCCTGCCACTAGGACTGCCTCAGGACCAAATGACCCTAAATCAAAGCCTCAGGACCAAACTACCCTAAATTAAAGCCTCGGAACCAAACTGTCCTGAATTAAAGTAGGACTTTTACGATGCCTCAGGAAAAACTCCAGCCGTTCTGGAGGAACTAGAGCCTCAGTCCCTGCTGTGCCCCACTATGCGGAGTTTTATGGAGTCTTTGCTGAAGCCAGACTCTTGGGCTTTGCACTTCACAGCAGGGATGTGCCATGAGGGGCTTTCCAACCACTCCTGTATGCCAGAGATTCTCTGGGTTGAAATACCTACCCACAATTTGATGGCTGCTAGAAGCAGCCACTGATTAGCCCAGACGTCCAACTGCATCACATTTGAAGAATCTCACTTCCACTTCACTTTCTAGTAGGGAACCCTGTGTGCCCAGGTCAGCCGTTCTTAGGCTGATGTAGCTTGAAATACTGGAATATCACAGAACCACAACCTATATGGATGCAGATAGATTGATAGATAGATATAGATACAGATATAAATATAGAGATAGAGAGAGAGATAGAGATAGAGATAGAGATAGAGATAGAGATAGAGATAGAGATAGAGATAGAGATAGAGGTAGAGATAGAGATAGAGATAGATACTCTGCTACAGTGTCACACTCAGCCTAGTTAGGTATAATGCTACTTTCCTGGTCGTATGCATTTGCTGCTGAGGCAGGCTCTGGTCTGGATTATTTTTCTTTATTTTTCTCTAACTCCAGAAATGTAGATGATCCAGATCCTACCATTAACAGACACAAGTGTGATCCTGTTTAACCCAACACAGGACTGGCCATATGAGGAAGGGCTCCACATCTCACAGTCCTCAGTGCTACCACATCCTTTTTTAAAGAGACCTTGCTGGTACATGCAGCTGTAACTTTTCTCAGTTTTGTTGCTCTCTTTTGAACAAGACAGACATATTCCTTCATCCCTCCCTCCAACAGAGAAGAAATCTTTTGAGGCTGTGACTCAAAGTAAAACTGATGGCCCCACTGAAGACCACAGCCTCTCATTTGAAGGCCATGTTAGATGTGATGTAATAACATGATTTTTAGGTACATAATTACTAGTTGGTTTCCCAAGACAACCTGGTGCTGGCACCACATGCTGCTAGACCCTCAAGGCTTGATTATTCTAGTTCTGCCACTGCCACTTACAGAAGGCTGTGACTAGGAGCCCTAGAGCACCTCATGGCACTGAAACACCCTGCCCTCCCTGCAGCCATCAGCTTCTGGGGTGTCAGCCCAGAAAACGTAGACCCCATTTTCCCTTTCTTCTAAAAAGCTAAACAGAAGTGTAGTTGTAGTGATATTGGTTATAGTGATATTGGTTATAATGACATCTTCCCTGCCCAATGAGTTTCTACTCTCAGCTACAACTTTATGTGACACTTTCCTGCCCAAAGATCTTTCTCAGAGGTGTGTTACCTCCTTGAAACCAGCCCTCTCCACTTGTTTGTGTTGCTTTTGTTTTACTTACCTATTCATCCATTTCTTGAATCCAGAGTGCTTGTAACTAATGAGAATTTTTAATGACTGTGATTCATCAAATGAATTATGCATTAAATTATTTGTTGTTGTTCTTACTATTGCTACTGTTACTTTTATTAATAAACCTTATTGATGTTTATGAATATACCTTACTAACACTTAAAGAGAAAATGCAATTTTGGAACAATTTATAAAGTTATTCAGTTTTCCTAGAAAAACACAAGAGCATAGAATACATCCAAACATGTAATTTTTCATTCAAAATTCCTCTCTCTCAAAAATACTTACTACAATATTACCAGGCAATCTTTTTTCTTGTATTAATCTCATGTCTCCGTAGTGCCAACCAATCTTGTCATTAAGGGTATCCTGGGAAGGAAGTATTAATCACTCAGAAAAAAGCACAAAATCCCATGTACTTTTCAGAAAGAATGATCATTGACTGAAGACTGACTTCTTCAGAAATTTTCGAACTTGTGTGTAGCTTGTAAAAATTCCCCACCCACATTATTCTCTTTGAAGCTCTCACAGAGCTGCTCCTTCCATTTCTTGCTGCAAAACTGTCAGCTGAGTGTTTCACGTTGTGATACAGCTCTGTTACAGGAAATTGACCCAAGTCATTTTCCTGTGAGTATAAAAGAAGCAACTAAACTCCATTAACCCTTTCAGTGGACGTTATATTTACACACTTGTAACCTTGCATGTCTTAGAACAAAGAAAAACACTCTCAATGGGAAACAGCAGTGGCTGTGGGGAGGGGATTTTTTCTTTATGAACCTTTTTTCCTACTCATTGGGTAATTTCTTTATCCACAAAAGATATTTATGGGTGTTTTCATGGTCTCTACAACATTGCTTTTTCTAATAGCTACAATTTTTTTTTTTTCATACTAAGCACTAGCATATTCTCTCAGCCTAGAAAATTAATGTTTGTTTTTCTTCTTGATTTGACAGCGTAGTATGTTGTTGAAAGAGAGCTGTGCCATGAGCTCAGACCCAGCTCTAAAGTACCGATGTGTGGTAGATATTTCTGATTTAGCTCTTGCTGGAGTCTCTTGCTGATTGGTTAGAGACAGGCAGACTGCAAGAGATTAGGAGCTGTGAATAAAACAATGCAAATTCATAATCCTTATCTAAATTTTCCTAGACATCCAGACAAAGATAAATTCTGGAGCTGTAAGGATATCTTACACAGTGGAATTCTTAATAATTCTTAATGTTCTGCAGATAATGGCTTATCAAAGTAGACACTCACTTTAGAAGTATCCTAATATTCCACATGGATGAAATTTGCGGTACAAATGAGAGAAGACAGCACAGAGGTCCTTAGTTTACACCATAATAAGAGGTGAGCAGAGATCATAAACTCAAGATTCAAAACCCAAAATATGTACCATTAACTTCATCTATCCATGTGTTTTGTCTACTACCTGTGAGTTTTGCATTCTTCTCCAAGAAATCCCTTATCTGTGCTGTATTCTACCTGAACTCTGCTGTTGGAACCACTGAATAACACCAGCTTGGAAAGAAATTCAATTACAAGACCAAAGTTATCTCGCTGCATCTGATTATAGGGCAAAGTGAGTAAACAGAACCGCCAAAGAGAACACAGATGCAGCTCAGGAAGGAGCAGCATGAGAATCACCTTCAAAGGCAAAATAGGTCATATTTCAGGGAAAGGATTTTTGACCTTCCAGTAGCACTCAGAAAAAGCTGCAGTTAGCCCCTACAATATTGCCAACTCTTCTCTTGTGAGGAAACAAGAAGCTTGCCATTCTTTTGCTTTGTACTCAGTCTTACATTCTCATAACTTCTGAACTGCTGTTCTACTTCCCACTCTCTTGCTGAGGATATGTCACCATGTACTTTTGGAATATAATCATAATATTTCAGTAAGTTCAAACAGTTAAAAGTTAATGATTATTTTTGAAGTCAAGTGTCCCTTGATCCAATTTCACATCTAAAACTACTTATTTGTGGAAAGGTAGGAGCAAGAGAATACACTATTTCTTTCACAGCACTAACCTAGCTTATGCAAAAAACCCCCACACTTACAACCTTCAGAAATACAATAAAACTTCTGAAAAAAATAAATTCCATGTACTTGCAGTTTTCTTCAGCTTAACTGGAGATCAATAACCTATAGAACTGTTCTTCTGAGTCCCAAAAATTTAATTCTGACTTTTCAGAAGGAAGTAAGAACTGAAGGATTTGATACCTGGTCTGCACTTGGGGGCATTTATGTATGACCTACACATTTTTCTGTGTAACTTGTATAAAAATCATACAACTACTGTCCTGACTATTCAGGGTACTTATTCTCAAATGTCACACAAGGAAGGCATACAGTAGTAAATCACCTACAGGTAGAAGGAGGTTCCACAACAATGAAGGCAGTCAGTTTTCTGTTTTCCCCTTCTCTGTGAAAATACAAGTGCAACAGTTGGGCTGGGATGAGAGAAAAAATTCTTTTAGTTTTGGGTTGAAGCTTAGCTGTGATCCCAGCTAAGACACCTACAGGATGTTTTAGCTTAGTGAGGGACCTAAGAGGTTTATGAAGGTCACTTCTCCAAGCTGGAGTCATGTTGTCCTGTGCCTACCAGGACTGAGGGTAAAAAAAGGAGTAGAAACATAAAACTTCCCTGCATAAGGTTGCATACATATTTTTGTAGTCCCAGCTTGGACTAAACACACTTTTGGGGTGATTAACTTCCTCAGTCATATTTTCATTGCCTAATGCAATTGTAGACTATATTATACAGCTGAACAGGAAAGCTCCAATAAGTTCTTCATGAGAAGACACATGGAAATTCAACTTTTCTGAGCTCTGCTACAAAAGCATTTTTTGCTATTTCATTATTCAGATAATACTTCCCTCTCCCTGCTCCTTTTTCCTCCTGCCAAGCCCAGCAGAGATTTCTCTTTTGCCTGTCCTATATTGTCCCTTCCTTCCTAGAAACAAAGTGGAAAAAGCATGGATGATAAACATAATGAAAAATAAAGGACTGCCTCACAGTCTGCTAGAAATTAAAATTACTGAAAGCCCTTAAATCCTTAAATTACTGGTTCTCCCTTAAGAATAAAAGGCTGCAATAAGGAAAATATCCAGAAACTATGCAAGCTCCAACTGTAAGGTGAGAACTCTGTTAGGAAAAATGACATTAGGATATAAATGCAAACATTATTCTTTGACGTCTGGATACAACTCAAAGCACTTGAAAATTACACATAGCATTTAGGCATTACAAAACATATTTTTAATTATACCTGAATTCTATTCAGTCACATTCAGACTTATCCAGGATGCATTAAAATGTGTATTTTATGAGCATAGCCCATTCTGCCACGTAAAGTTAATCTCAAAGGCAATTCATATTAACATCCATTCCCTTCTTGTATTAAAAACTCCTTACTAGTTCCAGTTTTCGTTGCTTTCTGGGACTGAGTATTCCCTTTAAAGAAGTAGAAGGAACCTGTTTTCCTTAGGATGCATCATTTCAAGCAGTTTTCTCCATCACTGCTATGTTGTTCCAGGGCTTGAGCATGGGGACTCTGAAGTTCATGTGCAAATTCTGATCTCCAGTTTTTTCCCTGAAACACCCTCCAAGCTGCACTCCACCATCTGCACAACCTAGTTATTGTCCTGGTATGTCCTCCTGAATTTCTCACTGTCCATTTTGAGATGAGTGGAGGAAAACCAGAAGGTTTTCCTGAGCCTTCACACCTTCCTGGGGCACTGGCTGTAGCTCTAGGTCCTCAGAAAAGATAAATTCCAAGTAGGTCCTTCAGAACATCTTGCTTTTATGGCAGCTTTAGAAAGCAGCATCTCCATTGCAAGGACAAGAAGACAGATAAGAAAGGGAAGGCACTGTTCATCAGTTTTAAAGCTGCACCAGAAAAGGAAGATAGATCTGAGCAATCGCATTCTGTCTCCCCTCTGGCTCATCAGTACAATTTCGCTATCACAATAATAGGCACTTAAAGAGTAAATTGGGCAGAATTTTGGCGTCCACAAGAAAAACATGTTTTCCTGTAAAAGCAACCCAGTTTTCTTTAAGACCCAGGATTGCACAACTTGAAGTGCCAGAAACTGTGGCAAAGTTATAGAGGAAAATGGGGAGAGATTATATGAAAAAGCTTCAAACATCCATTTCAAATGATATTTTAGACTAGGCAGTGTGACAAGAACTGATTAAACCATATAGAATACTTTTTGGCTAGCTGAAATGGTAACTTTGAAGGCATTTTTTTCCAAAAATATCTTATCTAATAAATATCAAAATTTCCATGAAAGTATTAAAGGTGTACTGAAAATAAACATTTACAGGCAGCTTTTATTGCAAGGACAAGTTTTAACAATTTTAGAATTTTCAATTTTAAAAGCCTCATTAAGGAAGAAACCAACTCATTTCAAAAAGGAGAAGATGAGTCTGGACAGTCTGAAAAAAAATTGCAGCTAATTGGAAGAAAAGCTTGCTGCATCTAGATTTTTATTACCTTTTCCAGTGACCTGTATTTTAAAGCTCTGCAGTTACTCATGAACAAACTCTATTTGAAAATGGTACTTCTGTCATTAAGCAACTTTAATTAAACCTAGCATTTCCACCCCCTCCATTGTTTATTTTCTAATAGAGCCCATATTGTGATTTGCTCCTGTCTCTGGTGAGTTATTATGAGCCTTAACCACTATCTCAAGTGAAGTTAGTGCTGAGTGTTATAGATCTGACCAGTGTCATACTCAGCTCAAACTCACCTTGACTCCCATAAGTTTTGAACTGGAGTTTATTCCTTGTGTGAATATATTGCTCACAGAAGACAGGAAGTTTAAGCATCTTTACCTTGTCATCCAGGAGCTTTATGTTTCTATGCAAGCTGGATGACTAGAAAGATGCCAGAGTATTTTTACATTCTTGCACAGCAGCATTGCTTTGGGCCTCAGAGTAGCCACTGGAATCATATGAACACAGCTGAAAATACAAAGGATGTTTATCCTCTTCCAGGAAATTATGCTGTGCCATACTCAAGTGCAGAACCATGCTGATAATTGCTGAAAGGTGCAAAATAGAGTTTACGGAGTGAAACCTGGAAGAGCAGGAAGAGAGCTTGGGACAACCTCAGCAGCACCCCAGACCACAGGAATGCCACCAGGCCACCTCACAACCTCTGTGGTCTGGGCATTTGGAGCTGCTTTTCTGCCTTCCTTCAAACCAATGCACATACAGAACCCTAAACAGTGCTATACTAATTAGGCATCAATGTCTAGTTGACAGTTATCCTGCTAAATTACCTGTGCATATTGTTCTTAGCAAGATTAGGATTTTATATGTTGTTTAACCCAAAATTGTCTATCAATCAATGTATCAAGTGGTGTTTTCATGCATTTAAAACAATCCGTTACACACCTGGTCGTTTTGTGAGTGGCGAAATGAAAAAAATCTTATTGCCTATAGATTCGTAATTGTACTACCATGTGGATTCTGTGATATTTAATAAGAATTGAACTCCAGTTACCATCCTTGCCACAAATGGGAATTTTAATAAGGTCTTTTCTAATCTGCACATTTGTTTTCACAGAAATTATAGGAGCTTCATATCCTCAAGATACCCCTTCATCATCAAATATGTTCAAATTAATTCATGAATTCAAGTTATTAGAGAGGAGACCAACAGATATGCACACAGGCATACATGGTAATTCCCTACATCTCATCTCCTTAGGAATATAGGTTTTCAATTTATACTGAAATCAAGCAAATATGCAAGTTTAAAAAAAGAAGAATTTGAGGTAAAAATTAAGAAATTGTCTTGTAATATGATCAGGTTGGAGTCAATCTCAGTGTCTAATCTCACTGAAATGGAAGCTCCCTTTTCCTTCCCATAAAATCTGGCCCCAGGTTTTGGCCCTATATCAAGTACCACATAAGAGAAGATAATTGGGGAAGAGGACCAAGTAGTTCAGGGTTTTTTCTTTCTCCTCAGTTAAGTGCCCAAGAGAAATCCAGCCTTGTTTCAAGCCACAGGTGCAGGAAGAACACAGAGGGGTGTCTGCCATAGCCTCCCCACCTATCGAGAGGCATGAGCATTAGAGCTCAGCCCAGCTGACTGCCCTCCTCTCCTCCAGCAGCATGGGTGGCAGCAGTGTCCCCAGAGCAGGGGACCTTGGAGACAAAATTGTTTGTTTCCAAGAGCTGCCTTGCCTGGGATATGTCAGGGAAACATCACTGCTCCAGTCACAGCTTCAAACTCGTCTCTATAAACATGGAAGCCAAACCCATTGTAATGAGCCATAAGGGTCTGATGGAACCATGGAAGTGGAAATCTGAGTACAAACACCTGAAATTTATGTAGGCTTCCTGGGAAAAATGAAGACATTTATAATTACACACTTAAAACAAAGAGAACAACAGTATGTTTAAGATGGGATTTGACAGAATTTTTTCTTTATAATTCACTTGCTGCCAAACCGAACTATTGTATTTCAGCCATCTTAGTGAGTTCTGAATGAAAATATTTTTAAAAACATCATAGAACTTCCAAAGCTCAAGGCAAAAAACATCCTGTATTCATAGTGAAAATGTATTATTTTGAAAACATACAACCCTCAGTGTCTGAGGAAAATCAGGCAGTAGCAGCCACAATTTTCGCTGCTGGAAATTAAAAAAAAAAAAAAATTGGATTTTTCTGGGAATATGTTCAGAACCTAAGGACTCTAGAATATTGTATCTCCTATCCATTTAGACCAAGCTGTCTTTCCAGTCATCTGCAATGGTCTTTCAATGGCATTAAAAAAATGCTGTATAATTTTAGTGACAGGCTTCCACAACCCACTGGTTTACAGTCTTCCACATGCACCCTAATTTCACTAAAGCATGTCCCTGGTTTTAGAGGTTTTGCAGCTGTTTCAGCTACAGCTGTCCAGTGTCTCTGAACATTTCTTGAGGTTTATTTTTTTTCTGCCTGGATCTGCCAGGGTTAATTGTAGCACAAAAAGTCTGTGCAGGACAGCCCAGATTCTTAATTTAAGATAAAATTAAAAAACATCTCACCATGGTGAGCTCCCTCTTCAGTCAGATGTCAAAGATACCAGCATGAACTTTCTCTCTCACGACATACCTGCAATCTATTCAAGTGTACAATCATTTGCATATATTATTATTATTATTATTATTATTACTCAGTTCAAAGGCTGATGTCAAGATGTCTAAGGGAAGGAAAGTACATGGTGCATTTTTTAAAAATCCTTGATTTGATTGGAGTTTTCTGTTTTCCTTGGGTTTTCTCTCCTTTTTTTTTCTTTTTTTTTTTTTTTTTAAGCTCTGTTCTAAGAAAAGGAAAGCGGGGGATTTACTAAAGGCAAGGCAAGTCGGTTAGTTATGAGTCACCTTCATGACTTATAAAGGGTCTCAAGTTGTTTGGAGCAGGCTTTCTTCACCTAACTCATGCTGCAGGGATATCAGG
The DNA here is from genome assembly GCA_026261815.1 of Monarcha castaneiventris obscurior. Lineage (NCBI taxonomy): Eukaryota > Metazoa > Chordata > Aves > Passeriformes > Monarchidae > Monarcha > Monarcha castaneiventris. Next base: position 15,118,135 of record JAMPIT010000575.1, read on the forward strand.
AGACCAGCCAGTCCAATACACCTCTGTGGCAACTGCTCCTGCCTCATTTTTCATTTACCTTCTTTCTCTTTCTCTCTCTCTCTCTCTCTCTTTCTTTTGCTCTTTCCCTTTGAAATAAAAAAAAACCAAACTGAGTGATCATGGTTAACCTGTGAGATGGAACAAAGGAAGTCTGTGGCCTTCTTGCTGCATTGGCTTTGCTTGCGTCTCTGTGTAAAGACACTGCCTCATAGCAGGTAGGTTTTTCAGTTTGGTTCTTTGGTGGTTTTTTGTTTATTTTTGCATGTGCTCTTTTTTAAAAATGAGAAGCTCATGCTAAAGGAGACGGGACCAGGCTAAGGGAGGGGGCCCCACAGCAGGGCTTAGAGGCCTCAAGAGACAGGGAGGCTGAACTTCAAATTTTTGCACACATGCAGAAATACTTTAGCAGGCATCCCTATGGAATATGCCTCCAGCCATCCAGACTCACACAGCCTGAAGGGAATGCAGAGGCAGTCCCCTTGCTGTCTTTGAATTCATGTTCAATGGTGACCTCATTTATCTGGTGGGACAGCACACACAGGAAAGGTGCCTGCATGCTGCTTGTTATCTTATGGTCTCCTTTTGTTCTGAAGTCAACAGTTTCGAACACCATACAACATAGAATAGAATTTCTACAGCATTTCAATTGCCTACTTGGAAGAGTTTCATGATTCATCTGCAGTTATTGTCTTGCCTACAGCTTGCCAGAGGCATTTCGAGGTGTGGAAATGTAACTGTATAAACCAATGGGACTTATTTAATTTTGGCCATAGAAGTAGTTTTGGATAATTTGTCAAGTTTTGGTCCTCATTTCATAAATAAGGAGCAGAGAAATGCCTTCTTTAAAATATGCCCATTAGACTTGCATCATTTGCTATGGTTTAATTCTTTTTAAAATGAATATGATTCAAATGCCCATATAAGAACTCAACATAGGCTTTCTTGAAATCCCTAATCATACCAACAAAACAGGAGCTCCATGCTCAGCATTAATACCTGTCTGGTGAAAACTCTAAGGTTTTATTTGATGATAAAAATTTGCTCTGGATTCAAATTTTGGCAGCAAATATCTAAGATTAATAGTTTATTCTACTAGCTTTTCAATGTGGCAATTTTTAATTTACAAAGCAACAAGCAAAGTAGCTGAAATTTAGTATTAAAAAATAGATTATCCAGCTTCTTGAGCCACAAAGTGGAGGCATGTTTTGTTATACGGGAAAGTTTTCAGCAGAGAAAAGCCTCTCCTATCTACATATACATCTTTGGAGCTCTCCCAGTATCCTGAAGACCTGAATTAAATATTTTTTGAAATGTTTATAAAAGAATAGCTTTACTTTCTGAGAAATTAGATGAGAAGAAAAGATTTAAAAACCTCCTGAAAATGTAAATAGGGTATCTGAAAATGGATGGTTGGTGTATTGTTTATATGTAACAGCCTTTTGTAGGTGATTAAAAAAATTCGTAGAATTGTCAATTGTATTAACTCTAATTCTCTTTCAGTCAAAATTGGATTTCTGCTATTCAAAGCTAAAAACATCTCTGAAACTGGTACATTCCATTTTGGTCTTACTTTTTACAAAAAAATGGGGTTTTCCATGACTGCAGAAGAATAACGATTCAAAAGACACTCTCGCACACTATGAAAGCATCAGTCTTGGAGTCTATCACAGTCTGATTCTTCCAACATGACTCTGAGTTTACATACTCATGTATGAGCACTGCAGATTTCTGGCCTTGGTGAACTGCCTTTTCTCCCACCAGAAAAGGACTTTGTAGAGGGGACAGCACAACCCTAAGCACCATCAGATAAGGCTTCCCAAAAGGCAAATTCTGAATTCTTTTTGGTGTTTTGAGAACACCTTTTATATTTCTAAACTGGCTACTGAATTTTGCAGAGTTGGAATTACTTTCCTAAGATGCACATGCTTTTCATTAAAAAAATTATATTGGGAAGTACTACCAAAGCTTGCATGTCTTCTTCCTACCAACCCAGGGACAAAAGGTTGAGTTTTATTCCAGATTTGTGACAAAGGATCCCCTCTAGCTGGGCAATAAGTAGATAAGAATTTGGTCATTGGAACTGGAGAGGAAAAACTGGCTAAGAGTCATGTAACAAGACTAATGAGCTAGATGCTTCTAGTCCTTCAGTAGACCACCATAAGTCACCTCAGAACCTTGAGATACCGTTCAATGTACAGGTGGGGAAAGGAGAATTTGTCACAGTTTAACTAAGTACTTTGAACTACACTTGTGATGATCCTTCTGAAGGGAATCTGACTTTTTAATTAGACAGCTTCTGTGGAGGCAGTAGCAGTGAAAGCAGATACAAAGTCTGAAAATGAAAATAAAACACACACCTATCTGTGGTCACTGCAACAGATGAAGGGACAGAGAAGCAGATGAGTGGATGGGACATACTGACCAGAGGTCAGCAGATAAGATAGGAAGGATACATGTTTTATTCTGATGAGAGGTGAAGCAAGACAGTGCTGGAAAAGGGAAAAGGAAAATCACGCCAGGTCTTATGAGCTTTTTCTTTATTAATGTCGCAAGGGAAATAACAGGGGATTTTATTTCATTATATTTAAACCTGAATAGATGGTCACTGTTTCCACTCATGGCAAGGCCACGGTTTCAGAGCTGTTTGAGAAGACAGCAGGGAGAAATACAGGTATTTTTTCATGTAAAGGAAACCTGACAGCTGTACAAAAGGCTGTTATAAAAGGTTCAGCAAGAGGAAACGTGTCATTTCTCACCACTTCCTGATAAAGCATGATTTGTATTTTTGCCTTTAGCACATACAACCCAGTTTGCAGTGTTGGAGATACTATGCAGCTTTTAAATCCAAAAGTGAAATGCAAGTATAGCAGCCTAGGCAAAATTATTCCGTTGCATAAATCCAAGATCATGGGAGTAGAAAAGCCCCAAAGTAAATTCTCATCTGTGGTTATGGCCATGTGCTTTTGCCTGGAAGGGCTGGCTCTGGAGTAAAGCTGCAGAGACCTAGTGCTGCCCAAAGTCTCTCACTTCTATCACTGCTCAATAGTACTGCTGGAAGTTGGCACGGGCAAGTACAGTACTCATTCAGCTTCTTTAGAGAAACAATTATTAGATTATTCAAATTATCAGTTTCAAAACCATCCCTTCTCAAAGTCTGAACAAAGGCAGACTGAAAAGAAAAGTACGGTCAACCACAAATGGCTGCTGCAAACCACAGATAAAAACATTTGCTTTTTAGCAAGACCCATAAAGGACATGAAATAATTAGTTTGGAAGCATGGTGTAAAGAATAGCCATCTGGAATATATTTAAGAGAGTGCTAATTTACAAACATATTCTACAAATATTCTAGGGGCAGTAGACTTGGAGGTGACAGAAGCTTCTGGTATGAAAGCTCTTGTCCTACTGCCTAAAGTGATCCTTATCCAAAGCTTAATTAATACAAATTTAGTGTTTCCACAAGAGGAACAGAGGTTCTATGTCGAGCCCTTCATATATATGCATGCCCACTGGGTGACATCAAGTGAATAAGGATTTAGGGACTTAGAGACATTAAAAGCATAATTGAATTTGAGAAAAAATTAGGTTAAAAAGAATCTCTGAAGATCATCAAATTCAAAGCCCTGCTCAAAGAAGGTTCAATGCAGGATGAATTTAGGTAAGACAGTCACCTTTTATTGACAGGAATTTTTTGTTTGCTTTCTTCCTAGAACAAAAAAAAAACCCCATAAATTAATACATTAACTTGGGTCTTTTATCCTCCTCCCCTGGCCTGTGTTCCTCACCCTACACACACACACCACGAACAGACACACAACATTTTATCACAGGTTTAAAAACTGTTCACTTCACTGCCCACAAATGCAAATCTTACACCACAGCTCTCTGTGCCCGACTTTAGTAGGAGTTTACCCCGATCACTCACCAGAGCTCTGAATCATCACTTTAAACCTGAGGTTTGGAAATTTCTAAACCGCTTTTTTTCTGCCTACCAAAATTTTATATTCACCTTGGAATTTTTGTTTGCCACTCACATATTGCAGCCATGTACAAGACTGGTTTCATTTAAAGTGGCACAAAGTGAAAGGTAATTTCCCTAAAATCTCTAAATTAGATCACAGTCTTACTATGACATTTTAACTTCCTCTTAAAACATGTGTTAGTAACAGTAGGGAAGTTATAAAAGTACATAAGTTTCTTTAAATTTACATACAAAAAAAGATCTCCAGAACTGCCTCATATATAATGTCTCATTTTTCATACGGGCTTTCTTGTTACTTTTTGATTAACCAACAGAAAGGTGGTTGTTATTTTTTTAAGTTGTTACTGGGAGACCAAAGAGAAAACAAACAAGATTCAACTATTTATGAACTCTGCTCAGGAGCTGATACTTTATTTCAGAAGGATGGATAAAGAAAAATATATTTCAGTCAAGACTTACTTACCAGAGAACTAACTGGGCATTACTTAGGCCTTTTTAAAACTGCTTGGAAAGACTGTCTCAACAATTCAACCCTTATTACTGATGTAAGTAACTGAAAATTGTAAAAATAAATTAGGTATTTTAATATATAATGATGATTCTCTACCCTTTTACTGAGTGTATTTTTATTTTATTATGTGATTTCTTTGCAGATTTTTGAAATTGCTGATTTCTAAAACTGTATCTCCTTGTTTGTTTCCAGAGGACAACTCATAATAGGCTGAAAGAAATACAGAAGTGTTCAACTTTGGTCAAAAAAATTCAGCATATTAATTTTATGGTCAAAGCATCAGTTAATGAACTGGTTAATATTATTAAGCAATTAGCAAACAATTCAACAGAGACAATTATATTCATTAATCTCATTTTAACCTACTGGAATGAGGGTATAGGAGTCCTGCACATGGATTCTAGACCAGCAACTAAATCTATCCAACAGGTTTTCACTCTGCTCATTTATACCAGAATCCAAAGGAATATTTGTTGCCTAATCATCAACCTCACATATTGATGAAACTGATTGAGTTTTAGCTCCGTTTCTCACATCCTGTTAAAGAGTCAGCTCTCCTGAGAGGCATTTTGTCTTAGTTAAATCAGAATCAAGTCATTTTTGCTTTTGTTTTTTTGGGGTCTAAAACATTTTGAGGAACTAGGCTTATATTAGAAGTCTTCATTAACTTATTATCTAAAGGGATACAAAATTAGGCAAGACTGTGCTGCTCTCTGTATTCTTCCTGCTCACAGCAAGCACAATGCTCTCACTGCTCAATGTACTCTGGTTCTCTCTAACTAAAACAATTTCAAGTTTGACTGGGTTTAAATGTACAGCAGATGGTTCCTGTGTATTTAACTGTAATAATTCTCTCTCTGATGTCTCTCCATCCTCTGCCATAATATTTTAATATGTATTTCTTTTTTCTTTTTTTTTTTTTAGTTTTGTTATTTAGGTATATCAAGGGGAAAACCCAGTGCTTTGAGTTCTTTGTCTCATACTCCAGTCTCTGGAGTTCTTCTGTTGGCTGTATGTTGTTAATGCTAATCGTGATAGGGGTTTTTACCTATGACTGACTCCTACATGTTAGCATTAACACTGTACCATGCCTCTTATCAGAATTCACACGGAACAAACTGTTGCTGCGGGAGGAGAACAGAAATAATGAATCAGACAGTGCTATGCTGGGAAAAACCTGCTCTATATGTAAAAAGACAAGTTATTCTGCATACAGGCATGCTTGCTAGAATGCTTGCTAGGTACAGAGTCTGGAAAAGCAGCAAAAAAAAAGCAGCATTGTGTACTAGCAAGTCCTTACTAGGATGTCGAATGTGTAACATTTTGAATGCAACAACCTGGGTTTTACTTTATCACTTTTTAGCTCTTTTGGCTTTACTTCGTACACAAATACTTCATTTCTTCCTTTTTATTTTAAGAAAGAAAAATTATGAATTAAACTTTTGGCATGTACAACTGTGGATTCTATTAATTTCCATAGAATTTTATTATATGTAAGAGAAAAACTGACAGAAAATGTTTCTTTGAGATTCCATTGTCAGTTCTTTAGGAGGAATTGGGCAATGGGTCATTAGGAGAAAATTAAAATATCTTTAGGATTACCAATGCATTTCAAACTTTTAGAAGTCTTAGAAAATTGTAGAGAAACAGGAAAGTATTGTCATATTTATTTTGTGGAAGGTCAAAATAGTTCCTGAATATTTAGTCACAAAACCTGAGTGACAGAGCCAGTCTTTAAAACTCTCTCTTATCCTCTACTTAAATCTACTTAAAGAATACTTTAGCTATGAAACATTAATTTGATGGGAGAACAAAAGGGAAAACTAAAAACCTCAAAGTACTATCAATTAAGATGTAATGTTTGTGCTGTGTCAATATGAACACCTCTTTATGTTAAGAAATGTTTGTGCTGTGTCAATATGAACACCTCTTTCTCTTACCAGTGTTCTGCCTGTGAATCCCCAGCACAAGGAATGATCACAGAGCACCCAAGACCACAGACACTTACAAATCAACTGTCTCATTAGAAAGTGTCCTATAAGAAGGGTCTCACTGAATGTGATTTTTACACTCAGGCAGAACTGCTGCAGGGCATAAATGTTCTCCAAATCAGGTTCTAAGTTAAGTGGCTCCCCCAGGATGCATACAGTTGGGGGGCCATAACCACTAAAAAGGAAAAGCTACTTTTATCCTGTCCAAAGCCAGAGCCATAGCTCTGAGAGGGAATTTTCAAAGTGGTGCAGCATATTTTGGTAAAGAAAAGCATACTCCTATTAACTTTACAGGGAAAATGGCTTTAAAAGTGGGAAGAAAATTGTGGCAAAAGAGAGGAGAGTCAAGAGAAAATCTCATTTCTGGGGTGAATCTGAAGGTCAGTTTGATTTCCCTGTCCATTTGAGGCTATGTTCAGCAGTATCGGTTTGCTGAAGTGAAGATGATCCTAGAGCCTCTATCCTGTATAGACACATGTCAGTAGAAGGTGTCTTAAGGAAGAAAACAGATCTTTTCACTCACCATCCTGATTCATAGTCATGCCATAAAAATCAAATACTTGTTCCCTCACATTTTGTCTCTTTAAAATGTGAGTAACTTGCAAATTTAAGAAATAGATAGCAATTATAAATATGGTACAATATTAGATCAATTATATGTATTCTTTCTGCATAGCTGATTCCCCAGAAAAGCAGACATAGTTAGGTTGTGAATACTATATTAGCAGATACTAAAATAATAGGTTTTCTTTTCATTCTGAAAAAATGTTAATGTTATCCATGACTGGGATTAAGTCTCATGAAAAACCACAGCATGACAGCATTACCATTTTCAGATGGTTGGTGTTCTCCAAGAAATACCCACTGCCAACTCTTCCCATTGAATGCCTTTATGCTGCCAAGTTCCTGTGTCTGTAAAAACTAATAAAATAAATGTAGCAAGTTCACTGGCTTCAAATATAACAAAGTATTGCGCTGAGTGAAATAGTGCTAGGTAAATTACCAAAAAGCAGTAACAGATTACTCCCTACCAGAAGTCAAAATAGAAAGGGGAACTTATTCTGGCTGCTGTTATGAAAGGACTTGATGTTTACTGATGATAGAGTATTTTCATCACTTGCATGTGTTCAATTTCCCAGGGAAGAGCTTTACTGCCTTGTTAAGAAAAAAATAACTTTCTTGACATTTAATTCCTTCTGTTATGAAATGAATCATACTATATTCTAATTGCCTTTTCTATCTCCAAAATCCATGATAACATGAAATACAGACTATTTCTTTGGAAAAAAATTTCTCCTTTGGTCCTATGTGTCAGCTGGAACTACTCAACCTTCCTACTGCCACCTCTTAGGATCAAGACACCATGTAGCTTTAACCTTAATACAAGGTTTCCTTTTTTTGATAAAACCAGTAAACAAAAGGGAAGAATCAAAAGTTTCAACTCTTTCAAACAAGACGCAGAAGGAGAAACTATTCGAGTGTGAGAAGCCATGAAGCTACTGAGATGTTCAACAAGGAAGAAGGCTTCAGTTGCTGCCTTTTCCCCTGTCATAAAATCCTGGAATGGGTTGGGTTTGGAAGGACCTTAAAGATCATCTTGTTCCAATCCCCCTGCCACAGGCAGGAACACCTTCCACTAGACCAGGTTGCACCAAGCTCCATCCAATCTGACCTTGAACATTTCCAAGGCTGAGGTACTCACAAGTTCTCTGAACAACGTGTTCCAGTCTCACCACTTTCACCACAAAAAAATGATTATTTATTCCTTATCAGAACAGATCTGGCCAGTACCATCTTCTGCTCAGATATGTCAGCCTAAGTGACCCTGCCCTCCTCTTTCCACACTTTGTAGCATCGTGTTCTCCTAGATTCTTCCTTACCTTTAGCTGGTTCTGCAGTTCTTTGGCTGAGTAAAAATTGCCTCTTTACGCCCAGAAATTTAATAAAAAGAAACAGCCAAGAAGAGGAATTGGCTAAATTCTGCAGTGTCTTTTGCCCATCTATCCACCCCTAATCCCTGTAGTTTCCTATAGTGTTCAGTACAGAAAATAACAGCATCTACTCTCATGTCTCTTTTTGAACTGATCAGTGATGGTATCTTCTGACTATTTCCAATGCAGAAGACTGGGCCATGGCCCAGGGCAGGCAGGACAGTGGACAAACATCCAGAGTCCACATTCAGCCAAAGCTTTGCCATACCCATTTTGTTATTTTATATAACTCCATAGCTTTAAGTTATACAGTGATAGTTGCAGGTGTCTGTCAGAGCACAGCCCCAAACAGCCAGCCAGGCTGGTACTACCCTGCAGTTCAGCTGAAGTTCAGAAAACCTAAGCCAAAAAGTGAAAGGAAGCATTACTCTAACCCAGCTGCTACAACAGCCCTCTCAGCAGACAATTTCAGCATTTTATGCACCAACAGTCAATGGTAAAATAGAGAAATGGCTCTGAGCTCAGGGTCCTATCTCCCTGGTGCTCTGTGGCTGCCATGGGCACTGAGCAGTGCTTCCACTTGCTCTCACACTCATCCAAGAAATGTTCAGGACTTTTCTAGCAGTGCCATCACTTAATACAGATCAGGCAGGGAGTACTCAAAATACCATATGAGCCATCCCCCCCAAAAAAACAGATGTTCTCCCCTGCACATGTGGCTCTGAATCCCATTTTGGCAGAACAGACTTGAATCTACATTCCTGTTTCAAAATGTGCTGTGGTGAGAAAGAAATGAACACTTTTGCCCAGTTCTCTTAATTGTCACTGTTCTGTGTGAGAATCCTGGTGCTTTTCCAAGGCATGCTCCAGCTACATCTCTCCCTAAGGAAAACCTGCCTTCTGGACCCCATGGAAGTCAAGGTGTGAGATAGCACCAAGTTCTGCAAAAGTTTGAGCTTCCACCTTTTTATGCACAGACCTCCAGGGAAGGGTCTAAATACAGACCTCAACAGCATTTTCCGTATTGTAGTTGTGCACACTTGCAAAAGTCCCTTTTGTAGGGATTCACCTGTGGGGTGACTTCTCTGCTCCTCCAACCAAAAAAACTGAAACCCCAAACATAAACAAACAAAAAAAACCCCTCCCTCCCACTCCCCACAAAAAGGAACATACGGGAAAAGCTCTGAAATTCCAGCTAGGGTTAAAAATAGTATATTCCTAAGGGATAGCAGCACTCTCACACTTCTCTGCAGCTGGTGGAATCTAGGAGGAATTCTGAACTGGATACCCAAAATAGCAAGTAGACATCAGGAGACTCTGTGGGTTATAATAGAACAAGCTTAAGATTCAAAACAGACCACTGGACTGAATCCCAAAATTCAGACGGCAAAATTTCACCAGTCTTGGGCTAGTCAGAGATGGCAAGTACGGCATTAAACAACAAACAAAAACCAACCAACCAACCAAGCAAAACTAAAAAAAAAAACCAAACCCACAACAAAACTCCAAAAAACAACACGAACAGCAAATTTTTGTGTTTCTCAAGACAAGAATGCCTGCTTCTTCAACAGCAACAGAACAAGAGGTTCAAAGCTAAAGTACACTCTGGCAAGTTTGATTTAATGAAAATACATAGAATGTGTAAATGCTTACGTGTACTTGGAAGGTAAACTTTAAATCAACAGTCTTATTTAAAAAAAATAAGCATCTAATATCTATTAAAAGTCCTCTGCAACATTAATCAAGAGGAGAAAAAAACCGTAAGTTTTCCAAGTATCCTGAGAAAGCATTGGTTATACCTAAATGCATTTTACTGAATACTACCCTGCTCTCACAAAACTGTGGTGTCAACTGATTAGAAACCATGTGATGCAGTTAATGGTAAAAATAATAATTGGGATAAAATTCAAAGAAAATATTTGCACTTCAAAAAGTAATAAAAATCTCCTCTTGTATAATAAGAACAGTTAGAAATGAAAATACAGAACATCTGAAAACACCATCTAACAAAATTCCCTTGTGAAATTTAATTGAAGTAATCCTATTTAAATATCAAAGAAAGAAAATGCATAATAAATCTTACTACACTGGGGATGCAAGTAATGAACTACATTCTTGGTATTATTCTGGAAAATTATCTTTAACTGCACTTGTGCAGTAAAAAGAAATCATTAAACTCCAAGAACTTTCTAGCTTTTACATTCTGCTATTTTCGTATTGGTAAAGCAACGGCAGTGACACCTTTACACACCTCTAAGGGTATCTTTTTAAGATACTATTCATCTCAGTTGTCATTTCAGTTGCAGTAGGCAACAACACAGGGATGGACACATGCAATTACTGTTGTCAAGATAAGGACAGGGGCAACTTGCAAGTTATTGCAGATAAAACATTCCCTTCCCTCTCCCCACCCTTTTTTTCTTTAAGGAAACCTTTGAAGTGGACTGAAACATCTCATGTATACCTGTGTCTATACTTATCTATGATTTAGGTTACAGAATTCAAATTAATTACCCAAGACATTTTTGTATGAGGCACAAACAAGTCATGTAAAAATACACGTTTTATTATGTACATTTAGAGGTTCAACTTAATTTACATTGATACAGTTTTTCCTTCTTCAGTTCCATCTTTTGCTTCAAGATGTTCTGCTGCTTCCAAATATTCTTCTTCAGTGACCTGCAAAAAGACATCAATTTTGTTATATTTTTAAAAATTATTTCACTCTCCTTGATCCTGAAAATCCTCCCCCCATACTGTCACTGTAATAGGAAAGGATAACCTACAAAGACTATTATCTTCTCCATAATTAAACAACCTGGAAGACAAGAATATTCAAACTAAGTTCAGGGAAGATGCCATGAGGCAGGCTCAGAACACATCCTTGGCTAACAAGTTTTGGAAGACATAAAGTACTTTTTTTTCTGTCTCCTGCCAAATAAGTAAGTAAAATTTCTGATCTGAAGGCTCTAAAACAGCTGTTTAATTTTTACAAAGACTTCCTATGTTTAAACATGTATTGGTAGTGGTTATTTGGTTCTATGTGGCTTATAATATTTTATAATATTTATTAATAATAATTTTATAAGTTCCATTTACCTTAAAATAATTGTACAAATCATATCAATAAAATATTATATGGGGTTTTTTTAAATGGCACGATGCATTTTAATAACAGACCTCAGAAACAGTGCTACCACATCCTCTACTAAACAAGCAGTTATATTTCTGATTTCCGTTCACCTGTGAATATTTCCATTCCTAAAGATATGTTCTTGAGTATACTACCTACCTCTAATCATTCAAATTGTCCTCTACCAGAGCATACCTTTGTATTTGGTAATCTGCATTTCACCACTAGTGAGACTTACCAGCCTCTTTGATCTTTCCAGCAGTTTGTGCCACACAGCGTGATGAGCCTGTGTGAAATGCCATTAAATGACATTAGAAGAGGTAAAAAATAATCTTATCATAGAATAGATTCTGACAAGTGTATAGAAATGATGGCACAAAACAATAATAATGCCCAGTTCAAATGCCACAACTTACAGTTCTGGTGTCCAATTTGCCCATATTCATGTGGGGGACTTGAATAAATGTCTACCCATCACATGCCCCATCCCCAGAAGTGTTCACAGCCAGGTTGGATGGAGCTCTGAGCAACCTGGTCCAGTGGAAGGTGTCCCTGCCCATGGAAGGGGATTTGGAACTGCATGAACTTAAGGTCCCTTCTAACCCAAACCATTCTATGGTTCTATGATTCATCCACAGTGTGGAATCCTTGAGGGGTTAATTGGCAAAAATGGGAATTACGCTTAGGAAGGAACACAGAGATGAGCTGAGGAACCCTTGAAAAATTCCCCAACTAAGACAATAGTACATGCGGTAGACCATAAGATCAAAATCATGTAAGTCAACAGGAATGGGAATAAAGACTCCTGCCTCCACCTTCAGTTTGGCAAAGCCTTTGTTTAAGACTCATTAGAGCTATGACTTTTTTTTGTTGTTGCTACATTTTACTTTGGTGTCATGAAATTCTTTGAATGGTATATTTATCATGAGTATAAATACAAAGTTCTGCTCTTTTAAGCAGTCAGTAGCCTTGATGCCAGAAGACTGGCATGCACAACTCAGGCAGGCAGAATGAAATATCCACACAGAAATTACACAGCCGAAACAACACTTTCCATACTGAAAAATAACATCATGGGCCCTCTGATACAAACTTTTCTAGTTCTGACTGCATATCCACAACAGTTTCTGGAAAATGAACCCCAAATATCCAACACAGTCATCATCGGGGCCCTCCCTTTCTACTGCTCCCAACTCTGAATTTCGTTTAGCTACCAACACAGCACTTAACAAAGATGGGAACATAGGCAAAATGTTCTAACTTAAAGAAGGAAAACCTGTGCAAAATGGATTACTTACCTTCAAATGGACTGGCAAGGACACACCCTGGAATCTCCTTATCAATTCAGACTGGTCAGTCTGAAGATTATGGGCTGCCGTTATCTCATACTGGAAACAGAAACTTGTCCTTGGAATATGAGGACCTTCACTAACATCTACAAAGTCACCAAACCTGGGGGGACCAAAAAAACCCCAGCCTAGATGTCAAATATATTTGAAGTGAAGTACAATGAGATCAGGTTTTATTTTGGATTAGCAAATTCTAATCAACCAAAAGAAAATCCACACAAATCCCAAACCAAATCTAAACAAATCCCCAGATCAGCATTTTTAAGCTTCCTAAACCAAAAGTACAGGTCACACAATTCCCTTAAATGAACTTAGGAAACTTAAACTTCAAGTCTAGGAAAGGATCTCAGGTTTAAAAAATCCTTGACGCCATGCTGGCTCATGGGGTAACTGTCATTCACCAGAAAAAGATTTGTCTCAAAGATCACCTACTTTCCACAGTACAGTGTTTACAACCTGCACAGTTATTTCCCTTTCAGTTCTTGGGAAACTGCAAATCAATTAAGAAAAGAGAGACGGCATAGTACAGCAAAGAAATACTCAGAACAAACCGCTCCCAGAATCAATAGGTAAGCCCATTTTCCTCCTTACTGAGCAAACCAGAGTGGAAGGATGGAAAGAATGACACAACATTGTTCTAAAATGTCAAGAACCATCACTGCAAAGACAGCTGTTCCTTTAGAAAGATGCGGACTACAAAAACAAGAGGAACTCTTTAGACATCTAGAAAACTGAGTATCCTACAACAGCCTAAGATAGAAATTATTTCAATTGCATGAGATACAGCACAAGCTTCCTGCCTCCAGACTAAGAACTCTGTATCTTACACTGTATCCCAGGATGATGTTCTGCTCTCATCTCCACCACTACAAAGCAGTAACTTGCAAGTTAGGAAAGTCTTGGTAACTTTGAAAAAGAAAAATCCATTACACAATGCTAATGCTTGTTTTCAAACAAGTATTTGGCTTGTATTTTAACCTGTCAAGTTATAGAGATTTATTTAGTTTTCATGTAAAAGCATTGAATGCAGTAAGACTTCTCTGGCATTTACCACCCTGAACATAACAAGAAATAGAAATGCAGTATTACAAAGTATCACAAAATAATGGTTCTATTAAAAAAAAAAAAAGCAAGCAAACCACCCCAAGCATCTTAAGACAGACCACAGACAGTAATGAATACAAATGATCTTTAAATTTAAAGCCATCACAAGTAACTTGCTCTTTTCACTTGCAGAGAGTACTTGCAACATAGTCAAATATTTCAGTGAATCATTACAGCATGGGAGTTCAGTTTTGCTTACCTATGTAACATTACAATTCCTTCCATATTCTGAGAAGCTTTTCTTTCTATCATCTCCATTTTGTATCTGGACAAGAAAAAAATTATTTTAAGATTCCTCACCTTTAACACCTAGTACTTATAAGAACAGTTCAGAAATTAATTTAATCCATTTAAAATTCCTAAAAATCATGCTTCTGTTTATGTGAGCTTTGAGACTGGTTTAAGTTCCTAATGACAATACATACTGACATGCTTCATTAACAGAGATGTTAGTCAACATCAGTTCGTGAAAAAATTATGGAAATTATACTGAGCACTACTGAAAGGCACTTTAAAAATAATGCAATCATCAGGCACAGTCAACATGGGATCCTGAAACATTATGTTTGGGAATGGTTCAGTGCTGTGTGGGAGGCGGTTCAGACTGGACACTAGGAAGCATTTCCTTAGGAGATGGTGCTCAACCACTGAACAGGCTTCTTGGAGAGGTGGTCGATGCTCCAAGCCTGTCACTGATTAAGAGGCATCTGGGCAATGCCTTTAATAACTTGCTGTAACTTGTCAGCCCCACATCAGTCAGGCATCTGAACTAGGTGGTTGTTGTAGGTCCCTTCCTACTGAAACATCGATTCTGCATATGTTATAGGAGGGCCATGCTCCCACAGCACAGTTTTATTCAGAAAGATACAATAAACCTACTACTACCAATGAGAGTTTTTCAAGTCACCTGTAAGACTAGAAGAAACCATCAGACCACCTAAACTGATTTTATGCAATGTGTACCCCTCAACAGCTGGACACCTACAATACAGCAAAGTGTTCTCTGTGCTTTCTATACACAGTATCTAAAGGTACCATCAAAAGTGAGCACCCACCTGCTGTCAATGCAGCCACCAAGGTGAAGATGATGATCCGTAAGTCACATTAAAATCACCTTCAGCATTAAGCTAAAAAACTTGCTATTTTGCAACTTGAGCTTCATCGTAGTTTAATTTTGGTTCACAAAATGATAAATTATTTATCATTTTCCCCCTACATCTCTCCAACTGCCAAAAAGCTGTGGACCAGAAAATTTTTTTCCCAAAACATAGCTGAGGTATTTTTTTCAGCGAAGAAGACAGGAGGTTTTGAACAAACCTTTTTTATAGCACAGACCAAAGTATTTTACCCATTTTCCCCCTGCAGAGTTCAAAAACTGCATTTCATCAAATCTTCATTTGAAGACACCAGGACATAAAAAATGTGTATTTCTTTAAATACAGAATACTTTCAGCAAAGGCTGAGACTAACTACCATGCCAAGGCTCACCATCAGAGTTTCCATTTAATAGTAGTGGAATCTTGAAGCTCACTAGTGAACAAAAGAAGTCTTAGTCTTTCAGTTTGTTAAAAAACTACATCCTATAAAGGTGCCTGGTGTTGGCCTCTGGAGAGAACAATAAGAACTATGTCGGTGTGAGTAAGTTGGTGGAAAGAGAACGGCGGCAGGCTCACTCAGAGCAGTGAGAAAAGTACCTTCTTACTTCATCTGTCACATCTTATTTTAGATTTATAAAACCAAACAGAGATTTGATTTGACTTCTAATTGCCTCTTTGAAAGAAAGGCAAATTCAGACACTCACATGTTATGCTGAAACATTTCACGTGCTACTTTTGCTTCAACATGCAGTGTTTCAAAGGGCAGGTCTTGATGGATCAGCTTTTTGGCATCCCTTGTAAGAGAACAGAAGTTGTCCTAAAAAAAAGGACATAAAAACTGTAACCAACTTTTCACAGCTGTAGTGAACAGATAAAGAACAGCAAATACTAAACATTAGTCAAAACAACAAAGATCATCTACTATAAATCCTAAATATAGCAATTTTACTGTAGGATTGTCTTACTATTATCGTAAGAGCGCCACCGATCATCACTGTTTTAATGGACAGATTCAATGCCCAGTCACATCAACAGGCATTTTTCCATCGGAAACAATATATATTAATTAAACTGACCAGGTTTTCCCTACATGGTACTACATACACAGCCTTGGTACTGTTAAATACTCATCTATATATCTTGTCTCCCAGAGTGGTATCTTCACTTACAAATAAGCTCTACTGTGATAGATCAAAGTGAAAAAAGGGTACTGAATATTTAATAAATAAAAAATTGGTCACCTTGGACCAGAATCAGAAGTTCTGCATAACTCAGATTTACTAGTAAATAAGCAATTGTTATGAGGTGAAATTACATTTATTATGCCATGTAGAAAATATTTCTAATCTTCAGCTACAAGATCACATTGAAGAAAAATTCTGCATTGTACCAATATTGCTGTGCTAGCCATACACACCTCTGCTGGTTCTTGGGCACAAGAACAAGAATGGGCACCAGATGGGTAAAACGTTTGTGACCACAAACGGTTCTGAGATTCAGAGTATTCAGATTATTAGATTAATTGCAGAGCATGAAATATAAGCAAGCTATTAAGGAGAGCTGCAGCTGAATATGCTTACAGGTTTTATTCAACAACAAACTGATTCTGCTGTAAACCACCAAAAAATATGTGCCTTATACACACTTTCATTTTCAGAAGCTCTACTCACACAAAGACTGTGGCTGCATCTATATTACCAGACAAGAGCAGCTCAGGAGGAGCAGATCTGTACAGTAACAAAGATGGCACTGAGGTCCCAACAGCGCCATCAACTGTTTCTGAAATTGTACTTCAGACTAGAATTTTCTCAGACCTAAAGCCTGTAAGCATGTGGAAGACAGCTCAAGGTTTAGTTTCATCTGAAAGGAACTCTGAGGGCACTCTGCCATAGAACCAGTGTGTGGTAAATGCAGAGATCAGCTCCCAAAGAGTACTCCTGATGTGCGCTAACAAAAAGGGGAAAAAAGCTCTGTCCCCTCCCCCCCATTAAAAAAGAACAACTGGACAAGAACACAAGCCATACAAGTTTTTGGGCTTACATTTGAAAAGTGCTTACCTTTGTTGGTTTCCAGTCGTTCAGTTTATTGTCCAAAACTACATCATAACAGAAAGCTCCAGAGATCACTGCAATTGCAATCCAAAGAAAAAATATTCATGTTTGTAACAAGGTATATATTTCACAGTCATATTACATTCTTACACCAAAATGAATGAGAAGAAAAACAGAATTATCTTTAGAAATTCATCATAAAACTGAAGTTTTCAGCTCTGATTACACTGTAAAATGGCAGATTGAACTTGTGTTATTTTAATTTCATTTCATAATTTGAAAGGAATTTTAATGCAGTGTCAGTATAATAGAATCCCAGTAAAGAGAGGAAAAAATACACTGCTTCACAGAACTGCACCTAACACTGCTGTAAAAAACCAAAACCACTCACTTTAAAAATACTTCACAGTTTTTCCATTGAATGCTTCATACAATAAATGTGAACTATTAAATTTTAAAGAGGAATTTATTGCATAGAGAAATAAGACAATATTAGAGCTGAAGTAAAATTTTTATCCATGGCACAAACTTCTGGTAAAAGCAACACAAATTTCTCTGATAGTTGTTAGAACATTGTTTTGTGTATATTCAGTTATGGCTATTTAGAAATCAAATCTATGAACGCAGTAAGCTCACACTATTTCTATACATACAGTATAATGATACAGCTGAGTATATCCAAGATTATTCCAAATTCTGGTAGAACTGAAATATTTACCTGCATTTATCAATCACAACAAATGCTGAAATTGCTAAAAAGAGCAGCAGTTATAGCACTCCACATGACCTGCAACCAACCTCCTCATATATTAAATGCATAATTATGCAGG
The DNA here is from genome assembly GCA_026261815.1 of Monarcha castaneiventris obscurior. Lineage (NCBI taxonomy): Eukaryota > Metazoa > Chordata > Aves > Passeriformes > Monarchidae > Monarcha > Monarcha castaneiventris. The sequence continues at coordinate 15,136,135 of JAMPIT010000575.1, forward strand.
CTTTATTATTGAAACAACCTCCTCTCTTGTGCATTTTCTCACTTTCCTAAATCTTAAATCAGATCACAGATGAGCAGAAGTTGTTACCAAGCTTGTTTGTACCTCAATAATCCTCCAATTTGGTGTAGACATTGTCATTTTTAGTAACTCAAGTGCTGGACAAGGCTACGCAGTTATCAAGAGTAAATCCACAGAAACACATCAAATCACATCTAGAAACCTTGCTCACGTCACTTCACAATCCAGAGGTCTAGTTACTAATCTCAGCTATGAAATCCTAAGTGGTCTGAAACCCAGTGGCCACATGGACCAATTTTCTGAACGTTGATAACAAAATTGTTTTTAGTGTGGTTATTATAAATTAAAGGCAACTACAATAATGTGTAATACACATATCAATGCTAAGTACCATCAATCATTGGAAAAGAAGCCTCTGATTTTTTTCTAAGTTTGGTTATTAAACAGTCACTTAAGAAGCAGCAAAAGACAATCAATATAAAACACTTTTATCACCTGGCACTTCAGGAGCTTTAACTAGGTTGACTGAGTATTCATCCTTGAATGCTCGCTTTAGCACACACGCCATGATCATGGCACAGGAACGCCAATACGCCTGCAAAGAGAATTTCAGAACATGGAAGCTAATTATTCCAAAAAAAACCCCCAAAACTTAACTGGATGATGAAGAAACCTAGCTGCCAACCCAAGCATTCCACCCCTGGAAGTGTTCAAGGACAGGCTGGACAGGGCTATGAGCAACCTGGTCTAGTGGAAGGTGTCCCTGCCCATAGCAGGGGGTGGAACTGGATGAACTTTTAATGTCCCTTCCAACTCAAGTTTTTCCATGATACTATGATTACTGTCTTTAGTATTTAAACTTCTATTCAGATTCTCCAAACAGAATCCAATTAAAAAAATCAAAACTGCACTTAGAATGCAAGCCAGATGTAACCCTGGAGATATTTAAATCTTAAATCATAGAATAATACAACAATTGAAAGGAATGCCAACAATTCACTTAGCCCACATGCTGGTCCAGCTAATGATAGCCATGATGCACCATTAAAAAAACATTAAAAATGTCTGAACTTTAAAAACAACAAAGTTCAAGAAAGCAGACAGGCATGGAACTCAAAGGTGCACCCAGATTCAAGTGGTCATAATCAGGGCCACCTGCAATGAGGCAAGGTACAGAGAACCACGGTCACCTACAATGGAATAAGGTAATAACTTACCTTGTTTACTTTCTCTGGATTTTCATCTTTGAAGGTAAGGAACTGAATTTCACATGATTTGGTCAAGGGTCTGTACATGTCCCAGATTTCGCCATCCACAAGAGCCAGAACAGATTTCTTACAATGCCATTCACTTAAATCTAAAGAAAGTAAAAAAAACCCTGGAATATTAGATAGTTATTAACCATATTTCTCAGGATTAGCGGTTTAGACTGCTGCATACGTAACAACTGCAAGTTTCATATTTGTACATGAATTGGAAGGATGAACTGTGAAAAAAGCCTCCAAAAATTAACTGTCTCTACTTCAATTGGCAGCACAACATTCACCACGAGGGGCTAGTTCAGGAGTCCATCCACTTACGCATGGCACAGTTGTATGGTGTAGAAAGAGCCTTGTTCATGACAAACACACTACCAGGGTGAGATTTCCCAGTGTATTTCACTTCGATTTTCTCAATCCGTGGGTGAAGAGACAATTGTCTCTCTTTCTCTTTGGTGAAGAGCTCATTACGCATCCGAACCACGTCATCACGTGTTAGCTGAGAGAAAGCTGGTGTGGAGATGCACCCTGGTGATAGGAGAGATACCGAGTAAGCAATACTCCTAGAGTAAGCAATCCTGGGGTGGGTCCAGCAGAGCATCCCTCTTATGAGGAAAGGCGGAGGGAGCTGGAGCCTCAAGAGATGACTGAGAGGGGACCTCATCCATATCTCAGTGTCTGGAGGGAGGGGTCAGAGCACAGATCAGGCTCTCCTCAGTGGTGCAAGGGACAAGGGGCAATGAGCAGAAACAGATGGGCAGGAAGTTCCACATGAACATGAGGAAGAACTTCTTTACCGTGCAGTGACCGAGTACTGGAACAGATTGCCCAGAGAGGGTGTGGAGTCTCTCTCACTGGAGATGTTTCAGAACCATCTGGATACAATCCTGCACCATGTGCTCTAGGATGATCCTACGTGAGCAGAGGTTGGACCAGATGACCCACTGTGGTCCCTTCCAACCTTCAACCATTCTGAGTTTTCAAAGCCTCTTTATAAGGTGTTGGTTTCTACAACACTGCTGATCACCCACCTGTCTGTCTCAAAATATACAAGGCAGCACCTATGCAGCTCCAGCAAGTGACCACGCTGGGCCCCTGCATTGCCTGCACAGAGTGACAACAGGAGACTGAGGCAACAAAAGGGGTCAAAAAGACGATGAGGGGTCTCGAGCATCTCTCTTATGAAGAGAGACTGCGGTAGCTGGGCCTGTTTAGTTTGGAGAAGACTGAGAGGGGATCTCATTAATGTATATAAATATCTCAAAGGCGGGTACCACGAGATTGGTGCCAGACTCCTTTCAGTGGTGACCAGCAACATGATGAGCAATGGCCATAAAATAAAACACAAGAAGTTTCACTTCAACATGAGAAATAACTTCTTTCCATGGAGAGCGGCAGAGCACTGGAATAAGCTGCCCTGGGAGGGTGTGGAGTCTCTCTCCCGGGAGACATTCCAAATCCACCTGCACGTTCCTCTGTCACTGCTGGTGGTGACCCTGCCCTGGCAGGGGGGTTGGACTGGATGATCTCCAGAAGTCCCTTCCAACCCCAGCTACTCTGTGGTTCTATGCAAAGGTTAATGTCGCTCCCTGACTGCAGACGCCCTTCCCTCAGACAGGCCAAGTCCCCTGCGGCCTAATAAGGGCACCTCGGCCCCTGAAGGCACCGCCGCAGTACAAGCCCGAGCTCGGCCCGGTCCCACACCCCCGGCTCCCGGCTCCCGGCTCCCACCCACAGTCCCGGCTCCCTCCGGCTCCCTCCCGCACTCACGGCTTCCGGCCCGCAGCCCGCGAGCGGCCCACGGCCCCGCCATGTTCCCACCGCCACGGTGCCGCCTCCCCAGCTCCGCCGGAAACGCCGGCAAGGGCCGCGCCGTTCCACCGCCCCTCCGCGCGCCGCCGCCGGGCGGCAGGGGCCGCCCGTGCCTCGGCTGTCACTGCTCCCTTCAGCAGCCCCGGCACAACTCAGAGCCACAGAATGTATTCTGCGTTGGAAGGGACCCGCAACGATCATCGGGGAATCACATCCTGGTGGGTGAGAGGCTGGACATGCCCCGGCTGTGTCCATTGGGAGCCCAGAAACCCCCTATGTGCTGGGCTGCACCCAAAGCCCCGTGGGCAGCAGAGCAGGGAGGGGATTCTGCCCCTCTGCCCCGCTCTGCTGAGACCCCACCTGCAGTGCTGCATCCAGCTCTGGGGTCCCAGCACAGGAAGGACAGGGACCTGCTGGAGTCAGTCCAAGTTTATCAGAGGGATGGAGCACCTCTGCTATTAAGAAAGGCTGAGAGAACGGGGGCTGTTCAGCCTGGAAAAGAGAAAGCTTTGGGGCACCCTAATTGCGGCCTTCCAGCACCTGAAAAAAACTTACAAAAAAGAGAAGCAAGACTATTTACCAGAGCTTGTAGTGACCGAACAAGTTAAAATGGCCTCAATTGAAAGAGCATAGGATTAGAAATTAGGTTAGATTAGATTAGATTAGATTAGATTAGATTAGATTAGATTAGATTAGATTAGATTAGAAATTCTTCCCTCTGAGGGTGGTAAGGCCTTGGTACAGGTTGCCCAGAGCAGCTGTGGTTGCCTCATCCCTGGAAGTGTTCAAGGCCAGGTTTGATGGGGCCCCGAGCGACCTGGTCTTGTGAAAGGTGTCCCTGCCCGTGGCAGGGGGTGGAATGAGAGGTCCCTTCCAACCTTAACCTTTCTGTGAATCTATGACTGTGATTGCAGTCCAGCTCCTGGTCCTGCACAGGACAAGCCCAAGAATCCCACTACTGTGCGCCTGAGAAAGAGGTTGTGGAATCACACCATGTTTGCCCAAAGAAGTTGTGGAGTCTCCCTCACTGGACAGATTCCAGAACTATCTGAACTGTGATAAATAGAGGCTATAGTATTGGCTTTCTGCAAATGTTAAGTAATGTTAAAAGTAGTGGCTTTGTCACAAATAAATGTTATATATATATATTAGCTTTATTACAAAATAGATGCTGCTTAAGGTAGCTTGGTTGTGAAGATGTGGTTTTTAATACTTTTTTTATTCAACCAAAAACTTAGAAATAGTTATGCTTATAAACTATTTGCTTGGACCAGCAAATAAGATAATATTCATCGCCAAGAGGCCTAGCTCCACAGCGATCGCTGATTTTGGTAAGAGGAGAACTGCTCCTGGAAAGGGTATTGAATATGTATAATTGCTTATGAATATGTATTAAGTCGATGTGTATGTAAAGGGAGTCTCCAGGCTAGCAGGTGTGCTCTTGGCAGAGTGCCAAAGCACCCAGTGCTGTGACTTTTGCTTTATTATCTTTGTCCCGTATTGTCCTTTATTAAACTTTTCAATCCTAACAGAAGAGTGAACCTTGTTTTTCACAGGACACAATCATGTGCCATGTGCTCTGGGACGACCCTGCTTGAGCAGGGAAGCTGGACCAGGTAGTCCCTTCCAACCTGACCCACTCTGTGATTCTGTGATTCTGAGAGCTTTGTCCAAACACTGTGTGAACTCTGGCAGTCTTGGTGCTGTGACCAATGCCCTGGGGAGTAGTTCTGTGCATTACTCTGGACAGGAACATCATCCCAAAATGTTGTACCTCCACCATTTGCCGCCTGCTCCCCTTCACTAACACTTCCCACCTGCACTTGGTTTGCATGGCTAGGCTTTGGGAAGCGGGGTGGGAGGGGCTACAGGGGAGCACCCCTGTATTTTTATGTGAGAAGGTGCCAGAAGCTTTCTCAGTGTCCAACAGAGCCAGTGCCAGCTGGATTTAAGGCAGACCCACTGCTGGCCAAGGCCAAGCCATCAGCGATAGTGGTAGTGCTCAGGGATAACAGATTTAAGAGGGGAAAAAAGTTACTCTTCAGCAGCAATTGTAGGCAGATAAGGAAGGAGTGAGAATGTGTGAGAGAAACAGCCCTGCAGACACCAAGGTCAGTGCAGATGGAGAGGGAGAAGGTGCTCCAGGCGCCAGAGCAGAGGTTCCCCTGCCCACCCTGGAAAAGTGTGAGTCCTCCTCATGGGGAGCAAGCAGCAGCAGAGACAACGTGTGACAAACTGACTGCAGCCTTCATTCCCCATCGTGCGCTGCTGAGTGAGGGAGGAGGTAGAGAAATCAGGAGTGAAGTTGAACCCAAGAAGAAGGGAGAGATGGGGGAAGACTTGATCTTATTTCTCACTACCTTACTCTGATTTGTCAGTAAATTAAATGAGCTTTCCTCAGTTTAGTCTGGTTTGCCTGTGATGGTGATTTGTGAGTGATCTCTCAACCCACGAGCCTTTCACTATATTTTCTCTTCCCTGTCCAGTTGAGGAGAAGAGTGATAGAGTGGTTTTGGGGAGCACTTGGTGTCCAGCCAAGGCCAACCCCTCACACCTCCCAACTGTCCTTCCTCCCCAAAAGATTGAACCCAAGCAGAAACTAGCTGCTGCCCATGTAGGAAAACCATGGTTCACATTAAAACTTAATAAATTTGTGAAAGAGATCAAAAGTTCATTTTGATGCTTTACAATTTAGCTGATGATGGTCTTCATTGCAATACTCAGCTGGCAATGGATTAACAGTGGCCATCATGAAGCCAATGTTAGACAGTTACACTGAATTAGTGCCATTAAGAGCTAAAGCATATGACTAAACTCAGCATCAAAAAAATAAAAGGCATGGAATTTTTCACTGTGGAAACATATCCATTGAGCAGCGGGACAGCTGGATCCCCTTGGCTTGCTACCTGGAATTGACTTCCCTGTTCACCTGGGCTCTCATCCAGAAAACCAGGGGTGTGAATATGGTAGCTCTTTGTGCCCTTCATTACATTATTTGATAAGTTAAGAATTTCAGCAAGTCAATCCTCCTGCTTCCTCATTTTTAAAATGAGTTAAATACAAGTTACTTAGAATGATGCTACTAATAATTGCATAATTACAGCTCAACTACACCATTTCTCCTATTAACACAAGGAATCATGTGCAGTCAGTGATCACATGACATAATTATTTTGGTTTAAATGGTTTAAAAAATATAAGCTAAACAAGGTTACTAGTGTAGGGTATAAAAACAACACTTCTATTCTATAAGTAGATAAATGCAGAATGTTCAGAGAATGAGAGAGAAACAAACCCTGTTCTGTCACTCTGAGGGAGTATTGAATGACAGGAGTAAAATCCTGTTTAATACTGTACACTTTATTATACCTATCTGTTTTAAACTGGCACTTCCTAGTCTCTAAACCTTCTTTTGTACAAGTATTTGCAACTTTTTCTTCAGCTGAATCTTCAGAAAAAATGATGGTAGGATATCTGCTCCCTCCTTTTACGTGTTTGGTGTGGCTCTGGAAGCACAACGGAACTGGAACGATAAAAAAAATCTGGGATTTGTAACACACTGAAGACTACTGGAGGAGCAAGGTCATCTGCCCTTTGGTAACCCTCGGCCAACAGAATGACAGTGCAAAGCTGTACCCCCCAAAGAAAATGAAAATACATCCAAAGGTGCTGGAAATTCCACCCAGGGTTCATTGAGAGCAGCTTTGTAGAGAAGGACTTGGGGGTTATGGTTGATGAAAAACTGAGTATGAGCTGGCAGTGAGTGCTCATAGCCCAGAAAGCCAACTGTGTCCTGGGCTGCATCCAAAGGAGCATGGGCAGCCCAGCTATTGATCCGTCAATGCCCAAAGAAAAACACCTTCCAACTGACAAGTACTCTGGGAAGGATTTTACTGAAGTCCAGTGGCTTTTGACATGTCACAACACTGAGCACATTTGTGGTGCAGAGAAGAGATGGGTAGCAGAACTGTCCAAGAATAATTACAACCTACCAGTCTTCATAAAGCCCTTTAACTTTCAGGAAAACCATGTCTATTATTTTATAATGGTCAGAAAATACTAGGTTGCCCTCTGAAGCAACAGGAACCCTGTAATTGCTCTTATGCCATGGTGTGTGACCCAACAGGAGTGTGTAAGCAACAAACGGTGACCATTAATCACCCTCGTGGTCCCAAAGCCAGCTCTGAGCTCACTTACAGATTGCTTCAAAAGTAAAACTGGCTTAAAAATTCCTGTGCCTCCCTTTGCCTTTCTTGGCTGTTTCTCACTGCTCATCCTCTAGGTAAACAACTGCAGCAGCATTGTACAAGGCACTGAACACAAGGTCGCTGAAGTGATACAAATTACAGGATCACTACTGCTGAAAGATTATGTTTTATTCACATGATTCATATTATTTCTTATATTAATTTCCATGCACAAGCAAAGTGAGAGCAGTAATCCATGGCCAGAAGCAGCAACAGTAAGACAATGTGCAGTGTGACTACATCTTAAGAGGTGTATTCTTCATAACACCATAGAATTATAGAATCATGAAATCATTACAGTTAGAAAAGTCCTCCAAGACCATCAAGTCCAAACTTTAACTGAATAACCACCACATCCACTAAACCATATCACAAAGTACCACATCTACTCATTTCCTGAACACTTCCACCACTTCCCTGTGCAGCCTGTTCCAATGCTTTACAACCCTTTCTGTGAAGCAATTCTTCCTAATATCCAACTTGAATCTCCCCTGGCACAACTTGAGACCATTTGCTCCTGTCCTGTCACTTGTTACCTGGGAGTAGAAACCAATGTGGCTACACCCTCCTGTCAGGTAGTTGCAGAGAATGGTAAGATCTCCCCTGAACCTTCTTTTCTCCAGGCCAAACAACTCCAGCTCCCTCAGCCATCCCTCATCAGATTTGAGCTCCAGACCCTTCTCCAGCTTCACTGCCCTTCTCTGGACACATTCGAGCACCTCAATGTCCTTCCAGAATTAAGGGGCCCAAAACTGAACACAAGATTCAAGGTGTGGCCTCACCAGTGCTGAGTGCAGGGGATGGTCACTGCCCTGGTCCTGCTGGCCACACTATTTCTGACACAAGTCAGGTGCCACTGGCCTTTATGGCTACCTGGGCATGTACTGGCTCATGTTCAGCTGTTGTAGCCAGCACTCCCAGGTCCTTTTCCAGCTTTCCAGCCACTCTGCCCCCAGCCTGTAGCACTGCAGGGGGTTATTGTGACCTACAGGCAGGACCCAGTAATTTGTCTTGTTGAACCTCAAACCACTGCCCTCAGCCCATTGATCTAGCCTGAGCCTTCCTACCCTCCAGCAGATCGACATTCCCACCCAACTAAGTGTCATCTGCAACTGACTTGGGATGCACTTGATCCCCTTGTCCAGATCATTACAAAGATATGAAACAGGGGTTTGCCCAATATTGAGCCCTGGGGACACTACTTGTGACCAGTTGCCAACTGGTTTTAACACCACTCACCAGAACTCTCTGGGCTCTGCCATCCAGGCATATTTTTACCTAGTGAGCAGTAAAGCATTATAAACACTGTGGCAAAATAATTCTGAATTCTCCACCAGCAGCATTGTGGCTAATGCATTGTCCACTGTTGCTTAGGTTGAACTGTGTCCCACAATGCCATCCTATGTGATGGATCTTCTTTAGAAATGTACCTTTGATTGCTACTGAGCTGCCTACTCAGTGGCAGTAATCTTGCAAGTTCAGTTGAAAAAAAAAAAAAAGAAAAAGGCATTGATTCTGTACTTGCCAAGTCAAAGATAAAATCATACAAGACATTCCAGAAAATGAAGGTGGATGTAGAGGGTTTCACTGAAAAAGCTACTGAGAACAAGTAATTTGTATTGCTCTTCACTTTTTCTGCCTTCACATTTTGTGGCCTTCCTGGTTCAAGTTTGGCAGACCCATTAGATATAAAATATTTTAACAGTCTAGTAGAGATACAGTGTTCTATCACAGCACTCTAGTCCATTGCATCACAGCCAGGCAACTAATCCATGTCATGCTCTGTCTTTAAATGACATCAGTGACAGCTGGGAGAAAAAACCCCACATCTGAAAATGGTTTTTTGCTTCTTTTCTCAAAACTATACTTGCTCACAGTTTTTAGTTTCAAAGTACAAAACAAGCAGATAATCTGTCAGATAAATCAGATTGTTTTTCCCCAGATGTGAGTTAAAACAATTCACATGAAGCAGCTAAAAAAAAAATAAAATGCCACAGAAGTCAAAAGGAGACCAGGCCTTCTGTAACCAGAGAGTGAACAGCCATCAAAGCAATACCCCAGGATATTGTAAAAAAACAGGTGTGGTGATAACTAAAATTGCAAAAGAAAAAAAGTATCCTTTAAACTGGAAATATCAGCCTGTCTACACACTTACACAGGGCTGCTGATTATTCTTTACACTAAAGGGCAAGGCTTTCAAGCTGATAAATTCAATATACTGCAGGCTGGCTGTCAAAGCAGCACAAAAAATACATAGCACATCAATCAATGGGTTTTAAAAAAAAGATTCGTGTCACGGATTATAAAATATGCATATTGGCAATTAAACTAAATTAAATGGAATCTCTTTTAGCAGTTTCATGAAGTAGTTTTCCATCATCTTGTCCCATAGCTGTGCCTGGAATCACATCAGAATGGTCACTTTACAGCTGTGTGCTCTTGTATTCAGCACTTATTAGAGCAAATATATGTGACAACAATTTAGTGTGCTTAGAAAAAAGATGTGTACAGATAATGCACGGGCCATGGCACCAAATCTCAAATGGCATCTCTGACCACCTCAAACATAACATTTCTCTTTTTTGAAATATGAAAAAATCTGTTTCTTCTTCTTTAAACATGGAAAAATATTCAAAGGTGTCTTCTTGATCAAAGCCTGAACCATGTAAATTCCAGTAACAGTAAGCTCTCAACTGTCCATATAAAGACTGATATAGGCATGCTTGTGCACAGTGTAGTAAAATAGGGACAAAAGCGAACGGAAGATTTCGCGATGTGACGGAAAGCAGAAAGCAGCATGGAACCTTCCTCCCCTTCATTCCTCTGTGATAAGAATTACTCTAAACAATACAGCCCTTCATAACCCCAGTAGTTTTCCACCCCTTACTAACTTTTACCATCCCACCGTCCCCCCTCCTGACGTAGAAAAACCACCTCGACTATATAACCCCACGAAGCAAAACAATAAAGCGCCATGTTGACCATCTGCCATGTTAGTACTGTGTGTCTGTGGCCCGAGCAGCTCCAAGGGCTAGGCCGAGCTGCCGTGCTGGGTTCTTGAACCAGGTCGCCACAGCCTCTCGTATCAAGAGGCTTCAGATTGGTGCCGAAACCCGGGAGGAAAAAAGAAGAAAAAAGCTCGGGTGACGGGGACACACCTGGACGAGAAGCAGCGGCCGGGGCGGCGGGACTGACTCCAGGCGGGGGAGACGTCCCCAGAAAGGACCCGCGGCTACCATGGAAGCCATTGCGAAGGTCGTGAGTTTACTTCATAAGCAGTGAGGGATTGAGTGCAGGCTCAAAGATTTTCACCTTGCTATTGCAAGACTTATAGAGCTTAGGGCAATTGATCGTCCCGTAAAAATACTACATTCGGAGGTCTGGGAAAAGTGTACGGCCGCATTAACTGAGGAAACGAAAACCTCAGGGAGCGGAAAAGCCCTTAAGGCGTAGGGGAAAGTAGAACAGGCCCTACGCAAAGCTTTAAAGCAACAACAAATCTGGAGCGCCGTGCGCGTGTGTCTATTAGCCACTCCCAAGCTAGGGGTGGGGGCCACGACGCAAACCGAGACAGAAAGCGGATTCTCTGAGTGCGGGGACTCGCGGGGACCAGGCGCGCTTCCTTCCCCCCCGAGCTCGACCCCAAATGCCCTGGGGCCCCCAGAAAACCCCCCGACCCTCTCGCCGAGCCCGTCAGGTCCACACCCCCCCCCCGCGGAACATTCCCAAACGCCCGCGGTTCCCCCACCCAATTCCCCCCCGCACATGGGTAGCCCACTGCTAGAAACACAACAGCATGAGGGATCATTTTAAAAGGAGTTAACACGGGAAGCCAAGGAAATAAAAAAAACGGCTGGAGAAGGGTTAAAAAAGGCTGAGGAGACGGTGCGAGTCCCGGCGCCCCCCCCCACCAAGAGGAGAGGCAAGGCCCGGAGGCTCCCGGTGAAGAAAAACAAAGAGAGGAGGAATTGCGCATGCTCGAATGTGAGCCCCGAATGTTAGCTAATGCGCATGCGTGGGGAGAGGAGGAATTGTGCATGCTCGGATGTGAGCCCCGGATGTTGGCTGATGCGCGTGCGCGGGAGAGCAGCAGAGGGCGCGTGCCCAGTCAAGAGCTATGCTCAATGCTGCTGCCATTCAAGGGAGAGACCTCCCCTTGCGGGAGGCAAGGCCAGCCCAGGGGGCGAGATCGGCACCACCCCCGAGGGGAGGAGCGGGGCCGGAGCCGCCTGAAAACGCGCAGAAACCCGGAAGTGCTCTGCCAGTTCACTTCCGACGCTGAGTCCAGCAAGAGCAGCTGCAAGAGCTCCACGGAGCCCTCGGAGTCTGACTCGGACTCAGAGACGGAGAGAGCAAGACCAACGCGGTTTAAAGCGAAAACGAACAAAGCTTTAAACCATGCCAAAAAGCAACCACAATATGAATTCACCGATTAAGGAAAAATAAAAATCGCTTGTGCCGAGTGAGCTCCTATGACAGGGGTTCATGCTTTTCCGGTGAGGATCACGGGGCCAAATGAGAACCCACAAAGAACCTATAGCCCGATAAATCCCGAAGACATACAGGCAATAGTCAAAGCCATTTCAGAAAAAAGGATGAATTCAGCACTAGTCTCCACCCTCATAGACAGTCTTTTTAGCAATGACAATTTGCTCCCCTTTGACATTATACAAATAAGCCGCATGATTTTTAACGAGGCTGGGATGATTGTTTTTAAACAAAAATGAAAAGACCACTGTACAAATCTATTAGCCCAGGCTTCGGGGGTGGGGCAACAGCTACACGGCTCAAGCCTGTCTAGACTAACAGGGAAGCATGATGACGTAATTACACCCCAACAGCAAGCCGCCCAACTACAGCCTGAGGAAATCAGAGCTACAAACCGGGCTGCGAGAGAAACGATTCGCGCAGCTTCTCGCGTGGTGGCCAAACCATCGCCGTGGTCCACCATAAAGCAGGCAGAAAGCGAAAGCTTCACACAGTTTGTAGACCGCTTACAAGCAGCAGTAGACGCCTCTACCCTGCCTGCGGAGGCAAAAAGCCCGGTACTCATAAAATGCCTGCGACAACAGAATAATTCCACCACCAAAGACATCTTACGCTCAATACCAATCGGAGCCAGCCTGGCTGACATCATTAAACACGTGGTTCGAGAGGAGCAACTCTCACCTATCCAAGCAGCCGTGCGCTCCCTAACCAGTGCCATGGCATGTTTTAAATGTGGTCAGGCAAGCCACATCGCAGCGAGCTGTCCTCAGCCGGCACAACCCCCCCCGGCGGTGCCCCAGTCCCAGGCACACATGAGGGGACCCTGCTGGGCTTATGAGAAGAAAAGGCATCTCGCGAGAGAGTGCAGGTCCCGGGCCCAGGGAAACGGGAGAGGGAAGGGGCGTGCAGGCCGCACTCAGCCCCCTCCCGCTGCAAATGCAAGGCGGCCCATCCATGCCAACCCCCAGTGGGGCGGGGGGCCCTCATTCACCATGCCCCCACAGGATGCAGCCAGTTGTGCACCCCCACCGACAATGCAATTACAGAATTTCACAGTTCCGCCGGCTGCACCCTCCCATCCACCGCCGCCGCAAGCCGCACCTGTGCCACAGGGCCAACAGGGGACGCCCCAAAGCGGAACCCCTGGGTGGCCCTGGCAATGGAAATAAAGAAGGAACCCCTGATAATATGGGGGACATGCCGTCTTTATGGCAGCCAGGACCTCCATATCATAAGGCTCCAGTTCTGGGCGAACACGGGCTCAGACTGTACAATTGTCCCCCGAGCACATTGACCCCAGCACTGACAATTCAAAGAAGTCCCCCCAGTGAACGGTGTGGGGGGGCCGTCCCGGGCGTGAAGAAGCACCCAGTTAGTGGCTGTGACACTTTACACAAATAAAGGACCAAAACAGACAATAACAATCTACCCCTACATTCTGCAAAACTCTCCACCCCTAATAAGAAGGGATGTCCTCGCTTTGCTAAGAGTTAGAATGACAAATTTATCATAAGGGCCACTACAATTCATCCACCGTTGCCAATTAAATTGACTTAAAAATCATCAAAAATCATCTACGTGAAGCAGTGGCCTTTGTCAAAGCCTCAAATGGCAACTTTGCTAGAACTAATTAACCACGAGCTACAAAAAGGTCACATAAAACCCTCTGTCAGCCCGTGAAACACCCCTGTATTTATAATCCCCAAAAAGTCTAAAGAAAGTTACCGCCTCATCCACGACCTAAGGGAAGTGAACAAGACAGCCAGACCCATGGGCCCAGTTCAGACACTGCTGCCCATAAACTCAGCCATCCCAAAAAGACAGCCATGTGCAATGCTGGACATCAAAGACTATTTCTTTTCAATACCCCTGCACCCTAATAACAAAAAACGTTTCGCTTTTTCTGTCGTGTCCCCAAATGGCAACAGACCCAACCTTCGCTTTCAGTAAAAAATGTTGCCACAAGGCTTTATACATAGCCCGACCATATGCCAAATCACCGTGGACAAAGCACTGATGCCGATCCGACATTCCTATCCTGCTGCAACCATCATCCAATACATGGATGACATCCTTGTCGCTGCACCATCAGCAAGCCAAGTAAATCACTTAATATCCACAATCACAGAAACTCTCCAGGCAAACGGCTTCAAAATTACAAGCGCAAAAATTAAGAAAGGGCCCTGCGTGACCTTCCTGGAAGTGAAAATCCCAAGCTCCTATGTGACACCCCCCACGGTGAAGGTCCACCGAGACATCAAGACACTCCATGACGTGCAGCGCCTCGTAAGATCTCTGCAGTGGCTCCGCAACATCGTCCTAATCCCTCCCGAGGTCATGGACCCCTTATATGACCTCCTGAAAGAAAAGCATCCCTGGGAACCCAAGCAACTAACGCCACAAGCAGCCAGCTCCCTTGATTTCATCAAGCATCAAATATCCACTGGCACCCTAGCCAGGTAGAACCCAAACATGCCGCTTAATTTATACGTCCACTTCACACCGAAAGGAGGAGTGAGAACACTGGCTCAAGGACCTTCTAAAAGGCCCCGGCCAATCCAATAAATAGTCCTCGGAAGACCGGCTCATGCTTTCTCCCCAAAAATCAAATGCATCGCCAGCCTCATCATAAAAGGCAAGAAACTCGCCCTGAGACATCTAGGAACCGAGCCGACAAGAATCCACCTTCCCTTCCGCAAGCAGCCAATCACAGAATCAACCACGATACCAGAACATCTAGCCCTTGTTCTCACAGGCTTCGGAAGAAAAATCTCCTACGCCGCCAGACCACCCTGGACTCAGCTACTGACCATCGTAAACATAAACATGCCACCAAAGGTCATAGATCAACCGCTGCCAAGACCGACGGTCTTCACAGACGCTTCTTCCACAACTTCTACCGCAGCAGTGGTGTGACAAGCAAGAAAACAATAGCATTGCGTCAAAGCATGTGACCCCACATTGTCAGTGCAACAGCTAGAAACAGCAGCAGTGGTCTTAGCGTGTGGACTCTTCCAGGAGGAACACCTCAACATTGTAACAAACTCTATATTCGTGGCAAGGCTCTGCCTAGCCATGTCCAGACCAAGTGTGTCAACATCTACAGCAACTTTAATGCTAGAAGAAGCACTCTCCTCACGACAGGGCACTGTGTCTATCATTCACGTCAACAGCCACAACCCAATCAAAGGTTACTTCCAAACTGGCAACGACAGAGCAAACGCTGCGGCAAAAGGAGTGTAAACACTGCAAGAAGCTCGTCAACTACATGAATCACTCCACATCAGAGCCAAGGCACTAGCAAAGAAATGCGAGATCTCGACAGCGGACGCAAAACATGTAGTGGCCACCTGCCCTCACTGCCAAAAGTCACCCCTATGGACCAGTGAGGTCAACCCAAGAGGTCTCAAGCCCTCAAAAATCTAACAGTCAGACTTTATACCAACTGCTAAAGCCCCAAGCATGGCTTGCAGTGACAGTAGACACTTATAACAGGATGATCATGGCCACACAGCACCCCAAAACTAACTCTAAAGCCACAATTCAACACTGGCTGACAGCTATGGCATGACTTAGTATCCCCAAACAAATTAAAACTGACAACGACTCCAATTTCACTTCCAAACTGGTGCAAGAATTTGCCTCAAAATGAGGCATCACCCTGATACAAGGTATTCCATATAACAACACTGGGCAGGCCATTGTTAAGCGAGCAAATCAAACCCTAAAAGCCTAGCTAAAAATGCTAGCAAAAACAAAAAAGTTTAACAATTCCATCCCCTCAGGGGATCAAGCACGTCTACTAACAACCGCTTTGCTAACACTGAATCAGTTTCCTAAGAGAGACGAAGCAAATAATCCCACTCAAAAACATTAGGCCACTCGAGCGTTAAAGGAGGGCCCACAAGTTATAATCAAAAATAAGCTAAGTGAATGAGAACAAGGCTAAAAATTAATGCTCACGGGGCGAGGATACGCAGCTATTAAAAAAAAAGGCAAAATTAAGTAGTGTCCTTTAAAGTCAGTCAAGCCAAACCTTCAGAGTAAACAAGATGAAACTAATAAAAACTGTAAATTTCTGTTTACAAGACATGCTCGTGGGGCGTCCTCATAACGCGTATACCCCTGTTCCTAAAAAAAGTGACACCCCTGTTCCAAAAGAAACTGACAAACCACCAAACCGTCAAGCAGCACCCAAGAGTCCCGTGCCAGTAAGACCCAAACATCGACAGTGTTTTTGTATCATTTTACTGTTAAGGCTTGTCACCACAGGGCAAGCCAGCCCAGACCATTACCCCCATCAGCCGTTCAGGTGAGTCATGCAACACCTTTCAAATGACAAGGTGATCAAAGAAACCACCACACCAAACACCCCATCTTTTGTAATCCGCATTTCCAATCTGTTTCTGGGAAAACCAAAAATAAACCCCTATTCCCCTCATGTCACACGCATGCACCTGTCCTACTGGTGCCCAGCCTCAAACCCAGAGAAAAAATACTGCAATTACCCAGGGTGAGAATATTATAAGTACTGAGACTATAAAACCATTATTACAGATGCCAGACCATCAGGACCTAAGTAAGAACCTCAAGACCCCGATAAATTTTTACAATTCACCTGGGCACCCACCGGTTACAAACAACCCGCCGTCCTTCATAAAAAATTATATCAAAACCGTCACAAATTCTCTAAAGTTCAAAGGTGCACTGACTATAACATGACCGTTTTACAGCCAAATCACCCTAGCTAAGCCACAGGCAAGACATAGACAGTAATCATTCAAAGGTCAAAGGAGTGAGTGAATGTGCGAATTATCAAGCTTCAGCCACGAGCATCCCGGGCGGTCAGGCCCAACAAAGTTATTAAAAATGTGCTAAAAGGGAAAAACACAACCCACTCCAAAGCCTTGCCCACAGAGGTCACTGATACCCTGATCAGTCATGCAAATGCCTCCCAAATAAGTCTAGCCGGATCTGACCCAGATCCAGTCTTTCATATGTTAAAAGCTACTTTTCTATCCCTAAACAAATCCAACCCAAACCTAACCGATTCCTGCTGGCTTTACTATAATGTTAAACCCCCTTTCTATAAAAGAATTACTTTAAATATCCCTTTCAGTTACTCCACAGCCGACGCCCCTCACCAATGCAAGTAAAATACTCCCCGCAAAAAAATCACCCTAAGTCAAGTCACAGGCAAGGGCAAATGTTTTAGCAATACAACTTTAACAAAAAAAAGCAACATCTGCACCAAAATTGTCAAGCCCAACAGAAAAAATAAATAGGTAGTTCCCTCTGCATCTAAAATGTGAGTTTGTCAGCGATCTAAAGTGAGTCCTTGTGTGTCTCTCTTACCAAGTTCAATAATTCTACTGATTTTTATGTCCAAGTTCTAATTATTCCTAAGGTCCTGTACCACTCAGACGAGGAGGTATACCGCCTTTTTGAAGAACCCGGCCGACGCCACAAAAAAAAAATTAATAACAGGCGTGACTATTACAATGCTACTCAGCCTGAGAGCAGCCAGAACGGCCACGGGTGTCTCAGCCCTTACGACCCAACACCAAAGACTGTCCCAGCTACAAATGACCATCAATAAAGACTTGCAGAGAATCAAGAAATCCATCTCCTTTCTAAAAAAATCAGTTTCCTCACTCTCAGAGGTAATCTTACAGAACAAGCGAGGTCTGGACCTCTTATTCATGCAACAAGGGGACTTGTGTGCTGCCTTAAAAAAAGAATGCTGCTTTTATGCAGATCACACAGGAGTCATCAAAGACTCCATGGCAAAACTCCGAAATAAACTAGCTCAAAGACAAAAAAAAAAGAAAGCTCAACAAAATTAATTTAAGTCCTAGTTCAATCAGTCACCATGACTCACCACACTAATTTCCACCTTAATAAGTCCATTAGGAATGTTACTTTTAACTTTTACCTTTAGACCATGCCTGCTAAACAAACTAGTCTCTTTTGTCCAAACCCGTCTAGAACGGGCCAACATTCTGTTTTTAAGCCACCAACAAATGCTGTAAACAAAACTATACACACTACTCAAGTATACCAAACGCCGTCCTCTTCTCAAGTTACTACCTTGTACCTCATCTTTATGCCTGTATGTATGACTACCTCATTCTTTTGTGAAAAAAGGGGGGGGAAATGTAGTAAAATAAAGACAAAAGCGAACGGAAAATTTCGCGATGTGACGAAAAGCAGAAAGCAGCATGGAACCTTCCTCCCCTTCATTCCTCTGTGATAAGAATTACTCTAAACAATACAGCCCTTCATAACCCCAGTAGTTTTCCACCCCTTACTAACTTTTACCATCCCACCGTCCCCGCTCCTGACGTAAAGAAACCACCTCGACTATATAACCCCACAAAGCAAAACAATAAAACACCATGTTAACCATCTGCCATGTTAGTACTGTGTGTCTGTGGCCCGAGCAGCTCAAAGGGCTAAGCCGAGCTGCCGTGCTGAGTTCTTAAACCAGGTCGCCACAGCCTCTCATATCAAGAGGCTTCAGCACAGGAATGCTTTTTTCCTGTGTCTTTATTTTCTCCCTTGGTGAGTCCATATTCTACATCTTCCCCTCTACTACTCTGATCATTATCAGGCACAGTTACCAGCAAACTTGCTGGGTTATCTTCTATTATAGATGAACAAAGAGACACTAAAACATTTGAAGAGCAATCATGGTAGGAAAGCACAGGAAGAAAAAGGAAAAGTAGTGCAGAACTGTAATCTTTTATGCTTTCACTAGCATTTCACTCTGCAAATACGAGTACAGCCACTCCCAGATCATCACACATCCATACTACCTGGTTCTCAACAGGATAAAAAATATGTGCTTTCTTACATGGAATGAGGATTGCATTATTTAATCTACTTAAATTCAATGAGTCAACCTGAGATATGCCTGAATGTGACATACTAGGGAAACATTGTCTTTCATTAAACGTTTTTCTAAAGTTATTTTTAATGGCAGTGCAAGGATGAACACTGATTATCTCTCCTGCAACTATCTTCTAGTTTGGCATGTGTAAACCATAACAGAGAAGGGATTACATAGAAATTAGCACTCTTTAAGGTGCTAGTTAAACAGCCAGCTCTCTTCATGTACTGCACTGCCACTGCTTTTGCCCCTATTCTATGAAGGTTTTTAAGAAAAGGAATCACAGTCATCTTCCTTGCTAATCTATCTGTGATAGGTGTTCGAGTATCTATGTTGCAACAACTTTGCAACCAAATTTAGCAGTTCTAATTTGTTATACATATACACATTGTATATGTTCTAATTTGTGATTTTTTTTTTGTTATTTTACATCAAAGCTATTCTAGAAACCAGCATGCATATTGTAGAAGAATAAATCTAAAGAAATTTTGTTCCCCCTGCAAAATAAAACATATTTTGTGTGAAGAAATAACCAAAAGGAGGATTTTCTTAATACAGCTTAATTTCTCTTTATTCATTTTTAGCATCCTATAGCTAGGAAAGATAAAATGTTTTCCAGGTGAAGGGTCAGAGTCTTATAGTGTTTCACAGAATTTTTACAAGTTATTTTTCAAAACAGTTTTTTCTGTTAGGTGAGAACTCTTTGACAGTGTGTCAGGGACTGAAATGGTTCATGCCTTAAACATTGTTATGAAGGAGTTTTGCCCATTATAGCAAAAACTGGATAAAGAAGCTACAGCCACAAAAGCACACCCCTCCTAGAAAATGCCTGACTGGAACTTTGGACTGTGAGTTAAGCCGCCTAGATAAGATAAAGGGCAATCATCTCAGGTCTAGGGAGAAACAAACAAGGCTCAGGGAAAGGAATGCATCCACAAGAAAGCCAAATGCAGCAGAGAACCACCCCTGGCTGGATTTGGGCTGGGGGAGACCACAGACCTCAGAGACCAGGTTTGCACAGACTCCCCCTCAACTGAAGCAGGAGGAGGAGGTTTCAGATGTGTAGCTTAACCTCTGGTCAGAGGCAGTGAACACCCACCCTCCCTTAGTGTGGAACCCCCAACCGTGGAGAGGCCACATCCACCGGACATTCACATGAGAGGCAGCTGAGGAGGAGGATTAATCCATCAAAGACCCCCCAAAGCACTCCCCAGAGGCCTTGCACCACAGGATTGCATGTGATGCAAAATGATGCAATAGATCCAGACACTGTCCCCACTCCAGGGAAGGTACCTGGGCATTCCAACCTGGCCTGGCCTAAACATATATTTAATCCATTGGATACTATGCTTTTCAGGGGGAACCTTCACCACCAAGAAGACCAGCTGGAGAATATCAACAGAACATCATTGGGATCCATGGAGTGGTGATATTTTCTTTAACCTGTCTCTGTCACTCTCTTTTTGTCCCCCCACCTCTTTTCTATTTCTTTCTTTCTCTCTCTCTCTCTCCCCTATTTACTAGCAAATAAATCCCATACTATTGACTTTAGCATATGGTCTCATTTGCACCTTAATTCAGGCAGAGGCATTTGTAATAACTTTAAAATATGGACCATAACACAGTGATGGTGCAATAATAAAAGAGGTAAATTCTTATTACTAGAACAGATTATCATCAGCACTTCACATTTGCAATACAAAGTTTCATTAAAAGGAGGAAGAATTCCATTGCAGTGTAAGAATGTAGATTTATCTAAAATATTGTCTAATAAAATGAGGGCAGTCTTTTGTTTTATTAATTCCTGAGATTGTTACAAAAACATCCAAATCTTGAAATCGTGTTGCAATTACACTCAATTCTTCAAGGCTTTTCTATACAAAGAACTTGACTAGAACATCTATCACAAAATGAGATAGCTATTCTTGACTAGCATTTTGTGTGCAGATGTTAATTATAGACTTTTTATTATTCTAAAAAGGAGTGTCTATGGAAAGTTCTCCAAGAATAACTGTTAAACTGAGTATCTCAAACAAATTCTTCCAGGTTGGGCTCTATGTGTTATTTAATGAAAACATTTCTACAACATCCAACTTTAAATAATTAAAAATATGGATAGCAGTCTTGTGCTCTTCTAACAAAGCACTTAACAGTATTTTTAAGAATACCATTGTTGAGCAAAGTACATAGAGAAGAAGTGTATATATTAAATGAACTATATGCATTACAACCACTTTTCCAATAATTCTGTAAATGCCTTCAAAATACTGACATTTAATTGCTGGTGTTTCCTGCAGTTGTATAAAGCAAGCACAGAAATCATGATCTAGTCATTGCTGAAATAAAAGAAGGGAATGGGAAGAAAATATGAACCATACTAGGAGAAGTCAGAGGGAAAACAATCCTGTGCACTAGGAATTTGCTTCACTTGCAAGAGAAATGAAACAGTCAACAGAAAAAAGGAACTTTACTCTAACCTCATACTTGTACAAAACCTTTTCATTTAAATTGAATTACTATAGTATAAGACCTGTGTTAATGAATCACAGAATCACAGAATCACAGAAAGGTTTAGGTTGGAAAGGACGTCTCATTCCAACCTCTGCCATGGGCAGGGACACCTTTCACTGGACCAGGTCGCTCAGTGCCCCATGAAACCTGGCCTTAAACACTTCCAGGGATGAGGCAACCACATGGGCAACCTGTGCCATCATGCTGACTGTAAAGATTTTCTTCCATATGTGTAACCTAAATTTTCCCTTTTTCAGTTTGAACCCATTACTCCTTGTCCTGTTACTACCTTTTCTGATGAAGAGTCCCTATCCTGCCTCCCTTCAGATACTGGAAAGGTGTTGTGAGGTCTTTGTGCAATCTTCTTTTTTCAAGGCTGAACAACCCCAATTCTTTCAGCCCTATTCGTCGTAGGG
Source organism: Monarcha castaneiventris obscurior (assembly GCA_026261815.1). Classification (NCBI taxonomy): domain Eukaryota; kingdom Metazoa; phylum Chordata; class Aves; order Passeriformes; family Monarchidae; genus Monarcha; species Monarcha castaneiventris. The sequence goes on from JAMPIT010000575.1 coordinate 15,157,778, forward strand.
GAATGGTGCTCCAGCCCTCTGATCACCTTGGTGGTCTCCTCTGGACTCGCTCAAACAGGTCCATATCCTTCCTGTGCTGGGACCACAGATCTGGATGCAAGCACTGCAGGTGGGGTCTCACCAGAGTGGGGCAGAGGAACAGAATTCCTTCCCTCTTTCCCCTGTTGCCCACAGGGCTTTGGATGCAGCCCAGCACACAGGGGGTTTCTGGGCTTCCAGCGCACATGGCCAGGGCATGTTAGTTTTTCATCAGCTATCAGTATTAATAACATCCTATTGCCTATCCTTTAATTTAATTCCATACTGCCATTTCTTAACATTCCCCATGTTTATACCTTTTCCATCAGGCTCTTGCCATATATTTAAATGTTATATCAAGACAACATTTCTATCATTGTCTGACTTTAAATAGTAAAGCAGTCCTACTGAAATCAATGAACCTATGTACATGCCTAAAGCTATGATGTGCTGGGACACACAAAAAACTTTTCTGTTTTCAGTGAGGCAGTTTTGATTTTATTAAATGCATGTCACCATACCAGTAATACATACTGGACATATATACATATATATGAATGCAGATTTTTAAAAGAAGTATTACTTGTGCTCTGTATACATTTTTTCCACATGAAAAATAAACTAAGAAGACTTTGCCATGAAGAGCATCATGGCATCCTACTTCCTTGCTCTCCATTAAAATAGGTGTTAAGAGAATTTATTTATAAATTATCTTTCCTCATTTTGTTGCCCTCTAACAAAATATAGCTGACATTGCTGTTCTGATTACCAAAAAAAAATACTTGTGATACTTTTCTTGTTATAGAACTGCTTTACATCAGTGGGAATGCATTTTTAAGATGTCATTGGAAACTATTCAGATGCACTATTAACTAATTACAATGAGTAATTTTCCTTGACTCATAAATTTAAAGGGCCATTACAGCACATATATATTCAACCAAAAACACTCCCAGTCTTGTATAAAATAATAATCTAAAAAGTTTTGAAGGTCACCATGTGACCAATCTCCTGATGTAGGTGGGATTCTGTCCAGTCCAGCAGTACAGATAGGCAAAAGAAGTCACTGCGACTTCTTTCGCCTTAAAGCAGCGCCTCGCCCTAACATCGCTTTTTTGTTAGCCGGAATATCCAAATGTTTTTTCCGTGATTTCACCCCGTTATCCCTACTTCCACCGTGGGTGGGTTTGCCTGAGAGAAACGCACCAACAGGGACAACGCTTTTCTTTGAGGAGTTTAAGCTTTTCCTAACGAAAAGTTAATTCTGTTGCAACAAATGTCCTTGAGCTTATGAAGATGTCCCATCTTAAAAATAAATAAATGAACAAAACGGAGAGAAGAGCTGCTGGATACAACACAACACAGCCCCTGGAATGCCCGGGGGCATTGCGAGGGCGGTAGAGGAGAGGGGACACTCCCGGAACCGCAGCCCGCCGCGGCTCCCCGCTCTAGGGCGGGCGGGCGGGCAGCCAGGGCACATCCCCGCGTCCAGCCCTGGCTCCTGCGTTCGGAGTGGGGAGACGCCTCGTCGGACACGTTAAAAGTTTGGGGCGGCTCCGGGCTCGGAGGAGGCAGAGCACGGGCGGTGCGACCGCTGCGGCTACCTCGTTCCGGCTACAACAACAGCTCCCCGGGCGCTGAGCCCCCGGCCCACTGGGCACCGCCCCACGCCTCCACCGCCGCGGGAAGATGGCGAGCCGCAGTCTCCGCCTGCTGCTCTTCGCTTACGTGGGGGTCCTGAGCCGTAAGTAGCCGCGTCCCTGCCCCGCGGGGCTATCGTGAATCGCCACCTCGGGGACCAGTCCGGGCTCCCCGCCCTGCTACAGCGCTGGGTTGTGGGGGGACGGTCCCCGCGGAGTCCCTGTGTGTATGATGAGGGGGAAGGCTCCTAGAGGTGTCGCTTTCCCTCCCTCATCCTAGAGCGAGAGGAGCCAAGTCTTTTCTCCAAGAGCGAAACGCGAAAGAGCGCGTCCCCCGCCACAGCCGGGGCGGTGTGCACTTATTCTTTCCATGTGACTTCTTTTCGGTCAGATATAACCTGTTTAAGGCCGGCCTGGTTGAGTGCAAGTCAGCGGCCGTCTGCCGCCGTGCAAACTTTAGGATGCGGGCTGCGTAGTTTGCTTTTCTGATGGCCTTTACAAGGTGAATGAGCAAGGGGCGGGAGGGCGTTTTCTGTTGCCAGCACTGGATGCTGCATTTCCAGAACAGACTCGAGTTTCTAGTATTTTTATGGTCCTAACTCCTTAAAAACAAAAGGGTAAGGTTGGAATAAGTTGGACAAAGAGTCCCCAGCCAGAAAGCACGCATAAATAATAGAAAAAAACAGAACGTGGGGGACACATACCTGCACAAAACCAGTGAATTAACAGTGTTAGTAGTGCCAGTTGTGATACGGCTGTCACTTTCAGATCACGTCTTAGAGTGCTTCTGTTGTATGCTTCTTGCGTCTTATCGGTGTTTTGAGGAAAGGGCTGTACATGGAAATAATGTTTTGAAAAGACTTACGTAGCAGAGTCTTGCAATAAAATGCCCACCTGGGACCAGCCCAGGATGGGTTCTCAATCCCTTGTAGATGTGGAACATCCATGGTACGTGATGCTGGGTATATTTTGAGGTTTACCTTTCATTCCTCCTAACAGAACATTACCTAACAGAAAGTTGTGTGTGTAAACTCCTTTTTTTACAGAGTCCTGCAGTGGAGAGACTTGAAGTGATGCATGTCTGATAGGTCTTTGGCTTGGAAATTTTTCTTTTCCTCTCTTTTTGCTCCTGCAAGACCGTATGGAATTGTTGGGCTGTTAGATGAACAGCTAGTGCAGAAATCCTCTTTCACATAGTAAATAATAATAACAAATATGGTTTTCATTTTTTTTTTTTTTTTTCATTTGTTCTTAATTGCATGATATATCTGAGCAGGTGAAGCTGCTGTGGTTTTTTTTGGTGACAGGCTTCAGTGTGTTCAGGCTGCTCAGCCTTCTGGTTAGTTGTCTGTTGCCAGTGCTGGCTTTGACTGCTAAGGAAACGATAGAGAGTGCAATATGGTGCATCAAAGTCTGATGCTTACATTGTTATCAGACTCGGAGGTTTCTTCTTGGTGGAGTTTTTTTTTCCCCTTCCTTCCCCCATTCCAAAGAAACACCAGGTGGAAAGCAAGTTTATAAGCAAGGTGCTGATAAGAAGTCTTTTCATTAAGAAGTGACTGTAGGTGAGTGTGTTTGCAAATGCTTATTGTTTGTGGGAGCCAGAGGAAAACCAGGCAGAAATCCAGGCAACCAGGAGTCTGATACTGCTCCTGTGGCTGGAGTGTGTTCACATGAACAATAAGGCTGAGTAATTTTGGTGTCCAAGTCAGGCATATAGGCTGAGCAGTCTCTTATGTGGCACCCATGCTCTCTGGAGATGGGGAGTGGGCAGAAATTACTGAGGAAAAGAAAGTAGTGGTTGATACCTCACAAGCAGCATAGGGGTCGGCCTCTTCTCCCAGGCAACTAGCGACATGGCAAGAGGACACAGCCTCAGGCTGAGTCAGGGGAGGTTCAGGCTGGACATCAGGAAGAACATGGAACTTGGTTGTAAAGCACCGGAACGGGCTCTCAGGGAGGTGGTAGGGTCACCATCCCTGAAAGTGTTCAAGAAACAACTGGACATGGCGCTCAGTACCCTGGTCTAGTTGTGAAGGTGGTGATTGGTCAAAGGTTGGACTCAATGGTCTTGGAGGTCTTTTCCTACTGAAATGATTCTGCAATTCTGTTGTTATATTGTGGAGCATGTGTAGAGACCTTCCTTGGTAGTTGAGCTGCAAAAATTAAAAGCTGTATAAATTGATCACAGGGCGTCAGCATAGCCAAGGTAGATAAAGTTTGGATTGCTTTTCATTGAGAACCTGCTAAGAAATATTCATAACCTGCAGAAATTGTAGTTTCTGTGAGCTAATCTTCCCTTCCACCTTTAATTTAGGGGAAAGTAAGGGAGCTGGGGGTCTTTAATCAAGTTCTCTCTCAGCATGAGCTTCTGGAACTGACATCTGAAAGCTGTAAAAGGTGCCACAGCATAAGACGTGTGAGCTCGGTTGACAAGACAGAATATGTACAGAAATTATTGTTATTAAACCATCATGGCTTCTTGGGAGGAGACAGTATGTACTGACCAACTGGCCTTTCTGTGAAGCATCTAGGTGTGATTTTTCTTAACATTAGTGCACATTGAAATTAGACTTCAGCTGGTGATGCTAGAAGCAAATGCAGTACAATGTGTCTGTGCGAGGACAATGCAGAGGCAATAAATAGTAGTCTTACATAAATATTTGGAGCTCACTGGGGTAGTTTGAGCAATAAATAAGGTGATATTTTGTTTCTTTGTTTATTTTGGCTTAAGAAAATCCCACTCCTTTTTCCTCAGAAATCTTTCACTCAGATACAGAGATTCTAGACCAAAGAAGCCTTTTGTTTCTTCCCCCCCGCCCCCAACCCTGACAAGAAATCATAACGCATGACTTGCATTGCTTTGGGAATTGACAGTGGAAGAGTTTAAACTATGCTTTCTTGACTATATGTGATGCACAACTGATGTACTCAAATTTGAGACTATCATCAACCCTCAGTCTTTTGTTGAACCCTCTTTGTTGGATTAGCTTGGTAGGACCTGATTTCTAAATTAAGCCATATTCAGGTGAGATGTGAGATGTAATTTCTTAAATTTGTAAGACTGCATCCTTCTCTGTTCAACATAATGCTGTAAAGCAGACTGCCTGGTTTTGGAGGGGGAGTGGGGGAAGAGGCATCAATTGAGTTTTCATTCTCTTGCTGGTTTGGGTGAGAAGCAGTATTTCTTTGCTGAAGGTTTAGAAACGTGCACAGACTCTTGGACACTCCAACATAAGTTGTAAGAGGAGAATAAGCTGCTAGTATATAAACAAACAAATGAAAACTAAGTACAAAAAAGCAATGTTTATTTCTAGTCTTCAGCCTAACATTTTTCATTTATGACTGTGGTGACACTGCACAAGATAGCCAGATGCTTCTAAAACTGATACAAATTGACATGGTGGGAAGGCTTTTTCTGTCTTTAAAAGGGATACAAGCTTCTCTCCAGCTTATTTTATAACCTTTACAATTTTACCTTCTGGCTTAGATCTTCAGGGCTCAGAAGAAACTGGCTATGAGTTACTGGCACGTCTCTCAGAAATCATGGCTTTTGCTGCATTTCAGCAAGTCATGCAGTTTTCCTTAAACCTGGGCATGCTGCTTGGAAGGGGCTCTGTATTCCTGAGAGGGCTCTGCTAGAAGTGGTACTGTTCTCTCTCCTGTCTCTCTCCAGCAGAGAAGAGGCAGAGAGAGCTCTTCCTTGGCTGGCCCCATGGTATCATTCTTTTAGGTTGCTGGCCCCGCAGCCTACTATTGGATGTGCAGAAGAGAAAATGAGGGTGGCTGTCTTCCCTCACTGCATACAGGAGACAAGAAACATGCCTGGAAATGTCACATCAAGACAGTTGCAATTCCTTGTCTCTTTTTAAGGTGGGATGTATGCAAGAGGAGGACTTGCCTTTGTTATTACTTAGCCTCTGAGGTCCTGTTTTCTCAGCTTTAAAGTTGCAACAATTCTTTGTTCATATTGTAGGATATGTATTTCTGGTAATTGTGAATATCATAGGGCATCTGGCATTAATAATCAGAGTTAAAACTACCACTGTGATTAGCAGATCCAATTAAGCCTGGATGAAGTCTTCCCATTGGCTATTTAACTGAATTACACAAAGATATTTTTGTGATTATTTCCTGTATTATACCTGCAATTCCTGCTGCAGCCTGTTTTGGTAGCTGCCAGGTTCTGCTTCAGAAACTGGCTGATGCCAGTGCAAATGATTTGGTGAGAATACAGAGGTAGTTGAATTTTGACATCACCTTTTCTTTTCAGTTGATTGATTTAACAAAACACCTGGTTTCATTTTTCGTGACCTAGAGCTACCAAACTTGTCTGTGTTCACTAACTCCAAATGTTATTTGAGGTATGTGCAGACCTGTTTTTAAAGAAGTGAACTAAAAATACTATAGCCGGTACTTACCTTTCCTCCAAGGGAGCCCCAGATGCTTTTGTTTCTTTTAAAGTGCTGGTGGTCACTAGGGAGAAGTCCTCTTGTGAAGTATGGGAGAATGTTCTTGTACATCTGATATTAAGAAAATTCAGTTTCCTCATAAATTCACATGAGTAATAGTAATATTTCTTCACTGAAGATAGACAGTGATATGCATGTGAACCTTCTGCAGTAGCTTCCTTTGTTCAAGGGGGAGTAGATTTGGGTTGGTGGTGCTTTTAGAGAGCCACAAACAGCTAGTAATTTAGTTCTGCAATTTTGATGTAAAAGTTTACATCTGGTATGATCTACTTAGAATCCATCAACACTCAAAATGTAATCTTTGCGTTGGAGCACTTCTGAAGACACTAGCTCCCTGCACATGGTGATCCCTTTTAAGAACACTTTTCTTAAATTAAGGCTTAGTGCCATACTCTTCCTTAAAAATGCTAGAGATTACTCCAGTGCAAATGCTAATGTAAAAGAAGGGTACTCAAAAATGTCCACATTGCGATATAAATATCTGGTATATTAAAGCAATTGAAGCACAAGGTAGACATTTGTATTTGCCCTTGCAGACTGTTTGCCAGGGCCATATGGAATGGCTAAACTCCCTTGAAGTTCACTTGAAGTTATATAATGATATCAAGCAAAACAAAATTTGCATAAAATAGTGTCCTTGTGGATGTGTACAATGAGCTGTCTTATTGCTGTTTTTTCTTGGTTTGCTGGGGTTTTTTTCTCCACCGTGATAACTCTGTGGCAGTATTGCATATATGTGGGAAAAGAGATGGTTCACAAGTTCTTACTGGCTAGTTCAGTTCTAGTTCAGTACCATGGGGTGAGCACTTCGTTGGAAACTGAGGGAAATGTTATGTGGAAGCTGTTTATTTTGTTTCAAAGAATTCATCCTATTCTGGTTAGCTCACCCCCTCTCCCACCACTCCCACCCCAACTTTGTTAAGCTAACTTTGTTAAAGTTTTTCTTTCTTGCATGTCTTCTCCCATCCCCAGTACTTCTGAAAGAAGCATCAGTTTCAGCAAAACATTTCCATAGAAAAGCCTGTCATGTCTTCCTCAAAGCACTAAAAAAAAGTGCTGTAATTCCACTTCAGGAAGCTTAAAGCAAATATTATGGTGTCTTGTAATCAAGACAAATTATTTGTTTCCTTCATCTAAATGCTGGGGTTTCTTAGCAAAGAACGAGACAGCCGATGAGGCTGGAGAAGCATTTGGATGATTGCCGGTGCTTGAGCTCACCTGTATTTCCAAAGTCACTTCTTTTCCTGGAGGACTTCAGTGAGTTACATCACCTCTGTGCTCACAATATATCATCAAGCATTCAAGTGCTTACATAAAATTGCTTAAACTAGGCAGAAAGTAAGCATGGCAGTGGAACATCTGGTCCTGTTCGCTTGTTGGTTTCTAACACAGTGGGAGGTGAAGGAGCTTTTGGAGAAAGAAGAAGGGGAAAATAGCAATTTCTGAACAAGAGAAGTCATATAACAGTTGTAGCTGTTGAACCACTAGTGTCTGTAAACCTTTCTGGTTAATAGAAATTAAATCAGGCATCCAATTTCTTCCAAAGACTATTTGCAGGGGAAAACATGAAAAAATCTGGTAATAAACCTTTCTGAATGATTGCTTTTTAAAAGTTCAAAACTTAGCAGTTTTCAGTAAGAGATGGGAAGAGCAAACTTGAATTGAAATAGCTAAAATTTGATTCTGATTGTTTAAAGAGGTATGAAATGGTCAGATTTGAGCTGGAAAGAAAAGAGCCTACAAATATGAAGGTTCAATAGATATATTTCATAGCTCTTAGGTAGATTAACAACTTAAGGACTGAACATGCGTTTGACCCCATCCAAACCACTGGATCAGATTCAAAGAGAAACAAAATATGTTATTGTCTGGATGGAAAAATGATGTATTATAGGGTTGTTTTGATACCAGATAATTTTAACAAAACAGGCTCTATTTGTTGATCACAAACTTCTAACATATTACCTGGAAGTAATAATGGTAAATTCCTGAGAAATTACATTTGCTCAAATTAATATAATATAAAAATGTTGGGGTTTAGGATTTAGCCTGTTTTTCTCTTAAAGAATTTTTCCCCATACTTGTTACCCAGGGACAAATCACTGGGTGCTTAAGGGAAACAAAAGACCTGGCCACAGGGGCGGGGTCCAACTGGCCACCCTTTTGTCACCTGGGGGTTGGGACACCTGGGGGGCTGCCTGGTGTTCTCATCGTTCAGTCTGGGAGCTGCCTGCCATCGCTCAGCACTGCAAGCTTCTGCTTTGGGCTGCTTGCTTTCTACGGGAGAACCCCGGGATTCCCAAGCCTGCCTTTCCCTGTCCCGCTGGGAGCTGTGCCGCTGCCGCTCTGCCCCCGCCGCTGCTCGGAGTTTTCGCTACTCTATAGCTCCTACGCTGTGCTGCCTAAGACCTGCCGGGCTTTTCCTGCTGTAGCGCCGGAGTTTGATACATCTCGCCTGCCACCCGGGATCTGTGCTCATCCCTGCTGTTCCAGCCTGCTGTTCCTGAGGATCCGGCCGGACACTGGGATCAGCTGGTTTGTGAGGCTTTTCATCCGTCCCTCCCGGGACCCCAGGCTGCCATTGCCGTGTGCTCCCCGAGCTCGCTCCGGAGCGCCCCCTGCAGCCCCGGGGGAACCATCGCACCTGCCCTGCTCACCGGGAGCCGCACCGGAGGAACTGCACCCAGGGCAAGTGCCCGAGGTCGAGAGAGGCCGGCACTGGGTTTGTGCCGCTGTTTGCTGTCACTGCCACAGTTATTGTTGTTTGTTTGCGTTGTAATATATATACATATATATTAGTAAAGAACTGTTATTCCTATCCCTCATATCTTTGCCTGAAAGCCCCTTATTTTCAAATTTATAATAATTCGGAGGGGAAGGGGGTTGCATTTTCCATTTCAGGGGAGGCTCCTGCCTTTCTTGTCTGACACCTGTCTTTCAAACCAAGACAACAAACCAAAATGATTGTATCTCAGCCTGCAGAAAGTGCCCAGTATGAATTGGGAGACAATCTTGGGGGTGTTATGCTAAGGACTTGTGTATGTTTGTTAGAGTTGGACAGGTGTTTGTGCTTGGCATACTTGTAAAAATATGAGGAAATTACATGCAAAAAACTGGCATTCGAATGCCTATTATCTGAGTCAGACAGCAGTTTGCCACTAGAATATATAGACAATACTTATCTATGGAGGCCCTGGCTCATAACTGAAGCCTTCTAGTAGCTGTACTGGCAAAAATGAGTAAAAAAATGTTGGACATAAGGATTTCTCCTTTTTTTTCTTCTTTCTCTCAGGGAATTTTCTTCCATTTTTTGTCTAAGAGATGAGAACGATGATACTTATGAGACAAAAGATGTGGCTAGGAGGAGGTGGAAGGGTGCAGTTGGCTACCCTTTTAGCTGGAGGCCTTTCTCTTGGGAAGTGCAGAGATACTGTGAGATTTTGGCTGGGGATGATCACGGAGCTGGGCTCAGCTCCTCGCTCTCTCTCATTCTCGGGACCAGAGGAGAGAGAATGGGCAGGCTGCTGCAGGGAGAATTCGCTGCCTCAGTGGAGTCCATCCCTTCACTGCTTCTCCTACCATGGGTGAGCCTTTGCTCGTAAGAGCAGCCGTTGTACTGGGACCTTTACAACACCCGATGTCATTGGAAAGGACCCTCACCATCTGCTTGGGTGCCTCAAGGGAAAACCCGGGACTCCGACCCCACCTGGAGGGAGTGTCTCCCAGCTGCCACTGCCCAGCCCGGCTGTCTTCTACCGCTGCTTCAGGATTTTTGCTACATTTTAACCTGACAGCCAGTGCCCGCCCAGATGCCCCGCGGCTCCAGAATTTTTGCTACACTTTGTTTTGTCACCCCAGGTGTGATTGCCTCTGCTGTTCCAGCCTGCTGCTCTGAGGTTCCTGCTACAGTCCTTTTGCCATCCAGAGGGGCACTGGGACGGCTGCCTCCTGTGAGTTTGTAAAGGGAGCCCCTTTTCTCTCTCTCCCGCCTGCTCACCCACCATTACCATGTGGAGAGGGTGCTGAGCTCGCTCCGGGGCGCCCCTGCAGGCACGGGGGAATCATCTCACCTGCCCTGCCCGGCCAGGAGCCAACAGTGCCCCTGCCGGCTGTGACCGGAACTGCACTGAATGGGAAAGTGCCTGACAGCTGAGAGAGGCTGTGATTGGGTCTCTGGGGGTTTTTTCTGTTTGTTGCTGCTGCTGTTGTTGCTTGTTTGCCTTGTTTTATACACATACACATACATATATATATTCCAGTAAAGAACTGTTACTCCTTTTCGCATATCTTTGCCTGAAAGCTCTGTAATTTCAAAGTTATAATAATTTGGAGTGAAAGGGGTCATATTTTCCATTCCAAGGGAGGTTCCTGCCTTCTTTGGCAGGCACTTGTCTTTCAAACCAAGACAGAAAACATCTCTAAAATGATATCTGTAGAATGCATTGGTGTGTTTAGGTGGATGCTCTGGGTCACTTTTGTGCTCCAGTACCCTTACTGTTTTGATAAAATGGACTTAAAAGTAAATATTGATTCTTTGCACTTTAGTCTATTGGGCCACCTAAAGTGATTTTTCTGCCCCTTCTCCAGTCTTTGAGGAGGTCACCCACAAAGGAGAGAAATTCTCTCTTAAACTCCTGGCTTGTTGTTCATGTCTCTTGTTTCTTGTACCCATGAGCCAGATTGATTGGGATTTTGGGAAGTGTGACAAGACTTTGATTTAGCTTTGACACTGTCCAAAATAGTGGTGCTGAGCATTTCCAAGACTGGGATTCAAGCAAGCAGTCCAAGTTATTTAATAACAAAAGCCAATACTTCTGTATTTGGGCAGTCTGATTTCCTGCCTAAATAGAGGAAAGTCTGGGTAGGGATGAGAAGTGATGGCTTTGGTGTGCCAGGACCTAGGAGCACTGCTGGCCAGGAATTTCTGCAGTTCTTCCCTGGGAGGCTGGTGAGGCCCTGGCAAAGGTTGCCCAGACAAGCTGTGGCTGCCTCATCCCTGGAAGCGTTGAAGGCCAGGTTGGATGGGGCTTGGAGCAAGCTGGTCTAGTGGAAGGTGTCCCTGCCCATGGCAGAAGGAGTAGAACAAAATTTGGAAAAAGGTATATTCTTTGGTAACTTCTTCCAGATAAATACATGTTTAATTGCTTGAAACTTAGAAGTTTCCAGTCAGGAATTTATACTGCACATAAGCAACTCCATCTTTTTTGCAACACTTGTAGGAACATTTAAATAGAAGAGGATTATCTCTAAGCCCAAAGTATTAGAATATCAAAGAGAGACATCTCTGATATCTTCTTAGCGCTGTTCAGAAACAAAAAAGTGAATAATGTTGCTGGGTTGAGTTCTTTTGTTGTGTTACTGTTTTATTGGCAGGGGGGGATGTCTGTCCACACCTCCTGTGCTTTTTTGTTTTGTTTTTTTTTTTTTTCTTTTTTCCCCGAAGGCAAACGTGTATCACAGGTTTCCCCTTGAAAGGTAGGGAAGATCTCATTTTTCTTTTCCTTTTTTTTGCTTTCTTTATGCTCTTATGACCACATAAAGCTTTCCATTTGAATGTCAGTATTTTCATGTGAAAGGTAAATGTTTTAATTTTAGTCAGTATTTGATTATTCTTTGTATCTTGCAGTGAATGCTGCTGTGGCCTTCTGTTCCACAGCATAATGGTCCTCCCTGCTGTAATGTGAGTCACTGAATCATGAGACTGTCATAATCATTTGAGAGGCTTCTATAAGGAAAATCAGTATGTCAGTATTGGAATAGAGCAATACAGCACCTGAAGATGTAATAAAGAGGAAGCATTGGGACAGACAGGTAGTAGCAAGCGCTTGTAAGATTTTGATGATGCTGTTGTAGTATTGGAATGACTAGTAAAGCAAAGACATTGAGACACTCCAAATTTTCTGGTACCATCCGAGCTGGTGCCTGGGAGAAGAGGTAGAGAAAAGTAGGGAGACGCATCTGTAGTGGAAGTATGCTGAGATATCAAAAAGTGGGCTTTTCAGCTGAAGTAGTTTATGGTTTTGTTACTTGCCAGTCTGTTTAAGAAGCCTTCACATAATTCCACTTATAAGTCAATTGCTTTTTTTTTTTTCCCTTTCCTAAATAAGACCTACATTTTGGACATCAGCTAGTGAGTGCTGTTTGAATCACATGATACAGAGGTTTTCTGAAATGTGTTAGGCATAAACAGTAAATGGAATTATTCTCTATGTGTTCAGTGAAGTGTTGTTGAAATGATGGCTCAGGGGTGTTTGCAGAAGTTAATGTACTTATAGCACTTGTCTTCAGACCCTTTCAATAAATAAGGTTTTGGGGGATAAAACGTCATCTGGGGAAGCTTTGTGAACAGGGAATCAGCAATATTTGTAGAGAGACTGACTAAAAATTTTTTCAGCTCTACTTTTTCCCTGCCACTGCACACTGGTTTTTATTTCATTTATGTTCCAGTTGTATCTTTACAACTCAAAACACTAACAATCCACATGCAGTTACTACTTGCTTTCCAGTTACGTTTAAATTCTTAGCCACCTTTCTGAGGGGTAAGAAAGGAGGGAAAACAGTGCTACAGAGGCTTTGCCCAGTTCCTGAAAGACAATGGCTTTCTAACATAAGTAGCTGTTGGGAGGAGTGATTTTTGTGAGAGAAGAATGAAGTGATGCCTCTATAAGCATTTACACATATTTAAAGTTTATTAAAAGCTTTTGAAAGGTATGTGAGCATACATAGGAAGAGGAGTGGGACAGCAAGTTCTTCTTGTATGTTTAAACTTTCAGGTGAAGAACATATTTCCTAAGTTAACCCTATCTCAAGGATCACTAAATAGTATGTCCAGTGTAGATATGTTAGTAACTAACCTCAGTTTTGGAATGGGACTAATCAGTTTTGAAAGGAGAAAAATGATGTACTGCATTGTGTCGCTCTTAAAGCTGCAATACTGCATCTGTATGCTGTGTTTGAATCCCCCGTACCTTTACGGAACCCTGCTGAAACTGCACGTAAAAAAAATCTGATTATTTTTGATTGCCAGTTGTAGTGACTGAAGGGTAGACAGTTCATTCTTAAGCTGCCTCTGCTGTGGGATGGGATACATGTGCTGGGTGGACAGATGGTATACAAGGAAGTTTTATGGCTAAATGGGACAAGAGGCTTTGCTATAAAATTAGACTATTTAAGTAGAAGGTATGTGTAGACTTGGCTATGAAGAGTTGCATACAAAGAATTGCATTCCACATCTGTAAACTCTGAAGTGGATAATCTTTCCCGTGTAAGAGTAATTAATTTTGTCCTGTAAGGAGCCTATTCTGTTTCTGCCCTAAAACATACCTGGCACTCATAAACATAAACAGTAAAAACTTACGGGCTTATTTTTCAAAGGTTCTTTCAGCAAAACTAGTGAACTTTGACTGAGTTGGTGATGAGTTTCTCTTTGAGAAGAGAAATGCTGGTAGCAATGTATTATTCAACAAGTCATCTTGTTCCCTTTCTTGATTTCTTGGCCATGCATAGCTCTGCTCATGCTCTGTACCATCCAGGCTCATTGCAAGAAGTTCAGCCCTGCAACAACAGTGTGAATAAATACGTAAATTTACCTAGATCCTCTTATTAAAATAAAATTGTTCTGCGAACTTAGAGCTGAACTCTGAAGACCTTAGTTTGTGCTTGGGTTCCTTGTGATTACAGTGTTTATGCTGATGTGCATCTGCCTGAGTAAGCTGTTTGCCAGTATAGTCCTTGGACTGTTCTTCAGTCAAAGTGGTATTATTTAGTCTTAATATAATCAGAGCCAGGGCAATGATTGTCCCCCTGTGCTGGGCACTGGTGAGGCCATACCTCAAATCCTGTGTCCAGTTCTGGACCCCTCACTGCAAGAACAACATGGAGGTGCTGAAGCATGTCCAGAGAAGGGAATGGAGCTGGGGAAGGGTCTGGAGCACAAGTGATGAGTGGCTGAAGGAGCTGGGAATTTTCAGCCTGGAGAAAGGGAGCCCTAGGGGGCAACTTCTCACTCTCAACAACTCTCTGAAGGGAGGGTGTGGCCAGGTGGGGTCAGGCTCTTCTCCCAGGGAACAAGTGACAGAACAACAGGAAATGGCCTCAAGCTGTGTCAGGGAAGGTTCAGGCTGGACATCAGGAAGAAATTCTTCTTGAGAAGGGTTGTCAAGTATTGGAATGGGGTGCCCAGGGAGGTGGTAGAGTCCCCATCCCTGGAGGTGTCCAGGTAATGACTGGACATGGCGCTCAGTACTCTGGTCTCAGAGGCAAGGTGGGGATTGGTCACAGGTTGGACTTGATGGTCTTGGAGGTCTTTTCCAACCTTAATGATTCTGTAACTTCCAAAGGAAACTTCAAGCACTAACAGTGTCACACAAGTTTCTAGAGCATCATGTCATGAGCAGTTGATTCTAAAGGGAATACAGGCAGAAGTAGGCAAAGTAGATGACGAAACAGTAGTTTAAAGCAGCATATATGCTTATATGGTAGGCATGGCTTCATAAAATGTTTTGATCTATTGACTCTAATAAGAATTCTAGAAGTGTAACATATGGGTTTTGGTGATATTATGTGTGCCGTAAAGGTATTGCAGACAGCCATTTTAACCACCAGATTTTTAAGCACAGAAGTTGTGCTGGAGATAGTAGTGACCCAGGGAACAGAATCCTTAATTACATATGGTTTGCTCTAAAAAAAAAAATCATGGCTTTAAAAAATATTTTTGTTGTATTTTTACAGAATTTCAGGATTGCTGACATCTTTTTTTTTTATTTCATTTTTGTCTCAGTTTGAGACAATTTAAAGGACGACACTGGAATGAGTTGTCTCCTCTAAAGGGTTCTAACAATCCCTTTCTAGCAATAGTCAATGAGTACTAATAGAGGAAAATGAAAAAACCACACAACAGTTTTTTAACAAACAGAATGTCCACAAGGCAGGAAAAAAAGTAAATAACTGCTAGACATCAAACTGTTAGACTTCACTCCTCCCCACTGGAACAAAGACCCAAAATGCCAGAGATTCCTGTTCTCAACATGCAATACAAGATGGCGTCAGCTTCCCTCTTGGGAAGGCAGGAGCTTTCACAGAGCAGTTCCAGCAGCAGACAAAGATCCGGTGGCTCAACTGGCATCAACCTTCTCCCCACGGCAAGTATAGCAGATCATGGCAGGTGAAGCAGCTGGGCTGGAGCCTCTCAGTGTGTTTTCTTCCCAGCTTGGCATGGTTTACTGCAGCTTGGGTTGGAGTGGGGCAGCTCTGCTCCTGCTGGCACAATGTCCCTGGTCTCCGACAAGCAGTTCGCCCTAAGGCAACCCCAAGATTGCTACTGCAGCTTGTCTGAGCCAAGGAAAGGAAAAGCTTTTTGCCTGGGCCAAAACCCAAGCCAGCCCAGCAACCCACGCCGCACAGAACTGCAAAAAAACCTGGGTGGGGAGCTTTTAAAAATGCTCACACAAAAGCAAAACTCTTCATCCCCCTGGTCCCCCATGATGCCTTAAGAGGCCTCCTAGAAACAGAGGCTAGACAGGATAAGGGAATAAAGGTAGGTATTTATTTGAAGGGCCTTCAAGGTACACCGTGGGGAGCCAGAGGCTGTTGCCACGATGGACCCCAAGATGGATCACAGGCCACAAATTCTTCACACTTTTATAGGTTTGGTTCATTTGCATATCAGGGTTAATTCTCCAATTAAAGCTTCAGTTTAATGATGTAATTTCCCCTCTGCTTGCCCCCCTCTCAGAGGCTTTTGGTTTATACTTTTTGGGCCTAGGATGGTCTGAGTGTCCTTGGAAAGCAGGCTCGGAGAAGCTTTGTTATGTCTAACTAGCATGAAAGAGCAGAAATTAACAGGATACAAGAAACCTCAGAGTTACATACTAAGCAGTACAGGATTTGAAAAATATAAAGGTTAAAACCTAAGGCATCACCTACACACCAGGTCTTCGGCTACAGGGTCTTAAAGATACAATACCCATTTTTGGGCACAGAGCAGAGGATCATGGAATACACTATCATAATAAATCTCTCCATGACAATTTTTGTGACAGTGAAACAGCTTAGTGTAAGTACCTGCAGACAAGATCATCTAATCCCATTACATGAAGGAGCAAACCACTGAATTGTGAATATTGGCTCATGTACTGAGCTTTCCATTTTTCTGATGCAAAGCTGCAAAGTGTTTCATCAGGGAAATACTCTTGAGGATGTGGCTTCTAAAATGTCTCTCCTGTGGAAAGCTATCACGTGATCACTGCATTAAAATTTATGCTTGATTTAAAAATAGATAAGGAAGGCACAGAGTTTGTTTATTCCTGTTTCCTGTGCACTTTCCAGTGTTGTTCTAATGTTTTCTAATCTGAATATCCATATGTTGCTTTGCTTGTGTAGCTTTTACTGTGATGAAGACTTTCTTCGTCCCCTTTAAGGAAAACTTGGCACCTCTGTGACCTATTGTTCCTAGTTCTACCTTCCGGAGGATTTCTTCTAATCAGTCTTCTCCTTTGAGTGTGAAAAACATCTTCTGTTTGTTCTAGCTTCTCTTGGCATGTGTTAGCCTTATTGGAATTAGAGTGGCTTCAGTCTTGTTCAAATGTGCCAGAAGATGTTTCTGTAAAAACTGGCATTAAAAAACTAAATTATCTATTAAAGACCTGAAGAATTAAGGTTAAAAATACACATTCATACTGTAAACTACAATGTTGATTGAAAGTACTAGTCATCAAACATGACTGTTAGTTGCTTCTGCCAGGAAGGGACTATTGAGCAACCTTGGCAATGTAAAAAATCATGTGTGAATGAAAATGGGATAAGCTAATTTGGCCATTGCATTCGGATTGTTAGGAAGAGTTCACCAAATTCTTTTAGCCATGAGAAGTGGTCATCATGTTCCCTGCTCATGAAGAACCTGGTCTTTCGTCTAGAAGACAAAAAGCTTAAAAACTAAGTTCAGCGCTGTCTATCGCTCAATAGGATGCAGTCCTAAAATTCATGGTTCAAGTGACATTTACACAAGTGAAACCACCATCCCCACCCCCAGTTACTGGAAACATCTCCTCAGAAATCCTAAATTCACAAAGCATTGCACAAGACTTTTGCTGAATATTTAAAGAGCATCCTACCAGTGTTGGAAGAACAGTTTTGGTTTCTTTTAATGGGCATGCTAAATAGAATGAAGCCATGGTAGTGTCCCAAAGTCAGCAAAATTTGAATGAGAAAAAGTGTATGTGAAGCCCTTTTTAAAAACTCACAAGGAGTTACACGCATTGCACATAGAAGTATATTCTAGGTCAGTGTTTGCTTCAGAAAGAATGGATTTTTAAAAAAATTTGAAGTATTTCAGATGTTTTCTCCTTCAGTGGGGGGCCATAGTGGAATATAAGGTGGCAATGCTGTCTTGGTTTTGGTCATTATACTTTGCTGCAAATGAGACGTCTGTAGTTGGCCAAATTAGCTATCCTGCCTGCTATCTGAGATCTGTTTGCTGTGCACAATTCTGGTTAGTTAGCTACTCCTATACCTATAGAAGCCAAAACTTAATACAGTGTTGTATGTACTCATCGTCTGCAGTGGAAGTGTTCTGTAGAATGATTGAAATTAATCGAAAAAGTGTTGACAAGATCTACTAGAGCAAAACTGCTATGAACTTGAAAGGGACCGAGAATGGCAGATGGGTTGAAACTAGATGATCTTTACAGTTTTTTTCAATCCAAATAATTATATTTCCTGTGATGCACAGGAAATTTGGTTCCAGCTTAAATTAATAGGACTAACTATAAGATGAGACACCTCTTCACTATACCAACATATTTACTTGCAACAGTTTTAAATTATAGTGTCAAGGTGTTCTTCCTAAACATCTGGAAACATACTCCAACAGTAAGGGAACTTGTCTGACTTCACTGGTTCTGAATGAGCAAGGACTCCTGTTCCATATGGTGTTTACTGGAATTGTAACTAATACTGCTTGGTACCATTTGAAAGTAGACTAAATCTGTTTTCAGGATTTTAAAATAAATAATGGGTGTATTTATAGGTTTATAAATGAGGTGACTTCATGGAAGTGTTTATTCTTTCCAGATTGTTTGGCAATTCCAGCAAAAGTCACTTAAAGGTTGTAGGAGACTTCAGAGATCTCTATCTTAAAATTGTGGGCCAGAATGGTTGTGTTCATTTGGGGATTAGTGGGGGTGTTGGGTTTTTTTTCTGGTTTCCCAACTCTCTTGTGTTTCAGAGCTGATTTTACAGTGTAAATCAGTCTTGGTACTATTGACTTCAGAGGAAAATGCCAGTTTGAACTGGGTACTGAGCTTTGTTTTGCAGATTTAATAACATGCAGTTTCCCTTGGTGTTTGCACAGGCAAGTGTTTCTGCTGGATTGTTACCCCTAGTAGTGCAAAGGGAAATCTATTTGTTCAGCTCTGCACTGTGTGATATGAGGTGGGTGGGACAGCAGTGGCAAGGGGCTTCTTCACCAATGGACTATTCGCATGATCTGTTGAAACATGATGGCACTAGACACATGTCCTCAGAATCTTGATGCATATTAAAATAAGCAACAGCTGAAACAGCTATAGGCTCTCACTGCATTTATAGGCTGTCTTTGAGCCGCTGATGAGTTGCTGTGGAAACCACTGCTGAGAAGGGCCAGGAGATGGCTGGAAAATAGGCTTTTTTTGAGAGCCTGACTAGTTTAAACCCCCATCCCCCATTTGCAGAAGCTCCCTCTGGATTGCCATGGAGACAAGAGGAGTACTGAAGTTTTGAGACTTGTAAAAGTGCGAGCTGTAAATACTCGTTTGGCTAACAGCATATGCTTTCTGTGATGTCCCTCTGTTGGAATAAACTCCATGGTACATTGAACCTTTGCAGGTTGTGCATTCTGTGCATTCAAACCCTTCTATTCTGCATGAGTAGGAAAAAAAGGCAATATAAACTTGGACAGTAATTAAATGTTACATTTTGATTATTAATTATAAAACATTAAATTATATTTTTTCCTCAGTATTTCCCTCTCTAAAGCAGTAATCTTTCAGTGTTGGGACTACTGAAAGCACTTAGGAGGCTGTTGAGTTTACCTAAAATTATTGTACTTTTGTGTTCAGTTTCTTCAGAAAGGCTGACCTAAATAATCTCTTGCTTTCTTGACCTGTGCCACGTGATTTTTTTTTTCCTGTCCACTTTTTCCTCTACAAGCACTTCAAGTTTTGTGTTTCCAGAGCCAGCCTGGGGCTCTGAAATGAAATGAATCATTAACATGACCTTAAATTCTTAGGAGTCCTACTGATAACTTTAGATAATTGGCTCTGAAAACTTCAGTCTTTTGCTGCTTTTACTTTCAAGTTGATTTTTGTTTTGTTTTGGTTTGGGGTTTTTTTTGCTTCACTTGAAAGTTCAGAATAAAGGCACCATGACTGCTGTGCTGGCTTTCCAGATTTCACTAAACAGTGCCCACAAAGCTGAGGATTAAGTCATTCTTAGGTTGGCATTATAAATAAAAATCTCTTGCTTGGTCTGATCTGTGGTTGTGGCATTTAATACAAGAACTTCTTTTCCCTGTGAGACTGTGTTCCTCGAATCATCCAATATCAGCTTTTACTACAGGTAGAAATCCTGTTCTTAGTTTCCTTCTGGAAATGCTTCTCTTCCCTGTTTAAATAACTCCTGGCTGAATGAAAATGCTATTCTGCATTCTGTTTCTCATGTGATTTCCACTAAAAAGACAGTTTCTGAAGCTGCTTAAAACCTACTTTCTGTAAAGATGAGTGGGAAGGATTGGTTTTGGGTTTATGCTGTATCTAAGTAGAAGAACACTTTTTGTATTAGGCTCTGGAACTCTGGATATGTAATTAGTAAATCCACATGTAGTTCCTGTTCATTTTCCAGTTGTGTCCAGATTCTTAGCTGTTTTTTTTAAGGGGGAGAAGGGAGGGAAAACAGTTCAACAAAAGCTTTACCCAGTTGTCAAAGAGTGCAGTGGCTTTCTAACATAAATAACTGTTGTGAGAATGCACTGATTTTTGTGAGAAAAATAAAGTGATGTCTCTAGAAGCATTTAAATATATTTAGAATTTGTTCAAAGCTTTTGAAAGCTATATGAACAGAGAAAGAGGAGGGGGCAGCCAGTTCTTGTATATAGAGACTTTCGGGTGCAGAACATTTTTCCTAAGTTAACCCTATTTCCAGGCATGCTATTTAAAATAGTATGTCCAGTATAGATATGTTAGTAACTTAAACACCTTCAGTTTTGGAATGGGACTAATCATCTGAAAACAGGAAATATTATGTACTGCATCATGCTGCAATAGAGAAAAGCTATTTGAAACCGGGCACCCATTTAAAATCTGTCACTTTAGCATAAGTTTTGGTTGGTTGTAGTTGGGGATTTTGGTTGTTAGTTGGTTTGCTTTGGGGTTTTGGTTTCGTTTTCCTTCGAAACAACTTAGGAACCTCCCTAAAGTGCATTTTAGGGTGGCACCTTGCTTTGTTGCAGTAGGAGACCTGCAGGCAGGAGACCTTAAAACTTGACAGGTTTGTCTTACTTGAGTATCTGTAGATATATATTTTTAATAATCTGACTGCTTTTGTTCTTGAGGTCTTTTATTAAAAAAAGGTGAAGAGTGTCTGCTGGCTTCCCAGCAAAACATTTAATGTCTGTGTCATATACCTAACTGACCTGCCATCTAGATGCTGGCCTTGTTGTCAGCCTCAAATGTGTATCTCTGCTCAGGAGAGCAACTGGAGTGGAGGATTACACAGGGCAGAAAGTAGAGCAGAAAGTTGGGCAAAGAGGAGCCTAATGAGGTTCAAAAATGGCAAATATAGAGTCCCACGTACCAGCAGAGGTTGATCTGCTGGGAAGCAGCTGTGTGGAAAGGAGCTGGGGGTCCTGGTGGACAACAAGCTGTTCCTGACCCAGCAGTGCCCTTGTGGCCAAGAAGGTGTCACGTTTCAACGTACGAGAACTGCGGAGGAATTCTTTAGATTTATCGGATGAAATAAAGCGCAGTCGTGGCAAATATCATATCTGAGAATTGTTTGTTGATGAGGAAGGATAAGTGTTCCTACGAACAGGGATAGAAAAGAGAGAAGAGAGGAGAAATGAGAGATGGAAAGAGAAGCAGAAGGCAGTTACTAAAACCCCGGGGCGTCCTGTCGGCAGCTGCTCGGCAGGTGGAGCTTGTGTGCGGCAAGCCGCGGCGAGCCTGTGCGGCTCTTGTGACCGGCTGTACGCGACTCCAACCGACGAAGGGCGGTGTGTCTCCCGCGTCGGCGAACGACGGCTGCGGGCTGGCTGCTGCCGGGCGACGCGGGAAAGGAGGCGGGCAGGCTACGAAGGGCGGGAAAACGGCGGAGCAGGTTGTCGCAGCGATGGGCTGGCTCGCGGAAGCAGCAAAGCACGGCGCACAGGTGCGGACAGGAAAGACAGGCAGGGAAGAAGCAGGACCACAGGGAGAAGAGGCGAGCGGGGGGGGGGCCCGGATGAGCTGAACCTCCAGGTGAGCCCCCGCTCCCTTCAAGAAGCCAAAACGGCAAGAACGCGGTTATGGCGCAATTAACTGCTTCTATGGGGAGTTTTTCCCGGGTAGCAGCGTTCGTGCAGCCCAGTGGTGAAAGTTTTCTCTGCCCTGATTGGCTGTCAGGCGAAGTCCCCCCAAAGACAGAACTCCCCTCCGTTCTCTAAAGGGGTTGTCCGCTTAGAGACTGTTCTGTCAGCGGTCTCCGCCCCCCAAGTGTCCGAGCTGCCCCCTGCACGTGGCACGTGCTAAGGCTCCTCACACATGTACAGCCCCAACAGTAATTTTTCATCCCGTGTCAGAAAATGGATTTATAACTGCAGAGAGAAACAATGGACCTACACGATTCAATATGAATCAGGCAGAAGCCGTTTTATTGATGAACTACTGTCCCTAATACGCAATTCTTGCTTTCCCTACCACGCAGTCATGCATATTATTGTTTAAGGCCTATTTTCATATGCTACTTTATGCTTTGTGATTGGCTCTTTTATGTGTGTCACATCGTCTGTTGTGTATGTCACAACTGTCCTTCAGTTTGTATTTTCTTATCTTTTTCTTCCTTTGCTTGTTCCTTGTTCACATCCTCCCCCGTGCTGCTTGTTCCTTTCTCACAACCTTCCCATGGACGTTTTCCCCTGTGTACGTGTTCAAGTCCTTCTGTCTTACGTGCTCTGGATTTTCTATCTTATGGCTGGTTCACGTTATTTCCATTTTCTAGTAAAAACATGGTTTCCACGTAAAACATAAAAACTGGACAATGCTGAGGCATAAATAAAAATTAAATTGGTTCCTCACAGAAGGTCAATGGGATCCGGGGGTGTATTAGGAAGAGCATTGCCAGCATGTGAAGGGAGGTAATCCTGCCCCACTATTCAGCCCTGGTAGGGCAGATTTGGAGTGCTGTGTCCAGTTTTGGGCATCTCAGGGCAAGAGAGACATGGAGCTCCTGGAGCGGTTTCAGTAGAAGTTACAGAGATGATGAAGGGATGGAGCAGCTCTCTTATGAGGAAAGGCTGAGGGAGCTGGGGCTCCCTCAAGAAGAGATGACTGAGAGGGGCCCTCATCCATGTCTGTTGGTGCTTGCAGGGAGGGGTCAGAGAATGGACCAAGCTCTTCTCAGTGGTGCCCAGCAGTAGGACAAGAAGCAAGGGGCAGAAATGAATGCACAGGAAGTTTCTCCTGAAAATGAGGAAGAACTTTCCTGTGGAGTGACCACACACTGGAACAGATTGCCCAGAGAGGGTGTGTAGTCTCCCTCACTGGAGACGTTCCAGAACTATCTGGACGCAATCCTGTGCCATATGCTCTGGGATGACCCTGCTTGAGCAGGGAGGTGGGACCAAGTGATCCACTGTGGTCTCTTCCAACCTGACCCATTCTGGGAGACTGTGAATGCATGCAGATATACAAATATCTTTAAAGGGCATGTGTCAAGCACATGGGACTCTTTTCAGGGGTGTCCAAAGACAAGACAAAGGACAGTGGGCACGAACTGAAAAGCAGGGAGCTTGGTGTTAATGAGGAAAAACTTGTTTACTGTGAAGGTGATAGAACACTAGAGCAGATTGCCCAGAGAGAATGTGGAGTCTCCTTCTCTGGAGATATTCCAGACTCCGCAACCTCCTCTAGGTGACTGAGATAGCGGGGGGTTGGACTAGATGATCTTCAGATGTCCCCAGTTGTCAGGAAAATTCCACAAATGCCAGAGATTTATGTCCAGAAAGGAGACAGAGGAGTCCTTCAACTTTATCTGAATAAAGGGAGAGAGTCCACCAGGGTACATGGCCACAGGATTTTCTCTCTCAAGGTTTCAGAGGGCACAGCCTCCTTTTATCCTGAACTCCCAGCCGCATATTGCACTCTTCTTTCCCCATTGGCTGAGGTACTGGGAAGGTACAGCCTTCCCAAACCACCTATTCCCCCCTTGAACCTGTTATTTTACCCCAAAGTTCAGAAACTCAGGCTTGTGCAAACCCACGTGTTTTTCAAGAGCCAAGCTGTCTGGGAGCTGCAACCAACCTGCTGCCCAAAGTTAGTAGAGACATTGAGACCCATTTCAAAGATGTAACACCCATACCTTCACCCATCAAACTGTTTGCAAAGACATTTGCTTTCCTCTCACTTCCAATCCCAGCCATTCTATGATTTACTCCATTCTGTATGGTTCTGAGCCTGGGGTAGAAGTAGGGAAAATGCTTTTAGGGAATTTCTTTTGGTTTTGCTGGGGATGGAGGGCCAATTTTGTGTGCATCAGATACTCAGCTGTAAAGATGGAATTTTAATTTTGTAATAGCTGCTCTACCAAAAGAGAAGCCACAGCAAATACTGGATTTAACTGTTTGCATCCTTCTGCTCCTACTCCTTCCTTCGTCCAAAAACCTAGTCCATTTCACCATGAATAAAAGAATCTGACAGGAATTAGGTGAGGTGAGGGTTTGTGTAAAATAAGGGGAGGGAAAGCTAGCAAAGCTTGCTGTGTTTAAGTCGTGCAGTTTCCAAAACATGACTGCTGACAGCTATCACATAAGTGATGGTGTGGCTGAGAAGCTCTTCAAGCTCCTTTTGTGGTTTAGACCGCTTTATCTGTCCAGCCAGAAAATGTGCCTTCTCTCTTAGGCTACCATCCATTATGCAGTACACCATGCTTGTTAAATACAAACTTGCTCCTCACATCTTGCTTTAGATGGGCTTATTGTTCCAACCCTGCAGACCCTCCATTCAGACTCCTCCTTTATTTGTTTTCTGTGGCTGAAGATATGCAAGGGTTTTATTTGTGAATCAGGTAACCTCTGACCAAAGTAAATCTTGTTCTATTACTATTCTTTAAGATTAAAGAAATTTGTAACTTACAGTAACTGAGTGACTGAAATTGAGTTTCTTTTGCCTATTTTTCCCCCCAACGATGTGGGATAATTTCCTGCAGCTCTTGCTCAAAATTTGAGGTCTTCATGCTGTGTTTATGTTGTTTACATTATCACAGAATGGGTCACAGAATGGTTTGGATTGAAGGGACCTTGTTGGAGACTGAAATGTTATGGTTTATGGCTTAAACATCTTTTGAAGGACTTCTGCCTATCATAGCAAAGGTGTATTGATGCTGTGCTCGTTAATCTGAGCTTTGGCATGCCCTCAGTCAGAGGGGAATGCAGCGTCACTTCCCACAGATGTCCTTGCTGGCGCATCTTCAGTGGGAAATAGTTCGCTAGATGTGCACACGTGCTGGCTCCTCTTCAGAGGAGGCACATCAAATGCTGATGTCAAGGGCCAGCGTCACCCGGAGGCGAAGGAGATGGAGGGAAGCAATGAGACATTGTTGGGACCCAAGAAGGGGTGATATGTTTCTACTTAATTGTCACCCTGAGTTTTGCAGTCTTTCGATGTTTTCAGCTCTGTGATACAGTTTCTCATGCACTTTTCTGTAAACAGCCATGTATTTTGCTAACCATCCTTACTGTTTTTCATTCTTTCTTCTGAGGCAGAGAAAAGAGAAACTTGTCATTTGACCAGTGTGATTGGGGAGGTGGTAACCTCATCCTCAAATCCAAGGTGGTTTCTAAAAAGATATATAAATGACCAAATAAAGAAGGAAGGGGCGATTGCCCTGGCGTCTTCTGTCCTGAACTGAGCTGAGTCTGCGTGCCTCTTTTCGTGTCCAAGTGCGACACTTAATCTGTGTCATTCTCCCTGTCCCTCTCCCCCACCTCCCTCCCTCCCTCCCTCCCTTCCTTCCTTTTTGCCTTTTTTACTATTAAATAAAATGTATCAATTTTTTTGTATCAATATCTAACTTCATTTGGTTTTAATCACACTTTTTGGGTATATTTGAACCTTTCAGGGTTCGATCAGTTTTATTCACAGAGAGTTAGTTCCCTTTGCTATTCTCTGCTTAGAGTGGATTGCAACAGACCTTAAAGCTCATCTAGTTCCAACCCCCTTGCCATGGGCAGGCACATTTTCCATGAGACTAGGTTGCTCAGAGCTTCATCCAGCCTGGCCTTAAACATTTCCAGGGACAGGGCATCCAAAACTTCTTTGGACAACCTGTTCCAGTGCCTCACCACCCTCGCAGGGAAGAATTTCTTCCTAATATCTAATTTCAACCTGCCCTCTTTCAGTTTATAGGCATTCCTCCTTGTCTTGTCACTACATATCCTTGTAAAATGTCTCTCTCCAGGGGTCTTGTAGCCCCTTTAGGTGCTGAAAGGCTACAATAAGGCTCTTTTTCAGGCTGAATAATCCAAATTCTCTCAGCCATTCCTCATAGCAGAGGTGTTCCATCCCTCTGATCAACTTGGTGGCCTCCTCTGGACTGGCTCCAACAGAAGGTCCATGTCCTTCCCATGGTGGGGACCCCAGAGCTGAAAGCAGCTCTGCAGGTGCAGTCTCACCAGAGCAGGGCAGAGGACCAGAATTCCCTCCCTCCCCTGCTGCCCACAGGGCTTTGGATGCTGTTCAGGACATGGTTGGCCATACTGACATGTGACTGACTTCACACAATGAAGCTGAGTTTATTCCAGTTATTTCACGGTATGTTTTGATGCCTAAATCACCAGTTTCAGAGATGGGTTAAGGGCTTTGGGTAGCTCAGGAGACTCCAGCAGAGGCTGTGAATATTCCCAGTGTCTCTCCAGCATGCCTGCTGGAGGTTGGCGTTCACTAAGCAGAACTGATGGAAGGGGAAGGCTACTTAACACAGACCCTGACAGGAGTGTGGGTGGGAAGAGTGATGGGTCTGAGCCCTGGGTGCCTGTCAACAACTGTCAGAGTTAACATGGTCCAGCCTGCTGATGCCACTCTGAGCAGGGTTGGTAGCCTTTGGGTTGTAGCAGCCACATACATCTTGGACTATTGAGAAGAATGGGAGTTACTAGTTTGGGTGGGTTTTGATAATTCATAACTAATCCTGTCCAAAGGCAGGCAGCTTTTCCTTCCCCTTCCCCATTTATGGACTGTGTAGTCTGTGGGCTACTTCTGCTAGGAAGTATGGCAAAAAGGGAGCCAAAACAGATGTGTTTAAATGATGTGACAGTGGCAAAACTCCAGGTATCAAGTGCCTCGTGGTAGGTAGTTCCATGGCTGAGAAGTTTGCATCAGCACCTAATCGTATCACTGAGGCTTTACCCTGAAGTGGTCACATCTGAAGGATGCTAACACCAAACAGGTGTCTGGTTTCCTATTCTCTTTAAGGGATTTCAGTATGAGAATTGGCTTAATTCTTGAGATGTTGGACTTCCTAAACTTACAGTATCCTCAGAAACCCTTTGTTAAGCTTTGCTTTAGACCACCTGTTGTTTAGAACTTGACAAAACAAATGCAAGACTGCTTTTTCTCTTGTACTTGTAATTTTTTGATTCTGTTCTCATGTAATTTCCTCCAGGCACAGTTTCTTTTGTTTTGATTTGACTAATGTGTTTTTCCTTAATGAGTCCTCCAGCTAGTAGTTTCAGTTTACAGCTATGAGTGTTTATCAACTGGAAAGTGTGGGGTTTTGGCATCTAGTTCTAAGCAAGTATAGTTATTGACACATAAAAGCTTTTTTTTTTTTTTTCTGGTCTTCAAAAAGCAGCTGAATAAAAGGTTTACTGGTATAGTAATATGTCATCTTTTCACTATTGCTCTTTATATGGTGAATTAAAATCCAAAGCTGAAGGCTTGGATTCTGAATATTTGGCAGAGGTCCTTCTTGAAGGACATCTGAAGAGGAGATGCTCTAGCTTTTAGGTCCTCTCCTATCTTTTATAAATAGAAAAGGTTGTGGGGGATATAGGGCGGTCGGAGGTAGCTGCTGTGTTCCCCAAACTGTCTCTTCAGGGAGACAATTCGGGTGCAGGATAACTGCTAGCACACCCCTCTTTCTGCCCTGTGCAGCTGGAAGGCGCTGGTGGCACGCACCCCCACACCTAAGCCGGACAGTTCAATATTACCAGAGACAAAGAGTCAAAAGAGGGCCCAACGCTTGCTCGAGTTCCCCGGTGCAGGTTTATTTCACCCGCAGAGATGAGCAAGCCCGGGCGGCCTTTAGAGAGTGATCTGAGGGCACAGGGGCGGTACAAAGGCGGGACCAGGGCCGGAAGCAGGCACACAGGCTGCTGGGAGAGGTAGTTTTCCATTCAACAGGGCCTGGGGGTAAGGTTACATTCCAGCCGCAAGGACTTGTGGGAGAGGCTTTTCCTCTAGAGGAATGAAGGTATTTCTCAAATGCCTGAGTTTTTCCACCAGCCGGCCTCAGCCATTTTCGCTGGCTCACCAGCTGGCCCAGTGACCCCAACAATCTTTCTGCTTGATCCGAATATATAATGCTTTTAATTTAGTCAGCTGTCTCTGCACCACCTTACATTACTGTTGGACTTTACATCTTCTTGACAAGGGTCATGTATATGTGTGATTTGCGTGTGTGAGGAAGAGCGCTGTGTGTATGTTGAACATTTTTCTCTCCCTTTCTCCCCCTCTTTGTCATATTTTCTACTTAATTGTATTGCATAATAGAATCTTCATGTATTCTATAAATCCCTTGATGTAAGGGTAAATATGGAGACTTCGTGCAATTGCAAGCTCCCAATACAAAGCATGCAAAGTAATTCTGTAATGACTTCCTTAGTGAAAAGCACATACCATGATCCTGCCCCAGAAGTCTTCCTTTTATGGCTTCATATTTTGTGAATATTTTGATCATGACAGTAAGCTGCATGACATCTGTATTAATGGGAAGGTGAGAAATTTCCAGGCCCATGAAACACTGAATGTAATACATTGGTGAATTGCATGTACTTGAGCTGTTTTGTGTCCAGACAGAAGACACTGGATGTGCCAATAATTTATAAATGGTTTTATCCACATATCAGAGACCTAGAAAGGCTTCCTTTTGAAATGTTATCAGGTGTTAGCTGCTGTCAGAGTCTCAGAATAAAATGCTCCTCCCCATCATGGAGGAAGATGTTATTTCAATAGATAAATATGATTTGTTAACTATTGGCATCTAGAATATGGGAGAAGAAGAGGAAAAGGGGTATTGTTCTAGAAACAGGGTCTGGGTAAAAGGTACGGGTTAATTTTTTCCCATAAATCTAAATAGGACCTAATAGGTTTAAAAGAAGATTACTTACTGACTTAAGTCTATTCTAGACTAAGCCTGAACAAAACCAAGGAGCTGGGCTCTGTGTGGACTTGCAGGAATAATGATTGCTTTGGGAAGGGCTGGTTTCAACAGGATATGAGGGGGCTTATAAACAGGATTTTTTTTACTTCTTCCTTTAAAGTTCAGTAGGAAAGCTTTCTTGGAGGGGTGGAAAAAATTTCCAAGTGCTATTTGTAGTGCAAATATGTTTTTGCTATTTCAATATTTAGGAGTACATAAATGTCATTGCTAGAATTCTTCATGTCTTATTTCTTTTCATATTATAAAGTTCTGATGTATAACTCTTTTCGGGGTAACATAAAATTGATGATAAAACATATTGCAGACAGAATAGTTACACACGATTTGGATCGTTTGGTAATGTGCACACATGAAAATTCATGCTGTCAGGCGTGAGGCTGTGTTCTTTTAGACACAAGAATTGTTGGAAGAGGATGTGAGATAGCTAGAAAGCAGCACAGAGAATCCATGTTGAAGCAAGCTCCTGTCAGTAACTGTGACCTATAGAGAGCAGCCCACACTGGAGCAGGGGAGAGCATACAGAGGAAGGAGCAGCAGAGAGGAGCTCATTCCCACAACTACTGCATGTACTCTTATTTTAAATCACAGTAAACTTAATTGTTTTTTTCCTAAATTGCATCTGTTTTGCCAGTGATGGTAACTGCTAACTAAACTCCCTGTCTTTCTCTTGACCATGAGCTTTTTGCTCTTATTTTCTCCCTGGTTGTGTTGAGGAGGAGGCATGAAAGAGCAGCTATGTGGGTGTCCAGCAGCCACCCAAGGTCAACCCACCACAGTATACAGTGAATGAATAACTGAACTCTTGCTACAGTGCCAGGATCTCAGATACCAATCCTGAGTGTTGCTCCCTGACTCAGAGGCAGTGGTTATAGATACCAGTAGAATTGCAATTCATATTTTTAAAGGATACTGAAAAAACCCCTAGAAAATTAAGGAGGAAAAAAGCCATAGGAACAGAATGAATGAAGAATTCCCTCTGTTGTGCCAGACTTAAACCATATGGAATGATCTTTAATTGAGAAGAAAAATGTCATAGGGTACTACGGTGTGTGGAATCAGTGTTGTTTAATGTCTTCATTAATGACATAGACAAGGAATTGAGCGCACCCTCAGCAGATTTGCAGATGACATCAAGCTGAGTGGTGCTGTTGCCACACTTGAAGGATGGGATGTCATCTAGAAGGACCTGGACTAGCTCAAGAAGTGTCCCATGGGAATGTCACGAGGTTTAAAAAGACTGAGTTCAAGGTGCTGCACCTGGGTCAGGCCAGCCCCTCATACCAATCCAGGCTGGGGGATGAACAGATCCAGAGCAGCCCTGGGAGAAGGACTTGGGGGTGCTGGTGGATGAGAGGCTGGACATGCCCCGGCCGTGTGTACTGGGAGGCCAGAAACCCCCTGTGTGCTGGGCTGCACCCAAAGCCCCATGGGCAGCAGGGGAGGGAACGGATTCTGCCCCTCTGCTCTGCTCTGCTGAGACCCCACCTGCAGTGCTGCATCCTGGTCCCAGCACAGGAAGGACATGGACCTGTTGAAGCAAGTCCAGAGGGCCACCAAAATGGTCATGGGGATGTGACACCTCTCCTATGAAAAATATTCTGAGAGAGTTGGGGTTGTTCACCCTGTGAAAGAGAAGACTCTGAGAAGACCTCATTGCAGCCTTACTGTACTTAAAAGGGACTTACAAGAAAGATGGGGACAAACTTTTTAGGGCCTGTTGTGTGTTAGGACAAGGGGTAATGTCTTAAACTAAAAGAGGATTGATTCAGAATAGATACAAGAAAGATTTTGCAGTGAGGGTGGTGAAACACAGCACACATTACGCAAAGAGATACTGGGTGCCCCATCCCTGGAAACATTCAGGGTCAGGCTGGATGGGGCTCTGAACAGCCTACTCATGTTGAAGATGTTCCTGCTCATTGCAGGGAGCTTGAACTAGATGACCTTTAAAGATCCCTTCCAACACAAACCATTCTAAGATTTTATGATGGTACCTTCAAACAAAGAAAACAGCATGTTAACTTTGGTAACTGAGAACCCATAGCTGAAAGCCCAAATGGACTCACTCAAGGCAGAAGTGAAGCACTAACTTCAACAGAAGTAATCAACTCTTAAAAGAAAACCATAAGAAGCAAGATATTGTTAATTTGTTTGTGTTTTCAGGTCAAGACTAGATATCCATCTGCTAGAGTGTGTGCAACTCTTCCCCCATTAAGCAGGGGAAAGGGAAATTATTTCTTTAGGGATGGATGAAGGAGGTCGTGTGTGCTTAAGAAAGTCTAATCTTGCTATTTGCCTAATTTCTATCAGTCAAAAGAATATTGTTTTTAACCAAGTCAAGTTTCTAAACATTGATGGAAAGAGATTCTCAGTTCTTGTCCATACCCCGTATAGCAGTTGTTCAGTTGGCTGAACATGCAGACAGAGGAAATGGACTGCATTAGAAGTGTCTGTGCTGTCTCCAAAACTAGTCCTTAACCAAGGGAACTTGAGATGCTTTTGGGGAAAAAAAAATTAGTAGAGCTGTGTAAAGAACTGTGTTCAGCTGTTGTTAAGCACTTGTTAATCTGATGTGGAGTAATTGTTGTTGGGGAAGCTGAAACAGGAAAGCCTTATAAATATGATTGCCTGGCAAAAGATGCTGAGAATATGGAAACTATAAGCGAGATTGAAATGAAAGCAAACTTTGAGATACCAAGCCTTCGTTACTGAACAACTGGAAAACAATGGTATGGCTGGCTGAAGGTAATCCCCTTTTGATTGAACAATACCCTTTGCTTGCAGACAGGTCCAAGGGTCAGAGCAGACCCTACCAGCTTGGCAGAAGGGGTCCAAAGAGTAGTTTTTAGGGTTTAAAATGTAACACAGTATGGTAATGTAATGATTCTTATAGGCTGTATGTAAATGCTATAGGATTTGTATCTTGTACTAGATTGGTTAATGAAAATTAGAATATTCAGCACAGAAGAAGATTTATTGTACTGTAAATGAGAACCTCACTCTCTGGTGCTCTTACTCTCTTATGCTGTTACTCTCTTGCTTCTCTTGCTCTCTTTTGCTCCTTTGCTTTTCTGGCCTGCTTCAAGCTGCGGCTGGCAGCTCCAAGCAGGGCCCCTGCACCCACGCCCTTTGCAATAAACCTCATGCTCTAAGACCTGACTGCAGAGATCTCTCGTCTTTATCCGTCCCGACCGTCTAAACCGACTGGAGCTCCTACAATTGTAATACCTTTGACCAACTCCTGGTAGCTGGGTGGCGGGTTGATGTAGATCTAGTGGTTACTTCACTTGTTCTCTCTGGAATTTCAGCGTTCCCAGTACATGAGTGTGAGGAACCAATTTAATTTTGAGTTCTGTCTCAACATTGTTTGCAATTACCAGAGGTATGTGGGGGAGGGGCTGCACAAGTGCTACTTGCAGGAGGCAGCTAGGAGGAGATGGAAAGCCCTGTCTCAGGAGACTTCACCTGGCAGCCATCTCACATCTTACGTGTAATAGGGAGTCAGTAGGAGACCACCAATGACACTGGTCTCCTGGAGGTTCTCCAATCAGATGGCAAATGGTCTTCACCAATGGGCTGCAGTGAAATGTTGGACTGGGCCAATGGTCTACTGTCAGCATTGCAGAACTTGAGAGGAGCCAGGGCGTATAAAAGTAACTGCATCACAAGCTTCCGAGCTTTTTGTCATTTTGCTGAGACTAGCTGGTTCTTTTGCCCCCGTTTTTGCTTTTGCTGACCCTTGCTAGCCCTCGCTTGCTTCCTCTCCTTCTCGCTGGCTGGACACCTGCTGATCCCCTCCTGTGTCGTGCCCTACCACTTTGTTTCCCTCACCTGCTCCAGCTATTGCCTGTCCTGTCTCCCTGCATTCCTGCCTGATGCCCTACCTGCTTCAGCCGTGCTTGCCTTGTTCCTGCCTGAGCCCCCAGCTTCCAACCCTGTCACTGAATTAGCCTGTCACCACGATACCCACCATGACGCTGTCCGGGGTTCTGTGCATCCTGCCTGAGACCCCACTCACCTCGTGTCTGGCCACCCATCGATGCAGGAGCTGTACTTTTGCTCCAAGAGCTGCACAGGCTCCCCCCGGCAGGGAACATGGACACGCTCCCTGCCAGTTGGATGTCGACAGCACACTCAGAAGTCCTGGTGGTAACTGCCATTTTTTCTCTCCGTTGCCCCCTCCCCTCTCTTTTCTCTCCATTATTTTTCCTTCTCCTTCCTTTTCTGTCTTTTCTATTCTTCTTTAGTAGGGCAACATCCTTTTCACTACCAGTTAATGGTTCTCAGGTATAATACTTGCCTTGTTTTGCTTAATTCCATGCTAGATGATCTGTTTTAAAAGAACCCCCTGCATTTCCCCTTAGTGGAATGTGACAGTGAGATAGCCAAGAATGTGTGGGGATTTTTTCTCTCTTGGAGTTAAAACTAGATGAATCTTGATTAATCTTTTCTTTCCCATTTCAACAAGAATTTGAGGTAATTTCCAATTACTGTACATATTTGTTACCCTGTAGAAGCTGTAAGTGGTATTTTTCAGCAAACATGCATGCCTTGTAATAAGAATGTAATGGACAATACACTTAGGAATTAGTAGATGTCTCTCCAGTTAAAAACAGACTGAAACATTACCCCAGTATAAAATGTTTACTGTTTATATAGATCTTCTTGCATGTAAACATCATTATGCTATTGTAAAAAAAAATATTACTTATTTTTTACAGATGCCAGAGCCTGGAGAAAAAAGATGAATTGTTCAAGGCCAGTCCTGGTCTAGCTCTTAGTTTGTACTCTTTCTAGTAGGCAATTTCTAACTTGTACAGTATGAGAAGGTCTCAAAAATACTGCTTGTAGCTGCTAAACCATGACTATGCTGAAGGACATATGAAATCACAAATGTTTATTGCTGAATTGTCTTTTTTTTTTGCTGTCCTCTTGCAGATCCTCACGTGTCTGGAATCTCCATTGAAACAGATAACAAAAATGTAAAAGCAGAGGAGTTTAAGGGTACAGTATCAGCATTGGTGTGATAATTTTTAAGATATACACAATACATGCAAACTATGTATACAAAGGCTGTGCAGGTATTGAGGTTGTCTTCCTCTTTCTTTAGGGGTCTTGTGCCTACTCTCTCCACTGACTCTGTGTTATCTTGGTCTTGTCCCCATTTTCTCTTACTCAAGGTGGGGTTGAACTAGGTGCTCCCCAGAGATCCTTTTCAGCCTTACCTGTTCTGTGGTTCTATGACTCGTTTGTCAGTTCTGTAATTTCTGCCTTGTTTCCTTCCACACAAAATTATGGGAGCTTTTGGAAAGGAGAAATACTAATATATTAAATATCTTACAAGACGGAAAAGTGAGGGACTAGAGAGAATAGATAAAAGTTAGCTAATTACACGTAACAATAATTTAATGTCTATTTTTACTTGTCAGTAGCTATAATGGCTATTTCCATAATTATATATGTATGTATCGTATATAAATTGGCAACTTACTTCAAATAACAGGGTGGAGAACTTACAGAGGCAAAGAGGAAAATCTGTTTTTTGGGTAGATGAGAAAGGGGTGTAGTGTATTGTGAGGTTTGTGGGTTATATGGATTTGTTTTTTGAATTTGGTTGGAGTGGAGAGAGGTGCGAATTTGGGATTGAAAAAACTGTTCTCTGAGCTTTAAACCTTATTCAGCGTCTTGAGGTAATAATCAAATATTTTAACGGTCTCTAAAGCTGTCATCTGGACTTGTGTTAAGTATTCTTCTCTTGACAGTACACATTTAGAGCTCAAGGCAGGCAAAAGCAGAGAGAAATGCTTCAGGTAATATTAAAGCTTGATTAGGTTCTGTCTTTTTATGTGGTGTATGGCTTGCATTTTGTTCTTTTGTTATTTGTACATTGAATGAAATCAGTTTAGCACAGTCCAGATGCCAAGCCAAGTTCTCCATGTGTAGCAGCACTAAGTGATGGTGGGGCCAATAGACATAGTTATTCCACTGAGAGCAGCTGGTCTGAAATGCATTTTCCTTTTCCCCTCTAACACCTGTTACTGTAGAGGAAGATCGTCAGGCACTGGGACAGGCTGCCCACGGAAGTGGTCATGGCACCAAGCCTGACAGAGCTCAAGGAGCATCTAGGTGATACTGCCAGTCATGGTTTAGTTTTTGGTAGTTCTGCAAGGAGCAGGGAGTTCCTTGCAGAACTACCACAGATCCTTAGGGTTCCTTCCAACTTGAGATATTCTGTAATTTTATCACCAATGACAGCCTCCAGATCCAAAATCCAAATTAAACATTGTGCAGATCTCTCCAAGATTCCAGAGGGCTTTTGCAGGCCTAGCAGTACCAGTGCTGATGCACAGCACCCTGTGGGCCTACCTTAATGCAAGTCAAGTACACCTGCTCTGGAAAATACCTCTCCCCGACTCCATTACTACAGGAAAAAGTGGGAGAGGGGAGCTATAACTAAGGAGGATTTTATTATGTTGTCTCTGTTCTGTGCACGCTCCCTTTCTTCCATCTATTCCTTTTCTCCAAATAAGATTAGTGGGTGGGCATCAATGCTAGGGTTTTTTCTGAAACAAAAACACGTGGCATGCAAGAAGGGGGCAGCTCATGTGAGACAGAGGTGACTTGTTCATCTGAGAACACTTCAGCTGAGCTGTCTCTGTGTCAGCTAACAGACACCAGCTCATTAGACCAGCCAGCTGTCACGAGGCCAGTAGCAAAAGCAAGCTGAGCTTGAATGATGTTCTTTCTTTGTTAGAAGGATACAAAAACAAAATGGAAAGGAAACTAGCAAATCTTAAGACTCAGGAAGCCTCCACCCATCCAGTCAACCTGAAGTCAGGAACCTCAGACTTCCTGAGTGCACAGCATGTTTCTTGAAGTGACTAGTGCATATGTGACATGTTTCTGGCAAGGAATGCCCTCCTGCCTCAATTTTTCTTTCAAGTCTGGACACTTTTTTCCCCTGTGAGATATCACCAAGGCTACCAGCCTGGCTTTTTGTTTCTTTTCAGAGCAGACCTAGGAAATCAGACTCTGAACGGCATGTGAGTAGATCTGTCAGTAGCTCTTAATTGCCTTCCAGCCTCATTTGCTGAGACTGGAAAGGTGGATGATGGTTGGTTATGTTTGAGCAGTGCATGTTTGTGTCATGAAAGCTAGATGGGCCTTTATAAAGGCTTTTGCTCCTTGATATTGTGGCCTTTATTGGAAAATGTGTAGCTTACAGGTAGCAAGGTCTATATTGAGTTTGTTTCTTTAGCCATCTTACTGGAATGTTTTCCATCTAAATTAAGTTATACATTAAAACACAAAAACTAGTGATACTGAATTCAGAATGGTAATTCACAAAATATTGTTAATAACAGGGTCGGGGTCCCTTTTTTTAGGGGTGATCTGCTCAAAAATGTTTAAACTAAAATGAGGGTAGTAATAAAGAATGTAATTGGTGAACTAGATATTCCCATGTTGGATGGGGAAAGTAATAAACCCTATCCAGCATGGGAATATCTAGTCCCCAGCATATGAAGTTTGATCCAAAGGCCACTGAAGTATAAGAAAATTACTGGTTTCTTTTTCCCCACTGTGTTTGTGTAAATCTGGAGAAGCATCACTTTGAGAAGTAGGTCTGGCCATTGCTGACTGCACAAGTTCTTTTGAAGGGGGAACATGAATTTCATGGAGCCTGCATGTTTACCAACACAATACTAAAATCTCTAATTTTCCCTTTTGTCCTTATTTTTTTTTCTTCCCTCTAGAGGCTATTCTTAGTTGCAAACCCAAATTTTCAAAAGGAATGAGTTTAAGAATAGAGTGGAAGAAAATCCAGTCTCAAGGAGTCTCATTTGTCTACTACAATAGTGAATTTACAGGTACAGTACTATAATCGGATGGGTGGCTTAACATGTCATTCTCTACCATAGCTATTGACTCTTTCTTGGGGAACAACACCAGGAAAATGACTGAAGAAGGCTCTTAACTTCATATAGAAGAGCTATCTTTTTGAGAAGAAGAATTCGTCTCTGGGGGGAAAAAGGCATTTCTTTATAAAATCGTCAATTATGAGTTGCCTTTTTAATGAAGTTAAATATCATAAAACTCAAGACTAAGAAAAATGGCACTGCAGATTCCTTGGGATTTTTCAACAATGAAATTGCATGCAGATGTAAACTCCCCTAAACTAGTGCAGGCTCTGCACTCCTATCCTAAAAAGAGGTTTCTGAAGCCTCCTGTAAGACAGGAGGCTTAGATATGAATAATGCAGCATTTTTATATACATAAAATATAAACTCAGCTGTATATTTTAAATTATTTGTATTCTTTTCAGAAGTAGAATTTCTCTTTGTACTGAAAAGGACTTACCTCAACGTTGTATATTAAAGAAAATATGGGTCTCTGTTACACTGTACACTGTAAATGAAGGTTGAGAAGTAAAAGCACAGAAATTTTGTTAGTTTGTAGAACTTGCAGATGTGCTGACCTTGTTGATGAACTTGGGTATTTTCTGCATACGTTTAATATAGAGAAACACTGGAACTCATGGTTCTGTGTGTGCATGTAACTTGAATTTCATAATAAGCTGTAGAATAAAAAACCCCCAAATTCATTGTAAGAAGTCTGATGACAATATCTTTGCTGAATCCATTAAGTTTTTCTTGCCAAGTTAAAGTGTCAAATACTGTGCTGTGGTGTTACTCACAACTTTTTCTTTAGGGTAATTAAGTTAGTGATTGCCATGTCTCTAGTGGAAAGTGATGTCTTTTAGTCACCTCACTATTGCTACACATATTTTCTTGAAATACCTGCAGAAAAATGCATTCCAATTGGATAATGTATGGCAGATGGAGGTTTTTTTAATTGAGGGTGATTTTTTGGAGTAAATGGAAGGTTCATACTGTCTTGGGAAGGGGATTACATATTGCTGTTTGCTGGTAGGTAACTAACACTGAACAAATGAGCAATAGTTTAATGCACAATATGACATAAAATATCAATAAATTGTATGTGATTTCAGAATAAGCCAATGAGCCATAGCTACTTGCTTTCAGACTGAAAGAGGGGAAATTTAGGTTAGATTTACAGTGGAAATATACACAGGAAATTCTTCTCTGTGAGGGTGGTGAGGCACTGGCACGGGTTACCCATAGGAACTGTGGCTGCCCCATCCCTGGAAGTGTTCCAGACTAGGTTGGATGGGGCTTGGAACAACCTGGTCTAGTGGAAGGTGTCCTTGCCCATGGCAGTGGGAGTGGAACGAGATGATCTTAAGGTCCCTTCCACTCCAAACCATTCTGTGATTCTATGATTCTATAAACAAAGAGCAGAAACTTCTCTCTCTGTTCTCCCTAAAGGTGATCTTCGAGGGCGAGCAGAGATGCTGAATACAGGAATCCGAATTAGGAATGTGACTAGAAGGGATTCTGGGACCTACCGCTGTGAAATCAGTGCCAAGAGTGAAGAAGGGCAACGCCTGGGAGAGGCGACTATTACTCTCACTGTATTGGGTACAAGGTTTATTACTTGGGCTTCTTCAAAGAAACTGGATGATAGGGTGTTGGGGTGTCGAAGGTGGGGTTGTCCACACAGTGTATGGCTGCTGGGTTTTTGGGTCTTCTTTGGGATGGGTTTATAAACACACTTGCACATGAACATTCTACAACACCACAAAACAGCTTGGCAAAAGTCACGCTTGCATTAGAAAGGGACGTAACTAGGGTTTTATTATATAAAACTGAATTTTTAGTTCTCAAAACTGAAATTGCTCAGTGACTGAGAATCTGGATAAGACAATCACGGTGTTTGGCACCGGAAAGTCAGCATCTGTCAACACTTATCAAATATGCATAAGCAGAAGTTCGTTCCAATATGCTCCTCCTGGTTTTGGAAGGAGAGAGTTTTTGTGCAATGACAGCCAGACAGCTGGCAATCTGTGGACTTTATTTACAGGAGAGATGGTGGTGTCTGCTGGAGGGCAGTTGTTCTTTGTGGGTCTTTGTTTTCTTAGCCAGTTAGGGAACAGATGGAAAAGTGAATACTGAGCACATTGTTCTCACATTGGGTTAGGTATTGTCCCACTGGATGAGTGGTAGAGGCCAATGGTTTTCCTTTGATACCTGTACAGGGACAAAAGAAAATACTTGCTTTTGTAGATTCTATATTTGTCCTATTAAAAATAATAGATCTTTTAAAATTATATATAAAGTCTCTAAGTTCTTCGTAAAGGATGATAAATGCATGAACTTCTGATTAACGCCAACGAGGTAACCCCACTTGATCCTTCTTCTACTTTCTCAACAGCTTTCCTGTATTAAATATGGCTTCTTAATTTAAAGTTGAAATCTTCAGGGCCAAAGGAGAAAGGGGAGGGCATGTGTTGCTTACAAACCTTTTTGAAAGTTAATGTGAATTAGTATTTCACTTGGTTTTCTTTATTTCTGCTTTTTATCTTAAAATCAACCAAGAAAAAACTATCAATACTTGTTAAGGTGTCAGTTGTTCTTTTAATGTTCCATGGATGCCTCTTCACCATTACTTTTCTTCTGTATAATGTTAAGTACCAAAAAATATAAAATTAGGTTTCTTTTCACATATTAAAAATCAAAAAAGAGACGTTCATCTTGATAGGAGAAGGAACAAACAGCTCTCCTTCATCTCTGTGAGGGAATGTTTGTTTTTAATTTAAACTGGAATGTAGTAACCAATTGGTTTTGGTCATCAGACTGGGGTTTACAAAGTGCCTATGATGACTGCCAGTCTCAGTTATCTTTCTGACAATCACTTCTCAAAAGTTGACTCCTTTTAATAGAAAAACTTTTTCCTCTCCCTCCCTTCAGTTTTTAAATACTGGGGCAGGGAAGGAGGCAATTGCTGGACTACAGATTCCCTGAGTTTTCCCATCTCTGTCTGTGAACAAGAGGTTCCGTACAAGACATGAAGTGAAACTAACTCTCTGGGGTTGGATGAAAGTGCACAGATTTGAGACAGGATGACACAGCATATGGTGGAGGGAGGCTGGCAGTAAGCACCTCTTCCATTTTTAGCAACTCATAAATTTTACTGTGCTCTCAGTAAAATCAGTAAAAAAAAATATCAGTAACACGATTCTGCCTTCTAACTGTTCTCCTGCATCTCATTTCATTGATGCGGTAGTTACCAAATGTGCACAAGTGCTCACCTCCTTACTATGACTGTCAGCCTGTTGTCATGTGGACAGTACATGTATATATGTATAGGTACGTGTGTAACAAGTGCAATTTCACTGTCCAGTTGCTCCGACTACTCCAGTGTGTGAGGTACCCAGCTCCGCAATGACAGGAACAGTTGTGCAGCTGAGCTGTAAGGAAACGGAGGGCTCTCCCCCATCTGAGTACCAGTGGTACAAGAATGGTGTTGCCTTGCTGGAGAAGACAGGAACAGGCAGTGCTAGAGCAGCAAACATAACTTACACCATGAATAAAAAGTCTGGCACTCTGGTAAGTGTCGTAACCAACTCTGTCTTAGACAGCTATCACGGAGACCAAAGTTACTGTTCAATACAATGATGCACAGGGGTCTTAATCCAGAAATTCACAAGGTCTTTGTTGGAGGTCAGTGTCATGCTGAATTATGTGCTGAGAAATGCAGAAGGTAGTTTCTGCCTCAAACCAGTGACAAGCCATGGACACTGAGTGATACACACAAATTGGGTGAGCTGCAAGGCTGCAGTAGTGGTAACTGAGAATCTAGAAATGACGAATTTTATCATGTCAGTTGGTAAACTAGTGCCAGGTGAGAATGAGGTCTTGGTATGGAAATGGAGTTACACATAACAGAACCTTAAAATTTGGAATAGTACCTAAACACACTTCAGGGGGAGTGCAGCACTCAAGGCAGTACAGAATCTCTGCAATCCAGTGCAGTTTACAAGTTCCGATCCAGGACCTGTGAAGTCAGTGGGAATGAAATGGGACTGTAAGTAAGCTTAGTGGGTTCTTTGTTTTAGCTGTAGTTTGGTTTTTGGGTTGTGGTGGTGGGTTTTTTCCTTCAGAATTGACTGTCTCTCGCTCATTCTTCCCCCATTAGCTGATCCTTCAAAAAAACTTGATGCTACTTAGAGTGCTGAGATTTTTCAGAAGTAAAGAGTTGTTCTAAGAGTACCCTACTCTTGTGCAAAATCAAATGTGGAAACTGAAGTATGACTAAGCATTCAGATGTTTTGAGCATCCTTCAGCACACCACAGAAATCAGGTGGACTACTCAGACTTACTAATCACTTCTGAAAATATTGAAGTATGGCATACATTAAAAAGAACAGGTAACAAGTCTAATGATTAAAAAAATAGAAACACTGGAATTGACATGAGGTCAGTCTCTGTCCATCTCTTTGTTATAGATCAAGTGAGAACTTTAGACAAGCCCTTCCTTAGGCTTAGATTTTTGGTAGCTGCTCTACTTAGGTGACCTGCACTTAAATCGCTCTGGCTTCCAGGTTCTTACGAATGGACAATTAGGTGTATTATAAAATGAGTTACTTACTGAATAGACAGAAAGTAACAGACAAGAGGCCTTAGACAGTTACTTATTACACAGTATAAAACAAAATAACTACTAGTAGATTACATAAAACAGTGCATGATATTAAGGTATCTATATTATAGCTAGCAAAGAAAGAGTACAGATTAGGAGTCAATGTAACTTAACACCAAATTGCCAATAGTGTACACAGAGTCCTTTCACTCAACCCCTGGGAGAGTAACCACAAAGCAGCGTCCTGACTTCGGGGAGAAGACCCCACACACTTCCAGGGAATGTGCAGAAGATTTCTGCTTTGTGAAAATACGGTGTAGCTTTTATAATTTGTAAAGTGAAGTGTCTGTCAGTCAGAAATTCTGGCTTATCTTTCCACATCTGCTTCCACAGCAAGATGTTTACTGTCAGCTGAAAGCATCAATCCCATGGCGATGAAATAATTCACTGCAAGGCAAACTGTCCTGACTGACTTACTTCATCAAGGCTCATGTGAGGCTTATGTGAGAGCAAGATGCTCTGAGTTATTGCACCAGCTAACAAGAAACAGATAAGCTCTTCTGTGGCAGGAGGAGATGTCCTGCTACAGTCTCACTTCCTCATTTTCATTTTTACAGTAGTAGTAGTATTTGATAAATAGTGTGGTTTAGCATTTCTCTGTTGGAAGAAGACAAAGTGCATTTTTGAAGGGTTGAGAACCACCCAAACAACTCTTTACTTCTGAAAAATTTCAGCTGACAATGTGTCGTAAGTAGTATGTGTCAAGTTTTTTGAAGGATCAGTTAGTGGGGTTGTTCTGATAAAATGAACTGTTTGATTTCAGGTATTCTCAAATTAGAGCATATCTAAAACAGTGGATATTATTGGAAAGTTCTGATGCACTGAAAAATAATTTCCGTGTAGATACACTCCACTTAATTAAATGTCCATCTAAAGGTACTTCTTAGGCAACAAGCAGAAGTCGAAGAACCAGGGAATGTGACTAGGGAACTGTTACAAGGTTGAAATGGACCAGAATTTCTTACTTGCCTTCAGGGTTTTTTGGGTTTTATTTGTTTAAAACTACAAATCCACACATTGACATGTCAAAATTTCTATCCTACCGGAGTTTTTTTCCCCTGTTCTGATAATGGTTTTGGACTCTTTCTTAACAGCTGTTTAATACAGTTACAAAGAATGATACTGGAGAGTATTTCTGTGAAGCCTCCAATGGGATTGGATTATCTCAGAAATGCTCAGTGAAGCGAATGCAAGTTGGTATGTGGTAAAGAAAATAAGGGTGGAAAACAGTCTTGAAGTAGGATTTATGTGATTGCATGGTGCAATTGAGAAGCTAAGACCAGATTGAATTAAATCTCTTTATTTGGCTATGGCATTTGGGGGTAGAAGAAATAATAAGTTCCGTATCGCAGTAATTAGCTTTTAGATTGCTAAACACTGAACTTCACAGAAAAATATCAGCCATATGAGAACATGAATATTTCCAAATGCTTTTGTGTAAGGCTTACAGAAGACTGTGCCAGTCCACTGGGGTGTTTTCTTTATATAAAGCCTCCCTTTTGAGATTCATTCATGGGAGAACTTAATTGGAACAGTCTGTAATATCCCAAAATGGATGAAGGTTTTTGCAAAATACACAGCTGGTTCTTGCAGTTATCATAGAAAAGCAAATGGTAACAAATTCTAATAACTACTGCAGAGAAGATCCTGTCCAAGTGTTCCGTAAAGCAGTACACGGAACTGCAAAGGTCCATATGGTGCTTTCTTGGAACTTAGCTGAAAATCACTGTGTCATGGCTTTTCATGCATTCCTGATGGATTATGAGCAAGTGTTTCTCAAGCTACTGAGATAGAGGCGCTCTGTGAAAATACACACTAAGTCCTAAATTACTGTCAGCCTAAACTGTAGAAAAA
Organism: Monarcha castaneiventris obscurior; assembly: GCA_026261815.1. NCBI lineage: Eukaryota > Metazoa > Chordata > Aves > Passeriformes > Monarchidae > Monarcha > Monarcha castaneiventris. The sequence goes on from JAMPIT010000575.1 coordinate 15,200,988, forward strand.
TTGATATGTTTTGCAGTAAAAATCTCATGTGCCTAAAGTTGGAATCCATAGAAGTAATTGGAAACATAACAAAAACCTATGAAAATGTTTCTGCTTGTTGATGTTTTTGGTTTTCCTAAAATGGATGATTGTCTGAAGCTCTTAGTGATTATATGAGAATATGGGCATGGTCTTTGTCACGGTTGAACTCAAGCCATCACCTTCAAAATAAAAATGGATGTTTTAGTCGCCTGGTGTAGAGTTTAACTTCAGGCAACTCTGCTTTATTGTGTTGCATTTTAAAAGCCTTGTAATATAAAAACCAGAAGTAATTGTGTTTCAAACAACTCATTTGAAGAGTTCTGTAGAAGTGGAACCCAACTGTGATCAGCTGTTTCAGTTGTGTTGAGCAAATTAACTGTATGAAAAAACTTGGTTTAAGACGTAGAAAGATTTCAAGATATTTTCCCTCAGAGAGATTTGACTTGGGTAATACTTACCTGGGGTAGATATGATGAGGAGTATGTATCTCTTGATCCTTCTTACTCTTTCCTTTTGACCCAAACTAGGCAGTCGATATGTACCAAGCACTTCTGTTAAAGCGGCTGTGACACAGTAGTGCTTTTTTGCTGATTAAATACATCTAAGTGTTACTAATTAACTTACACATCTTGGGCCAAAGACCACGTATAGATACAAAAGATGCCTGTGGTAATTAGGGAGAAGTCCAACCAGTGGAAATTTTTACAATTTAGAACATTTGACTTTTGTTTTATAATTACAGATGACCTAAATGTAAGTGGTATCACTGTGGCTGTAGTATTTGTGGCTCTGGTGATGGTACTGTGTGGCCTTGGAGTATTCTGTGCCCAAAAAAAGGGCTACTTTGCAAGTAAGTAGAATAAAATCACTCCTTCCTTGTGTCAAAAAATGTGTGTTCAGCAGAGTTTCCATGACACTGTCTCTTGCCTAGAGAAGCTGCGGATGCCCCTATCCATGGAAGTGTTCAAGGACAGGTTGGAGGGAGTCCTGAGCAATCTGATCTAGTGGAAGGTGTCCCTGCTTTATGCAGGGAGTTGGAACTAGATGATCTTTAAGGTCCCTTCCAACCCAAACCACTCCATAATTTTATGATTCTGATGACATTTCCTCCTTTCCGTGAAGGTTCTAACTCTGTGGTACTAAAGCTGGAGAGCATTAAAATAGCAGCATTTTGTGCAGACGTTTTTATTCTGCTAACATCTACTGCAAAAGGTACTTTGAAAATTATGTGGAGATGTTTGTGCAGTTGCTTAAGGCTGCCAAACAACAACCTTGGGAAAGCAACGAGCCAGACCCGGGTTCCTGGAACCTCTCCATCCTGGTTTTGATAAGGAATGCCTAAGAAAGGCAACATGAAAATAAGTCAGTTTTAGTCTACAACGCCTGACCAGCTGAGATCTGATGAAAGGGAAACTAAATTAACTGTCTTCTTCCTCTGGGTCATGGAAAAAGTTTGCTTTTAGGGACTACTGCAAAAAGCTTGACACCCAGCAACCCTCTCTGTAGCCGTTACATTGGTACCTGTAGGGTTGAGCACAGCAACAATGAATGCCAAACATCAGGGTCTGAAAAGATCAGCTGCCAGAAAGTACCAGAGGCTACAGAGCTGCTGGTTAGAGTTCACTCGGAGCTTCATTTACTCTTGAAAGCAACCTAATCTTTTCTTCTGCTTAAACTCACTACACCAAAAAGAGACAATTGGTTCAGAAACTCCTTCTAGAAACTGAAGAGCTGATCACTCTAGGAATAACTATTTCAAAGAACTTCAAATCAGCTAGGAAAGCTGTTCTTGTGCTAATTCTTTTTTCTTTCTTTTTCAGAGGAAAGCTCTTCCCAGTAAGTATCTTGATGCAAGTAGTACATAAATCACTGCAAAGTTAATTTACATTTCAGATGATTTAGTAACTGTAATGATTTTTACAGCCTTTCTAACATGATTCTTGTGCAGTAGCTTTCTTGACACTGAGATAAACCTGATCCTACACAACAGCTGTTTTCCTTATTAGAAACCAGTGTCTTGGTCAGAAAGTGAATCATTACACTACTGTGGTAAATATGCAGAGATGTGTCTTTTTACATAGTTATAGCTTACACCTCTAACTCAGCTATTGGTATTCACGTGTCTCCTCTTCAAACTAGACGAAAGACAATCAGAACCAAATTGAACTGCTCTCATGTCCATATCTACTGGTTGTTTCAGGAAGTGTTTTGTAAAAATATGACTGGTGGAACCTTTCTGACAGTGCCTGGTCTGCTCCTTTGATATGGATTTATTTCACTCAAACTTCTTAGCAGCAAGTCAGAATTCCTCAAGCTGATTTAGTTCTGGCCATGACCTAGACAAAAAGTGTAACTGGATGACTTGAAAAGACAAGCTAAAGAAGGTGATTGGCAGTGGTTTATAAGATAATGACTGATATCTAAAAGCTTTCAATGGATTTGTTATTGTAACTTTTTTCTAAGAGGCGAGGGAAAACCCTAGAAATCTGGAAAAATGCATTCATATATAAGGTTCCCAAAGGGATGAACCCAACACCAGAAAAGTCACTATTTAATCTGTATTCCTTTCCTGTTCTGTTAACAGAAAGAAGACGAACTATCAATCTACAGGTGAAAAGGCAAGTCTTTTGTGTTCACTAGTGTGTTTTAAAAGCTTTAGGTATCTTCAGATATCCTTAGATATCCTTGGATCTGTAATGTCTTTGCACACATACACAAACTTCTCACTCCTGCCTCCTCCGTACCTGTCACCAGTACCTGGAGATACTTTGTCTGCATTTACAGCTTCCTGTTGCACACTCTCAAGTGCCACACAACTACAGCACCTTGCTCCATACTTTGCATCTTCTTGAACATATTGATTAACTAACTGAGACACAGTCCAAGACAGCAATGAGAGAAAGATTGGGCCCTAACTCTTCAACTCTTCTAAGAATAATGTGGGTCAATAGACTTGACTAAATATGGAAGCTGAATTTACTACTTCCACCCCCACTTCCTTGAGTGGGCTCAAGGGCTTTAACTACACGTTGTTGCAGCTTCTCAGATTGGTGCAAAAGGAATGGAGTTCTAAGGAAAACTTCAACTAGGACTGACTTAATATCACTATCTACAGTTAAAGGACATTAGGAGTTTAAGTAGCATTAGTAATACTAATGTAATCTGAAAAGATCCCTGAACACCACTTGACACTGCTAGTGCCATAAATCAGCCTCTCTTGCTGGGAGAGGCCCTTTAAAGTTCTTAAAGTCCTTGCAAGGAGCTTGATAGACGGACGAGGCAAACTCGCAGTAACTGCTTCTTCGATAGTTGTTTATTCTAGTGTTATCAGCTTAGAAAGACACAGTAGAACAGAACACTACAAGAGAAGGCGAGAAAATGGCGAGAGAAAGGGCTGCTTATCAAGATTCCAAGGCCTTTTTATAGGTAAATTATCCAATTAAAAATTGAAACGACAGATATTTTTACTTTTCATCCAATGTTCAGTAAATCACTCCGACACGCAGGCCGGAACTGCGGCATTTTTCATCCAATCATCCTAAAGTACTTTTACTGCAGAATATGGAGGACTAGAAGAAGAGGGAAAGAAATATAAACTACAAGGGTTCCTCCATTTTGGAACTTTTACTATTTATCTATTTACTACATTAACAAACCTAAAACTTCTAAATTCTTCACCCTGTGACATCCTTACATCATATTCTATCACCTAGTTCACATCTGTGTAGATTTTAACTCCTCCCAGATGGTAGGGAGTTTTCTCCATGGATAAAGGTCAAAAACCATGCTGTCCAGGGGGGTTTTTCTCTCCAAAACAGGCAGAGAAATATTCCCTGCACTCTGGGTTCCCACAACCACTCATTTCCTTAATTGAAACAAAACATACTAAATTGCATAACCTTATTCCTTGACCTAGTATGTATATAAGAAACTTACTGAGACCGACTATCTGTTCTGAGGGAGAAGGATAAAGCTTTGAAGAGCTGTGGTATCTATTTATCGGTGTTAACTCAAAAATCAGATGTTGAACAGAGCTGTTTGATACTTGTCTTTTTGAATAGGTTACTACTTCTGAGTAGAGTGCATTTTGTAGACCTCCCATCCCAGAAAAGAATAAACATTAACTAACAGTGCATCAGACACATTTCTTGTCAATTTCGATGCCTTAGTTTCTTCTGAAATGTACACTAAATATTAACCTGTGTAAAATCTTTGAATTATTATTTATGTAACCTTGTTTGCTTCATTTAGGATTTCAAGCATACCAAGTCCTTTGTTATTTAGAAGATTTCAGCCTCTGTGAGGGACATCAAATGACTACTTGTTATACGAAAGTATCAAAGTGTCCTGGTTTCAGCTGGGATAATTTTCTTCATAGTAGCTGTGTTTTGGATTTATTATGAGAATAAAGTTGATAACACGCTGATGTTTTAGTTGCTGCTGAGTAGTGCTTACTCCAAGTCAAAGAGTCCTCGGATTCCCATGGTCTTCCAGTGAGGAGGTGCAAAAGAAGAAGGGGCAGAGCACAGCTGGGACAGTTGATCTGAGCTGTCCAAAGAGATATTCATAGAATCATAGAATAAGTTGAGTTGGAAGAGACCCATCAGGACCATGAAGTCCAACTCCTGGCCCTGCACAGGACACCCCAAGAATCCCACCGTGTGCCTGAGAACATTGTCCAAAAGCTTCTTGAACCCAAACAGGCTTGGTGCTTGGTGATCATCTCCACACCAGAACATCATGCCCAGTATTTAAATTGGGGAAGTTGGCCAGGGGGAGCCAACTGCTGCTGGGGGACAGGCTGAGCATCAGTCAGTGGGTGGTGAGAAACTGTTGTGCATCACTTGTCTTTCTTGAGCTTTACTCCTCTCTCTCCTTTTCATTACAATGAATACTAATTGTTGTTGTTATTATCATTAGTATTACTAGTATCCTATTTTACTTTGTTTAAGTTACTAAACTGTTGTTTTTTCAACCCACCAGTTTTGCTTTATTTTCCCAGTTCTCCCACTGAGGCTGAGATGGGGGCAGTGAGCAAGCAGCCACATGGGGCTGAGCTGCTGGCTGAGGTTAAACCCTGACAGCCCTTTTTGGCACCCAACGTGGGATTCAAAAGGTTGAGATAAAAACAGAACTGATTAGAGCATGTTAAAACAAATTTGTTATCAGCCTTCATTGTATTGGTTTAATAGTTGCTGGTCCCCATATTGATTAATTTGCTCTAGGACTGTGTTTTCCTCTGTTGCACTGACTCGTGAAATGATAGAATGGCTGGTCATGAACCTGCCTGGTGCATCCCTGCTGTCCTTTGGGAGCCATCTGGTGGAAACAATCCTCAGTTATATCTACTGCCTTTTACCCTCAGAGAGCCAACCCATGGGAAAAACACCTTCCTTCCCCTCCAGGATGATTACAGTAGCATTTGAGAATTTTAAGGATTTTGCATATCTTGTGACTACCCTTGAAGTCCCAGCCTGGTCCTTTTGGTAGCAACCAGTATGTTGTTGCATATGGTTCAGGCCTTCCTTAGATTGAAGAAACGGTCTGTGGCTACCGAAACCCCACCGACACATACTGTGCCTACACAAACTTCAATGACAGGCCACCAAGAGGCAACCATTCAATCCTTATTCCTGAGTGAGCTGTGGGATATACGTAAATATTTCAGCTGTTGCCCTGATAAGCACATTACCACCTGGCTGCTCTGATGCTGGGATAATGGGGCTAGCAGATTGGAATTAGGGGGTAGGAATCACTTTGTAGGAAAGCAGGCATTGACAAGGTGATTGCATGAGGGATGCAAATCCTCAGCCTCTGGAAGTGACTCCTGTAAAGTATGAAGGAAAGGTATCCTTACAAGAAAGATGTTACATGTCACCATGCAAGTGGAAAGATATCCAATACCTGAGAGAGCTAGCTGTGATAGAGATTATTTATTTTGACCTGGACAATACAAGGTTTCCCAAAGATCCAGAGCATTTCCTCTGCACATGACCCATGTGGTGGAAGTTGGTAGAGAGTACCAAGAGCACACACCAACTCACTGGCAACATTAATCTGGAAAGACACCACACCACCATCTGTGGATGCAGTGGCTTGCCATCTCCAGGTGTTATGAAGAGAATCTCTTTTCCTCTCTCATTTGTGGAGGAACTATCAGATAAACCGTCCCAGGAGTTTCAGCGGTTCAAAGAGGGTATGTTCTATTCCCCATCTGTATGGACCCACCTCTATGGACCCACACTAATGACAGTAAGCATTGGCTCAAGGCTATGGAAGGTACACACTATGGGATACCCTGTGGGTTTAGCTGGGAGACCACAGAGAGGGCATGAAGAATTGGGATGGAAGACCTACCTTGACCCTAGAGACATGGGTACATGAATTGTGAGGAAAACAGTCCCAAATGGGGTTCTTCCAGGAAAGCTGCTACTCCCATCTCCAGTGGATGGTTTCCCAGGCAGAGTGGAAGGGCTGAATTTACTCCTGATCCTATAGAAAGAAATTCTAATCCATTTCTTCAAAAAGTAAGCTCTCTTAGATGTAGTGGGTTTTTAGAGAATGCATATTCCAAACTAGTCTGATTGTAAGCCCTCTTTATCAAGTGACTCAGAAGAAGAATGATTTCACATGGGGCCCTGAGCAACACCAAGCCTTTGAACAAATGAAGCTAGAAATACTTGGAAAATGCTCACAGATGCTTGGGCAAAGAACATGGTATTAAGTGGGTATATTGTATCATGCACCAGCTGAGAAAACCAAAGGATCCAATAGACTGTTAGACTACACTGGTAGCAGTGGGCAGGAGCACCTTCAAACACTGGGATGCACATGGGCAAAGGCCACCTGGTGAGTCAGCACTGGAAGATCTGCCAAGTGGGCTGGCACTGCCCAATCAAAACTTTTACTGTAGAAGGGAATATAGTTCCTGTAGTGCACATGAGAAATGTGCTGCAGAAGACAGTCTGGATTATTCCTGCCTTGGGCAAAGGCAAACTCATCTGTAGTACTGTTTTTGCTCAAGGACCTGGGCACACTTGGTAAGGCGGGAGGATGGGTGAGTCTGGTTTGTGCATTGAGTGGATTTGATTGAATAGCCAGTGAATTGTGTGATGTTAATTGCTGTATAACCCTGTATATTAGCACTTCTATGTCAGCTGCACGCCCACCACTGCACTGGGCACCTCATGGTGTTTGTCTCCACCCCTCCAGCTTTGGGGATCTGAACCCAACTCCCCTTCAACTGCCACATCGAGAATTAACTTTGATGTAACCAGAGAGAGAAGTGATGGAATCAGAACTGGCTTCGACATGCAACAATCCAACACCAAACACCCTCTTTCCTGCCCTGAAAGACTGTTTATGACAGTCATAAGTCATGGACTAAATTAACTCAATAGACTTCTATAGGGATTGTCTATAGATTAAGGAACTGTGTGTGCATCCATAAAAAGACGGGAAAGGTGGTGGTGTATTGGAAAGTGTGGGACCTGGCATAACATAAACGGTATGGAATAAGCAGCTGATTGATACTTTTCTGGTTTCAGCTGAAAGTTAATTTTCTTCCTAGTAGCTGGTACTGAGCTGGTTTTCTGAATTAGTATGAGAATAATGTCAGTAAGGTACTGATGTTTCAGTTGTTGTTCAGCAGTACTTACTCTGAGTCAAAGATTTTTCAGTATCCGATGCTCTGCCAGTAAGAAGGTGCTCAAGCCATGAGGGAACAGGGCCAGGACCCTGACATGAACTGGCCAGAGGGACATAGAACATCATGTGCCATATATAAACTGGGGGTAAGTTGGCTGGGAGGGGCCAGTTGCTGCTGGGGGACGGGCTGGGCATCAGTCAGCAAGTGGTGATGAGCACTTGTGCTGTGCATCACTTATGCTTCTCAGGTTCTATCTCTCTGTCTCTCTTTCCCTTATTACTACTTTGGTTCAATTATTTAACTGCGTTATCTCAACCCATGAATTTTGTTTCCAAGTCCCTTCCCCACAGCAGGGGGAGGAGACAGGGAGTGAGCCAGTGCCTGGCTTAGTTGCCAGCTGGGGTTAAACCACACCACCAAGGGATCTTTTGACCTCTGCTCTGTAAATACTGTTTCCATGTATTGCATGCTGAAACTGCCAATATTCAGTCAACCTAGCTGTGATGGCATTTCAAAAAAAAAACAACCCCCAAAAAAACTTAAAGCTAAATTAACTTGTATATTCAATTTAGTTCTGTGTGAAGGCTTCTCATTTTGTTCATATGTACATGCAGCAATACAAAATTCACTCTTGCAGCTTGGAACAATCTATTCAAGTAACTTTCATAGATGATCTCACTACTTGTGTCTCAACCATTGTCAAGAGCTCAGTTTCTCCTGCAATTCTGATTTACTAGGACTTTGAAATTGTATTAGATTTGCCAAAATAATCTCTTAAGCATGTAGCTATGCAGAAGTAAACTCACTATGCTGACAAAATCTTCCTGTAATTAAAACTCAAGCAGTGTTTCAGTGTCTAATGTGGAAGTCCCTCTCTCTGTAGGCTGCATATGTAATTTCATTCTGAAGAAAAATCATGCCAGTACAATTCAAACTGTAGTATGTAGACTCTAACTGCTGAAGTGTTTATGTAGTTTCTCAGATACTAATTATTACAAATAAATAGCTCCTCAGAAGCTAAAGTGTTCGTGTCAATAGTTCAGTCACAGAAATTCACACCTTACAACCTCATTAGCAGAGTTCAGTTTCTTCTGAAAGATTAACACTTCAACAGCTTTGTGTAGAATTAGGGCATTTGTGCCTATGCTTTTGGCTGTGCAGCTCCATCGCTACTGTAGGGCTTTGCTACAGACTTAAGGTTCAGGGTGGTTTTTTTCTGCAGAAGGTTTTTTGGATTAACTCAGCAGAACAAGTACCTCCTTCCTGGTGTATCATTATGAGTGTTACAATATCTCAGCTTCAAAACATAGCTCACAAAGGAGTTTGCAGTTAACATTGAGCAGAACTACTCAGCTTCCCCTGTCATGTAAGAGTTGATGATCACAGCTAGCTACACTCACCATGCAGTTAAGAGCTTCTTCACACCACTGAAATCAAACTGAAGCACTACATTTATTAAATTACAACCGGTGCCATGTTCAGCAACTCCATGGCTGTACACTGCTGTTCGGTGTACAAGCTGCAGAGATCACTTTGGAGTCTCCTCAAACTTGGGCTCTACAGGAGAAATGGGAGAGAGAGAAAATTCCGATTAGTCTCTTTTTATTCCATCCTCAAACACCACAATTAATTTGTAATTTGAAGAAAACTAACCATTATGTTGATAAGCACTGCAGTCTACATCCCCACTCACTGATTAAATGTGGGTGGCAGTAAAGAGTAGCTATGCTGGAGACAGGTCTTTTCCACCTTGCAGGAGTTATGTATAAAGGCTAAGCCTCAATAACATTCTGCCAAAACAGCTTTTAACAATACCTGGGATAGGGGAGAAGACAGCAGGGAAACTGAAGAAGTCAACCGGAATGTTACTGGACGAGTATTTCCAACATAGCTCTGACACAAGAACAAGTAACAAAATTCTTCTTTCCCTTTGATTAGTGTATTATCAGTGTATATTAACAGAGAAGAGCACACAGTTTCAACTCCACTCAGCAAGATACTCTCCACACGCAAACACTGACCAAGGAGTTCTTGATGTCAAAGGTACAGGCTCACAAAGGTTAGGGTTTTGGGCACCTGGTCTACGAATGCCTGCTCTCTTTAATACAAAATCTGAGAGGCAACGGTCAGTTTATAGTAAGCATCGGTAAGGTAAAAAAAATTGAACTTCCTACCATATAATTACTCAGATTTAAACCCTTACTGAAATTAGATCAAGGATAGACAGGATAGAATGGTGAAAGAACATAGTCATGTGTGTGTCTGTGCTTTGTTCTGCTCCTGTGTTCACACAAATTCCTTTTTCCTTACAAAAACAAGTGAAGTTTCAGTATGCATAATTTCACATATGACACAGAAATAAAACTGAATATAGAGAAACTACATCCCTAAAATTGTGGAAAAATAAAAAAAGAAAAACCATAGATCTACTTTACAGGTGGTCTGTTTTATCTGCCCCGTAACAACTTGACACCAACTTCACCCAGCTGAAATACTACCAAAACCCAAAACATTTTCAGGTGTGTTCCTAGTCTGAATTAGAAGCCCCAGACAGTCTGGTCAGAATCACAAGTCACTGACTATGGTGGCTTGGCCTTGGCTGGCTGCCAGGTACCCACCACGCCTTATGCCGTCTGCCCTTTCCCTTCCATGCTGAAATGAACTTAGACCAGTTAACCGGAAGTCATATCTAAATAGCTGAACAAGAAGATTTAATATAATTTAGCCACAAAATATTTTTAAGTAAGAAATTTAAGTCCTATGTTCATTTTCTGAAATCAGTGGCTTTCCAGAGGAGTCTACAAAATCAAAAAAGTCACAGTTTGGATGACATAAGAGTGATACTCACATTATAGTCTGCTGATCTCTGACAAGATGAGAAAAATACAAGCCCTAGGCTATTTCTATTTGAGCTCTTTTCTTTAGGGTCTCTGAAGGGCAATTAAGATAGCTTGACCTGACTGCAAGTTTTGTTAATCATCAGTATAAGGAAAAACATGTCTCTGCTAGAAAAGGCAAATAATCAACATAGGAGGCACATGGAATCAGATGTGAACTGTGCAAAAGCATAAGATTCCCAGAGGACATTTTACATGAAATTAATAGTATAAATAGAAACTAAAAGGGAATTAAGAAAACCTGTGAGTGAACATCTATCTGCTTGCAATTAGAATTCAGTAAGATTGTTAACTCACCCTCAAATTTAAATTCTGGAAACTTGGTGAGATCTCCCTCACCATACGCCCGTTGGAGTCTTGCAAGGGATTCATTCATGTCTTTTTGAAAGTCACGTCCTGCATCAACAGGTCCTCCAGCTTGCCTAGAAAACAATAAAAGTTGTGATTAACAACTCAGTTCTAACATTTCACATCGAAAATTCTGTATTTTCAAGCCCATTTATGAATTAAAACCTTTTCAACAACCAACCAAAGGAAATAACTTAAAATATTTCCAAAACTCAAGCTATGACACCTTAGGGCCTCCTTACCTTAAAAATAAACAAGATTCTCAGACAAAAGTAAAGGTTTTCTGCTAGCAGCAATAAAGATCCAACTATCAGGGATGAAAATCCAAGCCTTTTGAGACAAAAGGTGGTCTTATGAAGCAAAAACTTCACTGATGAAAATGCAGGCTCTCGGGGCTTTTAGTTTTGCTTGTTCCAGGTGTGAATTCCTAATGAAATTTTGATTTGCACCTCTTCTATCTCTGAATTAGTTATCAAAGTTAGTAAAGCTTAACTGTTCTTGCCAATAGAACGTGTTTTGAATACTAAAGAAGCAAACCTCCCCCCAACCAGAATTTCTTCAGATACAAATATCAGATAACTAAAATAGTAACTCATTAGATTGCCAGCATTTAGTTGTACCAGCACATGATCCACGCTTATAATTGGCAAAACCACCAAATATCTGCCCCCCTACACAGATGGGTTTGTAGGTAATGATACACACATCTTCCACCAGTAGAGCTAAGAAGTGCCTTAATTCCTTCCCAGGAATAGTTCCCAAGAAAAAATTACACAGAATTACTAGAGTTCTATGTAGTTACTATACAGAACTGAACTATAGCTTTAGTTTCCTGGTCAGTAGTTCATTCAAAAATTACAAGAATCTTAAGATTCCATTTGAAGGAACTGCTTATTAACTGTAGATGTTAAGTGAACTATCCTGATAATTCCATTAATTCTCGATTGCTTTTGGAGGCTATTTCCGTTCAGCTTCTGGAAACAAGACTACAGAGTAACTGTTTTCCCCAGCCAAAAGAAAGGAAAAAAAATAGAGGGTTTGTTTAGCTTCCCCCCTCCCCATTTATAGAGCATGTAGATGGGTAAAAATTAACATACCAGTACATTCATGCAGTGTGCAAGAGACATTAACTGAGTGCTTTAACTGCCCAAGAAGAATGACATAATATTTTTTCTTTTTTAAGGGAAAAAAATGGTATTTTCTGTATTTTCTTGTTCTAGCATATCTATGCTAGAACAAGCCTTCCCACTAGTGAAACCATCACTAAGTGTTGCAGGAAAACGCACCTTAATTATTTAGAGACCAGCCTACAAAACTATCAAATTATCAAAAATCAAACACTTCACGTTTGATATTTTTATGTCAAAATCAACAGGTTTTCCCCTTTTGCCATCAGCCCCCTCCTTAAGACAATTTCCTTTACTTACTTGCTCTTAGTGTTGTACTCTCTGATCTTGTCCAAGAAGAGCTTCTGAACCGGGTCGAGCTCTTTTGTCTTGTTGAAGACAATCGCAGAGAGCCCAATGTTCCTGCGCAGGTGAACAGAGACAGCAGAGTGGAAAAGGGAGGAAAGCCGCAAGATCTGCTGCAAGATCATGATGGCGCTGCTGCTTTAACCATTAAAAAAACACCAAAACGGGAATAAATAATTAGTCCCAGCGATATAAATGCATAAAAAAAAAAGCACGAAAAAAGAGCTTGGAGCTGAAACCAGAAAAATATTCAAAGGATATTTCCTATATTAAGATATTACTAAAATAAATGCATGAAGAAAGAAAAATGTACTTTGGAGCTGAACTTCAAAGCAGAAAGGTATTCCAAGGTTACTTAAAACAGCATGGGGGGATGGGGGGAGGGAATTCTAGCAGCCACTGAACCCGAGGACACCCTGACCCCACGGGCGCAGCTCCGCGACCCGTTCAGTACGGAACCGCGACCGAACAACCCAGACAAACCGGGAATTCCGCTCTTCGCCTTGTTTAAGTAGAAAAAAAGTGACAATTTCAAACCAGCAAAGCTCCCCAGAGTCACCTTGGCCGAACTACCGCCTCCGCTCGGCCCGTCCCCCCGCCCGTACACGCCGGGAACCACCCCCCACCCCCGCGCATACCCGGGGTTCTCCCCTCCCCATCCTCACACACCGCCCGGCCCCGCTCGGCGCCCGCCGGGACCTGGGGTAGCGAGGAGAGAGAACCCCGGGAGAGCCCAGCACGCACCGGGCCGGCACAGTGCCACTTCAAAGTAACAGGAAGCGGCTCAGGGCCTTCCGGAGCCGCGGGAGCCGCTGGGAGCTGAAGTTCCCGCGCGAGGGCCGCCGGGCGCTGTAGGTCCCGCGCGGGGGCCGCCGGGAGCCGTAGTTCGCGCGGGGGCGCGGCGGTGTGGCGCGCTTTCCCCGCGGTGGGCCCGCGCGCCGCCCCGATCCGGGCGCAACCCGCTCCCGAAGACGGTCTTGGACCCGGAGCCGCGGGAGTTCCCGGACGCGGACGGACGGTGGGACGTGCCGGTGCGGTGGGCGGACGGACGGACGGACGGACGGACGGTGGCGGCGGCGGGTGAGCGCGGCCCGGCCCGGCCCGTGTTTTGTTTCCGTTTCTCCCCCGACGGCTCCGCGAACCCATTTCCGTTTCGGGTTCAAACAATGACATGGAGGCGTCGTGGGAAGCGGGGCCTATGGGGAGGTGGCGCCTCGGCGGTGGCGGGGAAGGGCCCCTGGGCTCAAGGACCGAGTGCTCCCACCGCGGGGCTCGCGAGGCCTCCCCGGCGCGTGAAAACTTAGCCCTGCTTGTAAAAACCTTGTTTTGGATGAAAATGTAACAGGATGTGGCGTCTTGTGGTTCTCCCCTTGCACTGGTGAGAAGTTCGTCGAGTGATGTGTCCAGTTCTGGGCCCTTGTCTCCGAGAAGGACATAGAGGGGCTAGAGCAAGTCGAGAGAAAGACAGCGGAGCTGCTGGGCAAAGGTCTGGAGCACGAGTCTGATAAAGAGGAGCTGGGCGACTCATCCTGGGGAAGAGGAGGCCTGGGGGGATCCTGTCGCTCTTTACAATTCTCTGACAGGAGGTTGCAGCCAGGTGGGGGTCGGCTCTACTCCTCGGCAAACCAGTAAAAAGAGTCTTAAGCTGTGCCGGAGAGATTTAGGTTGGACACTAAGAGGAATTTCTTCACTGAGAGGATGATTAGACATTGGAACAAGCAGAACAGGCAGCCCAGGAAGCTGGTGGGATCACCATCCCTAGAGATGTTAAAGGAAAGAGTGGATGTGGCACTTTGTGCCATGGTCTAGTTGACGTGGTGGTGTTCAGTCATGATGATCTCGAAAGTCTTTTCCAACCTAATTGATTCCATGACCTTGGCATTGTTTGCTTTCTAATGTTCAGCCAGGTAGATGCTGCACAGCCACAGCTCCCAGTTTGCCTTTATTTTCTCCCTTCTGGCTGTTGATAAGGAAGTTAAACATATCAAATCTGGTGTGATTTTCCCCCACCCTGTTCAGTGCTCCACTATCTCCGTTGTAAAACTGAACTGGCTGAAGAGTTGTAAAAGCTGATCTGTAAAGCACAGGCTGTTTGCTTCGTTACCTGCTTTGTGTTGGTATTTATAATTTGGATAATACAGATGGATAGGAACCATGTCTTGCACACACCAGAGCTTCTCTGCGGCACAGATAACTCCAGTGACTGGACTTCAGCATTAGCTGATAATGTGTATGGGCTCCAGAACTGGACCCCATTTCACAATTACCTGGTGGGATAGCAAATATAATTCTACTCAGAGAGTTTGTGTCCATATCATGGTGGGCTCATTCCTTGTTTAACATCTTGTGTTCTAGGGAAACAATAGATCTTAAACAGAGCAAAGGGACAACTCTCCTGACTGTAAAAGATACTGGAGTAGCACTAGGCTGCCATACAAGGGAAAAAGGCTCTGTTGACAGGTGCATTCTCATATGTTAGTGGAGGTCAGATTTCTTCTTGGCTGACAGGTAAGTCTTAGGGCTTGTTAGGTTGAAGGAAAAAATGGAAACAAGCAGATATCAGTAGGCTGAACCTTCTAGGAATCAGCGACAGTTTTATATGCTCCTTTGAACAAATGCTGCTGTTGTAGTGTTCCTGCCACATGAACCCTCCAGGCAAGCCAGGTTCTTCTTGTCTCTCAGGGGTAGCCTTCAGGGAAAGGTCAGGCAGCTCAGTCCCATCTGAACCTATGTTCACTTTCAAACTCTGCATCATCCTGTAGCAACAAACTGCTAGACTTCATGTGAAATGTTTATATCAAAAGAAATCTCTTTATGCTAGCATAGGAAAGACTGAATAACTTTCCCCTTTAGGCTCCTATGAACTTTAACAAATTTATGTGTTTTCATTGTGTTACCGTTCTTTATACCCATCTCCCTTCCTTGTATCTGTGCGTAGTGGAACCACCTTTCTTCCTCTTTTTGTAACTCTCTTTGTGCCTGGGTTCCTCTTTCCCGCCCCTCCGGAATCTGAAAATATAGCAGAGCCTGTGAGATTCAACCATGAATTGCCTTTGAAGAGGGAGTGAACAGTTACTAGTCCAGCTGCCAGGTTGGAGTCAAATCCATCGGGACTTACATGCCTTACCTAATTCTGTACCATTACTATGGGCAGTAATATTTTCTCACTCTGCATCACTCTGCATTTACCCATATTGAATATTTTCTGCCAGAAATCTATCAAGATGGTGAGTTCTTTCTATAAGTCTGCACTGTTTTCTCAGTAAATAACATACAAATATGTCAAGGAATAGAAATCCCAGCCTAACCCCTTTGTGACCTTACTGGTAAACTCCCTTCATCACAAAAAAAAAGGATAATTTACCTTTGTTTTGTGTTTTTAATTTGATTGCTAATACAGAAAAGACATTCACCCCTTTTTTTATCATACCAGTTTGCTTCTTTGGGAGTTTTCAGTAAGAGACATTGCTCAAACCTTGGTTTTGAAGTATCCTTTAAGTCTGACAGATCACTTGTAACCATGCAGGTGTCAGTGCATTCAGATATTTAAGCCTGTCTGCGTTCTTCAGAAGTTGTGTTTCAGTCTTTCCCATTTATCTTGAGAATGATACACAAGATTAAGTGATAAAGGAATTGGACTCCTGGGGCCCTATTCAGTGGACATTATGCTGGCGCTTTGGAGACTTTCACAGAGCCGGATCTGTGAAAAAGTCATGGGTTTGCTTCTAGTGGTGAGATATTTCTAAAGTGATTTTTCACTTCGTAACCTTGGTAGCTTCTTACAGAATGAACCACATGCAGCACTTGATTTCTTTACAACTAACCTTACAAAATAGTTTTTGAAGGAGATGATGAGTAGTTTGAATTTCTTTAGACAGTTTACGTAGCAGCTGTAAAACATAGTTGGTTACTGTTACTTTTGAGAAGTTTTAAAGATTAATACGTATCCTTATTATCTTGTTTTCAGTAGATACTCTTGCTAACAGTTGGGTTTGGGATAGAGTAGTCCTGGGCAAAGTATGATTCCAGGATGGTAATCTCGGTGATCTCTTCTATTTTGGATATTTAAATAGTAGTCACATTTTGCTTTTTCTCCAGTGGTTTTTTCTTCCTCTGTACTTCTACTTCCTGCTCCTTTTGCTATGAGTTCATGGTGTTTTATTGTAAACTGTTAATATAATTATAATTAATATAATTTTTATCATATGTATTTCATAGTTATGGTATATGTGCTGGTTAGTGAAAGATAAAAATACCAGAAAAATGATGTCTTTACAGACCAAATGCTGTAGTTCTTTGTTTCCCACTTATGTTCCCAACAGACACCAGTGTTCTACAGGGCATGAAATTCTGCAGTGTTAGTGAGAATGTCATCACAGAAAGCTTTCCCTTTCATTACTAACATCCTGCTTTAGTTTGAGACTTTACAAGATATGTTCATTGTGCTCATGTCATCAACTGTTTGCCTGTGGGAGGCATGGGTGGAAAGATGAGATAGTCAACAAACACTTTGTTGTTGACTTTATTTGCCTGTGAAGAAATCATGGATCTTCTCCCTAACTTCCTCCTGCAGCATTTCATGTAAAATTCTGCTTAAATTTATAAGCATTTTTCAGCCATGCTAGGAAGGTAGTTTGAATTTTCAGATGTGCTTTGCTGTAGGTGGCCCATAGCAACAACAAAAAAGTCCATAAATTTGGGTGCCTCCAAGAGAATCAGGCTTTGAGCCCTGTGCAAATGTCTTAATAGTCCCAAGTTTGCTTCTAGAATATTTGTTTGAGGACAGGCATAGCGATATATTTTACAAAATCTGTATTATCTTTTGGATTTATTTTTTAGATGAATTCTTGGCTTTAAAAGGCTATTCTGGTATTTGGGTTAAAAAATGTGTGAGAGGACACAAGACATTGTCTAGTCTTATTGGTCTGTGACTTACACAAAAATTATTTTCTGTTCATAGCTCTGTTCTTTAGACACTGCAGCCATGACTAAGAGAGAGGCAGAGGAGCTGATAGAAATTGAAATTGATGGAACTGAGAAACAGGAATGCACTGAAGAAAGGTATGTACTTTCTTTGCGTTTTGAGATCCTTAGGTGGCAATTAATTAACTAATTAGTTTTTCTGTTTCTTATCTAATTACATGGTGGTCTTCTAGAAGTTTAAATGTAGCCACTATAGGAAATCAGTATAGTGCTGTCATGTTCCTCAGTCTTAAGTTATTTAAATCCCAAACTGTTGTGGTTGTCTCTTGCGATGTTATTAGGACTTTACTTTTCCTATTTTCTTGTCTGTAGTAGGATGTCTGTGTGTGTGTGCTGCAAACCTTTCAGTTTCAGTGTATCCTTCTGTAATTGAGATGAACCTTTCAATTTCTCCAGTCCTTTGCTTTACTGTTATCCAGGATTTATACAGGACAATTTGTTTTTAACAGAGCAGAAATGATGCTCAGTATCAACTATACTGTTGTTAGGGCCACTGAAACCATACATACTGAAGTAGACTACCCTCTCACCTAATCACCTCAACCTGGATTTTTAGCTTCCAGTGCTTCTCTCCTAATTTTCACTACTGTGTTTGGAAGCTCAGGGTGTCAGTTGATGTGTAAGGTAGTGTTGCAATTAGATATGAGCACAGAAGAGTAAACTAAGTCTCTGTAAGTAAAACAGATTGAACCCAGAAAGATACAAAATATACCCCAAAATTTGATTAAAACCAAACGAGGTTAGATGTTGGTGCAAAAAAATGCTATATTTTATTTAATACTACAAGAGGAAGGAAGGAAGGACGGAAGGAAGGACGGAAGGAAGGAAGGAGTGTGGAGAGGGGGTCAGGGAGAGTGACAGATATTAAGTAGAAGCATATCATCCCTTCTTCAGTCCCAATGATGTCTCATTGCTTTGCTCCATCTGGTCTCCTGCCGAAAAGTATAGAATCCAATGGATTAATATATCTTTGGGCAGGTGGGAACACACAGGTACCTCCCTGAGGGGGACGGGCAAGTTTGACACTGTCCCTTGCAAGACTCTGGATCTGTTGTATTGTGTAGTATCACGTGCAGTGCTCTGGTGCAGAGTCTGGGGACCCCTTTGTAGGGGCCTTTGATGGGCCATGACACCTCTGCTGTCCCTCACGTGGATGTCCCATAGATGTGGCCTTCCTGGGGTGGGAGTCTGTCTAGCGGAGGATGGGCATTCACTGCATCTGGCCAGAGGCTATGCCACACGCCCAAAACCTCTCCTCCTCCCCGTTTTGTTGTAGGGATCTGTGTGAGCCTGGCAGCAGAAAAACCTGGGGCTGTGGCTTCCACAACAAAGGTGCTGGGCTCTTGTGAATGTATTATTTTCCCCCAGTCCAGACTTGAGTCACTTTATCTTATCTCTATTAACTTGCAGTCCAGGGCCTCAGACAGGAGGCCCATTCAGGGTGCAGTGGTCTTCCATGCAGCTTTTGTTACACCTTTGCTATAATAGGCAAAAGTCCTTCATAAAGATGTTTAAGCCATAAAACAACATTTCAGTCTCCGACAGGTAGAATGAACTGAGGTTGGTTTGGTTAACTACTCTGTAAGAGCCTATTCTGGAGAACTGATTCAATGCCACTAACTAGTTTTTTATTATTCTGAGCTCCTTGTGTATTTTTACTACTTACAGACTGTATCTGTGTACATTCTGGTTTCCTTCTGTGTAAATGAAGAGACCCCAACTATGTAAGGTCATTGTTATAACATGAGTCCTATAACAATGACATTTCTGAATGCCTGTGCCAATACTGTCATTGTTGTAGTGTGGGACAACCATGAGATGTGACTCATAGTTCCTTCAAGGCTCCATGCTGCTGTACTTCCTTCTGGTTGTTCATTGTATGTGTTAAGCTTATTATTCTTGTGCTGACTGGTGAAAAGACATGGAAAGTTGATATGTATGAGTGTGAGCATTTTTTTCATTCTGCTTTCCCTGTCTGTTAAGTTTCTATGTTTGCTTTTAACTTGAATATCTTATAAATACAGTTCAGGCAAAGCAAATAAAATTAGTTTACTCTACATGCAAATTTAACAATATATAATATCGTAACCATGGCTTACTCTCTTGAAAAAGGTGATCTGAATTTTGATATTTAACCGAGCTTTTTAGTGGTGACAGGGTGAAAGAAGAGTTACACAACTCTAAAATTAATGAGACCAAATTTCATAATTCACTCTCTACTCAAACAAAGAGTACTCAGACTAATACTGCATGATATTAAGTTTTCAGAGTCAGTATTACCTTTTATCTAGTTTACTTCTAACTTTTATTAAGGTTTCCTATACCTGCTCTGTTAACATGTAGGTAATGATTTATTATATTCATTTGCTATTTAAGCATTGTCGAGCAAACCTACACCACTGCAGAATTTGTGAGTCAGGCTATTGACATCAGTGAACCCATTGGAAATCTTAAGAAGTTGCTGGAACCCAGACTGCAGTGTTCCTTGGATGCACATGAAATTTGTCTGCAAGATATCCAGGTAAATTGAAAGGTTATGAAAGATTTAACCTCTTAATGGAGAGGTGTTTTACATACTTTTCCCCTTTTTTCCATTGTCTGTAGAATTCATGCTTCATGTGGAATATTAGTTACAATTAAGAGTTTAATTTCATGTCAGGTTCGTTATCATCAGACCGTTTAATATATGCACACTGGTTCAGTGTGAATACAATCAAAATATTTTTGGAGTTCCTGGTGCAAGGTTAAGAAACCACCTTGCAAGTGAAAGAAGAATGAGGGCAATGAACATACTACTTTCTCTTGAGGTAGCCCACATCATCTGTTGCTGCCTGAACTTCCATGAGTCCAATCTTGTCTTGAATCTAAACAAGAAGGTTTCTATATTATTCAGGTATAGAGGTAGCAAAGCATTATTTAAGAACCATCCCCCCCCCCCCCCCCCCCCCCGTTTTTACTGGCATTGGCACATGTTAGACAGTGTAACTGTTTTGCAGTTTGTTTAGCTACATGTTTTATTTGAAGTTACAATCAGACATCTGTGGTCTTTCCAGAAAGAATGGGAGAATATTGTTATAAAGATAAGAATTTTTATGCAGGTGTTAAAAACTCAAAAAAAGGAACTGCAGATAGTTTTCAGGTAGTAAAGGTACCTCCTCATATTGCATTGCTTCTTTTAGGTCAAAAAATGTTCCTGTAAGCAAAAATACCTTAATCAGAACATAGTGGCAAGTTTCAAATACAATCAGTTTTTTTCTGTTATGTACTATGTCTCCACAGTACTAAAAATATTTGCACACTTCTTCAGAAAATCTGCTGCAGGCACCAAGTGTTTCTAAAGTTTAAAGGAGAGTAAGTTTATTGTAACTGTGAAACTAATACATATTTTTAATTTTTAAATTTTTAATGCTTTTATCAAGCTGGACCCAGATCGAAGCCTTTTTGATCAAGGAGTGAAAACAGATGGAACAGTGCAACTCAGTGTGCAAGTAATATCTAGGCAAGGTAAGCAGTGACATTTGTCCATTGTACAGACAAACTAGTATTGCAGGAATATTAAGCTCCTCCTATTCCTAGCTTTAAAATTGAGAAAATCAATGAATGGTCACAGAGCTTCAGAATGTATTTTTCACTGTGTACTGTAGTTCTAAGTGGTAAAATTAAAATAAATGTCATGGACTAATGCTATTTGAAATGTTTTTTAAAGGAATTTCGTATTGTTATTATAAGTAACAAAATCAAATATAGATCCAGAACCCAGACAACTCTCTGTCAAGTAGTGTGAGTTACAGTATGAGGTTTTCCTCAAGGTTGAGTAGTTACTCGTATCAGACTAAATATCGAAGCAGGCAAAAGATTTTTGTGTAGGTGACAGTTTCATCCCTGTGAGGTGAGTGAGCTTGCATGCTTTAGGAACAATTACATTATGAAAGTAAATGTAGCTAACTGAAAATCCTTATCAAGGTCCAGGATCACTATTGTCTGTTTTCTTTGGATGAGAAGTCAGAGTAAACCATTGTGTCAGAGGAACATTAACCAGGTGGATACGGATTTGTTGAGGCATAGTTTTTATTTGTATTATCTGATATGACAGGATTTCCCCTTGTAAAATCCTCAGGAACTAGTAGCTTCATTGTTTTGCTTTTTGTCCTACTTTTCTGCTTTTCCCTCTCCATATGTCTTGAGTGGAAGGACAGCCACCACTCTTTAAAGACAATGTTTATATTGGGCTGTGGTAACAGCTACAGGTGTTTATTTCAGTATTTTTAAGCAGGAGCGAGTTCTTCAGGAGTAGATTAGTTACCTATTTTGAGTTACATCAGCAAAGCAAGGGAGAAAAATTTGGGGAGCACTTTTTGTTTACTTGTGGCTTTGTTGTAGATTAAACAAAACTTTCTTGCTTTGTATTAACAGTCTTCAGCAAGACACAATTTGCATTTAATGCTGAGTGTCAGGTGACTAGTGCTAAGTTGAGTCCTCAGTTCCTCATATATAATGGGAAGTGTACTACCTTTCTGCTTTTAAAATAGAACAGAAATATCCTTCAGGGAACTAGAATAACTGCTCTTAATTCATGCCCAGTAACTTCTAGTATTCAGTGCTCAGACTTCCATTTTCAAAAGGATGTGAGTGATAAATATTTTTACTATCATCTTTCACCTTCTTCCTGCATTATTTTCCCTTTAATGTAAAACGGGGGTTCATGATCATAGAGTACAAGGAGCTTCTTGCTCCCTACCCCAATCACACCTTCCCTCTCTCCCTCCCCCTCCCATCTTAAAAGAAATACTTCAATATTAAGTATTTCCGTGTCACTTTGGAACACTCCTCACTGTTGTTTTTCAGGCCTTGATACTTAAGCAACTCCTAAGAAATCTGTGTGTTGAAGGCACGTAAAGTATGGCAGGGCAGAAATCAGAAAACAGATAGCATGCATATAAACAAAAGGAAGATATTTGGATCGCTAACAGGAAAATGGACTTGTTACTCTTGACTACAGTACCCCTTTGAGCCAGAAAGGAAAAAACAGCTTCTTAAGCCATCCTCATTTTTTTACTTGCATGAATGAGGTTTTGAGAGATTCTGAGTTCACTTATGCTGATTTTTTCCTAACTTGTGTAATGTATAGAATTCAGCTAGGACTAATCAGTGATGCTAATCCTTGTGGTGGATTGGACTCTCTTATTTCTTGAAACAAAAGCTGCTATGTCAGTTCAAATGTTCTATCAAATTTTGATCAGCTGGCTTTAAATTCAAAGACAACAGGTGAAACATAGTTCTTCTCTAGTTGAACTTGAGTGTAATTCTTTTATAGCATTTCATTCTGCAGCAGATAAAATACCATTCCCATTTTTTCATTTTACTAGAAAGACTCTTGTGGCGCTCTGCCTTGCCCTAACTCATTTCCTGTGGTTGGAGGAATAGCAATGTGTGTGGTTTTCCTGCCATTCAGAGAACAGCAGCTTTGTGTGCAGCCCAGTTCTCTAGTGCTCGGAACTGGGACTCTTGCATGTCTGTGGAACTCTGAGTAACTGTGTTCCATTGTATGTCAAAGACTTTGAAAAAAGCATTAGTTTTGAAGACCTACACAGTAAAATATTTGGTTTTTTTTTTCTATAATAATTTCTGAAATAAGTAGGCTTTTGTTATTTTTAGTATGTAAAGGAACAAATCGTAAGTGTAATGACAGTTTCTTAGATTAAAGATGCTGTTTGACTAATGTCCCGTCTCTGGGTGTGGTTAATACTAGACATTTCACAGTGGGTAAAACCAAGCAGGCTGCCTGTAGGTCAGTCATCGCCCTAGTATATTCTCTACCTTCAGACTGTTGGCAGTACTGTCAACATCTGTATGTGTCTTGGTAGCTCCTGTCCTGAAGCTTTGTACTGTTTGTACCAGTTTGTACTTGTGGGGTGTGTGGCATTGTGTTCCACAATTTGGGTGCTGTCCAAGGAAGACTGGTCATCTCTTATATGGTAGGTAAAGGGAGAAGAGATGTGAGGAGAGGTGCAGACAAACCCAGGGAATTCATGCTGATCTAGTTTTGCAGTAAGTTAGATGGCAGACTGTTAATTCACATTTTTACTTACAAGCTGTTTCCTCTACAGAGACTCATTGCGTTGATCTCCATGTTTGTATTGCGGATAAAGCATGAAGTTCTTTTGACATGTAATTTTATGACAGTGAATTATTTTGTTGAGGAATACTGAACTGTACCTCTCTAGATGCTTTTTTCTTTACTTTCTTTTTTGAAGATCAAAAACAGAATCTTAACCCTCAGTGGCTTCCCTTAGCCATTTTCATATGATTTTGAAAGAAGCCTGTTTTGTGCATGTTAATTTTAGATGGCCTAGATAAAACACTCTCCTAAGTAAGGTATTTGTTTGCTTTTTCTTCATGTTTGCTTCTTCATCTAATCAACCACTTACTGGTTGTCTACATCTGTTTTCACATCCTTGATTTCACATTGCTGAGTTTTATACTCTATGGTCTTTGTACTGTTTGTCCCCTTTCTAATATCTTTTTCAAGCTGAATGCATTTTAAAATCCAGAGAAATACTTGTCTGAAAAATACTTGTTTTTTCTTGCATGTAATACAGGCATATACTCCATTTGTTTTCCCTTACAAACTACGACTCGATTGTGGATTTAGCTTTTAAGGCTGTTACCTGCAGAACCATCTCATGTTGAGCTTTAGTATAGATTAGACATAAAGGACACAAAGTAATATCTTTATGGTACAAGATACTGAAGTTACTCTGGCCATATGATGTTCTGTGGATCCTTCTTTCATCAGCCTAACCGTAATCAAGGTTTTCCAACTCAAGATAAAACGGAATTGTAAAGATTTTTTTAATGTGAAAATATGTTTGATAAAAATCTCTTAAAATAAGTGTGGTTGTTGGCATTATAATGAAAACTGTGTGTCACAAAAATTAAAATAATTTTGAAAACTCTTCTGTACAATGTCAGAAATTTGGTGAGGCACCAGCTGGACAAAACACCTCCAAAGACAACAGAGAAGGTGGTGATACAGAGCATTAGTGAATGTGTTCTGAGTTGCCTTGTAGCTCCATGATCTAATATCTGAAATGACAGACATAAAGCCAAAACATAAATAGCTGATGAAGCCTAAAATGTGAAGAATTTTCTAATTTTCTTTTAACTTGCTGTTTAACACTGCCTACCGCAGAGTACTCAAAGAAAATGTTCACTGCTTTGTGTAGACCCCAGAGTTATCAGGGAAGTATTGTAAAGGCTGAAAGAAATGCCTCATGGTTGGAGTAAAGCTGGATACTTGTTCTGGGTCCTTTTGGAGGTTGCTTTTTCTGATTGTTTTGGGGCTTTTTTTTGGTATATTTTTTACAGACTAAAATACTTGTACTTTATGCTCACATACTGAACATTCTGTTCAAGATCTGTGAAACAGATCACTTACATAGAACAGGAAGCTATAATTCTGGGGGAGGAAAGAAGGACAGCTTTGTTATTCACCTTAATAAAGTGTATGCTGTATAATAGAGTGTCATTCTAATTTAGGACACTTGCAGAACTTTAATGGCACTTCTGTGTCCTGCTTCTTTCCTGAGTTTGCTAACCCTACTAATCAGAAACCTATAAAACAATTTTTTTGTCATATTTGCATTACTGTCTTTAAAGTTTTGTGTTGTTTCTATACTTAGGGATAGAGCCCAAGTTGAACATCCTGGAAATCGTGAAGCCTGTGGAGACTGTGGAGGTTGTGATTGATCCAGATGCTCATCATGCAGAGGCTGAAGCTCACCTTGTTGAGGAAGCTCAAGTGATAACCTTGGATGGGACAAAACATATTGCAACAATTTCAGATGAAACGTCTGAGCAAGTGACGCGATGGGCTGCAGCACTGGAAGGCTATCGGAAGGAGCAGGAGCGCCTTGGAATACCTTATGGTAATCGTGCGCAGCTATGGATGTATTCATCTGGGGGCTGGGCTCTTCTGTGTGGGGTTGATGCTTAAGGACCTCAGAGAAGGAAACCTGTGGTATGGGTTAGTACAATGCAAATAACCTGCATAAGAGAATTGTAGAATCATGGAATGAGTTGGGTTGGAAGGGACCTTAAAGACCATCTTGTTCCAATCCCTTGCCATTGGCAGGGACACCTTCCACTAGATCATTATGTTGCTCCAAGCACCATCTAGCTTGGCCTTGAACACCTCCAGGGATAGGGCAGCCACAGCTTCTCTGGGCACTGCGCCAGTACCTCACCATCCTCACACGGAAGAACTTTTTCCTAGTACCTAATCTAAAAACCAAAGAGAAGTAAAATGAATGCTCATAATAGTTTCATTAAATGAGTGCTTTCATGCCATAACTACCTTGTCAATGCAGTTTTTAGAAAGCACTTTTCTTTCTGCCCTCCTTAAAAATGTCTATGTTAGTGATAAAGCTCTTCGGGTGTGTGTGGAATTGAACAGACTCAGTACTTGGTATTGGGACATTGCCTATAAAATTGCTGAAACAAATCGTTCATGGACTGGAGGATGCTGAATATTCTGCTAAATCAGATTTTGTATGAAAAGCTGTACTGGACTTCATCATACTGGAGGAAGATGATTCAGAACTGAAAATAAATATTCTTCTAAATTATCATATTTTTGAGTTAATGTTGTTACTTAGCAGGTTGCTCTTTTAATGTTAGCTTAAAAAAATCTCAATGTCTGTTTAAGAGCGAACTGAAGCTGTGGGATTTAGACCTATATCATGTTTGGGAGATTATCCAGCTGAATTGTTTCTTGTGACTGGCGGAAATGTAGTGTCAAGGCATATTCAGGAAGCCGTTATATATGAGCAGACTTGTAAAACTGGGATATATTTGGAAGAGTTTAAGAATTTCAGTCAAGTCACAGGTCTTTGCAGGACATGTAGTTTGCCAATATTTTGAGCATATTTTTGATAGCTAAAGCAATGGCTTTTTCATGGCTTTTTAGTTTTCTCATTGGTAAGCACTTCAAAAATAGTTTTCATCATGTTATGTCTGTTGATAATCAGGGATTTCATGCAGAATGTTTGAAAAAAAAAAGAGGGATTATCAGAAGCAGACCAGTACTTTTCACCATACTCTCACATTAATATCAGAAGAAAATTACTTAAACCAGTGTTGTTATGTTGAATAATATTTTTAATAAACTTTAATAATGTTGATGCTTTAAGAAAACCCTATAACACGCAACTGGGACTTTAAAAGTTTAATGACTTGGGCCGTAGAACTGCAGATTTTTCAGGAAAATCATACTGTTTCATTATGACAGAGATCTGTGGATTACGAATAATAGTGTTCTCTTGATATCAGAAAAATGTGCTAAATTACACACTTAGAAAGAATAACATTTTAAATATTTTCTGAGTAGACATTGTAGGGACTTGGGCTGAAATAAGATGCTACTAGATTCTACAGTATAATCCAAAATTATTTCTTGAATCTTTTCAGAAGACAGGGTGTGTTGATGTTAAGAGTCAAGTCCAGTCGATAAATAATCGTCCAGAAAAGTAGTCGTTCGATATCTTCATCCTTACAGGCTTCTCTGCTTTGCTGCAAATGGAAAACTAGCTTTTAGCAGGTCTTTAAAATGTTGTGGCTTTTTCTTTAATGTTATGTTTTGGGTGGGTTTTATTAGAGATTATAAATCTTTTTTTGTTAGAAGTATTTCTGCTATTAGAGTCCAAATATTTGGTACCTAGAAGGAAGGAAAATACTAATTGTTATGAGAAATAAATTCAGAAAACAGAGCAGCAGAAAGCTTGGAAACCACAGAAGTGGTTAGAGAAAGTAATAATTTATGTTTCCTTGCAGACTGTGTTCTGTCAATGAGAACAAATTAGCAGCTTTTTGATAAGAATTCACTGCTTCTGATGTTTAGTAGATCAACCCCCTTGAGGTGTGTCTTTTGCCACAGGATTGTGTTGCATTGTTTTAGGTAGCATTAGTGAAAAATGATGCCATGTAACTGTCCTTTGTTAAGCAAAATGAAATTTGTAGCTCCTAGATAAATGTGTATAGACTTAGAAAACTTTGCTTTTGTTAATTCTTAATTTTCTTAATTTTTCTTAGTTCTTAATATTATTTATTTTAAATCTTAAAAT
Organism: Monarcha castaneiventris obscurior; assembly: GCA_026261815.1. Lineage (NCBI taxonomy): Eukaryota > Metazoa > Chordata > Aves > Passeriformes > Monarchidae > Monarcha > Monarcha castaneiventris. The sequence goes on from JAMPIT010000575.1 coordinate 15,228,478, forward strand.
AAAAACTTTTCACGATGACATCTGCTTGGGATATCAGAATTTAAAAATACATAATCACTCTCCTCCAGTGAAAAGTAGATATCCCTACTTTAGTGTCTAGTTCTTACCTGTTGACATATTTTAATATATTATATGCAACATTAGCATCCCAAAACTTGATGCTCTGGCTGAAAAAGTCATGCAGAAGTAATCACCCACCTCCAGCAAGCCAATGCTCAGCCAAGTCCTATGCAAGGGCTACTTCAAAAAAACTGGTCCTCAGTTTTCTTGCTCAGTTCCCTTGTAGTGTCAAATACCCCTTTGGTCAGTTGGGGTCAGCTGTCCCTCATCAGTTTCATGTGCACCCCCAGGCTACTCACTGGGGTGGCTTAATGAGAAACAGAGAAGGCCTTGCATTGGAGTCCAATAATCTGACCAGATTCTTTTAGATATTCCATGTGTGGACAGTGTAATATTGAATATCAAATTTACTTGAAAATCATTGCTATTACATGGTATTTCTGGTTTAGCAGAGTGATACAAGTTACATTAAAGACACAGCACGAAGCCAAGATACACTTAGATGAATACAGCAATTGCAGAACATTGCACAATCCCAATCCCAACAGGATTCCTGGCACAGTTGTCTATAATATACTCACCATCACAAGATTGCATGTCCCTAATGGCCAGGAAGGAAAACATGGGTTGCAGCCAACTCAAGCCCACTGTTCTCTTCGAAATTCTCTTGCTAGTTGTGTGGTTTATGTTCTCTGTGTTGGGCTGAGCCACATCTTCGTGGCCTTTACAAGCACTGCTCAGCAGTAGCCAAAACATCTCAATGTGTTATTAACACTGGTTTGGTCACCAGCTTGAAGTACAACACAGTAGGGGCTTCTGGGAAGAAAATTAATCCATCCCAGATATACCCAGTGGTGGTTTTTGTCAGCAGAAACTAAGATTATGTGAATGAGTTTAGAATGTAGTATTTTATCATAATCACAATTTGATCAACATTTCTGAAGAAGAGTGTTCTTCTCTGAGAGTACTCTTTTTTTGAAGCTAAAGACCTGTAGAAGAAGACAAGTTCTTTATTTGTGTTTGAGATATGTCAGTCATAGTTCTGATGTAAAAAGTTTCTCTAAATCCCTTTCATCCTTTCATCACCCCACCAACCCACACCATTCCATCACCATTTTAAGAGTAGTCACCAATTTACCAGGCAGATTTTGTCTCAGTAACTCTGCTCCTTGATGTTATTCATTTACTCTTACGGAAGTTATTACATAATCAAGGAGGAACCTTGCAGTATATGATTTACAGTTTCATCCATCTTTTCCAGACCCTGTTCAGTGGTCGACAGACCAGGTGCTCCACTGGGTGGTATGGGTGATGAAGGAGTTCAGCATGACTGACATCGACCTCAACGCACTCAGCATTCCTGGGCGGGAGCTCTGCAACCTCAGCCAAGAAGATTTCTTCCAGCGTGTCCCACGGGGAGAAATTCTCTGGAGCCACCTGGAGCTTCTTCGAAAGTGTATGGGAGATTTTTCTGTAACTGATTTTACTTATTCCACTTCCCTGCTTCTCTCTCTTTCTCGCTCTCTTTTTTTTTTTCTTTTAAACTTTTTTCTTGAAATATGAAACCAGTTATGACCAGTCATTTTTCCTTTACTAAACATTGGGGGTAAAAATGAGGGTACCAATACAAGATAACAGGAGGTATTAGAATGTCTGCTGCTATGAAACATGTCTGCGTACTAAACACTGCCTGTCTTTTAACCTTATAACTAGTAGAAGGTAGTGAATTATTCCTTCTTTGTTTTTTATAAAGCTTCATAGTTTATGCATCTACTGAATTTGTTAGTTCTATAATTAAATATTGATCGAGAGTTATTAAATGTACATTTTTGTGTCATATAGAAGTGGAGATTATTAAGCACAGACAGTGAAATCCTTAGATGGTACACAACACAGCTGCTAAGTGATACATTGTGTGTGCATAATACAGTAACATACGTGCATTTCAGATTTACTATGCTTGGATGTAACTTGCCAGACCAATAACTATTTCCATCTTCATTTACGTAATAATAGCTGAAGGTTTTGGGGGATGGAGAATGCATAAGATAGTGGAAATTTGCCATGTACACCCCTCTAAAAATTGAATGACAGATGTTAAGTGTCTCCACTTTTAAGACCATGAACTGTACATGTCTCTTGCAGGCCGATACCAAATTTTTATTTCTTTTTCTCTATGAAATATAGAAGTTTTTGATCTTCAGTTGACTTGAAATTTGTGGGTTAAATATAAACCTGCTGGGTTTTTTTCCTATTTGTAGATGTGTTGGCTAGCCAAGAACACTCTGGAGAAATAGCAACTGTTACTATTGATCAGCGTAAGTACTTCTGTCAGGATTTATTCACACAATTCACTGTTTGTAGGTTTAGCACTGTACTGTGGTTCAGCACTATGATAGTACAACATTTAGAAAATTACTTGAGGAAGTATTTTTCCTTGGGGAAGGGAGGAGGACATATTTTGAACTTCAAAACATAACATTGAGTTTCTCTGTATTTTGTGTTTGGGTGAAAGGTAGTGTTTGACCTGAACTATGGAAGTTTATAACTTTTGTTTTGGATGGTACATTTTCCACTTTCTTGAAATAAGCTGTGTAGGATACATATTTGAGGTTTTTAGTTGTTTCAGGGCTTTAGGTTATACATTGCATAAATTAATTAATCTATTAAAATATTAATTTCAAATAAAAAAGTGTTTCCAAAAACTGAAGGGGTCTGTGGAAGAGGTGACTTGCTTAGAAACTAATATTAGAAATAATACATTAAAGTAACTTCCCAGTTATTTGAAGCTCATTCTTTCAGCTAAGCAGTGTCATCAATTATTAAAATGAATCAATTTTCAGAAGACTTACAAGCATCTTATATGTTAAATAGACAGACTGTTTATTACATCCTGTGGTTGTGTCTAGTTAAAGCCAGTTTGAGTGGGGCATCTGCATCCTCCTACACCATTGCAATACAAGGTGTTTGCTGTTTGAATATCAGGTATGGAGGTTGTGCAGTGACAGTAGAGAAACGGGCATTAGGGTAGATCATGTGGGAATAGCATGAAGATGAAAACAAAGGCATAAGAGTGTTTGGGTTCTTTTTGTGGAACCATGTAATACACGTAATAATAAAATAAAGCTGGTGTTTTATCTGTAATGAGACACTTCTGCAATGAGTCTAAAACTACAGTTTTCATATAAGAGGTCTTTAAATTATACTGAGTATTGTGACTTACTGTAGTGTGTCTTTATAGCAAAGGAAAAACTAGGTTCTAGGCTAGATGTTTTGATAATACAGGTAATAAATAAAATATGCCTATTTCTGTGCCAGCAATTTATAACTGATGTTCTGCAACATTGTCTGCTCTACAGCTGTGCAGATTATACCAGCGTCTGTACAGCCTGCTACCCCAACCACCATCAAAGTGATAAACAGCAGTGCAAAGGCAGCTAAAGTACAGAGAGCTCCAAGGATCTCCGGGGAAGATAGGAGTTCCCCTGGGAACAGAACAGGTATTGTCTCTGTTATTTTTACATGCCAATGCACTGAACACTGACCCATTAATATGAATTACAGTTTGGTGCAACGTGTCTTTGTAGCTCCAAATGTGAGGTTTGTAGGAGCCCATGTGGTGTGAAGGGAGCTGTAGGTACAAAAATCCATGGCAAGCACAAGCAGCCCTGGCAGGTTGGTCAGCTCACACAAGCACCATGTCAACATGATGCTGCAGTTTTTCCATCCTGCAGCAAATAAAATGGATAAATTTCCCCATCACTTAACAGTCTGTCCTCTCAAACCATTGCATAGCTTTTATTCAAGCTTTTAACTTCTTTCTATTTGCAGAAAGGGAAGAAAATAAAATCCATGTTGTAAAATGTAGCCTAGCTTCTACTTGCACTGTCTGTTGCCCTCCTCCTCTGTTCTCCGCAATTCAGTGACTTCAAAATTTATAAAGTTTTATATTTCCTTTTTAGTTAAATGAATGCATGTGTGAAAAACTGCACACTAAATTTCCAGTCCAATTTTGGAATTACTGTTATTTGTACATACTCTGATTAATTTGTTTTTTTTTTCTTGCTGTCATTTTTGTTTTGCTTCTCTTTACTGTGGTGAATTTTTCTGTTAAATCCTTTCTTCTCTTCCTCCTTGAGTTTTTATTTGTTTCAGACTCTACAAAGGCCTCTAATTATGTCATTCAGAATTTTAAGGCTAAGGTTTTATTGGCTGACATTATGAGGTCTGCTGTCTGTATCTCGTTGAGAATTTAGGAGTTTAACTACCGGTACTTGAGTTAGAAAGAAATCTCAATGATTGGACATGAAAGATGCTACACTGATGCTAAGCTGAAATGTGGGGGTTTCTTTTGTGTTTGTTGTATTTCATGTTGAAAATTTGAGACTTTTTTTTTAAAAACAGCTCCTATTATATGTGTGTTTGTGTGTGTGTGTGTGAAGAAGAATAAGCAGCTCTTGCTACATCTGTTCTATTTTAAAGATAGATATGCATCTAAATGATTATGCTGGGGGGGTGGGTTTTTTTAAGTTCTAGGGGAAGATTTATGCTAAATCTTGATACATTTTTTTTCCTGTAGTCATCTTTTTTTAATAACTATGGGTACTGATGACTTTGCAGGGAAATGTTTGCAAAAGAATAATTAGAAGGGATTAATTAAGTGGAAATTTTCCTTCCATCATATATTCTATGTTGGTCTGCTTTAATATGTTGGTTGAAAATTTTTAGCCATGAGTGGAACGTAAAAAGGACAAGTTGAAGTGGAACTTGTTGTTCCTGTTTTAACAGGGAACAATGGTCAGATCCAGCTGTGGCAGTTTTTATTAGAACTTCTCACTGACAAAGATGCTCGGGACTGTATTTCTTGGGTTGGTGATGAAGGAGAGTTTAAATTAAATCAACCTGAGCTGGTTGCGCAGAAATGGGGACAGCGCAAGAACAAGCCCACAATGAACTATGAGAAGCTTAGTCGGGCTTTGAGGTAAGAAACTTCAGGAACTCATCGGGTATGATTTGCTTTCATTTGGCTACCTCATTTTTAATTATCATAATGCAAAATTTGCAGCTTTTTTAGTAAAGGCATAACCGAATCTTCTGAAGCTGGTTCTTGCAATGAGATATGCTAGTCTTAGGGGTGAGATATTTGCTGGGTGTTTTGCCTTTTTTAATTTTTAAAGAAGCTAGTAGAATAACTTCTTGAAAATAGATTTTCTTTTTTCAAGATTCTTAATTTGGGTCGCTCACTTCCAGAAATGTACCTCTTTTTTATTTATCTTCAATATTTATGCTTTTAGTAGCATGCCAAACAATATTGATTGTTGGTGAAAAATACAGAAATATGTGAATTATTAACTTACTTTTGTGTTCTACTGTCTGTGTTCTTCTTGCTCTTGTTATGGAATAAAGCAGATATTTCTCTGTAATTGTTACTGCTTTTCTGTAAGAACCTTTTCTAACTTCAAATATTCATTGATCCATTTAATTGTTCTTATTGTGTGGATCTTAAATGGAAAAATACAGTTTACAGCTGCATTTCAACAGTTGCAATTCCAATATCACAGTGATCTGAAGAAATGGAAGTGTTTCTGTGTCTTTATTCCATTGTGACTGTCATTTGACATTAGTTAAAGGGACCTGTATTACTGAATCACTGTGAGTGAGGTACTTGAGGAGGGGGGAAGAATGCAAGTACCTGAATTTTGGACTACTTTTCCCTGATTATTTTTGTCTCTGGAATAATTTGAGAATTCATCCACATTCTTTGAAATCATTGAGAGTGGACTTCTGATTTCTAATTCTGATATCGTTAAATATATTTCTCTTGATTTGTTTTCAAGAAAGATGTTTTTTGCCGAATCCTGCAAATTATTTAAGCAGGTTTAGAAATTCTTTTTGTATGAGTGAAGTTGCATTTTGATTGAGGTCTGTGTTTTACTTACTAGCATTTTCACTTTTGGCTGCATGTTGTTTGGTTAGGTTTTTTTAAAGTAAACTCCTCTAGTGTTGTTTAAAAATATAAACTTCTATTTGAAAATGCCTCTGTAAGAAATGGTGGTAAAATATCATATTCTGGCTTTCTTTACCCTTTTAGGGAGGATTTAATTAGCATTTGACAGGCATAAGATACACAGCTTAACTTACCCTTTGGTTTATCTTGTAAATTCTTTAGGCACAGTATTGTGCCAGATTTATTTTATGCTTGACAGACAAGTGGAAAAATTAATCAAAAATAAATATTTTGAATGATATTAGGTATTGAAAGATGCAACTTCTAAGAGTTACTGAGCCGCAGGTCACTAAAAGCAAGGAAGAGTGTTGGTACATGCTTACTCTCATGCTTTTCCGCAGGTGTTATGTTTCAGTCTCCTGGAGTCTATTCCTGTTCTAGATGAATCTTTAGTCTGGTCTTATATGGCTTTTCTTGCATTATTTATATATTAAATTAGAATGTTAATATTTTTCATAGAATCACAGACTCTCTTGGGTTGGAGGGGCTGCAGGAGGTTTCTGGTCAAACCTCCTGCGCAAAGCAGGACCTTTCCAGTGCAGCTCTTCCCCAGGCTGTATTGTTCCAATACCATTCCCATGTTTCCAACCTGTTTATCTGTGAGTCTGTTTACTAAAGGTATATGTGAAAACCTTCTGAAACACAAAAATTATGTAAGCCATGCTAATGTTTTCATGTTTTGTCAACAAATTCCACAGAAGATATCAAAGGCAGCTGAAGAACTTTGGAATAATGTTATCAGTGGGATATTAAACAAATCACTATTAGAAAAGTTTTGCATTTGTATTTAAGTCACAGAATTACAGAAATCACATTCCTCAAAGTGGTGTCATTTTGGCAGCTGCATCAGCAACATTGACATGTTTTCTAACAGTTTAATGTCTGAAGGGGTATTTAATGCCACTTGCTACTCCTGTGATAAACACTGTTGCCAAGCTAAAGTTTAATAAATGATGATGTGTCTTGTTTACTAATGTGTTGGAATCACTGTGTCAGTTATTGATTAATACAGGAAATTATGTTGGTATTACTGAGAAATACGCTGGCTCTTCTGCCCAGCTGTAGGAAAAGCAGGCAGTATAGAAACTAGGGCAGAGGGGCAGAAAGGGAAGAGCAGCTTTTTTTTGTTACGCATATCTTGGTGAATGTTCTAAAAATCCAGATCAGTTTAGTTATCCAGTAGGGAGGTGAGACTTGAAGAAAAATAATTAATCTCCTATATTCTTTTGAAAAAAAGTTTCTATGTGTCTTGGAACATTCCAGTAACTTTGTGAACTTGCATGGGTATTTAATTTTATTTATTTTTAGCTTTCTATATTTTTGAGTAGGCAAATATTGTAATCAGAAATGCATTCAACATAATATTGAAAATATCCTCTTGCCACATTGACTGATTTTAGCTTGAGTGTTTCAAGCATGAGATGTGGGAATCTTGCATGTTTTGGGCCTTCGCATAAACGTGATGTAATTTCTTGTGGTCCTTTTCCTTTCTGATCATATCAGTAATGTGGACTAAATCATTCAAAGTATATTCAGTTTTTTTAAGCATTTTTCTACAGCATTTTTTGAGACAGGAATGATTATATGGGTTTGTACAATAAATGTAAAGGCTGGTATGGAGTTAAGTAAATTTTAAAAATTTTTGACCACTGCCACTTGACATTTTTCATGGCCACATTTACCAACTTTGTTTTTCTGTGGGTGCTTCATATTGTCCCAAATGAGCGGAGCTCAGTTTTTCTGTCCTCTATCCTGTCATATTCGACATGAGATAGTGCCCAGTGTTCCCACACACTATTTCACACACAAGGGACACACCATGTTATTGCTCATCCTTCCCCAATTCTGCCCAGTACTACAAGACTCTACTTCAAAGCTGAATATCAATTATCCCACCCTCATGGTTACAGTGGTCATCCAACCCACTGCAACTAAATCTTGGTAAGAGGCTGGAAGTGCTGGACACAATTCCACAAGAATTCCTTCAGCTGGTGCTGAGATGTTTTGGAGGACTGGGCTGGCATGGAGAATTGTTGGGTGGAAGCTGTTGTGGCAGCCAACAACAAGTGTAGAGATGCAGAGAAGGTACCAGAGGAGTTGAGGGAGGCAGGTGGTAGTTTGAGAGGTAGAGTGAGGAGAAGGACTGAAAAGGAAGCTTTTTTTATAACTGTATGTCATTTAGGAGGAAGCTGAAGGAGAACTTTAGCAAACAAACCATGCTGTCTTTACCCACAGAGCAATAATAAGCTACTCTGACACTTCCTGTACTCTGTGACAGACCTCTCTGGCTTCTCACATGATCTCAGTAACCAACAGGTTTACCAACATTGTTTTCTTTATAGCATGTCTCTCATCTGTCTTTGGTCTTGCTGCTTAGGTCCTGGCCCTCAAAAGTAAGAAATAAAAAGGCTTTTTTTTTCCAGAACTTGAGACGTCTGGAAAATTTGCTTGGATTCTTAGTAAATTACCTCTTTTCCACTAGAGCTGAGAGTCAGAAGTTCATCTTTTAATTTTGCTAGTGAACAAGAATCATCTTTGCTTTATGAACATGTCACTCAGGATTGAGTTTTAGACAGTCAAGAAATCTGGGTTCTTTTGTGCTACATTTGGGTGATGGTTTTGAGGAAATTATATTGTGTGATTTGTGTTGGTTGAGTTTTTACTATTTTCCAAATTTATCACAAGTTTGTTAAGCTCATCAAATCCAAGTTACATCCCAGTCACTTAAGTTTGCTTAATGAGAAATGTGACACACATTCTATTAAAGCTTGCAGTGAGAGAACAACAGCAACAAAACTGCAAAATTCTAACTTTTGTTTTATTGGTATGACCTAAGGTTTTATAACTGTCTCTGGAGTGGCGGGGTCATGTAGACCTTGTTATCTCACTACATTTCTGCCCAATCTGATAGTTCTTTTGTCACACAATATAAAAGGTATTTATATTTCGAGAACTCACTTTTAGTTGTAAGTAAAGGCAGAGATGTAGTTTTGACAGCATATGAACTATAACAAGAAAAAAAAAACCAAAACCCAACAAAACCAAACAAAACAAAAAATACCAAACTGACAAAACCCCACAAATCTAACCCATGCCTTTATAGTTTTATTTCCGTCTTTGAAGACAGTATGGAGAGAATAGCTGCTTTAATATCATAGAAACTGCTTGGTAATTTTCAACCTGTTCCCAGCATTAATTTTTTTCTTTATCAGAAAGGCAAAGCAAAGGATAATAATAAAGGGAAAAACAATATTTTCTTATTAAGGCAAATCACTATATATAAGACATCTTTCGTGCCAAGCTGTTTTTAAACTGCTCTAAAACTTATTCCTGAACTGGTGCTTCCAATGGCCTGTAAAATAATTACTGTGTTTTGTTTCTCCTTGATATACCTTGATATACCAAGGTACAGAGACAATTTTCGACATTCCCTTTTGTCGTATAAGAAAATGCCTAAACAGTATCTTGGTATATGAAATTATGAGACTCTTAACAAGAAAGATGACCTTAAGTAAGTAATGGATGCATATGAAAATTAAAGATGCTAAAATTGTCCATTGCTGATTTCTTTTCCATTTTGCAGGTATTACTATGATGGAGACATGATCTGCAAAGTGCAAGGCAAGAGATTTGTGTACAAATTTGTGTGTGACCTGAAGACTCTGATTGGGTACAGCGCAGCGGAGCTGAACCGCTTGGTCACAGAGTGCGAGCAGAAGAAACTGGCCAAGATGCAGCTCCATGGCATTGCACAGCCAGTTACAGCAGTGGCACTGGCTACAGCATCCCTGCAAGCAGAGAAAGATAATTAAGCACTAGGACCTGTTAGTGGGGACCTGAGGCCTTTCCTCTATTACCACAGCAGTTGGCACTCTTATCAGAATTGGAAACTTCTTTTGTTTCTTGACCGTACAATATAGAGCATGAATTTCTGTAAAGAGCTCAGACTCACATAAATTTGGATCTTTTAACAGCATATATGTTAATGTAAGTTAAGGGATCACCCCAACTTCTGCAGCTAGTGAGAGGTGGAACCACTCAATGCTGTGACCATGGCTGTGCAAAGTCATTTCTGCAACACTTATAACAAAAATTAAGTCCCTGTAGTCCCCAGGCTGATCAGTTGTGTGAATGCAGCCTTCTCCAATCTTTTGTTCTCTGCTGAACTACCAAATGGCATTTGATGCTTTCAAAGTTTAAAGTAGTTCATTATTTTGGTAATCAAGTGGAGCTCAAAGACACGTTAAAATGTTACAAAGCATCAAGTTCTTAAAATAGCTTCTCTGTTTAAAAGCAAAGGAAACTAAGACTAGACTTAACTGGAGATCAGTGCTGAAGGAGATCCAGGTTTAGATATGGCTTAGGTGAAAAGCCAATTAGGAGTATTTCATTGTAATATAACATAATATGCATATATGAGGGCAAATACCTGTTTTTAAATACGTACTTGACATAGTTAGCCATTTCACAGAAAGCAAAGATGAACTTCTTCCCCCACTGCCATCCCCCATCAGGTAATTACAAAACTTGAAAAAACAGCCCTCACCCAAATTGTTTTGGTGGGGAGTATTAATGCTGTGTTCTGCCAGGTGCTTATACCTGCATGGTAGTCAGCCTTAGTACCCAAAGACTTAAGTTAATCACAGTCAGTAGTCCCTGGTTAGGAACAAAAAGCAAACTGAAAATAGTTTTACAGAGAACTGAAGTTTAATTTCCCAATCATTGTACAGTCTAACATATATTAACTACAAAGAGGTATTTTTAATTAAAAATTAAATTCTCTTTGAACTTCCAAGGGATATTTTTGAAGCTTCTTAAGCCATATGCGTGCTCCAGAGCTGGGTGCCATTTGAAGTCTGGATGATGTTGGGAAATATAGTTGGGATGTATCCTGAATTCCAAGCTACTCAGAGTGCTTTTTGCAAACTTACACATGCAGTAAAAAGTAGGCTTCAGCTTTTGAGTTTCCGTACTTGTGCTTGTTAGACTGCTTCTTTTGGTGTCTGAGAACAGTGTGATTTGGGGGTTGCTTTTGCCCCTTTATGTTAATAAACAGCATAATTATTATGTCACCATTGATGGTCACCAACTTTTTATAAATTAAAACCCCTCTGATAACAATTACAAGTGAAGACCTTTAATTCTGTAAGGGATTGAGTTACTCTTAAACCTTAAATCCAAAGTCCTTGAACAGTGGTTCTGAACATGAAGTGTGTTTGTGCTGAGCGGTGAGAGCACTGGGTTGCTGCTCTTGAGCCCAGCAGGAATGGTTACACTTGCAGGCAGAAGGCAGAGAATGCAAAGACTTGTGTGTATCCTGAAGATGTGTTGAGGACAAGGCTTTTTGTAGGTGGATGCTCATCTGCAGATAGTTTTTAATTGACTAGAATTCTTGCATATAGTTCTAACTTGGTGTTTTTTCACCATTGACATGATTATAAAATCAAAGGGTTTTTGCTGGATCCTTTTGGTAACTCTTACTGTTGTTTTCGTCCTTGAGCTCTTACAGCAGTCCATCTGCTAAGCACGCTGGTGCCGTTTTGCTTTGAAAAAAATTGTAAGCCCTGAGCAAAAAATGTAAATGTATCTGTCACAAAAGGTCAACATCACTCCTTTTCTTGCTGTTAGAGTTGATGTCACTAATTGGCAAGTGTTGGAGATGACTTGTGCAGGAGATGCAAGTTAGTTTACCAAGAATTATGTGAAGTTGGTATTTGAGGGCAGCAGCTCTGCATGTAACAACACTCCATGACTAAACACAAGTCCAGTACGAGTCACTAGTTCTAGTTAGCAGAGTTCTTGAGAGGTCTTTTTAGTTAAAATACAGTATAAAAAGAAAAGAAGCTTAAAATACCAGCTTTCTAGATCAAACCAGACTGTGGGAGGATAAACACACAGCAAAATTGAAAAGTAGCATCAATACTTCATTCCCCTGCCTCTTCTTGTTACATGATAAGCCCCATGGGGGAAACTTCTGCTCCCACTCTTTGTTTGTAATTACATCCTGTTGTTGCTTTCAGCCTTTCAGTAGAAGTAATTGTCCTTGGGGTTCTTTGTTGTGGCTCCATCTGCTTTTCCACCATGTTCTAATTAGTAAGGAAAGAACCTTTCAAGCAGTTTAAAATTATTATCACACTCTCTGTAGCTGAGGGAGAAGTCTGTGACTAACTTGATGTCTTCAATAAAACAAAAGATGTAGAATATATTGTCAAAGGATTTTCTGTTGCTGCCAGAAGGAAAACAGAATATTCCCAATTTTTGTAAAACAGAAGGGTTTTTGCATACTTTTTACTCTTTAAATAAAGACACTTATACTCTGCTAATAATTACGTATTTCTTTTGTGTTTTGCTTTTTTTTTTGTAATTTTACATAAAACAATTATTTTCTATTTTTACTCTGATAAAGTATTTGTGCATAAAATGTCGATATAGTAAAATAAAAGTGTTACACAGCTAATTTGCCTTCTTAATTTTTCAGACATTTTTAATGTCTTTCAGGGACAAGCAGTCCAAAGATTAATACCTGCCCTTTATTCTCTTTTCTCATAAAGTCAGAAGCTCAGTACAGAAAGAAGGCAAACTCTGCTTATACTCTGAAGATGCATCTTCTTTGACTCAATATTTGGCTATGTGTTTCTACTTTTAAACTGTAACTCCATGTCCTTTATTTCTGTAGCAGCATTCTTTAACATCTTAATTGTAAATCTCAGAATGGTGCTTTGATTAAACAAATGATGAAAACTCAATAGTAGGACAGAGTGGAGCCTTGTGAAATGATTCAGTTTATGCTTTTCACAGTGTTTAAATCAGAAAGATTCATGTTGACCTGTAAACGTTGGGTTTTTTCATTCCTGCAGATGGCCCTATTTACTTCATGTGGCTCTGCTAGCAAAACTGTTAGTACTGTCCATGTCAGAAATAAGATAAAATTCTGATTATACTGCTCTTACCTTGTTTCTACTGAGACACAATTTAAAAATACTCTCATTATACCTCTGAACTCCTCCATCTGGACTGCCAAATTCAAGACTGAAGTATTTTGTCATCTTTAAACCTACCACATCATTTGATTCCAAAATGTTTATATTTAGCTTAGCAGCAACAACGTGAAATGGACTGAAAATACTGGTTTTCAGACTTTTCAGTAGCTTGTTGGACTTGATGATCTTAGAAGTCTTTTCCAACCTAAATGAAGGTACAATTTTAAAGTTCACTCACAAGTGTTCTGGTATCGTATTAATGGAGGACCTTTTATTTGGGTTTATAGCTAATAGTATATTTATCCCATGTGAATTTCTTTTGGGATTCCTATAATACAAAAATTGTTATTGAAACAGTGTAGGGAATTACAACTAACAGCTTACAATTTCCTTCTTAATCAAGATAAGCTGCTGTGGGACTCTACTGCCTGATCAAGAAACTGTTATAAGGTCCATTAACACAGGTTTGTGGGGAATATTTTTACTGACTGCACTGGGATGTCTTGTTCTTCAAGATCATACATATTCTTAAAGGTTGTGGGTTTAATATTGCTATATCAGGGCTGCTAAAATACATTTGGGTTGGTACTGTTCAATTTTTTTCCTTTGGAAAAGTAATTCTCAATATGAATTATGCTAAACAAAGAAATTAATTAAAGGAAAGGAATTAATGATTGACTGGTTTTGAGGGTTGTAACATGGAACCTCATGTGTTAGATACATTATTACTCCATTACATGCATCATTATTTCAGGATTGGAGCCCACAGAATCTAATCACACACCAAACTGAAATTTTACCATCTTGTACTTTTAGAGTATTGACATCTTACCCATTAATAACTTGGTTAAAAATGCTGAGGAGGGAGAAACAAATATTGAGGGTCTGATTTTAATTGAAATTGTCTTTTACTTGTGAAACTGGGCTTCTGAAAACAAAATGAAACGGTGCTATTGGCAGTTATATCAGAAGATGGGTCTGGAAGCCACAGAACAGTTCTCATGTACTTTGAAAAGACAGAGGAATCAGTTGTTGTGTTTGTGGTTTGTGGCACACAATGTCCATGTAACTTCTTTTTGTAGGTGGTGTCACTGTAACCTGTAGCTGTGATGGGAAAGAAAGAATCCAAAGAAGTAACTGATAATAGTTTTAAGCAATTTACTTGAGCAGCTACTTAATAAAAATGAAATAATTTTCAAAGAGAAGACAACTATCAACAAACTTGGAATCCTCATGTAAATAGCTCTTACCAGAAAAAGCTAAAACTCCCTGCACAGCATTAGTTTTTCATAGTCCAGCAGTTCTTGACTTACAAAACAACTACTGGACATCAGATAGTAAAAAAAAATCAGTTTATAGTAATTTTCATACTGCAGGAGTTGGAATAGTTACTCAGAAAGAGCAGAGACAATGCTTGTTTAGTTTAGCACAACTTTGAGGAGTGTGAAAACTTGTAGAAATGTTTCATTTTGTATAATGAATTGCTTTAAGTATTTTTTACTAGTGATCTAAATGAGCTGGTAGTAAGCCCACACTGTCCATCCATAATAGATTTGAAATCTTAAGACACTTCTTTTTTCTTACCTCTTGTGCCAGTTTGGCCAAAATTTAGCAATATATCCACTGAGAGAAAAACAGGTTACAACCACCCTTCCCCCCACCAGGTTCAAAGGGAAAGAAGAAATTTTCCTTGAAGGAAAGAGTGAAAGAGATAAAAACTATTTATTTAACAAACACACAGGAGAAGAATAATAATGTTAAATAATAAAATCTCTCACTGTGGAGAGGAACCTGGCAATATTTCAGAGTCCATCTGTAGGTGTGGTCCCTCCTCTGAGCTGGCGTGGGGGTGCCCCCTGCAGTGGGGAATTCTCCTGATGTGTTCTGATGTTGTTGGAACAGTCCAGAAGAGAAGAATGGAAAGACCAAAGTCCCAAGAAAACAAAATTCAGCTCTCTGTCTCACGCCAGAGAAAAAGGAAAAAAAAAAAAAAACCCAAAAAGCTGGCTGAAGAAACAGGCAGGGTGCTCACTCTGTGCTCCTGCAGCCAGGGAACACAGAGGAGTCTCTATCTCTGTGTCCTTGAGAAGTTGCTTTGAAAAGTTCATTTGGTTTGGTTTTTTTCCCTCCCCTCTCAAGTTCAGTTTAAAGGCACAGAAAAAGACACAAAATTAATTTTTTGGCATAGAGCCATGGTAGGGTATACACATCATAGAGTCACCCCAAGACACCTCTTCAAACTGGCTTTTAACCTAAATGTGTGAAATTAGCACTTAGGAGCTATATTTCTAGTCCTATGGGACCTACCTCTCAGAATTCACTAATCAAGGTAGAATACCCCCATCCCAGCAGACAAAATGCAAATTATATTATAAATGAGTATATCAATTACTGATTATAATGGAAGCAAACATGGATGGCACTAAAAAACTGTTTCTTAGAAGGTTTGTTTTTTATTTTAAATTCCTCCCAGTTAGGAAAAGGTAATCTAGGATGAAATAATGTGAGTTAGCTGCTTCCCCCTTCATCCTGGTGAGCTTTGGTTTTTCAATATTCTCATTTTCAAGGACTCTGCAGGAGCTGCTTCATAGGAACTGGTTTGCATAAACCTTCAGCTACATAAGGCAATGAGAAACCAGCGTGCTTTATACAAATCTCATCAGGGTGAAAGCTGGAAACTGCATAGAAAAAATGAGTCTGGAGGAGTGAGAATGCAAGAGCTGAGATTTAATGAGATTACTACACATTAATTAGACACCTGCAGGGTGCAGTTCTTTAAACTTCAGGGTTAGGATAGAAAAGCTACTAATTTTTTTCCTCCATGAAAGCAATGTTTTATTCCAGAAACTCAAAGCTGTGTTATTGCCACATCCTACGGCATGCCAGCCTGTTGGGCTTCACAGAAAGTGCCCCATGTCAAAATCTGTAATACCCACTTTGATGTCCCCAGTGAGAGCAGTGAGGGGAGGTTAGGGACAGTCAGGATACAAAACTCCCTGTGAAACTCGAGTCGTTCCTGGCCCTTGTCCTGTGAAAGAGCTGAGGGAGGCAGAACCAATGGGAAGCAGTTTGGCTAACAACTATAAATTAATAAGATGACCTGAACTGTACCCAAAAAGGAACTAGAAGCTGTAACAGGAGCTTGAACTTGTCCTCGGGCATAATTCACCAAGCCTAAAGTGAGATTTGTACAAATGAAAAGAAAAAAATCACCTGGGGGATAGATACAGAGTAGAGGAGTTTTTATGGAGAAATTTGTGTCTTTCTTGCTCAACCAATGGGTCAGTTACCTCTAAAGAGTTATGAGCACTAAACACAAGTTTTGTGAAACTGAGGAGCTGGGCCAGTGCAACCATGCCCAAATTAATGTGCCCAGCAGCTAGGAAAACAAAGCATAATTCAGCCTTTTTGCAGTGGGCAGCATGATGTTATAGACTGGCCATTTGCTGAACTTTGCTCAGCTGCAGAAGCAGTAAAAAAACAGGGAGCTGTTATTCCTGGGCCTGCTTGGGTCAGGATGGAAAAGCCTCAATTATTTTAGAAAACAGGTTTCAACAATTAGTTTAATGGCTACTCCTGTAACATTTTGTCAAAAGGAGGGTAGTTCTTCAAGGAGAGGCAGTAACCAGCCAGAGAACAGTACTGTACCCATAGCTGGTTTAGGATACTAAACTGGCATTAAACCAGAAATAGCAATATGAATTCATTTTACAAAAACCAGACATGTAGCAATAAAGTTTTGCCTCAGACCAGAAGGCAAACTAGACCATATTGCTAGGTACAAAGAGGATAGATGACCTTTGCCTGAGTGTTCTGGCAAGGTAATCAAGGGGCTTTGTCCGAGACTGGTTTGTGTTGAGGGACTGAACATGTCCTGACAGAAAAATGCTGTTGCAAGTTTATAAAAATACATAAATACATATATATACAGGGCAAGCGGTGTCCCTCCAAGTTTGCTTGGTCAGATGGTATTGTGTGCTTTGGACTTCACCATGCAGTAGAGAAAGCTGAAATAGGTGAGTGCTTTAATTTTTTATTTATTGTTAATACAGACCTGGCTGAAGAGAGCAAATGGAGGGAAGAAATAAAAACTTCTTCCTTCAAGATGCAAAGCTGCTCAGAAATGTCACCTGTCAGGCTGGAGGAGTTATTGAACAAACCACATATAAATGCAGGTAGAGCACTGACATTAGCTGAAGGTGCAGGCAAGCCAGCGGGAATGGAAACGAAGCCATCACAGAGAAACAAAAATGCAGGGAAGCAAAGAATCTCCTGACTCAGCCAAAGTAGCTCTGAGAAAAGCTCAGTGAGAGCTGGAGCTGCAGGTTGGGAGCAGCCTGGTGTGCCAAGGGACTGGGTCCTCTTGGCTCCTTCTCTTCCAAAGCCTCTCTAACTAAACCAGATGGTGTCAGAGTAGTACATGGTTTTATCCTCACCAGCTGCTGACCAAAGCAACTGGCATTGATTATCCCCTTGGGCCAGCAAGTAAATAGATAAATCCAGTTTTTCCTCTTATCATTTTCAACAGTGCACACGTCATCTCTCATTATCTGGGATTCAGTGAAGGGTTCTGAAAAACCTACCCTGATTAAACTTTGGACATGCTATGCAGAATTGTTTTCAATATCAGCTAACAGATATGTCATGTGAGCAGTGATCCTGGGGACCAGCTTCCAACAGGCTATTGTATTACAGTGTTATTCAATGAAGCATTTTAAATGACCCATTTAAGGATTTCGATCTTGAAACCTCTGTCTGCTGGGGAATCTTGTATTTCATTTTTTTAAACTGTATTTGGCCTTGTGATGACATAGCAGCTCTCACTAGAAATGCAAAGTGTAACGCTCTACACTTTTCTGTTGCTTGAGCTATTGATGACAATTTTATTTCAAGCAGGAACAAAATAAAAGTTTGTTCACTGCAGAGAAACTCACAAACTTCATTCCAGCTCAAATATGACTTTCACTAATAATTTGGGAATTACTGGAGCTATTTACTCCAGTAAGCACTTTGTTCCTTCCCTTTACTTATATCACCTTTGGAAGTCTTCAATGAAGTGGAAGTGCTGCAGGCAAAAGTGCTCCTTTTTCCTGACAATGGTCCCAGGGAGTGTGCTAGCTCAGCATCTGCCTTTTTGCCAAAGGGCATTGGTGCCAAAATAAGTCCAGGAGTCACTTTCTCCTGGGAAGCTCAGCTTTTTCCTTTCTTCTGAAAGACATGCTGTGTTTGCAGGCTGATTTTCAGGGGATATTTTCATCATCTTTTAAATTAGCTTGTGTCTAGAAAATGCATTTTTTCCCTATGACCTTCAGGGCAATCAGTTTTCTGTATGGAAAAGAGGCAAGCCTTCCCTTTGCAAGGCTTAACTTAGACAATGAAAAAATGCCTGTCATTTGCTGGAACTTCAAATCTTTAGTCATTAAACAAAATCTTAATTGAAACCCTGGTTGTAGTGGTTCAGCAAACCAATAATAGATGTAAGGGAAGCAAACATAGATATTACCAAGTAAGATCTCATACAGCTTCTTTCCCAAAAGATGAGCTCAGCTGTACCTATAGAGATTTTTGGCTAAAAAAACTTAACAAATAGTCTCCTGCCCGAAGGAAAAGAAACCTATTTTCAATGCTGATATGAGTCTTTGACAATTTCATTTCCTATCTTCCTCTTTGAGACAGATTTCTCCACCCACACCTATCACACATTCAGAAATACAATATGCGTTCTTTCTTGTCAAAAAAGTAATCTTGATATATTTCCTACTCATCTGTGTATTTTAGAATTGTCCATGGTGCTCTACAGCAATTCTTGATATATTTCAGAAAGAAATACAATTGTGCTTTATGCCTTGATCATATGAAACACATTAGGTTTTTGTGTAGTAATACATGTTGGCAGCCTGTGACAACAATTATTATAAACATGTGGTGACTCAGTGTTGTGTTGCAACTGCTTTGCCTTTTAATGAGGAGCCCGTAGTCTTAATAGTAAATTAAAATACAATTACTGTCACCAGAAGGACCAGGAAAAACACATTCCCAGCAACCAGCCCTTCAATATGACAGTTGTCACCTCTAGCCCCCACAAGAGTTAATGCTGAAGCTTCATTCCTGTATGACTAAAAGAGAAATCTCCACTGTGCCGAGCTCTGTCCCTCAGCTGCACTGCTGTGGTCCACTTCGCTCTTGCTCATTTCATCTATGAAGAATTTACAGTGACAAGAAATAACTAAAATACAACTTCATTGGGTATTAATCTCAGTAATGCCCTTGAAGAGGGAGGTAATTTCTTGCTTTCAGATTATGGAAGGTTTTCATTTTCTTAGGATTTTTGGATTACAGAAGAACTGAGGTGATTTTCTATGCACCATAGGGGGAACTTACTTTTGGGTGGAAAGAAACTTCTTAAAAAGAAGTCCTGCTCCACTACCAGCATTTCCCAGCTGATTTCACTTTGACAGTAGATTCAAGCACACCAGAGATCACCAGCACTCTATAAAATCCAGTGATGCTCCTGTGATAGATAGATGCTATAATATTGGCTTTCTGCAAATGTTGAGTGATGTTAAAGTAGGTTCTGTAATAGATATTATAAGAGTAGCTTTATTATAGATATATGCTATATGTATAATGTAGCTTTGTTATGAAGATGTAGTTTCTTTTTTAACAATAAGTGATATCTTTATTTCTGTCATTTTAACCTAAAGTTTAAGTATAAAAATGAAATAGTTATGCTTGTGAGCTGTCTGCTTGGTTGGATAACATCCAACCAACATGTGTTGAGGACCCCTGCTACTGACATGCCAACTATCAGCAACCACCATCGGCAGAGACCACGGACCAAAGCCCACTCTGGAGGTGATAATAAAAACAGACTAAAACCACAGGCAAGGAATGCGCATGCTCTAAAAAGGCGGACCCAAGGAGGGGCTAGGCTAAGCAGTTCCTGGAACATGCAAACTAGTTTGAAGAAAAGTTTAAATATGCATAATTGTTTATGAATATGTGATAGACTGATGTGTATGTAAAGGGAGTCTCTGAAGTAGCAGGTGTGCTCTTGGCTGAGCACCAAAAGCACCCAGCGCTGTGAATTTTGCTTTATTATCTTTGTCCCTTATTGTCCTTTATTAAACATTTGATTCCTAACAGGAGAGTGAACCTTGTTTTTCACACTCCTGAACATGTCTCCGGGTTGCAAGAGGGAGATGCCTTAACACACACAGCAGAGCTGAGGGCTGAGTATGGGCACCACTGGGCAGCTGAGCCCCACTGGGAGGGGGCAGAACTGGTGTGGGGAGGGGGCTGGTACAAGGACATATCCCAGCAGCCTGACAGCCCAGCCCTTCTGCAAGAAACAGAAGGCCTGGGGTTGCCATGGGGATTTGGCATCTCTGTAGGGGAAGCTTCTTGTTGTCCAGTTCTCAGTAGAACCACCAGCATCCCAAGTATATTACTGCCAGCCAAGAAATACATGAATATAATGCTCTAAAGGGTGTGGAGAAATTAAGTCCAGAATAGAGGAAATGGTGAATGTGCTCCAAGGCTTTGCACGTAGCTTGGTTGTTTTCCACATCAGAACAAGGCCCAGAAAAATCTAAGATAGCATGCAAATGCACAAAGAAGCTTTAAAAAAAAAACTGAAAAGGAAGTGAAAAGTATTTATAAAGTCAAAAGAAAAGAAGCAATTAAAAATGAGTAGGCTTAGCATGTGAGGGGTGCATAACAGAAGACTGCCAAGTCTCAAGATATTAAAAAATGGGAAAAAACTTCTTTATAGTCAGAACTCTTGTCAGAACTCCCTCTTACGTTACCAAAATGAGACCATGCCACATGGCAAAGCTCTCCGTTGACGAAAGACCCCTCGGGTTTTTTTCCTGTGAGAAAGATAGGTGTTAACTGCTTAACTGGGTGCCTACAAAGTGTCAAGGAGCTGCGGACCACAGTGACAGAGCACTCTGTTGGGGTTTTAGGAGTCGTCCTGTTTTATTTCTCTCTTAAAGAATTTTTCCCGTAGATGTTGCCAGGGCAACTAACTACTGGGTGCTTAAGAAAAACAAAAGAGCTGGCCACAGTAGGAGCGGTCCAAGGGACTACTCTCTTTCACCTGGGGATTGGGCACACCTGGGGCTGGCTGGTGTTCTCAGAGCTCAGACAGAGAGCTGCCATCGTGGTGGAAGGTTTTCATCAGCACTGCAAGCTTCTGGTTTTTGGCTGCCTTCTTTTCTACGGGAGAACCCCCGGGCTTCGCAAGCCCACCTTTCCCTGCCCTGCTGGGAGCCGGGCCGCGGCCGCCCTGCTCCTGTCATTGCTCGGAGCCTTCGCTACATCGTAGCCGGCACGCCCTGCCGGCCGAGACCTCCCGGGGCTCCTGCTGCAGCTCCAAAGTTTGATACATCTCCTCTGCCACCCGGGATCTGTGCTCATCCCTGCTGTTCCAGTCTAGTATTCTCGAGAGTCCGGCCGGGCACCGCGATTTGGCTGCCCAGGGGTTTGTGAAGCTTTCTGTCCATCCCTCCCGGCCCCTGAGCCGCCATTGCCGTGTGCTCCCCGAGCTCGCTCCGGAGCGCCCCCTGCAGCCGCAGGGGAACCATCGCACCTGCCCTGCTCACCGGGAGCCGCCAGCGCCCCTGCCGGCCTTGAGTGGAACTGCACCCAAGGGAAAGGGCCCGGCAGCTCAGATGGCCGGCACTGGGTTTGTGGCTCTGTTTGCTGTTACTGCCGTAGTTATTGTGGTTTGTTTGTGTTGTTTTTTATATATATATACACATACATATATATATATATTTGTAAAGAACTGTTATTCCTATCCCTCATATCTTTGCCTGAAAGCCTCTTAATTTCAAAATTATAGTAATTCGGAGGGAAGGGGGTTGCATTTTCCATTTCAGAGGAGGCTCCTGCCTTTCTTGACAGACACCTGTCTTTCAAACCAAGACACACTCTCAGGACCCCCAGTCTGAATTTGCAGGGGGTCTGGCACAACTATGCTGAGAAGTATCAGTAGCTCATTTGTTTTTACTGGGTTTTTCTTAATGCCACTTCACACAGTTTTGTCCCAAAGCCCAGCACAGAGCTTCCCATTTGCTGCTGCTGCACCTTCACTCTTCCAAAGCTGCCTGGTTGGGTTCCACCTTTCTGGGCAGATGAACATCTCTCCTCCTCCTTTCCACCACCTCCAGGTGCTGGCTGTGAGCACAGAGCTTTTGCCTTCCTTGCTGCAGGCAGGATGTGTCTCACTACCTGTACAGCAGTTAGTGAATTCAATTCATCAGTTCAAAATGGTTATTTTCAACCCAAGATTTTTCCAAGTATATGGAAATTACTCCTGTCCTTCCCAAATAAGCCACTTTGGTTGCCTGCTATGACACGCTCTGGAAACAGCTTGTCATGGTTTCTGAGCTTTGAGCTGAATTAGAATAACATGGTCACCTGAAGTAAGACTAAAAGCATCATTCTCCTCTCTTCCTTTGGGTAAAAGTGTCAGGCTGTAGCATTCTGTCACGGTTTGACATTGGTTAAAATGCCAGGCACCCACAAAAACTGTTCACTCACTCTCCTTTGCTCTAGTTGGGCAGAGGAGGGGGAAAAACGAAAGGCTCATGAGTTAAGGACTGTGAGAAAACACCTTAAGGGCAAAGTAGGTTCAAATTTAAAGCTATAAAGTAAATTTACTAATAACAGAGTCAGAGGAGGATAATGAGGAGTAAAATAAGCCTTTAAAACACCTTTCTCCCCTCCAGCCCTTCCCTCCTTTCCACTGACGGCGCAGGGACACAGGGTGTGGAGGGGGTTTTGGTCAGTTACCCAAGATATTTTTCAGTTCGTTCAGGGAGAGGAGTCTTTCCTCTGCTATGCCATGAGTCCCTCCCACAGGCAAAACAGTTTTCCCAGAACTGCTGTGGCATGGGTCCCTCATCCACGAGGTACAGATTTTAAGAACAGGCTGCTCTAGTTTGGAAGAAAGGGCTCTCTATCTCTGGAAGCAGGGGCCCTTTCTCTCTTTTCAGGTCTGTCACTCGATTCCAGCTTTTTCTGGCCTCCAGAAAAAGCTTTTTTTTTTTTTTTTTCTGGCTTCCATGCCCATTCCGGCATGGGCATTTCTCCCATTGGCTGCGACTGGATTTCTGCTTTCCCCATGGACTTCATGGATTACAGGAGGATAGTTTGTTTCACCATAGTCCTCATCACAGCTTGCAGAGGAATTTTGATTCTGATGTTTGGAGCACCTCCTCCCCTTCTTTCTTTTCACTGACCTTGGTGCCACCATGTTGTTTTTCTCCACATGTTCTCACTTCCTCTTCTTTCTCCAACTAGAAGAAAAATTGCTGCTCGTAGGTATCTCTGTCAACAAGTTTCATGAATTCAAAGATTCTTGTAGCACCTTGCAGCGCTGAGAAGTTGATCTTGTCTAGGTTCCATGTCGGGGAATCGCTCACCATGTTTCTGCTGCTGGCCACGTGGTCCCTGCCACCATTGCGCAGGCAGTCATGGTCGCCGCACCGGTGCCATTCAATGCCTCTCTTCATGCAGGGTGCTGAGAAGGGGAAGCTGCCACTGCCGCTCCTGCCTTTCTGTCTGCAGTGTGGCTGTCTAGGGGTGGCCAGACAGGCAAAGCTCGCAGTGGGCCACGCTGTGATAGCAGCAGCCATGGCAGCCGCATCACCATGCATGGTGCCGCGATGGCTCCCAGGGGTGGCGCCTCACCACCCCTGGGAAAAAACTGCCCTCATGCTGTTTTGATTTCCTTCTTAAATGTGTCATCGCAGAGGCGTTACCAGCCTCTTTAATTGGGCCAGCAGCATGTCCATCTTCAGAGCCATCAGAGATTGGCTCTGCCAGACACGGTGGAAGCTTCCTGCAGCTTCTCACAGAAGCTACTTCTGTGGCCTTCCCCTGCTACTAAAAACTGCCCAAATCAGCACACATTTGTAGCAGCAAACCATCAGCAGACAGGACTGCTCTCCCGGGCTTCCCATGTGATACAGCGGTGCATCAACAGCACCCTCCTCTCCATGATACTGATTTGTTCTTTGGCATTTTCAGTGGTGTGATTGAAGTACTTCCACGAATTAGTGTGGGGTGAAAGGGGGGGAGGGGGGGAAGCTGTGAAGCTATAGGGTCTATGTGCCTCCTGTGTCACAGAACGCTGCTCCCATGTATTTGCTGGAGAAGTACTCGGAATTCCCTGTGATCGTGGGTGTTTCTGCAGCTTTCTCTCTACTAACCTTGGGTTCTCTCAGTATCTTGCTGGTAAAATCCTGGGTGCATGTGCCTGACAAGATAGATGAAGGGTATATGATCTCTTAAGTGCATATAAATGTAACAGGGAAATTAATGGAAGATTGCAGTATCAATAATTTGAATGAAAAATTGGAACATCATCTTTAAAATTCCTACTCACTTGTGCATAATTCCAGCTAATGAGCTATGTCTAAAGATTTGTGATCTTTTCTCCTCCTCAAAAGCAGGGCCATTTTTATTAAAAAACCATTCCTGTTATGTTATGGCACAACTTGATGTTTTAGTGAATGAGGAGAGCAGGGGAACCCCTTGGGCTGCAGCTCCCACAGCAGCAGAGATGCCCTGGCCTGGCTGGGCTGCAGCTCCACTGGGCTGCATCTTCTGAGCAAGGCCAGACCCCTGCCAAGGGCATAGCCCTGCCACCTTCAGTGGCTCTGTTTTGAGGAGGCTGAGAAGGAACCACTCCCTGCTTTGCCCCTCTGCCCGCTTGCAGCCACAGAGCTGAGCAGGAGCACGAGCACCACCGGGTTTCACAGGGAGTATCCGCACACCTTGTGAGTCCCCATCACCAGGTCCCACACCAGCCAGCAGCACTGACTCAAATGCTGCCACCATTTTCAACATCTGGGTTTTGTGCTCACCTGGGAAGAGAAATTATGTATCCTGGCTACTGGGCTGTGCACTTGTGAGGCAGCAGGAACCCAACCTGGAGTCCCAGCAGGAAAACAGTGCCAGAGGACAATCAGAACTAGCAACAGTACATTGCAGAGTCTTTGGAAAATATGAGTGTGTTAATATGCTGTGCTTCACAGGAATGTTAGCCACGGCAATAAACTCATCTGGGTTAAAAATGGTAAGTTTTGCTGTTGGGACAGATATAGCAAAAAAATAAAGATTTCCATTTAGGAAAACATGCATAGCAATTATATATATAAACATAATATGTTATTACATTTTTCTAATATTTGCCTAGAATAGATGAATTGTTTAAAAAAATCCTCACAGTATATTTTGATATGTCTGCTTTCAGAATCAATTCAGTGTTGTGTCCCTGTGAACTGCTGTACGAACTCAGCAGAGATTGCATGGGGTCAGAAATATGCATCTGCATGTGACAAACCCTTCTCAGCTTGGGTTTGCCACCAGCAGCAATGTCCCTGGGATCAGCGCCAGAGAGGTGGCTCAGGGCTGCAGCGTTGAGGCACTCACAGCTCTTAGCCCTGATCCATATAACTTTCTCAGTTTACTGGAAGTGCAATTTATAAAGAGAAATGAAGGATCAGCCAACACCACTATGTGTCATTAGTATGTCACCACTGCCCACATCTCTGGAATGCCAGCAGCTTCTACAATTATACTTGAACTCCAGCAACTGGGCCAGTGGTGTTGCTTGACAACTGGAGGGAAGCCTTCTCACCTCCAGTTTCATGATGTGATAAATAGATGCAATAATGTTGGCTTTCTGCAAATGTTAAGATGAGTGATGTTAAAGTGGCTTTTGTAATAGATATTATAAGAATAGCTTTATAAATAGATATATACTATATGTATAATGTAGCTTCATTATGAAGATGTAGTTTCTTTTTTAACAGTAACTGATGTCTTTTCTTGTCGGGATTGGTGGGGTTTCAGGAACACAGAGATGTCACTTGGATGATTTATTTTTGCATTAGTCTCATGTTTATTGAAGGGTGTGACAGGGATTGGCCATAGCAGCAGTAGCAGAGGTAGCTGCAGCAAGCGCAGCTACTGAGGTAGCTTCAGATAGCAGCAGCAAACGTGCAGATGCCAGGGCAACTGCACCAGCAGTAGTTGTTACTTTTTTCTTACAAAGCCTTCTATACTTTTTCAAGCCAATAAGCAAATGCCACAAAGCTTGCTGACACATCTGTACCAATCATCATTGTACAATTTACCGCAATGCGCATTTTCTTAATCAATCACTACATTGTTATTAAGGCCTATGGTGCAGGTTTATATTGCTACATGTTAACTTTCTAAGAAGTTTCATTATAAGGCTTATTGTTAAACTTAAAATTCTTAACTCTTTTACTTATCACTATTATTTCTTACATAAAGCATGTTCTTACTTATTAAAAATACATCTTTACTTTTATAAAGCAAACTTATTTTAAAACTACAAAACTGTAAAGCTACGTTTTCACTTTAAGCTGTAAAAGCAAAGCTCACTTCTCTAGCTCAGGCAGCTTCTGCCAAGGTCTCAAATCGAAACATGTATCCATTTCTATCTGCTCGAGAACAATGCTGTTTATGTACTCTGTCTGCACCTGCGAACTCTCTGCAGCTCCATTTCCCACATTTTCTGTCATTTTAACCTAAGTTTAAACATAATAGTAAAATAGCTATGCTTGTGAGCTGTCTGCTTGGTTGGATAACAGCCAACCAACATGTATTGAGGACCCCTGCTACTGACATGCCAACTATCAGCAACCACCATCGGCAGAGACCACGGACCAAAGCCCACTCTGGAGGTGATAATAAAAACAGACTAAAACCACAGGCAAGGAATGCGCATGCTCTAAAAAGGCGGACCCAAGGAGGGGCTAGGCTAAGCAGTTCCTGGAACATGCAAACTAGTTTGAAGAAAAGTTTAAATATGCATAATTGTTTATGAATATGTGATAGACTGATGTGTATGTAAAGGGAGTCTCTGAAGTAGCAGGTGTGCTCTTGGCTGAGCGCCAAAAGCACCCAGCGCTGTGAATTTTGCTTTATTATCTTTGTCCCTTATTGTCCTTTATTAACCGTTTAATTCCTAACAGGAGAGTGAACCTTGTTTTTCACAACTGGGGACTCGTCTGGGATCAGCACCTCGCCTCCGAGACCCTGGGAGATCCTGAGCAGGGGAGGTGTGCCCCGCCGAGTTCGGCGGTCCTGCTCTGCTTCTTCCAGTGTGAATCGGTGGTTGCAGGTCGGCAGCCCGTGGACAAGAAAGGGACAAATAAAGCAAAAGAAAGGGAAAAAGAGGCTCCCTAAGAAACCGCGGCAGCTAAAGCCCCGCAACTCTCGTGCACGAAAACCCGGACAAGAAAAAGGGATTGTGAGTACTTCCGGGGGGGGGGGCGGGTACGGGGGGCTTGACTGGTGTGTGAATGAGACGCGGGCTGGTTACCCCAGACCTGCGAAGCGAGTGCGGAGTCTCTGAGAGCTGCGGTTCTGACTTTTCGCGAGAAAAACGGCCAGCGAGGAGACGAAGTGAAAGATCAAAGGAGTGAAAGTTCCCCTTGGGGTGACTGGGACTGGGTCTCAGGGAGGGGTTGGACCCCTAGGAAAAGGGAGCAAAGGGTTTCCTGGCACAATCCACTAGAAAACAGGGGACGAAAGGTGAGGGTACCTGAAAGATTGACAGATTGAGGGTTAGAACACACAAAGGCTAAAAAGTGTGAATACTATACCCAAGAGAATCTGGGGTTGGCCAACGGCATTTGGGATTTTTATCCTTTTTTCCCATAGGTAAATATTGACAAAGTGATTTTATCATTGTGTTGTCTTGTTATGAGTGAGAAAAAAAAAAGAGTGAGACAGAATAAAAGTGAATGAGTGAGTAAGAGTGAATGGAAGCATATGTAATATAAATTGTTGACTTAAAAATTGACTTTAATATCTGGAGGGAGGTAAATTATGACATATTAGTATATTTGAAAAAAAAAAAAAAAAAAAAGGGGAAAGGTTTTCTGTGAGAGAAGGGTGGTGTTTAAGCTACCAGAGGGGTGGGTTAGAGAATATGGGACAGAAAAACAGTAAGCTGGAAGGGAGTAAAAGGGTGCCAGAAGACATACCACAAGAAAGTCCTCTGGGAATTAAGTTAGCCAACTGGAATAGTGATCCTTGTACAAAGGAAAAAGATAAAATAAAGATGATTCGGTACTGTATGATAGAATGGACAAAAAAGGAAATAAGACCCCACCATGTCTATTGGCCTAGGTACGGGTCTTCTGAAGCTTGAATTTGTCAAGCCTTAAATACATTTGTAAATTCAAAGGAACATATTGATTTGGAAGAAAAGGAATATGCCTCTTGTTGGACAGGAGACATAGAACCTCTAGGATTAAAAGTCTTTAAAATATCAGAGACCCCGGAGACGGAGTGAGCAAAAGAAAAAGAAAAGGGTTGGGACTCCCTGGAAGTATTATCACCCCCATACTATACCGCACCGGCTGTGGCCTCCGCTCCTGCCCCTGCCCCTGCCCCACACGCACCGGCTGTGCCCGCGCCAGCTGTGGCTCTGCCCAGCCCGGGTGCCTCCGCTCCTGCCCCTGCTGTGGCTCTGCCCAGCCCGGGTGCCTCCGCTCCTGCCCCTGCCCCACACATACCGGCTGTGCCCACGCCGGCTGTGGCTCCAGCCAACTCCGGTGTCTGTGTCTCCCTCCCTGCTCCGTGCACGCCAACAGCCCCTCCACCGCTGGCGGATCCGGCCTCGTTGCTGACTCCCGCCCCTCCCCCCCTAGGGGCTCCGGCTTTACTGCCGGCTTCAGTGGTTCCAATGTGTCCCCCTCTCAGCGAAGGAGCACCATACCAAAATACTAGGAGAAATTCAGCTAAAACTCAGGGACAGTTCGATAATTTCTCTCCTGCCACTACTCCAAAACAAAGAAGAAAGGCCTCTTCTAAAGTAATAATGGTTAAGAAACAGAAAGGTTGGGATCAAGGGATCAAGTTATTCCCATTACGAGAAGTGCCGATGGGAGGGGTGCAGGGGGGGGACAGGATTTGTAAATGTTCCTTTAACTTCTACAGAAGTCAGGAATTTTAAATAGGAAATTAAAGGATTATTAGAAGATCCCATAGGTACGGCAGAACAATTGAACCAATTTTTAGGTCCAAATATTTTTACTTGGGAAGAAATGCAGTCCATAATGAATATTATATTTTCCCAAAAAGAGTGGCAAATGATAAAAGCTGCTAGAATGAGGATTTGGGAAAGAGAGAATCAACAAGGCCCACCTGGAAACCAGAAAATGCCAATAGCACCTCCTAATTAGAACCATAATGAAGAGGTGGGGCAGGCACATATGAATGATTATCATAATCTGATAATCAAAGGAATAAAAGAGGCAGCACCCCGGGGACAGAGTGTCAGCAAGGCTTTTAATGGGCAACAAGGGAAGGAGGAGACACCAACGGAGTGGTTAGAGAGACTCCAAAACAATATGAAACAGTACTCCGGAATTGACCCTGAGAGCATAGCTAGGCAAGCTCTACTGAGAGTTAACTTTGTCACCCACGCTTGGCCAGATATTAAAAAAAAGCTGGAAAAAATAGATGATTAGCATGAGCGGGCATTAAATGAATTATTAAGGGAAGCTCAAAAGGTTTATGTACGGAGAGATAAAGAAAAAGCCAAAATAAAAGCAAAAATTATGATAGACACTATGCGAGAAAATAACTCCCAGAAGAACCTGAAACCCCCAAATACCACCCCCAGAAATTCGGGTTTCAGAAAAAGAGAAAAGGAAAAACACAGAATTACAGCACAATTAAAACCTCAGGAGCAAATGACAAATGTCTGCTTTTATTGTGGGAAAGGGGGACACTGTAAGAGGGAATGCCCTCATCTGAGAAAAAACCTGAGAATATTTCAGGAGATACACTCAAAAGAAGAATAGGGAGGTCATGGGCTCTATTTTCTAGGGGACAAATACCATCTAGAGCCTTTGATAACTTTAAAAGTGGGCCCCCAGGAGGAGGTATTCGAATTTATAGTTAATACAGGAGCAGAGAGAACTTGTGTAGTAAATATTCCAAAAGGGTGTGATGTGAGTAATGACACTGTAAAAGTAACAGGAGCAAAGGGAGAAGGGTTTCAGGTTCCCGTCATTAAAAATGTGGTGATTAAAGGGGAAACCAGAATAAGGATGGGAGATGTTTTATTAGTTCCTAGAGCAGGTTGCAACTTATTGGGGAGGGACTTGCAGGTACAGTTAAGAATAGGGGTCATACCAGAAGAAGGGAAGATAACAGCTAAAGTGTTAAAACTTGGCCAAGAAGATGAAGAAAAAATTAACAAAGAAGTCTGGGCTGGGGAAGGAAATAGGGGAGGATTAAATATTGACCCCATAAGGGTCACAATTAAGGGAGAAAAATGTCCCATACGTGTACGTCAGTACCCCATATCCTTAAAAGGAAGAGAAGGCTTAAAGCCGGTAATTGTAGAATTAATAAAAGATGGGACATTAGAACCTTGTATGTCTCCTCATAATACCCCTATTCTCCCAGTTAAAAAATCTGATGGGACATATAGATTGGTCCAAGACTTAAGGGAAGTTAACAGGAGAACCCGTACCCGTTACCCAGTAGTACCCAACCCCTACACCCTGTTAAGTAAAGTCCCACCTCAGCATCAATGGTTTAGTGTTGTGGATCTTAAGGATACCTTTTGGTCTTGCCCGTTGGCAGAGGATAGTCAAAATATTTTTGCTTTTGAATGGGAGGATCCAAGTACTGGAAGAAAGCAGCAATTAAGATGGACAAAGTTACCACAAGGGTTTACTGAGTCTCCAAACTTATTTGGGCAAGCTTTAAAAGGAATATTGCAGACCTTCCCCACACCTCCTGGAATACAAATTATCCAATATGTAAATGACCTTTTATTATCAGGAGAAGCTGAAGCTGAAACTGAAGTTAGGGAGGCTACCATAAAACTATTAAATTTTCTTGGGGAAAAGGGATTAAGGGTGTCAAAAGGGAAACTACAATTTGCAGAATCAAAAATCAAGTATCTTGGTCATTTAATAAGTAAAGATAACCGAAAACTTAATCCTGAGAGGATTGCAGGGATTTTATCCCTTCCTCCTCCTTCTTCAAAGAAGGAAGTTAGAAGGCTGCTTAGATTATTGGGGTATTGTAGATTATGAATTAAAGGGTATTCGCAGACAGTAAAATTTCTATACAAAAAATTGACAGAGGGGGACAATATAAAGTGAACCAGAGAAGATAATAATAAATTAAAAGAACTGAAGTTAAAATTAGCTTCAGTACCAGCTCTAAGCTTACCTTCACTAAAAAACCCTTTCACCTGTATGTAAATATGAAAAATGAAGTAGCTCATGAAGTTTTGGCCCAAGAATGGGGAGGGGTGAAAAGGCCAGTGGCTTATTTGTCTAAATTGCTGGATCCAGTGAGCCATGGCTGGCCAGTATGTATTCAATCTATAGCAGCTACGGCTATTCTGGTAGAAGAGAGCCGTAAACTTACTTCTGGCAGTAAACTAATTGTGGGTACACCTCATGCAGTCCGAAATGTGCTAAATCAAAAAGCTAAAAAATGGTTAACAGATTCCAGGATGTTAAAATATGAAGCAATTCTAATAAATAGTGGTGATTTGACACTAGAAGTAAATAAAAGTTTGAACCCAGCTCAATTTTTATATGAAGAACCAAAGAGTGACTTAACACATAATTGTCTGGAAATTATACAATACCAAACTAAAATTCGGGAAGATCTAGCAGAACAGACCCTCCCAGAAGGAAAGAAAATATATGTTAATGGTTCATCTAGGTGCTTACAAGGAAAAAGGATGTCAGGATATGCTTTAATTAATGGGGAAAATATGCAGACCATCAAAAAAGGAAAATTACCATCAAATTGGTCAGCTCAGTCTTGTGAATTATATGCTCTAAAAAGAGCACTGGAATATTTAGCACACAAGAAAGGAACTATATATACTAATTCAAAGTATGCCTTTGAGGTAGTACACACCTTTGAAAAAATTTGGGAAGAAAGAAGGTTACTTAATTCAAAGGGAAAGGGACTGGTACATGAGGGACTCATTTTAAAGGTTTTAAAGGCATTAAAATTGCCTGAAGAAATAACTGTAGTACATGTTAAAGGACACCAAAAGGGAATGACCACAGAAATAAGAGGGAATAACTTGACAGATCAAGAGGCTAAAGATGCAGCTGAGAATGGGGTCACGAGGGTTATGTTAATTTTAACCCCGGATAAGGGAGGATTAGAAGTTCCAAAATTTAGTGAAAAAGAAGAAAAAGAATTAAACAAGATAGGGGGAAAGCAAGATCAATCTGGAAAACGGAGACTCCCTGATGAAAGGCAGTTACTTAATAAACCACTTAGTAGAAAAATATTAGAAGACATGCATCAAAAAACTCATTGGGGTACTCAAGCCCTGTGTGATCACTTTCTAAGAAATTATGGTTGCATTGGGATTTTTAGATTGGCAAAACAAGTAACTGAAAAATGTATAACTTGCCAAAAAGTAAATAAAAAGGTAATGAGAAAAACAACACTAGGAGGCCGTGAGCTAGTTCTGCGACCATTTCAGAGTATCCAGGTGGACTTTACTGAACTTCCCCAAGTACAGAGATGGAGGTTTTTATTAGTAATAATAAACCATTTAACTCATTGAGTAGAGGCTGTTCCCACTGTCAAAGCTACAGCTAATATAGTGTGTAAAACCCTTTTAGAACAAATTATTCCCAGGTATGGGATGGTTAATAAAATAAACTCAGACAGGGGAACCCATTTGACATCAAAGGTTTTACATCAAACAACTGAAGCCTTGGGAATAAAATAGGAACTACATACCCCATAGCATCCACAAAATTCGGGCCGGGTAAAAAGGATGAACCAGACTTTAAAGAGAACTTTAACAAAACTAATGGTTAAAACACAAATGTCATGAATAAAATGTTTACCTTTGACCCTGTTAAGAGTCCGAACACAACCCAGGTCAGACCTGGGAGTGTCACCCTATGAGATGGTGTTTAAATTACCCTTCCTGACCACCCAACATGAAAATGCCACTTATGAAGTAGGGGAAATGGGTGTTAAAAAATATGTCACCACAACTGCAAAAACGTTGGAAAATTTGAGAATGAGAGGGATAATCCCTCAAACCACACCTTTAGACTTTAAAATCCATAATATCCATCCAGGGGAATGAGTACTAGTAAAAACATGGAAAAAGCAATCTTTAACTCCACAATGGGAAGATCCTTTTCAGGTACTACTGACAACTAAGGCAGCGATCCGAACCAGGGAAAGAGGGCGAATGCACGCCAGCAGAATAAAAGGACCAGTGGAAGAACTGAAGGAATGGACTATAACATCTAAGCCAGGTAATACCAAATTGACTTTTAAACGAGGACTAGATGATAGTAAATGCACCAAGAATCATACCTAACTGGGAAATAAGACCGAGCTTATATCAGGTGTCATCTAAAACAAATTTTGAGGAACCTCCAACACCCCCTTGGGAAAGAACACTCCCACGCCACACCGGAAAATCAGGACTGTTTCTGTAAAAATCCTCATGTTTTTAACCTTAGCCTGTGTCCTGTATAAAAAGACTGTATCCTAATCTCGAAATATCACAACATTTCTCATGCTAGCTGGCTTAAATGTAACTACATAAATTGTAAAAATTAGCACTGCAATCCACAAAAACTGCACACTCATAATAAAGAGTGTTTAATAACAAATTTAGTCCCTGAATAATAATTTTGCCCTGTGGATGGGAATTACTAGCGCCTGTTAAGTGGGAGGTACCTGAAGACAGTGCCAAAATGATTCCTCTGAAAAAGAGCAAAGGAGGTAACAAGAAAATAGAGGGCAAGACCGAACTGGCCACTATAACTCGCCACCGAGAAGATCATATACACCTGCTGTGGGTAGCAACCCCATAGGCATGGGAGGTGGGGGTATAAGCCATACCTCTAGTATTCCTCCTTCTCATTCTTTAGCTTTCCCCTTCTGGGATAGCAAAATCATGTCGCCAATGCTACCGAAAGCTTTACATGGAAAGGAACCAAGGTTCCTTTTTTATTACACACACCCACATCAACAGTCGCTGTTATAACCCATCCAAACTAGGCACCTGTACGCAAAATGAGAAGAAATACTGGATTGCAGAAAACTTGGGAAGAAATAATAATAGGTGGAGAAATGAATGTCCAAAAGGGGAAAAGTGGGTCTGTTTCACATCTACCTTTAAAAGTAGGGTCCAAGATTTAGTAAAAGAACAAGTAGTAAATGAAAAGGCTAAGATAACACAGCAATCTAATTCTGTGTTAACCCCACGCCAAGATTTATACACAAAACTTAAACAACAATTAGAAAAGGAAATCGATATCTCGAGATTTGGAAAAAACCTGTTTGTGGAATTGGGGGAAAGAATAAATAAGGAACTAAACGTAACCAACTGTTGGATCTGTGGAGGGGCCTTAATGACAGAGAAATAGCCATGGAAGGGCAGTAGCTTAGGTCCGGTTGAACTCCTTAAATGAAACCGGACAAATATAAGAGGGGAAAGCTGACCAGAAGGGTGGATTCTAAGTTCAGCAGTAATAGGAGAAGAATGTCTCTAGCGCACCGGGAAGAATTT
This sequence comes from Monarcha castaneiventris obscurior, assembly GCA_026261815.1. NCBI lineage: Eukaryota > Metazoa > Chordata > Aves > Passeriformes > Monarchidae > Monarcha > Monarcha castaneiventris. The sequence goes on from JAMPIT010000575.1 coordinate 15,263,126, forward strand.
TCTTAGCGAAGTAAGAAATACTCGCTGTAAAAGGTATAAAGCTAATAATGAAACTTCCATATGGTGAATCCCAGAAAACCAACTCTGTATTGGACCCAGAGAAAGACAGAAGGGAAAAATTGCAAGTATAATAATGAAACCAAACTTTTTCAATGTAATGACACAGGCAAGAATCCTTATTTTAGGATCCCAGAAATATCAAAATTTTAAGTGAATATAAATCAACAGAAAAAAGATTATTGGAAAGCACCAGATGGCTTATTTTAGATATGTGGAAAAAGAGCATACCCAAAACTCCCCCCCGATAGAAAGGAAGTTGTACTCTGGGGATCATACAGCCAAGATTTTTCCTTTTACCGGGATCAGATGGAGATCAATTAGGAGTACCAGTTTATAAGGACCTGAAAAGAAAAAAGAAGGAATTAATTAGGGGATATCAAAAATGGGGAGATGAAGAATGGCCCCCTGAACGCATACTGGAAACATATGGGCCAGCCACCTGGGCACAAGATGGGAGTTGGGGATATTGAACCCTGATTTTTATGCTGAGTCGTATTATAATATCGTATTATATTCCACGAAGTTGTGGAAATAATCACGAACAAGACTGCCCAAGCACTAAAATTAACATCAAGTCAACAAAGCCAAACCCAAGCTGCAGTGTATCAAAACAGGTTGGCTTTGAACTATTAATTAGCTGAAGAAGGGGGTGTCTGTGAAAAATTTAATACATCAAATTGTTGTCTGAAAATAGATGACAATGGGAATGCTGTCCTAAATATAGCCAAAAATATCAGAAAAATAGCCCATGTACCGGTCCAAAAATGGGAATCAATGTTAAAGGCTAGCTGGTGAGATAACATATTGGGAATAAAATGGTGGAAGAAGCTAGGCTTCTTCCTTTTATGCGCTACAGTGGGTTTAATATTCCTTCCTTGCTTAATCCCCTGCTTCATTCGGCTAATCACCAGCGTAGTCCAAGGTATGCAAGTAGTCACGATGCCTATGGACCCCAAATTAGCTACATCTGGAACGGCACAAAAGATAATGGTGTTAAGGAAACAAAACAATATAAAAGATCCCTTCGAAGAAGCAAAATTAATCTGTGAAAAAAATGAGCAAATAATAAAAGTCAGGAAACAAGAATTATTGCCAAAGCCCAATGATTTGTAGAAAATAAAAAAGGGTGGATTTTGATAAATAGATGCTATAATATTGGCTTTCTGCAAATGTTAAGATGAGTGATGTTAAAGTAGCTTTTGCAATATTATAAGAATAGCTTTATAAATAGATATATACTATATGTATAATGTAGCTTTATTATGAAGATGTAGTTTCTTTTTTAACAATAACTGATGTCTTTTCTGTCATTTTAACCTAAAGTTTAACCATAATAGTAAAATAGCTATGCTTGTGAGCTGTCTGCTTGGTTGGATAACAGCCAACCAACATGTGTTGAGGACCCCTGCTACTGACATGCCAACTATCAGCAACCACCATCGGCAGAGACCACGGACCAAAGCCCACTCTGGAGGTGATAATAAAAACAGACTAAAACCACAGGCAAGGAATGCGCATGCTCTAAAAAGGCGGACCCAAGGAGGGGCTAGGCTAAGCAGTTCCTGGAACATGCAAGCTAGTTTGAAGAAAAGTTTAAATATGCATAATTGTTTATGAATATGTGATAGACTGATGTGTATGTAAAGGGAGTCTCTGAAGTAGCAGGTGTGCTCTTGGCTGAGCGCCAAAAGCACCCAGCGCTGTGAATTTTGCTTTATTATCTTTGTCCCTTATTGTCCTTTATTAACCGTTTAATTCCTAACAGGAGAGTGAACCTCGTTTTTCACAATGAGAACTGGTAGGTGGCTTCTCCCAGTGTGTTGGCACCAAGTCCTTCTCTCACACTGCATTGGAGCGTGCCATGCTGTCACATGGACAGTAATAGGAATAAAAAAACATCCTTCTCTCCTTAGATGCCTTCTTCTTCCCTCTGCCGCCCCCTACCCACACCACCCCCCCCCCCCCCCCATTTTAAACTCAGGCTAATTTTCATTGTTGTGAAATGTCACTGTGATGATGCTGGAGCCTACAATTCAGTAGCCAGCAGCAGCCACTTTGTGCATTCAGAGTCAGAGCAGGAGGCTGGGTTGGTAGGTGCCTTGAGAGAAATTTAAATGGGATGGCTATTTGCAGAGATTGATTCACTGAGGTGCCTCAATAGGCAGTAATTTAGACACACAGGAGTCTAACATTTTGTAACCATTATTTTTTAATGAGACAGAAAGTCCCCCTCTTCCTTCAAGCACCGTATTAGTCCTCAGTCTGTTAAAATGATGGTATTTTTTATTTTCAGAGGCTTCCTACCAGTGTCTGCAATCACAGTGAACCTCAAGACAGCACATCATGGGTTTTCAAGGATCTCAAGACAAGCAAACCCAAACAGATGACTGTGTGCACAACTTACACTGCTGCTTCCCACTTGGCTCATGCCAGAGCCCTGCTCCAGTCTCCAATGTCAAACACCACCAAGAGACTGAGCCCATGGCATGGAAAAACTGATACTCAGATGAGTTCCCACAGCATATGTAGGCTTGAGCTGCTGGTGTCAAGGTGAAGCTTATTCCTGTTCGACTCTGAGTGGGCAGAGGCAGCCACTACGGCAGTAGGGTGGCGTGAAACACCAGCCTCCTGGTGATTAAAAAATAGTGTACTACAGTAGTCATTATAGCTACCTATACTGTGTAGTAACTTGTTTTGATGAAGAACTTTTAGGTTAATAATAATAATTATCATGATAATTTTAAATAATTTATTTTCTTTATATAAACATACTTGGGTTGCCATCCTTAGTCCTGTGGAACAAAGACGTATAAAGGTTCAAGTGCATCCATATAATCCTTTTGACCAAGTCTGGGACTAGAATTGGATCCAGCTGCAACCAGGTTCCTCTCTAAGGACTTTAACAAGCAAGGGAGCACCTTGTGACTCAACAGGAGGTTCTCCCTGATAAAACTGTCTGAAGCTCCCATTCTACCCACAACAATAACAACCCTACTGAGCCCTAAAAGCAAAAGCAATATCCAGGCAAGGCTATCCTGTTTTCCTACAAGTCTATTATTTCTGACAAGTTTGATGTATGGATGAAAGTCAGCGAGTCCCTGAAGCCTTCTGAGCCTTCACCTGCCTATGCTAAAAATGGAAACCCAAATATTTTGTCTTAGCAACTTACTGCCATATGCCTGAGTAGAGGCTGCTCAGCAAAATCTTTGCTCTTGACGCCTCCTAAAGGACATTGGGATAGCCTGATCCTTTCATCTTTTGTCTTGAGAGTAAAAAGAAGCTAAAAGCATAATGAAATACTCTCCCACACACACAAGCTGCCCATGTAATAATAATTATGTTGTGATATCTGCTTTGAAATTTGTTTATATTAGTGAAAAGAAAGATACGAATTATTTAGATATAAAGGTTTGTAACCAAGATTAAATGAGCATTGACTGAATAATGTTTAAAAGATGGTAAATCACATGAAAACAGGACAATAAATACAGGTTGCCACAGAAATGACTCCTAACAACATTTCCTCCAATTCATATAGGAGAGCCATGGTCTCAGGCAGCAGCCTGGAAATGTGTGGCCAGGGAGCATTTCTGCAGACTGCAAATAGAGCAGGTTTTCAGGCAGTGCCAAGACTGATGGATGAAGTGACCTCAGCCTAAGAGGGAACTCTGCATGAGGGCAATGCAGATGCCCTTGGGCTGCTTCTGTGACTGGGAGCTCTGTGAAAGCTCTGTCCTGCCTTCACACATATCTGCCAGCCCCACTAGAAGGCATGTGAGCATATGGAAATATCAGGAGTGTTTTTTCCATATCTACCTCTCATTACAAGCATCAAGGAGAGAAAATCAGTAGTTTTATAAATAGATGCCATCAGAAATCTGTCGACCAAAGTGATGCACAGATGACTGAACTTGCCTGGCTATTCCTTTTCTCTTTTCTCCTCACTCTGATGTGAAACTTGGCAGCTACATGGGTCACCTTGATGATGTACAAATGAGCCTTGGCTTGAACTCTGAATTACTATTTAATCCCCTCCTGGCACTATGCATGGAATTTGACCGAAGGCATTAACAAGTTGGTAGTGAAAATAACAGTCTCAAGTGGGTGTTTGTTTGATTAGTAAAATTGCAACACAGTTTATTACAACTGCTCTTTTCTGGTCAGGAAAGCCCCACTCCGTATCAGAAAATCAACGTTTTGATGCAACAGGTGAAGGACCACTGTGCACTGCCAGACCTTACCAAAAGGAACTAATGCCTGATGTTAACACAACCACTTGTCTTCCCGTGTGTGTGACCTCCAAAGTCCCCTACAGTTATTAAGATCCAGTGCAGTTTTTTCTCAAGTGTGCATTTTAAATTCAAGTGGGTATTATGGACTTCTTGTGAAACAGATGGATTCCACATGCTTTCTTGGCTGTGGAAACATCTGAAGCACAAAAGGGCCTGCTAAATAAACCTCGTTATATTACTGAGCCCCCTCCAGCTCTGTGGCACATACACATGCACACACAGACACAGGGATAGCTTCAGTAATATTAAGCTGATGGCAAAGAGTTGGGAAGGGTCCCTGCATAGATTTCCCCAGAAAGCAGTTTATTGCTACAACCCGTGACGGTTTCTAGGCAAAATGACCCAGATCATGGGACAACTAAGGCTTAAGTATGGGGGTGTGGCTAACACCAAGAGGCAACCGGGGAAGCAGAACTGGGGTACATTACCATAACCGAACAAGGCATGCTGGAAGAGGCTTCTTTCCCTTACCATGACCACTAAGTCCTTGGCACCAGAGACTGTCTTAACAAGAGCTCTCTCTGTCCCTTGTACCACCGGGCAGCTGGCCACCACATCGTTATACATCTGATATTTATTCAGGCCTGTACAGAGCGACAGACATTTTATTCCTCTTTTTTCTGAGTTAGAGGATAAAAGGACATGACCAAAAAGCAAAAAATAAATTTTTCCATGTCAGCAGAAAAAGTCAGAACTTTTGGTCATAGTTAGGTTTTGCTAACAGAAGTTTTATTTTCTGAAAAAAATACATGGATTTGGGCATCTTGTCTTTCCCAATTACATCTCTTTTTTGTTTTCCAAAAATGGAAATAGTTTACCAAGAAAACCTTGATCTTGACTTCTCAGTGGTTTTTGTCACCTCTTGGGGGTGGTCTAAGATAAGGGTAAATATGGAGCATCCCTTGGAGAAGGAGTGCATGTGGTGTGCACCACACAACCGATCAGGGGTCCCCTGCAGCCATAGGAAATACCATGCCAGAGCAGGTAAGTATTTCCTGCAGGATTGCAGCCCATGGAGAGCCCACACTGGAACAGGGAGAAACTATACAGAGAAAAGTGTGGCAAAATGAAGCCATTAAGGACTGGTCACAGCCTCCCGTTCCCTATTCCCCTCCACCGCTTGGGGTGGGGAGAGGGAGGAGGGAGAGGAGTTGGGGATTGTCTGGTTTGAAAGACAGGTGTCTGCCAAAGAAGGCAGGAGCCTCCTCTGAAATGGAAAATGCAACCCCCTTCCCTCCAAATTATTATAATTTTGAAATTCAGGGGCTTTCAGGCAAAGATATGAGGAGCAAGAACAGTTCTTTTTATATATATATATATATATATATATATATGTGTGTGTGTGTGTGTATATATATATGTATGTATGTATGTATAACAAGGCAAACAAGCAACAATAACTATGGCAGTAACAGCAAACAGAGCCACAAACCCAGTGCCGGCCTTCTTGGCTGCCGGGCCCTTTCCCTTGGGTGCAGTTCCGCTCAAGGCCGGCAGGGGCGCTGGCGGCTCCCGGTGAGCAGGGCGGGTGCGATGGTTCCCCCGCGGCTGCAGGGGGCGCTCCGGAGCGAGCTCAGGGAGCACACGGCAATGGCGACTCGGGGTACCGGGAGAGATGGAAAAAACCTTCACAAACCCCTGGGCAGCTGAATCCCGGTGCCCAGGCGGACCTTCGGGAATAGCAGGCTGGAACAGCAGATACGAGCACAGATCCCGGGTGGCAGATGAGATGTATCAAGCTCCGGACCTGCGACGGGAACCCCGGGGGGTCTCGGCGATGAGGACGTGCAGGCTACAGTGTAGCGAAGGCTCGAAGCAACAGCGGGGGCAGAGCGGCCGTGGCCTGGCTCCCAGAGGGGCAGGGAAAGGTGGGCTTGGGATCCTGGGGTTTGTCCCTGAGGCACCCAAGCGGATAATGTAAAGGTCCCTCTTTAGTAAGGCAGGGTGTTAGGGTTCCAGTGCAACAGCCGCTTCAGTGAGCAAGCTCCACTCACGGTAGCAGGAAGGCAGCTGAAAGCAGAAAACCTGCAGCAGCAACGAAACTCCCTCCACAACGATGGGAGCCCTCCTCTCCCTCCAAACACGAGAAAAACCAGCCAACCAGGGGCTGTACCCAATCCCTTTTTCCCAGTTCAAATCTCATAGCATCCCCCACCCTACACGAGAAAACCCCAGGTGAAAGAGAGTAGCCAGTTGGACCCCTCCCCCTGTGGCCAAGTCTTTTGTTTTTCTTAAACACCCAGTAATATGGCGCCCTGGCAATATATATGGGGAAAATTCTTTAAGAGAAAAAGAAAACAGAAGAACTCCTAAACAGGGATGAAGGAGTAAAGTTGATCCTGGGAACAAATGGGAGGTGAGAGGAGTGTTCTAAATTTTGCCTTTGTTCTTCACAATCCAATTCTATTTTAATCATCAATAAATGAGATTTTTTTGTCTTCTCTTCTCCCCATGCCCTATTGAGGAAGGGGAGTGAAAGAATGACAGGTTGGACATCTGGCAGCCAGACAAGGTCAACTCACTACATTACCCTTCCCTCTGGAATTTTTTATGGAGCTATCAGCTCTTTGGAGAGTCAGCATGCCAGGGAGGAGCACACACAGGCTTTAAGGGATAGGAGGGTCAGTGCTCCTTTCTACCCAGCCCACAAAGCATCATTCCCTGCCTGAGAGGGCATGTGGCTTCTGGCTGCTGCAGCTGCCAGCAGCAGTCTCCCCTCTGTCTTTGGTTTTTGCATGTGATCCATGGAAGTATGTTGTCTCTCCTAAGCTCTTGAGTGAAAATTCTACTCTCAGGTGCTCCCCACTTGCCTAAAGATATACCAGCCTTTTGCAGCTCTGTCCCCACCATCTCAAAAATGAGTCATCCCAATGCTGGTATAAGGGAAAACTCTCATATACTCTAGCCTATGCTTTTTCCTTGACCTGCAGCCTTACTTTAGTCAGAGAATTACTCAGTGCTCCCAGGGCAACAGGCTGAGCATATTGCTACTCAGTTCCTTTTTTAAAAAAATATTAAACCAAACCACCTTAAGGGAATCTATTTGCTTCAGGGTGCTGTGGTATCCCCTCTACAGATGAGAGTAACAGGGTGACAGGTTGTATTGAGTTTGCATGGCAACGTTTTGGTAGCAACAGGGGGGCTACAGGGGTGGCTTCCCTGAGAAGATGCCAGAAGCTTCCCCCACGTCCAACAGAGCCAATGCCAGCTGGCTCCAGGACGGACCCGCCACTGGCCACGGCTGAAACTGTCACTGACAGTGGTAACACCTCACAGAATCACAGATTCACAGAATGGTTGCGATTGGAAGGGACCTTTGGAGATCCAACCTCCCTGTCCAGGTAGGGTCACCTCAAGCAGGTGACACAGGAATGTGTCCAGGTGGGTTTGGAATGTCTCCAGAGAGGGAGAACCCAGGACCTCCCTGGGTAGCCTGTTCCAGTGCTCTGCCATTCTCCATGGAAGGAAGTTCCTCCTCATGTTTAGGTGAATCTTCTTGTGTTTTAGTTTGTGGCCTGTGGAGGAAAACTATGTCGTATATGTAGACATATATATATAGACATATAGTAAATAGGTAGACAGTGAGCAATCCAAACTCGTTAGATGAGAAATAAGCCTCTGCATTTAGGTAAGAAATAGGCCTCTGCATTCCTTTTCCAAGGCCACTCGTAAAACATCTGTGAGAAAGGGAGCTTAACTCCCAGGTATCTGAGAAGGAGCTTGGCAGATGAAATTATTATTGTAGCCTTCTGATACTGGACTTAGAGCGCTAATTAGGATAGAGAAAACTGTGTGAAACTTTGTGTGGGAAAAGGCACTGTGAGAAAACTTATAACTTTATTTTTAGCACTGTCACTTAAGGTATAAGAATACTTGCAGCTTTTCGAATAAACGGCTTCACCTAGATCATATTGATTGTGTGTGTTGTCCCATTATTTATCCGCAGTGGCCATTGCTCCTTGTCCTGTCACTGAGCACCACTGAAAAATCTGGCACCATCCTCTTGGCACCTGCCTTTGATATATTGGTATATACTGGTGAAATCCCCTCTCAGTCTTCTCTTCTCCAGACTAAACAGGCCCAGCTCCTATGCTCTTTTCTCATAAGAGAAATGCCCCAGACCTCTCATCATCTTGTGGCCTCCACCGGACCCTCTCCAGTAGCCACTTGTGCTGAGGAGCCCAGAACTGGACACAGCATTCTAGATATGGCCTCGCGTGGACTAAGTAGAGGGGAAGGATCACCTGTTTTGACCTGCTGGCCACACTCTTGATGCACCCCAAGATACTATTGGCCCTCCTGGCTACAAGGGCACTGCCAGCTGATGGTCAACTTTTCACCCACCAAGACTCCCATGTCCTTCATGTCCTTCTCAGCAGAGCTGCTCTCCAGAAGGTTAGCCCCAGCCTGTGCTGTTCCTTGGGGTACTTTCTCCCCAGGTGCAGGATCCCTACACATGCCCTTGTTGAGGCATTAAGGCATTTCAAACTTGGTCATAACTCATTTATGTAGGGGAAGAAACATCCCTGCTGCCTGTTTCAATGCCCACATCTGACTTGCACAGCTGTGTTTGTCAGAGACAAAAATATTATAGTTTATGACTTAAACATTTTCTTGAAGGACTTTTAAAACTGTATTACAAAAGCTGCAGAGAAAACTACCGCACCCTGAATGGGGCCCTGACTGAGGCCTTAACACCTCGCTGATGAAGATAAAATAAAGTAACAACTCAGGGCTGGGGACATTCACAAAGCACAGGCTTAACACCTCCAAGCTGGAGACCACAGCCCCAGGGCTATCAGCTGCCGGGCTCAAACAGACCCTGCACCAAGGGGTGGAGGGAGGAGAGGCTTTGGGTATCTTGAAAAAGCCTCCGGTCAGGTCAGAGGCAAAGTGACTGCCCATCCTCCACTGTGCAGAGAAGCCCAGCTGAGGGGTCCTCACCGGGGAGGGGGGAAGCTTATCCACAGCAGAAGGGGGTGACATGGCCCATCAAAGGGGCCCCCTCAAAGGAGTCCCCAGACCCTGCACCAGAGCACCAGAGATGATGCAACAGACCCTCACTGTTGCATGGGACAGTGTGTCAAGCTAGCCCCTGCAAAGGAGACATGTGGGCGTTCCCACCTGGGCCACAGCATATATTAATCTACGGGATTCTGTGCTCTTTGGTGTGTGGTGGCGTGTGGCAGCGTGTGGTGGCATGTCCATGGTGGCGACGGGGGACCCTCACCACTAGAAGACCAGATGGAGGGACCCTCGGATGGGTGATATGCTTCCACCTAACCCCTGTCACCTCTCCCTGTCCCCCCAACCCCTCACGTGCACTTCTTTTTTCTATTTCTTTCTTTCTTTCTTTCTTTCTTTCTTTCTTTCTTTCTTTCTTTCTTTCTTTCTTTCTTTCTTTCTTTCTTTCTTTCTTTCTTTCTTTCTTTCTTTCTTTCTTTCTTTCTTTCTTTCTTTCTTCTTTCTTTCTTTCTTTCTTTCTTTCTTTCTTTCTTTCTTTCTTTCTTTCTTTCTTTCTTTCTTTCTTTCTTTCTTTCTTTCTTTCTTTTCTTCTCCTTGCCTCTCTCCTGTTAAATAAAATAAATCAAATTTTTGGCATCAACATCTAACATCGTTTGGTTTTAATCTCGTTTCTGGGAATATTTAGAACCTCCTAAGTTCTTTCCGGTTTATGCATAGAGACTTAGCTTTCTTTGCTTTTCTGTGTTTAAACCGGATCGCAACAGTGTCTAAGATCACAGCTCCAGCATCTTTAATATAATGTCTTCTTGTGGAGACAAGAAAGATAGAAATCTGAGAGACTAGTGAAGAATGCATTGTCTCCAGGCTTCCTGTGCTTGCTCCTCCTTCCCTGAGGCTTCCAGCCTCCCCATCTCCTCTCAGGGCCAGAAAGCCTCCCCTGACAAGTCCACCGGGTAAAGCCAAAAGAAGGTAACTCCTGGCAGTTGCCTGGTAACTGCAGGTGTGGCATTCCACTGCCTTTAGGTATCACCAGCAGAAAGGCCTTCTATTAAAAAGAGCAAGTTATTTTCTCATGTTCTTTTTTGTAAAGCTGCCTTGTCCTTTTGACTACAAATCCTATTAGAGCATGGGGGTCCTAACTAGGATTTGAATGCCACAGTACCCTAAAGACCATGTAAAAAAGGCAACCCCACAATCAAAGGGCCTTTAGTGTCAGAAGGCACTTGTTCGTGGGGAGAGAGCAACTATACGTGCAAACACTGGTGTGAATCAGAAGTGACAGTGTAGTTGGTCACATCACACAGGTAGGTGGTCAACACAAGTGGTAACAAACAAAGAAACAAGGTCTGTCCTGTCATATCTCTAGTGGCTGCTTGGAGACAGGTTTGTTAAATTCTGGTCTAAACTGGAGCATCACAAAGGCTATCTGCAATGGCTGTGTCCAGCAGCTGATCCCCAAACTTCAGCGCTACTGAGTGATAACAGCTTGCTTGCACCCTCCCAGAGGTCTCTACCTGGCATCTCTACTGACAGAGGCCAGCTCTCCCTGTCACTGTGTGATGGCCATGGCAGCTCATCCGTCCTCCTCTCCAGATTGGGATGCATGTCTTGGCTGCTGCAGTGACAGACTGAGACAGCATGGCCTGGACTGGATCTGCACAGAGGGGAGAAGCAAACCATTGCCTCAGTGATCTCTGAGGCAGTGCATCCCTGTGGCACTGTTAGGGATGTATGCTTCTGGACTTCCATCCAGCTCTCACACTGCTGGATTTAAATTTGACCAGTGAAGGGAACACTGACCATGCAGACCCTTAACCTATCCCTGGTTAGAGCTTATTCCATGTCAGCACTGTGGTGTTACTCATCTGTGTCAGTACCCATTCCTGCTCCAGAATTGCCATATTCATATTATTTTTCTAATGCACACAGAGCAGGAGAAGAGGGAAGCAAAATGACCCCACCAGTGATGTTTGCCATCAGCCCATATGAATAATTACTCCCAGTGCTTCCCAGTGCTGGCTGGCTGCCCAGCACTCTGGGGAGAATGGGCTTCACACTGTAATTAAGCAGCTCCTGTGGTGGCCAGCACTGCCAAAGTTTCCAGGGAGTGTAAGTGCTCTCTTTGCCTTTCACACGTTCTGCTTTCCTTGGAAAAAGGAAGTCACATGGAAGGGCTTCTTTCTTTCTTTCCCTGACCAAAGGTTGTTCACAACATGACAAATACTCTCCTGAATCAGATTAAAGGGCCATCCCTGCCACCCCGCAGCTCAACTCTGACAGTGCCAGTTGTCACTTAAGGTGAGCACATGAGCCTGGGTACCAGTGCTTGCTCTCCTGGCATTCCCGGGTGCTGTATTTGGGCTGTTAGAGGGCACATCCTTGCCTTATCTCCTTGGTATTATGGACCTGTTGTAAATTAATTTTTCTAGCCTATTTTTGGAGCTGATGATCCTGACACAGTGAGTCCAAGATGACCACGTGCTGTGTATAGATGAACTTACTTTTGCCTCTGGACTGATGGCCTGTGAGGTTCAGCAGCTGCCCTCAAACTCTGGCTGTGCACAAGGTGGTGGATAACAGTTCTGGATCCTGCATGACAATTTTGTAAACCTTGGGTCACACTGTCCAACCCAAGGCCCCTCCAAACGATGCTCTCTTTGCTTTTTTCCAAGTGGTTGGTGAGTTCTTTATATTCCACATGATGGGTAAAGTTGTCATCTTGTTCGTGTTGGAAGAGAATACATGGCTAACATGTGGGATGTGTAAATGCACTTTTAGGAGGCTAAAAAAAAGGATTCTGAAATGTTGGTATCTTAAGTTGTGCATATAACTTTTTTTTTTGTCTGTCTCCTTCCTGAGGTTTCCATAAGTGGTCTATTTCTGGTTTGGCTCCATATTAATGTCAAGTTATAGCACATTAGTCTGAAGCTCTGCCTTTAGTGAATGGGACAGCAGAATGTCAATATTTTAGACAGACTTTATTTTCCTGCTGTGTTTTGATCTTCTCAAATGAAACAAGAACTTCTCCCTGTCCCTCTCTCTCCCCAGCTGTGCATCACACTGGTAAAGGGATCACCTGTGGCTCATTTGAGGACAGGTATCAGTGCCAGCAGGCAAAATCTTTTATGTAGTACAAGGCAAAATTGTGGATCATCAGCTAGCTGGGATGTCTTGGGAACTGCATATCAGCCTCAGTGTTTTCTTCTACACTTCCATCATTCTCTACAAAGCTACAGTCAGGGCTCCGTGGGAGGGAGAAAGACCTTTCCTGGCATTTTCAGCAGCACACTGATAGTCAGCTTGAACCCTCAGTTTTTGGTTTAATTGCCTTTAATTGCTTCGTGCCTTAACATTTGATACCGTTACACCATCTTGCAGCTATTCTGCCAGTACTTCTTTTTCTGCATTTCTAAAATACAGCTGCTACTTAGTAACAAAGGAGTTAGTTCGCAGCGACCCAGAGCCTGTCTGTGCTTTCAAAGACTCTTTCTGCCTGGCAAAGGTTTTCATCTAATCTCCTCTGTGGCACACAAGCCTGACTGGGACACACACACACACTGGAGCCTGTCTTCCCTGACTCAGCCTGGAAACTCTGTCTCCTTGCCCATGGAGCAAGCATAGGACAGCTGGCCTGCTAACTCACACCCCAAACCTTGTGAATACCAGCTCCCCTCCCATGTGATGAGCAGCATCCACACACCAGCTGTCTAATTAATTGCTTGTAGGCATAGAGGTGAAGGCGATGTCTTACAGCCAGAATGGGAAAGGCAAACACTGCAGCTTTGCACCAATAAATGTCTATTGCTGAGTGAAGAAGCTTTCTGAGGCAGCCATTGAAAACTTTAAAGATGTCCTCACTGTCCAACTATTTTGAGCAAAAGGTTTAAACTGGTGCCTGTAGGAATTCTTGCTGTTTTTTACCCTTGAACTGGGCTTCTCTGACTTACAAAGCCTCTGAATTTTTGCTAGCTACATGCTCTGATTTGGTGCTCTTGCTCCCAGTTTTCAACCACAGTCCTTGTTGTAGAGCTAGCAGCCTCTTCAGCTGGATCCTTAGTTGCTCCACTGTCTTGACTCACTGTAATTCTCTATCATATATGCAATTCCTGTGAAAAAATGAATAAATTTTGGGCTGAGATTATTCATTTGAGATGACTGTAATGCACAGTCTAAAAGCATAGAAGCATTGACAAACTGCATGGCCTGGACTCACATGACCAGGGTAGTGACAAAACCTAATGCAGCTTTTGCTTTCTTGTAGTGTGTCTGGTGAATTAAGAGGTTGGTCCTGTACCCTTGTTAGATGGAGAAAGTAGATGGAGAAAGTTATCATGAGCGAACTCACGGCAGCCCAAAGGGTAAAAAAAAGTCTCTAATTATTTGTCAGGCAAAAGCAAGTCTATGTTCCTGCTGAGTCAACTCAGGTTCAATTACTTTTAGCTTGGGGATTCAAGATGGGAACTACTGAAAAATCACTTGGCATTTTGAGGGTAGTGCTAATGTTTCTTACTGAATGGGGAGGAGGGATGGAAAAAGAGGAAAGGAGGACAGGAAAGACTGATTGCGTCTCATACCTGAGAAAGGACACTGTTGACTCTAATGATTTGGTTAGTATCTGCTGGGGGGGGGGGGGGGGATGTTAAAATAACACCCCCCAGAGCCTCCATGTCCCCAATTGACATATTTGTTTCTCAGAGGGATTTTGGTGTAAGATAGATCCCTTTCAGAGGACATGAACCTGCAACGTCTATTTCAAAGGTGCATAGGTACCTGATGGAGATATAAGAGCCCAAACTACCGAGGGCCAGGGGAGGGGTAACCCAAGTAACTCTGTTTGCTCCAAGCTTGTAGATTGCGTATTTCTCAGGAGTGAGAGGAGAGTAGGCAAATCTTAGAGGAGGGTGTAGGAAATCCTCCTCTGAGGAAAGGGAGAAGAGAAAGATGACAGAAAGAAGCATTTGGATTCTTTTGTATTGACAGACAAAAGCATCAGTTACTAACCGATGCAGTCCACTCCTGCTGACCAGTGTGTTTGTGGCCCTCATCAGTGACAGCCATGAGCTCCATATGTCAGATGCCACTGGAAGACTGGCTCCACTTCTAACTAGAAACATCCATTTGACTTCCACCATGAACGTGGTGAGGGCTTGAAAAGAAACATAACTGACAAAGATATGGAATCCCAGGCTGGGACCAGATGCCCTGAGTGGCAGGAGTCCTTCTACAGAGATGTTCATAACTGTAATACAAGGGTCTATGAAAGCCCATAAATGGCGGGGCAGCCTTGGCAGTCAGTGCAGTCAGAGACTCCCTGAACTAAGCTCGGGATGGGAAGGTGAGCACAGCCAGCAGCACCAACAAAGGAACAGAGCCTGAAGGACTATCCAACAAACTCTGGGCACCACCTTACTCTGTCAGTTTTGCCCACCCCAAACTGGGTAATGGTTGGCTGGCAGGACTAGCAATAAGTAGCCCTAGGGCAGCAGATCTTCTGATCCCAGAGATAAGCTCCCAAAAAATGACACAGAACACCAGAGTCTACTGACAGCTGATGGCGTTGACTGTGGCCATTCAGACTGAGAAGCTGTATGTTTGCCAGGCACACTGGGGGGATGAGGCTGCACATGTTCCCAAGGCCCTGGTCACTCTCAGACAAGGCATGGTGACCACTCAGGAGGAAATTCTGCCATCCTCATCCTTTTAGAAAAGACAGCCCAGGACAACAGATATCAGGTATCTTCCCACCTTCAGGATTATTCTCCCACCCCTGGCCCACAGCCCCTTGGAGATCACTCTGTCCACACATGAACACGGTGAATGGATAAGCCAGATTTGTGGCGCCCCTCAGGAGCTGCACCAGGAAAAACAAAAATAGAGATTTTTCTGGCATTAAGCCTTAAAAGGAATGATGATGTGTGTACAAACTGATGTGAGCAGCAACACAGTGACAGAGACAGAGGAAAAGACACTGCAATACTTCCTAGAAAGGGTGATGTGTGAGTGAGATAGGGTTTGATGGGGTCTCCTGGCTCATGAAAGTGCCAGACTGTAGGTGCAGTCGAAATGTTTAGCCCTGAAGCTTGGATTATAGATACTCTGAAGTAAACACCTTGAGTTTAGGTTGTAATGAGGATGTGAGATGCCTCAGGACCAAATGCTTTTATCAGCAGATCCACACTTATTACATTGCATTAATTATTAAGATAGGCTTAGCCAGATGTCACACCAGGTTTCTCTTCATCAAAAGCAGCAGCAGCATGAAGTTTCCAATGCATCTCAGCACTCATTCCCATGCAGAACAGCTTTTATATTTTATGGTTTCCCTGCTGCCCTGTTCTCTTTTCCAGCTGATTGAAGAGCTCCGTCTAATTCAGCCCGGAAAGAACTTGCTTTTTTTTTTTTTTTAGTTGAAACCCATGCACTTCCCAATTTCATGAAGTCCTGAGCTGGAAGCAAAACAAAATGAAAAATTAAAAAAAAAAAAGTCTGATTTCAAACTAATTAAGACCTTTGCTCACAGGTAAGAAAAGGCTATCAGTGCTCATTGAGGTCTAATTATTTATTGTTGGAGAGGATCTGATTTTGGACCAGAGCTTCCTTCAGCTAAGTGCCATCACAGTAGATTAAAAAAAAGCTACTTTGGAAGAACTTGCAGTTGACATGGCCTGCAGCCAGGCTGGAGGAACATAATCACAGCAGACATTAAAATATGCATGGGTTTGTGTTAATAAAGCCAGAGTGTGTTCTTGAGTTGTGTAGTAGTCTGCAACACTATAAAATTGAATGAAACATTCATTACACACTAGAAAAATTTGTGTACATTACAAAATAGTTTAGTAAAAACATATGGAGCCATTTAAAATGCCATTTGGCTGACACTGACTTACCTTCACTGTGCATCTATTTAGTGTTTATTATAATTTTAGAGTGAGACACTTTTTTTTAATGAGGTTGACTGTGAGATACAGGCCTATTTTTATTACGGCTTTTGATTTCCAACATTTCTTGAGTTGTGTAGTTAAATTTGCATTTCAAATATGGAAGTTCAAATTAATGAGAATTTTGTGTATTATATAAAGCTCTGTGGAGCTGAAGACCTCAAAGACCTCCAAATTATTTCAAAATAGAAATAATAGTAGCATTTTCCATCTTTTTTCACAAAAAGCAAGAGAAATTGTTTGATTAGGTATTAGCTGTGTTTGTGTTTTTACATACTGTATGGGTAAGAAAGGGAATTTACTAAGGAAAAAGTGAATCTCTGATAGTTTCTGAGTCTAAAACGCTCACTCATTGTCTTGGTTTGAAAGACAAGTGTCAGACAAGAAAGGCAGGAGCCTCCCCTGAAATGGAAAATGCAACCCCCTTCCCGCCGAATAATTGTAATTTTGAAATTCAGGGGCTTTCAGGCAAAGATATGAGGGATAGGAATAACAGTTCTTTAATAATATATATATATATATATATGTATAACAACACAAACAAACAACAATAACTGTGGCAGTAACAGCAAACAGAGCCACAAACCCAGTGCCGGCCTTCTCGGCTGCCGTGCCCTTTCCCTTGGGTGCAGTTCCGCTCAAGGCCGGCAGGGGCGCTGGCGGCTCCCGGTGAGCAGGGCAGGTGCGATGGCTCCCCCGCGGCTGCAGGGGGCGCTCCGGAGCGAGCTCGGGGAGCACACGGCAATGCCGGCTCGGGGCCCCCGAGGGATGGAAAAAAACCTTCACAAACCCCTGGGCAGCTGATCCCGGCGCCCGGCCGTACCCGCGGGAATAGCAGGCTGGAACAGCAGGGACGAGCACAGATCCCGAGTGGCAGGCGAGATGTATCAAACTCTGGTGCTGCAGCAGGAGTCTCGGCAGGTCTCAGCCGGCAGAGCGTAAGAGCTACAGAGTAGCGAAAACTCCAAGCAGCGGTGGGGCAGAGCCGCAGCGGCCCAACTCCCAGCCGGGCAGGGAAAAGCAGACTTGGGAATCCTGGAGGTTTTCCCGTAGAAAGCAAGCAGCCGAAAAAGCGGCTTTGCAGTGCTGACGAAGACCGTCCACGATGGCAGGCAGCTCTCTGACTGAATACTGAGAACACCAGCCCCCCCCCCCCCCCCGGGTGTACCCAACCCCCAGGTGACAAAAGGATGGCCAGTTGGACCCCGCCCCTGTGGCCAGGTCTTTTGTTTCTTTTAAGCACCCAGTAATTTGTCCCCTGGCAACAAATATGGGGAAAATTCTTTAAGAGAGAAAAAAAAACCAGGGTAAGTCCTAAACCCCAACACTCCTGTTGTCTGATCTGCCCACAGGCGCTGAATTTTGAACAAGTATGTATTTTAGATATGCTAACGTGGTAAGATTTCTGACACAGAAACAAGTGTGCTATGAAAGTGGCTTGGAATTTTTAAAGCGCAATTTTATAACCCGAAAAGGGCAATATGATCTTTTGCTCTGTGTCAGCCACAGCAACATTAGGGATTTCATTTGTGCTGCTGATAGACTGGACTGATCTGACCAGTGTGTGCCTGACCACAGAATCATAAGCAGGCTGTATCCATGTGACTGAAGCTGAGCACTTGAAAGTGAGATGTGAGTGGAGCTTCAAGGTCTTGAAATAGAGGCAGATAAGAATGCATAATATATTAAAGTCTCAGGCATTGCTCAAGCACATATTTTGAATGCATAGGAGTGTGAAAGCCACAGAATGCTCCTTTCAGCTACACTTGTTAGAGCTCTCACACAGAGCTATCAAAGCCATGTGCCAGGGCTCACAATTTCAGGCAGATCAATGGAAGCCTGATGTACATAAAAGCTGTGGATTGGGTTGTGTTTTTTTTAATATGTTTGGTTCCCAAGCCTCAGATGGGGTCTTACAGTCAGGATAATGGTTGGAAAGTCCTTTAGAGCAAACCAGTAAGAAAAACAGAGGATGTGAGTGTTTATTCCATATCCTCAGGGCTTCAGAGCTCTGTCTCTGCTTCCTCAGAGTAGGGAAATAAATGCTTTTGAGAAAGTACAATTGTACTTTTTCTCTCCTTCTTCCAAAAATGTGCAAGGTTTACTTTTCTGCTCATAAAATACAGTTAAGGTTTTTGCACACTGTTTTGACTACCTTAAAGGAAACCCTCATGACTACCTTACAATAATCTTCTTAGGATCTTTTTTTCCTCCCAGGCTTAGTTAACTTGAGGCCATGAGATGGCACAAGCTGAGTAGAAGAACCCCCCCCACTTTCCAGTACTGAAGAGTCATCTCCCTGTGTAGCCAGCTGCTGTGCTGCAGAAAATGGAAAAAGCATGTTTGCGACCTCTGCAGTGGAAGACTTGAGCCATCTTGTTCCTCATATGCTGAGGAAGGCTCTGGTCACTGGGCTTGTCACTTGACAATAGAAACTGTGATGAGTTTAACTAACTCTTCATACCCTAAAGTCATGAAGAGCTGTATCTCTTCATTATGGTACATTGAATGGACCCAAGATGGTAAGTGGGCATGGGACTGAGTCCACACTTCAGGAGAGATGGGCAAGCAAACTGGCTTCATTGACTTTCTGAAGCATGGTGGGAAGGGTGGGCACTGCCTGGGCTCATAGGCTCCTTGTAGTTCTTCTGTCCCAGAAGCATTCATGTGAAATCACCGGCATCTTCCCAGAATGGGTTTCATGTGGTTTTGTGGCAAGGGCAGAAGTGATCTCCTGAGTTTAGCTTGGGGTGCCAAGATGGGTAAGTGGGGCATGAGAGCTCACTTAACTCCAGCCCACTCCCTCCACCAGGATCTGAGGCTAGGAGTACACAGGCTGGTCTTTTGTAACTGTTACAATCAGCCATTCCATAGATTTCGAATTCCTACTTTTTAAATGTGGTTTTCCAGGGAGAAGTCCAAAATGCCACTTACTGCCACAGTACTGAGATTATTTTTCTGTCTGGAGTTCCGATTTGGAAGCTGAAGCCACCTTCAATCTGCATTTACACCATTTAGCTTAACCACGAGGCCAGTAGCATTTTAACTAGAAACATACTGAATCCTGATTCTTTAATATGGACAGAAGGCTAGAGAACGTGGGAATTTTGAGGAATCTGCAAAATAATAATTCTGATTTGCATTATGTTGTTTAATCATTATGCTTAAACATAAGTCATGCTCAAAATGCTCAAAATGCTCAAAATGCTCAAAATTCAGTCCTTTGGCAGGCCTGGTCTAAAAGTTTAAAGTTTACTGGTTAAAGAGTTTATTCTCAGACATGTCACTCTCCTAAAAGTACTGGGTTTCACTCTAATGATTCTGTGCCACAGAAGTGATTCTGCATTAAAATGTCAATACAGGCCAGTAGCAGTTGTCTTGGTTAGACACACTCTGCTGTGGTATTTCTGTTATATGGAGAACCTACATTCCTGAATCCCATCAAAGCCCCACCTTGCACTGCCATGTTCTAGATGGGCCTATCTGAACCAGGCATCGTGGATGTTAAATCTCCTTCAAGGTTAGTACCAGCTAACATACACTCAGTCACAGAAACACAATTGTTGAGGTTGGAAAACACTTCTGAGATCACTGACTATCAGCACTGACTAACCCATGTTCCCAGCTGCCACATCTACACGTCTGTTAAATCCCTCTAGCGATGGGGACTCCACCACTGCCCTGAGCAGCCTGAGCCAGGTCTTGGCAACCCTTTCAGTGAAGAGATTTTTCCTAAATTCAATCTAAATGTCCCATGGTACAACTTGAGGCAATCTCCTCTTGTTTCTTGGGAAAAGAGACCAACTCCTCACTACATTCTTAGGCAGGAACCTCTTACATCCTCCCCCAGCTTTCCATTTTTGGTCACCATGGGAAGCAGGATGCTGGATTTAGGTGGACCTTTGCTCTGACAGTCTATATCCATCTGCTATTCTGTGTTTCTTTAGGCTGGTCATGCCAGTACTATGCAGAAATGCACTGCCAATCAGAATTTTCTCTCTTTACTTTCCAACTCCATTGGTGTGTCCGACACCCTTTGGAAGCTGTTCTCTGCTTAGGGGACTGAATATGAATTGGAAAGGGTCACAGTGGGGATGTGGTTGTTTCTGGATAAACTGCAGATTTTAAGTAGAATTTGCATCATGGATGAAATCTTTTTGTGACTCCAGGTGCTTCCTTCTCTCAGAAGAGGCTGTGAGTTGCTCCACTCTATGTGAGCTCATGAAAATTTAGTGTGCCCTAATGTAAACACACCTTTGATGGAGGATGTCCTGACACCTTCTCTGGACCAGGCCAGAACTGCGGCATTAGGGTTGCTCTGGGCAAGTAGCAGAGAGGCTTGGCCAGTCCCTGGGGGAGAGCAGCTTTTCTTTGGGGCCTGTCATCAGCTTGTTCCTCCTGACTTCCCCTTCATTTATAGGGATTTTTAAAGATAACACCTCTCCCAGGGCATTGAATAGAGAATTTCATTCTCTATATCTAGTTTCTATATACCTTCTTTTATATCAATCGTGTAAAATTTAGGCTTTGCAAAATGCAGGCTGCTGACTGCAACACTTTTTTGGGTACTGAATTTTGGCAGCCCACAGACTTTCACAGCAGATTTCTAGCAACTCTATCAGAACCAGGCAAGTGCCTTTGTTTTCTTTTCTGTGCCAGGGAAAAAAAAGAAAACTGTGCTACAACATTTTGTATAGCTAATAGGGTACAAATGCTATTTTCAAAAAAGACTTGGCTACTTGCAGCTCAGTCTTTTGTTGCTCATTTTTTATGTCACTGCTGGGGAGACTTTATGCTATTGCAAATAAGGGGTTTCTAATGATGATCATCTTTTGTAGCACTGTGTCAAGACTGCCCTGGCAACAGACCAGGGGCTTCATCCTGACTCCCCAGGTGCTAAATCCACATGCTAAATCAACTTCCCAGATCCATCCCTTACAGTGCCAATAAGCACAGTTCCCCCAGTAGGTCAATGGGCAGCCCGACTGTCAGGCATGGAGTACGATTCCAGCCCTCACTGATTCTGATGTGATTCTGCAACACCAAACTTGTCAGGAATGGGCTGGATGCTTGCTATCATAAAACATTGGTGCACCCCTGAATAGCCTGAACATTACAGACACATCCTTGGCTGTCCCGTGGGTCAGGAACACTCTGTGAAGGAGCAGAGAGTTCAATGTGGTTGGCATGGGCTGACACAGCCACACAGCAGGGCCAGATGCAGGGCTTGGAACGCTCCCTCCAGGCAGCCCCAAATGAATGCCCTGGGCCTGCAGTTTCATCCCAGCTGGGTATGCCTCCAGCTCTTCCCCAAGAAGCAGTCAGTTCACACATACAAAATTAAAAGTTGACTGCTCTCTTTTTTTCATAAAGCAGGTTGAGAAACAAGGCTTTTGAAAGGAAAATAAACTCTACTTCCCCAGTATTTATTTGTTTTAGGTTTGTTTTTTTTCTCCTCAAGGGACTCTAAAAATCAAAGTAAGACTCCAGAGCTCAGCTGCCTTCCTGGCTGGGACTGCTGCTGGCCACAGCTTGGGTTTGCTCTCATCTCTGTGCAGGGGCTGGAGGGATGCAAACTTTTCTCCATAAACCCTTCTTAGAAGAGCAACATATGGGGTAAATAGGATTTTGCCTGTTTCTTCCAAGCCCTCTCATCCTAATTAAATGGAAAAAAGATCCTGCACTTGAAACACACCCCAGAGCTATAGCCTGAAGTAATGCTTAGGCACAATTAGATGGACTTAGCATGGGACTCAAAATAACCATAATTACCACAACCTGTTTTGGACCAGCAGCAGTGTCACAGCTATTTCAAGTAACTGCTATCACTGCCCGGCAGCACTCTCCGTTGCCAGGGACCACCCTCACCAGCTCTGCTGATGAACCTGCAGTGTAAACACTCTCTAACCATGTTCTGTTGAAATGGCACAAGCTAGAAAATTTCTCCTATTTAATACATCAGCAGACAGGGATGTTTTTATTTTATTTATTCCCCCACCCCTCCACGAGTGATTTCCTCAGGGCTGGGGAATAGATTTTTGTTTCCAGCCCACAGCTGCATGCAGTGGCCCTGCCTTTGCTGAAAAGGGTGATACCCAATCAATCCCACACTTAGAAGCGAGGCACTCCGCTACTGTCTTCTATCTGCTTTTCTACTTTATGAGCCTGTCAAACTGTTTTTATTCATACCTAATACAATGCTTCCACAATGTCAGGAAAATTAATTCACAAACACCAGAGGTTTATGTCCAAAAAGGATACAGAGGAGTCCAGTAACTTTCCTGACAAAATGGGCACTCGTCCAGGATATTTCCACCATCCGGGGGCGGTGGGCAGCAAGCAGAGCTGGAGGCGCACCTCACCCAGTTTTGGTGATCAGCTCCCCTTGGTGGCGGCCGGCGCCGGGCGATTGATTGTCCTGAGACTGTCCAGGAGACAGACGAGTGGAGGACCGGGGGGTCCATGAAGAGTCCACAGGGAAGGGCCACTGAAAATCTCACCCATGAGTACAATGGGATTTTCAGGGAGTAAACCTGGGAGGGCACCCATGGAGAGTAGCACAGGTAAACCAGGGCACCCATGGAGGGTAACAAAGGTAAAGCCAAGAAAGGGTCTCGGCAAAAGGGATGACGATCCTGAAATACCCCCAGAGAGTTCCTTGGGGAGAATGCTGAGGTTTTGGGATAGTTTATGCATTCCTCCAGAGGTAAGTAAGGAGATAATGGTAAAATACTGTAATTTTGTGTGGCCAGAGTGTGATTTGCCAAGGGGACTTAAATGGCCGCCTTTTGGAACAGATAGACCTTGTTTGTGTTGGAGTATGTGGGTGTATTTAGAGGAGAATTGGAAAGGATTGATTGAAAAGGAATGTGGAAAAATATGGTTAAGGCAAGCAACAGGAAGAATCTATGTGGTAAAAAAGAAAAAGGAAGATGAAAAAGGGGAGGAAGAAAAAAAAATAGTGAGGATTGGGATGTTTTCCAGCACCTTCCCCCATCTTATCCTCCAATTCTGCCAGCTGATTCAGGGCCAACTATCACTGCACCTGTGGCCCCCCTTGAGGACAGTGATGGTGAAGGGGAAGGAGAACAGGATATCACATCCCCCTCTAGGACTAGAAAGGGAACCCAGCACAAGACATCAGGAGCCTCTAAGACCCAAAAGACAGGGTTCCATCAGATGCCCCTACGCCAGGTTCCCTTGCAGGGCCAGGGTGGGGGATTTGGGTTCATAATTGTACCACTTACTACTCAGGATATAAGAGGGTTGAAAAAGGAATTACCCCATATTTGGATGATCCCATAGCGGTGGGGGAAAAGATAGACGAATATTTGGGAAATGCAGATTATATGTGGAAGAATTGGGATTTTCTTTTAGGGATTTTATTTGGGTCATCAGAGAAGTGAATTATTTTGCAGAAAGCTCGCCATCTGTGAGAGGATGAGCACCCACAGGCGGGGGGGGCTGGACACAACGCACCCACTGTGGATGATGCAATTCTCCAGGTAGATCCTCAGTGGGATTCAAATAATCAGTCCAGTCTGGCTTGCCTCCGAGATTACCATTCCTATTTTATTAGACAAATCAAATCGGCAGTTCCCAGAACTAACAATGTAGCTAAAGCCATGTCCTTAGAACAAGAAAATAATGAAAGTCCCTCTCACTGGCTAGAGAGGATTAGAGATGCCTTGCAGAAGCAAGGAGGACTGGATCCTGAGGGACCAGCCTTTGACACATTGTTAAAAGCACAATTTGTTACTAAATCTTGGTCTGATATAAGAAAAAGAATACAGAACGATGAAGAATGGCAGAATAATCACTTGGATGAGTTGGTTAGAAAAGCACAGCAAGAGTATGTAAGAAGGGATGAGGAAAAGGTGAAGGCGAAGGCAAAGGCGAAGGCAAAGGCAGAGTTTTTACAGCCCCTGAGGGATAAATTCCAGGGTTGAAGGGGTCCCCCAGGGCAGAGGAACCAGGGCTGACCACAAGGACGTGGCAAAAATGTGCCCTCCTCAGCAGGGGAGAGCCGACCCAAACAGCGGTTAGGGAGGAATCAGTGTGCTATCTGCAAGGCAGAAGGACATTGGAAGTGAGAATGTCCACAAAACCAGGTGGACTGTCAGGAGGAAGAAATCCAGAAGATAATGGAAATAGATTTATTGCAGTGTCAAGGGCTCCCATTATACCAGGGACCCACCACACTTGAGCCCTTGATAACATTTAAAGTGGGTCCAGATCGAGAGGAGGTGTGTTTTTTGGTAGACACAGGGACCTCTCAATCCACTTATATTTCATCCCCAAGGGGGCAAAATTGGCAAAGAGTTCTTTGATTATCCAGGGGTAAGCAGCAAAAACGAGCGTGTGAGTTTTATTCAACCACTGTTAGTAGATGTGGGGAATAACTTTGAGCTGCATTAATTCCTATTTGTTCCTAATTGTGATTGTAATTTACTGGGAAGGGATTTGATGGCTAAAGTGGGAATGCAAATCAGTATTACAGAAGGTGATAGAGAGGCCAACATGGTTGTAACCTTATGTAAAATGTCTGAGAAGGCTTATGCTGAGATGAACCCAGAAGTGTGGGCAGCCCTGGGGAAATATGGAAAATTAGATATAGAGCCTCTCCAAATGACTTTGAAGCAACTGGGAAAAGTGATGTCTAAAAAGCAATGCCCTATTTCAAGGAAAGGAAGGATTACAGCCTGTCATTGACTCCCTGCTAAAGGCAGGTCTTTTGGAGCCATGTATATCTCCCCATAACACTCCTGTCCTGCTGGTTAAGAAACCAGATGAAACCTACAGAACGGTGCAGGATTTAAGAATAATAAATGAAATTGTCAAACCAAGGCATCCCACAGTTCCAGATCCCTATACCATCCTGAATCAGATCCCTTCTTCAAATCAGTATTATTCAGCTGTGGATTTGAAAGATGCTTTCTGGAGGTGTCCAATTACAGAGGACAGTAAACAGTATTTTGCCTTTGAGTGGGAAGAGGAGGAAAAAGAGAAAATGGTAAAAGAACAATTGACATGGACGGTCCTCCTGCAGGGACAGACAGAGTGACCAGTTTTGTTTGGGCAAGACTTGCAGAAAATATTGAGAAAGTTTATTCCACCCTCAGGAGTTAGGTTATTGCAGTATATGGATGATTTGCTTCTATCAGAGAAACAGGAAAAGGTGGTTGAAGAGGCTATTGTGAAGCTGCTTAATTTTCTTGCTGAAAATAGAGTAACTGAAAAGAAGGCACAGTTGGTAGAGAAAAAGGTTAAATATTTGGGACACATTTTGACTGGAGGCTCACACTGTATAGATCCAGAAAGGATACAAGGAATTTTACAAGTACCATTACCCCAGACAAAAAAAAGAGTTATTTCAGTTTTTAGGATTGGTGGGATATTGCAGAGTATGGATTGAGGATTTTTCTATTTTAGCCAGACTACTGTATGTTTTTTTAACCCAATACAGTCCTAATGTTGTAGTATGGACACCAGAGGGAGAGCAAAGTTTTAGAAAATTAAAAGACAAATTGATTAATGCCCCAGTCTCAGCTCTTCCAGACTCAGAAAAGGAATTTGAGCTATATGTGAATGTTAAATAGGGCCATACTAAAGGAAGTTTGGTACAAGAGCATGGGGGAACACAGCGACCTGCTGCTGATTTTTCCAAGCTGTTAAACCCAGTGGCCAGAGACTGGCATCATTGTCTGCAGAACTGTGCAGCCACAGCCTTGATGGTAACTGAGGCCTGAAAATTGACAATGGGAGGATATCTGACTGTTAAAATTTCACATCAGGTTAAAGCTTTGTTAACTGAAAGAGCCTCTCAGTGGATGACCAGCACTTGGTTATTACAGTATAAATCTTGTTTAACGGAACAGGAGAACATAGAATTGAAAAGTAGGGAAGGGTTTAACCCAGCCTCCTGTCTGAACAACCCTGGAGAGGGGGGCTGGGAAGAAACCCATAACTGCATTCAGGTGATGGATCTCCAGACCTGGGCTAGGGAAGATTTATGAGACACTCCCTGGCCTGAGGGAGAAAATGTGTTTATTGATGGGTCTTCAAGAGCAGTGGAAGTAAGTGAGTTACAGCATACACCATTATTAAGGGAAGGGAATTAGAGGAAAGGGGAGATTACTGCCCACATGGTCAACTCAGACAGCGGAGCTGTGTACGCTTGTGAGACCCTGTGAATTATATCAGGACAAGATAGTGAATATTTTGACTGATTCTAAATATGCATGTAGGGTAGTATATCCGTTTGGGAGATTGGGGGAGGAAAGAGGTAGGGGAAAAACATTAGTTCATGAAAACTTAATTACTTGTCTGTTGGAGGTAGTGAATTTACCAAATATTTTTATTGCCACCAAAATGGGCAGCAATAATTCATGTTAGGAGACACCAGACAGGGTAATTGGAGGAGGCAATAGGTAACTAACTGACTGGCTGATGAAGAGGCTCGGAAAGCTGCACTTTTGCCAGAACTCTCTAAAATCCTCCCTTTACTCCCAGTGGCTCAATCACTGCCAGAGAAACTGTCTTTTCCACCAGAGGAACTGGATATAATTAAACATAGTGGGGCAGAGGAAAAAGGGGATTATTGGTTTACAAGGACTGGCAAACAATGGATACCAAAAGCTTTAGCCCTACAAATGTTAAAACAACTCCATGAAGGAGTAATTTGGGTTCTTGAGGATTGGCAGAAGCCTCCTTCAAAATGCATGCTGCTGTGGGTCTTTTTGGTCTGGCAAAACAAGCTGTTGAAGGTTGCTTGATTTGAGCTAAAGCCAATAGCTGAGTTCCAAAGAAAATTGCCAGAGGAGGGAGGCCTTGGGCTGTACATCCCTTTCAAAGACGCCAAATGGATTTTACTGAAATGACCTGAGTGGGAAGCCTTAAATATCTTCTGGTAATAGTATGTCAACTAACAGGGTGGCCAGAAACATTCCAGATGGCTTCAGCAACTACTGGATTAGTTATTAAGGTGTTTTTAGAACAAGTAATTCCAAGATATGGGATCGTGGAAACAATAGACTCAGATAGGGGAACTCATTTTACAGAAAAAATTTTTCGAGGAGTTATGGCTGCTCTAGGAATACAATGGAACCTCCATACCCCCCTGGCACCCCCAGAGTTCAGGCCAGGTAGAAAGGATGAATGCGAGAAATAAAGAAACACCTTTTGAAGCTGGTGACAGAAACTAAGACACCATGGGAATGGCTTTTGCCATTGGCTTTGGCAAGAATAAGAGTCAGACCCAGAAAGAATATTCAATTATCTTCCTTAGAATTAATGTTTGGTATTCCTTACCCTATTAATTCTCAGCCTAATGGGGGAGTGGAGATAAGTGATGTATAACTAAAACAATATGTGGCCAGGATACTGTCTCTTGTGAAATCTCTTTGACAGGAAGCTCAGCTGGCACAGACCCTGCCTTTGGACTTTGCTGTTCATAACACCCAGCCAGGGGATTGGGTCCTGGTTAAGGAGTGGAAAGAAGCACCACTGGTGGTGAAGTGGCATGGCCCATTCCAAGTGTTACTGACCACAGAAACAGCTGTCAAGACAGCTGAGCACAGGTGGACCCCTCACACTCGGGTCAAGACCTCTAAGGCCCTGGAGATTGGGACATCTCGGCTGGAAGAAAAGGACGGGAGGCCACGACTGACCCTCCACAGGAGTGGACCAGAGCAGCAGCCAGTGCATTGACATCGGGGGAAGCCTCGTGTGCTTACCCACAGACTGTCTACTGAAATGGTCTGTATGGGCATCCCTACTTTAGAATCTCCAGTCACTGGGGGCCAATCTTTGCTGTCATTGTTTTATGTTAAGTAGATTCTGTGCCTTCATTCACCACAAGTGGTGCGGAAGCCAATGTAAAATTTAGTCTAAGTAATTAGATTATACTAGTAGAATGTTTTCCTTAATAATCCTACTTTTATATTGTTAGGTGGGTTTGGGCCTGGAGTGGGAGAATTGATTTGTAACCATAGGAGAAGAAGTAGCAAAAGTTTTTAACCTTAGCAATTGTTGGGTCTGCGGAGGGCCAGGAGGATCTGAAGACTAGCCACGGGTGGCTACCCCAGTTGAACCTAAATGGTGGGTCAGCACCCTGAGTGAGGTCCATAAGGGAACAGGATTTTGGGGTGAAGAAGGAAGTCCACGATGACTTCATTCTTCTGAAAAAGGCAGTTATTGCCTAAATAGGACAGGGGGTGTATATGTAGGAAAAAGTGTTTTGACCCCCAGATTGTTGGACCCCCAGCTGCCCTCCTTATGATTGCTCCAAATATCGAGGCAGATGTAATCAAACACATACAAAACCAAAGAATACCCAGGAAGAAAGGATTAAATTGATGCCATGATAATTTTTTTGCCTTTTCTTTTAAACCCCTGTGCCAGTTTGGCCAAAATCTAGCAATATATCCTCTGAGAGAAAAATAGGTTGCAACCACCCTTCACTTCCCCCCCCTCCCAGGTTCAGGAAAAAAAGAAATTTTCCTTGAAGGAAAGTGAAAGAGATAAAAACTATTTATTTCACAAACACACAGGAAAAGAACAATAATGCTAAACAATAAAATCTCTCACTGTGGAGAGAAACCTGGGAAGATTTCAGAGTCCTTCTGTAGATGTGGTCTCTCTCCTCCTCAGAGCTGGGTTGGTGAGGGTGTGGGTCCACCTCCAGGCCTCAGGGAAAAATCCTCCCGAAGTGTTCTCAGGTTGTTGAAACAGTCCAGAAGAGAAAAAAGGAAAAACCAAAGTCCCAGGAAACAAAGTCCAGCTCTCTGTCTCATGCTGGAGAAAAAAAAAAAAAAAACCTGGCTGAAGAAGCAAGAAGGGTGCTTCCTCTGTGCTACCGCAGCCAGGGAAGTGTATATCGCTGTGTCCTTGAGAAACTGCTTTGAAAAGTTCATTTGGGTTTTTTTTCTTGCCTCTCAAGCTCAGTTTAAAGGCACAGAAAAGGCACAAAATTAATTTTTTGGCATAGAGCCGTGATAGGGGATACACATCATAGAGTCACTCCAAGACAATATACCTTTTTACAACTTCTGTATTCTTAGTGTTTTTTGCCTACATTCTTGGACTTGTTTGTCAAGCTAGGAGACTAAATATTTTAGAAGCTTCGTAGTTAGGGATCAGTGTGCCCCAGACCCCAAGGTCCTCTCTGGAGCACATTTTGTAAACTAAGACAGAACCATCCAGGGGAAGGTTCCTTGCGGGGGGGGGGGGGGGGCGGGGTGTTCATTCGAGCCTCTGATTGGGGAATTTTTGATAGATATGCTAATCTGTAAGACTTGTAATGTTATACCAGATCTTTGGTGGAGGCATTGTGGTGTGCATTGAGGTGCATTCAACCTGGACATGGTGCACCTAAGGATCCTTAAAATAAATACAAAGGTAAAATGCCTTTTTCCCTTCTAACCATGTTTGATTCTTGATTTTAAGACCAGGAAAAGGCATCAAAATCAATGGTAATTAAGTTTTGTAAACACAATTACTGAGAAAATAAGAAGAGGGGGGATTAAAAGGAATAAGATGAATGTGTCTTTACAAACAGACCTGTACCTGCTTGTATATAGGGCTAGGAGCTTAGACATAGGGAAGTAATAGAAGAAAACTCTCAGTTCTAGAAGATGCTACTAATCAACACAGACTGTAGCTCAGCCAAGGCCATGTTAAATTCCTGAATCTTGAAACAAGAACAAAAACTCAATAGAATTATGAATAGGTTTTCTTCTTTTATATAACAAAAAGGAGGGTGCATATTAGAGGGGGGCATAGAATAGGCAATTCGAGAAGTCTGTACCTTCTGAGTACCTTGGCCAATGGTGAAAGGAAGAGGGTGTTTTGACTGGGAATTAGGATAAAAAGGGGGTTGCATCCCCCAGCAATTTGAGAGACCATATGGGAAATGCACATGGCCTCTCCCTTTATTTGAATGAAGTTACAGAACTCCCCTGTCTCCTTTTTGGACATAAACCTCTGGTGTTTGTTAATTAATTTTCCTGACAACAATAAGGAGCTTGCATGGCTAGAGGTGGGCAGGATGCTGCCACTATTACCTGGGAACATCAGCTTCCAGAGTTCAAGTTATGAGAGTGTTTCTCTTGAAGTTTTGGGAACTTTGTTCACACCTTGTGCTTTCCATGCATGTCACGGTGGGCATTTATTGCCTTTCTTTCAGGAGAGTGTGTGTGGAGGTATCTTGGGGTGATTTTATGATGATAACTTTATTCCCTAACTGTCTGCTTTATGCCCAGAAAACGGCTGCTGTAGCTTTAAGATGGACCCGGGGGGTGGGGCGGGAGCCTGGGACTCCTGCGTGGTTTGGTTCCATCTCTCTCTCTGGCGTGGTCGGCGGCTACACGAATTGTTACTTCATTGCCTTTGCTAGATTAACTTTCCCAATGTAGGCAAGAAACTTCTGGGGGTTTTGGGGTTTTTTTCCTTCCCCTGACCTGGAAGCTTTTCGCCGGCAAATCCTTTCAGCGGCTTTTTATTTTTTTTTTTCCCCCTTGAACTGTCTCGATTTGTTTTTCCTTCGCCCGAAGAGCCGGAGGGCGGGGGGGGGGGGGGGGGGGGCCCAGCCAATCGGAACCCCGGTTTTGGTACCAAACCAGCGAAAACGAAGAACAATAAACTCCACCAACTTTTCCTGCTGCGAAGGGAAGACCCAGGCCAGAAACCCAACAGGTTCCCAGCTGCAGAGTGAACTCTTCTCCCCTCTTCCCAGAAACAAAGAAGGACAGCCGCCATCTTTGCCTCTCGGCCATGCGGCGAGGTTGAGGTGGAGTGTAAAGTTCAATATCTTTTTTCCCAGTGCTTTGCGGGTATCTGACTTTATTAATAAACACTTTTACTTTTTTTTTCACTTTCATCCCCTGGTATCCATTTCTCTCATTGGCAGAAGAAAAGGGAGTTATTGACGTGCTTTTTCTTTATAGAGAAAAGCACTCATTTCAGAGCGTTTTCTCTCCTAAAATTTGTCTCCAAACCGAGACAGGAGGGAATCATAAAACCTGATCACGTAATCAGTGCTTAAAACAGCAATTTATTAACAGCCCGTCCACAAGTAACAAGAGCAGCACCAGGCGTCTCACTGAACGCATAACCCCACACCAGGAGGCTTGACTGTCTGGGAATTAGTGTTCAAAGCAATTGCATTTTTCTATAACTGGGATTGCATTGGATTATGGTATTATAAATGGGATTTGCTTAAAGGCCAGTGGCTGTCTGTATTTTATGGATTACTCCAGCTTCCTCGAAAAGGAATTTTGATAATGCTTCTTTAGTGAGACTGGGCTAAATTGAATTACATCCTGCCTTCCCCCTGAAGTGGGATCTTCTTCTATGATACTGGACATGCACACAGAAGACAGTCTTACATATTCCTTTCTAGGTGTGACCTATGTAACAACACCTACACAAACAGACACGAACTCAAACCTAAATATTTGTAAAAGAAAAAGGGTTTTTTTCTTGAGCAGTTTGGGACCTGAAAGCCTCTGCTCACTATCACTGGCCCAACCAGTTCAGTTTTGAAACCAGAGATGATAAATCCTGTGGGGGTATTTTGTAATTTCTTTGTAACACACTGGTACTCCAGGGCCTGCAAATAACACTAACCACTTCAGTGCTCTGATCCCTGGGGCTGAGTTCCCTTGACACAGTAGGGATGGAAGAGCAAAGGGAATAAACACTTGGTTGGTAACAGGCAATGGGAAGCTCTGCAGTTTTTCCCACTACTAGTTCAGAGTAGTAGGTGCCACCTCATCCTCCTGAATCTCCACACATGGCTTCTGAAACTCCCTGCCCTGGTTGTCCCCTCACTGACTGAACATCTGTCCTGGTCAGTCTGCGAGCATGGCTGCGTTCCAGGCCAGCAGGTGAATTACCTGAACAGGTGAGGTTTTGTGGAAGATCACAGATGGGGAAGGACTAGGGAGTAACAGGACTGGAAACCATTGTTTTCTACTAGCTGAGGTCAGGGGCGACTCAGCCACTTGCCTGAGCTGTGCAGCCCCCCTGCAGCCATGCTTCATGTTACTGCAGAGACAAAAGCTGCCAGCCAGGCTGAAAAAGAGGCTGCCACGGCTTGCGCACAAACTGAGTTACAAGAGGCTTTCCCTGAAGAGATCACGCTGTCTTCATTCTGCTCCTAGTTCTTCCCTGACTCCTGCTTTATCTAACCTATCCACTGTAGAGAAACAGTAATTCACTTCCTTTTTCACAAACACACCCCTCCTGTTTTATTCCAGAACCCATCTCTAAATTCAAACAGAGAAGTCCTTATTTTGGGCTCGGTACAAAGGCCATCTTGAAGATCCCCAGATTCACTTGCCCACTGTCGTCTCATCCCTCTTGGCAGATGAGCCCTATGTTGTGAGTTACTGTGCTCTCCCTGTGCCACAGGAGTGCTCCTGGAGGGCCAGGAGCTGAAGGAAGCTCTCGGGCAACAGAATGTGCTGGGCTGGTGGTTATGTATCCCAGCTCACCAATGGTTTTGCCCTCTTCCTGCAGAAAAAAATCCTGGTGCTGCTGTCCTGTTCTTCCTAGGCCCTTGCTGTGAGGCAGCAGAGCCCTGCTGGATGCAGCCTGGGAGGCTCCTCCTTGCCTTCAGCAATACAGCACATTGCAGGGCATGGATCTTGCTAGAAAGCCAGCACAGGTGCAGGGAGGAGAGGGAAGAGCTTGCTGGTAAATCACTCCTGGGGATGGCCAGGAAAGTGGGAGGTTGGTTAGTCATCCATGTCATGCTTCTCTGCGTGAGCAAGGGTGGCTGGTTGGCGCAGAAACACACTACTACAACAGGACTCCTCCAGGAATGTATTTATTTACATTAAAACACTATTATACAAACAGAAGGTAAAAGAAAAGAAAAAAAAAGAAGAGACAACATCTCAGAGCTGTGCCAAAGCTGGCACTCCCCACTTCCCGCCCTGTCTCACTGCTGCCTTCCTTCTGCTCTGGTCCAGCTGTCAGTGCCACAATCTCTGTAGGATCCCAACCCTCTCTCAGTTTGAACACCTATGTAATTCTGTTTAAATGACTTTTAGAACTCTTTGTTTTCTGCCTCCAAAGAAAACTCTTGCCCACACATTCTTTTCTTAATTTATTTATGTAACACAGTGTAGAAAGCTATCAATTCATAAGCAATGGCTCTGTACAATCATCCTGCAGAGGACTCCTGTTAATTTTTGGCCAGCAGGCACTTCTTCCCCCAGAAGTGCTCACAATTAACAGGGACTCTTTTTAATAATTTTTTTTAAGGTCAAAAAGATACATGGAAAAGAAAATAAAGTTTACCTTTCAATGCCTAAAGTGTGCACATAAAACAGGCACAGAGAAACAAATGTGTATTCCCATAATTTCTACATCACTAATACAGCAGGAGCAACAATCTGTACAATAAAATGCAGCTGCAGAGGAAAAGAATTTCAATAACTCATCTGAAATACTTTTAAAAAAATGTTGGTTAACTTTAAAATCCATAGTGATCAGAAAAAATGCTCGGCAAAGAGAAGCAGCTAAACCCCACAGACACAGAAAGCATCCCCCATCAATTCTTAAAGCATGTTTCAACTAGGACTTAATTTTGTCACAAATCACAAGAATAATATACAACTGGCTAAGGAGCTACATGATAAATAATTGGGAAAGAGCATCTATCCATGCACTAGTTAAATACAACTAACCTCTTTACAATACACAAAAAACATTCATTAATAATGTAGTGTAAAGTCTGAAATGTAAAGAGAAAGAGAGAGAAAATACATTACTGATTTTATTAATTCAAGTTCAGGCATCTACTTGTGTTACAGCACAGCTGTCAAAAGGCGAGAATGAGTAAATAATAAAGCAGAGTGTTTTTCTTTCTTTCGACATTATAGTTGAACACCACTGGGCAGTGAAGCAATCATTCTTCTGTCCAACTCATGAGGCTGCTATGGTGTCCTAGTTCTGCATCTGTTCAAAGAACTTGTATGTGGGATTTTCATAGCCATTTTGCTGCATCTTGGAAAGGTGGCGCTCCTCTGGTGTCACTGCAGCATCCACCTGTCGGGAGAGGGGACAACCAGGGTCACATTCCTGCTTAATTCACAGCACACCCTGTGTTTCTCCACTTTACGGCCATCCAACGTACTTTGTACCCTGTGTGTTTGGGCAGAAAGCATCCTCTGGCTCATTTTTTGAACAGAAGATGATAATGCACCAAGAACAACTCTGCAACTCATTTTATTGCTGCAGGACTTCAAAACCAGCTGACCAAAGTCACAGTACTAGCTTTGGAATTTGTTGTCTCACTCGAGAAGCAACTCCCCAAACAGAAAAGGAGGATGGCGTTTGCCTCTCCCTGCTAGTCCCTCATTAAGAGATTTTTTTTCTCCAGCATATATATTTCAGTATCTATACTTGGGATCAACTTGGTCTCAAAAGAAAAGAAAAAGCCCACCAAAAAGCTGAAGGCAGTGGCTTGAGATGCCTTCTGCCTGCATTGTACTCTCAGATCCGTTGCAGGTGTGGTGGTCTCAAAACAAAAAATTAATTGGAAAAGAGAAAATGAGAGTAGCAAGGAAATTCCAGAGCAGCCAGGCACAAGGTGAGCAAAAAATCCCATTGCACTGAGGGACACAGAACTCCTCTAGCTCCAAGGCTGAGTGTGGTTCAGTTTAGTGACAAAAAACTTGACGTGTCTGCACTGGTTTAAGTATTTATACTTAACAAAAATTGACCTTTCTTGATTACTTGGAAGACAGGCACAAAGCTCAGTTACGACTTCTCCATTGAATACCCGCACTGCACAAGTTATTTTCCTCCTTCACTGAACACTGCAGTAATATAAAACTCCATCAAATTAAAGTGGGTGAGGACAGCCTCTAAATTTTAATTAGGTATTTTACCTTTGCTGTATGAGTTCAGTAGTTGTGTATTCAAAACCTACCAAATCCTGTCTACCTTGCTAAGCACCTATGAAAACTGTCTGCTTGTTAATTATTTCATTTGCTACCTGATGTCTCCAGTGTTTGACAGCTCCTAAAAGCAAAGGTAAAAAGTGAATTTTACAGTGTTAAAAAATTTAAAATCAGGAAGGTGCCTAAAACTCTCCTGTTAAATATTAGGTATGAACATTTTCCTGTGGATTCCTGTAAGTAGTGACCTCTAGGAAATACAGCAATTCGCTTTCAGCAGCTGAACAGCCTTTAGGATAAAGGAAAGTGTATTCTCTCAAGAAGCTTACTCTATCTAACCTTTTAATAAAAATGCAAAGGAGAAGTATTGATGTCTGATACCAATTTTAAATCTACTCTGCAATACTGGAACTATCTCAGCGTAGTGAGAAGATGTTGGTAAGTTTTTCCCTGATACCCTGGAGAAAGACTGAAGGTATGTTCTTCCCATGTTTGGAACAAACACAGGCTGTTCAGCTTATTTTTGCAGCTGCTCTTTCATTGTGGCACATTACAACACAGTACTGACCACCTTTCCCGCAGTCCCACCAGAAAATGGCTCCTCTCAGAGCCATCTCCACTTTATACACTCTTTTATTTGCTATTTAAGAAACAGTTCTCTATGTGGCACATGCATTTGATTACTCAGATGAACTGCTAACCCCAAATCTGATCCATTTTCATATCTGTGCCCCTTGTCCATGTCCTGACTCTCAAATTGCATTTTAAATCAACATTGCATCTCCCATCAGATGTGTTTTTCTTACACAATAAATAGGTATTTTTGTGAAATATCCAACTTAAAGGTTATATATCACTCTATATTTATTGCTCACAAGCTATTGTGAAACTCTTCACAGCTGGGAGCCCTTGACTCCTGTGGGCAAGGAACAGGATGCCAGGCAGACAGATCACTGCGCTGACACTGTGCTCCTTGTGTTTCAAATTCTGCAACATAACTTGGGACTTTTAATACTGCCATTCACAGGCTATCTTTCTCTTTCTTTCTTTTTAAATTGCATTTGCATGCAGTACTTCTCTTATGCAACGATCCCCAAATCCATCTATTTCTTCACCTCCTGTGACATGGCTTTAGGTAGCAAGATCATGCTTAGAGGTCACTCTTGCTTTATCTCCCTTGTTTGAGAAACTGGGGGGAAGAGGGAATATTTTTTTTCCTTTCCCTGGCCCCTCCCTCTCCAAAAGTGACAACCTTTTTCTTGTGAAGGATGTAAGCTTCCCCATGTGCATGCTGAATGCTCAGCTTCGCTGTCAACAACCATTTTAATCCACATCAAGGACAGAAGAACGCCATGGAATTTCACAGCCTGTCTCCTCTTCAACCTCCCACTCCCAAAGCCCAAGACATCCTGTACAGCCATGTGCTCAGCAGCCAGGGTACAGCAGTGTGCTTGCATTTTAAAGAAAGGTCTGTGCCTGCTGCTGTGTGTCCCCTACGCTGGCAGCAGGGCTGGGGAGGGATGGGGAGAGGCCCACACCTCACAGCACTCCACTTTGCCACTACTCCATGGGCTGGGCTGCTTTCTGCTGCTTTACCTGTCCTTTCTGGGAGCTGCCAACTTCTCCCTCCACAAAAATACACCATCTAGATCCATATGCAGAGAATCTTTGACTGGCAATCCCTCCATACTATTGCTGTTCAGTAGAGCACTTGTTATGCCAGCAGTTTAACAGCAGTAGGGCCTGACAAACCCATTCCATATAGATTTTGTCAAATGTACCTAAGGCCTAATCCCTGCCCTGAGGACTCCTGAATTTAATAGCATTAACAGCATTCTGCTGATGATGAAGTTGTGGTGAACATGGCTGTGAAGGCAAGAACAAAGGAGGAACATGACAAATGTTCCTGCAGCTTTTCCAGCAGTTACAAAAAATAAGAATAAAAGCAGGTGCAGAGGAAAAGCCACCCTTCTGTTCACTCTTGAAGGGGCTGCTACAGGACCAAGTCAGCCCTGGCTCTTCTACACTGTATCACCACTACTGCAGAGTATCCAGTGCTTCTTCAAATCATGACGTGAGAGTCTCACAATTCACAAATTCCACTAACAGATTCTCTTCTAGCAC
Source organism: Monarcha castaneiventris obscurior (assembly GCA_026261815.1). Classification (NCBI taxonomy): domain Eukaryota; kingdom Metazoa; phylum Chordata; class Aves; order Passeriformes; family Monarchidae; genus Monarcha; species Monarcha castaneiventris. Next base: position 15,300,416 of record JAMPIT010000575.1, read on the forward strand.
AAAATTAGGACTCAGTATGAAGCTCTGGCATTTACAGACCAGGGTTCCATGTGTATCAATACCTGCCCGAGAGCATTTTCATTTCTAGGAGGCTCCCCCAGTAGGCTGGGATGCAAAGGAGGGGGATGCCAAAATGTGCTGGACTTCTGTCTTGAAGTTCCAAACAATACTGTATTGAACTGTCACTTATTTAAGTCTCTCGCTCAGCTTTTCTTATTCATGACTAGAAATGTGGTAAGTACACAGCATAACCTGCTTTTGAGAAAGAAATGGAGTGAGAGACCACCATAAATTAAAAAGTAATCAAGGAAACTGCAAGGCAGAAGAAACCAAAGAATTGATGAGACACTTGGAAGAAAATCAAGGAGGAAAAAGAGATTAGAAAAAAGAAGGAAGGACAGTAAAAAAGGACTGAATTTTTAACGCCTTTGCACAAAGTTCTGTATGGAAAAAATTTGTTCTGATAAAACCAGTTTCTAGTGAAAGTCCAATAAACTCTGAAATATGGCATTTACAGATGAAAGGGATTTACTAAAGCTCCAACTTGCACTCTTAGTCAATTTTTTTTTTTTAAATTTCCCCTTCAGCCTTTTAAATAACTAGTTCTGGTACTTCCTCTCCTTCATGTAGCTCTCTGCCACAGGGTAATCCATCTAACCATCAACCTATGTGTGCTATCGCTCATCCTGAATGTCTTCTCTTCTACTCTCTTTTACCCATTTTGATGCTACCCAAACTCTTCACATTCCTTACAACCTCTGCCCAAGTACCACTCTGCCAAATGACATGCTTTGAACACAATTATCTCCTTGTCAGTAAATCCCCAAAGCCCCTCTCCATTTTAAGAAGCTTTTTGCACCCATTATAGATGTGGCAGAAGCTGAACACACGTGTAAGAGGTGTAGGTGCTCTGGTTCAACACTTCCTTTTTCTATGATGTGATGTCTCTTGAAGAAACACCTTGGTCAGGTAGATAATCGCTTGTGAGACTGTTTGCCCACCTACCCCTTCAGCAATTTCAGTGTCATCTCTGCTCCTGCTGCAAAGCCCTCCCATTGTCACTGCTGGAGGTCCTGCCTCTGTCAGAAAGCAAATGAGCTTTGAACAGGATACTCAAAGAGGAGAAGCTGAGACAGTCAGCGGTTGCCTAGCGAACAGCAGACGTGAGAATCTCTCTTTTGCCACCTGCTTTCATGGAGAAAATAACCTCCTGCAGACAGGAGTGCACCCGCAAAAAAGCCATTAAAAACATCTGTCGGAACACCTGTGTGCACATGTAGTAAATAACTGTCAATCTCTCAGTCATTTATTTACTTAACTATGAAAATTTTTTTCCTGGGGAGGCTGAACAACTTTGGAACATTTTTATTCTCAGAGTAGGGGAAAAATGACACTTCTAAATTGGACAAGTATATCCATTCTCACAGCTTAAAAAATGCTAACAGGATTTTTAATAACTTACTCTGTTAAAAAACTTACAGTGAAATGAGAGAGTACAACAGAGGTGACTTTTTGGAAGACAAGAATACAGGTAGAACAAGACCTGTTTTGTAACCTTCCATTACCACAGAGTTAAATTCACACAGTAAATTCTGACACACAACGAAGAGGTGGCAAATTAGTTAAAATACACTCAACCAAGCTAGAGCTGATGTAGTTATTTTTACATCAAGTGTTTTTGCTCTTCTATGCTTTCTGTGCACAGTATACTAGAGGTGTGATGTAGCTAAATAATTCATTTTCTTTAGAATGTAACTGCTTAATTTTGAAGACATTTTGGTATTAAACATCGATTGTATATGGCTCTTTTGGTAGGTTTTTTTTTGTCCCTGAATACAAAATGGACTACAAAATTTTTACCAACTTGGGACAAAAACAGATGTTATACCTTTCTTGCAGGTGAGAAGCTCAGAGAGTGAGGCTGTGCAGTCTGCCAAGACCACAGAGCAAGTTTGGCAGAAGGATTTGCCAATGCCAGCAAATCCACAAGGCAACACAATCTACAGTGTGATACTATAAATCCACTAAAATTCTTGGTACATCTGCGTACTAAAGCTTTATGGTTTTAGCTGTAAAATTTTTTATTCCCTAAGTGATGTTGTCATTTTGACATGAAATTACTTATTCAGCTTGTGCATGTTATTTCTAGGCCAACATTTCCAAATTCACTGTGACCAAAGAAAGCTTGTAGAAGTCCAGGATCACCTTTGCCACGTCATTCTATCAGGCGAAACCAACCTGGAATTTTAAGGTTGTACTGCAATAATGGTATGCCCACATTCAATGTCTGATTTGGGACCTCGGCCTAGCAAGGTTCCTGGTTTTTCCATTCTCACTAAATTTACCCAAAGCAGAGGCTCTGGTGGCACTACTGTTGGCAGCAGATATCAGCTTGGTGGATTAATACTAAAATATGCTTCAATTTTCTGCAAAATGGGCTGAAAGCTGTCATATTGAAAGCTAAAGCTGAGATTCCTGTTTGCTATTTTCTGCCTCTTGGTCCAAAATTCTGCACAAGTTGCTACCTGTGCAAATCACCCCACACTGTTGGTGCTCTTCTGACCATGTCTCTTTGGAAGGTTTCAAACCACATGGATAACGACAGTGTGGACACAAGGATGCACAAGCACAGGCTTAACACAAAGGCTTACACAGATAATTCTTAAGACCCTTCATTATCCCAGACAGTGGAATAAATGCATCACGAAGCATGTGTGTCTCCAGCAAGACCAAAGCAAGGTTCATTTGACTCAAGATGAAACCAACATAAACTATGGACTTGATCAAGACTTCAGTTTCAAGCAAAAATGTAAAATACCAATTCTGAAAGGCAAACATATACAAGTGTCTCAACTGCTAACTAATACAAGTGCTATCTGCAAACCAGACACTCACAGAGTAAACTAAACAGGGAGAAAAAGAGTTTCATGAACCCCCTTGCAGTTCTCCTAATGAAGTTTTTCTACTTACAGAGATCTTACCTTAAAACCATGAAATAGATAAAGTATTTTAAATTACTGTAAATTGACCACAAATTTCCTTGGCAGATTAAGAGACAAGGATTTGCATCTTGAAAATCCTATATAAGAGTCTTATATACTATTTGTTTCTCAAAACTGTGAGTTTCAGATTAGCCATAAATCAAAAGCGGTTGGTGGCAACAAAAAATCTTGTTTAGAGAACAGAAAGTAATAAAATGTCTGTCTAGGGAAAATCCTTGCAGTGCACAGCACAAGCTGTGGAAGGCCAGTTTCAAATGTTAAAGCTAAAAAAAGAAATTGGTGTGTGAATTCCCAACAGTAAAACCAGATTTTTACTCTTGCGCGGTATTTTCTCATTGGCTACTGTCAAATTTCTTATAAAATGAACTTTCACATTATGAAGTATTGGTGTGGAATAGTTACAGAATAAAGTTTTGTGGTTTTACACCCACTTTAACATGGTTTACATTGTGTTTGCATTTACTAAATAAAGCAATTTGATTCCACGCTGCTGGATGTAACAATGCCAAAAGCACAGTTTCTTCCTTCGTAAATTGATATTTATAGAGCAGTGTGTTGACTGTGTTGCACAGGTGACACCAGTTGTGCTTGGAAGTCTTTTCTTACCTCCACAACCCCATGATGAATAGATGTGTACTGCTTCTTCTTCAGCATCACCAAAGTAATGACAATCACTGTTGCTATGACAACACCTCCCACCATTAGTCCAATGATGGCACCTTTATTTGAACCCACATCTTCAGCAAAGAACACCTACAAAAGAAAAACAAAGGAAGATGGCTAATAAAAAGCTCACTGAACATTTGACTAACCTGCCCTGCTGCCACAGCAATATAAAGGCTATTGAAACATCAGTAATTAAATGGCACTTCTTGTCTTCCTAATTACTCAAACCTGGACTGCTGTGCCACAAAGCTCTGAAAGCTGGAGAGGAGCAGTTCGGGAAATATATATGGCCCGTGGTGTAGCAGTGCTGTGCTAAAGGGGGACTCAGCTCCATGTTGCTCAGCTTCACATAGGTCTCAGACACTAGCTGCCTTTTTTCCTTGAGTAAGCGAGTCAAGCTAATTGCACAATGAGTGATAGGTTTGAGTGGAGTAACCTGGGAGCACAGACATTTCTTTATTTTCAGAATGCTAATCATGTGCGTGGTCATAATTTACATCTGTGTGGCTTGTTTGTGGACTATGATGCATTTTTTTGATAAAAGAGTAGTGACGGACCTGTAGGACTACAGTGAAACTTGCATACAACCAGCTGGGAGAAAATTCTCGCACCAAAGGAGATGAGCCAGCAAAAGCTATCACTGGTTTAAGTGACCACCAAGGAGTGCTTCAAGATTTTGCAGGGCAAAGAGAATGAGCTGTATCTGCATCATGTACTTATGTGAAACCTAGGAGGTAACAGTTGTGTGAAAACCAGAGAAAAACCACTTGAAATATATGCACTGATAAGGCGAAACAGACGACCACAAGATGCTTTACTATGCATTTAATAAGACTGGCTTTTATGGGTGATTGTTTTCACTGCCCTATTCTGTATTCAAAGAATACGTAGGATTATTTTACACCTGAGCATATATTACAACTCTTTTGTTGCTTGTCAATAGCAGGTTTTTAAAATTATTATTATCATCATCATCATCATCACTATTGTTATTTTTAACCAAAACAGGCAAAAAGGATTAGAGAATAAATTACATTCACAAAATTGTATGACTACCTCACGCTGAAAGACTAAATACTTAGACAAGTATTTCACAAAAATACAGAGGGAAGCAAGAAACCAGCTGAGAATTATAATGAGCTGTATAACATTTGCACTCTTTAAGAAACACAACCTTCCTGAGAAAGGTATTAAAGTATGCAGTATAAGTATTTATATTGTTCCTAGTCACAAGCAAGAAATGTGTTTAAACAAAGTTAAAAATTCACTAGAAAGTACACACAATGGATCGTGTTGGCCTGAGCCAATGCAAAGCAGTAATTTCTTCCATGAATTTTACCTGCCTAGGACTGAAATTCTGTTACTATACTATTTCAAGAGCACTGTGAAATGCCCCAGCTAACACACGTACAAGAGAGGAAGGCCTTAAGCACTCCGACCCATGAAAATCAACTTAATGTACAGTTCAAATGTGAACCTCCATAAAAGAGAAAATAACTGCAATTTCAACCCAAATCAGAGGTCTGCATGTAAAATACAATGTGCAGCTGAATTCAAAGCAATATCCGTAGGAGACTGTTTCAGGAAATTCTACCATGGCACAGAATGGAAGCACAGATCAGTGTTTTCTGCTCCCTGCTTTTGAATTAACGCTAAATGGAGAGGGGCATTGAACAGGACATGGTGGGTGGCAGGGAAGCAAGGCCCTGTAAGCATCAGTCCAGTACTTGCTCGGCAATACCAAAATCCCTGCTCAGTCTCAATTGAAAAGATAACTTAGAAGACAGCTTACTAATTTTTAAATAGTGGTTGTACCTGTCAGTAAAACGTACAGCAAAAAATGCTGTGAAAAGCTGGAAAGGTCCCATTTTAAACAAGACACAGATTACCATGTGCAGGGACTGTAATGCCCTCCCCATCAGCCACCATGGTATGGGGAGTTCCCAGCACCAAATTCCTTAGGACGGTATCAAACCACTTACACACTGAAGGGTGCTGCTGAAAACTGCCTATGACAAGCAGTAACTACTGTATCTAGCACACATTCCTGCAAGTTCCTTCCCTTCTACACCCTGCACAGGTCTGCTCCATCGGCATGTTTAACCTATCTGAGCTAAGCACATCAGACTTTCCCTAATTAGTGCTAATGCATTTTGGATTAACTCATCATTGGGAATTCTCAGTTCTCTGCATCAAAGAGATGGCAGAATATCTTTTCACAGAGTGATTGCCTTGTTCAAATGCAAATTTGAGTCCCATGTTCAGCACTACTTAGCTTTAATATATTAAGGAATAAAAGCTTTTAAGTTTAATATCAGGATATTGAAAGCCATGGAACTGAAACCTCATGACATAATATACCTTTAAAAAGAAGAAGCAGAACAGGTTTATAGTCAACAACGCTGTGTAAGTTCTTCATTGCTTATTACGCGACCAAAAAGAAATTTTAGAAGATGCTTTTCTTACCTACAGTGCTTTTGGTTGTCATTTTTATGTTCACATGAAGCACAGTTCAAATGGGGAACAATATTTTGCTCCTACCTGCCCTTCCCCTGTTAATACTAATTTAATATATCTTAAGGAACAACACACAAACTAAAATTAAGGCCAGTGGAGAATCTCCTTTTATCCCAAGCAGCCATTCTTGTGAAAGGTTATGCTCCATGCATAAACCATTACCATGTGTGGTAGGATGGGAAAGGATGCTATTCCTGAAATGGTGTCATTCTATGCCTTGCTGAACTGTGCTATGTGTCTCAAATGCTTTTCCTTTTCTTTTTTTACACTCAGCATTCTCCTTCCTCTGTATCCCTTCTCTTTTGGTATGAGACAAATGGACTGTGGGACAAGTATAAGCACATCCAGTGACATGGCAGTGCAAGGACAGGAACTGCTGGAATTTCCTCTCATGTGAGGCTCAGTGACTTTCCATCCTCTCTGCTGACGTTGTTCCAAGTTTACTCTCATTGAAGAGAGAACCAGAAAAATCATAATCTATTCACATGATAACTTTCTGTTGGCACTTTCGGCATCCACACCACTCAAGGAAAACATGGCCATAAGTGATTCACTCGTTCAAGACTGAATCAGCAACTCAAAATGCATGTGTGGAAAGCACTGTTTGTTTACTCACCAGCTTTTGATGATGAACTTCATATCCTGAGTCATGCCGGAACTCCGCATCCATCTTCACCTCAGATATCTCTTCTGTCTTAACATTGGTCAACCCGGAACCTGCATCGCACCACAAAGACAATTCATTAAAGTCAGGATTCAGATTCAGGAAGATTCTGTTTAACCCCATTGCTGGAGAACAGAAGGCAACAGTGCCATTTATATGGATGAAGGTGTGATGCAACATGAAAGTGAACTGGGAGGAAAGTGAGGTACGTCTGGTGTTTCAGTCCCACTGAGGTGACACAGAATAAGCTAGTAAAATTTCTCCTCCGTTAAACGATACTTAATCCACAGCAGCTATATTGGTACAGGCATCAAAAGCTTCCAGCATGAAACATTGCACGAACTAAGCTGTGATGGATCAACAGAGGCCTCCTGAATTGGCTCACAGGCTGCAGACAGATCTGCTTTGATAGCATCTTTAGCCATGTCAAGAAAATTTGTTGTTTAGGCCAAAATCTTCCTCCTCCCTAAGCTCAGGCTGCTGTGAGGAAAAAACAGAATACTCATGGTGTGAGTAGAACTCCAGATATCTTATTTTCTTGCTTCCTTGCTACCTTTTCCACCAACATGCACAAGTCACCAAAATGTTTGTGAATTTACAGAGTTTCTGTTTGTTTTCAGATTGCATACTACTCAGAATTAATGATTCTTCTCTTCTTGTCTCCTCTCTGAGAGATGATAACTTTCTCTCAATTAGAAACATACAGAAAGGCAAGTGAGCACAGCTTGCAACAATTGTAATTGCATGTTTGCAGTTCTGTTCTCTTATGGGTGTGAAGGGGAGATGCAGCACTCGTCTAGCTGGAAAGAAGGCCAAAATTTCCTCCTGAAAAAGGCCTTAGGAGAATGAGCCAGACTTAACAGCAGCAGAGCAGTGAATCCTGTATGTGTCTATGAATCCTGAAGAGCTGGCTCTGGCTTAGAATATATGGGTATTCATGGAGCTGGTTGTTTTCCTTCTCAGTACCAATGTACCCACATTTGTATTTCTTGGAGGTACAAACACTGCAGAAGAATGTTTTTTATGAGATATTATTTCCTTCCTCTACTGCATATAATAAGAACAAACCAGTTCATACTCCTTGTTTTTATTTCAGCGTTTTCTCACCCCTAACTCCTCTCTCCAAGGCTTAATTATTAGAAACTTGTGCCGAACTTAAGTTTTGATGAAGAGGAGGATCCTCTTTTAAAATTCTCAACACTCCTGACTGCTCCTATGCGCCAATGTCTTGCTGGACTCTCAATAATAATTCTTTAAGACTTCCATGTGCCAGTGAGCTCCACAGTCTAAAATAGCACTCAATCCAAGAATTATTGCCTTTGAATGTGCAATTTCTTTTTTCATTAAGTGGTGTTTTATTTTTGAATTAGGAATCAGCAAGAACAGATCTTCCCAAGAACTTCTCTGGACTGTACAGACATCCCACTCTAAGGTTCTGATCTTTATTTTCATAAGAAACCATGCAAGGGAGAGAACAAGAATAATCTTCATGCTATAAAGAATTTATAGTTATTTTCTTGAAGAGTCTGACTGCCCTATAAGTTTTACCTTACTGTATTTTTTTTTTTTAAGGAATCAAGCACTTCAACCCCTCAAATTTCTTTATTAAGTTCCTGATTTTTCATGTCATCACAGTACTCACAAAAATATATTATGACATTTACACATGGGAGACCATTTTTAAATGCAAGAACTGTAAAGAACTTAAGGAATTGCAGTCTGAATGATATTCTGTCAATGAAATGCAGGAGGAAATGGAGCTGCAAGAAATAAAGCCCACACGGTATTTGAAAACAGGTTTAACTTTCTGTCCTTGAAGCAGCTATCGCTAGTTTTCCAAATTAAGAGTAAAATTTACTCTCTTTTGTGCATCATCTCGAAGTACCCCCTACACCGGCATCAACAGGAAATGTGGAAAAGGACGTTGGAGACTGAAATATCATGCTTTATGGCTCAAATATTTTTACTAACGACTTTTGCCTGTTACAGCAAAATTGTGTAACAAAAGCTGCACTGAAGATCAGTGCACCTTGAATGGGCCTGTGTAACAAAAGCTACACTGAAGATCAGTGCACCTTGAATGGGCCTCCTGACTGAGGCCCTGGACTGTCAATTGATTTGAGGTAAGATGAAGTGACACTATTCTCAGGTCTGGGCTTGGGGGGAAGAACACTTTCACAGGTGGATTAAGCCCAGCACCTTCAGGGGTGGAGGCTATAGCCCCTGGCTTATCTGCTGCCAGGCTTGCACTAACCCCTACACCAAATGGAAGAGGAGCAGAGGTTTACTGTGTATGTCAAAAAAGCCTCTGGTTACATGCAGTGAACACCCATCCTCCACTGTGCAGACTGACCCAGCTGCAGGGCCTCCCATCCCTGGAAAGCCACATCTATGGGACATCCACATGGGGCATAGAAGAGAGGGTGTCATGGCCCATCAAAGGTCCCCCACAAAGGCATTCCCAGACTCTGCACCAGAGCACTGCACGTGATACTACACGATACAACAGATCTACAGTCTTGCAAGGGACAGTGTCCAACTGGCCCCCCTCAGGGAGGTATTTGTGTGTTCCCACCTGCCCAAATGTATATTAATCCATTGGATTCTATACTTTTCAGTAGGGTGTCCTGACCACCAAGAAGACCAGATAGAGTGGAACAAGGAAACGTCGATGACCCATGGAGGGGTGATATGCTTCTACTTAATCTGTCTCTGTCATTCTCCCTGTCCTCCCTGCCCCCACCCTCTTTTCTTTTTTCTTCTCTTTTCTCTCTTCTTTTCTTTTTTCTCTTTTCTTTTCTTTTCTTTTCTTTTCTTTTCTTTTCTTTTCTTTTCTTTTCTTTTCTTTTCTTTTCTTTTCTTTTCTTTTCTTTTCTTCTCTTTTCTTCTCTTTTCTTCTCTTTTCTTTTTTCTTTCCTTTTCTTTCCTTTTCTTTCCTTTTCTTTTCTTCTCTTTTCTTCTCTTTTCTTTTTTCTTTCCTTTTCTTTTCTTTTCTTTTCTTTTCTTTTCTTTTCTTTTCTTTTCTTTTCTTTTCTTTTCTTTTCTTTTCTTTTCTTTTCTTTTCTTTTCTTTTCTTTTCTTTTCTTTTCTTTTCTTTTCTTTTCTTTTCTTTTCTTTTCTTTTCTTTTCTTTTCTTTTCTTTTCTTTTCTTTTCTTTTCTTTTCTTTTCCTCTTCTCTTCTCTTCTCTTCTCTTCTCTTCTCTTTCTTCCTCTTTCTCTTCTCTTTCTCTTCTCTTCTCTTCTCTTCTCTCTCTCTCTCCTTCTTCTCCTCTCCTCCCCTCCCCCTCCCCTCCCCTCCCCTCCCCTCCCCTCGCCTCGCCCTCGCTCGCCTCCCCTTCCCTTCCTTCCCTTCCCTTCCCTTCCCTTTCCCTTCCCTCCCTTCCCTTTCCCTTCCCTTCCCTTCCCTTCCCTTCCCTTCCCTTCCCTTCCTTCCCCTTCCCTTCCCTTCCCTTCCCTTCCCTTCCCTTCCCTTCCCTTCCCTTCCCTTCCCTTCCCTTCCCTTCCCTTCCCTTCCCTTCCCTTCCCTTCCCTTCCCTTCCCTTCCCTTCTTCTCTTCTCTTTCCCTCTTTTAATATTAAATAAAATATATCAGTTTTTTGGTATCAACATCTAAGCCCTTTTGGTTTTAATCACATTTTGGGGATTATTCCAAACATCTGGCTCATTCCATTTTATTCAGAGAAAGTTAGTTCTCTTTGCTCCTCTGTAATTAGAGTGGATTGCAACAAAGGAGAACGTGTATCTGCCTGCAAGGAAGCTTGAACTGTCTACCCCTCCCACCTTTTTGGTTTTAGAATTAAAAGGGAAGGGGGGAAACTACAGTAGCGGAGTAGCAGTGCAGTAGCTGGAGGGAAAGGGCTTTCCCAGGACTTGTTTCACTGCCCTTGGCTGCAGCAGCTGAAGAGGTGGCTGCTCCCAGCTGCTCTCCACCATCCATGGCCACACTTGCTGCCCCTCATAGACACCCAAGCAAAAGCACCACATGAGAATTCCTCCAAGGCAAAGGCCTGAGGAACTGCACAACCTGGCTGCTACAGCTGGCAAATCCACTGAAGCTACAAATATTGATTAGAACATATCCACACACATCTAAAGTAAATCAGTGAAGAATCTGCTTGTCTTTTGTTGAGGTAAGTCCTGCCTCCTAAAACTCTTCGAGGTCACTGGAACAGTTAGGAATCACATTGGAAACAGTGATTCTGATTGGAGTGAATCTGGATTTCCAAAAAGCTTTTGAGAAGGTCCCTCATCAAAGCTCTGGCAGAAGCTAAGATGCCAAGGATTAGAAGGGAAAGTCCTATGTGACTTCCCATAACTGACTAAGAGAAAGGAAATGAAATGTAAATACACATCTATCTTTCACAATGGAAAAACTTTATCAGTGGGTCCCATAAGGATCTGTGCTGTGCTCTTTGTGAAGTGATCTGGATAAGAGAGTGAATAGTGGCATGACAAAGTTTACTGACAAAAAATAAAAGAAAAACAGAGGATAGTCAAAGTAAAACCAGTTGCAAAGAACTGCAGAAGGATCTTACAAATTCTAAGAGTACAATAAAAGGGAAATTATATTTAGTGTTGATATAATGCAAAGTGGGGCTTGTGGGAATACACAGCCCTAACTATACATATAGCTATAAAGACTCTAATTTAGCTCTGTTCTGCCCAGGACAGAGACCTTGCAGTCACTGCAGGTAACTCTGTGGGCACGTGGCTCAGTAGCTTTCAAAAAGTAAAGAGAAAGGTAGGGGCAATTACGAGAAAATAGAGAAAACAAAACATCGTCACACCGCTGTATAAATTATGCATCCTCATTTTAACATCTGGCTACTCGTTGTAGTCACCCCAACTCACACAAAGGCAGAAGAACTACAAGTGATGTAATGCAGGGAGATACAGATGATCACAGGTATGGAATGGTTTCTGTATATGAAGGACTAAAATCATGAGTCTTCAGACTGGAAGAGACAAAGGAGCTGAAACACAAGAGTGTGTGACTGCGAATGACAAGGGGAAAGTCTACAGGAAATGGTCATTCATTATTTCTTCTAAGAAATACAGGACACTAACATGGCTATGATACAGCAGATTGAAAAGTAACACAAGAAAGTGTGTATATATATATATATATAATTTAGTACAATGCAAAATGTGGCTGTGGAACTCACTGGCACAAATCATGAGGATGTTCAAAATACAAATGAAAAAATGCATAGAAGCAAGGTTCCTTCAGAGTTACTGAACACAATGGTGAAAATACAGTTTTCAGTCCTGGAACTTATCAAATGCTAGCTGCCAAAAGCTCAATGGATGTGCCGGGGTATAAAGCAGAGGTGAAATCTGTACATATCCTGTTTGTACCACTTCTAGAGGTAGGAAAATGTACATGAGCGCTTCTGCTCTTGGGGTCTGACCACTTTTACTGAAAGCAAAGCTGCAATGGCTGAGACTGTGGGTCTTTGTCAGCTTCTGTTCAACAGTCAAATGCCACAGGCAGGAGTTACAGCAGCATTTCAGGGGCAGAACAGATCATGCCAATGAGCACCAGAGGGTGGTAAGTTCACCAGTAGTCTCAGCTGATGGAAAAATGCAGGTACAGGCTTCCCTAGAGCAACATTTATTTGATTTGGTTCCCTTTCCTCCTCCCAATCAAACATGGGAGCCATGCTTTCAGCATGTAGCAGGTTAAACCATGTTTTTTTGCCTTGAGATCAGGCAGAAATTTTTTGGTTTGGGCCAAGTGACCAAGGCCCCACAAAAATGCCATGGAATCTGAACACAAGGTAGGACCTGATATTAGGAAGTTAATGATGTTAAGAATTACTGAAACTCGTTTTTGGCAACTTGCACCAGAAAAAGTTCAGAAACAGAAAAATCTTTTTTTTAGCTGTTGCACTAACAAATCTGATAGCAACTTTTTCTTTCCTCCTACCTCCCTTACACGTGAGGAAAAAGACTTCAACTAGGGTAAACTGCTGGTCTTCTGCAAATAACTGATTATATAGTAAGGAGAACTATGATATTGCACTGGAAAAAATTAAATACATGGTATGAGATAAAAATATATATGGGGTTACGTACGCCTTTCCACAATGTTATAGAATTGAGACCTTTCGTTTAAGAAATTCTCTTTATTACCAGTTCACCACACATTTAGTCTTGCATGCTAAAATCAAAGATATACTTTTCAAGGGTAGTAACTGAAGAAGGAAAAACTTCGTGTCCTTTTAAACTTTGATCAGAGGTAAGATGCAAAGAGTCAAGGGATTCCTAATACCTCTCTACCCTTGCATTAAAGGGTAGAGCATGAAAAACAGTTCTCCCTCTGACAAGAACTTTAATCCTGACCTGGGACAAAATGATGTTTTTTCACTACCAATTCTAAAATACACAACCCAAACACAAAAGCCAATATATAAGATGAAAAGTGAGAGCAACAGCCTCATTGCAAATTCACAAATAATGATAATTATTAACAGTTTTCTTCTGAATTACATACCATCTTTAGGGAGCTGCATTCCTAATCACTTCCATTTAAAAATGCTTCAATTCAGCTGGCAAATACATTAACTCACAGCTCCTTAGAAAAACTGACAAAACTATTTTGTTATAAAAACCATGGGCTTAAAAGCTTCTAGTGGAATTGAACAAAATGAGCTAACTATGATGGGCTTTTTATTGATATTGCTTTTAATTTGCAATATTAACTGCTTTTATACATACATGTGTACATGTGCACATGTGCACATGTGCACAAATACATTTCCAAACATCAAAAAATGGAGAGTATGAAAGCCTTATTTTTCCTTGCCTTAAAGGGAAAAAAAAATCATAAGGAGTGGAAAACTAGTCATATGAAATAAAAAACAAATAGCTGCTTTGGGGAACACTTTATACTCACATTGATGAGCTTCTGTGTTTGTGTATATTTATGCTTTCAGAAGGCTAAAAAAAAGAGGATACAGTGAATTCCACCAAGGATACTGTTGTAGTACACTATGTGATGGTAAAGAAATAAGCCCTGAGGACCAGAGAGCCTCTTTCCTGGGCCTGCAAGTGACCCTGGGAATGCATCCAGGTCACCGGGGATGGGCTGAGAGAGGATTATGAGTTTGTGAGAGTGTTGGACCTACAGGAAGTGATAACTGTAGTTTGTGGCCTTATAGGGTATTGTTTATCTATTACCACATTACGGAATATCTATGTAATATCCCAGGTGATTGGGGGATACTGTGGTGAATATCCTTCCTGTTTATATGATGTTACATCTTGTATGTGCAGTATTTAGGCAATTCTGACTGCGCAATAAACGGCTTTGCACGTCTCTACCTTGTGTGTGGAGTCCATGCCCTTGCGTGATTACTGCAGATATAACTAGGTGCACATTATCTACCATACTGCTTGCAATTACTTCATCTATTGGTTACATAAACAGTTAGAAAGGTTTTGTGATATTGTTTTGCACAGATCTGAGACAGGGTTAGCTGTGCCTGAGGTTACATCTAGACTTAAAAATTAAATCTCCAAGTGAAGCACAGTTTAAACAACAAGACCTGGGTGGTCGCTACATAGAGAAAACCAAAGTAGCAGTTTGAGTGACTGTGGTACTGACTGCATTCAGGAAAACATTCGGCTCCATGTCCATGAACTGTGCTTGAGTCGTGGGCAAGAACAAGAAGAGAGTTGTTGAATCAGAGCCTGTTACATGTGTAGCAAACAGCTTTATCTGGGTTAAGCTTCATATGAGATAAAAAGGGTGGAAGGTAAGGAATGCAGTCTTTGAACAACCCCGCGGGATAGAGAGCTACCTGTTCTAACTAAAAGTTCAACTGTTACTTCCATATGACTCCATGACTTTGTGCAGGTCATTTAATTTTGAAATGAAAGAAGAATGAATATTGTACACTCATAAAGATGAAAACGAGGACTATATGCTCATTTTTGTAAGGACAACTCAAATATGTTTGAGGGATATGCACTTTTAAGACTGCATGGAGCTAAAACTTTCTGGTCTCTCCTAAGGTGTCAGTGAAATGCTGGTTTCACTTTTACTTCATGGATGGCTATGGGGCTCTCAAATTGAAGAAAGCAGAAAACAAGTGCAATAAAAGTTTTATCTTTTTTACAAAAGAATCTCACTGGAACGGAGCATAAAATAATTCTTTCACAGAACACGTGTGTAGAAATGAATAATCAAAACAAGTAAAATCTGGTTTGATAATCCTTCTGGTATGTCAATCCAGATGCTGTGCATATGCACCTATAATTGCATTCACAGATAGCAACTATCTCATTTATAAAACAAACCAAAACAATCTAAGGGAAAAAATCCATTAATGATTTTTATCTGGTAGCTGCAGATAGTTTGTTTAAAGCAACTGTTTAAAGACTGTTTGTTTGTGATGTTAGTATTGAACATCACAAAGAGAAAAAAGTATGTTAGCAGTTTCTGGCAAGAAAATAATAAATAATCAAGCTGCTCTATGCCCTCACCTCATACAGACTGCAGCATAGGTGCTAATAATTCTGCAGAACAGCCATTAGGCTTACAGAGCCTCTGCAACCATGAGGAAATAAACCCCTCCGTTTTTATGTGATGTAATAAAGACAGACATGTTATGATTTATTAGCAGAAGGGCCACAAACACAGAAGAAGCTTTATGTGCAATGTTTCCCCAAAATAATTGTTTGCAAAAATGATCAACTGACAAAGAATTGGAATAATGCAAAAAACCACCACCAAGTCCAAACTATACTATATGGAAGAAAGTAACATACTTAATAGCATAAAATCCTTGCATTGTGAATTATGGGCATCTTGTAAGTGATGCAATTACAGCTGTGAGTGTATACTTACAGCTGCAACTCTGCAACAGATGAAAACACGATCTGCCCTGAACAGAGCTTTTGTTGTTTATAACCTTGAATTACAGAAAACATGCTAATATTAAGCAACATCCCTTCTGATGTCATGTTTTCTAATCTTCACTCAATTTCCAAAGATCTGACCTGCTGAATTAATGTAAGTAAAATGAGCTTGCTCATGAGCCTCTAGAGATGTTTTTATATGTATTTTTATGTGTGTATATGTTATGTCTCTGTATATACATGCACGCACGCACAAAGAAAAGGTTACTAATGAACAGATACCCAAAATTCAGTTGCAAGAAATTAAAGTGTTTATCATGAAAAAGTGACTGCTGGAGCACAGGAGAGAAGGAAACACTAATGAATCAGTTGTTACAGTGAGGTTATCAGGGAAAGAGGTATTTGTTTTGTCTTGGTTTGAGTTCTTCCTATGGAAGTTCTCAGGCCGGACTGGAGCCTTCTAACATCTAACATCGCCCTGTACAAAGCAATTTATAAATAGCAAGAAATACGTCATAAATCTGTTATAATTTTGTGCTGTATTAAAAAATAGCTCACTGATGATTACTTAGTACATCTAGATATTTTTCTTCCCTTTGACCTTTTACTGTCTCGTTTACTTCCTTTTTAGGAAGGAGATGATCAGAAACAGTTTTAGGCACAATTCTTATTTTCGTTCGCCCATTTGTGAATTAAGAAGGGAAAAGACAGTAAGTTGAAGGACTAGAGTCCTTTTCTAACACCCATGTGAATTACACAGATGTTTTATCCATACTAGAAAATGGGGTTTGTCCAGACAATATTCTTTCCTAGGACTGATGAAGACCAGATTCCAATTCAAGCTTTAACTGTGGACAGCCAAGGTGGAGCACAACAGAGGTGGGGGTTTAGACAACTGGCATAAATTTCAACAAATGCTTTGAACTTGATCCTTACTTGTAACTTTTCTGCTCTATGGACTGGACAACTCCTTACTTTTTGTGACTTGACTCACAGACTTCATTTCTTGAAAGAGAATGATGTGGTGAAGGAAAAAGATTCTAGGTATCACAAATACTACCACCACCTAAATACTTGTTGGATGAAATGATCCTTGAGGTCCCCTTTCAACCCAGTATTCTGTAAGTCTGTGACTGTATTCTGTACTCTGACCAAACTATCTCTCTTGTAAGAAAGTGACAAAGATGATTTGCATGATTTTGATTTGCCTGTAAGAAAAACATACTGATCCTTATAAGAACGTTGTGTGAGCAAAAAGTACTGAAAATAAAATCGAAAAGAGAAAAAAGGGCACAAGTTCGCATGTTTGTTTTAGTCCTTTCAGAGCTCATTTTCTCCAAGAAATTCAAACAGATACAAAACATTTACTTGTTCTTATTCAGGCCTGGAGTGTTGCAGGATGACATGACACCAATATTTTCACCTTGAAGAAGCAGGTCACTTGAGCCAAGCAAATAGAAGCACCAAGCCCATGGAAAGGGCAAACTTCTCAGGAAACCAACAAGAAGCTGGGCAATTAAAACAAAAAGTTACAAGTATCTGGATGCATTAATCTGCAGGTCTTCCATTAATACTTTTTCACTGTAGAGTAATCTACTATTTTTTTGATTTTTTTTTCAATAATAGTCCCAAACTGTAAAAAGAGACTATCCCAAAAGGACAGTTACTGCACAAAATGTATTTATTTTCCTTTTTGAACCTCTAATATAGAAATTTTATTTGTGATTAGCAAGTAAAGTAAAGCAGTTTTAAAGCACACATTTTCAAACTATCAGAATCCCTTTTGTACTTCATGGTTTAAATAAGCATCCATTTGCTTTCTGCTGTTCCTAGCTCATGAAGATAGTCAGACTGGAATAATTTCTCTGTTAAATTGAAATTTTGTCACACATAAATTGCTTTTCAAGGATGATGAAAAACCAGAGGGACATTTACAGACACAATCTGTATCAGTAAGAAAAAAATTTTTTTAGATCTGGAAATGGTGATTAAAGACATAGGGAAGTTAAGCACTACTTTTGCACTTTAGCAGAACACTGAAAAAATATCCCATGCGATTTTCACAGTGCAAAAGTTACAGCATCTGCTGGAAATTTCAAGCCATAATGGTCACATGCTGAAATAGTTTTTACCTGTCCTTAGTAGTCTATTGCACACATTCACCGAGATCACTCATGACTTATTCTAGGCTTACTTTTAGTACCATTTGTATCACCCCAACCAACAAAGCGCTTTAATATATTTGACTAAAACATATAGGTTCACTCTGAAACTAGAGTGTGGCAGTGTGAGAAAATCCTTTCTCCAGAGAAGAGACACTGAGAATTTCTGAGACATGTGTCTATGTGTGAGGGAGCAGAAGGGAGGAAGGAATAACCTTGAGTAATAAATATGGGCCTCATAATAGGAGATTTTTCAAGATGACTGAAATTAAAATTGTAAATAATCATAGATTTTAATATTATAAGAAAATGGCTAGACTGAATTAACATTACAAAATTTGGATTAAACATATGTATGTTTCATCTATGATACTTCTACTGTTCTTGGGGAAGAAGGTAGATAATGCAGTACTGGAGGGATTTTTCCCTGATCCCAAGATTTTTGGCACTGTATCCCTGTACCTGTTTCAGGCCCTTTTCATGGACTGAATTAAGACTCTAAACACAAGTAAAGATGTTGGACTCCTAAAACAGTGCTAGGAGCACACTACCTGGCCAGTTCTGACACATATCCCAACTGCTGCAACATATGAGCTTATTTTACCTCCCACTGTAGCAAATTCTGCAGTTGCTAAACATGGGTGAGTTACCTGAAAGATTTAAAACCACTAGGAACGTGCTGCCTGTGATGCCACCTAATGGATGTTTGGAAGACAAGATGAAGGGAAAAAGGATACAGATCGATCAGTTTAATCTGATCTGAAGAAAGAAATCACAATTATGATGTGACACTGAAATAATCCTGACCCTAAAATCTATTCTGACTGTGTCGAAGAGCTGGAGAGTAAACTCTTCTGAAATAAAAGGCAGTTTCCTCTCAATGGAATCAACAGTTTCAGATAATTCTGAACAAAAACCAGATGAAAAACAACCCTAAAAGCAAAACAAAGTTAGTATGAAAGCTGAAATATTTTTTTCTTTTGGAAACTGGAATTGTCCCATTTTAACTTTTCCAAACATTTGCAACCTAGTGATCTGCTATTATTCTGAAATCAATACAGAGACAGTAGTACTACAGAGAAGAAACAATCACCCTCCTCTGTTCTAGAATGGAATGAATAGCTGTGTCCTCAGGCATCCTCAGGGAATCCAGAAGGATAATACTGATTTTTAGGTATTTGGAGGTAAGTAAGGTAAGTACTACAGCACAAAATATCAATGCCCCTGCAGTTCTGAAATTGTATGCATTAATTCTTTATTAGCCCTGCTCACTCTCCATAGAGCATTCGACATTTCTATCATACATTCCCAAATTAGAACCAGCGTCTGTACTAAGGGGTACCAAGTTTACCATCTCCTGCACCTGCCAAAGTGTTATTGCTGGAAGGGATGAGACCTTCGATACAAACCAGTTGTTGGGGTTTAGAGCAGTTCTGGGTCTGGAACGCACTGCTGCTGCAAGCACACATACCAAACGCCCTCAATATGGACAGCACTCACACAGGAGGAATTTGTGAGGGAATGATACTTCCCTTGTTCATGGAGTAGCATTAAATTTTATGAGAGGGGTGCACCAAAGCAAAGGTAATAATTTAAGCTCCTGCAGACCACATGCATGCCAGAAAAATACAGGTTAGGTAAAAGCCATGCAAGTCATATACCTGGTCGTGTGGTGAGTCCTCTGTCTGCAGCTGGGCGGGCATCAACGGGCTCAACTAGGCATGTGCAGAAAAGAAACAAAAAAGCAAACAAAAATAAACAAAATCCCCCAAAATTATAAAGCCAAGTGCTCTTCTGTTGGGACAGTGCAAGAGAGACATACTGCATAAACAGTTACCAAAGCAACAGCTAGAAAACACCTGCCTTCAGTTAATCCTGAAAGTAAAAGGAAGTGTAAAAGGTGTGATTTCACAAGGAAAGCTTCAGAGCTGAGGCATCACTTTTATATCATATTCTGGTTACTGCTTCAAGTGAGAAACCATTAACACTAAAGAATTTCTGTCAATAGAACAAAACCATATTCATTACATGCAAACTTTTTCCCATTGTCTGATCAGAACTGGCAGCCAGAATGGACACGAGTTCCTGCAGCTGCTCTTTATCAATATTGACTTAAAAGCCTACTGAATACCTCCTTTTTCCTTTCACCTGGGATTCTTTACAGCACCAGCTATAACGTTTAAAAAAAGTAAAGTGTATTTCAAAAATACAATCAATATTTCATTCCTATATGTTCTGATTTGTGAACAGCATATTTGTCTTCCAATTTTTGAAGGGGAAAGAAAGAAGAAACACAAATTTCTATCCAACTGTGTCATATCCAGTTTCACAAAACTCTTTTGTTACCCTACTAAGGTTTTATCAGCTGAAACCTAAGGTTGATGGAGTTCACTGGCACTAATAAAAAACCAGGATTTGCAAAACTTGAGCTATTTGAGTCACTGCCTACTGCCTCAGTTAAGTTCAAACATACTGGGAATGTTTATTAAAACATTCAGATTTTTACCCCTCTTTTTTGGTTGTTTCTCTGTTTTGCTCCAATTGTGCTGCCTTATCTACCCAATCTTTGACAGTGTCAAAGAACTTAAATTCAGAAATGGAATGTTACATTGTTCCTTAGAATTTAGAATTTTTAACATATATTCTCATTCATTTGAATTTCTGGATTCAGGTATGAGCCTTTATCAGCAGTAAGTGAGCAGCAGTAACACAGGAAATCAGAGAGACCCCCAGTTTTCAATCAAGGAGAACTGCTCATTGGAAAATCACACAAACTTGATTATACTGTTGATTTGAGCAATGGAATTGCCAATCTTCTCAGGGAGTCTGTGTCACTGGCTTAGTGTTCCTGTGGGTTTGACAATTAACCCACCATGCTTGTAAGTGAGAGCCTAAGTGACTCCCATGTCCTTTGCACACAGGAGATGACTGCATGAGCTCCTGCCTCTGAAAAAAACCCCAGTAACTCAGCTTTAGAGTAGCTGCAGACTAAAAGCACATCAGTGTATCTGACTCACTTGTGTCTCCAGAAAGGCAGACTTTCACAGAGCTTGCTGGTCTGGTGCTGCAGAATTCAGGGGCACTAGCAGACCATTTAATTGTTTTCCTTACATAGTTCTATATAAAACACAATTTCTATCCTTAACTAAAAGCTACAGTTTTGAGTATTTTCCCATGTATGTCTTCTGCTAGGTTTTCAATATTGTCAGCACCAATCCTCAGGCAGGTCGGCAGTAATTTTCAGTGGCAAGGACCCAAGGGAAGAAACAACAATGAGCAAACATTATCCAAACTGCTCTTGCAGACCCCTCCTCTGTTAACCCTGGCTTCCACATCCTCCCTAGAAGTCTGAGGGGTTTTATTTCCCTCCTCTATGTAATCCTTCATGGCCACAGCTATGGAGAACTGAGAGAGAAGCCTGTGCATAGCAATAGAAATGGGAGTAGGTGAAGGGGAAAAGGATGAAAGAGGTTTCTGTTTTACAGTACCATGGACCTGACCTCAGAGTAATGCAGTATTGGTGGTCAGGTGAAAGTATTACTAATGAATTCTTGTCATCTATAATTTTAGAAGCACTTTACAAGGGAGAAGGGCTGGGCCACTGGCACATTTCATAACTGACACAGAAGCGAAAAGACCTGGTCAAGGTCACAAACCAGCTTCAGGGCAAAAACTGGAGGCAAATGATAAGAGCCAAGAATGTTCCAAAGCAGATTGTTATGCCAGGCAGCATGATACAAAGAAAGGCTGGCTTCTGGAGGAGCTACCACCTTTTGAATTTCAGTTGCATTTTAAAATCTGCCTGCTCTGCCCCAGTACTGATGTATGAATGAACAGCAGTTAACTCTGAAAATCTTGTCTGTGGGTATTCTCACTGCTTGCCCTCACTGGACCACATCATCACAACAGCTAATGAAGAGCGGAGAAATTTAAACCTACTACAGCATTTATCAATAATCAAAACTCAAATATGTACTGTGTGTTATTATAAAAAAAGTACATTCATTTTGATGCTTGTTGGAGGTTAGGGTTTTTCCTTTTGTTTTTTCTTTTCTCTTAGGGAATTTCCCCCCATTTTTGTTGCTAAGGAACAATAACCAGGCACTTAAGAGAGGCAAAAGAAGTGACCAAGCTCAGGGGAGGTGAGCATCTGGCTGCACATCTGCAGGGGCAGAGATACTGTGAGAGTTGGGCTGGAAAAAGAAGGGGCTGGGGCAGCTGCTAGCTCTCTTGCTCTCAGCTTCGGAGGAGGAGGATCGGAGCTGCTGCCTTGGGGGGACGGGGGACAGGTGGAATTTGCTGCTGCCACCAGAGCCCAGCGTAGTCCTGCTTCTTCTGCTGTGGGTGAGCCTTTGCTTGTGACAGCAGCCACTGAACTGGGACCTTATTAACACCCGACTTCACTAAAAAAAGGACTTTTCACCATCTGTTGGGGTGCCTCAAGGGACACCCCAGGATCCCCGAGCCCCCTCCCCTCCAAGGGAACCTCTCTCTCAGCCATGTTCAGGAGCCGGGCAGTCACTTCCCAGCCCCCACTGTTCCTCTGTCACTGCTCCAGGTCTTTTGCTACACTGCAGCCCCCACATCCTCTCCTTGCCTGGGGGTCCCGCAGTTCCAACTACAGAGTTTCTGATACATCTCATCTACCACCCCGGGATTTTGCTCATCCCTGCCTTCCCAGCTTGCTACTCCAAGGTCCCTGCTATAGCTCCTTTTGCTGTCCAGAGAGGCACCGGGATTGGCTTCCTGCCGTGAGTTTGTAAAGGAAGCCCCTTTTCCATCTCTCCCACTGTCTCGCCCGCCATTACCCACCTGCAGAGAAACGGCCGAGCTCACGCCACAGCGCCCCCTGCAGGCGCGGGGGAATCATCGCACCCGCCCTGCCCGGCTGGGAGCCAACAGCGCCCCCTGCCGGCTGTGACCGTAACTGCACCGAAGGGGAAAGTGCCTGCAGCCGAGAGAAGGCCGTCGTTGGGCCTCTGGTTTTGTTTGTTGTCATAGTTATTGTTTGTTTGCCTTGTTATACATACTAATAAAGAACTGTTATTCCTTTTCTCATATCTTTGCCTGAAAGCCCCTTAATTTCAAAATTATAATTCAAAGGGAGGGGGTCATATTTTTCATTCCAAGGGAGGCTCCTGCCTTCCTTAGCAGACATCTGTCTTTCAAACTGAGACAACGCTCCAGAATTCTATTTCTCTTGAATATACTTCCATGTGCACAGAAATAAGACTGAAAATGCAGTGTCCAAATAGACTCATCAAACTAAATTGGTACATGTTTGTTTACACTGACTACTCCAGCTTCATGGAGTCCACACATTCCCACTTTTATCTAATACTTACTTCTCTTTTCAAAAGTAAAAGAAAATAACATCAAAAACTGGTACAAACCAGCAGGTGAGGTATGCTATCTGATGCTCACCTATCAAGAACATTGTTGAAGGGAGCAACTGGACAAATCATAAGGATAACACAGTACATTTACACAAATCTCACTTTAGATAAATACTAGATATAGGCTTCAAGGCTCCCTGTAGCCTGCAAGCTAAAATACAAAGGGTAAACCACCAAACCGTTACTCACTGGCAAAATGCCCAGAGAGCTTGGCAGTGTCAGAGCTTCACAGCTGTTGGGGGTTTGTTGAGGATCACCTCTGAAGACGCATTTTGCATTGCTGAAATACTGTTTCCTGACATTTTTCATGGTGCCTCTGTACAGTCCTCAGAAAGTGGTGGTTTTTTTTGTCAACCTAATTTTTGTCACAGCATGCTGGACACCCATACAGCCATGCAAGTAGTGTAGTATATTACCTGTTATTTTGGATTGACTTCTGTGGACATTTCCAAGGAAACTACCTCAGGGGAAAACAAGGAAGGAAATACTTGCAGAAAATACTGAGCTATGCTAGACTTTCAAAGCCTTCTTACTTTTAGACTGTTTTTTACTTCTTCACCAGTACAAGCAATTCTAAGAAAATAAACCATTTGCATAAAACCTATCCTTTAAAACATGCAGTTTAGATTGGGAAAATTTCAAATGGAGTTATGAAACCTTAGGATTACATGGCAACATACCAATCCCATACATTATTAATATCATTGAGTGAAACCTGGGATTAGATCATGGTCATGGAAGGAAACGGGCATGGGAATTAATAATAACAATTTTTAGGGAGGGGTTGTAGTATTTTAACTTCATCCGTTCATCAGAGGGAAAGAAAAAAGAGGAGGAGAAAATTAGGTCAGTTGTGATTAACTTCCTGCTACTTCCAAACTGTATTATAAGAAGACAGAAACATGTTTTTGGAAGCAATGTAGACAAAGCCAGAAGTATGACCACTATTGAAAAAGAAAACAGGCAAGGGAAATGAAGACAAATGGCAGAGTCAGTCCTGCGATTCTGAAACAATGAGGTGGGAAACAAACAGAAAGGGAAAAAAAAAGGTTTCAAATTCCCCTTTGATGCTATGGACAAAGGTATAGAAAGGATCTCTAAAGAAAGAAGGCATTGTAGACATGATCACATTAAGAACACTGTGGTTTGGGTAGATGACAGGGATGCATAACAGGAAACAAGAAGGACCTGAAGAGTCCATGACCTGAAGAGGTTTAAGTCACCAAATGAGTTCCACTTCTAAGTGTGCATACTTGAACAATTATAATGGTTGGCCTAACAGAACTGACTGCTGCAATAAGTTAATGACAAATATAATACAATCCTGGTATAAAAATCCAAAACGAAACCCCAGCAAATTGAAGGCATGAAAGAGTAAGTGCTGCAACAAACCACATACTGCATTAAAACACACAGGACTAATAATTAAACAGTATGTTGTTCCAGGCAGGAGATTTTTTGTTTCTTATTTGCTGCCATACATTTGAAAAGGAGAACCATGCTCAGTATAGTTGCCTGTAGGAAATCAGTGTCACTTTGAAGTACCTTTCATAATTAGATTCTGAGCTTAGACAAGTATCTGAAGGAAAAATATGCTTGTGTGATTAAACTATGGGTATGTCTACCTAATAACTTCTAAACCTGGTGACTGAAATCAATATATTTTGAAAGCTAGGAGGACAGACATCAAAAATAATTAATTGCCCCCATATTTCATGAAAGCAGGCAGCAGGTATAGAAACTGATGCCTTGGATGCCTTAATTACGGAAAAAACTGGAGCAAGAGCTGCAATTGAAAATTTCTGCAGGACAGACTGTGACCTGCTCCTGGCAGACAGCCTTGATACATGCACTAGGGTTAGAGCAAGCTGCAGCTCCTTCCCCAGGAAAGTGAGGTTCAGCCTGCCAGCCTGTGAGCCATCTGAGCCCCTTGTCAGTACCGGACATGCTCCAGGCAGCTGTTCTCACCGCCTTGCATGCCACTTGGCTGCAAGTGCCCTTTGGACACAGCTGGAGTCCTTGTCACCATCTCCTGCCTTCTGGTTCTTCCTGCTGGCTGGTCCGTTGAGTTTTCTCTGGCTCTGCTCTTTTGCTTGGCCCCTAACTTGCAGTGCTGACTCCCTGGTACTCTGATTTTAGCCCTACTCCTGACCAGCCTCCCCTCCTCCTCTCAAATCTGCTAAACATCTGCCTCACTGGCCTTTGTGCAGGTCTTTTCTTTCGCCAGATCCTAGGCTTCTCAGACTCCTTGGGACAAACTGTGATCGCAAAACTATTTTTGACTCCACTGATTTCACCTGGCACCAACGCCAGACCTGGCAAATCCACGTCTATGTCCCACATTTCATCTCCCACACACCCAGTTGCTCACAGTCACTCACACACCGTGCCAGAGTGAGAGTAACTGCGTAAGGATGATCTCAGAACTCATTCTGAGAGCAGGTACAGCCTAAGCCAGTGGTTTCAAAAGACTTGAGGAGGATGCTGATGTCTGTGCAGTTCAGCTACAAATCACAGATTTGCCTGAGAAGACTTCTGCAGTTCCAGGCTCTGTATGTACTGGGGCTTTGCAGTATCAAAATCCATCACTGATGTGATTAACTTAGCACTAGTAACAGTGCAGTTAAACTGATAAAGGAAAACAAAGGTAAGAGGAGGAACTTGAATGACATGACCCAAGTCCCTCAGGTTTCTGATTTATTGGCTCCAGCGCCTAAGTGAACTACCAATTCCAGATTCTACATGGATTATTTAAGTAGCATACAGTCAATGAAGTAGTCAGTGAGCAACGTAAAATACTCCTCAGGAAAAGCCTTTTCACTAGCCAAGTTGTATTGATGAGCATATAGGAACATTTCTGCAGTACATTCCAGAAAACCAGTGTATGGAGTGAATAACATCATCTGTCTGCTAGGATTATGCTGGAAATGTAATCATTTTCATGCAAGCAAATAAAAAGTTCTATCTTAAATAAAATACTCATTTCATCATGGCACAAATCTAACAATTCACCTATGTCCCTTCGGTCATTGCCATGTATCTTATAAGACTGTTACTCATAATCTCCTAGAATTTATTATGGTTTGTTTCTGAAGGCAAGTAAGCTCAACACTGAAATTTATTGTGTGTCTAAATTACAGATTTTAGTCAGGGCTTTCTGTTCCATCAAAGAGACACAACTGACACAGCAGACCAGTTCCAAATGTACACTTCAGAACCTTTATCTCACTTACATTAAAAAAATATCAATTTTCAGGGAAGAACATGAAGAGAAACCACAAAGCTCAGAAAGTTTTGTGGTTTCTCCCCCTATTGTACTTACCTTCATTTTCAGTATTGGCTGGAACAGAATCGACTCCAAACGGATGCCATGGCTGAAGGTCATCTAGGCTGAAGTCTCCATCCACTGGAAGAAGTTCAACTGTAGTCTTCGTTTCCGTCAATGAAGGCATAAGAGCATCATTTCCATAGCTGATTCTGGGCTCACTGATCATATTGGCCAAAACATCATCAGAGTAGTTTTGTTCTTTCTGAAGTAATTCATCTGCAAGGAAATGTCAATGCAAAAATTATCTGAAAGAGCCAGCACATCTACGGATCTATTTTCAGTGCTGTTAAAGTAAGAATTCACTGTTGCGACATTCTGTTTTCTTACGATAAATAAAAACATTAAGGCTTGGAATAGTCAAAACCCCATGATAAGCACTGCAGCTAAGGCATTTTTTTGAAACATCAACCAAAATTGTTCAGTACTGTTTCCTACCCACATTTCCACCACATAACAGATCACAGGTCAGTGCTATATACATTTCTTGGCTCTTCCCAATCACTTTGGAAGGAAGCACAAAACAATTCTCTTCAACTCAACATGCTGCCATAAGTCAACTGGCAAGAGATCCACAGGAAGGAATGTCTTTGTAATTTCTCCTTCCTCTTAAATGGTCACTGCCAAAGCTGATCACAACTCTTAAATCCTAAATCTCCAATGCAGTCAACTGTATTTAACTGGGTTTACCATAACACATCAAATCTGAATATACATTTGATTTTTTAACATATATAACTTCTTCATAACACTGAAGTAGTTCTTTGTTAAAAAGCAGTAATAGACATCTGCAGGCAAATTATTTTACAAGCTACCAGCACCTAAAGCTACGCAGTATTATCTGTGCTGTGGAGTTTTTTTTCTTGAAGCAAGGTAAGAACAATCAAAAGTACCTTTCAGCTCCATCAGGTGTATAGGACAGACTGTTCAACTCTGTGTTAAAAATAAGCTCAGAGGTTGTGTGTGCCTCATTATTCCTACTCCCTTCTCACATAAAAGTTCATCTACTCTCAGAGCAGGAAAGACATGGACTTACTGGAGTGAGTCCAGAGGGCCACAGAGTTGATCAGAAGGCTGAAGTACCTCTGCTATGAAGACAAGCTGAGACACCTGGGGCTGTTCAGCCTGGAGAACAGAAAGGTCCAAGAAGACCTTACTGTGGCCTTTCAATACCTAAAGGGGGCCTATAAGAAAGATAGGCCAAACTTGTTATCAGAGCCTTTTGCAATAGGACATGGGGTGATGGTTTTAAACTGAAGGAAAGTAAATTTATCTAAGATATAAAGAAGAAATATTTTGCAATAACGGTGGTGGTAGATGCCCTGTACCTGGCAGCATTCAAGACCAGGCTGCACAGGGCTCTAACTAAGCTGATCTTGTTGAAGATGTTCCTGCTCATTGCAGGGACCTTTAAAGGTCCCTTCCAATCAAAACTATTCTACAATTCCATTCTTGATCCCCCGCACCTTTCACTGACATCTGTTTTTGTAGGAACAACATACTGTTTGCAAGTACTTTGAGAGAACTTGCTGCACAAGAGCACATTCAAGTAAGCAATTGCAATGAAGACCAATAATTGCTAATAAGGCACCAATAATGAGCAGGTATCACAGAGCTAAATAGTTCATAATAGGAGACTGTAATAGAGTGCAAGTGAGCACATGAGTACACACATGGCAGCTGATGATACAACAGCTTTTATTAAGACTGTCTTCTCTGCACTTCATTAAGGACCCCATGACTCGCTACTTCACATCCACATCTCTCCCATGTAGCAAGTCAGGGACATGAATCACTACTCTGTTGCTAAACCCTTTATGCCACGCCACAGGGGTTCACTCATTTCCTAGTAACATCAGTGCTGAAGGGCATCTAATTTTCTATACACACCAGAGCTTTAGACCCCTCAGCAAAATCTTTTGAATGTTATGTTTCTCCCAACTTTATGTGATGAAGCTTCATACCACAGAAGTACAATGTAACCATGCAGCAGGCTCAGTAAGGACGCTTACTACCTCATGAGCATTAGAGGTGCGCCACTGCTTCAGCGCTTCTATCAACGATGATGCAGTAGGGCTCTGCTCTTTAATACATCTCTCAAATGCCACCTGGAGATAGCTGATGACACTCGCTACCACCCTAATCCTGTAACACTAAGTTCAGAACATCAAAAATAAACAAAATGTTGCAACCTCAGCTCTGGGACAAACATGGGTTCTGAATCTTGTAAAATAATGTTTTAAAATAAATTTTCCAGTTTAAAGAGTGAGCAGACGGTAAGACTAATGTGAAGGCAAAATTTCTGTGATTTAATCTGCCCATTCGAATGACTTACTAGGACAGTACAGAAAGTCTATGTCAGTCACACTGAATTGTTTTTCTTTCCATGTTCATTTTACTGAAAACAGTATTATTTTATGACACCTACTAAATCTTCAGCATAGAAGTCTGGTTTTTGTTTCCAAACTGCACTTAACACTACTCCTTTTTCAAATTAAACCATCTCCTTTAATCAGAAGAGACAGGTGAAGCACCTTGATATTCTGAGCAGACACTATCACATGACATGTTAATTTTCATTAGGTAGGGATGAAGAGACTTTACAAAAAGGAGCTGGATTTTAGTGGCCTGAGCGAGGAGTCTGGTGTCCATGTGCTTTGCAGGGAGCCACAGATGACAGCAGCTGAGAACACTGTAATACCATGTCATCATGGACCACAAGAGAGAGTGTTACAGCACTGAGCATCTTAGTGACGGCAGACCTTTTAAAACCTGGGCATTGGAATGGTTTTCGAGCACAGCTCCCCTTGTTCCCGCTGTTCTCCCCATCCCCAGAGGATGGTGTGGGGCAGCTGTAGAGACCTGGAGCTCAGGCAGCAGTGGCAGGGGATGGTGCTAGGGGAGTTGTGCCCCAACTCCTTTACCCTGGGCAGTGCCAATCCTGTGTAACTCCTGTCCATACCCTGCTGCTGACCCACTCAGTGTCACCTGCAGACAGCTCCTGGCCTTGGAAATGGACAAATGGTGCACAGACAGGAACGAAGGACCTGAGCTCTGGCAGTGGAGGAGCAGCACCAGGACTGGCACAGCACTCAGGAGAGGCCATGGTGCAGGCGTGGCTGGGCCTGCCAGGCTGACAGAGAGGGACACCAAACTCCCACCACAATAGCATGATTATAAACAAATTTCTGAGAGCTAGGAGTAATGACACACAAAGCCCCTCTCAAGGCTACTCAAAGTGGGAGCATATAATTGTCAGCTCTGTTGTTTTCCACTCAGCCGGGGTGCACAGACTGGAGAGGAACTGAACTGCACAACAGCTCAAGTGAGGCAGACAGATACTACAACCAGCAGATTATGATCACATCCATTTTACAAGCGGGGAAACAATGGCCACATGAGTCAAGCCCATCTGACAGGATGAATCAGATACTGAATGACAGTGAGATATTGGAAGTGTCTGGCACAGAAGCTGCTAGAGTCCATCACACTGAGGCAGCTGTGTCTGCATTGAGTAAATGATTCACAAACAATTTCTTCAATCGCTGAACTGCTAAAAAAAGTTTGCCTTAGGATTTCCAGTTATTGACACTACTGGCAAAGTCCAAGATCAATTTTTCAGGGCTGATTTTGTTCCAAATATCGATGGCTACTTGAACGATCAGTTACACTAATGGAAAGCTGTACATCTACTCATCAACACAGTACTCCCCCACTTCTGCAGCTGCCAACTCAATTCCCCCACCATGCAAAAGACAAATCCCTAAATAAGCAGGGAGTACAGACACAGCTGGAGGCTATGATGTGCATTCAAGACTGTTTCAGGGGTTTTATTTGTATTGTGAATATCTTATTATTAGGTGCTGAAAATAGAGAGATTCTAGGTTGCTCCTCAAAATTTCAACTCATATCAAACCAACACGACAAAAGCTTAGAGTCTTCCTATAATAAATGGTTTTTGCTTGGCTCATTATCTCCACATAGCATTCTGCTCAGCCTTGCCACTGAGAAAAAATAAAGTGGATGGCAAAACTTTTTGTCCCTCTAAGAGCATGTGCTCAAAAGCAACCATGACCTTAGGAAAAGCCCACACTCAGTTGGGACCTCAGACCTCCCACCAGCTCCGGGTTTGGTGTGAGGGCACGCAGTTGCTGCTTCTCCTCCAGACACTCGAAATTCTCCTTCAGGCACTTAAACCTTTTCTTTCTCAGGATGAGAGACAGGCTCACTTCTAGTATTTTAATAAGATGCTTCTTGGACTTCTCATAACACCTAAGCAAGTTTCACTCATGCAGGCATTTATTTCCTCATGGGTCAATACTCGGTGCTCAACAACAGCATCCAGAAAAATTGAAGTGAAGTATGTTTGGGGAACTGGATAAAAGTGTAATACTACTCCAGCCTCCTTTCAAGACTATTCTCTTATCCCACAAAGAGGCAAACGGAGCCAAAAGCAAAGAAAGAGGTGAAGAAAAGAAATAAAATGTACTACAAAATCTTCTGGTAGATACTGGATTGTTAGAAGCTGCTTGTCTACAATGCCCCAAGACCACAGTTGTATTTGCAAATCTTTGCAAATAGCACTGTGCTAGAAAAGATATCATGACAAATCCCAACAAAGTTGATGGCGTCTTGGAGTGGCAAAATCCATGTTGTGTTGAAACCTTATCTGTGTGACTTTTACTGTCACACAACATTGTTTCCAATGTTGAACTCTGGGCCATACTTCCCAGCCCTTAATTGGCACAGCTATAATGACATGAATTTCATATGAACAGCTTCTCTTGCTGTCCTGGAATGTCAGCAACCCTTTAGCTATCTTTTAAGCCATAATTTTTATTTAGTTCATAGTTTATTGTTTAAAATTTCCAAAAATTACTATAATATTTGTTTATTGTGTTTTCAAGGAGCCCATCTACTAGATGAAAAGCTCTGCAATCATTATTATGTGCAAGACCATTGTATTTACTTGAAAAGCAGCTTTAAAATTAGCAATTGTAATTGTCGAAGTTTTAGAAGACAATTTCTTAAACCAGATTAGAAATGAAGTGCACCCAAACCACCTCTAATTAGGACTAGTTAAAATACCACCAAATTATATGCCATAGTTTTGACCCAACATCAAACTTCCTTTGTAAAATGCCATCTACATGGTAGAAAATATACTTGATCCAACAAAGAACGGCTTGGAACCAGCTCAAATAAACTCATACAAATGCAGAGTCTTATTGCCTCATTTATCATCAGTGACCATTGAGTGTGAACTGAACATGTGTTTTTCCCAAAGTTAGTTGCTTTTGAGCATGTGTTTTCAACATGACAAAACTGCGAAGTGTCAGCAACGTCCCCGTTGCAACAGCAGAAATTGCAGAGCAATTGAGTCACAGCAACAGCTTCATTTGCACTGGCACACGTATTGCCTTAATCCAGTCTGAAGGCAGCTTAAATCATGCACATGATGTATGTCACAATTAGGATTCACTAAGAATACCAACACAATCCGTTATTACAGTGCATGTGGTACGAGGTAACATGTTTAGCTGCACCTTTCAATTGTACGCCTACTTTACAGACTAATTCAATATGTCATGTTATCTTTTAAAGCAGTTGCACTGATGTTAGGTTTTAACTAACTTCAAGTGTCTGCATCTTGTCAGCCGTATGAATCAAAACTCCCCCAAATTGGTAAATATGAAAACAAGACCTCCTGTGCCTTACCACAAAGAGTGAAGTTCCACTGAATTTCAAGTATTTTGGTATTTTAAGATGTTTTGCTGAATCAAGTACTGTACGATCATGATGTTACATATTGCTATGAGTCATAACATCAAGCTGCAAAACACAATTCTGTATTCAGTGCTGAACTAATTCATTTGTATAGTACAAGTCAAATATAATTTAGAGAGACTCTGATGAAAACTTTATAGAAAGTGACCTGCCTACTGGAGGGTGGAGGAGCAACTTTGTTGCCTGCATGCTTTGAAGATGATGACAGAAGAATGCTATGGTAGATCATTGCTGTGAAATACTGGAAATGAGCCCAACCTTCCGTGCTCAGATCCATACTGACAGAGAAACGTGACCACCCCATCAAATCTTAAGCTTTCTTCTCACCTCCTGGTCAGCCTGTGAAATTATGCCACAGATCTTTTTGTCTGGAAACTTCTTCAGTGCAATGTCTCTCCCTCAGGGCTAAAGGGAAACAGAAAGAGCAAGAACCATGGAAAACAGCATTTCATAGTTCTGATTTTCTGTCCTTCAGAGACATCACCACTAGGGCAAGAGCAAGCAGCAGGCAAAACTCTCCACATTTCAGAAATTTCTTATGTGTATGAAAATCTTGGTCAATAAGTTGAAAAGAAATTGCCTTTTCCAAATTCTCAGAAAGTGAACATTTAAGGTATCATGGAACAGTTGACCTAAAATATTTTTTCTAGAAGTTAGTAAGAGAATAAGTATCCCATAGCCCTAGCAACACCTTGCTGGCTAAGAACCTAACTTTAGAAAAAAAAAACCACTTGAACTTGAGAATAGATGCAATAATTAGAACCATGCTAAAAAGAACATGCTTCTAATGAATAAAAAAAAAAATCACAACTTCAGCACTTCCATTTCTTTCCCATTTCTTTCCCATTTCTTTCCCATTTCTTGCTCCTTCCAATTAAATTCCTCTGGATAACAATTCCAGAGACTGACACACTAGCTCTGTAATATATTATATATAAAATTATATTAGTTTGTGTAGGCAGTCTGTAACTGGTTCTCACTGGACACTCGCAATTTGCCAGGAGGTAAGAATTAAGATGATTGCTTTGTTTCTTTTACAATCTGTGATCCTACAGTTTCGGGCTGCTTCACTACTCATGGACATTGACATCATGAACTTGATTTAAGATGACATATTTATGAAAAAAATTACACATATAGTCAGTGTATCAAGAAAATCTCCAATAGCTCAGCATAATGACATTTCCGTTAATGGGCAACATTTTACCAAGCCAGAGCTTCCCCTCTGACTGGAGCTATGCATTTGCAAAGTCACCTGCTCTCAGATTGTATCTGAAAGCTGGACAACTGGAAGATGTTTTCAGACTTTTGTTATCTATCAAAAAAAAAAAAAATCTTAAATTTGGCGCATGATGAACTAACATATGAGTTCCTTAAAGCGTAACACTAGAAGCAAGAAGGAAACACTAATGAGAAAGGCTTAGAAGCCATTCTGCTTCATAAGAGTAAAAGCAGACTTAAAAAAATTTGGTACCACCACACATTTTATCTGTATCATCTCAAAAGTGAGTGCTTGGCTCTTGGCTTTTCACTGAAGACACAAAAGAACAGGAAATCAATTCTGAGCAAATCTGCAGCTATAAGGTAATCCTGATCTATAATGCTTCTTAAAATCAAATATATCCAGTATTCCAATTAAAAATAATACACACACTCCTATAAATACAACATTTTCATACAATTATAACCCTACTACTAGCAGAAACAAGGCTCTCCAAGACAGAATTTCCCAGTCTATTGTCTTCATGACACCAGAAAATGACTGGTGATTTAGAAGAAAATACTGATCAAATCTATTATTTCCATGTGTATCCAATCAAATAAGAAAAAATAGAAAAGACTACAACCAATAATTGGACAATTATCAAAGTTTGATGCGTTTTTTTCCATTGTGCACAAGTAGACTGTAGACTCTTCCAGAGGGGTATCAAAAGGAGTTAAGTGGACGCTGTCTCAACCTCAGCCTGTTGCCCAGAGTGGTCTCATGATCATGAACTCCCTGTGGGATCCATACTGTGGATGGCAACTTGCTATTAAAAGAGAACTGCCTATGAAAAAATACTTCAGGCTACAGTAATGGAAAGGACACGGAATAAGGTCTTCAAGAAGGATCTACTAATGCAGGGCAGAGTGCTCTCACCATCAGCTCCTGAAGAAAATCAAGGCAACACCTTTAAGCCTCTCCTGCAAATAGATTAATTATTTAGAGTGAAAGAGTTAAATGCTGAAATAGCAGATACTCAGAAAATTTAAAAAATACTTCGTTTATAAATTACAGGTCCATGATTATTACCAGTTTTCAGTTCTAACATCTGGATAATGATTTTTTAGAGGTGCAAGTGAAACAGAACAGCACTATTCAAGCCAGAGGAAAATATTCTCTTAATAAACTTAGTCACTTCTATTAACTCTTTATTCTGATTAAATTTCTGAACTGGAAAACAAGATGTCCCATATCTTTCCCTGATGAAAAAGCCACCCCAATCCAAAGCCACCTGAAGCCATTTATCCTTTTCCCAGTGAGCCCTGGAAGATGCTGGCTCTTTTACTGACTGAAGTCATGTTCTGTAGTGGGTTGTAATGCATAATTTGACCTTAAAACCACTACATGTTCACAATATTTATGAGATGGAAAGAGGGCTTGTGCACACAAAAATCAGGATTAATGTCTTTTCTGGAGAACATTAGTGCCCATGATAGGACACAATAGCCCATTCAGCTACAAAAGATGGGGAGGATATAGTACATTGCTAATGAAAGCACTTCAGAACGTCAGCATTAGTGAAGTGCATTTATATATATTTTAATCATCTACAATTCTCTGCCTAATTTTCTGTAACAGTTAAATAATCTTGACAAAAAAGAAGAGATGCTTAGAAGAAGAAAATGTTGGCTCTATTTCCAGGATTTTTTTCCTTTCTCTTCTGTGCTGAAGCAAAGGACATATTTTACTAGCAGACAGAGCTGAGTCTCTTAAACATAAACGTAAAAAACACTCTTTCATTGTGAGGGTGACCAAGCACTGGCAATTGGCTCTGGGTGGCCTTGCTTCAGCAGAGGGAATGGACCAGATATCCTCCATCCTCCAGAGGTTCCATCCAACCTCAGCCATTCTGTGCTTCTGTGACATTGGCTGATTCCCCACATAAATGTAATACATCACCTTGTTCCAACAAATGGCATCTTATAATTTATGGTATTTAAATAATTGTAAGAATATTTTATAGAGATAACAAAGTGACAAAACTGATAGCTTAGTAAAGACCATAGGCTTGTGATGATTAAAGAAAAAAACAACACTTGAAAAAAAACAAACACCTTAAGAGTGTGTATACATACGTATATGAATTAGTCAAATGCTTTTAAAAAAGTCCTTGGGTGGAAAAGGTCTTAATTGCTCATGAGGCACTCCACCTGGGCCATGTGTCAATATTTAAGCATACAAAATCTATCTCAATGTTGCTGTGGAATGTTTAACGCAGAATTCATTTGCTTTTGTCGAAGAACTCTGCTATTTTTAACCACTGATGCAGCAATATATATATTTTGCTAGAATCCTAACAAATCATCTTTTCAACTGAATGCTATAGGCCTCCAACAGAGAATATTAAAGGTAAATAACCACTTCACAGAAAATTCAAAATTTTCTTTGAAAAACTGAGGTTACTGGATACACATAAATATGTCAAATCAATTATGGGGAGAAAGGACAGGCATAGTTAGTGCTGGAAGTCACTTCAGGGTACCTGTGCAAATACACATTCTCTGAAGGCTGCTTTTGACTGCTTGTTCCATTATACTTATTGGCACAATGGGCAGAGCAGAAGGGCAGGAACATGGGCTTGTATGACATAGCACAAGTGCACCAAACAGGCTCTTTAAAACTAGAAGGCAGGTTTTACAGAACCTTTGGTAAGACCTACATACAACTGTCCTACTTCCAGAAACCCTGTTTAAAGTTTACTGAGAAATTTCTGTGTGGTGTAGATATCCAACAAATCTCAACAGAAGACTTGCTGTCACAGAAAAATGTGCTGGTTTTAAAGAGATGAGGGTGGAAATTCAATACTTCTGCTTTGGCAAAGATGATGTTTCCTTGCATCCAGAATTGAACACTCGCCTACAAAGTACTAGCCAAGTGCCTGGGGCAATTTAGAAATGACAATTCCATTGATCTCCAGCATAGCAGAAAGTATAAAACTGAACAGGAATTGTCCAGCTTTCCTCAGCTATGGGTTTTTGCAAGTACTGCAACTGCTCACTCTATTTACATCGTCTGGATGAAGCACATTCATCAACTGGTGCAAAACCCAACTGCCCTGAGGATGAGCACCACTGGTGATATTCCTTACCTTTCTCTATGCCAGTTCACTGAACATGGTCTGTCCCAGTGCAGGTAAATCCTGGAGTGCTAATTCATTTACCCATGCCTCAACAACACTCTTCTACTTCACCATAAAAAAAAAAATTAAGGCACTATAAGGACTCTGATGCATGACACTATAGCATCAATCAGAAGCTACCAGTATTTCTCTAGTTTTAGAGAAAGGCTAGAACTGGTTTCTGTTAAGCAGCCTAGAACTGCCACCTCCACAAACAAAAAGCAATTTAAAGAATTTTCTAGCCTAACTGTTCTTACTTGATATGAACTACACCACTCAGTATGATCCCATTACAATACCCTTGGAAACCTTTAAACAAGCTTTTGACACAGTCAATGTATGTCAACTTCCCTTTACTATTCTGATACCTTGATATGGCAACCTTCAAAAAAAGGTTCAGAAATCCTAAGTATTGCTTCAACATATTAAACGTTTTTGAAGGTGGAATTCTTCCCATCAGCTAAATTTTAAGACAGAAAGACAAGGAAGAGTTACAGAAAAAACAAGACACTGAGAAGTCACATTGCAGTCTGAAAGACATTACCAATTACATATTCAAAACATAGCATTTTAAGGAAGAGGATGAAGAAAACAATCACAAAACAAACGGCACCAAACAAGACAAGACACAGAATTTCCTTTTGCAAAGCCTCTAGGAGCATGTTTTGGTTTTGCTGTATCAGTCCCCAAGCCACCCTGGTTGTGGTTTTGAACTGTCAGCCTGCGGCAAGAAACTAATGCCCTTAAACCTCTTAAGAAGGATACCACAGAATGATTGGGAACAGCATCCAAATTCAACTCATGGCAAGAAATGCAGCAAGGCTGCGATTGACTACTGGTCAAAATTACAAGCGATAAACAAGGAATCAAAAATTAGTTTAATAAATGCTGAAAGACCAGAACCAGCTGAGGTAGCGCTAACTTTGCCCTCCACTCAGACAGGTATTAGTCCTGATGATTAAAGAGAAAGTGTTAAAAGAAAGGAAGTTGTCAGACATCTTGAGTCTGCAGCTTGTCCTGTTTCTAAAAACACTCAAAAAATCTTCAAAGGAAGTTGCAAGGCAAATGTCAAGAGGCAAATGTCTCTTGTTTCAAATGTTGTCATGCTAAGCTGGAGCACACAAATGCTTAAAATAGCACATGATCCACAGCACACTACATGTATATGAAAGCAGGCACTGATCTGGGGTCAGCCTGGGTTTGCCTTCTCTTCTAGGCACGTAATGTGGGTGTGGCATCCAGAACACACTGCAGAAGAACAGGACAGGCAGAGTGGAACAGAGGAATAACATAACAATAGCTTGATTTTATTTGTCAAGGGTCAGATGAAATAATATTCTTTTACTTATTGCTCATAACTGAATGTTTCTGAGCTTAGGTACAATACTGCTGTGGTATTACTTCAGTGCTTAATATTTCCTCAGTGGTGGGCTAGAAAAGTTGAAGCTGAGGACATCAGTTTGGAAACAAGTAGCAAAGACAGAATTAAAAATGCAGATCACTGCCTGCCCATGTGACTGATCCACAAAACTCTGACGTAGCTTCTGATTCAGAAGCTGCGTCTGCTGTGCCACTCTCTGCAATAAATTGCCTTTTACATACATGGATAAGCAATCTAATCAAATAAAGATTTAAAGCAGGATGTGCTCAAAGGAACTGCTGATTTCTCCTAAAGTCTGCTATTGTTTTTTCTGGGTTTCCATACATATTAAATAGTATATGAGAATTATCACAGGGAAAAGGTGAGTACAAATACCTAGGAGGGCAAATAATCTTCTCAGATTTTTTTTGCGCCACTCTCTTATTCATGGGGCACACTTCTGCTCATAAGAAACTCCATTTATTGCCAAGAACTGCATCAATTGCCAAGAGTGACCCGGTTTTTAGCACATTTGCATCACTGCCCCTTGAGAAATCATTTGCAGCCAGAATGCCAAAGAGTCTCCTACCCAAATGACTTGCTTATTCTTTCCAAGCTTTGTCAGAACAGCCATGGTTAGGTGACCTCTTTCTGAAACTCTCAGACTGACTCTTTTTCCCCTGCCCCAACATGAACACAGCCAGCAATATCCTTCCTCACACATCTGGAATTTGCTGCTACATTACGACGCCTGAAACCCTAATGGGGCATTTGCACATTACACATTGGTCAAACGCTTAGGAAGAAAGCCCTCACTTAAATTAAGTGCTATTTTCTACCCTCTGGAGTGCTGTGAGTCTTCCAACTATCTATATGCTGCTATGACACCCACTGTTAAAGCCAGTGGACATCAGCTGGTGATGGATACCTGCAGGTAAGGGCTAGAACTCCTTTAAATTTTATCCTAAATTCCTGACACCATCTTTGCTGGACTTATGAAAATAACAAGAAAAGGCTGCTCTTAAAAGGCATAAAAGCCCGTTTTAAGCATAGAAGCTGGATTTTAAATTTTTGATTCCGCGCATTAAAACAATGGCTGTAAGCCTGCCTTTTAAGGTAGGAACTTCAAACATAGTCTGTATTTTAAGGAAACTTCAAATGTTCAACTGCTAGACTGATTTATCTGATCAACTGTGAAAAAATAGGTCATAATATTTCTAGCAATGAGAAAAATTGAGTGAAAAACAGCACAATATTAGATGTAAGAAGAATTAAACCCATGGTACAAATTCACAGCAAACTAGACCTCATTTATATTGCTGCTCATAGAGCTACTTGTTTGATGTTGGGAAAACCTACCTTTGTCAGAGCTCTGCTGTCTGAAGCAAAGATTATCCATTCCTCAAGGTAAAAACTGTTCATTAAGAACTCTGCAGCAGAGTTAGAAACTAAAACTACATTGAACAAAGAAAATGAACTAAAACTATTTTCAACTGTATCTCCTTACATGTAATTTATTATTCAGACACTCTGTGTGTGAGATGTTCTTACCCTGTTTATTTTTCAAATTTTCTACTGACTCAGACTTTCTAAGTCAATGATTCCAACAAAAGGTATTTAATGAAACATTGTCTTTTTAATGAGGGTTGCAATATTTCTTGGGAATGCTACAAAGTGAAGTTTTATTAGAAGTTTACTTCTCCACAGATTCTGCAGTTGTAATAGATGTCCTTTTCCATGGGTTTAGGAAGAGTACAGAGACTAAAAAATACAGTAATTTCAGAAGAGAATTTGAAACAGGCTGATCAGTGCTCAAAGCTAGAAGGAGACTGTCTCCTTGAACAGATGGGGATGACCTCTACAAACTTTCACTAAAACCAACATGTAAAACCAAGTATACAGACATTATTATCAACACAAAGCATGTTGATACTGAAAGACATTTCATTATGGAAAACTATTTTATCTAGATCTGATATTTTACCCAGAAAAGATAGTACATTAATTTGTGCTGCTTAGTAACTCCCAGTTATGAGAACTTTAATTGCTTTAAACTTTGCAATGCTTTGAATAGTTTTTAGAACATCCTAAACCACAAAAAAAAAAAAAAAAAAAAAAAAAGGTAAGGAAAAGCTGCTCAAGAGACTGTGACAGACATTTTCTTTGTGATTTCTTAGCTGCTCTCAACTTACCAGGAAATAATACCTTACACTAATTTTAGGCTCTTTCTGCCCCCTAAAAACTAGTATTACATTTGAGATTAGGAGTCAGATTCTTGTAAACCACTCAGCAGTTAATAGACATTTGGTCTCATGTCACTTCAAAGATTCGGAAATTCCTGTTCCGTTTTAGTACTTAGAAAGGAGAACAAATTTACAAGAATGTCCTCAGCAACAAGTATTAACATTACCAAGAAGAGAAGAAATTTAAATTTGACGCAAAAACCCCAAGGGAATGATAGCAATGCATAAAGAAAACTGAGCATCTCAAAGACCTGACAGTACTGACATCTTCTTTCTACAGAAATTATATGCTTTCAAATTATCAATAAGATGTTGTTCCTCCCTGAATGACTCTACATCCACAGACTGAGACTATATGTTGTGCTTTTAACTGTGGAACATTGAAACAAGTTATCTTTTGGCCTCCCAATCCCTTCCACAATTTCTTGATCTCATCTCCAGCCCTCTCAAGCACATCTCCATTGTAATTTATACTTTGGGCAAATTAATCCACCACTACTCCTTGTCCATCCCCTCCCTGTGTCCTAAATACATCCTAATCCTTATTGCAGTGGCATGCCTCCTTCCCTTGTGTTTTGAAGAAATCAGTGACTTACTCAGTCAGCTGAAGCTGGTTATTAGTGAAACTAATACATTAACTGCCATTTCGCAGGGTATTACAACTTGTGAAAAAAGCTGCTCCAAAAACAACTGTCCCATCTCTGGCCTTTACATTTAACCATGTGTTACTTTTCCCGAAGACACACATTAGCAACCTGACGTCCAAAACTGAGTGCAGTTGCCTTGCTGCAATAGCAGCACACAGCAGAGTCTGAGTGCTGTGCTGGAGATCTCTGTGCTGCAGTCATGCCACAGCCAAGGGCAGGAATCTGGATGGAAGGAAAGGCCAGTCTCCCTCACAGCTATCTGCCATTACAGCTCTCAGGGAAGAGGCAAACATGGGACTGTTGCTACCTGATCCATCCACAGTCCAGCTTGTATGCTGGAAAAAATGGGAGGAGCAGAGATATCAATTTGATAACTAACCAAGAACTAAGTGCATCACCACTAGGATACTGCCAAGTTGATACCTACACTTTTCTCAGATGCCTGGTTCTGCAATCAATTTTTTAGCTCAGGGATTTCCAAACTGTCTATATCATATAAATACTTACCATGTAAATTAAATATCCAAAGGATAGGATTTGCTAAATCTCATTGTCAATTGCTGCATCCCTATAAGACAGAAGGCTCCAAATGTCAATTAACATATTTCAGGGAAGACAACAATATGATGATGCCACTGCATGGGCTACATGATTTGGATTTGTCTTCCAAGGGTTCATTATAAGTTAATTCAAAATTTAAGAATGTTGGCAGGTTTACTCTTCTATTTTTCAGCTGAGGTAGTGTATCAACAGGAAAAGTGAGATGATGTATTTTTGCTTTTGGTGATAATTTCTCATCACAGAAATATATGTCTTTTTCTACATTAGTAGTTTGCATACCAACTTCATCCTGGATCTCCTCTGCCACAGCAGGCACATTATAGAGGAAGGAGAGGGACTGGTTCATGCGTTCATATATCACACGTAGATGTGTCATAACCTACGGAAACAAAAGTATTTGAAGGAAGGGAATACTATGGATAATTTGACATTATCACAAATTTTACAGGTCATAGGAAGCAAGACAGTTTTCATTTGTGCAGGTATAAGATTTCAGTATGCTCTAGGTATCAAAATTGTCAAACCCATTACAAAACACACCTCTCTCCTACAGCTGCTACAAAAATAGCATTCTAGATGCTCTTCCATAGCAACCACCTGAAATCCCATGGAAATCCAGTAATTTAAAGTAGGGGTTTACATTTGCTGTAGGGCAGAACACGCACACAAGCAGCTATTGTGGCAGAAATCCACAGCCTCATTCTTCTTTCAGCAACATTTAAATATGCCCATACTCATAAGTTTTCACATAACACGTAAATCAAGTGAGGCACAGTGATTACTGCATCAGAATGTTTCAAGTGGTTTTATTTATTTATTTATTAATTTATTTTCTAATCCAAATACTGCAAAAAGAAACAGCTCCCCAAAGAAGAAGAAAAAAACCCAGGTTTGTAAAACATTTGCCAACATTTTCAGCTGCAAACAAAAATATTTCCACCCAGAAGCATTACTGCATCCTGTCATGTGATTACAGCTCTATTGCCCCAAGTGCCTGCACATTGTTATGGGTTGAGTTATGACATCACGTGATCTGTGCTCCCCCAGGGCACTCTTCACAAGTATCACCTTTCTTCAGTAGAAGGAGAAATCGAGGTGCGTCTTAAAAGACTTAAAAGACTGACAGGATAATTAGGCCTAACAAGTAAAGTGACTTGCAGACAGCAATTTTAATGAAACAGCACCATGATTTCTTCAAATCCAAATAAAATATTTATGCTTTTGGACAAAATATTTTGTTTTCCATTTACCACTGAAAAACATTTCACAAACAGAACTTCCAGGCTACATTTCCCCAACCTTATGACCAATTCAAGATGCAAAGATGCTATATCAATACTCATTCCTACAATGACATGTTAGGCAATACACTGCACTTCTTGTATTTATATGTTAGTTTCTATTCTTCACCAGTGCTGCCACACAACCTGCACTCTGCAAAATTCCACTGATTTTTGTTATTAAATAATCCAGTGACTTGGAAAAAAAAAGTCATGTTAGCTGCTTAAGGCAAGGCAAAGACAACAGTAACTGCAGACGACTTTTAGAAGTGTGCATTTCTCACTCCAGCAATTTCAAGACAGCATGATCTCAAGGTACACATTTGGCTGAAATAAGTGTTTGAAAATCTGATCTGCCATCCAGGGAGGTACATGGTTTTGATTTTTCTTTTAGTGATGTCAGTCAATTCAAAAACTGTGGCTGGAACAGTGCCTGCCATTGAATCCTATAGAGGGAACAGCAGCAGACTCCACAGATTCCAGCACACTGTTTTTACAGTTGATCCATTGTGACTCTCATTTTAATTGCTGTTTTGAAAGCCAGCTACATCTTCAGTCTTGGGTGTTTTCTTTCTGCTTTCTTATCCTCTATGATTTATGAAGGCAAGATAAAAAGCTGGTCCAAAACATATGCATTGAGGACTATAGTAACATTCAGCAGTTAAATGCCATGAACTACAGTGTCTATTTTAAAAGAACACATTAAACTCAAGTGCATCACAGTAATCACATTTATAGACATTACAAGTGCCTCTGCAATGACTACAGAAAGGTTGGTCACAGTCAGATGGCTACACCTCTTCTGGTTCGGCCACTTCAGCTGAGGGAAGCACAACCATGTGTTGCTGTTCAATCTAATACTGATGTTTTCCCAGTGGTATTATTTACCAAAGCACTAACAAAGACTCTCAGCATTAAAGCTCTGGAAGGCTCCTCAGGACATGTCCATGACTGACTCACTGTCCAGATAGACAGA
The DNA here is from genome assembly GCA_026261815.1 of Monarcha castaneiventris obscurior. NCBI lineage: Eukaryota > Metazoa > Chordata > Aves > Passeriformes > Monarchidae > Monarcha > Monarcha castaneiventris. The sequence goes on from JAMPIT010000575.1 coordinate 15,344,249, forward strand.
AAACCTGTTTTTAGTTCTTCTCAGAAGAAAAATCATACCCACACTACTATACCACTTTGCTTAAATCTTCTGATGGAAAGCAGATTATTTTTGATTGCATTTAAACAGAAAGGAGTTCAGTATTTTTTAAAAAATAGGTTGACAGAAATTCCACAATAGTTATGAACTAACACAACCTCACTAACCATCAGTGGGGATTACCTGAGATCTGATTTGGGCAGCTTTCTTTGGGTCTACCATGCGGACGTGTTCAAAGTGTTTGAGAGTGTGCTGTCTGTCTTTCTGCTCAGCACGCACATACTTCTTCAGCATATTGAATACATGACGAGGCTACAGGGAAGAAAAAGAAGAAAAAAACATCAGTTGAGAATGACACGTTTTCATTTCTTGAGCTGGAGATGTATCCCAAGCCAAAAGCCATTGGTGCTATCTTCTGAAGGCAGGTCTGACTTCTACAAGGAACATCCACTCAACTGAACACCATCAGGATGCACCATTAAATAGTAGTTGTAGGCAGTAGGTAATGTTCCTGAGGAGTGTGTTCAGATTTTCTATGTTTCTATGAATAATCAATCCCCAGACCTGACTGCAAAACTTAACGAAAAAAAAAATTCACAACATTCCTGCCCTGCCACTTTTGCTACTCCACCAGAGGAGAAAACAAAGAGGAAAAGAACCAGTGAGCTGAGGTACAGAACATCCACACCCAGAACATATACCTGACTAAAAACCTGTAAGAAAAAAGAGACATCTGTCCAGTCTTCTGAAGTTTCTCAGCTTAGATGCCAGATTTTGTAAAAATATTAAGTCTATTGCAAGTAATTTTAATTAGTAAAACCTATTAGGTATACACCTTCAGGCACGTAACTGAATACAAAGAAAAGATCAGCAGCTGACGGGAACTTGAAAATATACACAGTGATGGTAGAGCACTGAAGGCTAAGACACGTATTCTTGTGTACTTTCCTGCTCTGCACAATAACAACACTGCCAAAACAGGAAGTGTTCTCCAGCATCCAGCTAAGACATCCATTTTTAACTCTGAGATTACAATGGATTCTGGAAATGCACTCACCTTTCCTCCATTCCTGCTTGTGGAGCTGTGCTTGTGCATCCTACCTGAAGCTGCTGAGCAGTGAGAAGGAATAGAAAGGTGACCTTACTGTGTGGCAGATAAAAGAATGAGCAGAGGTGCTGAACAGCTTGTCTAGGCACTGACAGTGACATAGGGAAGAAGGTGTGGAAGTGATAAAACAAGTGTCAGAAGCTCTGTGCACAGCTTTCCAAAGCAGGAAGAACTGTGGGCGAAGGTGAAGTTTTAAGAAGACTTAGATTCATGGATAAATATAGACCTAAACTGATTTAACATTTACACAAGTGATGAATACTAAGATATGGAGTCCAAAGATTTCAGAATCTCTTCAGTATAAGAGAAGGAACAGATTCAAAAATGTCTGAGGAAAGTAAACCAAAGGTTATTTGGAGAAGATATGTCAGACAGAAACAGAGAGATGTAAAGCCATTTCCTGCCAGAGAATTAAACTTAGTGTCTCCATTGCTGAAAATTCATTCATAAGGAAAATAACTCCAAGTCCCCAAAGCCAAATACTCTCAGATGAAGTTGCAAGAAACTGTGGACAAACGCTGGAAAGTGAGTAATCCTCATAACCCTGTGGTAATGGCCCAACAACTGAAATGTCAACTGTAAAGCTTTATCGAAATGAAGGCTAGAAGACCAGAAAGTTTAACAACAAGAAAATTTTGAAGACAGAAAATTTAGCTACCTTTCCTAATAATTCAACTTTTCTTGCCCCCAAGACACATCAAGGTAACAGACTAGGGTAGACTAGACAGAAAATGTTTAACTTTAATTTTTTTCAAGAGATATTCCATGTTAAGTATCATATCTAAAACCAGAAGGGAATAGCTTTTGTTTTCCCATCGTGTGTCTGTATTCACTGGAATGTGTGAATGAGACTTTACAAGTAGACTTGTTAATAGGACAACAATCTTGAAAATACCTAACAAATACCACTAAGAGCAGTAGTAGTCACTTGGGTACATTGGCAGTCCACTTTCAGTGCCTTTTCTCATGTCCCACACATATCACTATAAAGGAGAAATGGAAATGTGTTCCTCCAGCATGTCTGACCAAGAAATCTTCCTGTGATGGCAGCAGAAATCCGTAATTCAAGTTTAGGACAATTAAAGAATATTTAATGCAAGGTGTTTCCTTAGAGGGGCAGAGACTGCTTTTTCTCAAGCAGGAAAAACACCCCAAAAAATCACTAGAAACTCACTGGGTGCAAGAATACAAATCTAGGGAGTTTCAGTGTTCTGGTGTTAAAACTATCCATATGCATGCTTCAGCCCCGATCTGGTGATCTCACATGTCCTAAAAGCTTGTGACATTGCTTCAACAACAGGTGATCCAGAGCTAAAATGTCCTTGTGAAGCACTGAATCACCTGGGACAGGCACACAAGGCTTTCCTGGTCAGCAGGGCATTGCACTACATGCAAGCTCCTAGGGTGTATGTAGGCATCTATGGAAAGAACAGGATTCCCTGAATGGAACGCTGAGACCTGAGATACATATGTACTCAAGATCCCCTGATATAGAAGTTGAAGTGGTTTAGAAGACATACCACATAGACATTTTATTGCTAAAAATGTCTTTATTGTGACCTTTAGGAAACATGCCCTGCCCCAGCTCTTAAGATAATATAGTGGGTCGTTTCCACATGGATCAAAAATCCCCAGAAGGTGGTGGTATCCCTTGAAAATCTGACACGAACTAAACCAGCTCTTCCTCCTTTCTGGAAGTCCCAGCTACTCTGGATCAGGTCAGATCTCCAACTTGCCCAACTACTTTGCAGCGCTTCTGCCTCATGGCTTCAGGGCTGTGTCTGGAGGCAAAACTGCCAGAGTTGGTGATGAACAATGACAGCTCTTCACTGGGCTTTGCATACCCCAGTGTGGCACCCACCATAAATGAGGACCATGTTCTACAGTTGAATAAAACTTAGACTGCAAAAACAAATTTTAAAAATTAATGGATAATTTTCTTCTTGATGCAGAAAGCAGTAGACTTACTTCTTGCAGAGTTTTGACAAATTTCTGCATCAGCAAAAGTAGTTCACCTCAAGTCCCACTGCATTGTACTTCATACCCATTTTCTTTTAAATGTCATTATTGAGTGAACTGATTCTACTTAAAACCCCCACACATACAGCCACTTTTTGCAGAAGTACTTCTGTTGCCAGATTAAAAATTGTTTGCAACTGGTGGGTTAATACAATGCTCATTCTTCAAAAATCACTGGCCAGTGGAATTGTAAAATGCTTATTCTGTAGGAAGAAGAGCTGGAAAGCAACCAGCCCAGTTATGACATTTTGAGGAAATCACTATCATATATATGTTTCTTCTAGGAAAACCTATGAATATGCATGTAAAATATAGTATCTAAACAGTACTCAGCACCCACAATTTCGGTGGAGATATCCCCTCATGCATCTGGCTGAATAAAGAATGCTTGCTTCTTAATGCTACACTAGTGTTAAGGAGTTTTTATTTTTACTGATTTTTGGTAACACTTTCAGCAGGATTCATGCCCAAATCCAATACACCAAGTAGTGATGTGAACTACTGTGATGGTAGACTAGAGGGGCCACAAGGAATGGTCTAGGTCAAGCATAGAGGTAGGGAAAGGCACCACAGGATCAGGAGATGCACCCAGACCCCGTGTCTGAAGCCATTATATCCACAGCCGTCTATTACTTCAACCCCTAGGCAGGAACCTTCAAACTAAATTATAAATCAAAGTGGTTTTATTATCAGCTAAATTAAGTTTCCAAGGCCTCAGCTCTGACACTGTCTATGGCAGAAGAACAAACTGCTGACACATCTTTGGGCCAGCTTGGCACCTCTTGGTCTTCTTAAAAAATGTACCAACCACCAAACTTCTTTTAAAAATTCTGGGTCTAACACTTGAAATTCTGCTGTGTGTTTTGCCAGGGAAAACTGTGCATGTTTATGTCTGTAGTTGTCCTAGAAGAAAACATCTCACAGAATAACTTGGATCAGCCACCAGTGGCTACCTAAGCCTCATGAAATAATTCCACTATTTTCAGTGATCTGTACCTGTTTTGTCGGTTTGTTTCCTTTTTTTTTTTTTTGTTTTAGCCTTCCTCTGAAGGCAACCAGGATACTACTGATGACATTGGTGACTGTCATTTAGGCAGTGGCAAGAATGGCCAGTGACTTCCTAGGCAACAGGATCCAGCACCAAATTCTGAATACATTTTATTTCATTAACTATGCTGATTAGTTAGGAATAATACGGCTACTGTGTACTCCAAAACTCTGGACTGGCGGGCAAGAAGCTTAAATCCACAGTCTCATGGCACACACTCACTATTCAGGTAAATGAAGCAAAAAAGACACACCTAATAAGATGTGAACCTACCAGCTATTTTAAGCACATACTGTAACACTGTTTACTCCCATCAAACTCAAAGGTCCCCCTTCCCACAGATTCAAATACCTGTTTTTTTATCTACAACTGAGCACAGATTGGTCGTAGTCCTTACAAACTATTGTGACTGTCCAATAGATGTGCTCATGTCTTCAGGTATTTTATAGCTACTAGTTTAAAATCCTGTTTATTCTGGATAATGTTGTCAAAGTACTATTTTATATAACTTTCCGGAGTACATTGAGGCTTGTATTGCATTCAATACATTTGGTACAAAGTATTCAGGTTCACAGACAATGTATGTGGGCTGCATAGACTACCTAGGGTGACAATGTGCCATTAAGAACTAATGTTCTACCTAGAAATGTAGAGAATATGCCTTGTCTCTTATTTGGAAGATGATCCTTTCTGTGGTCTCGTATATGAGATCTAAAATGCCCACAATCCAATTTCTAGCAAGTTATATATAAACGCACACCCATAAATACATATAAACATGCAGATGTCCCCCCACCATGATCTCTATACTGATCCTAATCTGCTATTTAAGATTTTAAGGGAATGATGAAACAGGGCAGTTTCACTGAGCTTGGAAAATGGAAATATCAAGTGGCTAAAATCCATCCTCATGAAAAAAATCTCTCTTTGTGGAAATCCAAAATACTTACTACAGAGAAACCACATAAAAACCATATTAATGCACTTCTGTGTATTGAAAATACAACTTCCTGGCTTTGTGCCATGGAACTTCCACGGGAAATTCTGAGCTGGCTTGTCATTTTGATCAAAATTCACTCTAAATTAGAAATTTTCACAATGCTGTATTGTGCTATTTAATCTTGCCTTTAGAGAAAAATCAATCATCAGTCCCTTCCAACTACTGCTCTTGGAATGTGCAACAATTGCTTCTTTTCATTCACTATTCTGAATACCTTGTGTACTATATTCGGTACATATTTCACTTGCTACATTATTAACTTGCAGGTCATGTTTCATCAAGGAGAAGTAGTTCATTTTAGAAACATTCAAGAAAAGTTGGATAGGATGAATGCAACACTTACTCAAGGGCAAGACAAACAAATCCCCATACAGATACCTGTCCTGTGGAGTTAAATATGTCTTCATAATTTCTGCTAATTTGTAACAAAATGTGTAATCTCACACGTCAAAATCACATGGCTATAATGGTGCCCAAGACTTACATTTGCCTCCCCTCTCAAGGACTCCTCCGGGGGCCAAATAAAATGAAAACTATTTGATTCAATCGCATTATTTGTTTTTTAGTATTTTAACTTACTGAACTTTGACAAATTAAGACAAATTTTGTTTCTGCTCACTATTTTAAAACTCTTAATTCTAGATATAACGAACCTACCAGGGTTTAAAACAAGACACTCAGGATTTATTCACATAAAAGCTTCAGAAGGCACTGGAAAATGGAATTAGGTGACCACATTTCTTGAAATCTGACTTTGTATAAAAACAGAGCTGAAATCCATACTATTTCACATAAAGCCTTCAAAATTAAGTATATGTGAAGAATTCCACAGCTGGAAGTTTATGGGTTTTAAGAATTCCACAGCTGGAAGTTTATGGGTTTTGAGGAGCAGAGCTAAAGGGTGGAGTATTAGAGCTGGACTCTTGTTTCCTGCTGCAGAGGAGCATTTTTATCACCAATTCAGCAGCAACATTTTGGCCTGCTTCCAACTGCGTATTTCCACAGCAACCTGCTTGGACTCAGGAAATGCTTTGAGCTTCCCAAACACTGAGGCATTGAGAATGGGCCCCCCTGCACATTCCTCTTCCCTGTCCAAATAGCCAAACCTGACTACTTTCAACCCACACTGTGCTGTCTCTGTGAACAGACACTACTCCCAAGCATAAAAGGTACCAGAGTAAATTGTGAAGAAAAAGAAAACATGGGAAAAAAATCAGTTGGATTAATGTACATGCTAGGATTGATCTTAATTATCCTGCTCTTCTCAGCAAGAATTTACATTTCAGTAAAATAGTGCTGAATTAGAAGAGAAGCATGTTAAACTGATTTTAAGGATTATATGCTAACTTTCATCTATGCACAAAGTAAAGAGGTTAATGAATTACATTTCAAAGTTTTCCTGTATGTTTCCCTCTCCTGAAATGCTTTATTTCATCCATTTTCTTTTCTGCTTGTCTTTGTCACCCACCACCAGCTTCCCATAGAAGAAGTGACTCTCTTACCAACAAAGATTAAAAAGGGAGACATAAATCCACAAAAATTTGACATGCTCATGAAAGAGGAATACAAGCACATTACAGAATCAATCTGCTCACAGAGAATGATGGATTTGAATTCCCCTATTTAACGTACAAAATGAAGGGGAAAATTTCCAACTGTTTTAAAAACTAGAGGCATATTGCTTCCAGTTGCTACTAATCCTCCTTTCCTGTAGTAAGCCCATCAAGCAGGATGAAACAATACAGTATTTTGACACTGGATACTGAACAGCTCCACCCCATTTTCAAAGGCAGCAAAGTACAGCAGCAGAGCTAAACTGCATCAGGAATCAAGAATGAGGATCAAATTTTGAGCTTCTGGGCAGCCTGCATGACAGTGCTTCTGAGAACAGAACAAGAGAACAAGTATTTGGTTTTGCTTAAATTTATTTTCTTGTAGACCTTGAAACTACTCAATTTCATCGCTGCTTGCTCCCTCTCTCCCTTGCTGCCCTGAGTGGTACTCAGAGGCACACACCTCTGACACTGGCACTGGGCAACCATCTGTGTAACACATGAAAAAAATCTGCAGTTACAGTTTTTGATCCAATACAGAAGCTATTCACAAAGGAGTCCCAGACTTTTTTAATCCTCCTAACTGCATGCAGCATTTCAATGAAAAAGTCTAATTCATTTTTTTGAAATTTAAATCCAAATTCTTCCTCACAGCTTTAGAGAAAGAGACTCCATTACTTAAAATATTTAGAATCTATTTTTGCAGTAAACATACTAATAGCAAACCATGTGACTTGAAGCAGGCTGTGAAGGGGCTTCTTAAAAATAATTTGAGAACTCCAGAACCCCCCACTCTCACACCTTTTTTAACAATACTTAAAAAGTTATCAGGAAGGTTATGAATTACTCTCCTAAACATAACACAATTGCATCAAATGCACTTTTAGTTTACTAGGGAACTGCCAGAGCGAAATATGGCTAGGGTATGAGAGCTGAATTTTCCATTAATCCCATTTTCTCTTTGGCTAGGCAGCTAAAGTTTGGATTCACAGTGTATTCAGATTTCTGGCTCCACATCCTGCAAAGCAGTTAGTGGACTGGATTAACTAATTAGGTTGTTCAGCTACCATCAATCACTCCCCAGGCTTCACCCTCTTTCTTAATACAATCACACAAATCCTCCTGCTGAATTCAAGGTCAGTGTTTTCAAGTGCTTTGGCACACACTTGACCAGCAGTTCAACACCTCAACTGTCATCAGCTACAGAGCACACAACCAAAAAATGCTAAGGCAGGGACAAGACCATCTACAAGACTGAGCAAGGACAATGTTTAAAGACATCCTTTTTTAAACTGCTCATCCCTGTTATTTTGAGATGAGTCTCTGTCTGCTAGCACCTTCAGCTGATGTTACCTCCATGCTTCCTGCTGCTCCTTTCAGAATTATTAGCTTTTGTAGGACATATATAGGATATATACTCAACATAGGATGCACTTCAGTCTTTTAAACAGCACCTTCAAAATTTACTTTTACTGGACTCATGTCACCTTTCAGGACTGGTGCTCTCCCCCTGACACAGGAAATGTATCAGTAATTTAAAAGTCCTGGGAGCTGACTACAATCAACACAAGCACAAAATGCAAGTTTTTCTGGTCCCAAAGTCACTGTAAACATTTTTGTCCCTTAGAGTTCTGCAGCTGAAGTTCACTTTGTATCCTCTGCATTCCACATTTTGGCAGCTGTAGAGACCTTTCTGCTGTTGTGTGTGGTCCTCATCACACCCTTCCACAACTGCAGATACCTGCAGAACCAAGCTGCCAGTCTGACATACACACAGCTCGAAATCAAATAATTTTATTGGGGTACTTTTCAGACAGGATTACATTTGTACAAGGCTCAACTTCAAAGCAGGAAAGCTTGGCTCCAAAGCCAAATGCGAAACCCTACCTTTGGTGAACTACCCAAACCCACACCGCAAGACAGCAAACATGACCTGCAGCCAGTCTATGTACTCACCTCACCTCAGTTCTGTGCCACAGACTCCAGTTTCCTAAAAGACGCTGCATCCCAACTTATAACTTGCTAATCGGTCTCCTAATGAGTTCAAGCCTTTCACTATCCTCACTGTGGTCAGAGGTTACAACATGCAAGTTACACTCAGGCCAAATAACATCCTCTACCAATTTAACACAGACTAGCTTCATTTTCCACAAATTACTATATTGCAAAATATACGGAAACTCTTCACACAACTATCCTGAAGTTACCCGATGACACTTTCATCTAAGTAAAGGATTTTAACTTTTACTTGGCATACATGGTAAAAGCAAGAGAGTTTTGCACCATGGGGTGGAGAAAAAAGTTCAATAATGATGACGATGATAAAGAACTAAGATGATGATCACTTTTCCATGGTTACCAAATACGCAGGTTTCTCCTCAGAAGGAAATTTACTGAAAATATGTAATTTAATCATGTTAGCCATATTGGTATAACTCCCAGTGAGGTCAAATTCATTAAAAGACTCAGCAGTGTAACAATGTTTTTTCCATCTAGGAAGTGTTTAAGAGGCCAGAGATATATAAAACAATTTACTGCTTTCCCCCAGTCTTTTTGCAAATTCTCTTCCTCTGGAGGTCACTGACCAGCTATTGTGGTATTGAAAACAAGTGTCAGAGATACAGTCATTAAATTCCATTCAATCTGCAATCTGAATGTACATGTTTACACCTACCAATAGGCATCACATCCACAGCAGACAATTTCAAATTGCTAGTGTGCTAACTTCATGCCGTTCAACAATCCTCACAAGATCCTTCACCAAACACTTCAACAGTTCAACAAACGAAAAAAAATATCATAACCATCCTATCTTTAAGGTCCATGTTGTCATGATGAAGTATCCCAATGTGCATCACTTGGAGGGACAATTCCTCCTCCTCCCGCAGGATCTGTCAACAGCTACAATTTCTGACAACCAAATCACTTCCATGTGATTTGCTTAAGTATCTTTATGTATGTATCTATCCATCAACAGGTATGCACATGGGGAGCTTATGCAAACTGTCTGACTGCTGTCACAGCTCTTGTACAGTGAGCACACTCCCGGCTCCAAAGCTGGACTGCACCTGGGCACATCTATATTTCTCCCAGGACAACTACAATGATTTTGACACATCTGGCAAAGCTTGTGGTATCACACTCACCCTGGGCGGGACAGTCTGCAGAGCTGTGATGTAGTTCTCGAGAGCAATGCGTCGACGGTCATTCAGCATGGCTTCCACTCGTGCCATGTGAGTCTCCACAAGCTGTTGTCTTTCATTTGCTGCTTCTTGTTCCAGTGATTCCACTTTCTCCTGGAAATGCTGAAACAGCACCAATCACAACAGAAACAGAGAAGACATCAGCATAGACCAGCATATGTGAACACCTCTGTCTGCAAAGCACCAAAATCCTTCCCTATTGTCAATGCAGTTTGGCTCCCAGAAACTCCTCACGGCACACACCATTTACTGATTTCAGTGGGAACTGCAGTGCCCTGTATTCAGGAATACCTGGCCATATTTTAATAATCTAATAAAAATGTTTCTGACATGTTCAGCACAACCACCAGTGAATCCTTCATCTTCCCCGAGACAGAGGTTCAGCACCACAGAAAACGTGCCTGGGGCAGGGTGAAGTTTGGCAAGCGTACACCCCTGCTGTTGAGAGCCATCAGCACAACTTCATGAGCAAATCTACATGGGGAGAAAAAAATGTCCAGCCTGAACAGAGTCACTATAATTTCTTGTGAACAGGCCACCAGGAAGAAAAATTGAGCCCAAACTTATTCCAGTAAAGGAAAAGATTGACTGAATAAAATGCACAGACAGCAAAGCTGTGGGACCTAACGTGCAAACCAATCTGGTTCTGAATGTTTCCTTTTTATAGTGGTGCATTGAAATCATTTCAGCAGTACTGAATAATACCTGACAGGGATTCAAGGAGTGTCTGGACTGTCAGAATTTTTGAATTATAATACATTTTGGATAAAATCATTTTTGGCTAAGGGTTTCTTTCAGATAAAACTGATGGCAATTCCTTCCTTAGATCACATTTTCCACCTCTGCTTTGAGCTTAGGTCCTGCAGCTTGTATTAGTTTATCATGGCCTAAATTTTGATAGCAGCCTGTGGGAACTGAGCTTTCAGTTCTCACTGAAGGCAAATCTAAATTCAAGTGGAATTCTACCTCTCCATGCAGTCAGGAGCAATGTCCTGCACTGCTGTTTCTGAGATTGGCTGCAAAGCACAGAGATACCCAGCAGCCACTAACAGCTGGAAACAAAAACAGCAAGAGAAAAAAAGAGCAGAGAATAACATTAAATCTCCATAAAGTAGATTATAAAATTACATCACATGCAGTACCCCTTGCATCTTAACTGGGGCCCCAGCTGGTAAGGCTGTGGTTGCATTTTCCTTTACCTGGATAACAGCTTTCTTGTCAGCCTTTGGCAAGTTCTTTGCTTGGCGTTCTGCCTCTTCCCACTCTCTCATGACCTAATGAACAAAACAAGGAGTGTGACTTTCCTATTTTCCTTTCTTGTCCCAGGGCTTAGCAGCAGCCAAGCACTACAGCTCCAAGCGTCATATTTTTACATTCCTCTCCTCCTTTTATCTCTAGAAAAAAAGGCAGTTAGAACATTTAATGAAGGTAGGAACCTGTTATTAAATTAAACAAAGACAGTACTTGTGTGTCTGAACACTGCCAAGCTCTCACAACTCCGCTGTGAAGGAACACAGCCATTAACCAGCCCTCAAGCAAGGGAAGTGGAGATCCCCATGGGTGAACACACCAACCCTTTTTCATCTCAGACAGAAAGAAAACCGATTCTACCTACTGTACATCCCTGGACAAAACAAGTGAATTTCAACTCATTCCAACTGGATCATGCCACCTTTTCTGGCACCACGAAACCTTTTAATTTATTTGGGTTGCATCGCTGGCCTGAGTAGGGCAGATCAAAAATTACACATAATTTGTGCTAGTCCAGCTATTTGTCCAGAAACAGGGGTTGTAGAAACACTCCAAGAACTGAATATATATCTCAAGTACAACACTGTCAGAAAAATAACATAGAAGATCTTTCAGTGTCATTTCTTTCAGCAATGTGAGAAGCCTCCTCCCCCTGTAACACAGAGCAGTATTTCAACAGTCAGGGAATAGGTTACTCTTAACTTGTTGTTCATGAGATCTGAAACCTTCCTGTGGTCTTACCTAGGGCCTTCAGTCATTTCACACCTAGACAGCAATCTCCTTAGGTAACACACTTTATATAGGAACAATTGTTCCCACTGAATGAAGTGCACACAAATAAGTGACAATTTATGTGCAGCATTAGCACAATAAGAAACCCATAAGCAATTACTCATGGTGTGCATTTCCTTTCCTTCCCTTCTCAATAAAATGCACTTTCACACCATCTAATAGAAATAGTCAAGGCAATTTTAAAAAAGGCTCAGAGTACACATGGACAACTGAAATTTTACCAAGACCAATAACAAAGGCAGGAGAAATAAGATCTGCTGTGTCTCATGTTTGCGAGTTGAGCCTCCAACACTCACCTCCTGTCTCAGGCTTCCCAGCTTTTCCACACACCACACCAGACATTGCTAATCAGGCTCTTTGATGAACAGACTGGAAAGTGCTGGTGGTGCCTCACGGTACCTGGTTGAGCCCGCGCCTTTAAAAAAAACCCCACACAACCCTGGGCTCAAAGGAGACTTTTACAAGTCCCAGGCCCTGGAATGTAATACCTCTCAGTTCTATACAGGGTTGTAGGATTACCCAGCATGCTGACACCTACACTCTAAAACAACTCAATGTATGTGATTTGTTGTCAAGTTTTAATCTTCCTTTTTACCCCAAACCCTAGAGTGTATCTCAAGATAGCAGTACATCAGGTATAGTAAAAACAGATCAACTCATTGTCAGTGAAATTATTTATCTGTAAGAGATTCTGGCCTCAACAACAGCCGAAAAGAATGGAGACTTATCTTTTGGGAAGCTAATGGGGTGCTGAGAACTTTAACATGGGAAATTGTTTTGGCTGATTTTGGGCTTCAGCAGCGGCATGGTTAGGCAGCAGTTATAAGCAGCGACCTGAAATTAAGTATTTAGAAATCACAGTCTTTATCTAACCCCACTCTTTTACTGGGAGCTGTAAGCTAAAATTTAGGTCCCAAGAATTGTACTCCAACCTATGTAACTGTCAGCCTAAAACTGCCTCTTCAGTTTACAGTATCTTCTCATCATACAATACTCATTGATGTTTAAATTGAAGCCGAGCTTTAAGGCAGCGGGAAAACAAAATTTTCAAGGGGTTGTAGCAAGGAACTGATGACAGAACATGATGGGCAGCGCACTGAAGTTATAGGTCACCCCCCACTTGCTCCTATCGCAGTACTTTAGCACATGAGATTTCACTGATTCTCTGACAAGACAGGACTAGATGACACGAACTGACACCACAATTTAGAGCACAGTGATGTGTTCTGGAAAAAAACTTACTAATGCTCAGAGTGCTGCTGTGTATTCAGGGCACATTAAGCATTCAGCTCTTAATTGTGCTTAGGCAATATGACTGTGGAGGCGGAGAAAACTTAATTCATGTACATAGGCAGGACCTTTCCAGAGACCTGACATGCCATTGGTGGCAGGATGTGTCAAGAGACTGAAATGTTATGGTTTATGGCTCAAACATTTTTATAAAGGACTTTTCCCTACTACAGCAAAAGTGCATGACAGAAGCTGCACAGAAGACCAAACAAGCCCACCCTGAATGGGCCTCCTGACTGAAAACCTGAACTGTGAGTTAAACCACCTAAGAAATAGAGGTAAGAAAACTTACCTTGACACTTTGTTCAAAGCTTTGACACTACTGTTCAAAGCATCTGGAAGAACATCCGTGGCAGGGCCCAGCCCAGCACCTTCAAGGGTGGAGGCTACCACCCCAGGCTTCTGCTGCCAGGCTCACACAGATCCCTACACCAAAGGGGGGAGGAGGAGGGTTTTGGGTGTACGGCAGAAGAGCCTCTGGTGAGAGGCAGTGAGCGCCCATCCTCTGCTGTGCAGAGGAGCCCAGCTGCAGGGGCCCCTTCACTCTGGGAAAAAGCCGCATCCATGTGAAGGACAGCAGAGGGGGTGTCATGGCCCATCGAACTCCCCCTCGCTCCCCCCAAGAGGTCCCCAGACTCTGCACCAGAGCACTGCAACATGATGCAACAGATCCAGTGTTGCAAGGGACAGTGTCAAACCTAGCCCCCTTAGGGGAGGCGCCTGGGCATTCCAACCTGGCCCAAATGTATATTGATCCACAAGATCCTATACTTTTCGTCATGGTGGCGGCAGGTGGCGGGGGACCCTCACCACCAAGAAGACCAGATAGAGGGGAGAATCAAGATGTTTTTGGGACCCTCAGATGGGTGATATGTTCCTACCTAACCCCTGTCACTCTCTCCCTGACTCCCCACCCCCCCACACACAACTCTTTTTCTATTTCTTTCTTTCTTTTCTCTTTCTTTCTCTTTACCTCTTTTACTATTAAATAAAATATATCAAGTTTTTTTGGCACCAACATTTAACCTCGTTTGGTTTTAATAGTTTCAAAACTTTCTGTGTCCCATCTGTTTTATTCACAGAGGCTTAGTTTCCTTTGGTCTTCTGTAATAAACCAGTTCGTAACACACCCCCAAAGGGGTCCCCAGATGCTGCACCAGAGCAGTGCACGTGATACTATATGATGTAATGGATCCACAGTCTTGCAAGGGACAGTGTTGAACTGGCCCCCCTCAAGGAGGTACTTGTGTGGTCCCACCTGCCCAAACGTGATTAATCCATTGGATACTATACTTTTCAGTGAGGGACTCTCACCACCAAGAAGACCAGATGGAGGAGAACAAGGAGACATCCTTGGGACCCATGGAGGGGTGATATGCTTCTGCTTAATCTCTGTCACCGTCCCTGTCCATCCCCCCTCTTTTTTTTCCATTTCTTTCTTTTCTTTTCTCTTTCTTTGTCTTTGCCTCTTTTAAATAAAATACATCAATTTTTTGGTATCAACATCTAACCTCTTTTGGGTTTTATCTTGTTTTGGGGAATATTCGAACCAATATTGGAACGAATATTCATGGTTCTTTCTGCTTTATTCACAGAGAGTTCTCTTTGCTCCTCTGTGATTAGAGCAGATTGCAACAGAATGTGAACTTACAGAAGGCCCAGAAATTATGGCATTAACCCAAGTCATAAACTACAATGATGTGCTCAAGACTGAACATTGGCCAAGGTCAGCAACTTCATTATTTTCTTCTCCCTTTCCATCTTAAAACCACATCTCTGACATCTGCCTAATTTTCTGACTCTGAAAGAGCCATTATGGATCTTCAGAACAAGGGCTCCCTTGCCATCTTTATCCCCCAAACTAACCCTCTGCCAATCCACATGACAAAAATAAGTACTGTGGGTAATGTGATAACAGGACCTTTGGCTAGACGAGGTCTGTCTCTGTCCATTTTATTTCATTAAGCCTTTTAAGGCTTGGAAGGCAGGATAATAAACTGGCAGCCTATATAGCCAGTTGGGAGGGATGTAAATTAGTGGCCTCGGAGTTCAGCTCTGGTGCCACAATTCTGAGAAGTTTTGAAAAAACCCCAGAATTACACAGCTGTTTGCAGAAAGAATATTCCTGTAAAGACTGCTGTGCCCTGAGTGACGATTTTTGTAACTCAGAAGACGTCAATGGTTGAGAGCATGTGTGTGTGTGCACTAACCAACCGAAGATACAGCTATCCTTGGGCCATGCTACCACCCTGCTCCCACCAAAGCAAGGAGGAGAAAAAGTTCCCCAGTTACACATGTGCAGAAAAAGGCTGAACTTGGCCTCTGCACTTGTAAACCTATTCTCCTCTGTTGACAGCGCAGACCTATGAAAAACATAGAGATTCATGGGTCTTCAAGGGTTGGAGGTTTTGTACAGGGAAAATAACAGCTTCTGATTAAGATATAAACAGCAAGCCATTTCAAAGTCAAACTTCTTCAAAACTCAGGCCTTAGTGCCTGGCAGATACCTTTTGAAATTGGGCTGTAGGGGACACCAAGAGGGGAAGAGGCAGTATGAAAAATGTCAATCATTATTAAGAGATGCTAAGTACAAAAATTTCATTATGTATTGAAAGCAGCAGAATTCACTCCCAGTTTTTTACACTGGAGCACAAAAGCATATCTGCAAGAGAAGAATATATGGCAGATATTTGGGTTAGCACAATCAAGCCAGCAGAGGTACTTGCCTGAAGGTTGCCTTAGTAAGGTCACAGTCATGCCAAAAAGGTGCCTATCTTTGACAATGGCTTCTGTTCCATACTTAAGTCTTGACTCTTTTTCTGGTAATAACATCATTAAACCCTTCCAAAGAGTCCTGGCTACAACTGAGGAGGGTAATCCTATTAACCGGACAGTTTTAAGGAAGGAAACAGGCTTCACACGCACAGTAGTAGAGATGGTGGAATCTAGGGAATACATGAACCAGTATTTAACATCTTTGTTGAGGACAAGGATAGTCGGACTGAGAGCAATCTCAGCTAGGTGACACCAAGCTCAGTGATGTGATTGATACTCTAGAGGGAAGGGATGTCATTCAGAGGGACCTGGACAGGCTTGAGAGGCAGGCCTGGGAAAACCTCATGCTCAAGTTCAACAGGGCCATGTGTGGCCTCCTGCACCTGGGTTGGGGCAATCCCAAACATCAACATGGGCTGGGCAATGAATAAACTGAGAGATGCTCTGGGAAAAGGACTTGACTGTCCTGGTGGATGAAAAACCAAGTATGAGCTGGCCATGTGTGCTCAGAGCCCAGGAAGCTCAGTGTATCCTGCATCCAAAGCACCATGGACAGCAGGTAGAGGAAGGGATTTTTTTGCTCTGCCCTGGTGAGACCCCATCTGCAGTGCTGCATCCAGCTCTAGGGCCCAACACAAGAAGCACATCAGCCTGGAAGGAGGAAGACTGTGAGGATGATAAAGGACTGGAGCACCTCTTCTGTAAGGCCAGGGTGAGAGATTTGGGGTTCTTCAGTCTGGAGATGAGAAGACTTCAAGGAGACCTTATAGCAGTCCTCCATTGTCTAAAGGGGGCCTCCAAGAAGACAGGAGAGGGACTTTTCACAAGGGCATGTAGTTGTAAGGAGGAATGGTTCTAAACTGAAAGAGAGTAGGTTTAGATCAAGTATGAGGAAGAAATTCTTTACTGTGAAGGTGGTGAGGCCCTGGCACAGGCTGCCCAGAGAAGTTGTGGATGTCCCATCCCTGGAAATGTTTAAGGCCAGGCTGGATGGGATTTTGAGCAATCTGATGTAGTGGAAGGTGCCCCTGCCCATGGCAGGGGGATGGAACTAAATGATCTTTAAGGTCTCTTCCAACTCAAACCATTCTGTGATTCTATAGTGTCACTGGGACTAAAAATCAGCGGAAGATATACCCAGGATGTTGCAACGAGTGGCACACAATGATCAAAACAAAACAAAAAAAAAATCTTGAATGGAACACCAGACCTGTTCAGGCTGGTTGAGAACTGCAGTATTTTCAGGTGTTTGCTTTGGAAATAAACTATTTATAGTTTATTCTAGGACACAAGGTATCATTAAGTTCCTATCGTAAGTATTCTACATGCTACAATTCCAAAAATATTGTAGACAGCCAGAGGAAGAGCAAGTTTAAGACACAAGGATGTCACAAGATGTCTGAGGAGAGAAATGTATAAATATACTGCTCCCTTGAGTAAGGTTCAGTATCTGGTTCATCAGGCTATTTAGCAGCAACTAATTAAGGGAGCTGTACAGGTGTTAACAAACTGAAAATAGAAAGAGAAAAAGGGGAATTGTACAAAAACAAGAACCAAGAACTATGGCACCTTGCAATCAGTTAGCATAACCTCTCCCTGTTATCTTTTGGAGAACAGCAAACATTTAAAGGTTATGCACGCACTACTGAATGGCTACCCCTGTTTCCATGGGAATGCAGTTTTCCTGCTTTGGGGCTGTATTAACAATTCTTGGGAAAAGCTTAAAATTTTGTATTAATGTAATTCTCCTTACAGTACTTCCTGGGGAACTTTTATAAGCCTTGTTGCTTCAGGTGTGGTGCAGGAAAAACCTTCATGATCTGTAGTATAAAGGGATGGACACTTCAGAGCACAAGGGATTAAAAGAGTCTGAACCAGAGGTGCAACAGGTCATTACAGAGACTTCCCCAGTAGAAGTCTTTCATGAGCTGTGAAGTATGATGTGACATAATCACTGACAGAATCTTGGTCTCTGCTCATGTGAACATCTTTATACATGAGAAAAAGAAACATGAGTTGTCAGAATTTCATGGTAAGTGAAGAGAAATCTCAGAAAGAGGATATGCAGAATATTTACATTGTCCCTGATGACATGTTTTTAAATATTTCACTTCAGTGTAATTTTTTTAGTGATAAACTTCTCTACTCCTTAGATGATTACATTTTGCATGTCAGCTAGAATGCATCTGATTTTTTTATTAGTTAATTGGCTGTTGCAAAGTAAGGTGTGCACCAAATCCAATATTATTTTAAAACCAGCCTTTTTATTAAATGAAATAAATATCTGTGTTTTGTGAACAAAGCAATCTATTTCAGATTATGACATTTATCAAGATTAAAGAATTACTTGATAATTTTTCCCTCTTTTTAATCGAAGAAAAATGGGCATTTCTGGTCTTTATAAGCCTCCATTTTTCAGCTTTGAAAGAACTGGACTTTGAATAAAAAAAAATGTTTGGTGCAGCTGGAAGACTTGGCTAGTGACTCTCACTTGTTACCTTTTATTTTTACTGAGAAAAGCATTGACAGCAAAAGCTTACTAAGTCAATTTATTCAGCATTGTTTTTAACGTAACAAGTAACAGTTCCAGATTAATTTTCAGATACATACATATTTTAAGTTTATATTAAGAACATACCTGATTTTAAAGAAAATGTAAAAAGCTATTTTAAAATAAATTGCCAGAAAAGAAAATCAGTGATGTTGGACATAGATGTTCATGTGAGAAAACACAGAATGGTGAACTAGCTGGCTTTTCTACTTTCCCATAGTACCTACTGTCTTTTAAACATTTGACAAGTTAACATGGACAGGCTATTTCAATACTGTACAAATCATAACTGAAGTTTCTAAAAATTAGCTTTCCCTTCTACGAGTAAACTCTGATCTTGAAAGCTCTGCAGGGGGTCTGTGTATTTCAAAACATATGTCCTTTAAGATGTGATTTCATAAGCAACTTAGGCAACTTAATGATTAATTCTTTTTTTAATGTACCTATCACGCTGCTGTTTACCAAGGCCGACTTAATTTGCTGAACTGGCCAGAGCTGGGTTTTTGACTTGATTTTGGAGGACTGACATTGCAGGAGATGGGCAGCTGACCCACCTCACCCCCTGTGCTCTCATTACTGCTGACAAGAAGGATGGCTAGGAACATGCTAATGAGGGCACCAGCTCCAGCTTCAGTCAAACCTCTGAACCACAGCCTTCAGTTGCAAGGGTCCTCCAAATGCTCACGTTAAAACAGAAAATACACAGTTCACCCCAATACTGCCCTTAATTACTCAGCTTGACCTTTACATACCCAGATTTTGGAGACAAACATGGAACGACAGCGAGAATCTGAAGACTATGCCAAGGAAATCTGCATTGACTGTCCTTTGCTTTCAGGAAACCCACCTCAACAGCATTTTTTACAGAACGGTTATTTCAAGGGGAAGGACTGTTCGGGTGGTGACTGTATTATCCACCAACACTCTGCATGCCTATCCAAGGCAGGGTTTCTCCTCTGCAAGGCAGGCTGTGTACCTTTTTTAATCCTACAGATTCCCTGCCCATTAAATTGGCTCTATTTTCTCTGTTTAAAGAGGAGACAACTTATTTGCGCTTCAACACTTCCAAGGCACCTATCTTCCTATCTCTGACATGTCACATTCTCAGTATGTGGCTTGCACCAGTCAGATGAGTGCTTCAGGTAAGATGCCCTGCCCAGTTTATTACAAAAGTGCCAGGCACAGCTATGGTGCCAACAGACAGGGACTGACACTAAGAGCTTAATTTCATATTCATTCATAAAATTTTATTTTCATTTTTGAAATAACATTTTAGCACAGAGCTAAAGGCTAATGTATCAGTAACAGACAAACACTGAAATCCCATCAGGGGATAATGAAAAAATACAGTAAATTAGCTACATGGGTATATGAAGTGCATCTGAATTATATTACATTCATTTTTTGTGCTTGTTTCATTCTCAAAAAATATGCATCATGGGCTTTCCTTTAAACCTCTTAGATTTTTTGTTTGCTGTTACTAAAACAGAACTCTGACCATTTTTTATTGGCATTGCCATTATAAACCCTGTTTCTGAGAGAGTGGGAAACTCATCTCTCACTGGATTAAAACCCATGTACAGTTTCAGGCTGAACAAATCTGTTTGGTTGAAAGGAAAGAAAAGAGTTGATTCAGTTTGGATTTTCAGTTCAAAAGCACCATTTTTAACTCTTGACTTTAGATGCATACCATGTTACCTTGAGGCTCAAGACCATTAGATGAACAGATGTGATCTCTCATTACCCCAGGGCACACAAAGAAAACCTCAACACAAACCATCTCCCTCAGCTGCCCCAAGGGAAGGATAATTAATACAGTGGCCAAGTTCTTTACTTTGAAACATGAATAATCTTACAAAACAATCATTCTTCCACAAAGATGAGCGACATCTTCTAGGTTTTTTTTTCTTTTAACTCTTTTAGTAACTGTATCGACTTATAATCACAGTGGTGACACAACCACAAATGTGTGTCAGTCAGCTGAATTCTTATATATGAATCAGAAAGGCAGTAAATGGGGTGTTTATGCATTGCAAATTGGCAGGGCACCTGGATGAAGCCTTGGGAAAGAAGAAGATGAAGGATCACTTATCACTTTACAGACAAACTCAACACATTTAGGAATAAAGAAATCTCCCCTTACCTGAGACATTCTTTCACGATGCCTAGCTTCGAGCCTCTCCTTGGCTTTCTGGAAATGTGCATGTTCATTCTCATCTCCAGGTGTCTCCAAATATTTGTCAACAGCATCAGGAGTGCTAGCGGCTGTGGTAGGGACTGATGTAAAATTTGAAGGTGGAGAGAGGGAGGGGAGGAGAAGAGCAGAATTTCTACTTTAGTATGGGAAATATTTAGATGGACTAATAAAGAAGCATCTGTTCTAATTTCCATCCGAATACAGCCATCTATTTAGCCTCAGAGGAAGACACAGAAACAGGGTTTAGATGAACATGTTACACACAGCAAATATATATAAATACATCAGAATTTCTTCCCCCTCCCTCAGCCCATTTTATAAACCAGAAGAAGCTCTGCAGAGTGAACAAAATAGTTTTCTTGAAACAGGTTAGAAACTGCTGCCAAAAGAAAAATTCCAAGTACGAAAAATGCCTGGCAATGAATAAAGTCCATAAGCCAGCAACATGCTTTGTACATAAGTTTGTTTTTAAAAGGTAAATTGTAACACGTAAGTGTGAATGTAAATCCATTTTAAAGCACTTATGGACCCCACAGTACCTACTGAAATACCCCAAATTCTTCCCTTAGCGACAGTTTGGCTTCACAGATAGTTACTTTATTTGTAACAACTTTGATCAAAAAAACTCCTCACAAAGGCTGGAAATAATCAGCAAGCTTGCACTAATTGCCAGCCATTGCTGTTGGATAACTAGGAAATAGCTGTGACACTGCTAGTGCACTTGGGGTGATTCAAGCAAAGTGAGCAACAGTTCCCTCACTATGCAGTGATATCCTACCCCTACTTTGCAAAGACTGCTTCTGTTTTCCTTTAATATGTTAGAATTTAAGTAGTTGGTATGGCATCAAACGACAGGCAGCTTGAAAGAGTTTAAAGAAATCCCTCAGAGACTCCTTGGAGAGAAAAAAAACCCCGCCCAACAAAACATACCATACTGCTATTATTCCTGATACATTACCTTAATTAAAGGTGATACCTGCCATTCAAACCAGGGTTTAAGTTGAATTTTCTCAAATAAAAAGCCTCCTGAGTAAGAACTTCAAGATGCATTTCCTACCCATGCACAGCTAGAACCTGGCAATCAGGCCTTCCATGAATGCAACTTCCTTTCCACCAACCCTGACAACTACAATTTTGCTTTGCTGATATACATTCAAAATTCATCCATTAATGGCTCAGATCACACCTCTCTGAGTTCTTTGATGCACTTCATGGCTGGGAGGAGGTCCCCAAAGCAAAACTTCCTCAAGCATCTTTGCAATACTCAGCTGCAAGGTCATTCTCTTTCAACTTATCATAAGTTTAAATATTTATGAGAAGAAAAAAACGTTAAATTCTTCATGTGTTGCAACAAATGAGAACAAATTCAAGACAAGTATTTCCCCGAGCATGACTTCTGCCAAGGTTGTAAACAAGAGAGCGTCATCAAGTTCTACAGAGTAAAAAGAACCAAACCAAAAAATGCTGTGGTTAGGCCCACCAAAACAAGTTACAGTAAACACTGTCTACAGAAATACTTTATGTTAATAAAATTCTTAGTGTTTGAAAATAGTAGCAGTCTTACTCTTGGATATGAAAACGTTTGCATTATTTCCTTTTTGAATCCTAAACTTCACCCACTTACTTATTAAAAGGTCCAGTACATGTGTGGTTCAAAGGTGAAATAAAAGTGCAAATTTATACAGATGAAGAAACTGTGGAAACAGAAATTAGTCACTTGCATCCTACAACTAAAGGTTGTAGTCAAAATTAACAATTTGGATAGATATTAGAAGTCACAGTTCTTGAATGTCTTAGACACTGGAAGTTGGCATGCAAGTTTAGGTGCTAAAACATTTTACTTCTTGCTAACTAGGGACATGTCAACATCCTAAAGAAGCAAACAATGGATAAAGGAAATGACTGACAACAGAAGTATAATCTTGTAAGCTGCTGCTGCTGTAAAAGGTACAGATCTTTATTCCCAATACACCTCTGAAGAAAAATTAAAGTGGACAGTATCTGCCACTTAAAAATCACCAAGAGATTTAGCAAATTTGGAAGTTCACAGTATTTAGTCTAGAGAATAAACACTACTGTACCTAAATTCACCCAAAAACCTGTGATAGTGCTCTAAAATGACCAAAAATAAAACCACATGTATCAACATTTAAACTTCCCACTTCCCAAAGTTTCAGGGTTTATGCAAGGAAGGAGGGAACTGACAACACTGAACCCTGTTGGTTCCCTCTGTTGTGAGCCACAGAAATTCAGTACTATCATAAAAAAACCCACAAACCTATTTATAAAAGGTCATTTTAATGATATGTCAAAATTTTCAAAAACTGACTGTGCCACCAGAATACAACTCACTCCCACTTTGAATGAGGAACAAATGAAAACACAGCATCATTGTCTTGAGGTGATTTTATGATAACACCGTATTTCCCTATTGACTGCTTTATGCCCAGAAATGGGCCCCGATAACTTTAAGCTGGGTCCCGGAGAGAGGGGAGAGAAGCCAGGCGAATTCTTCAGCATGGTTTGTATTCAAGGACTCACACACACTCCTCTGTGTTCTCACTGCTGCAGAGCCGAGGGAGCACCTTCCTGCTTTTAGCTAGCCTGTTAGCTGAGGCAAGAATTTTCCCATACTGGCATATTGAAATCCTCCAGAACTACTTCTTCTTCTTCTGGAACTGTTTGGCTTAGCTGTGATCAGAGAACCAGATCATCAGACCCTGTGGACTGGCAGGGATGTCGCATCCTGGTCTCGGACCCCTGGAGGGGCTGAGCCAGCTACAGGAAAGAACTTTGAATCCACCAGCTTTCTCCACATTGCGGAGGTTTAATATTTTAACAGTTATTCATTTTTTTCTGTGCGTCATATGGGCACTCTGCTTGTTAAATAAATAGTTTTTTTCACTTTCATCCAAGAAATTCCTTTCGTATCTGTGGGGGAGGGAGTGCTGAAACCTGCCTTCTTCCAAGGAGACGTTCATTACAGGACGTTTCCTCCTAAACTTGTCTCAAACCGAGACAGTCATGAATTCCACTCAGCTCTGATAGCTGCAGAAGCGGCTGGGAGAGCTGTCTGAGAAATGAAGCCCATTTAAGAGAATGGATTTTCCCAGCTTTGGAGTCCCCAAGTTAAAAATTAAACATTACTGTAATTTCAAAATAGCACTCCCTTAAGAAAATGTATTTCTTGTAGGTTTAAGGACGTTTAAAATGCAACAAATAACAGACATGTAAAAAACTTTGTACAATGAATTTCTTTTTAGTATGATAATAAGACAGAAATCTTTCCTTTGATACCAGCAATATGTTTGCTTATTCTTGTCAATATATACTCATTCTGAGGCCATTAAATCCAAATTAACCCCCTGACAGATTCTGTGACTTCAAAGGAGCCATTATGGACAGTCACACAGTAGAAGTCTGAATCATATTGAACAGAAACCACAGACAGTACTGAATATTCTTAATAAAAATCAGTAGAGACTGAGCATGTGGTCTGACAGGCTGAAGGAACTGGTAACATCATCCTCAAAGCCTACTACTTCTAAGGCAATTATGCATCAATTTCCATGGAGCTGGATGATAAATGAAAAAAAATATGACAGCAGTAGCTCCTACCCAACAGTTAAATAATTTCAGTCAGACTGCAGAGAACCAGCCAAATCCACTGAACATGGAGGCGGTCTAAGGCACTGCACAACAGGACAGACCCACCTTTCCAGATCAAGGCAAAGAGACTTAGCAAGAAAGCAGAATAAAACATGCTTTTTAAAACTTTTTTAAGAAAGTGTTCAGGATATTAGTATTTAGATTTCACAGTATATGGGTATTTGTGACAACAGAACATCCTCACATTTTGGTTCAGTCCAGTTCCAGTTCATTACCAGAAAACCTGACTCATATCCCACACTTTCACCCTTTGCCCACTATACAAGAGAAACCCAATGCTATCCACTATTTCATGTTACTCTGAACAATCTAACTAGTTTATCCTGAAAAGCAAACTATAGCTAGACAAAGGAAAGATGTGCTTTAGCATCCATCCTGCCTCCTGCCTAATAAGAGGCTTGATTTTTTTGTTTGTTTTAATAGGACACAAGGGAGCCACAACAATCTGAACTTTGGAGAGAAAATAAATAAAGACTGGAATAAATATATTAATAATAATGAAGTGAGGAGGAGGAGGCACAAAGATCAAATAGAAAGACTAAATTAAGGGTGACGGGAAAAAAATGACAGGAGAGAACAGAAGTGGCCTTGATGGAAACTATTCTCCACTCTTTTTCTTTTCTTCTGTGAGACTGGGGTGAGAGTGGTGTCTGTGCTACCTCTTTCAGCAGCATTAGATTAGTACTAAACATAAGACATCGTTTCAGTGGTGAAACTTACTATATTCAGCACTTCCAATTATCTTCATTACAATTTTTATTCAACAAAAATACAAAGAATAAGCAGAAACAGCATGGTGAGACTGAAACAGTACATGAAACTAAAATAAAGCAAAGTTACTTCAGGAACAGAAATAACAGGTGTATAGATAAGGGTATAGAATACTCTGACATAACATTAAAAACCAGGAATAAAAATATAACTGAAATAGCTTGGAAACTCTACCCTCATAGACTCAACTCTTGTTTGAGAAACTACTGAAGATAAAAAAGTCAGGGAAAAAAATCCATAGGAGATACAAAATCAATTTGAGTTGCGCAAATAGTCAAGCTCAAGTACTCAACCTAATTCCATTGTCCTTAAAGAGAAAATTACTTAGACCAAATACTTGGAATTCCAAAATAAACCAAGAGAATAATGGAAATGGTAATAGTCTTGCCATTGTTTTATTGAAATGAATCTGAGGGAAAAAACACCCAGCCAGACAGAGCAGAATCTCCTGAGCAGAAGAGAAGATAATTTATCCTCCCAAAGAGAGGATGCAATCAGAGACAAATCGTTTTGCATCTCTGGAAATATCTTACCTAACACAGGAATAGTTCAAAATGTTCTTCTGTTAGTAAATACATTAGACCTCACTCCAACCTCCTGCACAGATCTCTCCCTTCACTACATCTTCTGTCTTGTTGCAGAAGCTGATCACGGTTCATGAAGTATCCTCCTCACTCCCATCATGGCAGATTTCCCCACGTCCCTTCCCTGGAGCTTTGCTATGAACAGCTCTAGAAGACGCTGAGATAAAATGCAGCTGGAGCATCAGTGCAGCAATCCTGCCTCCAGGACTGCTCTTGCTTCTGCTCCAATAAAATACAGCTCTTCTGCTCCAAGGCACACATAGGAACCCTTGCCAGGGTTCTTCATTTGTTTGTGTGCATTTTTAACCCTTACTGAACCCTTTAACCTACTTACTGAAAATGCTCCTAGGCCAATTTTGGAAAATATTTTACTAAAAGGAGCCCTGAGATGATGCTTGTGTTCTGCTCCTCCATGCCGTGTGAACAGGCAGGGCAGAGAGACATACTCACTCTTTAATATGTAAGATGCAAATGTCAGCTGATGCTCTCCCAGGAGTACCTGCTTGCAAGGCAGACTGGGAGAGGAGTGTACAAAAGGCTCTCAAAACAGAACCCATCTGATAAAACTAGCACCTAATTTATCACCTTCAATGGTGTATGGTGGAGAAAGCCACCACTCTGAAACAGTGCAAACACCCTTTTTTCAGTGAAAACAGTCATTAAAACATATGGTTGAGTTAAAGTAAGTGGGAGGTGATTCACATTCATGAGGGAAATCAATTTTTTTCATTTCTCCCCTTTTCATTGCTAACACACACAAAGAATTCAACCAAACAAAAACCAATCAAGGCCAAAAAAATCTGGAAATACGCATTCTAATATTTTTTAGCTTTGAAAAAAAAAAAGGTCAGAAATACAAGAGAATAAACTGTAAAAACTATGAGATATTTTTAAACTTACCTGAGGCTTCCCTAAAGTTAGTGTTTTTTCCTGCACATGCATCATACGTGCACACACACAGAAACATGAAATGTCAGTATGCTTTGACAGAGAATAGAGAGAAGAGGGGTGCAAAGGCCTCGCCTGAGGAGGTGTTAAGCTCTCAGCCCCCTACTCAGAGCCCGCCTACAGTGCCAAGAAGTCACCCACTACCATGCCAGGTTAGCAAGAGGACGAGGAGGCCCAAATGGTGAGCAGAGGTGTGGACAGACTGCAGCTGGGGTTAGTGTGAGCCCAGGCCCGCTCCCCGCATGGCGGGTGTCATGGAGGGCACTTACTGATGCTGCCACAGACCGCCATGCAGTATTCCTCTGAGTCAAAGTTGTTCCGGTTCCCGCCACAGCCGCCGTAAAAGAAGGGCGCACACCTTCCTTCAGCCACGTCAAAGTACCAGCGGGAGATCATCGCGCGGCATGGCCCAGTCTCGGATTGCTCAGAGCACACCTCTAGTCACAGGAGACCCGGAGGAACCATATTTAGCATGGAAATGGTATAATCTTGGCTTCATAATTAGTTTTCTCTCTGTGTCCACACATTCAAGCAGGGAAGGAGATGCACCAAGATTGTGCTTTAGAAGGAGATGCACCAAGGAGGAGTTTCGGGGAATAGAAAACCCTTCCCCAGAGATAATGAAGGTAAATTTTGAACTGACTCATATTTCTGCCACAAAGTCTCCTTAGCCTGCCTATATCTGATGTTTTTAGCAACTTTATCTGCACACATTGAGAGGCGTTGCCCTGAAACAAATGTGGAATTTAATCTGCTTCCAGGCCAGAGGGGTACAACCACCAACTGACTGGGGGTTTGCCAATTGCCCTGGGCAGATTCCTGCCCAAGCAGCTTACTTGGTACCGAAAAGGAAACATCTGCAAGTAGAAGGAGACACATTTTCTCTTCTTCTTTTTTAGATCTATATATCTTCCCATATCAAATTATACAAAAGAAAACAAACAAACAAACATTTAAGCATCATAGTAGAAGACAAATTCTCCTCAGACACCTGTAGCCAGGGATGAAGAAACTCCCTTTTGCAAGCCACCCAGCAGAGGGTTTTCAATTCACAGCTCAACAGCTCACATATATAAAATTACTGCCATAGCTTGAACCATCCATGGGAGGAAATCTCACCCCGAGTGAATATACATATAGGAAAAAATTTAAAATTATTTGTGCTTGTGTTCACTGTGAGCTGCCACAGTCTCTGCCTACATCCTGCAACACAGGGAAACCTGAAGGAAGAACCAAACCACGCAAATTAAAGGAAGACAAAGCAAATTCTGTCTGCAATTTGGAGTTCAGCCAATTACACACGTAAACGTATAGCCCTTTACCAATAATGTTCCAAACAGACAAAAACAGTTTTATCTTTCAATGTGCTGCACAAGTCATTTCAAATATACATAATATTAAACACCAATAAACCCCTCATTTACTTTCATCCCCCACGCTACCTGGCAAACAAACTGCCATGTTAAACTAGAAGCTTCTAAATTCTCTGCATAAATTTGAATTTTGTGGAAAGCAGATTCCTAAGGGTTGAAAGGTAGGAAGAAATATCAATGCACTAGCACTGGAAATCCCCTGCAAGCTCATCACCTCTCAGATGTTGGCTACAAAGAATCCTGCTTTTCATTGTCTGTCCTGATCTGTCAATTCACTATCCTCAGAAGCACGACTACTTATAAATAGGTTTTTATGTCCAATTGTCATTGGCAATACAACCTACATTTCCTTAAATACACAATAAAGGTACAATTTTACATGCATTTAACTTATTCACGTATTCTAACTATAAATAATATCAAGAATCAATTTCAGGAAGCATTCATTTAGTCTGAGAGAAACAGATCCAAGAGTATGCAACCATCAAGGATGTGCTAAAAATGCTGCACTTCTGTACGAAGAAATTAGAGGGAAAGGAATACTGAGTTTTTTACTTAAAGAAAAAACAAAATAAGTATCATTAACTGCATAGCACATTAAACACAATTAATTGTATATTACCATATGATTAATTATAGACCATATTTAGTATACAAGTAGTTCTCCTGATTTATTTTAAAATCAAATCCAGCCATACCACCCAATTATACAGTCAAATCTTGACAAAAAGCTAACTTTGCACAGTCTTGGAAAAGCTGTTACATGTCATTAATTAAAAATTAATAATGACTTCTGACATAAAACAGACAAGTACAATCAAAAGAATTTTTACTGACAGGAAATGCAATTTCTGAAAATACAAAGGTCTCAACAATTCAGTCTTTCTTATTTAATGCTGATTGTGGGCCAGCCTCCAGCCACACAGTAAGTACCTTCTAGGTTTCCCTCAAAATACTTGTTTTGCTATAAAGACTGGTTTATTTTGCACTGTTATCAGGTTGGAAACTGTTTACAGATTTAATCTGAAATTTCCTATAGGTACCTCTCTCACAGAAATAGCAACAGAGATTCAAATGTACAAAAGCAAAGGTAAATGTCCATCAGATTGGACTTTGGAATTGGCTCTTTGGTGAATTAAGTCATTTATACACATGAAGATGCACTTGAACAAGTGTTCAGTAAACCACAGAGTAACACAGTAAAAAGAACAAGCCTAAAGCTTTGCAGCCCATGTAGTGGCCATGGCCAGGCCTCCTGCCTGACCTGTCACCTCCTACCAGGGAAGGGACATCCTTGCCTCCAGCCTGCACTGCCAACCCTACTGCTCTAGGTGAGACCTACATGGTACTTAGGCCACCACAGAGAGAAATGCTCTATTGTCTTCTAATGTTTATGACCTAAATGGAGAATAAACAAGAGAGGGGGCAGTGCTCTGGTTTACTATTTCATGACTGCTCTATTTGAGTGAAGAGTGATTCCAGTCCAGTCTAGGAAACTTGTCACTGCTGTCATTCATCCCTTTCCCAGTGTCACCACCCCTATCTGCCATTCTCTGTGGAAGGCTCAGAGTAGCACTCCTTCACCTCTGCTTTGGGGCAAAGGTACATTTTTAAACCAGCTTCTATTCCTGGACAATGGTCCCACCACTCCTGTTCACGGGCCAGATGCTCCTCCCATGCCTCTCTATATCCCCATCCATCACTTGTCCTTACAGGAAAAGCCACTGCATTTGGTTCTCAGATGCAACACCTCATCTGAGAAGACAGGGAAATTAAGTGCTGAGATGGGAAATTCAACAGGTTTTCTCAGGCTGTTAATCCAAACACCCCTTTCCTTCTGCTGCTGACAAATGTAGCAATTAATGTCTACGAGGGTGAACCTACGGTATTTTAGCAGATATCAGGAGCAGGCAGGCAGCAAGCACTGCTACATGATTCATCAAAAAATTAAAAGCTGTCTTTGCTTCGTATTTTAATTCTGCTGCTGAAAACTGAGGCAAAAGATGAGTTACTTTTTGCAAATGTGCAATTCAGTTTTACTTGATACCACAAATAATTTGTATTCAGTACAGCATTAACAGTGAGCTTTGCTTTGTTTAAGGAACTTGCTCACTCTTCCCCCTCCAAGACAAACTTTTGCCTTTAGCTTCAAGAAACTGGATAAAATTAAAGAGGACAAGCCTTTGCCACAACCCAGGCTCATGAACAGTTACTTTTAGAACATTTCAGAATTTTCAAACCATCCTACTCCAATAGTCAAATTTCTCTCATCCTGTGTCTTAAATCACAGGTGCTAATATTTCTGTTCTCCAAAACCTTAGACATGACAAATTACTTATGAGATAATCAGGAAAGTGTAATTCAACTTTGCCCATTCCAGCATGTTGGGGCAAACCCAGTTGTTTCTAACCAAGCAAGCAACACTTCGTGAAGGACAAAGCTTGTTGATTTGCTTTTAAATTTAGTAGTTGAATACTGAAAACTAATCAGTTACATTAAATATTGGCACTGACTGTGTTATTTTTTCTTTGAAAAGCACAGACTTCAGCACCCTAGGAAATACAGTCTTCAAGTATGTGGACATTGATTGATACTGGCTTTATACGAAGTACTTCCATAACCACTCATTTACCAAAATGCTGTAAGTAGAACTCATTAGAATTTATGTGCAAACGTTTTAGATACTTTTGATGATCACTTTTTACAGAGGGAAATATAAAATATGGTTCTGAATGGCAGTTTAAATTTTTCATTACCATTTTTTTCCTGCTACTTGAAGAAAACTGATTCCAAATCAAAGTGAAGTTATAATTGCTTTATTTCAAAAGCTCAACTCCATGCTTTTTTTTTTTCTCCATATGGGACTTAAATTCTTAACTACGACATTTTCAATTGAGGAATTGGAAATAAAATTTAATCTTCTAACAGAGAGAAGAATTAAAACTACATTTACATATTTCTATCACTGTAAATACCAAATTTACTCAATATTTTTTCAGGATTTGAATTTATATACATGATCAGGAGAACTAAACTCATTTAATGCTGGCAGTCAGCCCCAAACCTTAAATCAGAAATTAAATTTGAAGAGATCTAAGAAAAGAAGGACCACCAGGAGGAGTTAGGTTACTAATTCTGACCTGTCTTGGAAGTTGGTTTCTCATGTCCAGTTTACACCTCTGAGAAACCTATTTGCCTTAATGCTACAGAAGAAAGGTACCATTATGCTGCCTTACAAATACTGCAAGGTCTTGGAAAATACAGACAAGGTAAAGGAAAATATACTGTATTGATGAGCGTTTCTGTACTACCAGCCCTGCAAGTTTGAAACTGATATAATCAAGTACACACAACTAACTCATACTGGGGGTCTGAACCAGCCCACTAGCACTGGTGTGTGTTTGCCATCTGTTCAAACTGTCCATTCAAACAATCACATGGGACCTGAACACCTCTTAAATGAGGACCTCAAACACTCAGTTGCTTAAGCATATGGGATCAGATCTTTTATTTTACTATTTATATCTCGCTAAAGAGCAGAGTAAGTAACTGACAAATGCAAGAGAGGCCAAAGCAATGAACCTCTCAAATATTTATCATGAGGTATATGGTCCCCTTCTTCATGCACTAGTATATAAATTATCACAATTGGGATAATTTTGGCTTCCATATCTTCAGGAATTGAGCTATAGTTTGAGGATATTAATATGTATGCCTCTATATTAGTCGTTATTTTTAAACTAGCTGAGAAAAATTAGGCAAGAGCAAACGCATGGTTTTTCTTTTAGTGATACTCTTTGTGTTCTAAAAAGGCACAACTGTTTTTACTCAATGAATCAATCAAAAGGGAATATTTGAATATAATTTCACTGAAACAAAACTCCCTCATTTTGAATATATGGTGAGAAGAGGCAACCAAATTTTAGTTTAAGTATTCAAAGACAAGAGATAATTTCAGAAGAGGTTTTTGGAATTAGAAAACAACTGTGAAGCTGGCACATGCTCTAGGACTAAAGTTGGTGCTCAAGCTACACAATTGCTAAAATGCTTTTTTATAGAGAAAAGTCAAAAAGCAAAATGATGACTTCTCAATGCAATACTGAGGACAGCTCCTCTAAAACTGTTAAATACCCTTAAATTGTAATTTCCATCCTGTGTAATCAAGATTGAATTTCTCTCTATAATGTTTATTATTAAGCTATTGCAAGGGCATATTTAGAATATGAAAAAAAAAATAATGGTATACTTAGCTAGAATACAAAGCCTCATAACTCTGAAGTGGAACAAATGTGTGAAAATATATTTTCTATTTCTTGTGCACAACAGAACTACATTTGGAACTAATGTGCCATTAAGTTACCACTGATGGGCAGACGACAAACAAAAAACCCAGCCTGATTTTAAATCCAGGTAAATACAGTTTCATGAATTTATCTGTTTTAGAAAAGGTACTATTTCCACATAACATCATAATTCTGCTAACATGGCATGACAGAGAGTATGAGGATTAGTCCAGAAATGCATTCCAGTCTTTTTATACAGCAAAATCTTCAGCAAAAAAAAATGCAATTAATTACTGCTTCAATATAATAAAATGACATTTTCTCTAGGGAAACAGACTCTTGGTAATTTTTTCTGGCAGAATATATTTCAAATGAAACTACTCTCCACCTTCCAGCTTTACATAAAATAACATTATTACTGTGTTTAGTATTTCAGTACTTTCGCCCTCTACCCAGAAAGGTGATAGTATATTTTGTCTCCATCAACAAGATCACCAGATTATAAAGAAGATTTCCTCCAATTGCAACATATAATAAAGTATTATATTATGGTGGAGTAGCTGTATTTAATTTTAATTTAAATTAAAATGCTTAATTAAAAGCTATAAGTGCAAATCCATTAGGTTAATTTTATCTGTTCTTGTTCGTAAATTAGAGCAGATGATCATTCTTAATAAAGCTCTCATAGCAAAACCCCCCAGTGGATCTATCCTAATGTGTACTATTTATATAGCAACCAATCATGTTTTCTTGATATGAAATGCAATCACAGATCATCCCTCTCCAAATAAAGCATACTGTATAGTCTTGAAGCCAAGGAAGAAGAACAAGGAACTACTACTACAGTACAAAGATGATAACCTTTTGAAGAAGAGAAGTTGCCCTGGTAAGCTGTGGACTCCCCATCCCTGGAAGTGTTCAAGGCCAAGATGGACAGGGCTTGAAGCAACCTGGTCTAGAATAAGGTGTCCCTGCCCATGGCAAGGGGTTGGAACTGGGTGATATTTAACGTTCCTTCCAACCCAGGAACCCTATGATTCCATGAAAGTGAGGCAAAGCTATGGAGTGTGGAGAAAAACCCCCAATTAATGTAGCATACACTACTAATATTGTCCCAAAATTCCCAGCTGACAGGTCTGGCCATCAGGTTTAATGTCCCTTGCTTCAGAATATATGGCAGCAGTCGCTGAATAGATTTTAAGTCTTTCAGATAAAAATCTTCAGAAAAAAATCACTCATGATGGACCAATGATACTAAAACCTACCATACCAAAATCAGGCTACTTTTCTCTTGCTAGGAAACCAGCATATGATCTCTCACTTGCAACTCCAGACTGTAAATACAGTTAAAATGTCACGTGAAGCAGCACTGCTTAGATTCTTCCCTAACTACCTAAAGAAATCCAGCTGAATTAGAGAAAGCAAAACCAACTGATAAAGGGCAGTATTACACTGTTGGAGGAGGCAGGTGGGGCTTATGCTGCTGATTCCCCCGCATCTGCTGGCACGTGTGCAGACAAGCTGCCAAGTGTTTTGTGTCAGGCTCTTGTGCTGACCCTGGTGCTCTCCTGTAATGAGATCTGATTGACTGTGATGTTGATGGGAAGCAGTAAGCCAAAATTGCTTTTTCTTTGTTGTATGCCAAGAGAGACTGATTTTTCTTGTCACCTCCTGTGTCCTTCTGCTGTCCCGTGCAGAAGGACAGCAGAAACAAAATCACAAAAAACTGCAAATGATGGGGGAAGTAGTGCCCCTGCTTGCCTCCATCACCCACTGGAAAAATCACAGGGAGCCTGGATCCTCAGGAGCAGCTCTGCAACACCCATGACACCGTGCCAATAATAGCAGAAATTAAACCACTCCCATGCCTAAATCCTGGCCAGCAGAGTCACTTCCCTTGCTCCACACAGAGACAAAAATCAAGAGCAGGGCTTCATAAATGGGCCATATTTTAGTCAACACATATTCAATGCTAACATCTCCCCATGATCAAAGGTGAATAGTATAGATTTGACACTCATTTCACCATCCGAATCCCTGTAACCTCAGACCCACAATCGTCTGGACTTAACATCTGAAGCCCAGCAAGAGCATATCTAAAAGTTTAAACTGGGTGTGCCGCTATACTCCATATGAATTCAGAGTAAAGATGATCTCTAACAAAAGATAGGAAAGTGAATACTGGCAACTACTGGGCTATGGAAAGTTTATCCACATTTTTTTACTAAACATAGAAATGTGGTTGCTGCAGAAACTGAATGAAAATACTACCCTCCTGCCAATGGACCTTCCTCATTCTCTAGGCAAGACTAATTTCCTTTTCAATGAAAATAAGTGGTTCTACTATTACTATTTCGGTCACAATTCATTAAAATATGCACCAAGATAAAACTGCCTGAAAAATTGATTCTACAATAGCTCAAGTATCTTTAAAGTATAACACTGCATTTATGCTTTTTAATTATTTATGGCTGATGGCAGCCATTCCACTGATTTGGCAAAGAAAGGGCTCAGTATCAGCCCACAATTAGATCCTTACTTAATGGCTTTACAACAGCTGTTCACATTTGAAAAGCAGCTCCTCTCAAATTGGATAAACCCACTCTCTATGTTCTTTAATGCTAAAGACATAGTATTAGTTACAGCTTCATAAAACTGGCTGTAAAGGGTTGTGAAGAGCATCCTAGGATATGTTTTATGAGTAGTGCTTGGGCAAGGCAGCCTAGAACAGAGCTCAATCCACATGAAGGAAGCTCTGACACTTCAATCCTTCTACAGAGGCCTTCAAGGTGTCTCCAAAGACCACTTCTTAATACATATGTTCTCAACAAGATCCCTCTGCCTCTTTTATTTACAATGACAGTGACAAACTTCTGTGTTTGCATCAGCAAGATGCTCACCACGCAAGTTCCTATGCTGGATCTGCTGCCTGCACCAGGAGGACAGGGACCCTGTATGAAGCTTTCTCTTGTGTGTAGCAAGGGACGCAAAAGCAAGGATCAAGGCTATGTCATTTGGACACTTCTACTTTAATAAATAAGCAAGCACTTTGCATAGCGCAGCTCTGTCAGATACCACTTACACTCCAGGACAGTCCCTACAGCATCCGTGCCCCAGGAAGGCTGAAGGTCAGGAAGCCCAAAGGTTTGCAGCAGAACTGCGCTGAAAACTTGTATTGGTAACAGATTGCCCTCACCTCACTTGCACCAATGCATATTTCCCACACAGTCACCCACGGTGGGAAATGTTAAGACTTGGGAAAAACAATACGCTACCATTTCATAATCAGCAAATATATGCATTTCTAAAGGGTTTCTAAAAGGTCGCTTCAATAGTTTACCTTATCTTTTACATGTAAAGTATTATATTCAGGTGATTGTACACTACTTTCCTGAAAGCTATAAATCTTAACCTCTTTAAAATATCATCCTCAGTAAAGAAACATTCTCCCAAACTTGTCATTTCCACTCATCCAAAATCCCATTAAAATCAAGTGTACTTTTTCTTTTTTTTTTTCTTTTTCAATATTCATTTACCAGCGAGAACAGGGTGTTTTATCCGCAGGTGGTAAAAGCTCACATATGGAAATATGTTAAATTGGTTTAAAGTTTAAACATAAACTCCTCCCAACCCCTCCTCACTGAAAAGGCCCTCCAACAACTAAGCAAAATACTCAACAGTTATATAAGACAAACACACAAGACTGAGTTGCCAGGCTTTGAAAGAAACATTTGCAAGTGATTTTAGCAAAGCTTTAGTGTTCCATGCAGACTGAACAGAAAAATATAACCAAGTAACTCTGCTTTTCCAAAGCATCCCCTGGGCATCCTTCTGTACCCTGGTGTGATAAATTGTAGCCAGCGCCCTCTGCTCTGACAAACATTGGAAACACGGCTCAAGAGGAAGGGACACTGCCACATGCAAAATATGGGAGTCCACTACTGCTGGAGTCCCAAGAATCCCTAGTGGCAGGGGATGGGGAAGAATGGGGAGAGGAAAGGAGGCAGGCCAGATGTTTTCTGCCTCATTTCACAACTGCCCCAATTTCTATCATTTTCCCTCTGCCTCCTGCATGTCAGAACTCCTTTCTTTTCAAATGTAGTTTTTAATCTCATTTCCTGCCACCATCTCCAGCATTTATCAGTAAAGATGTAAGCACTGTAGAAATACTGGGATCTATTTTACTGAGATTTGCATCAGACTGAACTGTATTATTAAAATAGAAAAATAAGGATAACTAATTCCAATATGCATGGTAGGAGAAATGTGGCATTTAAAAATACTGTGTTGCATACTGCCCATGAATAAGTGTAAAATTCAAAGTTTAAAATGCAGTCCTGTTAATAACTAAAAAATATAATGAAAATTCAATTTTAGAAATGGAGAGTTTTCTCACTCCATGTATCCTATTTTTTGCTATTTTCTTCTTCCCCACTCAGTAAAACTCATTAGTTTAAGTTCATATTTCTGCATAGTTATTTTGAATTCATCTAATTTTACTGAATTATTAATTCATGGAGAAAAATAGCAAACAGGTATCTAACAGAACCACACAAAATGACCCATCACTGCTGTTTATGTGAGAGACCAAACTAGCTCATGCTACCTCCTGCTTGGAACTGATAGTCCCTATCCTTCTATAACACATGTGCATGATAAACCATACACGCTTTCCTGTCCTGTTTGCTAAATACAGCAGTTGAATTCTATTTCATGTTGCTTTAAAATAAAACCAACCCTTCTGCTTACACATACACAACAAACATACTTCAAGGACAGACAGTCCCTGCAGCATCTCTGTGCCAGGAGGGCTGGAGGTCAGAAAACCCAAAGGGTTGTGGCAGAACTAACTCCAAAGAGTATTTGTAATGGGAAAGGGAAAGGCAAAGGGATTAAACATGCAAATTACAGGAGCCAAAGCACAACAATACTGCAACTTTGGCTATTCTGCTGTTTGGAACATTTTTTTGTTGTAAAGGGCAAATATGCAAAGCAGCAGGATTAGTTTTTCAGCCCCAAGCCTGATGCTCATGAATTTACCTCTGACAACCTCTTCAACAGACTCTGTAGTTGTGGTGGTAGTGGTTGCAATACTGGTAGTTCTTTCGGTTGCCTCCTCATACTCTGCCTCTGTCTCTTCAATTTCATCACCATCATCATCGTCGTCATCAGCATCTTCATCTTCCACAACAGTTAGCTCCTCATCTTCTTCTGCTTGTTCTTCTACTGCCTTATCATCGCTAAATAAAGAAAATTATCATGACGTGTCAGCAACAAGATTACTTCAAGGTAACATGAGAGAACATTTTATTCAAAAACTCTATAAGGAAAACAGTTACAGATACCTGTTTCTCAATCTCCCTCCCTTCCCTTTAAATAGAAAAGAAAGAATTAGGGACTCAGGAATGTCCCAAATAGTAAGAAATGCTAAAGAAATGTCTAAAAAAAAAAAAAAGAGTCAACATTAGCATACCATATTTTAACAGCTGAATATTACTGTAAAAATGCTCGTTTCATGATACCATCAACTAATAAATTTTTGTTTTGAAAGAAGGACAAATCTGCACAAAATGCACTCAGTTTATGTGAAAGAAGAAAAAAAGCTCCTCAGGAACTTGTCCTCCTCACTCAGGAGACAGCTTATGTAGAGGCTCCCTGGGGACTACCTGTGTGCCATTCATAGAGGACTACCAAGTGTTGAACCGACCTTGAATTACCAACTGCAGAGTTTTCTTTCCACTGTTACAAGTGCTATGTGAATGGAAAGGACACTTTTACAAGACAACAGGAAAATACTGAAGTTGACTATCAAATGCGTTTGATGGATTAATACGTCAAGAATCTTCCGGGATCATTCTTAGTTCTGAGTGATACAAACAACAGGTCAAAAAAATGCATGCTTGGCTACTGCTACTGTTGCCTTTGAAATATTTCCTAAGCTCAGTGCCCAGCTGTGACATGGTTTCAGGTTTGTTTCTGATCTTCTACTTGAAATTTACTACTAATGAATAAATTATCTTTAAATATTTAAACACACAGTGACTTTCTGTCACCTTCATGCACAAGTGGGTGTGAACCTTTGTCATAGCACCAAATATGCTTGAACAGCCTTCTAGGTGAAGTTAGCAACTTTTTCAACTCATTTTGGAGACCAAGCCTTCAATATTTCATTTTATATTATGTTGCCTGCTACAACTTTGAAAGTGAACTCGGCAAAAATGAAGACAGTATGATTCCTTTTTAACAGGGCATTAAGAAGTTAAAACATGTTGATAAAATTTCTGTACGCCGCTGTCGTGGTTTGGAGTGGCTGGGAATTGTAGTTGAAGAAGGCTGTATCTGCCAGGAAGTGATTCTTTGCAAAGAGATACTTACAGCTTCCTCTAGACCCAACAGAACCAATCAACTGGCTAGGTTGAATATTGGCAACTTTTTTAAACCACTTAAAGAGCTTGACACACCTCTGTGAGCCACATTTTAAGAAGGAACAGAGCCCGGGAAGCCCTCTCTTGCCTCTGGTGGCCGAACAGGTAACTGGGCGGGGGGGGGGTGGGGCAGGCCAGCCGGGGGTGGCTTGGCTGAGATTGCAGCCACTTCAGCTCACCAGACACACCCCCCCTCCAGAGGCCAGGCCGGCCCTCACCCCTAGAGCGGCTGAAATTCCCCTGAGACTGCTCCTGGCAGGATCATGTGGCCAAGAGATAAGCGAATTCCAAACTCCAGCTGCAAGGCCCAGGTGTTAACTCTTTTAGTGCTATAAGATTCTTCCAGACCAGATGAAGCCTGCAGACATCAATCTTCTCCCCGATCAGATGGACAGAGAAAGGTGAAGGTGCGTGAAGAAAACACTATAAAGATGCCCAAGTCAGTGGGGAAGAAAAACCTGAGACCTTGAGGGAGGAGAAAGAGGAGATGCTTCAATCCTAGAAGCTGAAATTCTGTTGGAAAAAACCATGGTGATGGACTATGATATATTAGACTACCCACTGTAATTTCTTGAAAGCACGGGGCGGGGGGGGGAGTGGAGCGTTCAAACTGCACCTGTGAGCAACAGTACCTGTGCTGCAGTAGGTACATGCTGAAGTAGCTGTGATTTGATGAGAAATTTGAGCAGAGATCCCACGAGAGAAAAGGGACCTCTGTTCCTAGACACGAGGATACTCCCAGAGATAGTGTCCTTACGCCCCTCGGGCACTTTGATAAGTGAAGAAAACTTTTGTTTCTGAACAGCCCATCCTTAAAAATAGTACCCCCTTAGCTAAAGACACCCTCGAAGCAGCTGTGGGGAAAGTTGTTAAGTCAGGGGAAGGAACTTCCACATGCAAGCAGAAAACCATTTCGGGTGGCTGCTTTGCTGTGACACTGAAGCTGCACAAGAGTGTTTCTTGTGGAGATGTTTCCGTGGTTTGACCGAGAGAGATTCCTCTCCCTAACTGAACTGAGAAACAGAAAATATTACATAGGTGGTGAACTGACTAGAATCCTCAAGGGTTGTGTTTTTCTTTTACATTGGTGGTAGAAGGGAGAAGAGGTGGGGGGAGAGAGGTGTTCTGAAGGTTTAGTCTGACTTTCTTTTCCCTCTTTTAACTCTGTTAATAAACTTGTTTATATTCTTTAAGTTTTTGTGCCTGCTTTGCTTTTTCCTCCTAATGCTTATCTCACAGAAGGGACATCAGGGGGCTACTGCCCGAGTTAACCCTTAAACCACTACAGCTGCAAACCTGACTACTAGGAGCAAGTTAAACCTCTATACAAACAAGAATGATTTCCCTGTTCCCTTCTCCCCAAAATATCTGGCCTCCAGAAACACAAGAGAGACTTCAAATAATACTGAAGCTTTCCACAGGTGGAAACCCAGGTATGTTTTATGAATAGGTGTGGTTAAAACCACCTTGCAGAAGAGTCTGCATAAAACATGACTTGTTTCCATTTACACAGGAGAAAAAGTTAAAAAGAGGCACAAGGCACAAAGCCACTTGGTTCATATCTTAATTTTTCTTGATTTCTTAATACTGGCTTGGAAATTTCACCATCTCCACTGTACCATTCTCCCGGAAAAACTAATTTCATTATGTCTGAAATTTCCACTTTAAGTAACTCTTTTCTGAACAATGTCTATATTCTGTCTTTTGGGGTTTTTTTGGTCAGGTTTTTCCTTTTTCCTTTTTACAAGCATGAAATAAACACTATACATACACCATCACCTTTGAAGTACAAGAATGAGGTGGATTTGTCAAGTCCAGTATCTCCAGGTGATCTCCAGGTTAAGGGGCTTCCAGTCTTGGATCACTATGCACATTTAAACTAGGCATGCTGAGTATAAGACATCCAAATTCTGATCAAGAGCATCAGATCATATGCCTATCAACATTTCAGAAAGATTTCTCTGTCTTTCTCTCACCTAAGCTACAAACACAACATGGTTTTTAAAAGCTGCAAATTATTTTTCCTCTTCCTTTCTCATGAAGGATCACTTTCAGATACTGGCACACTCATAATGTTAGAAAAGTACAACAAAAACAACCCAATGAAACAAACCATGTCACATGGAAGGCACTCCAAAAATAACTTGCATGCATGCATCCAATACCCATCTTTTTTTAGCTACATAAAAGCAATCAACTCAGCTATGTCAGTCCACAGCATTTTGCTATGAAATTCTCATCATGAAGGCCAAGCTTTTTGTTGTTATTGTTTTTGGGTTTTGTAGTTGTTTTTGTTTGTTTCTTCTTTTTATTATTTTTAGGGAGCATAATGGTGAAAAGCACCATGAGGGAATGAAAGAGGACAATTCTTTTTGTCCAATGGCTGGCTGTGCCTGCCATTAAAATGGGCCCTGGTTCCCTCTCCAGTTACTTAATAGAAGCAAATGCTTAAAGGATAGCCCTCACCTGCCTCCTCATTATGACTTGCTGCTAGCTGAAAAACTAGACACCTGAGAATGCAACAAAAAGCCACAAGTGGTGGGAGACCGTATCAGTTTATGGGATCAGGCTCCTGAAAATATTCTAAAAAACTTGCACAAGAATGTACTACAATATTACTAGAATATTCTTTCTAC
The DNA here is from genome assembly GCA_026261815.1 of Monarcha castaneiventris obscurior. NCBI lineage: Eukaryota > Metazoa > Chordata > Aves > Passeriformes > Monarchidae > Monarcha > Monarcha castaneiventris. The sequence goes on from JAMPIT010000575.1 coordinate 15,385,743, forward strand.
AATTTTGATCACTCCCAGAAAAACCCTATTTCTGCTAGCTATTCCGCAAGACTCAGTCACAAACATCATATTTCACAAAATTATGTATTATTTGTTCTATGCTTCGAGAAAAAGGAACAATGGGAATAGAAGTGGGTTTACCTCAGATTTAGATTTACCAAAATGGAAGTGATTTTGCATATTTTTAGTATTGGTAAAGGTACTACATCTTGCAAGAAACATGACGAAATACACTTGGGTGTTTTTCCTTGGATTTAATCACTGTTATCACCCTGGCTCTTCTTCAAGGAAAATGCATGTGAGAGGAATGACAGAGAAAAACAGGGAAGGGAATGAACATCTACAACATTGGAATTAAGAGCATAAACTTTTCAAATGGTCACAAATCCCTCCCCATTGCAGCCTGCAGAGCTGTTTCTCCCCACCATGCTAAATTCTCTGATTCCATTTACATTCCTCAATTAGCAGCACCCCAGTACTGTTTCCCAGACAGCACATCTTGCTTCTCTACACCTTTGACCTCAGCAATCAGTTTAAATCCACTGTTTTCAAGCAAACATTTACTACCAAATGAATGTGGATACCTGTATTTTTCTCAGAAATCTTTTCTCAGAAATCTTTGTTTAATCTATGTAGCAGGTATGCTTGCTTCCTGGTAGTATTATTATTATTATTATTATTATTATTATTATTATTGTTATTGCATTTTACCTTCTTCTGTAAACAAGTATGACTCAGTCTCGTTTCTCCTGGAAGCACAGTACTTCGACAGCTTTTTCTGTCTACTCCCTCAGTACCACCCCAGCCAAGGTTTTATTGGCAGCACAAACTGTAGTGTCTCATTTACAAGAATTTGTTGACATTTCTCCTCAGCTTAGCAGTGCCAGTGACAGGACTTTTCAAAGGCTGCTCAAAAAAATTACGTGATGCACTGACAAATTCACAGATCTGTAAAGCCATTCAGCCATTGTCTGAATTTAACAGTTCATCAGTAAGCAACAGAGGGAAATTGTTAGGCTTGATCTAGCCATGAATATAGCTGCAACCCCTCCCAACATCACAATCTCCTGTCTGTGGAGACTTCTGGCAAGGAGGGCAAGCACTTCCCTTTCATATGGACACAAAGGTCATCATGGCTGTGAACCTTCTGCTTCAACCTCCTCACACATAGGATATTAAGATCCATTTTCCCCATCACAGAAACGATGCTCCACTTGAGTCCAAGTAGCACAACGGCTCATTAGTACAAATCATCTCCAGTCCTATGTGTGGTGAAAGAGCATATTTGAAGTTTAGTGGTTTCAGTCATATTTCTGATGCCACAAACACAATGGGCCTCCAGACAGCCTGAAGTCCTACTCAGCTCCTTCCTGACTCAAACAGGAACATACTGATCAATCCAGTGGGCATATTTCTGTTTTTAAAACACAAACTACTGTACAGCTCCTGCTAGTACGCATTTAAGTACAGTTATAAGCAACGCTTAAACCATGGACCTGTAAGTGTGTATCTAGTAACCTCCTTTTCCCAATCCATCACCGTGGTAATTGTTATAAATGAATAATTCGTGCTCGAATATAAAATACCAAACTGTGTATTAAAGTTAAAATGTAACAAATATAAAATGTAAATAAAAGACTGGTCCCGGGGAAAATTGTAACCTTCACAGGGGCACCGAGTTGTAAAACTGGTTTTGGGAGAATTTGCAGTCCTGCAGGCTGGACCACAGGAACAAAAGGCCCATCCAGGGAGAAATTAAGGCGCCTCCTAGCATTTGCACCTTCAAGGAGAACTTCTCAGAAGGCTGATCAAAATCTATGGAAAATTTCTTCCTGAGTGTGGCCGATTAACAACCTGCGAAAACTCCCCTCCCAGATGCAAGGTGCTAACGACTGGATCTGGAACCAAGATATGGAACATCACGACCCATCAGATAACAACCTCCGGTGATGGGACATTCATCAGAAGCAAGATGTGTTTTGTTTCTCCCTGCACCGTGAATAACATGCTTTATGTATATGCTGATGGACAAAAATGAGATCATAGATCCGGACTCCAGGGAAAAACTGTATAAAAATCGGCTCCTGGAACCAGTAGTTGTGAACAGAGGGAGGTCTGATGCGATAGAGGTCAGACCTGTGTTCACCCAGTGCCAACCCCGGGCTTGGCTCTGTTTCCTTTTTCGATCGTGGCTTTGCGTGTTTGTATTTTCGGACATGTAATAAATTTTATATCTGTTTTATATTTAATTGGCGCATTTTATTTATTTCAGTAAGAACTGGCACCAATGTATTATTTATTACTTTCACTCAGAAGCATGCATCATTCTATTTTTTCAGGAAGGTAAAACTGAAGGAAATGTAAAAGAGAGTGAAGGAAAGCCAACTATGTTACTTCTTGCTGCTCAAGAAATAAGAAAACATTAGTAAATGAAAGTTTTTTTCTGTATTCCAATAACCTGCAAGAATGACAAAGGCAGAAAAGAGATTACAAGAACAATGAGTTTTCCTTTCTAATGGTGTTTCAAAAATAATGGGCCTGGAGTATAAACTACGTTTTATGAAGTTTCGTCTCTGCAGCTACTAACTTCATGCTAAGTTTTCAATTTAGAATAGCACATAACTGTGGACTAATTACCGGTACTGGGAAGTGTTTCCTGCTTGTCTGCAATAAAAGCTCATCCATTTTGATGTAATTTTACCAATTTGGCCAAATAACTCGAACAAAAACATACTTCATCAGTGGGTGAACAAAAGAATGCAAACTTGTTCAAGACGGGTGTTTTAATATCTGGAAAGATTAGCATTCACTACACTTTGCAACCGTATTTTATTGCAGACAGAGCCCATCCATCTTGACTGCAGTTTTTACCAGCCACCAAGCCTGAGCCAATAGCTGGGGGAAAGCTAATTCCAGGATTGGAACCAAATAGCAGCAGCAATAAGCTGCTGCCTGGGCAAAGAGAGCAAGGCTGATGTTGGCTCCAGACAGCTGTGGGAGTCAACACAGGAGAACCAATTCCTGTATGTGCTCTTTCAGTCTAACAGGCTGTGCTGATGGTAATTTACGCATCCATAACCTTTACCAAGGCAGGTGCCTTGGAAGGAAACTGCCTTCCAGTTTCCAGCCTCTTATGCTTTAGCTTCCCAAAAGCACAAAACCCCACCTCCTCTACAGATCCTCCAAATGAACTCCAGGACTGCTGGGAGGGGACAGGATTGTCAAGTACTCCACCTGGGTTTAGCTTTGCTTCCAGCTAACAATAATGGTGAGCACAGATACATATTTATCCTCGTGTATAGGAAAGATCCAGACCACAAAGTTATTTGGCTGTGGGAGAAGAAACAGACAGATCCAACAGTGAACCTCTACATGCCTTAAGAGAAAACACAAAACAGAAACAGAAAGCAAATTACAAGAGTAAGACATACGCGTGGAGTCCAGAAAGATGAGTGCATTTGAGGCGGCTTAATTACCAGTCTTTTGGTTAAAAGAAAATCAGAAAGCTAACAGGCAAAGAAACAAAGACTCCCTCAACAAACCCGCACATCTGACACCTAGGTATTTTCCACCTAACGTATTTCCAAACCCCACATACTAGAAAAATTTCTTCCGAACTGAAATTTCAAAGGACAAGATTTCTCAGAAACAGAGTTTGATCCCACCACCACACTGAATGGTGTCACTAACTAAACATTTGAGGCAAAACAGGAGCTACTTTAAACTACAAACTAATTGAATGGGGCACTTTGGCACATGAGCACTTTTCCCACTGTACTTTGTTATTCGACTTGGGCACAGAAGCTGACTTCAGTATTAAGCTGAGTATAGTAACTACATGATACTGAGAGTCCAGTTAGCAGGTTTAAGTAACACCTACCAAAGTACTTATGCACGGGCTAGAGAGAGGAAAGGAACCCAAAGGCAAGCATGAAATGGAGATCTCAGCACTCACCTTTGAAGTCTATGAGTAAGGGATTTTAACAAAGACATCTGTTTTTTTGAAGCACTGGGGAGGTGGGAATAGACAGCAGGGCAAAAATTAAACTGCACTGCAGTTGTGAGATTAGGCACAGAGCCAGGAATGAAAAGGGTTATGCCAGATGTCTGAACTATGATTTTTTTAAATGACTTATTGGTATCATAGTCTGGAAAATTACAGAACTGAAAGTCTGACCCACTGCAAAGTTTCTGGTCTGCCTGTTAAGTGACCACAAAAGTAAAAAATGCTCAAAAATGCCTTGGTTATTTTCACTAGGTTTAGCTTTTATATTAGGTTAGGAAATTGGGTATCTCATACAAAAAAGAAATAATATCACATTTGGACACATAAACACCTATTAAGACACTTTTAGACTTCAAAGTTTGAACTCAAATGGGCACCTTCCATTGCACATCAAGTTGGGACAGACAATTCATATTCATAGCATTTTTCAGACATTCAAGTTGTCACTTCCAATAATTTTCCATTCTGTTTTCCTTTACTGAAGAGGTTGCAATGATCTTTATTTCCACATTTCCTTATTTAAAAAATCAAATAAGCTATTTCAAAGGCTGTTTCTGAGTTCTTAGACAGAAAAACCAACTGAATTACGTGCTTCAGACTCTCTCTCCTTTTATTGTAACTAAGCTTTTATACAAGAACAATACCAAAATACATGCCTGTTTCCATTAAATTTGTAGAAAACAAGAAAAGTTGCACTAAGAATCTTTCAATCCAATTTTTAAATAGAACACTTACACAAACCAAACACACATTCCTTGCCCTACTGCCTCTGACAGATACATTTACCCTTTCTCCTATAATTAAGTAACATCTTTTATACCATTAGAAGTTTCTTTTCACAGCTGAGTTACTTAAAAAGCCACATATACAAGGTAGCATTTCATCTCGCAGATGGTTCCTGTTGACTGATAGGCAAGAAAACTTTCAAAACAGACCGAGTTTTCTCTCTGAAACAAAGCCTTTGCTAGTGTTGCTGTTCTGACAGTTCTCTTCAGAAGATGAAAGATTCAGCAAGAGGTACGTAATTTTTGGAGAACAGAATAATAATGTATTTAACCCATATGCTTTCTTGCTTTGATTATTTTTGCTGAAGAGAAACTTAGAAACTAGAAAATTAGACATACCTGCAAACACACAAAATCAGGCTTTGTGAGTCTGATGACAATGAATAAATACGTTCAAAATCTTGACAGCAAAAATGCATTAAAAGTGAATGCGATGGAAGAGGGCAGAGGGAAGATCATCTGCACAGCTCTGTTTGAGAATCAGCAGAAAAATCCAGATCTGTTACTACATATTTCTTTTCACAAAACTTCTGCTGTACTCAGAATGAAATACTCAGTTTCTTTGTTCAACGTGCAAACAGTTGAACAAAGTTTATCCGGGGCAGACAGAGTGAAATCTGTACCAAACCAAGTACTTGCCCTGTTTGTGGAATTCATCATCTTGCTATTGTCACACAAGGACAACAAGGGAAAACTGGAAGAATAATTTTGTTCTACAAATGAGAAAAAAACTCCAAACAAAACAAAACCACCAAAAGAAAAAGTATTCAAGGCATGCAATCATTCTGGATGTTCAATTTAAGACACAGAAGAACATTTTTTCAAGAATATGCCATCTTAAACTTCTTAAATATGGTTGCCACCAGCAGCAGCTGCAAGAGGCCAGGACTTCTGCAGAGCAGATAATCTCCACTCACACAGCCAGAAGAAAAAGGGGCACCTTTCATACTAAACTTTTTATGGCAGCCACAGCATGCCAAGCCTGGCAAGAGACTTGGCAGAAACAAGAACAGATCCAGTTCTCCAGGTCATAATTGTACTGTTTAAGCCTTTTCTTCTTCACTCAGGTCAGAATTTCAGTGTTATTTTTTCCATCAACAGTGATCAAGCTAGAGAACCCATGGGAAGGAAGGGTTTTGTCATCATGTAATCAAGCTGAAACATTTGCATTCAAGATTAGAATGCAGTGATTTTTTTTCTGCTAGGAAAAAACAACCTAGATGTTTTTGGTGTTTTATCTATGTATCCCAAGTGTGTAGCCTTTGTTAGAAGGCAAAGGGAAAAAAGTACTACAGAAGACCCTTTAGTCCACTGTGCTGTTAAAGTACAGCTTCACAAGAGGTGGAATTCTGAAATTCCTACAAACCACCCCAATGCCAAGCTCTTACTTCTAGTACAGACCACAAGCATCTCTGAAAGGTAAAGCAGAGCAGGAACTGCTGGACAACTTTATGAGGGCATATCATGCTATGCATCCTCCAGCACATAGTCATGCTGATGTGACAGTATGTGTCAAACCCTCCAGGTTTAAAATTCTCACTTCCCATTTTTTCATGCATTGTAAGTAACTCAGCTCTTGAAACAGGGCAGTATCTATCACAATGTCACAAGAACTTCTGAGAACCTCTCATAGATCTATCAGAAGGATTTCTTAAACTGATTATTACACGAACCTTTCTCTCCCACATTTCAGTCATCACCAGTCATTGGAAGAGACAACTAAAAATTTTTGCTAATAAAATTGTTGCCTGGTACTTAACAAAAACCTGGCAGCTGATGGCTCTCTTTTGTGAGGTCAAAAAGATCTAACCATTCTCTGCAAGTAAACCTCCTACCAAATGTGTAATTTTGGTGCCTCCTGAAACAAGCTCAACATTCACTAAGTCATAAAGGTAGCCTGCACAGCTGTTAACTGTTTCCATCATGGGTCAGGAAAGCCTGATTATCTTCTACTCATCACTTCCTCAATTAGATTGATTTTCTCCTCCCAGAGCTGCATCCATCACTTCAGTTAATGCTTTATACTGAAAAGGTGATGGGATTTGCCAGCTCAGCATGACTGCAATTACCTCTTAAAGCAACGTGCTGCTTCATCAATTCCATTCTAACTTTTCTTGTCCTAAGAAGAAATCCAGCACTTACCAGTCTTGCTAGTCATTACTGTTCTGGTGTTTCTATGCTTTCAGAATTTTAACTTAACAACCTCACCTCCAAGATAAAAAAATTTAAAAACTGTAATTAAAAATATATATAATGAGCTACCTGAATATTAAGTAGCAGCCAACACAACCAATTAATATAAGAATGTGAGACACAGACTATGCTAATAGCATACAAAATATGCAAATAGGACAAAATACTTCTACAGTTCTTCAGTATAAGCAGTAACATGCAATTATACTGTATATTATACAATTCAGAGATGCCTTAGTTTAATTTATAAATACAAGTGATTAAGTTTTATCATTAAAATACTTACAAAACCACAGAAGTTTTCAGATAGTAGATCTGTTATCAGTTTCAGTTAACAGATAGATCTGTTTAGAACAGATATGAAACTACTTCAATTTCTAACAGTTCTACCACAAAAATCAAGATGGTGTAAACTTCTGACCAATTAGCTGAAATATTATATTGCAAAATACCTTCCACATTATCTCCCTAAATGAATTATTTCTCTGAAATAGTAATTTAGCGATGGATAACTCTTGTACTGCAAAATCTTCCTATCTCAATAATTGGTGTTAACCTCTGCTCATGGAAAACTTCAGGAAGGAGGCAAGAAAAAAATCAAGAACAAGAAAGCAAGTTTGTAATTCCTAGTGTTCATTTTAGGGCACTGATTCCCAATTAGGAACAATTGGCATTAGGACAGCTGATTAAAACACTGCCTCTGGCTGCACCCCTTCCTGCTTCTGTGTCACAGACAACTGAGCCATCCATCAAGCAGATCCTGAATCACTGCAACAGGCACAAGGCTCAGTTTTCCTTAAATTTTCAGGGCTATGAACAGCCTACAGTTCAGTCTGCACAGTATGGAAAAAGGGAAATCTTTTTATCCATCCAAATGGAAATAATTTCCTTTCTCTAAGCCAGAACCTGCAGAAGACACCTGTTATAAATAGGTAATTCGTGCTCAAATATAAAATATCAAACTATGTATCAAAGTTAAAATGTAACCAATATTAAAAAGCAAATAAAACTAGTCCTTGGGAAAATTGTAACCCTTACAGGAGAACTGATTTGTAAAACTGGTCTTGGGAGAATTGTAACCCCTACAGGAGAACTGATCTACATCCGAAAAGCTGAACTAGGGAACAACGACCCATCAAGAAAGAAGTTAAGGTGTCTCCTAACATTTACATTTTCAAGGAGGACTTCTCGGAAAAGTTGATCAGAATCTATGAGAAATTTCTTCCTGAGTTTGACTGATTAAAGATCTGCGAAAACTCCCCTCCCAGGTGCAAGGTGCTAACGACTGGATCTAGAACCAAGATATGGAACATCATGACCCATCAGATAACATCCTCCGGTGATGGGGCATTCATCAGAGGCAGGATGTGTTTTGTTCCTCCCAGCTCCGTGAATAGTATGCTTCATGCATATGCTGATGGACAGAAATAACATCAAAGATCCGGACTCTAGGGGAAAAAATGTATAAAAATAAGCCGTTGGAAGCAGTGGTTGTGAACAGAGGGAGGTCTGATGCGATAGAGGTCAGACCTGTGTTCACCCAGTTCCAATCCCAGGCTTGGCACTGTCTCCTTTTTCGATCGTGGCTTTGCGTGTTTGTATTTTCGGACACGTAATAACTTTTATATTTGTTTTATATTAATTGGGCGTACTTTATTTATATCAACACCCATTGCCCAGCTTCACATCTCATTCAGATTCACCAGCTCAAGTGTAGGGAAGTAAGGCAATGGTTGGGTTTTTTCATGTTATGCTTTTTGAAAGAATCATTTAGGAGATTCTCACTGGAGCATTTCCCAAATTTTAAGAATTAGCTTTCCCATTTAATGAAAACGCTTACATCAATGAGAACTCATTGTTTATCATGAGAGGCAAGATGGCTTGAAAACAGATGAACACTCTAGAGACAAAACTGATTTTAATTCATTTTTAAAATTAATTTTTTCTTTCCTCCACGTTTCTGATGAAAAATTTAGCCTCAACAACTTTGTTTTTCTTGATCAACAATATTTTTAGCTTTAGAAAAGCAAACATTTCAAAAGGAAGGACAACAAAGCTATGGAATGGTCTGTTGCACAAGTCTTATGGAGAATGGCTGAGGGATGTCTCAGTTTAGAGACAAGTTTAGGAGAAAAACACAGGAATGAGTATTTCTCTAAAAAAAAAAAAGGGTTCCAACAATCCCTTTCTGCCAATAAGAAATGACTATTAATGGATGAAAGTGAAAAGAACCCCAACCATTTATTGACAGAGTGCCCACATGGCACAGGAAAAAAAAGGTGAATAACTGCTAGATATTGAATTGTCACACCTAACCCCTGCCCCCCCACTCCGGAACAAAAAAGCCCAAAATGCCAGGGAAAGAAAAAACAAAAACACAATAGCTAGCAATGTCATGGGGAGAAAACAATGGCACCGGCTCCTGTCTCAAGGGAAAAAACCAAACAAACAAAAGGTTCATGCAGCAGCTTGGGCAAACAGATAGGAAGCTGGTGAATCTCTGGTGCTGGTCCCCTCTTCATAGCAGATGAAGCTGGTGGGTTTGGTGTCCTTTCTCTTGCTGACTTGGCTTTTCTGTGGTCTGGGGCCAAAACAGAGGGGCCCCTTGCCTTCCCACTGGTCCCAGCCGATTCTTCTTCTGTCAGTTTTTCTCTTTGATCTCAGACCAAAACCAAACTGTTCAATTCACTTGGAAAAAAAAGCCACCAAAGGATTGCTGCTGCAGCCTCTCCAAAGCCAAGGAAAGGAAAACAAACCAAAAACCTTGCCTAAAAAACCAAGCTAGCTAAGCAAAAAAAGAGAAAGCAGTCCTCAAGGCACCATGGATGCCTGGGGAGTGAGGCTTTGAAAAAGCCTGCGCAAGAGCCCCAAGGCTCCAACCCCCCTGTCCCAGACCCACCTTAAAGCTACAGCAACCATTTTTTGGGCATAGAGCAGATGATAAGGGAATAGACTAATCATAAAATCACCCTAAGACGTCAGAGCTGGGGGGGGTCAGCCTGGAGAAAAGGAGGCTCAGGGGGGACCTTCTCTCTCTACAACTCCCTGAAAACAGGGTGTAGTGAAGTGGGGATGTGTGTCTTCTGCCATGTGTCAAATGAAAGGATGAGAGGAAACAACCGTAAGTTCCACCATGGGAGGTTTAGATTAGATATCAGAAAAAGAAAAAAATTCACTGAGAGAGTGGTAGAGTAAGTTGTCCAGGGAGGTGGTGGAGTCACCATCCCCGGAACTGATCAAGAGACATCTGGATGTGGCACTTGAGGGTTTGGTTTAGGGGAGATTATGATGGTGCTGTTGGTTATGATGTTTACAGTTGGACTAGATGATCTTGAAGGTCTCTTCCAATTTTGATCATTCTGTGATCCTACATTTTGCAGGGAAGTCTTTTGGACTCAGAGCTGGACTTCGAAGTAAGGCTCAGATTTTTGACTCAGTGTCACAAGACAACATTAAGAACAATGGGAAAGACGAAGGACAGAGAGAAGAACCATCAAGATAAACCATGTCACTGCATACTAGATACAAGCATGAGGAAACATGCAGAAAGTGAAGGATTTAAGTAGTAAGAATCTCTGAAAGATCTGGTCCTCCCCCATGATTTCTTCCTTCACAACCCTCCATTATCCAGCCAGTTCCTCAGCCATGCAGCTCTTCCCACTGCAGGGGGACTGTAATACCCCAGGGCTCACACAGCAACAGCCCAGCTTTACTCCAGGTATCCAAGATGGCCTCCTCCCTCCAGCTGTACTTAAAACACTACTAGCACCATCTGATTCTTCCTAGTTTATGCTTTTTTTCTCCATGATCGAGACATGTTTGCTTCTTCCAGCAAATGTCAAAGAAAATAGAGTATCCATCAAAGCAATAGATACAGAAGATTAGAGCATTTTGATTATTTATCTCCCTGGTCAGATAGTATAGAATACACCTGGGTCAAACAATTCCCCTCTATAGGGTCTCTTTTCCTGCTGTATTTCCAAATAATTTTTCTGGGTGTAGATGGAGAGATGAGCAGGGGAAAAAGAAGGGTTTGAAGAACACGGGGAGATGTAATGGGGAGCGAAAGAGTGCAAGAGGATTTCATGTTTTGGACAGTTCTTGCCAATGAACACCATGAGCACAGACAACACCATGGAGTTTGTAGCATTTACTTGCTTTCAACTGTATTTGCAATTAAAACATCAACATCTTCCTGACTCCTGCCTGCAACACATCTCCCACTGCTATGGCATGCGGAGACCTAAACAAAAGGAGCTAGTCAAAGTAACACTTACAGAAGGAAAGAGAATTTTCCTCAAGTGTGAAGTGAAATGACTAAACCCCATTACATCTGAGCTTTAAAATTCTTATATGAATTCTTTTATACTATTGAATTTACTTGCTTATGTATCACTCTTAGACTTTTAAGCATGTTTCATAAACTTGTGCCACAGGCAGATATCCCAACTGCCTGTCTGCCTACCTTCTGCAAGGCAGCAGTGGGACAGGAGTCTCTACATTGTTATAACAAGTCAGGGCACTGTTGCAAGGCATGAGAATCCTGGCAGAGGGGCCCCAGCCAAGTTCTGTGCAATTACTCCTATCAGGGCCTGAGGAATGTAGGAAGTGCTAAATTGGGAAAGAAGACATTGGAAGAAAGAATAACAAGGCAGCAAGAAAGCAGATAAAGAGGGACTGTACCATCCTGGACTAGAACCAATCAGGTCCCCTGAGGGGTGCATGCAGGGCGCGTGGACAATGCGGAGGATCCAATCGGGTCATGCGTGATCGTGTGAATGACAGTTACAGAAATGCATAAGAATGGAGTAATGTAAACAATAAATGGACTCTTGCATAATCAACTTGATTCATTATTCAGGGGTCCCGTATTCCCGCAGGGCACTGCACAACTGTGACCAATTAAACCACACCTTGTGACAGTGTGATTTAATGGCAGCACTCTGGGGAATTTATATAGCAACTAATTTGATGCTGAGGTTAACTTGCAGATGTTTCTGAAGGGAAGACACACGGTAACATGTGCGTTGCTACCTTTGAACCAATAAAGTCATAGATGAAGATGTAAGAAGAGCTAGAAAGCAAAAGAAATTAAATACGCACTTCCTCCACATTAAGTGCAGATTTTATAACAAATTATTAAACAAAGCAATTCCGCTGGCCCTGACTCCTCTTCCCCACAAAAGTACAGGGTGTCACCTGGAAGCTGTTCAGTGTAACAAGCACATATACATTGCTGCTTTCACCACTACAAAAATTGACCAGCTTTAAATGCCTTTCAGGATTTCTTGGACTATAGTTGAAGCAGGCAATTAGGAAAAAAATATTTTTTTTTCCAGATACTACTGACAAAAAACCCCAAGCTCTTCATTGAGTAAAAAAGATACATAAATTCAGCTATTTTTTTTTCAGCATCTGGTAGATGAGCATTCATCCTTAAGCTCGGTCTGGTACAGGGTAGCAAAATCAGAGAACATTATTATCACGTTTTATAGCACAAATTTGTTTTAGTTTTACTTCACAGATGCCTAATTATCAGCACAAAATAGACTCTGTTCTTTCGGATTATTTATTGTAGTAAAAAGCCTACTGCATTACCTATGCTAATGGAAAGCATGAACAAACCGTAAAACTTTGCTTGGCAGAAGTTTCTCATCAGCTGTAAACCAAACCATTATAAAATACACTCGTCGCTACAGTGTGACATTTACAACACTATCCCATAATTACATCAGCATTTTATACCTTTTTTTCACCAAGCAGAGAAAATTCATTTGGCCTAACCTGCTGAGGGGAAAACAATGAGAAATGACATCTCCTATTCTGGACATTGAAAATATATTTAAATGGTCTAGAATGACTTGGATGAAGTTAAGGCACCATCTTCTGCTCCTGAGCTATGGGACTTAAAGGAAAAGCCTTTCATATAACTCTCAATAGTGAGACTTATAGTGCTTCAGTTTCCCTGCCGTGAAAGAAGAAAAATTACAGCAGACTGCTTTCCTAGTGGGAAGGAAAGCCTGGGAGGTCTGACATACATTCACAGGAAGATAAGGAGAGGTGGATATGAGACAGATGTAGATAGAGGAAACCTGGAAGTTTCCAGCCTGGCCATCACTCCTAAAGATGTTCAGCTTTGGACATCAAGGACACCAAAGCTTCAGCAAGTTCCCACACACAGGTGAGACAGCCACCAGGCTGTGCTGAGTCGCAAGGGCAGCCAGAGCTTGCAGGTCACTTGACTGAGCTGTAGCTATGCAGGGAGAGGTCTGCAGTTATACTGAAAGTCAGCACCTACATCTGACTGTCCCTCAGGCAGACTTCAAGGTAAATTTTAATTAAAGGTATGGATAGCAACAATGATCTCCACTGCTGAGAAAGACTTGTGACCTCTTTGTCAGAGTTATAGACTATTTCAGGATGAGCATGACAAAACAATTTCAGAAGCACATGTGGATTCTGCCGCTTGGCCTCATGAATAAAACGGGTATATATATATATCACCAGTCACCAATATACACCCTCCCACCTGTCAGAGACTGAAATATTATAATTTATGACTTAAACATTTTCTTGAAGGACTTTTAAAACTGTATTACAAAAGCTGCAGAGAAAACTACCGCACCCTGAATGGGGCCCTGACTGAGGCCTTAACACCTCGCTGATGAAGATAAAATAAAGTAACAACTCAGGGCTGGGGACATTCACAAAGCACAGGCTTAACACCTCCAAGCTGGAGACCACAGCCCCAGGGCTATCAGCTGCCGGGCTCAAACAGACCCTGCACCAATGGGTGGAGGAAGGAGAGACTTTGGGTATCTTGAAAAAGCCTCTGGTCAGAGGCGAAGTGACTGCCCATCCTCCACTGTGCAGAGGAGCCCAGCTGAGGGGTCCTCACCGGGGAGGGGGGAAGCTTATCCACAGCAGAAGGGGGTGACATGGCCCATCAAAGGGGCCCCCCTCAAAGGAGTCCCCAGACCCTGGCACCAGAGCACCAGAGATGATGCAACAGACCCTCACTGTTGCAAGGGACAGTGTGTCAAGCTAGCCCCTGCAAAGGAGACATGTGGGCATTCCCACCTGGCCCACAGCGTATCTTAATCCACAGGATTCTGTGCTCTTTGGCGTGTGGCAGCATGGCCACAGCGGTGACGGGGAACCCTCACCACCAGAAGACCAGATGGAGGGGAGCAATGAGACATCACTGGGACCCTCGGATGGGTGATACGCTTCCACCTAACCCCTGTCACCTCTCCCCGTCCCCCCAGTCCCCCACACATACTTCTTTTTTCTATTTCTTTCTTTCTTTCTTTCTTTTCTCTTTCCTTCTCTTTGCCTCTCTATTGTTAAATAAAATACATAATTTTTTTGGCAAGAACATTTAATCTCGTTTGGTTTTAATCTCGTTTCTGGGAATATTTAGAACATTCTAAGTTCTTTCCGGTTTATGCACAGAGACTTAGCTTTCTTTGCTTTTCTGAGTTCAAACCATATCGTAACACCACCTTCCAAGTACTGCCAACAAGCCACACCACAAGCAAGTCACATCCTTTTACATCCATACCCACGTGGTGGTCGGATATTGGGTAGGAAGGACACCCAACTATGAGGCAACGCAGCCCAAGCTGCCTCCACATACCCTCTAATAGTGTGGCTACAACATGCTGCTGAGCTTTTCTTCACCCTGCAGAGAAGAAAACACCCTTGACAAAGCAAAAAAACTAACACAATGCCTCAGGGACAACTGTTGGGAGTGAAAACACAACAGTCTGAAAAAGGGCACTTATTAACTGCAATATGCTTTCCTCTACACATTCAGAACCATAAATGCAAATATTTTAAAATTAATATCTGATAGCTTAAGATATAAAGTTACCTCAAAATAGGTCACATACATTTGTTGGATTCTGCTCTGCCATAGTTTTGAGAAACAAGAATAGAATAATCTGCTTTTCAGCTTGTCACCTCTACCTCTACCTTGTCACCTTCACTTTGACTTGGGTACCCATGTAAGGTGAAAAATGGTAGACTTGAGTAAGCACTTCAGAGGTGCTTTAACAGCAAAGAATATTGGCAATTTAGCATTAGCAAAGTGCTCCCCTACCTTAAATTTCCTTTCTCCCTCACAATCAGTTTAGGACTAAGGCACATATGCATCGACAGCCACATAAACATATGCTCAGATATGAATAAATATACACACACACGAAATTTGAATTACCACCTACTGCTGCGTAAGAATTTTTTTTAAATATATACATATCTGTAACTAAAGTTCAAGAGTATTTCTGGCTCTAACACACACAGTTTAAATGTAGTTGGGAAGCTAAAGAGGTAGCAAGAAATACGAGTCAGTCTAAAAGAACCACCAATTGCTTGGCTCTTCATCTGCAGGTGAAGTACAAGTGCCCCACAGAAGGATCTTTCATTTTCCTTTTGCAAGCATTTTTGTGAGAGGGGAGGGTAAAAAAAAAAATCAGTATTTGCTCGGAATTTCAGAAATGGATTGAAATGCAATTACAGCTCCCATTCCTAGAGGATACAAAATTTATGAAGTTATTCTTGAACTCATCTCTTCAGATATTAAACTGCCTTATGAGGAAGAAAATGGACTACAATAGTAAATGAAATGTTCAGTGACAAACACAAAAAAGACAGAAATGAAGTGGGTCTCTGCCTTACAAACAGAAGTACTCTATCCCCCTGTGAGCTCTTTTATTTAAAATAATTTTGGAATCTTTGATCTTATACGTGTAAGACGTGCTATATATAAGTATATATAAAATAAATATATTACCTATAAAAGACATGTAATAAGATGGATGGATAGATCCATATTGCATGGATATAGATATAGATATAGATATAGATATAGATATAGATATAGAGATATAGATATAGATATAGATATAGATATAGATATAGATATAGATATAGATATAGATATAGATATAGATATAGATATAGATATAGATATAGAATGAAAAAAACACGCATTTCATTAGAATAAGGTCAGCACTCATTTCTTAGAATGAGAGAACATTTAAACACCCAATCAAAATCTACGTTAAATATACAGAAATGACACAGCAACAGTCCAAAGGCAGCTTTACAAATCCTACTGAAAGGGTTATAAATAGTGACAATGACAGATGTTAGAAGTACAAATCAGAAGAAAGTCTAAAGGTATCAATAAGGAATATGAAAAGTTCTTTGATGCAGGCTTTTGCATCAAACAGTCTGACCATTCACTCCTGTTCATGACAGAAAACTGGAAATTACCATGGGGAAGTATTTATTTTAAACTTATTCCATTATTCACAAAGGAATAATGTCTTCCTTGCAACACTTACTAATGCTTTGCCAGGAGAGATTTAGTTGCTCACCATGATATCATTTCTAATTATTCTAGGTCTTACTGCCATCTCATTGCACCAAAATACAGCAATTCAGTCTCTGTCCTTCATCTCTGCACTGTTCTTCAAATTGTTTCCATCTAGATTATTAATAAGTCCAAACATAACACAGACCTATTAACCTTCTGCATTATTCACATATTTGGTCCCTACTTATTTTTTGGGTACTCCTTGAAGCCACTTGCAATCAGCCCCAAGTTTTAGATTTTGTGCATTATTTGTACAAGAAAATAAGTAGAAACACTGCATTAGCACAGTATGAAGTGATGAAAGCCTGGGGAGCACAAAGAGTTTGAACATTGATCTTAGTTTATGAAGAAAGACATCTTTGCGAGTTGCTGGTATCCAGTTGCAAGGACATGACATAGTACTCTGCTCTTACAACTGCAGTCTGACATGCTTAGGAGAGTGATATGAAAAAGCTTTAACGGCACCAGACCATTAGACCACTCAGTCATCACTGAGTGTAACAACACAGTTATGACCCGTATCTGGCTCAAAATTAGCCAATGTGCACAGGGGATGGGAAGGGTAAGGACAGGGATGGTATCTACCCATCCATCGCTGCCTTGCAAAGGAAACCTCTATGTTCCTTCTCAGCAGCAGCATATTAACGAATCTGTGAAAGGCTAGATATTAAAACACATTTTCTTTTAGATCATGTTTAGAAACTAATTGTCAGCAGAAAAATATTCTTACAGCAATAATGGCACATAGCTAATGCATGTTACTATGAATGAAGGCATTTCAAAACCTCCACCGGTTTTGTTGGCTGATATCTGCTGCAGTACCCCAGACTGCACATGAACCATCTTAGGAGTACGCCATTTATCATTTATTTGTAAAAAAATATGAATTTAAGCATTTTTGTTATAAATATGGAAATACTTCTCACTGAAGAAATTACAAAGGCGCTAAAACGTGTACTAACTATTTTAACATAAACCTTTTCTGTAGAAAGCTAAAAAAAAGGAGTAGAACACTGATGCTTTCAGCCACTGTAGCTGCAAGTTCATGTATAAGGTGCAAAGACTCTCCTATGCCAAGGTCTTTTAGACAGTTTTTTGGCATCTTAGTAACAAGTTGAAGGGTACAAAGTCACTGTACCTTCCATCTGCATAGTCTGCATCTGCACCTCCCCACCAGACATCTGAATCATCATCTTCAGCATCAGCTGAATCAAGATTGTCGCTTTCCTCTGCTAATGGGCAGCAGACAAACTCCACACCACGAAACTTGTCGATTCCACAGGGCAGCAGCATGCCATAGTCATGCAGATTCATGCTCTTCTCACTACACGACTGCAGAAAAGAGAAAAAAAAGCAGCAACAATATTGGCATGGAGGAAGACTAAAAAACGTCACAGACCTTGAGAAAATACGAAGGGGCTGCATACTGCCTTAGGAAGTTAAAGCTGGCGAACTGCATGATCTGTGAAATTTGAAATACGATTCAGAAAGATCACACTTGTATTCACTACTTGACTGTAAGCAGCTCCCTACCTATGTCCACTGTAAGCAACAAGCTCTTCTATAAGTCTTTCCCAGAACAAAAGACTTGTCTCCTCCTACATACATGATAACTCCATATCCTCCTGTCTAAAATCCACATAGGCTCTGCCTCATAAACAGAAAACTTGATGACAGAATAATTATTTGATTTATTAATCCCAATCCTGATGCATTAATACTATTGAAGACTTCACTGCAAGGTAGATCAACATTTGAAATACCTCTTACACTGGAAACACACTGTCTTGTCTTACAAATCTGCCAGTACAGTACCTCCTAGCCTTGTTTGGAAAACAGTCAGTCATGCATAATTATACCTTGAAGATATAGTGATGTATGACAGGTGAAAAAATGAAAATACTTCAGTGGCGCACAATGATGATGTTCTTCCTGGCTCTTGCCATTTCAAGTTTGCAAGTAGTCAAAATGAACTAGAATTTCCCTGTGTGAAGGTTGGTGCCTTAAATGTTTCATTTAAGTATAATTCAAGCAAGAACTGAAAATTTAAAAAGCTGCTGGTCACATTTCAAATTTCATCTCCAGAAGGTGGAATAACGTACAAACTAAGAGGTTCCAAAAAAACCAATAATAGCAGTCAGAAATCTTGGCAACTCATCTCAGTTTTTACTCCTAAAACAGCTCTACATAAGGAAAAAAAGTCCAAAACACATTAGCAATTAAGTTTATTTCTATTTTCAGTAAAGCACTGTTAAATTATAAAATCTCTGTGTCTGACTGCAAAATGCCTTTGGCTAGTCCTAGTTTGATCAGCTTTCCTACCCTTTTCTGCTGAATTTCACATAGCGCACTCCCTGAGGCCTGTTTGATCTCTGTGCACACCTGGCATACCAATATCTGTGATAAATAATGGATAGTATCTACCCAGGACAATGATTCAAAGCAAATCCTAAGCATTTGATTCCAGTGCTAACACAGGAAACTGGAGGAAGCAGAAAGCACAGTGAGTTTGTGAGTGAATGTGAGGAAAAAAATAGTGCTATGAAAGAGGGTCAGTGTTCAAAGGTCAATGGTAAGTACTCAGTCATGGACTCTAATGTGCTCTGACTCCCACTTCCTACCTTATTCAAAAACCCAAAATGCCATTCACTCAAACATTTGAAAGTAGTGCTTTTTGTTTTCCACATCACTGCTATATTTAAAGTCATCCTCAGAAGAGTAACACAGCTTGAAAGAAGGAAGGCAGGAAATTTTCAGACAGATGTATGTACCTCTTTAGCAACAGTATGCCAATGCAGGTGAGTTTCACACACATCCATCCTTTCCTGGTGAAGGAACTTGCACTTGTCTGGCACCAGAAGGGCATCGCTCACAAACTCGCCCACTGGAAGGGAAAAGAAAAAAACACACAAGAAATATTAATTTTGCTTCCAATACCTCATCCTGTTAAACCTCTAACGACTAGCAGCTTTTGTGAATGAATGGCAGGTTTGCAGATAACAGAACAGTTCCTAGATGGTGCTTCAATTATGACCTTCTTCCAATTTGCCATTGGAAAGGAACTCCTGTCTTTGATCTCAGATGTATTTGTTTATGAAAATTTCAGCATAATAAAACATGCAGGACCTATTGCAGACATGTGGTACAACATGAAGTCAGGAGTTAGCAGATCTAGCTCCAGGATGGGGACTATGGGGGCAGGGAGGGACAACTACATTTTGCATCTTCATAGTAGTAGGGAGAGGGTATGAAGTGTTCTGAAATACTCTGGTGTTCTACATAAAACAAATCATACCTACACCTTATTTCAAAGCATTTGAGAATATTTCCACAGCACTAACAGCAACACCATCAACTTAGTTTTTTTGTTGATGCAGCCTCTTCATTGCATCCTCATGTCATTAGCCATATGAACTCGGGTTAGCCCAGAAGGTTGATAAGCAAGTAGACCTCATCAGCCAGGGAGCAAGATGATTAATGATCACTAGAATATCTGGTCAGACTGAAGTGCGTGAAGAGCCTTTTATCCCAAGGACATAAATGACCAAAGAGATTGTTCTAGCTTCAACAGCAGAACAAAAATTTACATGCTCATGAAATAAACAACGCTCACAGCATCAGTACTGACAAGTAAGAAGAAACACAGCTGCTAAGTAACATGACTTATTAGATTAAAATCACTTTAATTCTGTACAATTCTGGCATTGCAATTAAATAACCTCAAACCCTCTCAAAGATATTTTTAAAGGAAAAATCAGACTACTTTAGAGAAGTGTATGTACTGAACAGACACTGGATTGTGAAAGCACATGACTCAGCTGGCATAAATCAGCTCCCTGAAGCCCACTTGTCTGTAGCCTCCAAAAAACTACAGTCTGTGTTAAATGAAAGAATCTAGGTGGTCCAATGGCTACTAGGATGTAATAACAGGTTAATTGATCAAAATGAGATGACTACAGTTTATTGTTGAGTAGAGAGTCATCTCAGAGAACTGACAAAGTGGCCCTTAAGGCTTACAATTAAAAAGTCAGTTTTAAAAATAACCAACACCAAATGCATTGGGAAAAAAGTAGAATTCAACTAATATATCTTTGCTAATCACCAAGATGTGTATTTCACAGTAAATTCCTTGCTATAACTCAGTGTCTTTAATCTGAAGCCCTTAAAATAAATTAGTCAACTAGGAACTAGTAACTAGTTTCCTTAACTCAGTTAACTAGGAAAAAAAAAATTGGTATTTTTATCCTTCCCTAGCACTCCCTAATGCCTGTGAATTAACAGAAGTGTTTTCTAGATGTGTCCAAAATTATCTTGCAAAAATAATAAGTACACTTTCTGGTAACCTAAAATACAAAATTTGCACTTTCATTTAATGAAGTCTCAGTTCCCAGTGGTGTCACACAGAAATCCTGCAGCAAAATTCGCATAAATTTGCAGCTTTTTGGGGACCAGCCTGACACATACCTGACCTTTTGCAGGCCCTAAGTAATTGGCAACTGTTAATGCTTTAATTTTGTCAAGTGCCTGAGCACTGAGCAAGCACACAGGAACTTTGCTCAAGGATATGATGACTTAATGCTGAACTGCAGTGTCCTGCACCTGGGGAGGAATAACCCTGGGCACCATCACAGGCTGGGGCCCAACCTGCTGAAGAACAGCTCTGCAGAGAAGGATCTGGGGGGTCCTTGGGGTCAACAAGCTGTCCCTGAACCAGCAGTGTCCTTGTGGAGGAGGCCAATGGGATCCTGGGGTGCATTGGGAAGAGCATTGCCAGCAGGTGGAAGGATGGTCCTGCCCCTCTACTCAGCTCTGGTGAGGCACATCTGGAGGGCTGTGTCCAGCTTTGGGCTCCACAGGACAAGATAGACATGGAGCTCCTGAAGCGGGTCCAGTGGAGGTTACAGAGATGATGAAGGGACTGGAGCATCTTCCTTTTGAGGAGAAGCTGAGGGAGCTGGGGCTGTTCAGCCTCGAGAAGAGATGACTGAGAGAGGACCTCATAAATATCTGTCAATGTCTGCAGGGAGGAGTCAGAGCATGGACCAGGCTCTGCTCGGTGGTGCCCAGAAATGGCACGAGAGGCAATGGGAAGAAACAGATGCACAGGAAGTTCCACCTGAACATGAGGAAGAACTTCCTTTCCTGTGCAGTGACTGAGCACTGGAAGAGATCACCCAGAGAGGGTGTGGAGTCTCCCTCACTAGAGATATTCCAGAACCATCTGGATGCAATCCTGTGCCATGTGCTCTGGGATGACCCTGCTTGAGCAGGGAGTTTGAACCCGATGGCCTACTGTGGTCCATTCTAATCTGACCCACTCTATGGTTCTGTGGAAAGTAACACAATCGGATGTACCACTGAGTTACAGCCACCAAATGGAAGATGGAAAACTGTATGTCCAAAGTTCTGGGCAATGCAGCTTGGGCTGCAGTTTCATTAAAAGTATGCATGAGTATGTAATTAATTTAAAATAAAACACATCAATTTTTGAGCATCTAATTATATCAACCAACTCATAACAATACACTACAGAAACAGTAGATGTTCAGATGTCAGTGAAGATACACTGTTGATCAGAACACAGAAAATGTGCACTGCTTTACAGAATCATATTGCCTGAAAATAAGGCAACAGCAGCATCACAGTAACTCAAATTCTCATTTCACTTTCCTCCGAGGAATTTCTTCCCGAACCTGGTGGGGGAGGGGTGGCTGTAACCTGCCTTCTATCAGAAGACATTCATCTCAGACGTTCCTCTGAATTTAGTCTCAAACTGGGACAAATAATTATTGGGGTTTTTTCTGTTGTTGGTTTGTTTGGGGGATTTTTTTAAGTGAAAAAGGAAAAAAACGATTTATTTTAACAAGCAGAGTGCATGCAGGCACGGAAAAAAAGTATAATGCTAAATAATAAAACCTCTCGCTGTGGAGAGAACCTGGGTAGACTTCAGAGTCTTTTGTGGGTGTGGTTTTCTCCTCTCGGGAGCTGGAGTTTGGCATGGGCCCCTTCAGGCCATGGTGGAAAGGCCTCCCAGTGAAGTTCTGATGTTCTGGTGTTCTGAACAGTTCCAGAGGAGAAGAAGCAGCCAAAGTCCCAGGAAAAATTCCTTGCTTTAGCTAACAAACAAAAAGCTAGCTAGAAAGCAAAAGGAATGTAATTCTCCTTCCTCCTGCAGAAGCAGAGCAGCCGGGCAGGGGAAGCCAGCAAGCTATCTGTGTTTTTGAACACAGCGCCAAAGGAATTCCACTGGCTTACCGCCCCTCTCTCCTAAAGGTCTGCCTCAAAGCTACAGAAAAGGCACAGGATTCACATCTGGGCACAGAGTAGGTGATAGGGGATACACATCATAAAGTCACCCCAAGACATTCTACCCATTATCCCATATTGTCAGCTCAATGTCCAAACTAATACATCCCAGCTCTACGCACACACATGTTAATACACACATATACATACATACATATATACGGCTATTTACAAACAGTAGCAGTGACATTCAGCAAGCATTGGTATATAGGCATTCCACATTACAGGTAGTTTTCACCCAACAATCAGATCTCCCTGGAGTACACGTGTTGCTCCATACCTCTGCATTACCCACCATGTGCAACCTGGTCCCTGAGCAAAGAACCCCATGGATGGGTTTGTCTTTACTTGAGGCAGAATTAACCCAAGCAGTCTTTCCTAACAGACCTCTGACATGCACTGCTGGGACCTTGTTTCTGTCTACTGTATGCAAGGGGCTCAGATGGGGCTGGACTGGCTCTATTGGTGGAACCTCGGATGTTAACTAACCAGGTGGCCTTTGCTAGACACTGCTCCCAATTTTTGAAAGTTCCCCCACCCAGTGCCTTCAAGGTGGTTTTCAACAATCCATTGCACCATTCCACTTTGCCTGATGCTGGCGCATGGTAAGGGATATGGTACACCCACTCAATGCCATGTTCCCTAGCCCAGGTGTTGATAAGGCTATTCTTGAGATGAGTCCCATTGTCAGATTCAATTCTCTCGGGTGTACCATGCCTCCAAAGGATTTGCTTTTCAAGGCCCAGGATGGTGTTCCGGGCAGTAGCGTGAGGCACAGGGTAGGTCTCAAACCATCCCATGGTGGCTTCTACCATTGTGAGCACGTAGCACTCGCCTTGGTGTGTCTGAAGCAGTGTGATGTAATCAATCTGTCAGGCCTCCCCATACTTGTATCCCCACCCACCATACCATGGGGGTTTCACTCGCTTGGCCCGCTGGATCGCAGTACACTTCTCACAGTCATGGATAACCTGGGAGATACCGTCCATGGTTAGATCCACTCCCTGGTCTCATGCCCACTTATGGGTGGCATCTCTGCCCTGATGGCCTGAGGCATCATGGGCCCATCGAGCTAGGAACAACTCTCCCTTGTGTTTCCAATCTAAGTCTATCTGTGACACC
The DNA here is from genome assembly GCA_026261815.1 of Monarcha castaneiventris obscurior. NCBI lineage: Eukaryota > Metazoa > Chordata > Aves > Passeriformes > Monarchidae > Monarcha > Monarcha castaneiventris. The sequence continues at coordinate 15,409,540 of JAMPIT010000575.1, forward strand.
TCTATCTTTGTAGCCTGATCTACCTGCTTCTGATTCAGTGCTCTTCATTAGCGCCCTCTTGGGATATGGGCATCTACATGGTGGACTTTCACAGGCAGCTTTTCTACCCGGGCAGTGGAAGGCCTCTCCCTAAAACCCATCCTTCAGCCAACATGAAGGCAAGGTGGTGCTGATAAAGTGTGTCTGTGCCCCAGCAGCCTGAAACATCTCTATTTTTCTTATGACAAGAGGCTTAACTCCTGCCTGTAACACTGCCTCCAAAAACAGCTGTGTAGCAAAACTGTCCTCCCTCCCTCATTTTATCTGTAGCCTGTAACATGAATTTCAGTTAGAGACCCACAGCATTGCAGACAGACAGCAATGCAGACCCGAATTTGAAAGGTAGGAGCAGAAGTGCCAGCATGATCTGCACATCCACCTCTGGTGCATGAAGTGGGAATAGCTGCAACTCTGCTGTCTTCCAGAGGCTTGGCCAAAACTAATACTGATCTCAATATTTACCCTTCATCCTTGAAGTACCAAGAAATTATTTTCCATAACATAGATGGGGGGGTGGGGGTGTTGTTCTGCTCCTTAGCAGGCATAGCAAAAAATATACCCTGATACAATGACGCTCAAGTAAAACACCTTCACTATTCTAGGCTACAAAAGGTAATTATTTGGGATGAGCAAAGCCCTCCTATTAGATTAAGAACTGACTGATAATTCTACTTGTACTATAACATCTTGATGCTCTTACAGCGGTGTTAAGTAATCATGGCAATTAAGGTACTTTCCACAAACACTGCAATGGCACGCAACATGCAACATGCTTGGGACGTTAGATGGAGGTGAAGGGAAACCCCTCTGAAATGGACTCATTGACATCTAAATATCCACACATGCACCACAAGGAGCTCCGACCTTGATACATCATATGATCTACTGTGATTTTTGGCAAGTCCAAATACCTCACACAGAACTCTGGAGTCAAAGGGCTAAAATCCTTTAGGTATAATCCATGAAAGTACATTTGTCTGGACTAAAGTAATTAACTATATACAAAGAAATATACATATAATTAATTCATGGTGCTTGTTATGTCTTCATTTTCATAGGGTACCATACATTAAAACAGGTAAAAACAGTCTCAAACCTTCTTCCTCTGTAGTTCTTCCATCACAGACATAAATGGAATTTCTACTCACTTAGCTATTTTTTTGCCTGACTGAATTTTCTGATATAATTCTCTTACTTCCCAAAGAGAACACAAGATCAGATTTGATGCGTTAACTAACAGATTCATCTGTTTACATGCAAGAAGATTCAAATGCACATCATCACACACTTGCATCTTTGTAAACAAAGCAAATAAACATTCTTTGAAAGTCCACAGCACCTAACAGTTAATTGCAGTTTTAAGTTCATTTACTTCTCTCCTGCTTTTTACTTGTCTCCCCATTCTTCAAGGAAAAACTTTGCTGTGAGTTCAGTAAGATGCCTTTTCTGTCCCTCTCTTGTTCAGTAATGCAACATGAAAGAGCTGTGCTAAAGTCCATTATCCTAGCACCATGCCACATGGATTCCTGTTCCTGTCCCACCTTCCTAAAAGGCCTACAAAGTCAGAAAACACCATCCCAGAAGTTATCAGTGTGTGACCAGCAGCAAAGGTCACCTCAAAAAAAGGCTCCCTGAGGAATTTTCCCTTCAGTTTTCTTCCTCTAGGTACCCACCACTCACACTAGCAAACTTTCTTGACCTGCACCACAAATCAAGAGTTTGCCTCTCAAACACATTTTACAAAGAAACAGGCCCAAAAGCAGGCTACAAAATTCACCTGTATTTTGTCATCAAAAGATGACAGATCTCTGGACCAAGCTGCTCTCCCTTCCAATTCCTTGGCGCACAGGCTGTATCTGCAAAGCTTCTCCCACAAATGAGACAGTATTTGTCGCAGACACAGGCCCTTCCCTCACAATTACCTAATCCTGCCTGATTTATTGGAATTCTTGAGTTAGAAAACAGCAGGAAAAATGAAGTCTTGATAGCCTGACTCCATCCTGCCTCAGTCACAGAGCTCTTACGTGATTCTGCCCAAGTAAAAACCTTTTCTTCTCCTCCCACACTGTTCTTAATCGCTTATTGCTTTTTCTCCCCTCTTCTCTACAGCCCCAGCAGACTCTTTAGATCCAGTTTTTCCTTTCCACTCCATCATGGCAATAGTTCTGTATGATAAATCTCTAAGAGAACATGCTCAGCTGCTCTGGAGGGCTGCTGAACACACTGGTGACTGAGCATAGCTGCTTACAGTGGTAAAAAAGATTATGAAGTGAAGGATGCCATGAGCAGGTGCTTGCTGCAGAGTAGTTGGTGGAGAGTTTTGGTGTTTTTTCAAGTAAGGAGGTTGGGTTTTTGAGATTCCAGGTCCCACCCTAAACTGACAGCAGCATGTCTGGCTAAAACAGGTCTGCTGCATAGCTATAAAAAGAGCCAGCCATAAGAAGTTGGAAGGTGCTGAAAGCCAAGGTAAGTTAGAAAAGACTGCTTGATCCTGCATACAGAATAACAGAGGGAATTACTGGGCTCCTCAAATGGGAGGACAGAATAACAAAAAAAACTACTGGAAATTGTTTGATCTACAGAAAAGTCAGTAAAACTCACATACAGGAATATGCCTGAAACAAGAACAGCGCCAGAAAACTCTTATGAACAGATCTGAAATATGAAAGGCTTAATGAGAACATTTTGTGAAGATTTACTAAGATTTTGTTTAAAAACCTGGGCAGAATTCTGGCCACGACCCAGTAGGAAAAAAAAAATCAGTGAGGAATATAGGACAGTGGTACCTTCAAAGATACACTTTTACTCCAAACAAACCATGCGCCCTCAGTGGTTGCTTACACAGTACCGCTGAAGAGATGCAGTTATATCCCTGCCATTACATGCCACTGCCATTTTGTTTGCAAAACATCCTGTTCCTGTATACCTTTGTACAGCAAGGCACAGTAAAAGAAACCCAGAAATGTTCCTCAAAGCACTGACTAACTCAGCCTGGAAAGGAAGTGCAAAGGACAAGAGATAAGAGTATTTTGACCTCCATGTCTCTGAAAATTGTCACAAAACACAAAACCTGAGATGTTCATAAATACTTCTCCTCGTCCAAAACAGGTAGAATTATTTTTCTTCCACAATGAAGTGCACATATCCCTGTCAAGTACTTAGGCTGATGTGTAGGGTGCAAGAGCGCAAGAAATAGGAAACAAAAGGGAAAAGACCCAAAAGACTTCTGAATCCCACATCATATGTTGAGGACTTCCTATATCCAGAATAGTGCAGAACACTCCAGATATTTGGGTATGCTCCATTTAGCAAGGTAAGATTCTTCCAGTCTTATCTCTCTTTTTGTGACATTGCTTTAATACAGAGGAATTCTCTGTCATCCAGTGTATAAATCCACCAAAGGCCTTTTGTTCTCCACATCTACTTCTTTTCCTAGTGCTTAGCTAATGAAAGCCACCATCAAGCATGTCCCAGGAACTCAAAGTCAGTACTTGCTGAGTCAGCCAGGTAAAACAAAGTATAACCAATATGGACACAAAAGGTATTTGGGGAACTGGCCGAAAGACAGGTTTTCTTCTAAAAAGGCACATTTCCCAAGTACCCCTGCACGAGAGGTTAAAAACACTATCTGGACTCGCTAACCCAGGAAGGCTCAAGAGGAGAAAGCAGGAATGTCATACATATGGATGCTGCATGTATTCTTAGTAAAGGAACAGCTATTACCTCAATACAGGACCTACTTCATCCTCGGGACAGAAAAATTACATCTATACACCACTGAAACAGTCTTTATGCCAGTATCATCAGTGTAGCATTGAGATACTGTTAATTTAAAAAATAACAGATACTAAGAAAAAGCCTCAGGTGGTGTGAATTATTTTGCAGAAACATTCTCTTCATCATTTTCAGGCTCTTCTTTCATATGAAGTACACTTTGAGTTTTTAAATTTGTATCTCAAAATATTAATTGCCTCCTATATTGTAGTCTTCCAACTTTACTGAGATTCCCTTTATTCCCTGTACTCATGTACTTAAGTTTTCTTCCAATGACACATTTTTTCATGACTGATGAGCTCCTGTACAGCTCTGTCAGGCAGGACAAAAAATAGCAGAGCACTGCACAACTCAAGTTAGGGGGAAACGGAAGAGCCCACTCACACATCCTAACTCTACAGTAGGAAAGGAATTGGGTTATTCAAGGTACTCTTCTCCATACTCAGTGAGTGTTTAATGAAGAACAAAAACATTTCTAAGAATCTTTACAGAAATTATTAACAAAACTGTATACCATTATTTGATAAAGATGACTCATACTGCAGGACCCATTTTAGTGCTCTTCCTTATATTTAAATACAAACCCCAAATAAAATTTAGTGGTATTTAAAGAGCAGATACATTCCAAACCTTCAGGAATCATATATTTGTGAACGTTTTTCCTCCCCCAGCTGCCTTCAGGTTTTCACAAGCTGTAATGTGTCCAAACTTCAAAACATATTAGGCTTCATAAATGCTAACAAATGTGGAAATGTTAACACTCCAGCTATTAACATCATGTTCTGTTACTGCCAAGCTGCACATGGAGCTGCACACCAACTGTCAGGGTTTCTGCTCCCCCTTTCACAGCAGGCAGCAGACATGTTTTGCAGCAAGACCTGCAAATGCAAATCTCCAAGCAGTTTAAAATTTTGTGCCATCCCTCTGGCTGAACTGACACTTAATGCACTTCATTATGTAAGACGTGCTTGGAAAATGGGCTCTGAAATGGCAACAACATCCAGCGAGAAGCAATTTGGGTTAATTAATTCTTTAATACCCTATGTATTCATACCAGTGACGTGCTAAAGACACCAATCAAATGGAAAGATGGCATAAAGATAAAATGCTTGGGAAAAATTCAGTACAACTGGGACTAGTAATCCTGCTGTGCTTTGCATTATTATATGATGAGATGTTTCTCATGGGCAATTATTGGTAATTGGAATAAAGCATATGGTATTAGGAGTAAGGCTAGAGAAGGGCCTGGTAGTCGTTGATGTGTAGAGGGAGTAATGACCATAGATAGGTGGAAAGAATGAAAATGCTACTGACATTTAAGGTTTGGCCATCAAATGCTAACATTTCAGTGAGGAATATAACACATTTTAAACAAAGACATGTTTACTTCAGCAAGATTTCAGTTGTGTTCCCCTGCTCCTCCTTCCTAAACACCATATAGCACATTTTTAATAAAAACTTTAATTCCTTTTACTTCAGTAGTAATTTAATCCAGTTGCTTCTCTCCTTCTCTCTCTTCTGACAAAGAACAGAAATCAGTATGAAAGCCAGGTTTGGGCAGTAAATATTTCTGCAATACGATCTTGTGCTAAGGCTATCATGAGTGAACAAGTAACTCCATAAGCAGCATTTGAAATAAATAACTCCGTAAGCAGCAGCTGAAGATCAACTTTACAGAAATACTCTGTTGATTATTAACACCCTAAGCAATCACATCCTGTAACACTGCTGAGTCCTGAGCAAACTTTCACTGAAATTGTTACCACTTGGGCGAGAAGCACTATGCCATATTACCAGTGACATGGGAAAACAAGAAACTGCTTTGAGGCTTTGCAAAGTTTACAAGCAATCAAATTAACAATTACCTGACAAAATGTGATTCTGTTCTATACAAAGCAAAGCCTTTACTCATCTCATAGGAAGGATGGCAGTGTGGTCTGGCAGCTCAGCCACGAGGCAGCCAGGATGGGGCGGCTTGGGAGAAAGAGAAGAGCCTATTTGCGCATGTAACTCAAGCAGCAGCCACACAGACTGAATGCAACGTCACAATCTGCATTCAGCCAGCAACACTTTTTGAAAATAAAATACTACTTATTAGCAACAGACAACTGATAAACACCAGCATTTCTTCTTGTTAAGGACAGCTCTGAATGGTTAGTAAGCCAGGCTTTTAAGTATTAGGGCAATAGAGAACTTCTTGAAACATGTCTATGGCTACCATATACTGGTTTTCCAAAAAACACCTTAATGGTTAGAAGTTTTAAGTTCTCTGATTTATAAACCAGATTAAAATACAAAGTTTAAAGCAAAACATGACTGATTTCCATATTTTAAAATCACAGAGTCTGAGGCAGTTTTTCCTGATATCTGGAAAAAGGCAGAAGCTGCAACCACATTGCAAGAAAGATGCTTTGGGGAATTACAGGCCAGTCTGCCTCACTTCAGTTTCTGGGAAAATCATGAACCAAGTCCTACTGAAAGCCATTTGTGGGCACACAGAGATGACGATGATTAGCAACAGCCAAAACAGACTAACAACAGTTAATTGTGCTTGATCAACCTAACTTGCCTTCTAGGATAAAATAGCAAAATTGGTGAGTTAAGAATAGAGCAGTAGATACTATCCACCTTAACTTTAACAAGGCATGCAACACTATCTCTCTCTTGCAACATCTTTGTATCCACGTTGGAATGTTATGGTTTTCATGGATGCAGTCCTAGTTGGGTGAAAATCTGTGCTGAGGACTTCAATGGGTAATGGCTCCTGGCTCCACTGAAGTCATGGCCATACTCTGCCTGGAAGGAAGTAAAAATACCACGCCTTGGGGCTTCTTTTCAGTACTGGTTTTGTTTAGCGTAATCTATCAATGAGGAGAAGACAGGCTGCCTAATGAGGAAGCCAGTACATCAGATTAAAGAAATGACCTGACTCAGTGAGTATGCAATTTTTTCGGACCCACTCCAGATATTAAAAAATAGTTTTCAAAAGAAACACAATGCAAACACAGCTTCTGGCTTCTATCATTAAACACGCTGAGAGAGGAAAGGGGACAGGATTCTGTTCACCAGGATTCCACCTCTCCTATATTCACGGGTTGGATGTGAAAGTTATAACTGTTACTAATGATGGGGCTGAATTGCTCTGAATAATTAAGAAACAAAAGCTCTGTATCGTCACTAACCCTCCCGTGAGTGCACTCAATAATCCAGAAGTCAGTGTAACATACTTTCTGCATTCAGTGGAAGTCAGCAATTTGTGTGCATGTGCAATGCCACATAATTATTTAATATAAATATTACTACCCACAAAAAACTCTCATCCTCTTTATAACAACATTGCTCCTCTCCAGTTCTTATTCCAAGAATTAACTCAATGAACACAACAGTAGTTACCGAGAGCTGGTAGAATATGTTCATATTTTATCAAGTGATTAATTCCAACCTGTTTCATTTTTTTCTCGTCATTGTAAATGAGTCATTATGGACAGAAACCAAGTCAGGATTAACATGTAAGATCATGATCTACTGAGAACTGAATCCTGCCCTTAAGCAATAATATAAACAGTATTTTCCATGCAAATACTGAGGGATATATAATAATATTTGCTATTTGAATGGACTTTATGCTCAGAAACACTACATAGTGTCTTAGTCTAATCCACAGTATCAGAGTGGAGATTTTTTAAAATTCAAATATCTTGTATCACATCAACAGATAAAAAAATAATTGAGAGAGTAAATGGATTTTAGAGTAAGGTGAACAACAGTAAGGAATACATTAAACTCTACATGAACACTAAATATACTGTAGGCCTACAGTAAGGATGACCAAATAAGATGGAATAAATCAAGATTAACCACTGGAGTGAAATACTTTGTAATATATCTAAAAGGTCTATAAAAGCTTATTTTTATAATTAAATCCTTTGCAGATTTCTGCCCCTAGTCAAAAGTGTCTAGTTGAACCATCACTAAAAAAAATTTAATGGCAAAGCATCTATCCCAAATGCGTAAGACAACACAAGAATGATATTAAAGAAATGAAAGTCAGTGCATTGTATATTTTTATATACGTTTGACACTGTGTCTATGAGCTGCAATGTATCTTATGAGTTCCCATACAAAGAAAACATTAAGTTAGCTGAAGTGGGCACTGCTCAGAAGAACCCAAATTCCATTTGGACAGTTACACACAACACTGGGAAGCAGAGAGTTTAAATAACAGGTTAGCAAACAATCAGGAGCAAAAACTTCAAAAGAGCAGATGAAAATAGATGTTATGCTGTGCAGTTCCTCTGACGTCAGCAGCAAGGCAGCATTGCAGATAAGCCTCTAGTGGTGTTAGTAGCTAAAAGTGGAGAACAGACACAAAATGTGCTCTACTGCAACATCTATTGGTGGTGCTGCCTCTTCCTCCAAGTGCCTCTGCCCTAATTGCCCAGGAAGCTGAACTTCTCTCTCAATGGTCCTCTTAAAAGTCACACAGAGGAGGCACCTTGTCAACAAACTCATAACATACTCATACCAAGACTGACCCAAAAGGACAGCAAGAGCCTTGATTGCTTTTGAAGTCAAACTGCTACCATGAAAAACTTCACCTATCAAGGTGATAAAGATGATGAAGGGACTGGAGCATCCTCCTTATGAGGAAAGGCTGAGGAACTGGGGCTGTTCAGCTTTGAGAAGAGATGACTGAGAGGAGACTTCATCAATGTCTGTCAGTGTCTGCAGGGAGGAGTCAGAGCATGGACCAGGTTTTGCTTGGTGGTGCCCAGCAATGGGATAAGGGGCAACAGGAAGAAACTGATGCACAGGGAATTCCACCTGAACATGAGGAAGAGCTTCTTCCCTGTGCAGTAACCAGGCTCTGGAACAGATCACCCAGAGAGGGTGTGGAGTCTCCCTCACTAGAGATATTCTAGAACCATCTGGATGCAATCCTGTACAATGTGCTCTGGGATGACCCTGCTTGAGCAGGGAGGTTGGACCAGAGGATCCACTGTGGTCCCTTCCAACCTCAACCACTCTGTGATTCTGTACATAGGATTTAATTATGCAAATAAAAGTTTGTTTGGTTTGTTTGTCATGGTTATAAAGTCTTTCTAAAATATACTGCTTAACCAAAGCTTCAGACCACAGCTGCCAAAACAGGTATTCAGGCACTTTATTGCACCATAGCTCTTCTAGCTCAGAAAGAAATCTGAACCTGCCACATCAGACAAAAGAGTAGAACAAGCTGATGTTCCAGTTCAGCAAAACACTTTCCTTCTAGCAGTACTTAAAAAAAAAAAGCTTTGCCAAATGAAAGGCCACATCAATGAGTTCTTCATCAAGTTTTCCCCAAAGGTTCTAATTTATCCCATTTCATCCTCAGCTACAGTTATGTGATAAACAGAAATCTTGAGAGAATAATGGGAAATTCTATGTCAGAGAGACAATTGGAAAAAAAGGGTACTTCTAGGCATCAGTGCCACAATAAGGTACCATCTACTGAGCCCCAATTTCTAAGAGGAATCTTTGGGCATGAGTTATTCCACATTTCCTAGTGTGACACACAGGCCAAAACACAATGAAGACACTGTTCAGACTTTCTCTTGTGATGTGCAGTTGACAACAAAAGGATTTTTGGCCACTGAGCAGTATCACAGACATCTTTCTTACAAACCATATTGCTGAAGAAGGGAGAGGGACAAACAGGAAGAGGTGGCACCTCAAAGCACTTGGGAGGATCTGAAAGGCATCACTCCCAGTTCTCCGACGTCCTTAACTGAAGTAGCTGGCCACAATACAGTGCATGCTATGTTAGAGAACACTTCAGAGCTTTAGCTCTGATGATAACATGCAAAAACCCACTGTAAACTGGTTCTGTTTTAACAGACAAGATAACAATAACTGTACACAGGTAATTGCTCACACATAATTAAATGGCATAATGCCTTCCATTCTTGTTAGAATATAAAAGTTACTCTTGAAACAGCTTGACATAAGAGACAGTTTCTAAGTTGAGGGCAGTTACATATGTGAAAATTGACATAAAATCCTACAGCTGCCTATCATTTCAGAGGATTTCACAAAAAAGAAAGGTGCATGAGAATTCCTTTATGACACGTCAAATTAACTTGGGGTATCATTGTTACTTAATAAAGGAGAATAAATGAAGCAGTAAAAAGGCTCTGGGTAGGTTACAGAAAAACATTAGATTAAGATTCAACTAGATTTTCATTCTAAAATCCTTGTTACCCAGACTAACTGAGAACAAAGTGACATACAAAGTATTTCTTATTTACAGAATGGAGCACAAGGTCACGTGCAGGGAAAGTTCACACTGTAGCTAGAATGAAATTTAATGGGGTTTTTTTTTTGCCAAAATCTGAAACATGAAGATTTAGAGGGAAAAGAAACATGAAAGATTTATTACTTCAGTTTTCTACACTAACAATACAACATTCATTGTGATTTACACATGCTACGTTTTCTATATTCAAAGTCAACCCATTATTTCAGAGTATAAAACCCAAGAGAACTAGAAAAAAACCACTCTGGGTAGCTAAATGTTTCATGGATCATTGATGAGTGTGAGAGCTTGCATTTTCAATATACTGTAAAATAAATTTCAAAAGCTTCCTTTTCAGTCATAGGAAGCTGTGCCAAGGGAGGTTTAGGTTAGATATTGGGAAAAGGTTTTTCACCCAGAAGAGGGTTGGGCACCAGAATAGGCTCCCCAGGGCAGTTGTCATAGCACCAAGGTTGACAGAGCTCAAGCATTTGGACAGTACTCTCAGGCACATGGTGGGATTGTTGGGGTTGTTTTGTGCAGGGCCAGCAGTTGGACTCAATGATCCTGATGGGCTCCTTCCAACTCAGGATATTCTATGATTATCAGGCATAATTCTATGATTATAATGCTCTTGTGTTAAGCAACATATAAGATAGTCCTTTTCACACAGGGTCTGTAATCTCTGTTGGGTGGATCCAGCCAACTGTAGTCACAGGAGCTCATCATGAATAGTTAGTAATCTTCTAACAGATTAAGAACATTCACGTGCAAAAGATAATGACTTTACCAAATAACAGATATTCAGGAATCACACCCTAGGTTAAACTATAATAAAAAGGAATAAAAACATATCACATATACGACCAACTCAACTAGGAACAGCTAAAACTGAAATAAAAACCAGCCTCCTTCAAAGCATGGAGGCTCAGACTTCCTAAGAAGAAGACACTGATTATGTATTCAACTGAACAGCTTCTGGAAAAAGAAGCAGAAGTCAATATTACTAGAGAGCCAACATTATTTTCTGTTACCAAAATTAACTTTGATATCAAGTAGTTAAAATTCAATTTTCTGTTGACTTCGTTGCAATGATCTAATAGAAAAATATAAATATTTTATACATCAAGAACACACCAACAAAGTCACTGGGAGTTAAAGATCAAACACCGTAATGCATAAAAGTAAATAACTTCCAATAATCATGATCCTCATTCATTATCCCTAATACAGTTTTTTGCTCTCTTTCAGTATTTCAAACTGAACAGCTGGGAAGCATTTTCAGTGGTTGAGTTAAGAACAAATTAAGCTTGGCTACAGAACTAACAACTCTTAAGATACAACTCTTACCTATCAATTCAGTGGTTTTTAGGTGCATACAAAAGAATTTTTCACTAGAGACCAACAACAGAAATTCAGAAGGTTAAGAAGAAAGATTACTACTAAAGTTGTCCTTTTTTGAAGCACACTCATTTGTTCTACTAAAACTGAAGGACTTTGTATTAGCTTCAGTTTCACATATTTAACTGGAGCAAATTCCCCTTTAAGTTCTCTTAGTGATCATTAAGAAAGTTTCCAGGTGATTTTGAACATACTAAAACACCCTAATAGTACTTCTCAACTTGAAGGTCAGTAAGAAACTTCAAAATGTCAGAATAAAGTTTAAATCCAAACAATGCAGAACTGCTTATACATGCATTAATACAGATGCAATCACTCATCAGGAAAGACCATACTGCAATCAGTAAAACAGCAATCCTTCAAGCTAACAGAGTATTAAAGCTATTGGGTTTATTTTGTTAACAAGGAGGCTGTGGGTATCATTAAAATATGACCTCACATTGTCCAGTCTCAGACCCAGCAGTATTCCCATGAAATGGCAAGCTGGGATTCCAAGGCTGACAGGATCTATGTATAAATAGATAAAATCCAGGAAGTTTAAAACCAAACTGGCCATGGACAACTGCTCTGTAGAACCAGATTTCTCCTTTCCATCATTTTGCGACTCCCCTACACAGGCATTTTTCCTTACTTTTAACCCAATGAAGGCACAAGTGGAGAGGAGCAGATTACAGTCCCTTTCAAATAAACCAATACAAGTCTTCTCATGGAGAATAAACAAATAAATTCAAGCATAGGATTAAACAAAAACACCCAAACATTCCCATCAAATGCTTGCTTTGGTAAGTGAATGTCAGTGCATTCCCACCCCTGGGTACCACCATTGTTCTTTCTTTAGCTTCCTGAAACAACAGGGATGAGTAACCTACAGAAACTTGCGACACCTCCTGTGCTAATAGGCAAAGACCGGCAGGCAGATGGTGGTGGTAGGAGGGAAAAAAGAGCTCACTCTGGAGGGGACAGAACACCTACCCATAAGCAGTTCCCCAGCTTCCTGGGGCCAAGCTGGTGGCTTCTCAGAACATCCACCCCCATCCCAACCACTTATGCCCTGCCTGACCTTCACACAGCTTTCCAAGCACAAAAACCTCACACAAAGTCAAAATGGTTCCTTAAAAAATAGACACTACTGCTCCACTTATTTTGGCAGAAGACCTAGATAGAGGGCTGATAGCTGTAGTCTACTCGGCTCTCAGTTTTCAGTGCTGTTGACAAACCACATGGCCAATTCTAAAGAGCTTCAAGAGAAATAAACTTTAAAAACCCCAAACAATAAAAAAACCCAAACAAAAACAACCCCGAAGAAGTCACAACCAAAAAATGTTATCAAAAGCATGAAGTGATGGAACTTGGAATGGACAGAATTCTGTAAAAAAACCCCAAAACACCAAATACACCTGCATGAGAAAGTTCTTAGGTCCCTGTTGCTACTCATCCCATGACAAGCATATTAAAAATATCTTGCTTTTCCAGTTGCAAAGAGAATCTAGTATTTACACGGATTCATCAAAACCCAAGTTCCTAGATGGTTAATGGATGCTTGGTTCTTACAAATTCTGCATACCCATTCTCAACTTATATTTTCCATTGCAGAAGTTTTCTGCAAAAAACTAAACCCCCACATTTCAACACAAAATGCCTCCTGCTATACAGCCATTCTTAGCATCAACCGCAAGTGCAAGATTTCATGTAAAAGAGAGAGGAACCTAAAGGAAATTTCTGATTGCATGACAAAGATGCCTGTGTTTGTGGGTAAGGGAGACTGGAAGTGTTGAAGCATGTTCATATGCACCTTCAAATGCCACCATGTTCAACTTGCTAAGATTTTGGATGTTTAAACAAGCATGAAGAATTCTTTCCCCAGGGACACAATGAGCACCATAACCTATCCAGAAGGAAGGCAGCTGGTGTCATTCCATCACAGCCCTGCAGCCCTTGAATCCCAGCTTGTCATTTCACGGGTACACTGCTGAGTCTGCGTCTGGCCAATGTGAGGTCATTCCTCTTCTTCATCCTCATGTTGTTGGTGACTAAGTCTGATGAATGAACGTGCCAAAAAGTGCACAGCCCCGTAATGCTGCCATGTCTCCCCTTGCCAGTATGGACAATTCATCCTTTGAGAGCAGATAAACATTGAGGCACTGCACTGCCACATCCCAAGTACAAGCTTTATCTTTGCATGAAGGGCAATGTGCACTAAATGAGAAATCCTTGACCGAAAAAGAAAAAAAAAAAAAAAAAGCTCTTTCCTATACTTACCGAAAATCAAGGTTACAGATGAGCTCTCTGAAACAAAGCTTCCCCAAAATGCAAGCTTATCCACTAAAGATGAGAATGTAAGAGCATATTTATAAACAAATGTCTAAAGTCTCTCAATGAAAGACAAAACACCGTCCACAGAAAGCCACTTTAAAAATCATTAAACACACAGTTTAATGTGCCTAAATTAACCAGACAAATATGGACATTATGTCACCCCAGCACTGTGACAACAAAAAACCTACTACATATATTACTGATTATAGTACATATATTTATTTTTTTGGTTTTATATTTTTTATTATTTTATATTTTATTATATTTATATTATTTATGTATTTATATAAATATTTATGTATTTGTATTTTTAATTTTTTAATATGGTTAACAAATTACTAACCATTTTACTGTGCTCCTTAAAAGCACATATTTCCTGAAAAGTAATTCTGATGTTTTGATGGAAGTATTGTGTCATTAAAAAAATACAAGATCTAGAAACCATTTAAGAAATTCAAAGTGACTGAACTTAAACGTAATGTCACCTCTAAATTACATGGGTAATATTAATATAAAATACTGTTGAAAACCATAAAAAACCCAACACAGACATAACACCCAACCCAAGTGCACAACAACAGTGTTTGTCCAGCAGCTGCAGATACCCTGGAAGTGTTGCTAATTTGTGTTTCATGCAGTGAGAGGTGGTTCAGCTATTCTCAGACCCAAGGGGACTCTAGAAGCACTAACAGACACACAGTGATTAAAAACAATGAACCATGCCCAGTGTTGCCAAGGAATTCACCTATCTGCTTCTGCAAAAGGCAACAGTTCAGTGAGAACACTGCCTTGCTTGCGATTGCCCATGTATGTGGGACAGAGAACAGTGCAGGCTCAGACAAGGAATGGCTATTTTAAAAGCATGTCACAGGCCCAATCCACTGTTCCACTGTATTTCCAAGACTTTGGAAACAGCACATTTCAATACCATGACTTATAACCAAGATCGTCCTTTCCACAGTGCCCATCACTGTGGCTTTTTTCTCCTTTGGAATTCAGAGCTTGAAGCCTTATTATTCCAAGTTTCCCAGATTTGCTCAGTTTTAATGTTGGACTTAATGTTCAGGAAGAACCACAATGCCACTTAAAAAAGAAACCCATAGTGCTCTTCCACCCTGCCTACAAGATAATGGACTTGAAATAAAGACTAACGAAATCTTCAACCTATGTTATAAGCCACAAATGGGATAGAAATCATAGAGAAGAAAAAATATCTTAAGGTGAGGTTTTTGTTTGGGGTTTGTTTTAAAAAATAATTAAATGCAACTATAAGGAAACATGGAATCACATTTTTCACTGAAAAGAGAATTAAAGACCATATAAAGCATTCATCAGAAGCCACCAAAGAGAAACGAATGACCATGTTTGTTATACAACATCATCTTAGCTAGGCTTTAAGTAGAGTATCACTCAGCAGTCAGGCCATCTGACAGAGCATCAGAATCTTCCTTCAACACAAATAAAGCAACATCACAAACAACATTCAGTCTTTGTTTATAACAGTCTATTCAGAACACTTTAATAGACTAAATTTTACTGTAGTTTGTTGAAAAATAAAATAGAAACTAATCTGAGGTAATTACAGCTTTCTCTACATTTGATGAAGTGCTAACATACACACAAACACCTTAATGCTCAGAACCCAGAGCGCTTTTTTGCTGTGACAGAAGGGTATTTTTCCTTCGTCCTAAATTCTTGTTGTGGTTTAAGCTGGCAGGCAGCTAAACGCCACATGACTGTTTGCTCACTCATTCCCTGTACTGTACCCCTCCCTATGGAACGGGGGAGAGTGTTGCAGTGGTTGAGGCCACCAGAGGAGTGACCAAGGAGCCACAGAACCCCAAAAGAGTGGAGGTCCACTGGTGGGCAGGCTCAGAGGTCTAAGACCACCCCCTTTACCCCAATTAAGTCCATGTCCTAGACAGTTCTCCTTTCCTTAATATCCCACTGGTTCCCAGTCCCCTTGTTCCACCCCTCTCCTTCCCCACTGGTCACTGTCCTGTCACCCCACATCCTGTCCACCCCTTGGCCCCCAGATGATTGGTCTCCGATGTTCTGCCTGACCCCAGTGCCATCCCAGATAAAACCCTGGACCCCTCCGTGTTCTTGGTTCTTTGTCCCTAGATCCCTGAGGGTGGACCTAAATAAACCCCTTGGAACTCTATAAAAAGGACCCCTCCCGCCTCTTTGTCCCCAGCAACGCTGCAGAAGCTGTCCAACTCTGTGTGTGTGTGAGTGGCTGCACTCACCACTGGTGAATACACACACTGGTGTATTCACCAACTCCAGTGTGTCAGTATGTGTCCTAGCGCATTTGCATGGCACCCCCCAAGCTGCTTCAAGGCATGATTTCGGGACGGACACGGCACTCTTTCCACTGCTCCACCTTGCACCATGTCAGGAGAGAACTGGGGAAAAAAAAGAAAAGTAAGACGGAGATAAAGACAGCCTAACAGGACAGAAATGAAAGTGAGGAGAAATACTACTACTACTATTAAGAATAAACAATTATTAGTAGTATTATACTGTACTACAAAACAAGCTTGCACTGACCACACATTGACCAATGCCCAGACAGCTCCCAAGCAGAGCCTGTGGCCAGCTTTCCCCCTGGTTTATATATTGAGTATGCCATGATACGGCATAGAATATCCCTTTGGTCACTGGGGTCAACTGTCCTTGCTGCTTCCTCCCAGTTCCTCACTGGTGGAAGCAGAAAACTCCTTGACTGACTACAAGCACTGCCCAGCAACAACTAAACCATCACCGTGTTACCAACATTATTCTCACCCCAAATCCCAAACACATCACTGTGCTAGCTAATTCTGTCCCAGCTGAAACTAGAACATGGCTTCTTTGCCATCTTGCTGGAACAGATCAACTTCATCACTTCCAGGAAGGACCACAGAGTCCTTATCAGCTTGCTCAGGTTGCACCAAGTGAGGTGTGAAATGAGATGACAATAGATGCATGGCAGAGCTGATGAAGAGCTGGGAAGTGGACAGAAACAAAACTGGCTTGGATAGCAGATGCTGACAGGAAGAAGAGAGCATGATGAGAGGAAAAGGCAGATATCAAAATAGGAAGAGGATTACTCAGAAGGAAAGGAGAGGTGAAGAAACATCAGTGCCTGGGAGACTTGAGTGGAATGGTGGTGGACAAGACAGTAGCATTTGGTGAGCCAAAGAAGAGAGCAAGGCTGGAAAATCTGGAGCAAGGGACTCTGTAAGAAGAGCCAGAGAGGGGCAGCATCCTCAGAGATACAGAAAGGCTGAGAGAAGCAGATTAGAAGTAGTAACTAGTCTGATGGCAGGCACTCTTTGATATGGTAGAGGAAGCCACATAAGCATGACGTCTATCTCAGTCCACAAAACATTTTAGCTCAAGTGGTCAAAAGCAGGTCAACATTGCATCACAAAAGGGCATTATGGTGTACGCAGAAGAGCATGCAGCACTACTTTCCCAAGACCCTGTTTCACCACAACTTCTACAGACACAAGACTAGGGTCCCTAACACCTCATGAGTTATTTTGTACTGAACTGTTGGGTTTTGAAACTTTCTAGGTTCTCAGCATCCAAAAGACACTGTGGTAGATGGATGAGGAGCTCACATACACATTGTGCAACAAAATTTATAACTATTCAATTACTTCTGTTTGCTTGAAACATAAAACCTGCAAGTTTTATTTGATAATCTGAGGTCTCCTCATGAAATACAGGGTGAATGACCATTCCTCATCCATTCTCTCCAAGCTACTCATGACTTTGCAAAGTGCTGTCAGATCCTTCAGTTGTTTCCTTTCTGTGCTGGAAAGATCTGCTTTACTGTGTCATTTCTTTTATGAGAGCCATGTCATACTTCAAGCATTCCCCATCACTTTTAACTCTTCAGTTTCCACTCTGCACTTCTGAGGAAAATCAGAACTGCACACAGTGCTCACAAATACAAGAAAGTCCATAGCTAACACAGTGGTGCAGTTATGTTCTGTCTTGTTCCCCATTCCTTTCCTAATAATCCCAAGACTGTTGGGTTTTGGCACTAAAGAATTTATTTTCACAGAACTATCCCCAAGGTCTCAATCCTGAGAAGTCTGAAGCCACTCACAGTCTCACCATATACACTAAGATAAGATTATTGCATTTTCGGCTTCTCCCATGAACACTGCCTTTACTACATTGATTTTTGCTTCCATTTGACATCCGGTCACTCAGTAGCAAAGATCCCTCTGAAATTCCTCATAATTTGCCTTTATTAACTCTACCTTGAATAACTTAGTATCTTCATCAAATGGGTTACCTCACAATTAACCCTCTTCTACAAATCACACATTCTTTGAACATCACTGGCACAGGAACTGATCCCTTGAGATTCTGCTGGTGACCTTTCTCTAGTTTGAGGATGGACCATTAATTCCTGCCTTTTTTTATTTAGCCACAAAAGAGTTTCCTCTTCTATTCCATGGTAGATTAAATTCTATAATGGCTTTTGGTAATGGACCTTGTTAAATATATTTTGAAAAATCAAAGGAGGCACACTATCCATCTGTCTACCTACTCTTTAAAAATAACCCTCTTGCTCACTATCATACTCACTGACAAGTCCAATATTCCTTGATGTTCAGCACATCAAAAAAAGCATCCCCTCTCCCAGACAGACTTACTAAACTGTTTTTACGGAATATTCCCTAGCACCTTTTAGAAATACCCAGTGAGTCCCATCACTGACTCTCTCTCTGCAGTTAACTGCATCAAATCTGCTGGCAACATTCAGTTCTACTCCAAGACCAGAATGCATTTAGCATGAGAATTTACAGCTACTTTCAGTTAGGCAAGAAATTTTTTGAAAGATGCTACCTATGCAGATCAATTTCATGAACACATAGTAAGATGGATGCTTCCTTTCTGTTCCTCTCCCGATCTTTCCTTCCTAAGATGTTAAAACAAATGACACACTTTAATTAGCAGGATTCTCCAACTGCAAAATTAAGTTCATTAGGTTGAAGGAAAACACCAAAAAAAAGAGGATAAATCAGCTCTGTGGCACTACAAAAATATTCAGATGAAAACTTCCTGGTCTGTCTGTTCCAAAAACTGGATGCATACAATGAACAAGACATGAAACTTGTGCAGCAGGTTCATGCATTACTCACAGGTTGTGTGTGCATGAATGTACCCACCTATCAAAACCAAAGGTACAGCTGTGCATCATAAAGACTTCTTCAGTACATATATTCACAGACACATCAAGACTGTTTCAAGCATTTTACAGTTTGAAGCCCAACTATCAACAGATACTTGTGGTTTTGAAGCTCCTCTCCAGCTTTCAACTACAAATTACGGATGACACCCCTCTCTCTTATGACCTTTATGAAATGAAACCTATGATCTCCAAAGTGTTTGGGAAAGATCAGAGAAACTTCTGAGAGGAAAATTAGTTTTGTCTTCTTCGTTCTACTGAGTGGTGAACAGTAACTTGGGTGTGGGAGAGGCTGGACCAGGAAACAGAACAGCTCATTCAAGCACCCACAGTGGAACAAGGCAGGCAGACAGAGCAGCCCCACAAGCATAGCCTCCCTGGAACCCTCTGCACAGGAGGAGTCAAACTATGATCAGAGAGGCACCCTTTTCCTAATTTTTGAGCTCTTTTTAACCTTACTAATAGTCTTTTAGCACTACTTTTTGAGGTTAACTCTTTTTATATAAAGCATTGCAAAAAAAGCAGGAACATATGCTTTTAATCCTCAACACCTCAGCCTGGGCAGAGTTACAAGTGACAGAAAACTTAGTCCAACTGGCTTTGGTCATTCAAGCAGGAAAACTGATTTTTCTTCTTAAGCTCCTTAATGTAAAAAGATTTACTACAATGTATATTGCTGTCTTTAGCAGATAGCTATGAAGAAGATTCGTGTACTAGTGACCACTCCCTGTGAGCTGTTCCTGAAGCGTGTACACTACTTGTTGTACTACTTTGTCCATTGTAAAGAGACAAACATATTGTTTCCAGTGCTTACCTATAAGAAATTATTTTACTGCTTTAGGAGTAAATCCGCAGAGCTGTGATGTTCGAGATCTCAAAAAGTTTTTGTGTTGTGACCTGTTCTTATTAAAACCTTACTGCAACCACCAAACAAGTAAAACAGATGTACATCCCAAGAATGCACAGAAATATACAAGTTCAAAATTCTTTCTTCTTCTGCTCTTACTAAACAATATTTAGGTGTTTTACATTTGCTCTTAGTCACACATAAAGGTACATTCTGGTCATTAGCAGAATATTAATTTTGCTTTATCTCTGCACTTCAGGGTTTCTACGACTTCAGCTAGGATATGGCTAACCCAACAGTTGAACTGATGTTTGGCTCAAGTGAAGAGGTGGAAGCCTCCAGAAACAGAGTTGTGACTGCCTGAGGAAGTTTTTGTGCTGCTGGTGGGCTATCTCATTCAGGATTTCTCTGCCCACTCCCTACTTCTTTGTCCAGCTGATGGGATTTTTACCCTGAAACATGGCAAAGACCCCTTTAAATGTTTATACAGTCCTGCTTTGAGAAGAAAATACTTGAAAAGACACAGTTATAAACCATGAAACAATAGAGCTTTCTAGAATTTTAATAAACCAATAAAATCATTATTGTTTATATGAACGATCAGTAACTCAATTAACACTTAACAGCCACTTTTTTCTCTGTTACCAAAGCTGAACATAAAATCCAGGCCAGAAGACTTCAGGTATTATGGAAGACCATTTCTATTCACCGATGCATATCAGGGCATGCTCCTAATTACACCACTGCAGAGAAACACGTGTAAGACCACACATTAGGTCTGAAAAAGCTTGAGGCAACAAGCTCAACCATGAGGATGCAGGACCCAGAGAAAGCTCTGACTGCCAGCACAACACTGAAGAGCTGTTGACATACAGCCAGCAGGGCTGGACCTGGGCAGGGACCTGACCAGGGAGCATCTGGAAGGCCTTGCTGCAGTGGGAGGAAGCCAGCGTGCTAGGATACCCCATTATCCCTGCAGAGCTTGCAGTTTCACAAAAAAAAAGGGCCTGGTTTTCTCATCCACTGCCAGCACTCTACCAAATATACTACTAGTAGATAGGAATTCTGTCTGTGAGAGAGCAAAGACACATGAAATATTTCCCCCAGTGAACAGTTACAACTTTCACTACACCTAGGATTTTCTCTATCTGTGGCCTCCCCACTAAGCAATTCAGACTGTCGGTATTTCTGGAGATCCTCTCCTTCCTGTCAGCAAGAGTTGACAGAAAAACTGTACATATTGTAGTTGCGTAGGCTGAAACTAGGAGATTTTTTTAATTTTAGGAACACTGTGGTGTGAAGCTTGTCTGCATCACTCATATGGCTGAGTGGAGACTGAGGCAAGCTGGAGCCAAAATGCTAAACTAACAGGCACAGAAAAACTCCAAGACAATTATTTAATGTCATTCTGTTAATTAGGCATTGCATGGAAAAGCCAGTGGAAAGTGTTTCCAATTGCCCAGAAGAGAAGCTCCGCCACTGCAATAGGTGCCATGTGAGTTTAGAGGAGGGAAAAAAAGCAAGTTTTGCCAGGTAGCAGAAATATACAGGCACTTCACATTCTTGCGTGAAAAAATTCCATTAAAGCTTCAAGTAATTTTAGAAGAACTACTAGTAGAACTGCCAGTTACATGTACCTCTATTTAAATAACCAAGGCATAACCTTGGTGTTTTCTTTGATATAATTGGCTAGGCATGCATATCAAAACTTGAGTGTGTCTTTTCTTCTGACATCATACGGAAGTTAGGTTTTTTCCTTTGTTTTCTTTCTCTCAGGGAATTGTGTCCCATTTCTTGCCTAAGAGACTATAATAACCAGTACTTAAGAGACAAAAGATGTGGCTGGGAAGGGGAGGAGGAGGAAGGGGGGGGGGGGAGGGGGGAAGGAGTGTTCTCTTGAGAGGGGCAGAGATACCACAAAATTTTGGCTGGAGGGGTCAGGGGCTGGGCTCAGCTCCTCACTCTTTCTTGCTCTCGGGATCACAGGGGAACAGTCGAGTTGCCCCACTGTTTCCTGCCGCTGCCTCCGCTTCTTTGCTACACTCTAACCCAGCACCCAATGCCCACCAGCATACCCGTGGCTCCTGTTAGGTCTGCGGAGTTTCTGCTACATTTTGTTTGTCACCCCGGGTGTGCTCACCCCTGCTGTTCCAGCTACTGCTGTGAGGTTCCTGCTGCAGTCCATTTCACCATCCGGAAGGGCACCAGGATCAGCTGCCCCCGTGGGTTTTTACAGGAAGCCTCTTTTCTATCTACCACTGTCTGAGTTGCCATTAACACATGGAAGGAGGTGACTGAGCCCGCGCCACAGCGCCCCCTGCAGGCGCGGGGGAATCATCGCACCCGCCCTGCCCAGCCGGGAGCCAACAGCGCCCCCTGCCGGCTGTGACCGGAACTGCACCAAAGGGGAAAGTGCCTGCAGCCGAGAGAAGGCTGGCTGTCCCTGGGTTCCTGGTTCTGTTTGTTGTTGCTGCCATTGTTGTTGTTTGTCTTGTTATCCATATACATACTAGTAAAGAACTGTTATTCCTTTTCCCATATCTTTGCCTGAAAGCCCTGTAATTTCAAAGTTATAATAATTTGGAGGGAAGGGGGTCATGCTCTCCATTCCAAAGGAGGTTCCCACCTTGCTTGGCAGACACCTGTCTTTCAAACCAAGACACATCAACAAGTGGATAACTTCACAAACTTCTAGAGTAATAATGCATGACAAGTTAATAAATATTTTCAAAGACATTTTTGTTAAAACCAGAAACAGAAGCCAGTTTTTCACTACATAACCAAACAGCAAATTATACTTTTCATATAACCTAATCCACTTGTGCATGGACAAATGACTGCAAGTAACCACACTGTGATTGACAGAGGCTATATACATAGTGAGACTCCAACACATCTGGATTCTTCCAACATTGTGAATGCAGTGCTTAGCAACATACATTAACAGTATAGTGAGGCAGAGCCACTCCTGAACATGCACTTCACACAGCACAGTTAATCTGTAATTCCCCATTTGCCACACCTTGCCATATCCTGTCTGCCATGCCCACATAATGATCCACAAACACTCACGTAACTGAGCTTCTCCTCTCTATCCAGGGTTTGAGATGTATTTCACTAACAGAAAATAATGCCATCTATTCAGAAAAGCACAGCCATACATTTATCCAAGGTATTCAAAGAATCACATCACCGAGACAAGGATGTCTGCTCCCACAACCAGAAAGGAATACAGAGTGAGTGAATTACTCCACTTCACTGGCCAGACTGCGTAAGTTCACCAGCTGCTTTTCCTCAGGCAAGCAGTGAAGAGAGGAAAAAGTGCAAACTAGAACTGCTTATTGCCCACACTGCCCCAACAGCGGCAGAAATCCTTCCCTCCTGCTGCGGCCACCAGCAGAGCTCCCACCACTTACGTGGCCAGGTTGGCGGCCATGGTATTTTCCCAAAAACAGTTTCTGTACAGCAAAGCAGGAATCATTAGTTTCTTGGCACTTTCTGGTGTAAACCTGAAAGCTGTGCCACACAGCAAGTGGTGCAGCTGTGAGGATGGCACACACACCCGAGACCAGGAGAAGGGAGTTCTGCAGATCTTCACTCTTCCACCAGTACCTCTCCTCATCTTTGCTGTGTACTCAAACACATTGTGGCTCTATGTCAAGCACCACACTCCTCACTCATACAACGTAATTTAACTCAAAGATTTAAATTAAATTAGAACATTTTTAGGGAATATTTCTGTGGTCAATGCAAAGACACGACTGACTCAAATAAGGGGCTTTCATTTTGCCTTGTTTAAATTACTGGTTTTATGCTTTAGCTGCATTCTCTTAAGAAAATATGAAGCTGTGTAATTTAATAAATCTGATGGATGTTACTAAAGTATACTGCTACAAGTAACTCCTGTAATTACTGCCCTGCACAAGTCTCACAGAGAAAAAACTCCTGGAGCAGGCAAGGGCTGTAGTGAAATGGGCTCTACATGTCTGAAAGCCTTGGCTGAAGATTATGATGCAAACAGACTGTGAAGATGCTCTGGTCTGAAAGCAGACAGATTTCTGTCACTCAGTATTTCTCAACTGCAAAAAATAAACATCAAGATGGAAGAAGTTACTGAGCTGACTCAAGATACTTGAAGTGATCCTCAAAGCAATGCAAAATTAAGACTCAACCCTGCAGTCAGCTGCCCACTGACAAACTTTCTGTTGGCATCTTAATTTTTACAGACGGATTTAACTAGGGCAAGGGTCTATTTGCACTAAAATTACAGAGGAATGGGCACTGGCAGTGCCCAACTTCTGGCAATGTACACTAACAGCTACCACACTAAGAACAGCTGAGGCACACGCAGAGCTGACAGGCAAGATACAACTTTTAAAAAAATTACCTTTTAACACTGAAGGAGTACAAGGAGGAGAGAAAAAAAAATTGAAAAGCTCTCTGGACTCCTTAGTTCTGTAAGAAAACACTATTTAAGAAAAAGTATTCCAAGACAGACATAGTACACAACAAGCAGAGGGCTGTTTGACAGAGAAATTATAGATTATGGCCACTGTCACCACTTCCCCTCCAGAGGAAGTAATTATGTGGCCACCTATCCCCCAGTAAACTCTTGGGAACATCAGTATCTAAGGTTTATTCTAGTCAAGGTCAAAAGATTAATGAATGTCAGCATATGGGAAGGATAACAAACACAACAACATGTCAGACACAACTACATAAGCCTCAATTACAAGGAAATCAGACAAAAAATAGCATATTAGGGGATTTTAAAATAAAAAATAAGAGCTAAGGGCTAATGAGAATGAAGTGCTTAAACATCTTTAAAATTTTTGCCTCCAAAGCCTACCTTGCTAACTAAGATAGCAAATGTACAACTTGCAATGATTTTTCTTTCAAAACTGCAACTAAGGGAAGACACACACCCTAAAGTCCAATTCCAGTTCCTCACTCCTGCAAGGAACTGCATATAGTCCTGTCCATGAATTTATGAACTTCCTTCCACATGATTAGACTTCTTACTCCTTTACCAGAAGACTGTTGGAGCTCCTTATGCTTGCATATACTTCCTTATAATTTGCAGATTAAATTTATTCAGAGCCAATTTATATTCATTTGCTCTCATGATGACATTGCCTTTTAGCTTAAATTGGGTTTTAAGACCTCCAGGACACTGACCAAATCTACATAAGAATAGAGAGTCCTGAGCGTAAGAGTACCCTTTTCTTAATTCAGAGCTTTGCTTGCGGTGACAATAAAATAAACAATAAAAATTAGGTTTTATAGTTCCACTAGTCTGATGTACTTCAGCCATATCTCAAATTAGTGCAAGTGCACTCACATGGAGTCTGATCAAATATATCACGATGCATTCTAGCTGAGACTGCCTCACCTCTAACAAGTTGCTTACCCGGCTTTACATGTATGTTAACACTACAAGCTAATGTTTCTATCCTGACTATGAAAAACCAAAGAAAACACAGCAACAAATGGGTAAAAGAGCATGTCCCTCTCATCATTAAAGCTTGTGGTGGAACCAACCAACTCAACTCATGTAGAAGTCTGGAAAAAGACAAAAACCAGCCGGTTCCTTCCCACAGTCAGAATCCGTAATTTCTAGAAGCAGGTTCTTCTCCTTACCAAAAGTCTTGAATTGGGTTCTTGAAGATTTTTGCCTAGAATAATCTAATTCTGCAGAGCCTCAGTAGTACCAACAATGATGTACTGCAGGTTTAGAAACACTTATTTTATATCTGTATAAACTAACATCAGATCTAGAAACTTTACCAAACAAAAAAATTTCTCTGATACTTAGCACAGATTTTACACACCTGTTATTTTGGCACCTTTGACCACACTGGTAGCATTTCTGTTAGCTACTCTTCAGTCCCAGCTTTGCTAAGGGCAGATTGCACACTGTGTTTTACCTACTCTATACAAATTAACAAAAATTCTAGAAACATTGCATAGTTTTTAAAAACTTCTTTCATTATTTGTTTCATGGAATAACTGGTCTGAGTTGGTTTCCATGCCTTTTAGCTGTCTTGGCTTTACTAGAAGAGCAAGTTCCAAATCTGAACTCCAGCATTTATCACAATTCAAATGGCAGTAGTAAAGCAAAAATAACTCAGGGAATAATATCAAGAAAACCTTGTGCCTGGAATGTTAATGAAAACAGCAAATTAACGATTCCACTTTCTAATGCAGACAGAAGTAAAGGTTAACATAAAAATGAGGGCCCAAACCTCCCTTTTAATTGATTCAAACCACCAAGGACGCAGGAGAGAACAGCAAGCAACTGCTACAAAAATAAAATTGCAGGATGAAATAGGGGAATTTATAAACTATCTTTTGTTTTGTTGCAACAAATACAGATACCCACAGTCTTTCACGGTAAGAGTCCAAGTACTAGATATTCAAAAATTAATGTGAAAAAAGGATTTATTTAGGGAAGAGCAGGAGTACTTTCTTTCTAGATAATGCAGCTTCAAAGGACTGAACAATTGGACAAAACTCCTTTCAGAAAAGATAATAATACTGAGGTATACAAGACGTTAATGTAGATTCTCTATCTTTTTCATGAAGAGACTGAAAAAATACACCTGGAAAAAACAAACTAAAACTGAGTCACTCACCCAAACATCTGTAGGGAACCACAATATGCGGGTGACCATTGCACTGCTTCCATCCCCTCTTGCACCAGTTCTGTATTGTAACTGGCTGGTTGGCTTCAACAACATTGGTGATTTGCAATTCAGGGTAGACCTAGCATTGAAAGTATAGGAAAAGACAAATGTTATCACAAGTATGTACTCTGAGTCACTGTCACATGTTTGTAACAACACAATATTCATCTGCTCTCTCCTCTCCCTCTTTTGCTGTGTAAAATATTTATGTCATGGTATGACTGTGCACATACCTGGAAAGCCGGTGTGTCTGTTCATCAGTAAAATCATGTGGCTGCCAGTTCAGAAAAATTATGGTGGTAACAGCTGACTGTCAAAATTATAACTTCACCGGTTATACTGGACTAAGGTAAAGATCAGCTAATCATGGTTAAATACCTTCTCCTCCATGTCTAGGCTACTGCAAAACTCCATATACAGGGCAGAATCTCCATACAACTAAATTTAATAGCATGCCTTTATGTTCTTGTCAACCATTTTAACAAACATAATTCTTTCCTGCTGCAGTCTGCCTAGTACCAAAAGTCTGTTGAAACAGTTACCCATATTTAGGTTTGCATCACCAATTTCTGAACTGCTGAGATCTGCTTTAATACCACAATACGCTTCTACACCTACAACCATAACACCAGCAAATTTGCTGACTAATTTATTGGCAAACAACAACTTTGGCTTTTTATCCCTCTCAGTCCCTTTATCCCACCCCCCTTTCCTATGCTAACACAGCCTATAGCTCTTACTTTACACTTTTCAAATTGGCAATTTACCAGCCCTAACACAAAACTCAGAAGGCACTAATTTTCCTTTGCCTTTCCTCAAGCAATCCTTACCAATTTCCAACTGTGTGAGATATGAGGATTTAAGTGCACTGAAAACTACTGTCTACTCGTACTGACCAATGGAAAATAAAAACAGAAATAAGAACAAGTCTGAAGTAACTGGAGATGGTCCAAAAATATCCTGAAGAGAAGGTACATAATCCCAACAAAAGAAAGCTGGGTTGAGATGGAGTGAATTCTGAGAGTCCAAAACTGGTGCTTGGAAAACTACTTCAAGAATCTTGACAGACCCATCTCAAGTAAAAAAGATTTGTCTCAATCATGGATCTCCACTGAGGTCATGGGATCTGAGAACCAGTGCCTCCTGGCACTCCTCCAACTGAAGGTTTAAAATATGGCAAAAATGAAGCAAGCAGCTCAAGCTGAAGTCTTAAACTTTAAATGACACTAACAAACAACAGTAGAGCCTTCTCAGATTTGAGATAAGTAGTCTTTAAATTAATGCGGCCTGGTCCGTACACATGGGAACAACCAGAAAGCGATCAAAGCATACCTGGAAATAACTGGAAATAATTTCTTACTTTCATTAAGAGACACAAAGGGGCTATTACAATTTTAAAATTGAACTGTATTAACAGCTTAATGCACAAAACAAGGGCAGATACAGTAACAATGCCACGGAAATGACTACAGAGAGAGACACTGCCTAAACAATGCACTTTATGCTAAAGAGCTTGACTATCAACCCTGCCTTATATTCCAAAATGTAATTTATTAATCAGATACTTCTTTCCTTGTGCAAGTACCTCATAGAACCCATCTGTCAGATCTTTGCCAGTTTCAACAGCACCCTCAGCTCACTACAACTGATGGCTGAAGAAGTACAGAGGCTGAAGGTGCAGCCTGGGATGTTAACCCAGCATACAAGATACAGTGACCTCAAGAAAGCCCACGGGGCAGAACTGAAAAGCGTGAAAGTTTCCCGCACTCAGAAGATAGAAGCTTTACTTTCTTCCTTTTGTTAGCAGGTGGCCAAGGCTGATGGTCACCATCCACATTACATACAGACCCCCATTTTCACACTGCTTGCAGAAAGTGGCTCCAGAGGAACTTGCTGCTCCTCCTGTTCCATCAGTGCTTCAGATACTGAACTCTGAACTGAAACAGCAGGTTCAAGGAAAGCTCTTGCACATGCTCATGATTCCTGTAGCAGCATTGCCAAAATGGATTAGCAGGAAACTTCACACCTTAACTACAGTGTAAATATTACCCTGCAAGGCTCCACAGCTGCCTCAAGAGCTAACAAGCATGGTGCTAGAGGAAGATTTGATTTTCTTTGGATACTTCCTTTAGCATTGTCATGCTGAACTCTTTCAGTTCATACCTCCACAAATGTCGCACTCAAGTAATTAAAGCCCATGGTTATATAATACTGGGTGCTGTCACAAGCCATGTGCTTGATATATCACAGTGTCAACTGACAGGTTCTCATCGGGGACATTTAACATTGCCCAGGGTTAAGAGTCACTTCTCATCGGCAGAGGAAGTAAATGCCTTAAATGAAGACAACTAAGGAAATTTCAAAACTGATAGACTAGAATGTTTAAAAAAGGAAATTAAGACAAAAAACTCATAACAATTTATTTACCCACACGAATGGGTACACAGCTTTAAAGCGACATAAAATAGGATTCTGATCCACAAGAACAAAGATACACTAAGTTGCTTTCCTGAGATGAATTTCCAAAGAGTAAGAGTGCACTATTACTGTAGGGCCTTGTTGAAACAATAATATTAGAGGGAAAAATTAGTTCATACATTATTTTATTTTTATTATTACCCAAAACCACCATTTTAACTGCTGATTAGTAAAGTGGACCAAATGCTAAGTAGTTAGCAGTATTTGTCAAAAGTACACATGGACAAAGAAATACAAAGAGGCCTCTTCTGTTACTGCATCAGTTACTAAACTCCTAATTTCTGCTGACAGCTCACACAAAGCTCGGTCCACCCTTCAGCAGAGAAAACAGGTTTTGAAATTCATTATCAATAGGTTAATGCCAGTGTATGTGCTGAGGAGAGTTCCCCTCACTAGACTTATACATTTGCTCTAAATTGAAGTGGGACCTACTTAGTGGCACAGAAAAATGAGCCTCGTATTTATTTATAGTGTCCTTAATGAGCTACTGCTCCTTCTACAGTGTCAGTGCAAGCAGCACTAGAAAGTTGCAAGAAATCCAAACTTTCAACATTATTTTAACTTGCTGTAGAGAAGTTCCTTTAATTCATCTTAAAAGAAAGTGGAAAAAACAGAGATCAATGTAATCTAGAAAACTGAACTGGCAATCAAGAGTTACAGCTGTGTCTTCATTCACTTCCATTTTCATTACCAAGTCTCCTTATACACTAACTGCAGAACAAAAATCTAAAAAGCCATTCAGGCTATTCAGAATTTCATATAATCTTGCTAAAACTTGTGTTTACCACTACCAGCTCTGATGCCACATAGATTTAGGACTAAAATGTAGACGTCCTTAATAAAAGAAGGGGAGAAAATGGGATGAGAAAGTTTTTGAATCGAGATAGAGAGAAAATCTTTACCAATTACTGTCATAGGCAAGAGAGACTCAACTTGGGGAAAAATATTTTTAATTCCCAGTTAAAGGAATTTAAAGGGGATATAGTGGGACAAGCACTGATCTCTCTGACAAGTGGAAACAGCATGAAGCTGAGTCAGGGAAGGTTTAGGTTGGTTATTGGGAAAGATTCTTCACCCAGATGACAGCTGGGCAATGGAACAGGCTCCCCAGGGAGTCATCACAGCACCAAACCTGACAAGAATTCAAGAAGTGCTTGGACAGTGCTCTCGGGTACATGGTGGCATTGCTGGGGCTGTTTTGTGCAGGGCCAGGAGCTGGACTTTGCTGATCCCTGTGGGCTCCTTCCAACTCAGGATAATCTATGATTCTATGAAATGGCATTTGTATCTGTCTACACACTAAGGTGTTGATGATACCACTAGCTGGATATGTGTTACCCAAGTAGAGATCAGAAACTATTTTGAAACAAATCTGAGAAAACCAAAGAGGCAATGGCAGAGGACAACACTAAAGAAGCAGCCGGGCCACTTCCACCACAGCTGCCTCTCCCGCCAGCGTGAGGAAGAACAGCCAAGAGGCCTCTCAGCATGGTCAGTGCAGGTGGGTGTATCCGCAAACCTCTCCTCTAGCCATCTTTGAGAATTGCCCTGATCCTTACAGAATCACAGGCCTGTTAAGATTGGAAAGAAGCTCTGGGGGAGATCAGATCCAACCTCCCTGCTCAAGGAGGGCCACCCAGAGCTGACTGCCCGGGACTATGTCCACATGGCTTTTGAGTATCTCCAGGGATGGAGACTCCAGAGTCATCCAACCTCTGCCAGCACTCAAATATGAGCATTATATGCAACTGAAATCTCTATGAGAGATACTTTTTGGGTTTTTAAAATTAATCTCTGATACATGGTTATATAAATAAGTTTCTCCATCCAGTCACACATGCTCAGCACATCTTGGTTCAATCTTGAAGAGGTACTTGAGCGTAATCATGAAGCAGTCATCTCTGATAATAGAAGACATTTAAATTCAAAAGCTTAATATTTCACCTAGATATTATTCATTGTGTCCATTATCTTCTAGAGTAACTCTGACTATTCAGAATATTACTTCTTTCATCATATTTTCAAATAAAATTTTAAAAGGTTTTCAAGGTTAGCTGATGATCAGGAGATTAGTAAAGATATTTCAATTTATATCTTCAGTTTTTATTAGACAATGAAAACAACAGCGAGATAAATAACTATATGTAAATCTTGAAGTACTATAAGCGTATATGATTGGAATTAGTAGTACAGATTTATTCTTACTTCTCCTTGAACATAAGGATCTTTTCCTGTGTATTCTAAGAGCAGAATCACCATAGAGAAGAGAACAAGATTCAGAGTAACAAATGCTATGAATTCCTAATGGAATATGCTCCATCCATGGAAACTGTAAAATGGAATACACATGTACACACTTGCACATACAAACATGTATGGTCACCCCTTGTGAAATACAGGCTGGTGTTATACCTTAACATGAAGTAAATGGGGGGGGGGGGGGGGGGAAGAAAAAGAAAGCCAGTATCTTTAGAGAATGTAAAGCATAATCAGGAATTGGTATTCTTCACCATCTTCACCAACAGTTTGAAATGTCAGACAACCTGGCAAGAGGCAAGAAAAAAATCTTTAAAAATAAGGTGCAAAATTAACAAGTAATTAATTGCCATGTTTACATTTAAACACCTTAGTATTTTTCTCCAAATTGCATTCCACATCAGTTTGAATTCTGACTGCTCTAAATCTGAGATATGTATTCATTTAATTGTCAGACTGAAGTGGACATATTTTCTTCTTACTGTTTCCCTCTATTCTTTCTCCTTAATCCTTCAGTTGTTGGCTGTACCTCCTCGTGATATCCTGGCTTAAATGAGATAATGCATTTGTAGGTTTTAAATCTTCCTTTTACCCTAAACTTCAGCATCTGGCACAGCAACACTTTTAAGCCAGACTGAATTCAAATGTAATATTCAACTCTTTACTGTCACAAGGAGAAAAGGCTACTCAGTCTCTCAGAAAGCACAAGGTCCAGACTCTCTGCAGCATACCACCAAACAACTTGTGCTGACACACCATGTATCTGACAGGAATTTATGAGCTGGAATTCTGCTTGAAGTCCATCTCAGGTAGTCAGTGACAGTATCTATATTAAAAACTAAATCCAAGAGTGACTATAGAAATGCTAGAAAGAAATATTCATACAGATAAAAGAACTGAAGAAGCAATTACAGCTGTAAATAGTGAGAACAAAAATAAGGATGTTTTTAGCAGTTGCATCTTTAGCAACTTGAATAATTTGAATACTTGAAGATAACTCATACTAGGATAGAGATTGATTACATCCAGACTTTCCTTGCCTGCTATCCTCCCACAGCTTTCCCCAAAAAAGAAAACAAACAACGAAACAAGTTGGTCTGTGGACAAGTTTACTCTTACCTGAACACTACAACTTCATGTGTTGAATATTCTGTACTTTCAATACCAATGTTACTTTAATAAAAATAATCATTCACAGAAATTATCAGACAATTCTGCTTTTTAAAATTGTAAACAAAAATCACAGATGGGACACAGGTAACTATTTACCTCTGCGCTTTAAATGGGCAAAGAAGGGTTTTATCACGTCAGTGAAGTAATCTGCAAACAGTTATTACAAGCACAAAAGAATACACACATTTAATAACCAGCGTTTAGAAAGACTAGGGTCTTAATATTGCTTGTGGAAAAGATCCTTTGACAGCAATAGCATCTGAAGGATAACTAAATACTTAAAGTATGAGAACAAGCTTTCAATTCCAGATTAACAAACTACAGTTGGATCAAAAACTATCTCTATTCCTTTCTAAAGTATATATAGAATCTATAAAGATTCTGCTTCCCAGAATTTTGCATTGATGTGTTGAAGAGCAGCAACAAGAAGACATGCTACATTCATTTCCAACTGTTTGGCACATCCATGAAGTGGAAGGATAGGATAGTTATTTCTGTATGTCCATACACAGTGTCTCTGCAAGCCTTCCAACCTACAACTTGGGAAGCAGTGACAATGCAGAGTCCCAGATTAGCTGCAGCAAAAGTGGTATCACTTGAGTAGCAGTGACAAAAACACCATCAGCCCTAAAAGAAATGTCCTGTTCTCAGTCTTGCAGTCTGTGTCTGGAAAATAGCTATATACAGAATAAAGTTACTAAATGTCTCATGTAAAAATATCCTAATTTATTACTGGATTTTACAACAACTATTCTACATTACTTAACAGTAGTTCCATGGCTTTCCCTGTGGCAGCCCCCTGCCAGGAACCATCACCCCTCTGATCCAGAGCACTCCCATCACCAGCAGAACACCTTTCCTTCTCTGCCACATCTCTGTGGCTTCAGCTGTGTTCTGTCACGTCTGACCATGCTCAACCACTTGCTCCTGGCTTTCTCAGACATCAGGCCCTTTTACACCCAGAAGCAAGGCTACAGGGCTAGCTGAAGCTGGCATCCAAACTTTTCCCGTCACTCTCTGTAACCCAAGCAAAGCCTTCACTTGCTCAAACAGAATTATGAGAGTCAAATCCAGCATTAGCTGCACTGGAGCGGTTTTGAGATTCTCTGTCATGGGCCAACATGAGAAGTACCAAGAAGGAGCAGCTCTGCCCCTGTATCACAAGTCCCAGGCATCTACTGCTGCAAGTTAATCAGCATAACATATCAGGTATTTGCACTAATTTTCAGCAGCCACTTGGGGAGAGTGTGTGCATATATTCTTTTAACCCCACAGTTTAAAAGAAAAAGTTTAACGGTAATCAATTTCTAAATTAAAACCCACACCCAATTACTTACCATAAATAAATAAACCCAGGCTGAATGTCTTCCAAACCAGACAGGGATTTTTTTCTTTTAATTAAATCCTGAGGACAAATTTCTAGAGACATACTACTTCTTATCTTCAGCCACATCCTCTTGCATCCATCCATAGCTCAGCCTCACTAGCTATCAGAGTCAACCCTCAGCCTCACCTAGGAGTTTCACATACTGCTCTTACAACTATTTCTTTGGGCCCATCTAATAAATCACCCTCCTTTCCAACATCTCAGCTTCTTCACTGTTACACACAGAGTTGCTGTTCAAGAGTTTCCTGCCACAAAACTCACCCACTATTTCAACTCCTTTCACCCCAAATCTTGCTTCTCCAATCCACTCATCCTGGCATCCTGTTAGTTCTCATTTCCAATCTCTCTGCCCACTCAGTGATTTGTAAGTTCCATGCTAAGACCCAAACGCTGTCCACATTTCTTAAGTCCTCTTCCTTTTTTCTCTAGGCATGCAAAGTCAGCAAACATTTCAACACTCAAACTAGTTTTCTTCTTTTCTGATATTATCCTATGGAAAGGAAAGCAAAGTAAAACAAAACATGCAGGTGTGAGTGTATGTGTGAGAACAAGAGGGGAGATGATGAACCTTCTAGGCATTAACCACAGATCGGGGGAAATGGGGTCAGAGATCAAGATGTTCCTGCAGTTTTTATCCCTAGTCATGACAACATGCACTTATTGCTTTTCTCTGTGAGCAGGGTACATACAACATCTTGACATATCATTCCAATTGCCTTGAGTATTGAGAGTGGTAGAAACATGAGCTGGTTTTAGTGCAGTGACCAGTTGGGTTGGTTCACCCATATGAAGCTTCATACATACATGATCTCTTCTCTTAAAATTCCCTAACGTGCTTTTATCTGGAATTTCACGCAAGACTGTGACTTCCCCTGCAATTAAAGTGTTCAGAAAGGCTGCCAGCCATGAGGCAGCCTGCTCAACCCTAATCCATGCACTGGGTACCACGTTTTAACACAGACCTAAACTGAACACTCACACTGGCTTTCTCTTAACATTTTTCTCTGCACACGGGGAAGGCAGAAGCCTATGAAAGCAGAGGTAAGGCTGCATAGTCAAACACATTCTCCACACTGTCTTTCAAGTTCTTGATTTTATAGCAAAATGTCTGTATGCAGTAAAAAAACTAAACCAAAACTTGAGCCCTGCCAAGAATATTGTTTACCACATCAGGTTCTCTAAAGCCTCTCTTGTGTAAGGGAATCCAGCTTTTCATACTGTAAAACCTCAGCGTAAACAGGGCTGGATTTACAGTCTCTTCTAAGCTGCTTTGCTGTCCACTTCAAGCACAACAAGCAGTTCTACTTCTCCATAGGCAGAGTATTTTATTCAGAGTCAGCAAAGTCCACTTTGTCATGTCACCACAAGCCTGTTCACAGATTCACTCTCCTTGAGTTGAAACCCCATCTGCCTGTTACTCTGCAGCATCACCAGAAGCAATTAACAGTTTGGGGTTTGGGGGTGTTGGTGGTTTTTCACTTTTTTTTTTTGCATCTGTGCTCGCACTTTTTAATTAAATTTCTGCATGAGTAAGGTCAAGTACTAGTGCAGTGAGACAGAATAATACCTAATCAAGCTAAGAGGGTGTTTTTATCTCAAAGTAACATATAATGTGTAAAGGACTGCTGTCCTCCCAGAAAGGGGGTGAAGGGGGAAAAGCAGCCAGAAGTAATTTAAAAATAATAATAAAAATCTCCTCCCTTAGGCATGATAAAATATTTCATCCACCCACCTCCCTCTTTAAGGGTTGCCTCAGGTACTGTGGCACCAGATCAAGGAAGGTAGGCCAGTGTTAAGGAGCAAGAGAGCCTAGGTCCGGTTTTCCAGGTTCTCCTGCAGGCTGCCATCCCTCCAACAGCACAGTCCATGGAAGGAAGGTGAGGCATAGTGCTCTCCTGGCAGCAGCTCCTCAATCACATCAATATATGAAATGCCAGTGATCTGCATAAGACAACTAATACACAAGAAAGGTGCTTAAACAAAATTGTTGGCTACAGCACCAGCATCCTGGGGACTGCAATAAAGGCTCAGCTACCTGATGTGGACCTTCACGAACAATCCTTACTACTCCTTTTAAAAAGGAAATATGAGAAGAAAAAAAATAAAAATAAAGGAGACAAAAAAAAAAAAAAAAAAAAAAAAAAAAAAAAAATAACCACCGCCCCCCAAAAAACCAAACCAAAACAACCAAACAAAATCAAAAAAACCCC
This sequence comes from Monarcha castaneiventris obscurior, assembly GCA_026261815.1. Lineage (NCBI taxonomy): Eukaryota > Metazoa > Chordata > Aves > Passeriformes > Monarchidae > Monarcha > Monarcha castaneiventris. The sequence goes on from JAMPIT010000575.1 coordinate 15,445,578, forward strand.
AAAAACAAAAAACCCCACAAGACAACAAGCCCCCAAAGAGCCAAACAACAAAGTCTGACCTTTCTTTTTGTGGTATTACCATAATGAAGATGAAATGCTGCATTTCACCTCAAGCACGATATGTTTCAAAAAGGGCTGGCAGGGAAAGAAGCAGATCTTATGCCAACAGTTTCTGCCCAAGGATGGGGCACGATTCTGAAGGCACGAAATAAATAATGTGACTGCTTTGTGAAAATCACTACACACCCAAAGTTACTATTTCCTTCTCCCCATATTTTCAAAGAAATCATTAATAAAAGTGGGCTATAATATGCATATTTTAAATCATCAAATTACCTACTTGAATTACTTTCACAAGCCTTACCTAAAGAAATCTCCTACCTTTCTGTAAAATGGGAACATATGTGGCTGAGTTGTTGGTTATGTTTGTTGAGGAAATCACAGTACAAAATATATCTAAGCTGTAGCAGAAAATCTGTGAAAACATACTTGGAAAAACCTAACTGTTCTCTGTTGAAGTATTTCCAAGTTCCACTGCTTACAAAATGACCTACTTTACATCAAAGTTGTCTTTGAGGCCATGCAAAATCTGTCACAAAGTAATGGGCCCAGGAACTCATTTTTCATAATCTAATTAATTTATGCATTCTTGAGTTTACTGCAGATACAGCCAAAGGGTAATTTATTATTCTAAGAGCCTAGATTCACTTGTATGATGCCCCAAGAGACAAACACAGCTGTGATTTCCTTTTTCATGAAACCAACTTCAGGCTCTAGTACCAAGAATGTGAAGTGGTAACACAATATTCTGAAACCGTGGTTGTACTCCATCATCCAGGACACAAGAAAATGATGCATGGTTTAGTCCAGAAGTAAAAGCTATACAAAAAAAGTCAGGGAAGTCTGCAAGTTAAAATGGACTACCTGGCATTCAAAAATAAAAGCTGACCTCAAAAAGAAAAAAAAAAAGAAAATAAATTAGAAATTGAACAAAAGAATGAGGAACGAATCTATATGGAGGGCACCTGCAGAAAACATTCAGATCAGTAATGTTATAAATAAAATGGGTAATTCGTGCTCAAATATACAATATCAAAATATGTACCAAAGTTAAGATGTAACCAATATTAAAAGTGAACAGAACTAGCCTTGGGAGAATTGTAACCTTTACAGGAAAACTCATTTGCATCCCAAAAACTGAGCTATGAGAATAAAGACTCATCAGGAAAGGAGTTAAGTTGGCTCCTGATATTTACATTTTCAAGGAGGACTTCTCGGAAGAACTGATTAAAAAATCTATGAAAAATCCCCTCCCAAGCTCAACTGATTAAGGATCTGGGAAAAGTCCCCTCCCAAGTACAAGGTGCTAATGACTGGATCTGGAACCAAGATATGGAACATCATGAACCATCAGATAACATCCTCTGGTGATGGGGCATTCATCAAAGACAGGATATGTTTTGTCCACCCCAGTTTCATGAATAGTATACTTCATGCATATGCTGATTGACAGAAATAACACCCAAGATCCGGACTCTATGGGAAAAACTATAAAAATAAGCCGCTGGAAGCAGTGGTTGTGAACAGAGGGAGGTCTGATGCGATAGAGGTCAGACCTGTGTTCACCCAGTTCCAATCCCAGGCTTGGAACTGTCTCCTTTTTCGATCGTGGCTTTGCGTGTTTGAACTCTCGGACACAAAATAAATTTTATATTTGTTTTATATTAATTGGGCGTACTTTATTTATATCATAACATTTCTTGTTTTTGAACAACATGCATTCAGTGTCTTATATTTCCATGTCTTGGCCCTTTAAACAAGATACCTACAGTAACTACCTGAGCAGCCCTAAGATTACACTGCACTTTTCTTTCTTTATAAATCAAATAGCAATATTTTTAAATCATTATTGTTCTTGTGAATGACATCTGCAATATACAGTCTATAGTTTTTAAATACATACAGAGACTATATAGTGTCAGGAAAAACATAGGATAAAAATTTCCTTTCTAAATAAATAAAATCAGTCCTTCCTTGACAAATATTTATAAACATGTTTTTGTCCATTTCTTTCTCGTAACTATTTTTCTGTCCAGAATAATCAGAATTGCTTCACCATTGCCTTGCACAGATATAACTATTCAGCCTGAAAAGTGCTCTCTTAGGAGAGCAACCTACAGAACATATGACTGAAGATAAATCAAGCACTTCTTATGTCCATTACCAATATTAACAATATCTCAGATTAAATTAAGCCCACCATGAAACCTTATCAATAAAAACTGTCACTAAGCATTTTCTGAAGCCCTGTCTACTTAAGTGAACTGCAATTTGGAGCCACTTCCAAGACAGAAGTTCATTAATCTTTCATGTTTCATATTGTGTCAGTGTTTCAAACTGGAGAGTCTACAAAATAACAATGCTCCAAAACAAAGGCAATAAATTCCAGTCCAAAAGCTGAATAAGCTTTAAAAATGTACTTCTTTCTGATCAGACCCACATGAACTTACTCAGGATTTCATTTTAAACTTGCAAATCTGAAGTAACTTTAAAATGCAGAAAAGCCCTTATGATACAAATGTGTTTGAAGACATGCCCCCTCCCACCCTTAATTCCCTGAAAAAAATATTGGAAACATTTCAGAAATCTGGATACTACACTTCAGGAGACAAAAAAACTTCTATAATTTGCTTCATGTATTCAGCTTCAAAGTAGGAATATTTTCAAAGAACGATTATTTTTCAGGTTTAGTTTTTGGGGGTTTTTTGCCTTTGAATGAGTTTTCACAACTTTTTTCCAAAGAAACAGAGAACTTTGATGATGAGTCATAAACACTGCTGAGACTTTGTTGGGAGTTAAGTCTTCTCTTTCTCTTTAAGGAATTTTCCTCCCACTTGTTGTCATAGAGATGGTGAATAGAAGTCTATTTAAAAGACAAAAGATGTAGCCAGGGCCTTGGCAAATCATTGGAATGACTTTGGGGGAGAGGGAGAAACAGTGTGATGGTTGGCAGTTTCTTAGCTGGGGGTGGGTCAGTCTTTGCCTGGCTTGAAGGGTGGACGGTTGAGGGTTTTGGTGCTGGACTTCTCCTGACCAGGGAGACTTCCTGCTACAGCTGAGCCTTCCTTGCCATTTCTCCTTGCCGTTGGAGTCCACTGCTCGCAGAAGCAGCTTTGGACTGGGACTTTTCAGCACCCACCGTTCCTGGAAGAAAGACCCTCACCATCTGCCTGAGCACCTCAGGGGAAAACCAGGCCCCCACCTCCTCCCCCTCTCCAGAGGCAGCACCTCGCGGCTGCTTACTGGAGCCTCGGCTGCTGCTGCCATTGCCAGGACACCAAAGGGACATGTGAGAGCCAGGGGAAAACAGGACACCCCCTACCCTCTACCCTCTCTCTCCTCCCTGGGCCACCATTACCCCCTGGGGAGGCTCCCAGCTTGCTTTGGCAGCCCTCGGCCTCACCAGGAGACATCAGCGCCCCCTGCTGGTTGTGATCGTAGCTACACCAAAGGGGAAAGCCGACGGGCCGAAAAATGGGTACTGATGAAAGGTTTTTCCTTTTTGTTTGTGTTGTTGCTGTTGTTGTTCTTTGCTTGTCTTCCTTTATATATATATTCTAGTAAAGAGCTGTTACTCATTTTCCCATATTTTTGCCTGAAAGCTCCATAATTTCAAAGTTACAATAATTTGGAGGGAGGGGTGTCATCTTTTCCACTCCAGGAAGGTTCCTGCCTTCCTTGGCAGACACCTGTCTTTTAACCAGGACAGACTTCCGCAGCAATTTGTTTCATATTTCCACATTGCAGGAAAAAAAAGGGGAGAACTCAGCATCAGGCAATGGAGGCCTCAGCAAGTCACACAAAAAAGAAAATCTGCCAAGGAGCAGTTTGTACATACATAGTGCAAATTCTGCTTTACAGGGAGCAGCATCTACTTTGCCTTTGGTATACTCGCAAGCATTACTGAAAGCTAATGTTCCAACAGGATATTAAGAAATCTGCATTAACCATTAAAAGCATCAAAGCTCTGCAAATTACTTACCATTCATTTTTACTCATAAATCGCACTTACTGTTTCTCCAATTTTGCTTCATGGTGGAAGAAGATGTTATAAATAAAAATGGGAAATTTGTGCTCAAATTTGTAATATCAAAATATGTACCAAAGTTAAGATGTAACCAATATTAAAAACGAACAGAACTTGCCCCGGGAGAATTGTAATCCCCTCCCAGCTCAGGTGCTAACGACCGGATCGGGAACCAAGATATGGAACATCATGAGCCATCAGATAACATCCCCTGGTGATGGGACATTACTCAAGGACAGGATATGTTTTGTCCACCCCAGTTTCATGAATGGCGTACTTCATGCATATGCTGGTTGGCAAAAATAATACCCAAGATCCAGACTTTATGGGAAAAACTGTATAAAAGTAAGCCGTTGGAAGTAGTGGGTGTGAACAGAGGGAGGTCTGATGCGATAGAGGTCAGACCTGTGTTCACCCAGTTCCAGTCCCGGGCTTGGCACTGTCTCCTTTTCGATCGTGGCATTGCGTGCTCGAACTCTCGGACACGAAATAAATTTTATACTTCTTTTATTTTAATTGGGCGTAGTTATTTATATCAAAGAGAAGGAAGATATGGAGAGATCATCAAGACTGACACCTGCGAAGATCTTTGCAACAAAGTTTGGAAATTTGTCCAAGAAAGATGTAAAACTGCTGTTTTATTTTAGTTAACTGATTGATGTCTTAGTTTCCAGTTACTAAAGTGGACTGAAAACTCAACTAATCCAAATTTTCTGCTAAACACTGTGACTGCTAAAGAAGTAGGCCATCATTCTGAGTCCCTGAATTAGTCCATGTGGGTATTTATCAGGAGGACCTCCTAGTCATTCCTCACTTTGGAAAACAAGGGCTTCTGGCTATGATCCTGCCAGTGAAGCTGTACCCTGGAGTCCACCAGCAAATGCCAGTTTGAAAGCAAGGCAAGGAATGAAGTAGACATCATCAAATGCTGCATTATGCAGTGAAGTCCCACCATCCTTTTCCTACACCAGACTTCCACAACTGACGGACTGCACACACCCACACAAGCACAAGGTCTGTAACGGCAGACTGAGTCAGCCCTAGGGCTGAAACAGAAGTACACACGAAGCACCTCCCAGGGCAATTCAGCTGCTTAACACTCGCTATGCACTCTTTTTTGTAAAATCATGTGATTTTTTCAGAATGAAAAACATGCCACAAAAAGTCCCTCTCTGTTGCTGCACTACCACATCAGACCAACACACCTTGGTTTATTTTCCAGCAGTGAAAACATGAGGTGTCTTCTCTCACACCCACAGTTCACTTTTGCACTTGTCAGAGACTGAAATATTATAGTTTATGACTTAAGCATTTTCATGAAGGACTTTCAAAACTGTATTACAAAAGCTTCTCTACGAAGACTATCACACCCTGAACGGGGCTCTGAGAGGCCCTACACTGCTTGCTGATGAGGATAAAATAACAATTTGGGGTTGGGGACATTCACAGAGCACAAGCTTAACACCTTCAGGATGGAGACCACAGCCCCAGGGCTATCAGCTGCCAGGCTTCAAGCAGACCCTCACACCACAGGGTGGGGGGGAAAAAAGGCTTTGGGTGTAACGCCCATCCTCCACTGTGCAGAAGAGCCCAGCTGAGGGGCCCTTCACCCTGGGAGAAGCTTCATCCACATGAAGGACAGAGGGGGTGTCATGGCCCATCAAAGGCTCTCCCCAAAGGGGTCCCCAGACCCTACACCACAGATGATGCAACAGACCCTCAGTGTTGCAAGGGACAGTGTCAAACTGGGCCCCTGCAGGGGAGACACATGGACATTCCCACCTGCCCAAACCACATATCAATCCACTGCATTCTATACTTTTTGGCGTGGCACGGCATAGCATGGCAGCGGCGACAGGGGACCCTCACCACCAGAAGACCAGATGGAGGGGAGCAACAAGATGCCATTGGGACTCTTGGAGGGTTGACTCTTGGAGGCTTTCCACCTAACCCCTGTCACTCCCTGTCCCCCCATCCCCCCCCTAGCACACTTCTCTCTCTCTTTCTTTCCTTTTTCTTTCTCTCTGCCTCTTTTACCATTAAATAAAACATCAATTTTTTTGGCACCAACATCTAACCTTGTTTGGTTTTAATATCATTTTTGGGTATATTTTGAACCTTCAAAGCTCTTTCCAGTTTATACACAGAGACTTAATTTTCTTTGCTCTTCTGAGTTTAAACTGGATTATAACAGCATTGCCTCAGCAAGCCCCACTACTCACAGGCTCCAAGCTGTGCACACAGCACAGGAGAGGTTAAGGGCCAAAGTTTTTGGGTCATTTTTTCCCACTTACAGGTGAGAAACACTGCTGTAGAGCTGGCTACTGAACCTTTTACACATAAAGGAGGAGAAAGACAGAAGCTCTTAACAACAAACTCACAGAAGCACCATGTCTCCATGTGCATGAAGTTGCCAGTCAGCGGGCTGCCTATAGGCATCTTTACATTTACCAGAAGCAGCTTAGAAGCCTGCAAACCAAAGAACATTCTGTCTTTCCGCACTAAAAAAGAAGCTGAACATTTTCTTGCCAGCTTTTTTCCTCCTGCAGTATGTTCCCACACAGATGGTAAAACATTTTTTGAAGCTTGGTACTGCATCCTCCACTGAAGTCAATGGGAACCCAACTTCTCTAACAGAAAGATTCAATCGAACTCCAAGAAAACCTGAAAAATGAAAAGCTTTATTTTTTTTTCTCCTACAAAAGAACAGACCCAAAAGGATTAGAATGGCTGCCAAATGGAGAAACTACTTCCAATTGCTCCCAATGACTCAACTGACCACAGTGATGTCAATCCCTAGAGAGCGACACTGTTGTCATGCAACAAAGCCCAATCATATCCCACAAAATTTCAACACCAGTATATTTAAGATCTTATTCTCAGAAATTTCCAACTGCTCAAAGGCACACTGAGCAAAGGGAACATCAGAATAAACTGAAGTCCAAGTCAATTATGAATCTTCTGAGATGTGTTGATCTTGAATTCCAAAGGACAGAGTAAGGACTGTAACCCTGCATCTGCTTTCCAATATAAACCACTGCAAAGCTGGAACATGCCCATATACATGCCCCTCTGCACCACGCATCTTGCCAGCAGATATCCCAGACTACTTACAGAATCACAGAATCCTCAAGGTTGCCAGGTCCTCAAAATCCAGCGAAAACTTTAATATTAAAAGCAATTATGATAATTTATTGGATGTGTCTTCTTTTACTTTTGTTTCATGGTAAGGCTGGCAAACAATACATTTAAATTAAAATTATCTTTGGCACCCTTTCTCCAACAAGAATTAAGTTCACTGAATTGGACTGAAGCAAACATAAATAAATCAAATATGACCATTCCAGTCAAGGACTTCTGGACTGAAAGGATTTTTAAATTGCTGAAAAACAAACAAGAAATCCTTAACATTCCATACTGCCTTTGCTCATCCTGGGAGAGAAATTGCTTCTTCCCTCTCAGAACTATACCTACACTCCTCTTGAAACTTTCAGAAACAAACAAACAAACAAAAAAACAACAACAAGCAGATCAAAGCTTTAAATGGTCTTATCTTCAGGATTATGTTATGATGTAATCTATTACTGTGCTCTGTGGATTAGCAGTTTCTGTTGTTTAGTGGGGTAACTGAGATAAGCTTTACTTCAGCACTCATGAAAGTTAAACATTAAACTAGAATGAAGTTCCTTCTCCAAAGACTAATCTAAGCAGCAAAGTCAATGTAAGGATTTGCACAGATTTCTGTATTTAATTTCCAGCACAGCGCAAGCACTTTGACACTGCTCTGTTGCTGAAACCCAGTGAAAATCACCAGGCTGACCCTCTGACACCCCATAAACCAGAAATTCTATGACACAGCTACACAGTGTGATAAATTAATCTGCAAATATCAAATCCACTTGTGTGTTACAAAAAACACAGTATTTTAGTTTGCTAAACAACAGCTACAAAGAATCCTTATCTTAGAAACCAGCATGCAATACTGATACTCCTTTTGTACCTCCAGCTGTAAAACCCTGGCAAAAACCAAAGTTACAGCAAAACAGCAACAATTGGGATTCTACATTTGAGATGAAAGGTACATATGTGTCGTGGTTTAGAGTAGCCGGGAATTGTAGTTGAAGAAGGCTGCACCGGCCAGGAAGTGATTCCTTGCAAAGAGGTGCTTTCAGCTCCCTCTAGACCCAATCAACTGGCCAGGTTAAATATTGACAACTTTCTAAACCACTTAGAGAGCTTGACACGCCTCTGTGAAATCACATTTTTAAGAAACAGAAAGCCCGGGAAGGCTCTCTCTTGCTTCCGGTGGCCGAACAGGTAACTGGTGGGGGGTGGCCGGGCCAGGCCGGGCTCTGCCGGCCGGGCCTGGCCCGGGTCGGCCGGGGGGTGGCTTGGCTGAGATTGCAGCCGCTCCTGCTCGCCGGACACCCCCAGAGGCCAGGATGGCCCTCACCTCAGCCCCAAAACAGCTGAAATCCCCTGAGACGGCCGTCGGCAGGATCACGTGGCCAAGAGATAAGTGAGTTCCACACTCCAGCTGCAAGACCCAGGGGAGATTAACTCTTTTAGTGCTGTTAAGACTTTTTTTCCAGACCAGATGAAGCCTGCAGAGACTAATCATCTCCCCGATCAGATGGAGAGAGGAAAGTGAAAGCTTGTGAAAGAAACACTATAAAGATGCCCAAGTCAGTGAGGAGGAAAAACTTGAGACCTTGAAAGAGAGGATTTGAGGAGATGCTTTAATCCTAGAAGCTGAAATTCTGTTGGAAAAAACCATGGTGATAGACTGTGATATATTAGACTACCCATTGTAATTTCTTGAAAGCATAAAGGGGGGGGAGCGTTCAAACTGTAACTGTGAGCAAAGGTGCTTATACTAAAACAAGCAAACGCTGAAGTAGCTGTAACTTGCTGTTAGCAACTGTACTGGTGCTGCAATGCTGAAGTAGCTGTGATTTGATGAGGACCTTGAGCAGAGATCGCACAAGAGAGAAGGATCTCTGTTCCCAGACCATGAGGCTGCTCCCAGAGAGGGTCCTTACACCTTTCAGGCACTCCGATAAGTGAAGAAAGCTCCTGTTTCTGAACTGCTCATCCTTAAAAATAGTACCCCCTTAGCTAAAGAAACCCTCGAAGCAGCTGTGGGGAAAGCTGTAATCGGGGGATGGGACTTTCACATACAAGCAGAAAAGCATTCTGGGCGGCTGCTTTTTGCTGTGATACTGAAGTTGCACGAGATTGTTTTGTGTAAAGATGCTCCATGGTTTGACCAAGAGAGACTCCTCTCTCTAAGTAAACTGAAAAACCAAAAATTATTATATAAGTGGCGAACTGACTAGAATTCTCAAGGGTTGTGTTTCCTTTTACATTGGTGGTAGAAGGGAGCAGAGGTGGGGGGAGAAAGGTGTTCTGGAGGTTTAGTCTGACTTTCTGTCTCCTTCTTTTAACTCTGTTAATAAACTTGTTTATATTCTTTAAGTTTTTTGTGCCTGCTTTGTTTTCCTCCTAATGCTTATCTCACAAAAAAGACATCAGGGGGCTACTGCCCGAGTTAACCCTTAAACCACTACAATATGCTTTTTCTCAAAATCTTTATGGCAGGTCTGTGGAGTCTGTGGAACTGTTCAGCAACTGACACAAAAAAACTAAATTTCAGATCAGATAACCACTACAAGGATACTGCATTACATCAAATTTCTCAGTCTTTCATTTCTCAGAACCTGTCAATTCTCCTCTGTCCTTCCTACTGTCATCACTCTGCCTAAAACTATCAACCTTTTCCACATTTCTTTTTTTTCACCTGCCTTTTCTCTCACTTTCTGCAGATTCTGGTATTTTAAATATATTTGCTCTCCACTTATGTTTCTACTGCTGCCTAAAATGAAATTATGGATCCACATTTGCATCTCTGATTAACATGTGGCCTACTCTTCATTATAGACTTGATTTGACATCTGTCTTCTTGACCTAATAATACTGGGAGTTTTTCCCCTTTCACATTGCTCATGTTGCCTTTTTCTATTGCCAGAGAAAGCTTGCTGGGGAAATTCAGGGATTAATAGCATGTGTTCTTCTAAAAATACATAGGACCAAATGGCAGAAAGGTGTAGTGCCTTCAGAAATATCTAGAAAGCTTCTCTTCAGAGGCTGTTCAAAGACCATACCAAAGCCATCCTCTGGTCAGCTGTCATGAAAATTAGTCCTGCTCTCACACCTACTCCAACATTACCAAACCAGCTCATCTGAAGAGAGGGTCAAAGAGGAAAACTCACCCTTTTTCTGTTTGTTGGGGTTTGCTTTGGGCCATTTCAGTTCCCTAAACTTCCTCGTTGCAAGATCAGACATATGCTAAAATTTAGCAGAGAAGAAATGAGGAGGAAGGAGACAAGAAAACTGACTGTTTCTGCAAGAGCATGCACTGCTTAAGTTCAATACTTGTGCTAAACCACTCCGTAGCAGCTCTCCTGGCGAGAAACTCTAGAATCAGCTTGCAAAATGTGACCATCTCAGATCTGGCTACAGATCCTAGGCTACAACAGCTCGAAATGTCTAAGCTGAAAGTCTGCAAAAGCAGATACATTCAGGAACTTCAAGCCTGGCTGAATATGTGAGACTCCTCAGTCCTCTATGTTGCTCCAAACTCCAAACCAGAGTAATGTCTGAGTTAAAAGAATCAAATTGATAGGAACACATCATACCACTACTCAAGAGTGGCTCTGACTCACCCTGGCTTCAAAATATTAGAAGTCATCTTCCAGACTTAAGCAAGTTATTGTCCGTTAGCATATCCACAGATGTGCTCTCAGCAACAGCTTTAAGTAAGTTTCTATGACAATCTCCTCTAAAATACTAAAAAATATAAACATATTTTTAATAAGACATTAACTTACATGGTATTACGAGTTTAGCTTCAATAAGACTAGTCTAATCAAATCCTCTTAGACTCCTTATTTAGAATCATAAATCATGCTTCTCAGACGAATCCTTTTCATTTCCTTCTTTTTGCTGTCAGATGGCATGTACAGACTGGCCAAACTCAGAAAAGCAACGTTACCTGCAAAACTTCACAGATATTTGAGGAAACACTCATCAAAATAATTTTTTTTTAAGTCTGTAACTGGCTCAAACAAGGAAAGCAAAAAAATACTAAAGGATCTTCATAGTGCCTTAAAAAGTGAAAGTTCCTCAGAACCTGAATTTAAAAGGAAGCCATTTATTGACCAGAACTCTGGCAGAGATGTCTTCCCAGGCCAAGTGGAAGTGAGTAATGAATGGACAAATCAGATGTTTTATAATTGCCTAATTATCACTGTTCTTCAAGAAAACCTGTGACTCAGGATAACAATAAAAAAAAAAAATTGCATTGGCTTGGAAACATTGTGTGGTTTCTTCACACAGCTGGAATGGGACATCTTGAATATCATTACATTCCCATGGGATCAGTGCTTTTCTAACCTACGGTGATACTTATAGAAAGAAACTGTGTCGGTAAAATATATTGAATAATATTTCCTCATATCCAGATGAACAGCATTCATGTTTCGATATTCATATCTGGGCATAAGAAAAAAAATTAAACATGGTATTGTCATTACTGTACAAATATGTATTCTTTTTGTTCAGTTAATATATGCAACAGCTATTGGCACTCACAAAATACAAAGCTGATGTTTAAGAGATACTGTGATGCATCTTCTAAACGCTACACAGTGTCTTTCTAGTAGAAGCTCCTGTCTCAGCACATGAGAAAGAACAGTTCCCCTTTCCATATAAAGATCCATAACAATTTGGAACAGTATTAGGTGCTGGGGTCTCTGGGCCAGCTGGTGAGCCAAGGAGCCCTAAAGTGGCTGAGGCCGGCTGGTAGAAAACTCAGGCATTTGAAAAATACCTTCATTCCTCTGGAGGAAAAGCCTCTCCCACAAGTCCTTATGGATGGAATGTAACCTTACCGTCCAGACCCTGTTGAATGGAAAACTACCTCTCCCAGCAGCCTGTGTGCCTGCTTCCGGCCCTGGTCCCCTGCCCCGCCCCTTCCCTCTGTTCATTGGCTCCCTTCCCTGGTCCCACCTTTGTACCGCCCCTGTGCCCTCAGATCACTCTGTAAAGGCCGCGCGGGCTTGTGCTAGCCCTCTCTTCGCTTGCTCATCTCTGAGGATGAAATAAACCTGCACCGTGGAACTCAGGTAGCACGGGTGGGGCCCTCCTTGACTCCTTGTCTCTGGTAATATTGAACTATCCGGCTTAGGTGTGGGGGTGCGTGCCACCAGCGCCTTCCAGCTGCACAGGGCAGAAAGAGGGGTGTGCTAGCAATTATTCTGCACCTGGATTGTTTCCCTCAAGAGACAGTTTGGGGTACACAGCAGCTACCTCCGACCACCCTATATACCCCACAACCTTTAATATTTATACTTAGGGACTTAAATCCAGTGTTGGTTTTGGTCTCAACACTAAGCCAGATGTCTGTCATGGGTCGACGCTGGCCAGATGACAGGCACCCATGAAAGCTGCTCACTCACTCCCCTCTGCAGCTGGACAGAGGGGAGAAAATTTAACAAAGGGTTCATGGGTTGAGATAAGGACCGGGAGAGAGATCACTCATTAAATATCATCACGGACAAAACAGGTTCAGTTTCGAGATACAAGGTGAATTTATTACTAATGAAATCAAGAGTAGGATAATGAGAAGTAAAGTAAGCCCTTAAAAACACCTTCCCTCCCCACCCCTCCCTCCTTCCACAAGAAAGGCAGGGAATGGGGGCTACGGTCAGTTAGTCATCCATGGCTTCCCCTGCTGCTCTGGGAGGGGAGTCGTTCCCACGCTGCACCATGGGGTCCTCCCAGGGGAGACAGTTCTCCGCTAACTTCTCCAATGTGAGTCCATCTCGCAAACAACAGCTCTTTGCAAACTGCTGCAATGTGAGTACATCCCACAGGCAACTGTCCACCCAAAATTGCTGTGGCGTGGGTCACTCTTCTAGAGGGTGCAGTCCTTCAAGGACAGGTTGCTCCAGCCTGGGAGCAGGGCCCCACTCTCCATGGGTCTCCCATGGGTTCACAGCCTCCTCCCAGGCATCCACCCACTCCAGTGGGGGCTTCTCCACAGGCTGCATCAGATCTCTACATTCCCATGGATCTCCATGGGGAGACAGCTGCTTCATCATAGTCCTCACCACAGCCTGCATAGGAATCTCAGCTCCAGCACCTGGAGCACTTCCTCCCCCTCCTTCTCCACTGACCTTGGTGTCTGCAGAGTTGTTTCTCTCACATATTCTTACTCTGCTCTTCTCTGACTGGAATTAAAACTGTGCCACAACCTTTGTTTTTCCTTCTTAAATAAGTTGTCGCAGAGGCATTATCACCATTTCTAATTGGCCTAGTCCTGGCCAGTGGCACATCCATCTTTGGATCCGTCAGGGATTGGCTCTGCCAGACATGGTGGAAGCTTCCAGCAGCTTCTCATGGAAGCCACCTTTGTGCCCCCCCTCCCCCCACCAGAAACCAGGCCATGAAAAACCAATACAATGCCTCAAGAACTCTGAAAAAAAAAAAATCTAAAAATCAAAAATCCTCACCCTTCAAACTTTTTTGTTAGTAATTTGATGTAACACCCCTCCAGTGAAAATCTTGTCCCACTCAAATTAAAAAAAAAAAAAAAAGAAAGAAAAAAAAAAAGAAAATTAACAGCTAAAATTCTCCTTAAATCATTAAAAACATGCTATATACTTATAAGGGGAAAAGGTGGATAAAACCATTAATAATTGGACAGATATTATGAAACCTTTCCACAATTACAATTAATCCACAACCGTCTAGAACAATTTTCTGCAAGGAACACACATCTATAAAAAAAGATTATCAGTGGGATTTTTTTATTAGCCAGAGGCATAGAATATTTGGAAGATTAAAGCAGGCACTCAATACAGTGCTACAGAATCATTTTAATTGGATAAAGGCTAACTGAATGATAATGCTGCCATATAAATTAGAAACTAGAAAGTGGCGGTAAGTAAACAGCTTGGGAAAAAAGGAATGTCCCAGAAATCAAGAAATACTTCCCCCATCCAACCTTGGGCCATTGCCCAATGATGAATTCAAGCAAACGTACTTCCTGACAGCTTCAAAGCCATGGAAGGAGAGAAATTGTCTTTCCCCTTTTTATGTTTGCCTGCAGAACCAGCAGCTGAAACTGCGAGTAATAACCTTTTCCTTGCCAAGAGACCTCTGAACCCATTTCATGATACCAACCACTGCTCCTACTACAAGCTTCATACACTGCTGTAGGGAAACAATCACTGCTGTAGCCAGTATTTTTGATTTCTGTATCTTCCAAAGTAGATGGACAATGGTGAAATGAGAATGGAAAAAAAAAAAGAAAAAACAAACTTGCCTCCACAAAAAACCCCCAAAACCAAATCACAGAAGACAGTAACACTACCACCACAAGAGAAAGCAAGAAGATAATAACAAGGTAAGATTAAGACAATTAACAAGCTATAGCACAGGAGAACTATAAAGCCATTCATAAGGGATGGGGACAATCAAAAAAATATGGAACACAACCCAAAGTATACTACCTATTTACACACATACAATCATGCACAGAGAGTTGAGGAAGACCGGAAGGAGATGAAGCCCCTAAACACTCAAAACCACTCAACCACCCAAACCCTGCAGCCTTCCAGGTCTCAGGAGCACCATTCCCATGAAGCAACACTCATCCATCTGCAAAGGTACACTTGCAGAGGCTGAGGCTGTGGTTTCAGTGAATTGGACACAGGTCTAACATTGCTAAGGCAGATTCCGGTATTATTCCATCTCTTGTCCATTTACTGCTGAAATCTCGCCAAGAGCCACTGTTAGCACAGAAGCTGGATCAAGGAACTGACCTATCTCTGAAAACATTCCCCTAAGAATAAAAACTGCATCGGAGTGGAAAGTGCCAGGAGTTCAAGAGGACCCAGACTGATCTTCAACAAAAGTGGGATAGATCTGTGCCAGACTGAAGTGTCCATGCAACCATGGTCTCAAAAGGTGGATGAAAAAAATAATAGAATTGCCTGGGTTGCAAGGGACCTTAAAGATCACCTTGTTCCAACCTCCCCCTGGCCTTGGACACATCCAGGGATGGGACAGCCACAGCTTCTCTGGGCAACCTGTGCCACCACCTCACCACCCTCAAAGGGAAGAATTTCTTCCTAATGTCTAATCTAAACCTACTGGAGCCACTCCCTCTTATCCTGTTACTACATGCTCTTGCAAATAGTTTCTCTATCCTCCTCAAAATGGCTGGAACATAACAGCTGTATATTTAATAACAGATTTGTCTTTACTTAAGGTAACCATCACACTTTATGCCTGTTATGTCTTAGACTTATTATTTATTAAAGGAACAGCTGCTACCAGTCCATCTCAGAGTTTCACAGTGAAAGACTGGGAGATGTGCCTGTAAAGAAAATTGCAGACCACATATGATGAGAACTCCGTATGTAAGACAAAAAAGAGAATGTGAAATGCAGCAGTAAATGTCAGCTGTGTTTTCCCCACCATGATACCAGATATGTGGGAAAGGCAGTGTCTCTGCAGACCACATCAAACACTACACAACCTTCTCAGAAGTATCCTGGGCCAAGAGCTGTGTCAGCTGAGCTTCGCTCCCTCAGCTGGGCATACTGAGCATCTAGTGCAAGTATGGCTAGTGCTTTTGTAACCTGAAGGAGCAAACCACAAGCACAGAAAACAGATTGCTGACAATAATGAAGAACTTTTTCTCAGTCATGTGCTAAACGGTCATCTGCTAGCTCAGCTATAAACCAAACAAGGCAAGAGGGCTGCCGTGCATACAGCCATTGCATTTGTGTCTTTTAGAAGACAGAATAAACTATTGTATTCCTGGCACAAACATTATGCTGATGGAACCCATTGATTAATCTTGTCCATCATATCTGTGAAATTCAAAATTAATCTAGAGGAAAATGCAGCACTGCAGTTTCATTAAACACTGCAGTACATGTTTACCTAAAAATTTATTTATGCAGACAATCCTCATTCCTTTTCACCCTTTTTCCTCCCTCGGCCTCAAAGCAGAAGCACTTATTGAAATGTCCTTATTTTTTTCATTTAATTTCTTTTTGAGACATGAAAAAAAAATCACAGTACAGAAAAACAAGAGGGGAGATTTTTATTATCAACAAAAGAAAGACAGGAATCATCTTTCAATATAAGCTCCAAGTTTTATTAGTCAGTTGATTTGAAATATATTTCAATGGTAGCCTACAGTCTGGGCTAAAAAGCCGAGCCTTTTTTCTCAAGAAGGTGAGTATACTAAGGTTCAGCTGCAGGATAAATATACCATCAGTAGTAGTCCCTCTATTTCCAAGCAAATGAAACTTAAGCACTGGCAGAAAGAGTAAACTAGTTCAACCTTTGCTGTGGACCAAAAGCTAAGTAAAACCAAAGACCTCAATAATCAATGCGAAGAGTGCTCAGATACCATTCACTCAAACTTTTAAGCGTGACTGTACACATCTCCAAATACAGCACCATCCATTTCTATTGAAAATGTCCTTTGTTTTTAAGGACATTCTGTGCTGCCAAAAATCTGTATGTTTTCCATGATGTTTCATTAAATGGATCGTTTTCCTCAGAGCAAAATTTATGGCTTTTTAGACTGCTGAATTTTGAGTATTGCAGGTTTAAAATTCATTTTCACCTTCAATACCATGGCTATTTGCTTTGAGAAACTAGAAAGGACATATTATGCAGCCTAGATAAAACCAATGATTTCTATTACAATGAAAATCACAAGGTGGAGAGAAACCATTATCAAAGCAGTAAGACCGATGTCATTGTGTCTCAAATTCTCAGAAAAAACAGGCCAAACAATTTTTCTCTTTTGAAAAACCTTGTCAACCGTGGCAGTTTAACAAACTCTTTAGCAGGAAGACAAAGACTAGAGGGAAGGAACTGCAGCCATCAGGGCTGCCTGGAGTAGGCCCCAGGACAACTTGCACAGTAGGATTATTAGACATGGTAACAAGAGGAAGCCAAGCAAGTAAAGAAAAAAGAGATGGGCCAGTCGTTTGGTGGCCCTTTTGGCCCATGTACAAAACAGGGGACATCTGGGGATTGTGGGGTGAATTAATGTCAAAGCTTTAGTATGGTCATACCCCAGCATGTACTGGGCCTGGCTAAAAGTGGCTTTTGGGTTTCACCAGCAACATACCTAAACACATGGCACAAACCCTGGAGATTTGAGAAAGTAACAAGATAATAATTTCTGGAAGGATTATGGTTAGAGTAGAAATGTCAACAGTTTTCTGTCAACAGCTATAAATTAATTACCTGTTACAAGAATTTACCCTACTATTTTTTGCTCCATGTAACAAAAAGATAACAGTTAAGAATGTAGTAACATGCATTTATAATTTTGTTATTTCTGGAGAGGATTTTTGTAAGAAACACACACTGACCACAAGATGCTCCTGCATCCCAGTGATGTTTAAAAGGAAAGTGGACACATGTCACAACTTTACACAATAAGCCAAGCAGTCATGAGATGCCAAGTGTAACAACTCCCAAAGCCAACACTCACTTTACATCCAAAAGTTACTCTAGGCATCTAGCTAAAGATTGCAAAGTGAGCCAGCTGCTGATTACAAAGTGCACTAGATCTCCAAATTCCCAGGTTTAATTCATCCTCACAATATCCAGACCCAAACTTATAGCTGTGGTTTGGTCTTGGGGGAAAAGAAAAAAACCAACAAACAGTTTTACATGCATACTTAAAATGGAAGTAAGCATCTCCAAACAAAACTAAGTGGGGGGAAAGAACATGCATTAGACAAAAACATTTTTTGCCAGCTGTGACTGCTTTACAATTCATTTTGGACAGTGAGTTCAGCACAGATGGCAAAATAATTTCAATCCTTCAAGGAACTCATATAATGTATCCTAATTACTAGACATAAAATTCTGCACATAGAAGCTGCTCAAAATTGCTAATAAAATACAATGCACACCAATATCTTCCAGCTGAACACTCTTTGCCTTTAAACATGGAATGAAGCACAGCTAAATTAACTTCCTACTCTGCATATTCATGTAACTCTGAAGGCACACTTTATCAAAGGGCAGGCTCCAGATGGGTTTTATGAACACTGTTAGGAAGACAGGAGCTGACCTCCAAAAGCACCTTTCTACAACAATAATATATGTAGGTAGGGGCAACCCAGCTTCTTCTATAGAACAACAAAAGGCAAATCCAGGAGCAGTGGTCCCCACCTGCTTTGGGACATCAGCTAACTACCCATAAGGTGCTGTTAGGAAGAAACTTTCCCCGGGGGTAGTTATTGAGAAATTGTGTAGTATGGCAGGGTTTTCCCAAAATTACTCTGAAACAGCTGGTGCTGCAGTGTCAGCAGCAGGACTCACTGACCAGTGGCTTGATCTGAAGTGTCACCTAGATCACTCAACATCTTAAAGATTCTGGCACGCAGAGCTGTAAACCATCCAAATTTACATCAACGCCCTGTTGTTCTAGCACCTGCAGCACTTGCACTTGGCAGCTGTATGCAGATCAGGCCCATGCAGTTTTACTTCCCAGGAACAGGTACAATCCATACAGCAGCATACTAGCTAGTTTGACATTAAAAGAAACCACTAATAAATTGTACTTCTCTAAACAGCATTTCATTCCACCCAAGAAAGTTTCATTTTGTGATATTAAAAAACCAAAAAAAAAACCTAAACCCAAACCAAACCAACCAATCCCCCCCCCCCCCAAAAAAAAAAAAAAAAAAAAAGAGAAGCCACCAGACCACACTGAACACAAGAAAATGTGCAGATGTGCTTCCAGGACCACTTCCTTTGAGTTCAGTGTCAGAGTTTAACTGAAGTCAAGGAAGCTGGAAGGCAGCATTTAAGTATCTTCCATTTCCTTTCAAAAAAGCAATCTACTGTCTGAGCTTTGCTATATTTAAACTCTGCGATGCGTTGTCCAAATATAAACTCTGATATTTCCTGTGCTGCACTGAGCTCCCACTCAAAAGAAGTAAAGCAAAAACAAGCAACATTAACCTTTAAAACATGTAGGTGATTCTGCTTATTCCCTGTTCCTCCCTTTCCACCCTGCAATGCTCCTCTACTGCTACTTCCTGCATCAAGACTTCAAAATCCACCTAAGCTGGCAGTGGACTTCAAGAGGTAACAATGAGAATCTCAAGGTTCACAGTACATCTCTACAGGAGAAATACAAGTCCTTCTGTACTCTATGCACCTCCTAGCCCTGACCATCACTCAGGCATCTGGCCTTGCATTGTCAAGAGAAGCTGTTTTAAAAGAAAAGCTAACAAGGAGGCAGAGTAACACATCCACTTGTAAGTTCTGGTGAAAGGAGAGACGTTATTTTTTATTTTTTGAAAAATACTTTCAAGGAAGAAATCAAACCCAGAGAATACATGAAGTATCATTTTCTTATTAACAGTGAGTGGAGTTTCCTGATATATTCATTTTGTATTATTTTAGAGACAAGGAGTCACAGAGCAAGATCATCGTGCTTGCACATTGGGTTTCCACCCAAATGGCTCCTTTTGGAATGTCCCTTCTGGTCTTTCCCAAGCTGGAGGAAGAACTGGGTGCATGGGCTACCAGTACAGGATTTACTGCAGGAGTGCATCGCCCCTTGCAATACAGTCATTATCACAATGCCTGGAACAGTGCTCACAAGGAATCTGCAACAAAAACCAGATGGACAGATTTCTCAATAGAAGTACAGGGTGGAAAAGCCAAACCTTCCCTTGCTTGCTGTCACTGGCTTTGTTTGGAGCTGGGTAAAAAAAACCCAATTCCTCAGCAGGTGGTACTAAGAGTTGCTGCTACGGCAAGAGTGAAGAACCAAGAAATCTGCCACAGTGCCAAGGAACATGAAGGCAGATGCAGAAAGAGTACCTGTGCCCTGGGTTAGCAGAGCATTTACACTCAGGGTCTGCCTAGCACAAGAAAAAAAGCACACAGGAAGAAGCAATCCTACTTTTGGGGGAAAAAAGCAGCATTAAAGGAGAGAAAAGAAAGGAAGGAAAAGATCATTATTTGGCAAAAGCAATCAAAATGGGGATTTTTACATGCATACTATTCCAACACAAGAAGTACACATCTCAATCTTGCTTATTGCTTCCTGCTAATGGGAAAATGCAAATTTCTCCCATTTCCTGATAGCAAGTACTGTCTTGCAGCCAAGGTAAACAGCAGAAAGCAAGGGAAATACTAGGCATATTTGGAATACCAACCACAATAACAAGGTGAAAAGCTAAGAAGCCAGTTTGAGTTGCATTTACTAGCTATTCTCTACAAACTAATTTCTTTGGTAGAAGTGGGTACTGTTATCCAATTCCTCCATTTGTTTTGTGGGGTCATGGGCAAGTTTAATCATAGCAAAACATCAGTGCCATTCCCTGGCCAAAGCCAAAGCCCAGCATGCCACAGATCTGGCCAAAGGGGTGTGGGGTAGGAGGGAGGACCATGGGCAAGAGTCATCCAGAACTGGGAGCTTCTTGCCATGCTGCTGAGTTGGATAAACTTCCATGTAGCTTTTTGTTTCAGATTACTGTCAGCAGATCTGAACTTCCTAATACTTGCTATCCATTTCTGAATTTATTACCAGCATTCAGAAACCTGGGGCTTACATGATTCCACCCTGTCTTGGGGTGACTCTATGATGTGTATCCCCCCAATCACGGCTCTATGCCAAAAAATTAATTTTGTGCCTTTCCAAACAAACTTTTCAAAGCAGTTCCCAAGGACACAGAGACACACACTCCTCTCCATTCTCCCCAGCTGCAGGAGCACGGAGGGAGCACCATTGCCTGTTTCTTCAGCCAGCTTTTTGGAGTTTTTTTCCCTTTTCCTCCGGCATGGTTCCCAGGACTTCAGGGTTTTTTTTTTTCCTTTTTTTCTCTTCTGGACTGTTTCAATAACATCAGAACACATCGGGAGAATTTTCCTTCAGGCCCAGGGGCGGGCCTACAGCCTACAGCCTCACTGACCCAGCTCCAAGGAGAGACCACATCTACAGAAGGACTCTGAAATCTTCCCAGGTTTCTCTCCACTGCGAGAGATTTTATAATTTCACATTATTATTCTTCTCCTGTGTGTTTGTTAAATAAATAGTTTTTATCTCTTTCACTTTCCTTCAAGGAAAATTTCTTTTTTCCCGAACCTGGTGGGGGGGAAGGGTGGTTGTAACCTGTTTTTCTCTCGGAGGATATATTGCTAGATTTTGGCCAAACCGGCACACACCCCACCCCAAAACACCTGCTGGCAGAGACCCCATTGCTGCCTCATGCTCTTACGCCCCAGACCACCTTGTCCCTTCTCCATCAGCAGCCTAGAGCAGCTGCACTGTGCATCTCAAGGAGGTGTGTGGGAAGGACACGGCAGGACAGCAGGAGATTGGCAGTTTCCAGCAAACAAACCAAAAGCATACTGGTGAGCACAGCAAGAAAAAATGGGTGGGGGTTTGCCAGATTCCCATGTTTCAACCCGCCACAGCAGAATTGCTCACTTCAAGTTGGTGAAAGCATACTGCTCACATAATTAACAGAGATTAACTAAAATCTATAAAAGCCCACCCCATTTTTATGGAGTAGACCTGCCAGCACTTTGCCCCACAACAGGGCAGAACCCCATATACCGTACTTTTAACTGGAGCTGGAGACACTCCAAAATTATGATGATCATCTAATCATCACTAAGCTACTAAACTGTCAAGCACACAAAATAGGGCTTAACACACTGGAGTTTACGTATTTACCCTTAAAAACCCAAGTAACACAAGGTATCTCTTCTGTTTCAGTTACGAGAAAATTGCAGATTTGCAAAAAAATTCAGGTTAAAAGAGACCTATCATGGTCCTTTAGACCTTCTTCAGCTCCAGCCAGAACTCACATTTATGCCAGACCAAGTTGCTTGCACCCTTGCCCAGTTAAGCTCTCTCGGTCTCCATGCATGGCAAATAATTTTTTACCTTAGGGAGTCAAAAGTTTTCTTATTAGTCTCTTTGTCATTTAATAATCTGTCTACTACCTTCTGACTGCTTTTGCTTACCTCTTCCCTTATTTTGAGAGGGCTTTTTTTTTTAAATGCCACCCCAAATTTCAAAATCACCTGACAGTCAGTTGGTGGTTACAGCTCTGAGACCTTGTTCCACAATCCTTCCCTGCCTGCAGCATTTGTGGTTGAACCCCCAACCTACTGAGATATTCATGCTTAAAAGCCCCCAAACTTTCTAATCTTACTTCCATAATCCACGTATTTATTTCTGTAACTTCTATAGCCTTACTACCTTTAGTCACTGATGCATTTTTAGTTACTGATGCTCTTCTTTTTATTATTCCTTTCCTCACCCTCAATAATTTCATTAAGCATAAGTCACCTTTATTTAGATAAATCAAAGACAACAGAAAACCAGAAGAAATCTTTGAAACTGGAGTAGTAGGATAGGTTAGGTATTTTTGTTAGTGACAAACAAAAATACGAGTTTCACGAAGAAATTTTCTTAGTAAAGAGTCAAAGCTACTGATGAAGAATCAATTTCAATTGCCATTATAATATCATCCTTAAAATGAGTATTTTGCCTAAATGCAACAAAGACTGAACTAAACACTGCAAAAACCAGAAAGAATAATCAATAGGTGAAATGACAGGAATGAAGATGCTAAGAGAGCAAAGATCTGAAAAATACATTTTCTTGCTTTCTAAAGAAATCTTTTCACAGGAACTGGTCTGACATTTAGGACACAAAGCAGCTACTGCTATGGCAATATGCAGTAGCCCTCAAAAAAAAAAAAAAAAGAGATAGCATAGCAAATGTAAGGACTAATGCAACTCAAACCATGCCCTTTTATTTCACTGCATGAAATAACGCATTTTCTTTTCAAATTGTCACACAATGGTACAAGGTTATCATACCATCACATCATGAAGACAAAACAAAATAAGATCCACAATCTGTTCTTAGGATACAAGCAAGTGGGTAAAAAAGTTTCTGCTCTCAAATATGAAATCAATCACTTTGACTTCATCTGTAGGGAAGCTTTTCCATTAACAAACTCTGAATGGTTCTGTGTGCAGCAGAGGCCAATAACTCTGGACTGCACAAGTGCATTTCAGTGTCTTGGTAGAACAAAAAAAGTCATGTTACAGCTTATTTTTCCAAATCAGCGCAAAAAGACCAAGGGCATTTTAAGTAATAAACTGCCACCTCAGCTTTATTCAAAACACTTTATAAGAAAGAAATTCATTGCACACATACTATACAAAAATTATCCCCCAAGGGTAGAAGAGAGACATTTTCCAACAGTCCCAGTGACTCCCTCAGCAACCAATTCCTGAAGCTGTTTTAACAGGAGCTGGAGAGAACCTCTTCAGAAAGGATAAGAAGGCAATGGAGCAGAAGAGGTAAAAAAAAAAAAGGAAGATCACTACAGACTGAGCTCTCCAGCACATGCCTGCACTTAGGCTTTCGAAAGAACAACTACTATAGTTATTCGCGAGACATCACTCACTTCCTGGCAGTACTGAAGAATCCCTTCTTTTGTCCCAATGCAGGTCTTGGTGCCAGAGGGGTCTGATTCCCACTTTCCATTCTGCACGTTCATGTGCATGTTGAGTTTCCCACAGAACATGGCAATCTGAGGCTCTGCCAGCAGCCCTGAATTTCCATCAGCAGGCACCTGGAAGGAGAAGAAAAGTTTTAAGCTCACGTCTGACATTTCAGTCCAGCCAAAGCAGCAACAGGTCAAGCAAGCCTGAAACTAACTCCAGACTCATCCACCCATTGCAGCAAAGATCAAAATTTTTGACTCAAGGAGATGTGAGAAATGCAAATGGGGGTCTTCACAGAAGTCCAGATTACAATAGTATCATTTTAAAGCTGTAACCAAACTGTTCTGTGGCCCAAAACTCTTCTTACCAACTTGGGCTAAACACAGAACAACAAGCACAGTTGCAGCACAATTATGGAAGTTTAATTTTCCAAACATAGCTGTTATACTGTGGGAGGAGGGGTTTACTAAAAACAAAAAAGTAGCAAGTTTTTAGCTAGAGTTTCCTAAAAAACCTCACAATGTATCTTTTCAAGCTCCTTGGTAGTTCATCTTGTTGAGCACACAGGCTTTTTTACCGTGTCTT
Organism: Monarcha castaneiventris obscurior; assembly: GCA_026261815.1. NCBI lineage: Eukaryota > Metazoa > Chordata > Aves > Passeriformes > Monarchidae > Monarcha > Monarcha castaneiventris. The sequence goes on from JAMPIT010000575.1 coordinate 15,469,852, forward strand.
ATGAAGATGGTGGGTTAAAAGCAGCTTCCACCTAAGCTTTTCTTGGATCGAACCTCAAAATGCAGACGGGCTGGGGAGGTATCAAAATAAGTCTGCTAAAGATCTAGCTCACAACCAAGAGTTACAGAATACCATCTCCCCAACAAGCATTAGAATACCAGGCTCAAGACAGGTGCGCCTCTTGAACCACAGACACACTTCCCTTGACACCCAAAGCAAGCACTGCTGGGGCACAGAGCCAGACATCAGAGGCACCCTCAGCATGGGTTTAAATCTCTCCCATGTGACCACAGCACTGAAGGCAAATCAAGAGCCAATCCCTGAAGGTATAAGCTGAAAGGACTCACTTCTATCTGAGGAACATGACACAACGAGAAACCTCCTCTCTGGGTTAGGTACCTCAAGAGACAAGTCTACAGCTCTCCACTGCCCCTCACACTCCAAAGGCCATCATACTCAGTGTACAGCAGAGTATTCATTTCAGTTTAAATATCAATTTTCAACTTTTAATCTCATAGCTAGAAAACTTCCCAAGAGGAAAATTAAAAACATTTTAAAAAGACACAAAAAACTGAAGAAACAGAATTATGGTATTATGGGAGGTATGCAAACCCAGGATATTAGTTTCACTCTTTGTTTAAACAAATACAAAAAAGACTTAAAGAATTTTATATGCCTACAGTGCTAAAAAAAACCCCAAACTCCACACCAAGAAACACTCCAGGAATGACCATCTAGCTATCCATTAGATTAGCGTTGAAAGTGAAAATGACAAAATTAAACCAAGGTTTTGTTTGTTTTTTTTTTTTTAAAGAGAAATGAGAGAGCATTCCTTTCATATGATGTTAACTTGCTATTGCAATTCAGCTCAAAAAGATAATAAAATATAAAAAGACAGGAACACCTCAGCTGACTGAGAGTTCCCTTTACTATCTCAATTTCTCTTCTCCTGTGAAACAAGTATATTCTGTACAATTTAAAAGTCAACTATCATTGTCGTTTCACCGGAAAATTAGAGAATTTTCCAATAACTAGGATGTCACCTTGTCTTGGCTTGCCTCAATCAGGAAAACTATCACATGCTTACTCCTTCTAATACCTTCAGAAACTTTGGAAAGCAACTCAAATGTAACACATCTGTAACAATCTGTAAAATATCCTCCAAGTTAATTATTTTATTTTTCTTTATACATGCAACATAACCTTACCAAAATTTCAATAAAAATTGAACTGAGTCATTCCACAGGTGATGTATGGATGAGAACTCTATATTCCCAGTCCACTACTCCAACTCAGATCTTTATTAAATTAATACAGCACACGGTAGTCACATTGAGGCAGATTTTCAATTTTTTTTCAATACCATAAGTTCTAAATTTATCAAGAACTTGCCTTGTGGTTTTGTAACAGGGAGCTTTTGCATATTCTTTTTGTCCTAGCTAAAAAGATAAAATTTAAAGTGCTATCAACTGAACCCTAAAAACACAACCTATGCCTGTCTACATAAAATCTCATTCCCTTCAGAAAAGCCATGATATCTCCCACCTTAATTAAATTACCAGATGATTACATTTAGCCTTCTATATTTTGAGATGGCAGGGCCTGATGACCTGCTCAGCACAGCACTTCATTTGATTTGATTAGGACAGCTAAATGTTTCTATTTATAAAGAAATACTAGAGCAACTAACAGACATTGTAAACCAAACTAAAGTACTTAGATCATAGAATCAAAGATTCATTTAGATTGAATGAGACTAAGATTGAGCCCAACTGTAAACTTAACACTGCCAAGTTAAACCAAAATAAAACATAAAATTTTGCTGAGATAACTGATTTCAAGGAGTCTCTATATGGTGCAAGTTCCTGATAACATAAAATCTCATGAAATATTACTTATTTTAAGAAACATCAAACAGCAATTTGATCACAAAGGGGACTGAACAGCAGTATTTTGGGGGAAAGGTGGGGGAATGTAGCACTTTCTATAAAAAACATACTCTAACAAAGATTAAAAACTCAAAAAAAAATTCAGGAGACTAAAACATTAGTAAAACCAACACAGTGATAAGTGATTTGTCCCATCCATACTATCATACCATTTTGAACTTGTGAATTAATTAATCGCTGGTCACATCACAGGTATATCCAGCTAAAATACGTAAGCTGGTGACAAATTTTATGCATCACTCAAGTTTTCTTCATAACCAGTGGTTAATTCATACCCTCAAAAGAAAAAAATATCTGCATTACAATGCAATAAATAATCTAGAGCACCAATCTACACTGATAAGCAGCTTCTATAGATGTAATGCTGAATAACATAAAGCTACAGTCCAGTTTGTTGCACAAACACCTGTAGTGGTAAATCTCTCCTTGACTAATCCTAGAGCTCCCAGGCAGATTAGTCTCCCAAAAAATAACTCATGGGACACAAATTACATTAACAGCAACTATTTACTTCATTAATATTCTGCAAAAGCAAAAAACTCCAAGCATATTACTGGAACTGTAATTGCGTATTATTTTGTCTCCTTTGCAAACGACTTTGAAGTAGCAGCATGGCTTTTCTTCCTGCCTCTTGGCAAATCATTAAATAAAAGACCCATCAGCACAGCATCTCAAGGTAACTTCAAATGTTATGCTCAGGTTTTCTCAGTATATCCAGTTTTCAAAGACCAAGTAAGAACACTACTCATCACTTACACAAGACATCTGTAATATGATTTCTGCAATGGGAACTACATAAATTTGAAAAATGGCATCTACAGGACTGTGAAAAAATTAACTCAATTGATGGTACACTATTTAGATCTCTACATTAGTCTACTATGTCACAAGATATTCAAGCACTAGCCTGACATCTTTTCATATAGAAACCAAAATTATTAATTTTTAGAAGTGTAAGGGTACAAGTTCTTAAAGAAAGGTTCCATGGCTGTGGTAAAGCTCAATGCTGACAGCAGAGACTCCTGTAAAGAATTCCAGCATACCAGAGGTCTATCTTCCGGTTTCAAGAATTATTTCACCTCCGGCTGAGTGCATCTTCCTCTGCTATGTTTCCTTCTTACGAGCAGATAAATTATCAAGTGCCTAAAATATTGTTTTAAAGAATACAAAATCAAAATACCTTTCAAGGATAGGCTTTCAGTATTTTCCATACTATCATAGGTGGGGTTATTAAAGAAAAGAAAATCCAACCAACACTAAAGATTGAAATCAGAAGACAACTCTGTAAGATAAAGCCCACTGGGTATATAACTGCTTTGGATATGGAAAGAAGGACATAATTCAGCTATTTTCTCCTCAGATTGGTCAATTTAGGACAAAACAAGGTCAGTCTTACAGCAAGGCCACCTGAATAATATCATTTAATTACTGGAGCCTGTCTTTAAAAATAGGTGTTTCATAGTATTTTTCTGTTTGTTTTTAGAGGGAAAGTAGTCATTACAAGTATTTATTTCATGTCAAAATGCTGACTTACATATAACACAGAAAAAAAAAAAATAAATCATGCAAGCATTAAAAGACTAAGATGTAGGGAATCTGTTTCCTTTCCATGCTAAGAAGTAGTAGAGATGCCTCTGCTTTCCTGTCTTTCAGGCCTGGCAGTTTAACACAATCTGTTTGAGGGGAGATGCACATCCTGTGACATGCTGGATGCCATTTATACCATTCCTGAGACACTCAAAAAAGGATTTTGATAGCAGAGTACAGAGGACTGAAAGAAGTTCATCCAATAACAAAACTATAATAAAGAATACCTTACATTAACAAAAAAGTGTGTGGAGTTTTTTAGCTCACTGCCATTCCATCATAATATCAAAAGGCCTTTTCCTGTCAAACACTATCATTATTTAAGACAGAAAGCATAGCTTTCTCCGCCCCTCCATTCTCTCCGTCACTGCTTTTTGCAGTTACAAAAACAATTAGTGTATTTGTTAATAGCGCTTCATAATCCCTATTTAATCAACAAGTGTTGGCTTTTTTCACAATTTAGGTTATATTCAGAAAACACAGTCTGCAAGGTTTTACCCTCAAGAGGTTTTCCATCAAGGAACCAAAGTAACACCATTACCAATAGCTCTGCTATTAACTTATAATTAAGAATTACAATATAATAGGGAAATAAGCATCAGACCTTCTATATGCTGTTATTAACCACTGAAACATCAAAAACCATCTCCCAGAAGTCCCTAAGACAGCTTCTGTGATTTATATTGCTTTATTCTGCAAACACTAACCTGAAGCCACTTTTATAAACATTAAAAGTGTATCTAATTTGCAATAATTACTTAATTTTCAATTACTTTCAAGGAGAGGATATTTGATACCTTCTCCAGCCACCTAGAAACAGAGAATAGATAAGAGTAAGGGAATAAAGATAGGTGTTTATTTGAAGGGCCTTCACGGTACACCCTGGGGGAGCCAGAGGCTGCTTCCACAAAATGGACCCCAAGATGGATGACAGGTCACGAGTTCTTCACACCATTATAGGTTTGGTTCATTTGCATACAACAGTTAATTCTCCAATTAAAGCCCCAGTTTAATGATGTAATTCCCCTCAGCTTGCTCCCCCCTTTGAGTCTTTGGTTTACACATTTTGAGCCTAGAACAGCCTGGCTGTCCTTGAAGGCAAAGCCTGGAGAGGCTTTGTTATGTCTACCTAGTACGAGAGAGCAAGAATTACAGGCTACAAGGAACTTCAGAGTTACACTCTAAGTAGTACAGAATTTGAAAACATAAAAGTTAAAACCTAAGGCATCACATTCAATAACAATCTCCACATCTACAACTTGTTCAAGAATAACAAATGTCCTCCTTAATTTAGGAGATTACTAAAATAATCCCTTGCTGATTTTCATTTTTAATGCTAACACCAGTTCAAACCTCCAACCAAGAAGTCAGCGACTACAGCTTTAAGGTTTAACAACTTCTGTTGACAATAATAGTAAAACAGGGGTTCAGATAATGCGAACAATTAAGTATTATCCCATCGTAACACATCACCCTTCCACCCCATCGCTGTGCTTCCTCCAAATTTTTATAACGTATTTGGGTTGAAATCTGAGGTTTCTCATTAACTAAAGCAGCACCAATTTGCATACATAGCAGTTTATTTCCTCTATGACTATTAACAAAGAAATTCTGTCTTTGAAGTGGGGCCACTCATAACTGTTTTTCCTATAAAGAACAGAGGTAAAAATACAATGAGTATAAAAGGACTCTCTGCTTGCTTCACACATTCAGTGAGCAAAACATGATACAGAGACTTGTTACTCCCAGCGAAAAGACCAGGTCTGTTCCACTGGACTGTCTGGTCTGCTGAACCCTACAAGTGAAGACTGCTGCTCATTTCTAGAAGTCTGCAGGTCAAACTGGGCAAATGCCATGCAAATACAGTCTTATGTCACTGGACACAAATCCGTGACATGAGTTAGCCATCAACTTTGGCAGACTGTAAACTATTACACTCTGCTCTAGATGTCTTATTTAAGCCCTAAAATATTTCTCATCCCAGCTTTGTTAGGATCTTCAGAGAACACAAATGCTTTAAAGACTATTTGTTTTTAAAAACCTGCACATGTAGATAAACAATGAAAAAATCTCCTCCTTTCTTAAAAATGCAATCAGGACAAAACAAAAAAAAAAATAAGCCACCCAAATTAGAAAAGGTAATACCAAATTATTGTCTCCTCAGAACTTTAGGATGGCTGTTTGTCAAAACCAAGGAAAATTTTTCATCTCCTCACTTTTCCATAGAGATGGAAAAGAGTAAAGTTGTCAAAATCAACACAAATAACTTAGAAACAGTGTTTTATTGTATAATGTTCACATAAAAACAGCAGCAGCAATTACTGTTGTCAACAGCCTATAGTAATAGGTCAAAGAACATTTTACTGATTACTCAGTAAAACTGCGCAGTACAGTTGCTCCTCCTGGAAGACAAACATTTATTGCAAGCAGTCGCAGAAAGAACCACCTTCCTAACCTGCAGAAAACCCTGTGAAGATCCGGATCTAATTTACAAAAAGCCATCATATAAAATTTGGTTGAGAAAAAGACTCCATCAAAAAGCTTCTGGAAAACAAGAGAAGTTTATTTGCTCTGACTATAACCTATTTAACCCAAGTGCAACTATCTGCGCACTGTCCTCCTCGCCTGCTTCATAAACAATGATACCAAAATGCATCACAACAGCACAATACACACATCTCCACAGCAGCTCAAGGATCAACTGCTCCACAAATAAGGTAAAAGCAACTCTGCCTTCAAGCCTGCAGAGGAAAATACAGTATTCTCAAAACTATCTTCTGGTAGCCAATCATTCTCCTCACCCACACCCTTCACAAGGTCCTGAGATATAGGCTGTATTTATTCCACACATCTTAGTTTTAGTGCTTCCCTCAGGTCACGTTCCACATACTTGTAGAATTACACCCCAACCCAGCCCCAGGTGTTTGTCTACCCTGAAATCAAGTATCAAAACCAAACCAAAAATATGCCAGGACTAAGCACTGAGTTCACAAGGGTATCTTGTAGAGCAACAGGGAGGCTGAGTGCTCCCCTCCCCAACGACCTGAGTGAACCAGCAACCAAGTGCATACAAGAGATATTCACAAGACCTCAGCAGAAGAGTCTATAAACAGCTGACCATGCGCATGTGTCAAGAGCAAAGGGATTTCCCTCCCTGGGGTCCCTGGAATCACTAGGAAGCAATGAGGAGAACCACAAGAGCAGCAGAAGCCTAGCTCCTGTGCTGAACCTGTTCAGCATCATTCTGCACACATTTCCATGCTCCTGTGAGAGTGACTAAAAACTAAAATTTAGTTACAAAAATCAACATCTCTGAATGTAGTTATAAATGTGAGGAATTATCATGGCGAGTACCCCATCAAGTCAGAGAATGCAGATCTTTGCAGCAGCTACATGAACATAACAAAAACACATTCATCTATGAGTGCAATGTCAAGAGTTTCTTACCTACCACCACCACGTCCGCTTCCAAAAAAAAAAAAAGAAACCTAAAAGCCACACTCCCACAACCTCCAAGTTGAGTGTCTTAATTTAAGAAGATGTGAAGGTGCTTGAATGCATCCAGAGGAGAGCTACAAAGCTGCTGAAAGGGTTGAAAGAATGACATCCCATGAGGAAAACCTGAGGACTCTGGGCTTATCTAGCTTGGAGGAGGCTGAGGGGTAACCTCATTGCTCCCTACAGCTTCCTGAGGAGGGAAGTGGAGAGTGAAGTGCTGACCTCTTCTCTATGGGATCCAGTGATGGGATGCATGGGAATGGTTCAACCCTGTGCCAGGTTCAGACTGGACATTAGGAAGCATTTTTTTACCAAGAAGATAGTCAAACACTGGAATAGGCTTCCTGGAGAGGTTGGCAATGCCCTAAGACTGTCAGTAGCATACTGGGCAATGACCTTAGTAACAGGCTGTAACTTGGTCAGGCAGCTGGACTAGATGACCACTGTAGTTCCCTTCCAACGGAAATACTGTATTCCATTCTAGCCTCTACGTCACCATGGTCACAACCAGACCAGGAGCGCCGGCAGCTGTGCATTACCAAGGGCGGGAGGATAATGGAAGGAGCAGGGACAACCTTCACCCAACCACGTCTTCTCTGGAATTACCTTAAGAGTCCATAGCCAAATTTACAGAGCTTGAAGTTAGCCATTGATATAACAGTAACTGAAAACCCTCACGACCAACACTTATCCCCAGCCTGCAGGTACCTCCACACAGTTCAGTCACAATTTTTTATATAAACTGCCATTTTGGCAGGAAGAAAAATTGTAACAAGCAGATTGACCAAAATTATCCAAGACTGGAATGACCTTCAGGAAGCATTGAATCTAGTGCAGCACCAACTAACCATTAACATAGGTGATGGGAAGGTAGAGGAAGTGAAATAACATCAAGATTTTACAAGCTGAATAAAAAGTGCATTAAGAAGATAAAAGTAAAAAAAAAGCTAATCTTGCTCCCAAGCTATTAATTTAGATTTTGAACAGTCTTTGGTCATTTACGTGGCTACATACATTGACTAATAGCGGCAGGGTAAACAAGACAAATCCTATCAGAATTAATGATCTTTTATTCATTTGGAAAAAGAGGAGAAAAAAAAAGATGAAATACAGCAAGCATGCAAGTTTGCCAAAAAAAGTGTTTAATGATATCAATAAATATGACAAGTGTTATGATTTCTTTTGGTACATCTACACGTGCAGAAATGCTAACGATACTGCATTTAAATTTCATTACCTTCAAGGCTGTCACCACCCCAAAATAAACATAAGACTCTGTTTTACAGGGCAAATCAAGGTTTTGCACTGAAATAAATCACTGTAAACCATCTAACTCCAGGACTGCATTTTCTATTCCAACACTCAAAGCCACTATCGCTTATCTTAAACAAATACATGAAGTAGAAGAAAAATAAGAGTGCATTTCACAGCAATGCAACAGACCACAGAACCAAGCTCAGTAATAATTTCGGGGTCCTATTGTACCCATGAAACTCACTGCTGCAAAACTGAAACTACAAGGTGAGAGCAAGTATTAAAAATGCCGTAACTTCTAGTTTGCATTTATATTGAAGCACCTTTTTTTTGGTGGTGTAAATTATATTTTAAGCCTATTTCATTGCATATGTACCTGGAAAGGATGTGAAAAGGAAAATTACTATATGCAGAACCAAACTCAATAATATGAAACAAATTTAAATTCTATCTGTTCAGTTGAAAACTGATGAACAATCCTAGTTTGACCCACTTGATAAAGATGTTAACATTTGAGCAACGTCAGCTTCTCAAATGAACTTTATCCCTCAAATGTCAATGTTCAGTAATTTATTGAGTTACTTTTAATTTGAAGTAGCTGATGACTGTAAGATAGCTTCACATCTCATTCATCACATTTCCACTATCATGCTTAAGCATTTGTCTTGGTTTGAAAGACAGGTGTCTGTCAAGGAAAGCAGGAGCCTCCCCTGAAATGGAAAATGCAACCCCCTTCCCTCTGAATTATTATAATTTTGGAATTAAGGGGCTTTCAGGCAAAGGTATGAGGGATAGCAATAACAGTTCTTTACAAATATATATATATATGTGTATATATATACATATATATATATGTATAAAAAACAAGGCAAACAAACAACAATAACTGTGGCAGTAACAGCAAACAGAGCCACAAACCCAGTGCCGGCCTTCTCGGCTGCCGGGCCCTTTCCCTTGGGTGCAGTTCTGCTCACGGCCGGAAGGGGCGCTGGCGGCTCCCGGTGAGCAGGGCAGGTGCGATGGTTCCCCCGCAGCTGCAGGGGGCGCTCCGGAGCGAGCTCGGGGGGCACACGGCAATGGCAGCCCAGGGTCCTGGGAGGGATGGACAAAAAGCTTCACAAACCCCTGGGCAGCTGATCCCGGTGCCCGGCCGTACCCGCGGGAATAGCAGGCTGGAACAGCAGGGACAAGCACAGATCCTGGGTGGCAGACGAGATGTATCAAACTCCGGTGCTGCAGCAGGAATCCCGGTAGGTGTCAGCCGGCAGAGCATAAGAGTTACAGAGTAGCGAAAACTCTGAGCAGCGGCGGGGCAGAGCCGCAGCGGCCCAGCTCCCAGCAGGGCAGGGAAAAGCAGGCTTGGGAATCCTGGAGGTTTTCCCATAGAAGGCAAGCAGCCGAAAAAGCAGCTTTGCAGTGCTGATGAAGACCGTCCACTACGATGGCAGGCAGCTCTCTGACTGAACGCTGAGAACACCAGCCAGCCCCCCCTGGGTGTACCCAACCCCCAGGTGACAAAAGGGTGGCCAGTTGGACCCCGCCCCTGTGGCCAGGTCTTTTGTTTCTCTTAAGCACCCAGTAATTTACCCCCCTGGCAACAAATATGGGGAAAATTCTTTAAGAGAAAAAGAAAACAGGGTAACTCCTAAACCCCAACAGCATCTCATGGAAGAAGAATAATTCTGTATAGTATCCTCATTCCCTTTTTTATGTGATTTGTTTTTCAACTTTTCCTTCTAAAATTGGGCTGCAAAAGGATAGTTTGTAAGAGGACAGCAATCCCTTTCAGGGATGCTTACATTTTGCCTCCATCCCAAAAAAATTGTTGTTACTCAGCCTCTCACAGAGTCATATCTGACTTAGAAAGGCTTGTGTTGAAAAGGACCTTTAAAGATCATCTCAATTCCAGTCCCCTGCCATGAACAGGGACACCCTTCCAATAGACCAAGTTGCTTAGAGCCCCATCCAATCTGGCCTTGGACACTTCCAGGGACGGGGCAGCCACAGCTTCTCTGGGCTGCCAGGGCCACACCACCTGCATAGGGAAGAATTTCCACCAGCACACCTGTGCCAGGGCCTCAGCACCTGCATAGGGAAGAATTTCTTCCTAATATCCAATTGAAACCTACTCTCTGTCAGTTTGAAGCCATTCCCCCCTGTTCTGTCACTCTAGGCCCTTGTAAACAGTCTCTCTCAATCTTTTTTGTAGGCTCCCTTCAGGTACAGAAAGGCACAGTAAGTTCAGCCTGAAGCCTTCTCTTCTCCAGGTTGAACAGTCCCAATTCTCTCAGACTACCTTCATAGGAGACGTGTTCCATGCCTGTGATCACTTTTGTGCCCCTCCTCTGGACTGGCTCCAACAGGTCCATGTCCTTCCTGTGCTGGGACCCCAGAGCTGGATGCAGCACTGCAGGTGGGGTCTCAGCAGAGCAGAGCAGAGGGGCAGAATCCCCTCCCTGCCCTGCTGCCCACAGGGCTTTGGGTGCAGCCCAGCACACGGGGGTTTTCTGGGCTCCCAGTGCACACGGCTGGGGCATATCCAGCCTCCCCCAAGTCCTTCTTGTAGGGTTGCTTTGGGTCTGCTCATCCCCAGCTTGGATTGATACGAGGGGTTGCCCTGCCTCAGATGCAGCATCTTACACTTGTTAAACCTCATGAGATTCCCATGGGTCACTTCTCAAGCTCATCCAGGTCCCTCTGGATGACATCCCACCCTTCAGGCAACAGCACCACTCAACTTGGTGATACCAACAATTTGCTGAGGGTGCACTCTGCCTATGTCATTAATGAAGGCATTAAACATCACCCCTCCCAATACAAACCCCTGAGGGACACCACTCATGCCACCAATGTCCATCGGGACTCTCAGCCATTGACCACCACCCTCTGGATGTGACTATCCAATCTCTTTCTTATCCATCTACCAGTCCACTGATCAAATACATGTCCCTCCTATTTAGAGAAAAGGATGTTGTGGGGGACTAAGTCAAAGGCTTTATAGAAGTCCAGATAAATGACATCTGTAAGCCTTCTCTTGTCCACTGATGTAGTCATTCCATCACAGAAGACCACTGGGTTGGTCAGGCAGGGCTTGCACTTCGTCTTGAATCACCTCCCTGTCTTCCATGGGTCTCAGTGTGCTAAGGATAGGTCTAGAAAGTTCTAGAAGGATATTCAGAAGCATTTTGAAGGAGGAAAAAAGGAAGAAAGGAAATAAAGTATTTAAATTACCTGTTTGGCACTCTTCTTTATCTTTTTAGATCCCTATGGGCAAACCAGCAAACTTTGCTTACAGTACAGATGACAGTATGATTTCAAAGGCCTCTGTTTAAGTAATTGGACTTGAAACTTTCTAAATAAATAAATAAAGAAATAAATACTAACAACTTAAAAAAACAATACAAAAACCACAGCACTGGAGCTACACTTTTAAGCATGACTCTTATATGACTGATTTATTACACAGCGCTAACATCCTGTATTTCTGACAATACAGGAATTAGACAAAGGGAGGAAATACATAAAGCACATGAGTTTTCCTGAAACAAACTTCCTTGAAAAAGAGATGCCAGATTTTTCAGTTTGGAAAATCCTGTGGGCTTACATCATTTTCCTATTGTAGAAAGATAACACTAGATGACTGAACGAATTACTCTAAATCTACAGAATTATTACTGCAGTCCATCAATGATACAATGCATTTGTAAGCTTCTCCAAGAAAAAACGGAAGCTGAAACCAACCTGCTCAGAGGATTTTTCCTGTGTTCCAATCTCAACAAAGCTTTATCTACCTGAGCAAAACTCACCACAGCCTGAAGAGCTGTAATTTTCCTTGTGAAAGATGACCTCCACCCTGCATCAACTGGATTTCAAAGGAAGCTCTGAGATGGATATTTTATCTCATTATTACTTATCTTGCATACAGTTCTTTATCTGCCCTTGATACAGAGGCACCATCTACACTGCTAAAGCAACTCATCCATGGACTGCATTACTTATGTCATTCTCCAAAAGATACAGAACAGAATCATCCTCTGCTGTCATTGGGCTGAGCCACAAACATCTGAACAGAGCCATGTGAGAAGTCTGATGTAATTCACCAGTTTTAACATGAGGCGTTTCAGCTATTTTGCGCTATGACAACACTCCACATGTATGCCAAAGGTCCCTCTCATCTTTTGATGCAGAACTATTCTTTGCTCAAGTGGCAAGTCTGTGACTCAGTCTTCTCTGCAAGCTGTCCAACTAGTTGGATTACTAGAATTATTGTTATTATATTACTAAAAATAACAATTTCCCAATTTCATTCCACAAACAATGTGAAGATGAATTAACAAGATATTTCTGGCATTTGCTGTCTTCAACCATCAAGTGTTTGGCATGATGAGGACTCGCTGACTGCGACAAGAACATGTCCAGAAGATCCTTCCTGAGATATTTATGCTACCCAAGATGCCAACACATCACATTTTTTAGCACACAAAAACACCACTACAAGCAATCCAGAAGGAACTCATCTGTCAACAGCAGGATTAAACAATGTAGCACATTACCTGGATGACCTTCAAACCATATAGAAAAGCGTGACAGAGTCAAATAGATGGTTGGCAGACTCCATTCACTTTGAGTTGAAGGTCCAGTTCCTCAATCCTTCCTCTATAAAAATCTATGAAATTTTATCTCTCCACAACAGAACTGTGAAGAGGGAATTAATACAGCATTACTAGACATCCCATGCTGAAACAGATCCTGCCCTGCATCTGTTTTAGGGTACTTGAATCACCTGTGACAAATTAAAAAAAAAAAAAAACAAAAAAAAACCAAAAAAAAAAAAAACCACCACCAAAACTTCACTGTCCCACTAGATACAAGCTGTTTTCGTATCACTGTGCACCCAGCTGCTGGTTTTTGAGCAGCTACTCCATGTCCATCAGGTTTTTTCATAATAATCATGTTGCATATTCAACAGAAAGTCTGGCCTTCAAACTCTGACACTATGCCCCACTCCCATGGTCTCCAAGGTGAAGCCATTTCTCCATCTCTGCTTTCTGGCTCTAGCAGACAGAGACAGCTTATTTAATTTCATCGACAAGGCCAAAGACAAGACCATCATTATTGCACACATATAATATTAAGAATATATATTTAAGTAATAAAGAAAAAGACCTTCAGAAGTGCTTAATAGAAAAAGGTAGAGGACTCCTCAGTTTCAGGAAGAATAAAAATATTCTTTCATTCTCTCAATTGGACACATTTCAGTTTTCGCCTCTACAGTTTGCATTCTGCATGTTCTTTTTCTGATTAAATGCTACTGTACATGACCTTCATACCATTGTGCTAATGTTTAAAACCAATAATCTTTTCCTTTTCAGGACCTATGAACAAGAAACAAGAGTGAGGAAAAAAAACAAGCAAATGAAGACACAGTGAAGCCTCACAGAAACAACCCAGCACCTTTGTTCAGCAGACTGGGCAACAGTAACACATGATGGGCCCCAGCACCAATTCTCCCTTCAGCAAGGATCATGCACAAGGTACATTAGATACATATCCCTCTGCACAACCACGACAGACAAACAAAAACAGATTATAAAAACCGGGAGTCTCAACTTTATTGTAAATAACAAACCAAAGGAGTTACAGGCTTGACCACACAAACCAGTTATTCTATAGAATGCAACTCTTCAGCTTAAAAAGCTAAGAAAAACCACCCAAAACTGGACATGAAGGAATTCAGTCAGCCTCAAATAAAATTAATCTTTAATGACACAATAATCAGAAAGATAGTTATGTTAAGCTTATGACTTTCCAAAATCCATTATGAGATTCAAGAAAGCAACAGGAAAAAAGCAACTAATAAGCAGGAAGCAATATGGGACAAGACAAAAAAAAAAGCTCAAACCACTCTTCTCAGTACATGAAGGCCACCCTACAGAAGTACACCTATTTTTCCAATACATACATTTAAATTTTCAAACCCTACCTCTGGTATCTGTGGTAGAATAGGGACAAGAGCGAACGGAAGATTTCGCGATGTAACGGAAAGCAGAAGGCAGCGTGTAACCTTCCTCCCTCTTCATGCCTCTGTGATAAGAATTTCTCTAAACAATACAGCCCTTCATAACCCCAGTAGCTTTCCACCCCTTACTAACTTTTACCATCCCACCGTCCCCCCTCCTGACGTAGAGAAACCACCTCGACTATATAACCCCACGAAGTAGAACAATAAAACGCCATTTTGACCATCTGCCATATTGGTGTTGTGTGTCTGTGGCCCGAGTGGCTTGGGGGCTAGGCCGAGCTGCCGTGCCGGGTTTTGAACCAGGTCGCCACTGCCTCACATACCTTGAGGCATCAGGTATCTTACAGCAACTGCGCTCTTTAAAGATGCAGCCTTCATCTGAATTCTTCCACAGTTAGTTTTTATCAAAAGCTTTACTGATGTCAATATTTGGAATGTTAACCAAATAGCAGAGTACCCTATTTATGTTCTCACTCTTTCCTATTTCAAAGGTGTACTCCCACCATGAGTTCTGAACTTCTGATCTTATTGAGTGCTATGGAATACTCCAACTGTTGGTTAGGTCTGGGAGCCAGGGAAACTAGATTCTGTCAATCCAAGAACATTCTTCCAGTGTGGTATTCTTACAGTAATTTTCTAATAACACAGAAGTAGGTACCACATGCAAGTTGACTTATACAAAACATTGAAACACAAGAAAAACTGTGCTTGACAACCCTTGCTCTTCTATGGGAAGACATGCTGTTATTGTGGTTGCCAGAATCTTACACAAACGTGTCTCATTCAGACATGGACAGAAAAAGTAACTGAAAAGGTGAACCAGAAGCCAAAAATTCAGAATATGGGTTTCTGGTTTGTTCAACTATACTAAGGCCTCAGACGCCTCTTCTAGGTCCACCCACTAATAGCAGCTGCTCTGACAACAGTGATAGCAGAATAGACATGCTCACACACATTTGATTTGAAGTCTCATGAGAAGCACTGAATTCAAACTCAGCATCCTTAAAGACTGCATTTCAAATTCATATTAATTGAATTTAACAGATTTCCATGATAGAGATTAAGATGAACTCGGAGGCAACTTTCAGATCCTCAAATGATAAAGAAAATTGAGATTATCCACTGTTAACTATTATAACCAGACCCAAAAGAACTGATCCAAATAAGATGACATAATAAAGATGAAGGCTGTTTCCTTAGCATTAAGTAGACTAAAATCACCACAGATCATTAAGCATAAAAAACCCCCAGAGCATTACCTCTCTGCTAAGAGGGTACGAAACCCTCCAGGTTTTTTAATCATGTTGGAACCATATACTTGAAAGGTGAGCATTTTTTGTCTTAAAAAGCTCCATTGCATTTTTGCTGTTTAGAACACATAAATCCTTCAAACAGCGACTTACTTTGGGGGATTTTTTAATTTGTGTTTTAAATGAATAATCTGGAAGATTAAAACATCATCTTGCTTTTGACACTCATCAGCTATAGCATTCTGATTAACCATCATCACAAAACACAAAACAATACTATGCTTTCCCACCTCCTGCTTGTTGCTTTATCAAGATGTAATAAGAATGAGTTATACCATGAAAGATGTCACACACACTGCAACAACGGAAGGGAAGAAAAATTTTTATTTGGTTACTGAGCCTGGTGCTCTACTACAGAAACCCCACTGAACACTAATGACACCTTGTGCAGGGCGTACAAGGAAGCCTTAATTCCACACACTAGTAGAGAAACAATGGCTGTCAACTTTTATTTAAGACTAGCTAGGTCACAGTGTGCAGCAAAAGCAGAAATAGCATGTATTTTATTTCACTTGATGCAACATCCAAGGACTATAAGCAGGGATGCTGACCCCTGACAGGGAATTTGACCAGAGTACTAAATGTAGAGCACAAACTCTACACAAGCTGCCTACAATCCAAACACTACAGAGCAGCAAGATAACAGTATATTTCTTCTCCAATACCCCATGCAGATTTATCTGCAGATATTAAAAAGTGCTTACAACCCACATTGGCAAAAGTTGCCCCAAGCTGCCACAAAGCCTCTTCTGTGGATGATTCTTCCTCTTCTGAAAGAATATGCTCTCAAAGTTGCACACATTCGTTTTCACACTCAGGGCAAGAAACCTTAAAACCCAAGATGTCTTACACAACTAGGCTTCATTTCACTTGTGCTGAGAGATTGAAAGAAATGGTACCACTGAAAACATAGTACCAACTACAGCTGACATCAGTAATTGCCTTAATACCCTGTTCTTATTCAATGTACAAGCTAAGGTAATCCAAGGCAACCTACACCTGCCTTCCTATTCCCATCTTAAGAATACTCTCTTCATGTTCTCCTTCCAACTCTGCTTGCTGCTGAAAGCAGCAGCAGCCATGCTCAGTAGCCACAATAACTTGAGCATAGCACAGCCAAAGTAAGAAAACAGTAAAAAGATGACCTGAAAATACACCACAGAGCTGATAAGTCCAAGTAGGGAAGACTCCATCTTCATATGAGCCTTGAGACCACCTCAAGCAATAAGCAAGCCGTTTTCCCCCAGCTCCTCCCTTCCTGTCCACAAGCTCTACATGGTCACAGTTCCCAGCATTTGCAAAGATGTCAAAAGGGTTCAGCTTAAAATAGCACAGCAGCAGCAGCACAGTGTCCAGCTCCAGAGGCCCTTGAAAACCTCAGGAGAAGACACGGCACTTCCCTTACTTGTGCCCAGCCCAGGCCTAGCCAAGGTAAGTGCTCCTCATCACACTCAGTCTGCAATGTGGCACTCCACACTCCAATGCAAGACCCCAAACTGAGGACTTACTCAAAATAAAGCAATTCCTAGTATTACATTCACAGTATGTACACACGTACCAAGGGGACTATATACTTCCATATCAGCAAATCACCCACAATCACAATATTTTGAAAACTGAGTACTTTTAAGAGTTCTTCAACTCATTCCAGCTGGCAAGTGTTCTCCCTTTTGCTGACAGGGCCACATGCTCTTTCATCCTCACCCTCTGCATTCAGCCAGTGTACATTATGTGGTTCTTCCCTTTGTAATCGTAATAGGAAATATCATCCAGTAACATTAGCATTGTTTTTACTCGTGTCCACGACTGAATCACAGACTCAGACCAGCAGGGAATCTGAATCGTTTATTCAAAGGAGTGAGTTCGTTTTATACACTTTTCCAAGGCACAATATTTTCTTATATGGTGTGACCTATCCCATGTTGCCACATCAGCAACACCATTCCTAAATGTCTTTCTATAGGGTGATCACTCGCTGTTCACTCGTCTTTCCGCTCCCAGCAGGCTCCTATCCATAGGCATCTGCCGTGTGACATCTCCTCCCCCCAGGGTCCGGTGGAGAGAAGCCTCTGCGTGTGCCATGTGCTCCTTTGTGCTGCCATGTCCCTCTGCAGGCAGGTTTTACAGCTCACAACCCAATTTTATCTTGTAATTCCCCATAACCTGCATTGTAGAACCATGAGGACAGCTCTAACGAAGAGCATCATCAGAAGCACACATACTTAGTTTCAGATACACTTTGATTTTCTTTTGCTATGTAGAAGTAGAAAATAAGTATCAAATCTATACTAACAATGAGCTCATCCCAGGCTCCCAAATAGTACTGGTAAATTGTCACAAAGGCATTTTTCTTCCTCTAACCGTCTCCTGACTTCGGCAAACGTGTTCACCTTATTGATTTACAAATGCAAACTACTGAGAGCATTTTAGTACTTCTACAACAATTTTAGTCTTTAACAGGAAAAACACAGTTACTGTTTTTCTTCCACATTCACAGTGAATTAGATTCAATACCCATGCTTTTCACCATCTCAGTAAATCTTCAGAATGTTTGCCTGACAAGTTTAGAGTCTACAACATATATTTCTTCCCACATTATAGAGAAGAATAAATTAAATGCATTTTTTTTTTAAATGTCAAGACATCAGTTCTTAGCCTTTCCAAACAAGTAAGGGATTTGAAAGTATTTTTCTGGTGCTTGCAAGGTTTCAGGGTGGTCATGTCATCAGACCTTTTTGGCTTGTTCTTACTGGACTTGCAAAACTCTCTTCCTCACACAGATACTACACTCTGTCTCTAGCTCAGGGAACTTTCTGAGAAATGAGCGATCTACCCACTTGTGATTCAGAACTTTTTATTAAAATCTGTCAAATGCAATTAGCCTGAACAAACCGTATAAATCCATTGCAGTGACACACAACAGATGCCTATGATTATACAACCAGCAACACCTGAAGCACTAAAAAACTGTTTTATCTCCTGCACTAGGGCTGGCATGAAACAACAAGGTACAGGACAGCAATACAAAGATGGTTTCACACACCGCTACAACAGAAGGTCAAAACTACCACGAAGTTTCTTTTCTAGGTTCAAGACCATTCAGGTCACTGACCAAGTATTTTTGCATTGAGAGAAATATAAGAGACTTTTTAAAGAGATGTCCAAACAATTTCATTGAAAAGCCATCACTGCCATTGAAGAGCAGACTGAATTAAAGACCTGCAAGAGTTTAAATCATACTTCCTGTGTTTGAGTGTTACCAAAGTATGCTGAAAATCTGGGTCAGAGCTGTAAAATGGACAGACCTAAAAATGCTCCTACAGTGAGATTCTCCACAGGGATGTCTTTTCTGCTCCCTCAAAACAATATTATCTTTTACTAGAAAAATTAAGTAGTCATTTTTAAAAGTCCTAATAGCACAAAGCGTCAGGGCCACTGCAGAGTCATGAAACATTGCAATACAGGGCTCCCTCCACCCTCCCTCCCAGGAGAAGCATCCCTGGGAGATGCAGCAAGTCACCCTGCATTAACACTGTAATGTGAAATAATGTTTGAGAAAGTACATTACTCAGCTTTCTACAGTCAGGTAGCAAGCTTGTTAAAAATAATCAGAGCCTTTACCCAACACTGGCTTCACTTCACTCCAAACACACCACTGAGCAAGGCAGAAACTTTAGGGACTGAAAAATCTGAAAAAAACCCCAAAACTTCTGTAAATCTGTATTTGGGGATATGGAGCTATTATTATTGTGCTATCTGTATATTAAACTGCTTACGTCTCTCAGAAAAAATAATCAAAGTTATGATGCAATTTACTATTTCTAAAAGTTGATGAGAAACTCACTTGAGAGTTAATAGCAAATTACTAGAAAAGCAAACACCCCAAATCAACTCTATTTACCAAATACTTTCTTCAGACCACCGTTTGAGCACTCCTTCCCTTCTTTAACCTACTGAAAACAGCACATGGCTACAAAACCTTCATTGTCCCAGCTGCAATTCAGTTTTTCATGAATCCAGATCTCCAGCACAATACAACAACACTCAAGCATTTATTCTTGGAAGGGATCTGTGTTACATGCCTGATGTTTTCATTCTGAGCCTGCATAGGCAATTTGTTTACTACATTATTATGTAAAAACAAAAAAAAAAGCTTAAGTGCAAAGGCAAGATAACAAATACTTCCTCTTTCTTCGCCCAGGACAGCTCATAAAGGATGGAAAACAGAGCCTTCTACCACAACAGGACATTTCTTCCCTTGACATTAGTAAAATGGGACAAGCTGTAACAGAAATACACCCTACAACAATAGGTCCCTTCAGAAGAAACCAATTCTGGCTCTTCTCAGAGAACAAATGCAGTAAGGAAGGGGGGGACAAGAATGAGGGGATGCCAAAGGAGGGGAAGGACTCCCACTTTTTTTACCTTTTAGCCCACACCACCTGCAAGCCTTACCCGTACAGTTCTGCTGACACTTGAAAGGTGGAAATATAAGATTAAAGCATTACAGAAAGCATTTGCTACTTGTCAATGCAAAATAGCATTCAGTTTTGGAAACCGTTCGCAAAGAGTTTCAATGTAAATGCCTACCAAGTTTCAAGGAACACAAAAATAAATGAAAGAATGCAAAGCAGTATTACTCCTTATAAAAATCAGTACATAGGCTGTCCACAAAATCTATCTCTGAATTCTGAGCAGGTGGAAAGAAGTAAACAAAAAGGAACCTTTTCATTTTCCTGCACAAACAAGACTGCAATACTGTATATTGTGTATACACTGGTACAGCAATGAGAACTCCATCTCATTAAATTACCGATTTTTAAACTCATTAAACTCATTAAAACCGATTAAATCCACTGGGGAATACAAGTTTTCTAGATAGCCAGTTTTCCAAGGACACAATTTAAATAGTAAAACAGAGATTTATTTTCTCACAAACAAAACAAATAGTAAATTCAGTATATTTTGCAATATACAAAGACCCACAGATGAAACGTGAAATGCTCCTCACCTAACCAGATCAATGCACTGGTGAGGAGCATCCCTCATTTCCCCCAAGCAGAGTGATGCTTCCCTGTGAAACCAGTTACCACCGAAGCTACAGATACTACTTATAAACCAAGATACTTGTAAGACCAGCACCAAGAGGATGTTCTGCTGATTTCTTGTTTTGAAAAACAATATAGATTAGTAGAGAATCCCAGAGACTGCCAGCTTCTAGAAGTCAATACAGGGATGAACTGGGCCACCAATCCAGGCTGAGAGCCTGGCCTTCCTTCCACCAGCACAAGAGCCAACCAATTTTGAACTACCATACAAACTTAAATGAAACATAACTGAAATACATATGCATATGGATCACATAGGGTTTTATTTTTTATCAGAAATGTTAAAACTTTTTCTAATTCTCCATTCAGTTTATCACAAACAAATTACAAAAATCAGAAAATAAACCTGTGCGTGGTCAGGCAAGCATCAAAATACTCAGTGTAAGCTACAGGGTGTGAAGGTAACAAGATCACAGGGTGCAACAACTGATCTGGGTCGCATTGAGGCCGAATTGATTAAGAGGAATCCACAAGCACCCAAGCTGGCAGTACATGACACTGAACAGCCCCAGCACAGCAACACACTGCAGGAGTCTGTACAAAACCTGTTTGTCAGCAACAATAACACAGAGGCATGGTCTAATTATCACCAACTGGCAATAAGGACAATACACAGAAGAAAAAAGTATACATTGATTAATATGCACACTCTAAGCTTATTCTGCTATGGCAGAGGGGATGTGTGGAAAATCAATTAAATCCACTCAATTACCCTAAGGACAGGTTTCCAGATAGTAACAGAACGAACTGGCTGCAGCATCATCCCTTAACACACTGGCATAAGATGTAAGTGCTTATAGAATCTCAAAATCATTTAGGTTGGAAAAGTCCTTCAAAATCATCAGGTCCAACCAGCCCCCCAGCACTGCCAAGTCTACCACTGAATGATGTCCGTAAGTGCCACATCTACACGTGTTCTAGTTTCAGTCAGGACAGGGTTTATTTTTTACCATAGCCAAGAAGAGGGCATGGCCAGACTACCGTTATTTGATATCATCTCACACCGTGGCAGGAGTCTGGTACTGTTTCACTTCCCATGTAAATAATTTATCTTATACCTTCTGTTATTAATATTGTTGCTGTTACTGTTTATTTTTCTTATCTCATTGTTCTTTCCAGTAGATTGTTCTTATCTCAACCCATGATTTTCACTTTTTTGTGCCTCAAATTCTCAGGTCCACCCCAAACAAGGAGGGGGGGAAGGCAGAGGTGGGGAGCCAGTGAGCTGTGTCTGGTTTGGGAGAGTCTTGACAGGAGCACTAAACTGGGGAATATCATTCCTAAAGCACAACAGAAGATCTTTTAAATCCCTCCAGGGATGGTGCCTCCCACTGCCCTGGGCAGTCTGTTCCAGTGCTTGACAGCCCTTTCAGTGAAGAAGTTTTTCCTGCATCCAATCTAAAGATCCCCTGGTGCAACTTGAGGCAATTTCCTCTTGTCCCATGCTTGTTACCTGGGACATGAGCTCAACCCCCACCTGGCTACAATCTCCTGTCAGGCAGTGTTAAGGTCTCCCTTGAGCCTCCCCTGGATCCCATCTGGCACAATAGCTGTGTGCAGTGGTTTAAGGGTTAACTTGGGCACCAGTCCCCCCGATGCCCTTCTGTGAGATAATCGTTAGGAGGAAAAGCAAAGCAGGCACAAAACTTGAAGAAAATACAGAAATTTATTAACACACAGATGTACAAACAACAGAACAAACTTTCAGAACCTCCCTCACTTTTCCCCTTCCCAAAATCAGGACCACAGTCCTAGGGAAGGGGGAGAAAGGGGTTCCCCCCCTGCTTCACGTGGTTTACAAACGGCTACCCCTTTTACACGTTTGCTTACAATTAACAATCTCTGCTGCGGCGTAACACATCTCTTTTCCATGAGCCCTTTTACAGCTCTCATGACTGCTAAAAAACATAGGCCTCCACATGGGGCTATCTGCTAATTTAAGAATGAACCATTTTCCTTTTGGGCTTGAACATAAGGCTTTCTCTCGCCACCAGGATATTAAAAAAAAAAGCCTCTCCCTGCTTTTATGTATACAGCCTACCATGGGCACTCCAGCCGTTTTACAAGCCACTCTGGAAAAAGAAAACGCCCATCCCCCCACGCACTTTACATGGATTAAAGAGATAAACTGTTTGCAATATTACAAGTTCATACCACAGCAAGGCAGGGATTTTTTTAAGCTTCCCGCGCGAGCTCACGCAGCGCCGTCCCACGTGACCTTGCCTTCTCCTTCTCTCTGGCTCTGAAGCCGCCATGTTCTAGGGTGTTAACCAGGCTCCATGGTGGAGAGAGCCCTCCCCGCTCCTCTCTGCGCTGCCAGGTGCACGATGTGGAGAAAGGGATGTCTCCCTCTTTTTCGCCGCAAGATACGCTGATGGCCCTGGAGGCTCCGCCGGCATTTTCGCATCAGACGACCTCAGAGCCCTGGGGCTGGCCAAAAGCTACTTGTGGCTCAGGAGAATAGCTCCCCTCCCAACAATCTGAGTCCGTGCTGCAGCAGAAATCCCCAGGGGCAGAAGGCAGAGCGGCAGCAGCAGGGGCAGGGGTGCCCTTCCCAGCCTGACGGGCCAGGCAATGGGGTGCCACCCCTCCCCCTCTCCCGTCCCTGCTCTGAGCCAGGACGGGAGCTGCCCAAAAATCCCCCCCTTCTCACAGGGAAAAGGGGGCAGGAGGCCGAGGGAGGGGGAGCCAGGGGCAGCCGGCGCCGGCCCCACGGGCCGCGACCGCGCCGCACGCCACGCCTTCCACCTCCCGTTCCTGCACCCTCCCGGAACGGGAACGCCAAATGTAAAATTTAGGGAAGCGTGCTTCGTCTAGAGTGCTGTCTGTCAATTTCTGACCAACCCACGACACTGTGTATGTCTAAGGCATTTAGCAGATCACTGACCATTTTCCCTCGGATTACAGGGCTTCCCTCCACTCCCCATCCCGATCTTCCAGCTTCAGGAGCTGAGTACTCAGGGAACAACGAGTCTTACTATTAAAGACTGAGGTAAAGAAGGCATTAAGTACCTCAGTCTTTTCTCATCCTTTGTCACCATGTTTCCCTGTGCATTCAATAAAGGATGGAGATTCTCTGTAGCCCTCATTTTCTTGTGAGTGTATTTATAAAAATATTTTTTATTGTCGTTATGGTAGTAGCCAGATCAAGTTCTAGTTGGGCTGTGTCCCTTCTCATTTTCTCCCAGCATAACATCATGACATCCTTGCAGTCCTCCTGAGCTGTCTTCCCCTTCTTCCAAAGGTCTTAAACTCTTATCTTTTCCCTCTGAGTTCCAGCTTTTCTGTTCAACTTGGCTGATCTTCTTCCCCACCTGCTCATCTTCCAGCACATTAGGACAGCCTGTTCCTTCACTTCGAGGAGAATCATCCCATCTCTCTTCCTTTATGGAACCAACTTTGACACAGAGCATAGGCTGACTCCACCTCAGCAACACCTCCATGCTAGATGAACTATAACCCTCGTTATTCAATTGCCCTCACAGAACCTCATCCCTGTCATGCAAGGGCATCTGGGAAGTGGGGCATTTCTGTGGGAACTGTTAGCAAGCACACATGGAAAAGCACAGTATACTAAACAAGAACCCTCCTTCCCTTCTTGTCCAGATGCAACACTGACTGAAAATAACTGAAAACAAGTACACTGTGGGTTTTTAATAGACACAGCACTGAAAGTGACGTCAGTGACAAAAAAAGCCTGATTTTGGCTGCTCTTTTTATTACTGTTCCTGACTATAAACATGACTCCAGGACTTTATTTTTATCCTAACTCAACAGAAGTTATAAGGATACAATAGCAATAACAGATGTTTTTTTTCTGAGAAGGATAATCCATAAAGGCCAAGCAGCCACATAAAAAACACTGTCCACCTCTAAAACAATTATTTTGAGTGCCTGCTAGGCAGAAAATTCAAATGGCTCCTAGTACTTCTAACATTTACACTCATTTTAACTTCAGTTATGGCAGAAGAATAGAATTACTAGTAGTGACCACTCTACAAGTATTGGCTAGTTAAAACCTCAAAACCTAAAACCACCTTGAATTCTTCTTCTTGCACAACTACTGCATCCCACAGGACCCCTAAACTCCCAAGCTTAAGCACAGCATATAATCTTACACACAATATTTTCAATATTTTCAGGGCCGTTTTCTTCCATTTCAGGCTGAACTTGGTGCAGTAGAAGTGCAGGAAAAAAGCATGACTCCCAGGCTGGCAGGATTCTTCCTTGACTGAAAAGCTGCCATGCTTATTTATCCCACACCCTAAAACCAGCCGCCTGTAGTCTCTATGATCACAGATGGCCTGCATATGATGGTCTTCATTCCTCAAGCAGCAGAGCTCTGAAGCTGCACCATGCCAGGCTGGAACCACCCTGGGCCCACACACCCTGCCCTGCCTCCAGACCTGTATCCATCAGAGCACGTGATTGACACTATTTGCCTCAGTTGACATTACTTTAGATATGGAGGGATATCCTCAATAAATCACAAGTGCTGAAGCTGCAAGCACATAGTCTCAAGTGACATAGTAAAGCCTAAAATGTAATATAAATAGGAAGTGCTTTCATGTCAGAGTGCTGAGATTCCAGCATATGTAGGTTTAGCAGTCCTGCTATCACAATCAAACATTTTCTCTGTCATCAAATTTCGTATCTTTATTTTCTGTATCCTGAATCACAAGCAAGCTCAGCCCAGGTTTCACAACAATTAGGTTTTATTCAAACCTAATTGTGGCAGATGGCAGAGGGACACATATAAACCTATCACAACTACTGTGTAAAGCCCCTGCCTCACTCTCTTCATCCCTGCAATAATGCATCACTGCCTATCAACAGCAAACCTTAATACCTTCACACTATTCATACAACAGCAACTACATGAACTTAGGTTTACACATTTTCTGCTTCTATGAACTTGTGGAGACCAAAGATCACCCTCTAGAGAACCAGCCTCAGACCAAGGCCAGTAGTCTAGCTTTCAGTGTCAGAGTTAAGACATCTCCCTCCAAGACAGGCAGAACATTTTACTTTTCCTCTCATCCTCATTTGAGAGCAGCAACTCAAAATTTGGGGTTTTTCTCAGACACCTCCATACATTTCCCCTCTGCTGCCAACCTAACACTGGAACACCAATTCCAGCAAACATCTGAAAGCCACACGTAATGCTTTGGTGAGAATATTAGTGCTATCCATGAAGACTTATTACACTTCTGAAAACATTGCTTGCTCTCTGCAAAAGAAAAGCATGCTGTTCTCAAGTGAGCTGCCATATCCAGTTGTTCCTCTTCATATCCCTACAGCTCCAACCTCTTCTTGCTTCTAAGGCCCTGACATGCAGCAGAGCCCCGTCTAGTGGCATCTCTGTCAGCCTGATTTATTTGCAATTGCAGGTAAGACAGACTACCTCTTCCAGCAATAACAATGACTGAGGAAGACGTGCTGGCGATCAGTGCTGCAGTGGCTAGAAATGTGCATGTACTGTACGCAGTCACTGCTTCTCTAAGTAAGTCACAGCTTCAAGATATGTAAAATGCATAGTCAATGTAGTATTTGCTTCAATTATACCTGGTTTTTTATTCCATCTGCAGGACCAGATTTGTAAGTGGCATTCATTTAATTTCACTGTTTTAAAATATATATTATTGGTTGACCCAATAGATAATTAGCAGAGAAATACTCTGCATTGAGAGAACAGTATTCCACACAGTGCACATTTATTCCTTATTCCCAGCAGACTAAAAAGTGAAACTCTCCAGGTAATCAAGAAAAAATGAGCATACCAGTGAACCATCAAACTGTGACTATCGCCTATATGATAGTAACTGACCATGGTTTTCTCTTCTTGCATTGCATACCTTGATTATTTTTGCACTTCCAAGAATCACATTGGGAAATACCTACAGCAGTAGCTGAAAGAAGACATTGCAGTTCTGCCCAAACCTCTCTTCCCAAGATTGTAAAATTTTTATGTAATGCTAAAAACCACTTCTAATAAAGGACAATAAGTGAGCTACTCACTAAAACTTATTGAAATTACAGAAACTATGATAGTTATATTTCTCCTTAATTCTTATTTTAATTAAGCAAATCTAAAAGAAAAAATAATAGACAGCTGGAAACTCTTAATAGATTGTTAGTTTAAGAAAAACAAGAGTAGATGAGTAGCATTTAAATTAGTCTGGTAAAAATTCTTAAAAATACATTATGCTAGAGCATTAGCCTTTCTGCAAATCATCTGAGTATTCGACCATAAGTTAATTGTAAATGGATGCTTCTTATAAGAAGTTATTAAGAACTACCTCAAGCATAACATAACTCTGCTGCTAAACCTAACTGTATTGTTCTTAGGAAGAAGTAAAAGATGAAAGCTGAAAAATAATTCAGGTGCTCAGTGAAGAAGACTAAACAGCATAGTATTGGATAGTGAAGTAATTTATCAACATCACAACTTTCAGCAAAAGAGCATGAGAATACAGATACATTCTTTGAAATTTTTACTGACCTTCATAAAAGCATCAGGGTAGGTTCTATTTATTTTTTCTAATTGCGTAACATTATAATTTTCTAGAGATGGTTTTATTTGTTGGGTTTACCACCAAGAGCTGGCGTGCTCAACCCTACACTTGAGCTGTCACTATTGTGATTTTGCCTGACGCCAGGGAGCTGACACTATATTTGCTTGTACATACACAATCAAAGGAAATAAAGTCAGGTCTCAGCATTGCCCAACCAGCTATACTCCACCTTTCATTCTGTTACTCTAGAGGTAAACGTTAGGATAATATTAGCAGGATGAATTTAATATACTATTTTTTAAAAGGGAAGGGAGTCTAAGACAACCCCAAGCTTACATTTTCTACTCAAGCAAATACAAATTCAGAGGTACTAACAAGCCCTGTCCATCTGACTCTTTCCTCAGACAGGCACTATAAGCTAATCGTAATTAGCAATGGTTATCTTTAACATGCATACAAAACACACGAGCACACAGTCTACTACCTGAAGAGCCTGCAGTACCATTTCAGACTTGGATTTCAGCTATTTCATATTTACACCCTATGGTCATTACCCCTTTTAGCAGGGGTCATTTTATTTTGACATCTATGAAGCTGTCCAGTATCTTCGCTAAAAACAAACCACACAAGAAAATTTGACCTACTCTGTGTTTTGAGTAATAATTCTCTGAATTTCATTAGATTCTAAGTAGTCAGCACCTAGGAAAAAAACAAAAACAAAAACCCAACCAAAACCATACACACAGATGCAGGTTAGGCATTGAGCTTTGCCAGCTATAGCCTACATCCAACCATAACACACAAACCACATCCTTAAAACACTCACTTTGCAGCCAGAAGAGAATGCAACAGCTACCCCAAAGCAGGAAACTGTTCCTTCCTCTTGCACAGCTCCTTTAAGCAACAATCAATCTTATACCTCCTTAGGCTCAGAAGGGATGCTTGGGGAGCCTGGATCCCAGACACTCAGCTCAGCACATTTTCATTCGCAACAGCAGATGTGACCATGCCCTCAGACAAATGTGCACAGAAACTACATAAAGGAATCACAAAGTGCTTTGTAAGAGATATGGATTGCTTTAGTCAGTCTTCCCCAAATGGCTGCATACCATTTCCTCCCCCCCACCCCCATATAAAGGGAAGTGAGGAAAAAAACCAAAACTCAACATTCTCTTCAAGCTCAACTTCTCTCTTTGCAAACAATATTTATATCCCCATCCCCTTTACTTGGAGCCTTAGCACAAGGACAGTGGTGTGTGACCACAGGTTCTGACCATGGAGACAGCAAACCCAGTGCATTTATTAGACAGGTGACACTGGTAAACAGGAGAGCCAAGCAGCTCCTTACAATAACCAACCCATCAAAAGGAAATTTCCAAAGGAGTTTGATACTCACTCGTTTCTTTTAGCATGCTACATTTCTGACTACAGTGCTGCAGGTACGCTACCTCAGACAGACTATCCCTACAAGCTGTCACAGATACAAGGCATTGGCCTCCCACCACCTCTGCAGCTCCAACTGCATTAGACATGGAGAGGACATGCAAAGCAGAACTATTTCCACCAGTCCTCAGTGAGCTTCATTTCCAGTCACCATTAGTCCAGTTACGTGCTGTTGGCACCTGTGAGGGGCCAGCATGTTACAGGTGTGCTCCTAGAGAACATTATCTTACTGAGTTCCACTGTGGAAGATGTCATCCCAAGCACTCTGCAGTACAGTATCAAGCCTAGCACACCAGCACAACAGCACCTTCTCCTCAAACATGCTTGTGATTTGAACATAAATGCCAGTATAGGCACAGCATAAAGCCACCAACTTTAATCAAAAGGAAACACCAAATCATAGAATCATCGAAGTCCAACTACTGTCCCTGCACAAGAACAGCCCCAAGAATCCCACCATGTGCCCGAGAGCATTGTTCAAATGCTTCTTGAACTCTGGCAGCCTTGCGGCCATGACCACTTCCTTGGGGAGTCTGTTCCCATGCCCAACCACCTCTGGGTGAAAAACCTTTTCTTAATATCCAACCTAAACCTCCCTTGACACAGCTCCAGCTGTTCCCTCAGGTCCTGTCACTGTTCACCACAGAAAAGTGATCTTCCCCTCCTGAGGAAGATGTTCACTGCAGTGAGGCCTCTACTCAGTCTCCTCTTCTCCAGGCTGAACAAACAAGTGCCCCAAGCTGTTCCTCATAGACTTCCTCTCCAGGCCCTTCACCATCTTTCCAGCCCTCCTTCAGATTCTCTCCAATAGATTTAGATCTTTCTTACATTGGGGTCCCCAAAGCTGAACACAGGACTTGAGGTGAGGCTGCAACAGTTTTTGGAACCAAAGTGCTGTACTGATCCTCCCCACACCACACCACCAACCTTCTCTATCCTCTACACTCACTGTGCTATCCTCCCCTTCAAGGCTTCACTGTGATATTTTCCCCTTCAACACTTAACAGGCCTTTTCACTGGGGTTTATCAACTGATAGCAGAACATGCCACACAGCCAAACAAGGCTCAGCATGACTGCATCCAGTTCACATTCCAAGAGGCACTAAAAATAGGTGTACAAAATGTACATCCTAGCCCAGAAAGGCTAGGCTTATGGAAGCTGGTCTTTTTTCCTCACTTACTTCAGCAGTTATCAGAAATAGTCCACAGACCCATCAAACCTGCTGGCAGACCAACCACCACTGACTTGAAGTATGAACTCATTCAGAACTGGTATCAGGTGCAGGGAAGAGGGGGCTGTATCTCTAAAAGCCATTATAACTGTTCAAAATGAGTGCCTCACCTCAGTATGGGCAAAGCTGACAAAAAGATGCGGCTAATAGGTGAACTGTAGCGCCTCCCCAGAGCCTACTCTTTGGTCTGCTATGATTTCCCCAGGAGATAAAGGCATCAGCAGACACTTGCCACCCCCTCCCGCCATTCCAAAAGATCATCTCAAGAGCTAAACTTCATTCAGAGAATATTGTTTCCTTCTGACACCTCAGAAAAACCATCTGTGTAGGAACTGTATGCGCTTGCACACAGAGAAGGGAAGACAGCAACCTGTGTCAAACGCACCCACATGCTACCACAAACCAAAAATTAAAGCGGGATGGCAAACACCATCCCAGCAGATGGCTCAGAAGAGATGCTTCTGGAAGAGAACCATCACATGCAGCTGAACCCCATGTCTGTCACTGCAGCTTCAGGGATGAGGACTGAAGGAGGGAGGCAGAGACCAACAAGCAGAGGTGGGGGGCACAGCAGTGATGGTGTAGGGGACACACTAAGCACAAGACCGAATATGAGTCTGTAAGACTTTCCACCATCAAAGCCAACAGGGGCACTTAGAAAGCATCACCTTACCTAGGGATAATCATTGCAAGCAAAGCATGTAATTTTAATTCACCTTTCTCATCGCCTCTCCTCATTAACTGGGAAGAGAGAGAAATCCACCTGGAGACAAAGGTGTGTGTGCTAAGCCAGCATTAATAAAATATTTGCTGTATGTGTACCTTCAAGTACAACTGGCTACATATTTCTAACAGTTTCAAGCAACCAAACCCATTTTCTAACTCAGAATTAGTTCTGCAGATAACTCCAACGACTAAATGTGTCAGTGGCAGGAAGGTGTTAGGGATTTATGTAGTAAATTGATCTAACAACCCACCTGCAGAAAAACAAACAAATCAAAAAAACACCAGTAACTACCACCATTACATTTTTATTAAAAAAGCATACATTTTTATTAAAAAAAAAATAAACCTGTGCGTATACCAAATGTTTCTTCACACAAGTCACAATATGCCTTGCATAAGCAAGGAAACCAACTACAAAACTAAAAAGTTTACTGAAAATTGAGGCGACACTGAGATGAAGCACTCTTTTTCTAAATGACAATCTCTCCTTCGTTAACACTGCATTTTTAGCTATGTCAAAATTTCATTTTTCCAACACTCCTGTGGTATGCTCTAAGTGAGCACTTTCCCAAAAAATCCCAGCTGTGTGTTGTGAGTGCCAGTGATCCAACAATTATGATAAGCATTTCTGAGTACCTAAGCAAAACAACACAAGCTGTAGAACTGCATTATTGAC
Organism: Monarcha castaneiventris obscurior; assembly: GCA_026261815.1. NCBI lineage: Eukaryota > Metazoa > Chordata > Aves > Passeriformes > Monarchidae > Monarcha > Monarcha castaneiventris. The sequence continues at coordinate 15,501,172 of JAMPIT010000575.1, forward strand.
TTCGTTCTGCAAACACAAATTCATAACCAGTATGCTGCTTTTGAAAACAAAAACATTATATCCTTTCCGTTTCTTGGCTGCTTGTGGGGTTTTTTTAAAGCTTTATGAAACTCTTGCAATTAACTCGTCAACTGTTGCTTTACAAGCCACTTGCCCATTATTGTTCCTTACAAGATAATCTGATCTTGTATCCTGAAACCAAATCGAGGCACTGGCATGTAACTTACACCCCATATTGTACATAAACCTGCTAATACCAAAAGCAAAAAGACCAACAGTCACTATGATGAGCACCAAAAAATGGGGACTTAGTATGGGAAGTTTCAAGAGGACTTTTAAAGCATATTAAAGAGGGAGCTACCAAGGGGGTCTGTAAAAATAGAAACAGAAACACACACGCACACACAACGACTCCAAAAAAAAACCCCACGCAAAAAAAAAGACCCCACCAAAATTTCACGGTTGGTGTTTTTTTAATTAAGAAACTAAGCATCATTTGAAGTCTGAGACAATAAATAACAGAGGGGACAGGAAGTTTCTAAGCAGACTAAAACAAACCACCAGCACAAATTTGTACAATTATATTTTAAAAGGCATGCATAATTTTAGCTTAACTCTCTTTAGTTTAACTCCTATTTCACTTCTACATTCTTTTAATCTTCTGGCCTCGATACTCACTTACTGAGTAGAGAGAAATCCCACTCTGAAAGACATACCTGTGTTGTCAGAACTCCCCGTATGCAATTAATGACACCCATCCCCTTCCCACCTACAATTTAAACAAAGTCTCCAAAGTAATACAGAAGCAATAAACATCATTTTAAAGGAAGATCTCCAGAAAGCTGTGACCTCCTCACTTTCATAAAGGAAAAGGTAAAATTCATACATAGCATAGCATCTCCTATAGACTTCAAGAGCCACGTCCCAACATGGCAGGCAGGCCACTACCACCTGTATGCCCTTCTTGCCCCAGGGGCATTTTCTCCTTTCAAAGCATAAGCAGAACAACAAAGGGGACATGGCACACTGAATTCAAAGCCTTCTATGTTTTTGACACCATACCAATTTAGATGCCATTAAGTGATTTGGCCGCATAATTTGAAAATGTTGAGACACTTCACAGTGGAATTTTTATATGCTTTTTATGATATGTTATTGAAGTCATGGGAAGAGCTGACTCAACATACTCCCCCTTTCTTTTCTGAACACTTTGACTCAAAAAACCCACATCAGTTCTAGATTTCTGTACCACCTGACTTAGGAAGAAAACTTGGTATCCTGTGACATGTACTGTTCATCATCATAAGGCCGAAGGATGAATCTGCGAGGTACACATTACCCAAATCTACAGGCTTTTAAATTGGGAAATGCTAAACCACTTACAGATTAATTTGTCATTATAAGGCTTTCTCTCTATTCTTTCCCTTGATTCTTACAAGAGAATCACTAGTTTTCCAAAAACACTCAGTAAACTGCTTATTGCCTCTTCCCATCAACTCGGGAAAACCATTCAAATCTGGTTCTTACAACACCTGCCATGGAGCAGCAAGTAAAATCTTCCATTTTCCTACCCTTGAAGATCACCTTCAGACAGACCAGCAACTTGGCTGCTGACATGACTAAAAGCAGTCTTTGTGCAAGCAAACCAGTGATACAATGTTTCCCAAAGCAAGGCTAGAGTGAGAAGTGGGGGTGGGGGTGGTGTTTCTTCGGGGTGTTGAGGGGTGTTGTTGATATTTTTTTTTTCTAAATGAACCTTACATTACATTGTTCCTCCTGAAATAAATATTAAAACTGTCAGAGCAAGATAAAAGAAGCTGAACACCAAAAAAGACAACACTGATGTGAAAACAAATCTCACAAGAATTATAAGCATTTACTGACTGCACAGTAAGCAAGAACAGGATTTTTCATTGGTGTTGAAGACACTCACAAGGCCCTCTGGACCTGGTGTGATGGATCCTGGCAACCCATCAGCCCAGACAGGCAGGAAAGTATCAGGGAACAGCACCAGAACTGCAGAGCTTGGCAAGGGGACAGAGATCCGGGGAGGTCTCCCCACCCATACTTCTACAAAGGGCAAACTGAAGGCAAGAATTCAAAGCAAATCTTAAGACTCTGGACAAGCACAATACAAACAAAAAAAACCGATACTCTGATGGAGTGGTGCAGACACCCACAATTACTTCAGGTTTTTTTCATCCCCCTGGACAAGCTCATACCTTGCCAGAAGTCTAATTTCAGGGAAAGCTGATGGCAGCCAAGGCAACGGTATTATACAGAAATTTAACTTGCAGATTTCTCTGGAACTATTCTCTGGAACTAAAATGCAGTAAGTAATGGACATAAACAAAGCCTGTGCTCCGGCTTAAACACAGTATTCCCCAAAGGCTCCTGTGGCCTTGTACACCAGCCTCAGCTGTCACAGGAACACAGGAGCTATCACTCCTATCCACATTATTTAGTGATCTTCCTCACAAGGGTTTTTCTCTCTGCAGACCCAGTCATCTAAAAAATGAGAAGATATGAAAATGCATTAAGTACTCCTTTTCTGTTGACTTGAGCCAATTTCTTAAAAACTGTTTATTTCCTTCTGTTTTTTTCCAATTTCTGTTTTGAAGAGCCACGGAGCAGGGCTGAATGCATGGAGCAAAGACAACCATAAGCAGATACAATGCAAACTTGCTCGGCGCTACCCAGCAGCATCCAGGGTCTTTAGATTTTTACCAGTCCTGCACAATCTTTCAAAGGGTTCAAAAAATTTATCACTCACTTTTTATCACAATTTAATGCCAAGAACAGACATTTTCCAACTGTCTCCTTTAATAGTTCTGAAAATATTATTGCATTTTTATCTGTGAAATCCCAAACTACAATAACCAGTTTTTCAAAGAAAACACTCACAACAGGGTTAAAAAAATAAATACATCAAGTTTAAGGCTTAATTATGTTTTGATAGCACTAAATCTCATATCCTAAAATAAACAACAAAATAATTTATGCTGTATTTGCAAACCATCTTATTGTCTACAAAATATGGTATGATAAGACACCACTGTATTCCTCTCAGGGTGTGTGGTTAAGGCATTGATAGTACTAGGTGGGAACAGAATTCAAATCCCATAATTAAAACAGAGACGTTTGATCTGACCTCTTCCACATTACAGGCTATTATTACATTTCTCCTATTTATGAAGATAAAGCCAAACATCTTGAATTTACCTCCCTGGAAAATTAGTTCTGCAGTCTTCACATCTAAAGGCAAAAAATCTTTTTATTTTCTCAGCTTGCCCCAAGCCTGTACCACCAAAAACATGTTCCCAGTTTCCTATCTGCAAAGCCTTCCAGACAGGGTGCTTCGCATGCCTTTCCTTGCCTGGTATTTCCTCTTTGAGGAGGCAAATAAGGCACTTTTCGGTCTTCATTTTGATAAATTAGATTGTTCTTCTCACCTGATTTTACCTCCAGAGTTGGACTTTTTAAAAATCCTTTTTTTAAAAAAAAATTACTTTTATCTATCAGAGACACCAATTTCTGTTCCAGCTCTTTCTTCCCTATTTCCTCCTCAGAGAGGATGGCCTACTCTCAATACAGGCTCCAGGCCCCAACATCCCTCTTGAAAAAGAGGCAGTCACTTGACACTGATTATCAGACTCAATGTCAAACACCAGTTTTATAGCAACAACAGAAACTCAAGTCTTCCATCCACTACTGCTCAGCCTCACAAGTCAACAGCACTTTATAAGTAACACTTTCTCTGCTCATAAAAGAAGTACATTTGCTACTTCGAAGTTTTCTTTCAAGTGACATTAATTAAAGCTTTCTTCCTCTTATCAGTTAAGAGATACAATTTCCTTAAAACACATTACAAACATTTATGCATGCACTGATATTCAAGCATGCCCAGCCTCACTCAACTCAAAAGTGGATGCTTGAGATGAGACAAGCAATCTATGCCAGTCCCAAGTTTTAGAGCATGAGCCTTGATCTTCAGTATTTTTGCCATTGCCCACAGCAGTTCTGTAAAAAGCTTAGCATTTGGATTATAGCTATGAATTAAAGGGGTTTGACAAAGCCTAAGTCTCATTTGACCATGTTTTCAGAAATAGTTCAGACCGATTTCAAAGTAAAATGCTCTGATTTAATTTTACCCTGCTATTCATCAACAATCACACTTTCTCTCCAGGCTCAGCTGTCCACTGGATTTTCTTGTAAATACCTTCAGAAAAACATCAGTTCCTCTGACCAAATGAACACCTCCTGAACCAGAGCAGGTTGTTACGAAGATGTTATGAAGACAAGCCAGGGTGAGCCAGCAATCCTCCTTCCCTCATGGCACAGCAGGAACAGCATTTGCCCCTCTCCCACCCACCCATCTCATCTTGGCCATTCACCAAATAAAACGCATGCAGGGAAGTGCTGGCTTTTATCAGAAATATCACTTCAGCCTGGATTCCAACAGGAGGCTGGCAGGAAAAGGTGAGTCACTCCACCTCCACAGCTCAGAGATGTGACCACGACTATGAAGAACACTCTGCACATGGAAAAGGAGAAACTGGCTTTTTAGATGCTATGGCTGGTGGAAAAAGGAAAAAAAAACGTGACAACTTGTATTACCACTATGAGAACAAAAGAAGACTATGCCAAAGTAGAAACGAATCTAAATGAAAGTGAAAGAAACTGCCAGTGTTCAGGTCCCCTCAGAAGACTTCACAATTCTCTCACTTGCATGTTTGTGTTTCTGGACCTCTTACTTTGTGTTTTAGGCTTTCTAACTCCCCTCCTTACCCTTCTGCATTAAATCTAAATATTAAATTTTAATTTGGGGGTGGTTTTTTGTTTTATTTTGTTTTGTTGGGGTTTTTTTTTAATGAACTAAAGCTGACATCCTCATGATAAAACTGGGTGTTGGAATTACAGACAAATTGTCATCTGCAAATTGCTGGCAATCAAGTACTAGGAGAAAAGCAACACTGAAAGAAAGACAATTTGGAGTTCCAAAATTATCAGTTAAAAAAGTTTGCTCTTAAGCAACTTCAGCATCATCATCCTTTTAAGACACAATGGAACTAAGGACAGAATTAGCAAAAGAAAGCAACGAAATTATGATGCTGCAAGATGTTTCATTAAAAGCAATTTTATTCCACTTCATAATTAACAGAACTGGGCAGAGGACAGACAAGGTACGTATAGCAGAGCTGCAAAAGAATATCAAACGAACTTCAAAACAAACCAACAGCTTAACTCATGTGACAGGTCTAGATGCTCACTAATGCTATGCATGCACAAACCCCTCACATTTCCATACTGGAAGCATTCAACAGTTAGACAACAATCAATCAACATTTAGTACATTTATATTTACAACACCTATAAAGAAAACAAAAGAAAACACCCAAAATAATGAATGGTCTTTTAAAGCCACAACCTTTTTATTGCATTGCATTTTCTTCCCTTCCTCGGTTTACCTTCCCCTAATAATACTGTATTTTCCACTGTTTACAAATATGTACACATTATATAGGATGCATACTAAAGAGACCTTTTTCCAAGGAAAAAAAAACAACTAGAAGCCATGACTTAGCTCATGAGGAGCTTTCAAAAATAATTACAACAAAACCAAACCTTTAACAACAATACTTTGAAAAAATCTCCCCTTGTTTTCAAGGAGGGCATAGGGACCAAATAGCCTGTAGTTACCATCTGAATGATGAGAAAGCAGAATAAAGTAATTCTATCAGTTCAGGACTCCGTATTCCAGATCCAAAACTGCAGCTACAAATAAATTTACATAACTAAGCACAGACAACAGAACAAGTTAGCCATTAGTCATTTGTCATAGAACTGTATCATGGTATTTGACCAGGGGAAAAAACTCACCCCTTTCCAGAGACCATAATTCAGAGAAAAATCAATTTTACAGGGTTAAATCTTCAGAATGAGCAATCTCTACTCTAAAACTGTGCTGATAAGGTAAGAGAAGGTTTGCTGAGGACACAATGTGATAGCATGACAAGGAGATTGGAAACAACGCCAGAATTCTGCCACATCCGTTTTTTAATATGTGTGTCCATTGGACACTAATTCTAACTGTTGGAGGTGGATGAGGTGGCAATTTTCACTTTCACCACAACAAGTTAATGGTATACTTCAACTCTATTAGAATCAATTAACTGTATGTCGTGGTTTAGCATAGCTGGGAATTGTAATTGAAGAAGACTGCATCTGCCAGGAAGTGATTCTTTGCAAAGAGGTGCTTATAGCTTCCTCTAGACCCAACAGAACCAATCAACTGGCTAGGTTGAATATTGGCAACTTTTTTAAACCACTCAGAGAGCTTGACACGCCTCTGTGAGCCACATTTTAAGAAGGAACAAAGCCCGGGAAACCCTTTCTTGCTTCCGGTGGCCGAACAGGTAACTGGTGGGGGGTGGCCGGGCCGGGCCGGGCCGGGCCGAGCCCTGCTGGCCAGGCCTGGCTGGGGGCGTCTTGGCTGAGATCGCAGCCGCTCCTGCTCCCCGGACACCCCGCCCAGAGGCCAGGCCGGCTCTTCACCCCTAGTGCGGCCGAAATTCCCCTGAGACTGCTCCCGGCTGAAATTCCCCTGAGACTGCTCCGGCAGGATCATGTGGCCAAGAGACAAGCGAATTCCAAACTCCAGCTGCAAGGCCCGAGGGAGATTAACTCTTTTAGTGCTGTAAGATTCTTCCAGACCAGATGAAGCTTGCAGACACCAATCCTCTCCCCAGTCAGAGGACAGAAAAAGAGGAAGGCACGTGAAGAAAACACTATAAAGATGCCCAAGTCAGTGGGGAAGAAAGAGCTGAGACCCCGAGGGAGGAGAATGAGGAGATGCTTCAATCTTAGAAGCTGAAATTCTGTTGGAAAAACCATGGTGATGGACTATGATATATCAGACTACCCATTGTAATTTCTTGAAAGCATGGGGGAGGCGTGGAGCATTCAAACTGCAACCGTGAGCAAAAGTACTTGTACTAGAACAAGCAAATGCTGAAGTAGCTGTGATTTGATGAGAAATTTGAGCAGAGACCCCACGACAGAAAAGGACCTCTGTTCCTAGAGATGAGGATACTCCCAGAGATAGTGTCCTTATGCCTCTCGGGCACTTTGATAAGTGAAGAAAACTTTTGTTTCTGAACAGCCCATCCTTAAAAATAGTACCCCCTTAGCTAAAGAAACCCTCGAAGCAGCTGTGGGGAAAGCTGTTAAGTCGGGGGAAGGGACTTTCACATGCAAGCAGAGAACCATTCTGGGCGGCTGCTTTGCTGTGACACTGAAGCTGCACAAGAGTGTTTCTTGTGGAGATGTTTCCGGGGTTTGACCGAGAGACACTCCTCTCCCTAAGTGAACTGAGAAACAGAAATTATTATATAGGTGGTGAACTGACTAGAAATCTCAGCAGTTGTGTTTTTCTTCTACGTTGCTAGGGAGGAGAGGTGGTGGGGGGAGAGGGAGGTGTTCTGAAGGTTTAGTCTTTCTTTTCCCTCTTTTAACTCTGTTAATAAACTTGTTTATATTCTTTAAGTTTTGTGCCTGCTTTGCCTTTTCTGCTAATGCTCATCTCACAGAAAAGACACGGGGGGGGGGGGGGCTACTGCCCAAGTTAACCCTTAAAACCACTACACTAATTGGTGTTTCCACCTGGTTTCCAAACTGAACCCACTACACTGTATTACCTAAATTTAAGCTGTATATGTGTAAACTCCTGTTTCATGGTTTCAAAAACCTTTAAGTCCAGTATTAACACAGTTCCACAAAAATACAGGGAATCTCCCAACCTCCCCCCATCCTGAACTCCTATTAAAAATGTGCTTTCTTTGATTAATTGCAATTCCAAACAGATTTTGTAAATCACATAAATTGTCATACTGGATCACTTTGGTAGCCTGCTCTGAAAAGGAACCACTTTTAAATGCTTTTACTAACAGGTACAACCAGTTTTGCCCCATTCCTGTCATATGTTACCTGCTGTGCTTGAATAGATAAGCTCTGCTCCGGGGAAACACAAGACGAGATGAAGAACAGGGAATTCCTATCTGGACTAGCTCAAAATGGGTCAGTGGGAACTGAGTGGAATCATCCATCCCTGAATGCTCTTGCTTGGATATTTCTGCATGCCTTTTTGCAGTGACTTGAAACTAAGTTCTAACAACCAGACACTCAAGAGGGGTCATATGTGAAAAGACTGCTCATGCCCTGCCACAAGTCACCAGAGGGAGGCAAAGGAGCCAACACCTTAATTAAATGCTACTGCAAAAACTTCAGGAAATGTGGTTTTGGAGGTTGCCCTCTTCCTTAAAGAAGCTTGCCTGCTTTTTTAGCTGGGCCAGCTTGACTGCTTGTGGCCTATTTCCAACTCAGGTCTCTGAAAAGTTTGCCAGAAGATCACCACCTACCAAAAAATGTACAGCTCGTTCCTTTCAGCACAGCACAGGATTGTAAAACCAGCCTAGAGAGGGGTCACAGAGCACTTATGGAGTGGTGGCCACTGGAGGAGCAGCTCTTTGAAGCCAGCTCCTGAGCAAGCTGTTGCCAGCCTGCGGTTAACTACTGTCTGGAAAGAGCAGCTGGACTGCAAAACCACAAAGCACACCAGCTCACAAGCTCCTCTCTTTAAAGCTTGGCTGTCCCATGGTCCATGGAATACCATCGCTTGGTCAGAAGCTTTACTTCTTTTGGAAAGCCCCAATCTATACTTACTTACCCTTTAACATTCAGTCCCCAAGAAGGGATGAAGTTCTCCTGAACTTGCTGGGAGGACTATCAAGAAAACAAAGCCAGAAGTCCCACTCCTCAGATGAAGAAGTTAGAGCACTCACAAAGCTGTTACACTGGGAGCTCCAGTAAAGAAACCATCAACATCCATACCTACTGCTCACTCCTGTTTCTGTTAATCAATGCAGGGCAAGAAAACTGCAGCACATAGCCACAGAGAAGTGGTGTCCTTACTGTCAGTAGCTGGTGTAAGGTTTTCCACCCTTCTAAAAAACAGCACTTACTTGAATATCTTTACTTTCACACTACAAAATGTGCTTGTCCCCTGGAAAGCATGTTTTGCAAGCCACTCCACTGATTACAACCGTGGAGTGTACTGCCCCTTACTCTAATTTCCATCATGTGAAACTTTATACATATATATATATCTATATATATATGTGTATATATATATATAGATAGATACATATATACATATATATGTATACATATATATGTATATACACACATACATATACACGTGCAAACATACTAATTTGCTGTTATTCAAATCGATCTCCTTGAACAGAGGCCATTACCCCCACCTATTTTGTTTCTTTTGTTCTATGAATAAATTCTCACACAGAAAGATAAATATTTTTGGTGATTGAAGGCATCTGGAGAGCTTTTGGAATCTACATGAAGATTTAATAATCAGGTAGCTCTCTAGTGGTTTTTTAGTCCAAATGAAGAAAAAAAGATAAATACCTAGGTTTCAGAACCCAAATATCACATTACCATCAAGGGCAGAAAAGTGACTTAATTTAGGGCTTGAGACTCAAAGCAACACACAGCCATTACTGGTTGATATTCTCAGCTGGCTGGTATCTCCAAATAGGGCAGAAAATGTGCTTTCAAAACCTCAACTACAGGTTGAAGGAGAGCTAAGGGAAGGCAGGCAGACCCCAGATCAGGTTGTGAGAATGAGGGCTCATCAGACTACTTTCAGTTTTAAACAAAAAACAGGTCAGAGTGAAAATCTGACTTCTCTCAAGAGTCCTTTGACTCCAAATTATTCCAGGCTCAAGCTTGCTATCAACATTGCTCCTGGCATTCCTCAGCCTGGCAGCAACTGTTGTAATGGCTCATCACAAGAGCACGTTCTAAGAGTTAGCCAAGCTTACATTAAGTCCTCGTTCAGTATTTTTTCAATTTGCTTTACTTTTAATCTTCTTATACCACAGGAATTTTTTCAAAATCCTCAGAATTTAAATCCAATAAAACACAGCTCTTGACTTATTTGTTAAAACCACACCAAACATCTCATCTAGCAACTTCAATGAACTTATTACGATACATAAACCCAATTATATTTTTATCAGCAGCACTCTTCATCTCTTCATTGCCTGGATGTAAGGAAGTATGTGTCTGCTCTAGGAACTCTATGAACTAATAAGACACAGATATATACATATAGTAATGTTAAGCATAATACATTATATATGCAAATATGTTTAGGCGTTAAATATATTTGCATACATTATCTTCATACGTAAGGTGCTTTAATGCATTACGTGTATGTATACATGTATATACATATACATGGACATTTGACAAATATAATTTTTACTTAATTAACCCAAACACAATTTTTTCAACCTCTGCTTATTGCATACCTTTTTTGGAAGGCGCCAAAATGACATCATCCAGAGTACTCAGGACTAAGGATGTCAATTAAGCCCAGTGAATTTCAACACAGGTGAACCAACTAAACTGGATGGAGCAGGCTATGCAGAGAGGTGGTACAGGCTCTGACCTTAGAATTCCATTTCCATTTTCCATTTCAGCTGGAGAAAGCCCCATGCAGCCTGGTCTGATCCCAGAGCTGGCCCTGCTCTGGGCACAGGGTTAGACCAGAAACCTCCTTCAGGTGACGCTATCTACCAATTTCTTGACCAAGCCTCCACACCCAACAGCTGGTGTTAATTATTTTACTGAGTCACTAAAATAATTATTCTGCTCAGAGAAACAGCTGTCATTTTGTCAAGCAATCAGATTGTTACTACCCTCTTCAGCTATTTTGCTAAGCTTTGTATTGGAAAAGAACTACTAATTAATAGAAACAGTCATACCTTTTCTTCACACAAATTTATAAATCAAACTCCTTATTATCTTTCCCGGTTTATTAAACACATGCAAAGAGCAAGTCATGAAGAGCTAAAGGAGATCTATGCTTCTTGTGGGTTTGCCCTGTAATTCAGCACTGATAATTAAAAGTGGATAAGTGAGATGGTTTACATCTGTCACACAAACAGCGCATGGGGGAAAAAATTAAAATTTAAAAACATTAAGATCTTGTTAGCTTCCTCAGGTTTTCATACATGTTTTGTGAAGAAGCACAGCAGTTGATCATGTTTTTTCCACAGAAAAGGCACCTAAAGATCATGCAAGTCGCAAAATTGACTGTTGCTCATCAGTCAAACAAAAGATAAATGAGAAAGCAAGGGAGAAGCTTCTTTTTTTTACTCACTCATTTGTCCACCTGACTGCTAAGGATCCTGATGATCCCAGAGAGCCTGTCCTATGTACCCACTCAGCCACCCAACCCATGGCAGCATCTTAAATAAAAGTGCAAAAGGGAACCTGCAACAAATGCAAACCTTTGCCAGGGGAATTTGGGAACAGGATCGATAGAAAGAGGAACTGAAAGTCTGTAAATAGAAGCAAAGTAAAGGCTTCACTCCCCCTCCCACATTTAAATGTCATTTCTTGAAAGATCTACTCAGAAACTAAACAATGAAGAAACAAATATTTGGGGCCTTCTACTAAAAAACAAACAAACAAAAAATGCCAGAATAACAAAAATAAGAGCACTTATTACCCAGCTTAAAGAAAAACACTGTCAAGCAACATCCTTTTTTTCTGAGGGGCAGCTTATGAGACACCAATACCTTAACAATTTCATTTCAGTCAGCTGGTAAAGGAGCCTTGCTTAGAAACAGGCAGCTAGACCAGCAAGCAGAAAAAACATGGCAGAAATCTCAGTGTGCTAACAAGAGGAAATGATTTATAAACCAGGATCATTCACGAAAATTCACAATGATAGTTAATGTCTGTTGCATTTATCTACTAAGACCAAACAATTACTGAAAAACATTAAATGCAAAAGTAGCTACTGCAGAATATGGCAGTTTCACAAACCATGACAGCTCTTGGCCAATGGATTTCCTAACCACAGTGAGTATGATTCACATGAGTGTCAGAAGTAAAATGCTAAGCAACCATGGCATCACCAAGACATCACTACAGAATATTTCCTTTAAAGATTCTAAATCACTATTAATCTACCTATAATTTTAGAAAGGAATTCTTCATGTGTAAAATAGATAGAATTTGTTTTGTTCTTTTTTCTCCTCATATAATTTCCCAAGGAAAGCAAAGTACAAGGAAACAACTTGTTAAAATGGCAGGAAAAACGCTTCATTTCAGAAAAGAGATCTACAGAAAATCGAATTCTAACAAAAAAATTCCATCCTTTAGCATAAAAACATAGTTCAAGTGCAGAACATGCACACACACTATTTCTATTATGAAATATTTCAGTGTTATAAAAACAAGTGGCTTGCTCAAAACATCAACCTTAGAGAATCAAGACCGACAAATGCCTTATCACAAGACCACCAGATGTTTAAACCTACTCCACCATTAAACATAAAGAAAAGGGATAAATGCCAAGCCTCAAGCATTCACACGGAATTACAGAAGATGGGAAAGTTTCTGTAGAAACATCAGTGCCCATTTCAGTAAATATTTCAGGCAGAAGATGTCTCTCAAAATTCTGGCTATCGCTAAGGCAGACACCATTGCAGAGGTCTCTGAGCATAGACACTCAGTCCTCCTGAACAATTCTGCTACAAAATCCAAGCCTCCTTTCTTCCAGCACCTTTGCAGTGGAAACACCTACACACCTATCTGTAAGGCTAGGGTTGCAAGGACCCAACAGAAAAGCCCATCCCTTCTGTGGTCTATACTGAAGCATGGTCTCAACCATAAAATCTCATTTTTTATTAAGCTACACACCCAAGGCAGACATTTCCTTCTACTGCAGTCAGACAACAAATGGTTGCAAGAAGCTGCTAAAACCTGAGCGAGTCCTGTAACTGAAAGCTTTAAACGTCTGAGAATCTCTACAGCTTGATGCATCACGCTCAATGTTGTCAAGATCATGCCTCAAAGCAAGAGCCTGTGGCTGGCAGCCTTGACTGCAGGGACGGAGTGCTGGCATGAAGCTGTCTCGCCTTATTCATGGGGTACTGGGGTCCCTCCTGAGAAGGGCACCTGAGCCACAGACCTGCATCCCCATGCCCCGGCGGGGACCGCGAGCATCCGTCTCTGCTGTCAGGCTAAATACTGTCATCCACCTCACCCCCACCAGTCCCTGACCCCCCGGGAGACGCGGGGATTGACACGTGAGGAGGACAGAAACCGAGGTCTTCAGGCCGAATGCAAGCAGGGAGCGAAGGAGACCAGGAGGTGACTCATTCCTCCCACACCTTCTTTTCTGAGATCTGGAGGGGGGAGAGAACCGACACCCAGCTGTGCCAACTCCTCCTCTGGGGTCCGAGCTTGCTTTCAGCGCACCCCGCAGGGACCGCGGTGCACGCACACCCCCACGCGGAGGGAAGGCACGGGGGTACCCGACCCTCCCCTCCACCCCGACCGGGGACCCGGCAGAGATACCGCCCGGCTGGGGCGGGCGGAGCCGCCCCGGGGAGAGAAGGAAAGAGGGCGGGAAGAGGCGGAGGCGGAGGGGCGCCGGCTGCCGGCGCCTCCTCTCTGCTGCACTGCAGAGGCGCCATCTTCCCGCGCCGTCGGCCCGCGGGGGGGCTCGGGCCAGCCCCGACCACCGCCCCCCGGGCACCGCCTTCCCGCGGGGCCACTGCGCCAGCTCCGGCCGCCGCCCCGCACACCTGCGCCACCCCCGCCCGCAGCCCTGCCCCCGCCCCATGGGGGTATGCCACCGGCTCCGCAGACCGGCTTCGCTTCCCCCCCCGGGGGACGCCCCCGCGTTCCCCGCTCGCAGTCTGACTGCGCGCCCCTAGCCCCCCACCCCATGGGGGGATGCCACCGGGTCACCCACCCACGGCGTGCCTGCTCGCGGGGGAAGTCTCCCTTCCCCAGCCCCCGGCGGAAGCAACCCCAAGGCAGAGCCGGCGCCCCTGCTGTCCCTATGCAGCATTGCCCATGGACCCCTGCCCGCTGCCGCCGCAGGCGGGCGGCGGCCGAAGTTAACGGGGCAGCGCCCCGGCAGCTGAACCAGCGCAGGGAGCCGAATACGCGCAGCAGGGCCGGGAGCGCTAGCCCCGCGAGTTCCCAGCTGCTCCCTCCCCGACGCCTCCGCCACCCCCCGGATTGCCGCTCCTATTGTTCGGCGAAGGGAGAGCGGCAGCAGCTGGGGATAGAGTACCCCTGGAAAAGGAAACCTCGCCCGCCCCGCCGCGGCCAAGCCCACGCCGCGGGGGCGGCTGCAGACAAAGCCTCGGAGAAGCGGTAGAGTGTGGCGGGGAAGCCCCCGCCTGCCGCTTCCTGCCCCGCTTACCTCGACAGCCCGGGCGGCGCCGGCGGCCAGCAGCAGGACGGCTAAGTAGGGCAGCATCGCGGCGGTCGGGAGCGGGGAGGGAAGGGGGAAGGAGGGATGCCGGCCGGCGAGACGCGATGGGGTCCGACTGTAAATCCTCGAGGCCGCGCCGCTGCCGAAGAAAACGACTGATCTGCTGCGGCTCCGGGAGCGGCGCGGCGAGGCCGGTCAGCTGATGGCCCCGCCCGCCCCCGAGCGGGCGGTGCGCCCGCCCGGCACGCGGGGACCCCTGGCGGCAGCGCTCGGGCGGTGCGGCCGTGGCTCGGGGAAGGCGGACCGGCCCTTCCCTGCCCTTGGTAGTTCCCAGTAGCGTTCCCTCCTCGGCCGCTCGGGTACCACGGATAGCTTTCCTCGAAGGCACCGCACCGCCTGTCCACCGCCCGCGTCTGCAGGGACGGCGACGCCTCCATGCGCTGTCCCCCGCTCGCTGAGGCACTGCGTTCAGAAACACAGCCCCCGTCGTTCCAAGATGCTCACAAAACCACCCAAATCTCAACGTGTTGTGTGATTTAGAGGCTATTTAACACATTCTGCCTTTCCTGGCAAGGCTGCACACCAAACCAGGATCTCCCGTTCCTGTCCAGGTGGAGGTGATGAGTCAGCATAGCCGTTTCACACATGACACACACCACACACACCATCGATAACAAAGATATGCAGGAACATCGGAAGAGCTCGGGCTTATGGCAGATGAACGAGGAAGAAATCAAATGAAAATGTAGGACTTTGTCAAACACTATCAAATCAGGAGGCCAATGAAATCTCACTGTCTCACCCTCTCAACCGCACTGTTATAACTGGTATAGTAAACCTGTAAGGAGAACTTAAAAGTGAGTATTAGGAGCTTCATGTTGAAACAGCTGCTCTTGTAGCCAAAATTCAGTGTGACAGAGCCTGACCCATTCTGCCACTGATGTGCAAACTCTCTGGCAGGCTTTCTGCTCCCACTAAGGCTCCCGTGACAGCAGCTGATAGACCTACCCTGTAACAGGGACCTGCAGCCAGGCCGTGTGAGGGGCAGGTGATGGAAATCTGGAGCATGAGTCTGATGAGGAGTCTGATGATGAAAGAACCTGTGGTGTTCAGCCTGGAAAAAAGAAGTCTCAGAAGGGACTTTCTCACTTTCTGCAACTACCTGACAGCAGGTTGCAGAGAGGTAGGGGTCGCTCTCTTCCCCCAGTATAAGTGATAAGGTAAGCGGAAACGGCCTCAAATTGCAACAGGGGAGATCTAGGCTGGATCAAGCTGCCCAGGGAACTGATTGACTCATGAACCCTGGAGGTATTTAAAAGATGTATGGTATTTTGTGGCACTTTGGGACATGGTTCAGTGGTGGACTTTGTAGTGCTGGGTTATTGGTTGGACTTGATGATCTTAAGGTTCTTTTCCAATCTAATTGATTCTGTGATATGATCCTATGACATGCCCTTGGTGTATGGCTCACTACAGAAGCCTAGTGTTGTGCTCACTACCACCCTCACACTCATCTTCCCTTGAAGTCAGAACTGCAATCCACTGAGACTCTTGGCCAGTGTGGAAGGATGCTTTCTGGGTGAAAGGAACCCGGGCTGCCTGTCAGGTGGGCCATAACACGCAGTGGGAGACCATAGTGCTATAGCATTTCACCCCTACAGCCAGGGCCTAGATTTAGAAGACTGTTCTCATTCAAACATGAATCTTCTCATACAAGCTTTTGAACTGGCAATGTATGGAGGCTTTGGGGGAATTTCTTGAGTCACACCTGATGAATTTAACACATCTCTGACAGGCAGATAACAGCTGAGCTTCTGAAACACACCAGTGACACAACTGTACACTGAAATTAGTTAAACAGGAATAATGGCAGGCTTAGCTGTAATAATTTAACACTGTTTTCTGCTTGTTAGGATAACGATCACATGGCTTTGAGGGGTTAGAAAGGATTTGCTGTGCAGATTTTCTAACCAGTTGGCTTCTAAACTCAGACATTGGAAAAGCAACTCCATGGCTGCAAATAAGCAACATCCTGTTAAACCTGATAGAGGTCATTGGAAAACAATTCTTTCCTGAAACAATGGAGGCAATCAGAAGGAAGCTCTTTGCAAGTTTCTGGAAAAAAAGAAGAGGGATGGATGGAAAATCAAAATATATTCATGTAGCTCTTTTATTATAAGTTAGCTTGGTACCTCTTTGTAATCACTTCTTCCTAGTGCTAAAATCAAACACTATTTCGACTGCTGCTTCTCTGGATCAGCCAAGCCTGCTTCTTTTGTCACAGTGGGCATGCAGGAAGGCTGGAGGTCCCTTTTGCCTATGGCTAGGGGTGGTGCAGACCCATGGGATTGCACACCTTCAAGGAGAGCAGGAAACAAAAGACAGGAAAAAGTCAAAGGTACTAGGAGATCTCTATGAAATAGGTATTTCCATTTACAGCAACTAAACACCAGTGGCAATATCCAAAATACAGTGACAATGTTTGCTTAATATTTCATGAAGTTACCCACTGAAAGGTCATAGGTAAAGACACTTTTGAATGCTGTTTTTAAGGCCTACAAAATTTGGAGATGACCTGCTGATAGAGAAAAGAACAAAGATTGTGTCCTATTTTCCACTCTATCATCTTTCAGGATCTCTACAGAAGGTCCAATACACTTTTTTCTTTGCTTTCTCTACTTGTCATCTTAGTATAGAAATCTATTCTCACCAGACCTCAGAAGCTGTCATAGCTGGAGTGCAACAAAGCCCACTACCGCCTTACAGCAGGGTCAACAATGGAAATCATCTTCCTGAAGAAGGTAGCACAGGTTGGATCACAAAATGGTAGGGTTTACATTCAAATCTAATACAATACAAACAATTCAAAACTATACCCAGATGTGATTTTGCCTTTAACTGCTGAGCTTTATTTTTCAATCTTATTGTGATAACTTTCCAGTGATAAGCAAACATGCATGTCATGTTTTATTTTTTGGCCACTTCTGTGTTCTACCTGTATATTTTTTTACAAATTATGTCTAATATTATTTTACAGCCTTGTCATTTTAATATATTATGTATACGCAAACGTTGTTCAGCCATTCAGTTTCTCATTGAATACTCGTGAAGCAAGTAACCACAAATACTAATACTACTCTACAATAGGTAATAAACCACCTCAGCCTGCTTCATAACCTAATGAATTAGAGAACAGAATTTGTCTGTGATTTCTGAAGAGGGACAGGCAGCCTGTGGCAGGGACACAATTACAACATTGCCAGATATCTCTGAATATGTACAAGTGGTTCTACAGAATACCTGCCATTTATCCATGTTCACTGAATTTCTGATGCCAGAGGCTTGTTTCATTCACACCAACAAAATAGAAGTTATTACTGCATTTGTCAGCTATATTTTATTTGTATGAGAAATACTTCCTCAGATTCTTTCGGAACAATGTTGCAGCTAGTGCTTGCATGGAGACAATTTCTCCATTTGTTCTCATCTCTGAGAAGAGGGCTCCAAGTTGGCAAACTTGATTTTTGGTAAAGATTTAGATGCTGACTCACTGTCTCCTTCAGAAGTTGCTTCACTTCAGTGCTCACCATTTTCTTCACAGGGGATAATACTGTCTGCCTGCTTTTTTGATTCGTGTACGGAACAGATCAAAGCACTAGGGTTAGTATATTTGAATGAACCTCTGCAAGCTAAAGACTCAGATCCTACTGAGCTGACACCTTCTATGTTAGTCCCAGTTAAGGAGTTTATCTGTACTCTGAAAACTACTACAGCATAAATGGCTGTGCTGGTTTGAAAGTAAACCAGAGGGAGAAATGAACCCCACACAATTATCCTGAGAGAGATTGCAGGTTGAAGTTACAATTTAATAGAAAGATTACAATAAATGCAATGATACACAGAAACTGGCTTAAACCCACAAAGTCAGAGTGCAACCTGGCACCCTGTTGGTCAGGGTGGTGGTCATATCAAGTCCTATCAAATGGTGGTTGGAGTCCTGTTGAAGTGATGGTTGCAGTTAAAAGCAGCAGTCCTGTGGAAGTTCTGGTCCATCTCTGGATCTGTCCAGTGGTGGTGGTGGTGTCTCAAGTCCCCAGTTATATATGGTCAGGCTCAGGTGAGAATGTTCAGCACCTTCCCGAGGGCAGGCAACTTCACAATGGAATTATGTAATCCTGTGACGCATAGGATATTTTTGTGACTCCTTGATGGTCTAGGTCGTTACTGCTGCCCATTATGCTGGTGCCATTGAACCATTATGGCCCATTAGCAGAGATGACCCCCTCAGGATGGGTGTAACTATGCTGGTGCTTCCCGGAAGGAGTTATCATGGCTGAGTCATTTGTGAAGACAAAGAAACACTTCCCTGCCTCGAAGGGTTTGCCTCTTTTTTAACACCCAGCTTGTAGGCTGGGGGGTCAGGTATGCAGTGGGCAGCTACTGCAAACCACCCATCATTAACAGTTTGTCAGAAATGGCATGAGTGGGGTAGAATACATAGTTTGGTTACACCCCACATCATTACTCTCCTTCTGTAACCCAGGACAATGGCCAAATTTATTTCAGACGGCTCCAGAAGGAATTTGTGTTTTTAAATGCACAACATGAATTTTAATGGAAAACCTTTCGGGTTTATGCTACAACTTGAACCACTGCAGGTATAACTAATCTGTTCACTATATGCAAGTGTCCTCTAGAGACACTTTTTTTCCTTTGGAGTCAGACTGCAGCCCTGAGAAAAAGGCTGTCTAAATATTAATCCAAAATAGTAAGAGAGAGATTGTACCTAATCAACCTACACAAATATGTGCTGTTAGTCACAGCAATGGGTGCAGATATGATTTAAAATACTAAACAGTTGGTCATTGTCTGAATTCTGCAAACTTTACTGTTAGTTTTTACAGATGCAGTACACAGTTAAGTAGCCAGTAGTCATAGCTACCTTCTCAAATGCAAATGATATGTTCTGCATAGCACAGGAGTATTAGGCACTGATGATATCTGCTGGAGCATGTACACAGTACAAATTGCAGAGCCAAGTGAATGAGGAAATCACGATCCAAAATTCCAGGCATGCTCAGCCAAGGAAATGAAATGGAGATGTGAACAACAGTAATTCCTCCAGTGATTAGGATGTGAATATACATGGACATACTCCATGAATATACTCCATACCAAAAAAATATGATGCTGTTCTGGCTTCTCCCTTTGTTGACATAAGCTATTGTGGTCTGATGGTGTCAATAAAGGGGAAATCTTTAGGATATCTGCTTCTTCATTTGATTCTGTACTCCTGATTTTGTTTACCTAGTTACTACACAATGCAAATATTCCTAGCAGAATCAGAGTTTAATATCTATTCCTTTTTTTTCCCACACTGCATGCACTGAATTTTCCTAGATATTTTTGGCCTCATGCTCGTGTAGTTTATTTACTAGTAAAGTATTGCAGGTGCAGGCTTTCTGGTGTTGTTTTAACTCACCATCCTATACGCAAACCGCTCAATACTTGTTGCTAAACATGGGAAAACTGTCAGCTGTGCCCCAGCTAAGTTCTGTAACCATCCTTATCAGAGCCTGAGGAATGTGAGAACTGCTAAATTAAGAAAGTGGACGTTGGAAGAAAAGAACAACAAACCAGTCACGTTTCCTGAGGCTACATGCAGGGCGTGTGGACAATGCGAATAGTCCAATTAGCTTACGCGTGATCGTGTGAATGACACTTACCAAAATGCATAAGAATGGAATAATGTAAACAATAAATTAGATTCCTGCGCAATCATATTGATTCGTTGTCCAGGGGTCTCGTTTCTCCCGCAAATACTAGCATGCTTCTACCAACAAATAAAAAACCCACCCTACCGTAAACCAAGCCAATTTCTTTTCAAGCAAGTCATGTTTGGCATTGCTCAGAGAACAATCAGCATTTCTGAATGATTAAAGTAAATCTTTGAGAGAAGCTAACTCCACAGGAACCCCAGAGCAAATGACACTTGACCATTTGCAACCCTCTAACTGAAAGTTATGATGTGCTTTTTGCATTTGCAGTTAGGAAAGCCACCAGATGAGATGGTTATGGGTCTCTCAGCATCTCTTCAGCAGCCTGTTCTACTGTGATTTGTCTTCCCAGATAAAACAATATTGCAGTTCATGGTGTGAACATCCCAAATTAGGAATATTTAACAAAAATAGAGGCAACCAACAGGATGTCTTTGAATTCTCTCAATATCTGAGCACACTAGTAAGCCTTTTTTAACACTATTTCAAACTCATTAAGTAATTTTGTTTTAGTGCCAAAGATTTACTTCATTATTTTATCCCACTCCTGTGTTTCCCCAATATTTTACCCAACTATCCACAGACACAGCTCTCAAGCTTTGTCCAGGTTCCGTCCAGGGTATCTAGCTCTTCTGTATCTTTGCTCAGAGCTGTCCTGCTGTCTGTCATCTGCCCTGCCCAGCTCCCAAAACCAGGAATCCACAAACATTCCTCTCAGCTTTTAGACTCCTGTCTTTAGACACTTTCGTAGTCTGAGATAGAACCTGTTAATACACACCTACTTTCCCTTACAGATTTTGTACATGAGAGTACTGCCGATAAATTAAGCAACTCTACTTGAAAGTTGTGAAGTTATCGGTACAAAGTCAGACACCGTGCTTTGTTTCCACACTATCTTGGAATAGAAATAAAAAATCAGGAAATTTAGCATATATAAACACAAAATATTTCTTAGGTTCTGAGTTCAGTTAACTGAAGACATTTGTACAGAATACACTGTCATTTTGATTCTTTCAGCATAGTGTCTCATACCCTAAAACACCTGCTTAATTGCTAACCAAGCAGGTTAGGATGCTCAAAGACCCATCCTCCTACCTGTTGCTAGAAATACAATGCTTGACTCAATTTTGAAAGACCCAGCTAGATTGCAATAGTGACATGAAATCAAATAAATTCAAGAACAGTAGCAGACCCTACTTAGCACAGAGAATCTGTTTGTCAAGGAGCTTTAAGAAAAGCATTCCCATTCTTCAACCTCCCTACAGCAGACTTAACTCATCACATGATTTAGCCTTTCCCCAAATGTCTGAGTGTCCTGGGGTGAAATTATGAGACTGCTTTGTTCCTTAACCGTCCACTCAATGCCCAAGGACACTGTGGCTTTAAGATGGGCCCGGGGGGCAGGGCCACGGGACCCGAGTGCGGGGCAGTTTAATGGCCAGGCCAATGGCTTGGGGCTCTGGGGCTTGGCAGGGAGCACGCCAGGAGCGCTGTGCTGCCCTTTGCTGGGTTTTTTTGTTCTGGCTAGTTGGAAAAAGGTTGTGTTGTTTTTTCTTTTTCTTTTTCCCTTTCCTCCCCCTTGCCTTACTGCCTCCCTTCCCTCCTCGCCAGTCCGGGGGGCCAGCAGGTGGCCCCGGTGGGCCGTGGGGTAGCCTGAGACCTGGGTGTCTGTTCCCCCTGGGAATTTGTTGTATCTTGAGGTTTTGGATTTTTTCCCCTCTTCTACCCTGTTTAGTTTTGTGCTAATAAACAGTTTGTTTTGGTTTTTTTCCACTTTCGCTTATTGTGGCCCACTTGTTTTATTGGTGGAGGAAAAGGGGAGGCCCTTTCCCCTTCAGAGGAGACACTCACTCTGGAGTGTTTCCTCCTGAAGTTTTGTCTCCAAAACCAAGACACCGAGAAGGAAAAAACATCATAGTTTTCTGAAGGCTGTGAAAATCTGAAGTGTTCAACAGAGACTTTTCAGAGGAAGTGAAGTCTGAGACCTTTACATTATGAAATGACAAATTCATCTGGAACACAACTCCATCAAAATTCAGCAGGTGACAAGAAGGTTTCTCAAGCCATAAGCCTGCACTTTAAATGTGGACAAAAAACACCCAACTCAAGAAATTGTTGCATGGGTTCAATTATTTCAGCAGCAGTGGGGTGTGTAAGTGCCACAATTTTCTGTCTCTTCACTCCCCGTATAGTCATTTGAAAGACTACAGGCATTACCTGAAAGTCTCTGGTTCCAGTGGAGCATGATGGAAGCTATAAATGGTGATGCTGCCGTAGCCCCATATGCTCACTTTGTACGTGGCTGGGGCTTTCACTCTGACAATTGCCATCAATCTCCACAGCAACAGTATGTTTGCATTCCCAGTGCTGGGCTGCAGCCACGTTTGAGGTGGGTGGAGCAGGAAGCAGAGGCTAAAGTGTTCATCTGTAACTCTTAGCTTGCTGCTTGTAAAGTCACATTAGGAGACTGTGAAAGAGTGTCATGGGGCAGCCTGTGCAGTGCTTATATGCTTGACGTTGTGAAACCGAAGTGGTATGTAACAAAAGGTTAACCACAAGTAACATTGTAACAAGACATGTAGGTAATGCAAACAAGATAGCAAAGCCAGGGAGATAACGTGAGCCATCAAGAGCAAGATAGCAAGTGTTAATGGAACTTGCAAACTGCAAAATTAGCTAAAAACAGTTAGACTGAAAAACAAGAAGCACCAGGCATGCATTGTAAATAAAGGTGAAAAGTTCAAACGTGAGGAAAACTACAGAAGTCCTCATCAAAAGACCACCGGAGGACTGACGACCACCACAGAAGGAACCGATGCATGCGCGGGAGCAATAAACTGTTGTAAAACCATGACAAAGCTTTATGCAAATAAAAATATGCTAATGATATGTTGTAATTGTGATGTTGCATGGAAGGACTTTTAAAATGTGACTGAAGGCTAAAGAAGAGTGAGTTCTTGGTGGATAGATCCCCCTCACTCCCAGCACTGAATAAACAAATACCTGCTCTGTAACCCTTGGACTATAGAGTTTTATTAATCTTGCCAAGTTTTGGGTGCCAGTCTGGCGAGCCAGGCAGGAGGAACGCTCTGCCCAGCTCCGAGATCTGCTGGAGCTGCAGATTCCCTTAGTGTGCCCTGAGAATTTCTTGGAGGTACTCCGCACTTCACTGGCTCTCTGTGAGGGTAGACAAGGACCAACTGCAGGAAATTTAAGGTATTTGTTGATTATTTTGAATTTTGTTTCTGGTTTTGATTAAGTAACTCCTGTAAGACGTGTGTGACGACTCACGCAGGATGCTATATCACAGGTGAAATTCCCAATGTTAATACATAAGGGATTAGAGTTCCCTTAGGGGTTAGAGTCCCCTAAAAGGAAGTCTGATGACTTTATCCTGGTGTTGTCATAGGGGTTAGAGTCCCCTAAAAGGAAGTCTGATGACTTTATCCTGGTGTTGTCATAGGGGTTAGAGTCCCCTGAAAGGAAATTGGATTACTTTAAGTATTGGCCTAAGTCTCAGAATTTTGGGTTTCATTGTTGTGTGTCATTTTGTGTCTTCTATATGACTAGTGTTTCTTGTCTGTGTGTCTGTTAAAAAGTTTTCATTTCTTGCCTGTGTGTCTGTTAAAAGGTTTTCAGCTTATGCAACATTGTACTCTGTTACCTTGTCTGTTGTGTGGATCAGAACGGTGTAGATTGTGTGGGAGCGGACCGTGTGATCCTTTCGTGTTTATTGCTTGTCAACATTGTAAACGTGAATACTAGTGCAGATTGAAACTAAGATTCCCAATTTGTGGTCGTTGTGGTATCCATGGAATAAGAGTAAAGAAAGGAACACAAGTAATAATTTTCGCTGTAAAGTGCGGGCATCTGGATAATACCAAGAATGGGTAGCAGCCGCAGTAAGGAGATTGTCAAGAAGAGTCCTTTGGGGTATGTTTTGGCTTATTGGAAGGATTTAGGAGGGATCCCTGGAAGTAATGTAAAGAAAAGTGACTTGATGAAGTATTGCATATGTTCTTTACCTTCAGAGGGAAACCAGAGTGGCAGAGAGGATGTGGGATTAATTTACTCCCACAAGATCCCTTAGTTTTGGCCCTAGAAAAGGATGGAGACAAAAGAAAAATGAGAAGACGTTGTCCTGCATGTAGTATAGGTCAGAGATGTCTTAGCTGAGAGATAGAGAAGATAGTGAGGTTGATCTTTTAGAATTACAATCTAATCTCCTCAGAAGAGTCCCCGGGGCCCCTCAATTACCACCTAGTGGTAGTAGATTAGAAAGTGAGAAAGGAGATGACTCAGACGACCCCGATGAAGGAACGAGCCCAGGGACTCCAGTAACAGCTCACACTAGAAGCAAGACTAAGAAATCACAGGGGCCTTAATGAAAGCTTTAGAGCAACATCAAAGAGGAGGACGTGGTCGGCGACAAGGCAGAGACAGAGGTAGAGGTGGAAATAGTAAAGGTGGCTCAAATCAACCCCAAGGGAACTTAGGGCCAAATCAGTGTGCTTACTGTAAGGAAGAAGGGCATTGGGAATGCTAGTGCCCACGTTTTCCAAACACTACACAGGAAACTGTTGTTGCAGCAGTAAGTAACAGTGAGTGACAGGAACCGGCAGATCTTTCCCTAACAGACCCGCTGGCTAAGATACAGCTAGGGGATGATAAAGAAGTTGGATTCTTAATAGATACAGGGGCCACATTTTCGGTTTTAAATCAAGCTTTAATGCCTAAAAGTAAAAAGCATATCCAGGTAATGGGAGCCACAGGCCAACCAGAGAATGCCTTTCTTCTTAAAACCATTAGAATACAAAATTGGGAAAAGGATGGGGATACATCAATTCCTTTACCTACCAAATTCACCTAAATCCCTGTTAGGCAGGGATCTCCTTGAAAATTTAGAGTTTACAATTGAGTTTAGAGAGGGAAAAATGAAATTTAAAATACTTGAAGGCAAATTGATTTTAGCATTAGGATTGGCAATTGATTTGGAACAAATAATGAATCAGGTATACCCAGGAGTATGGAATACCAACGCTCCTGGGAGATCAACATTTACTGACCCTATTAAGATTGAATTACTGACAGGAATCAGGCCAGTAGTCAGGAGACAATATCTCTTGAGAACAGAGGACAGAAAAGGGATAGAACCAATTATTAGCAAATTTTTGATACTAGGACTGTTGAAAGAATGTAAATCTGAATTTAATACTCCTCTCCTACCCATGAAAAAACCTAATGGAACTTATAGATTAGTGCAAGATTTGTGAGCAGTCAATGGGATTGCTAAAAGTATCCACCCAGTGGTTGCAAATCCCTACACTTTGCTAACTAAACTCCAAGATGATCTCATTTGGTTCTTGGGGATAGATCTCAAAGAAGTTTTCTGCTGCCTGCCACTTGCAGAAGAAAGTCAAAACATATTTGCTTTTGAATGGGAGAACCCTAGCACAGGCAGGAAAAATCAACTTACCTGGATGGTGTTACCTCAGGGGTTCAAAAACAGTCCTACGATTTTTGGGAATCAATTGGCTAAAGAATTGGAACAACGGCAGTCTCCACCTGGGGAGAGAACACTCCTACAATATGTAGATGATCTACTAATTGCTAAAAAAACTATAGTGCAGAGGGCTTGTACACACTGTACGTTCAGTGTCAGTGGCCAATGGGGCAGGAGAGCTGCAAGTTGGGACGCCAGCACCCAGCACCTGTGCAGGTCAAGGTGCGCTCCATCAGGCACCCAGCGGTGTGAATGTCAAGATATTCATTGTAACAGAGAAGCTGACATGTTGCGGTGGCCCAGCCCACCTTGGGGCTGGACGTCATTCAGTGGGTGGACTTTCTACCCTATGACTCTAACCCCGAGGGCGGGTCGGAGGTGCAGGGTCTCCTCCCACTGGGTGTCGCCCCTGCAGCATCTCCTGCCCCTTTTTCCAGATCCTTCTTTAGTTCCTCAATCCCCATTGGTTTACTGGTTTATGTATATTCATAAGCTTTATTGAATAGTTATGAGTTTCTGGAAAGTTCTCCCTTTCTCGATGTGCTATTGGTTTGTTCATCCAAGTTCCTCCCCTACCTTGTTGCCATTGTTTGTATGTTAATTCCCCTTGGTTCTCTATTTGTTTATTCCTTCTGTAACGCCTCGTTTTTAGGCACTATAAAAGGGCTTGCCAAGTTCCTCTCCCTGCCTTTTTGCTGGTGCATACCGTTCAGCCTTAAGTCGCGGTTGCTTTTCTGCCCTTCTTGGGGCCGGTAAAGCTGGATTTGCAAGCACCAGAGAGAGGTCCCTCCCTGCCTTCGCCATTGCCTTGTTGCTCAGCAACACCTGAGCTGCAGCCTGCTCCTCAGTGAGCCCTCTGCAGAGAGCCACCATCTGCAGACGAGGACTTTGCCTGCCTCGCCGCTGGGGCACTGATCCTTGTCGCCTGCCCGGCCACCGGGCGGCCAGTGGCTAGCACGACGCTGACATTATTCTTTGCATTTTTAACAAGCTACTAGAGAAGGATTAAAAGTGATGCAGCTGCTTTTATATTAGCATGGAATTATGCAGAATTAATGAGGATCAGTGTCATGTCAGACACTGAAGAACCATCCACTTTTTTCAAAATATCAACATGGTGCTTTAGAGGGAACATACTCTGACACCTGCTTATGAAAGCCTATTGCTGTACAGAACAGATAGACCTCCCTGGGAACTAGCTCTAGGTGCAGTTTATTGTGAGCTACTGCACTACAGAATCACAGAGCAAGCCAGATTGAGCTGTAAAAGCCAATATTCAGTTACATCTCAATAAGTTCTATTTTGAAAAACAATTTGTTGACTTCATTTGAAGTCAACAGACTCTGAAATAACCAAGGTTATTTAAAATACATCACCTGATATATTTTGCTTATGCATTCATTGACTCAACTTGAGCCTCTAATTTTTTTTCAAATTAAAAAAAAAAAAACCACCACATTTTTGAAAATTGTCAGGAGGTTATACAATACAGCTGAGATGGCAAATACAGCTGTCATTTTCTCAGAGTTTGGAACACAGTACATTTAAGAAAATTCATACAAATTCCGTTTCTGGAGAAAAAGGAAACAGAGAAATTCTTCCAGCTGAGAAAATTAATTAAAAGTTAGCAGCATCTCGAAGTATAATGCACAAATATTTCTACCATAATAGCTGTACATTATGCCTACTAAACCATGGCTATAAACCTAAATATATTAATAAAGTCCCAAATAAAAAAAAAAATTGAGGGAAATTAAGCAGATAAATCCAACATTAGTAGGCGCAATATCAAAGTTGTTCTATTTGACTTCTTATGCTTTTTACACCAAACGTAGTACAGTACAGCTGTTACTGTCACACTGTTAAAATAACTATTCCTTCCCCCTCGTCCTGGCACTTAAATATCATATCTATACCCAGAAATTATTTCTATATCTAACAGTATTAAATATATATATCATATGCACTTATATAAATATATATACAATATGATACACTCGTTGTGGTGTATTTTATAGCTATGTATCTCTGTTAAGGTAGTTATTGATGTCACTACATGTCTAGATGAAAAAAACAGCCCAGACTCCCATTAATCATGTGAGATGCTGGAAGCAAACCATCAGCATTGCAGCAGCACTGGTGAGATTCAAAACTGACTGAACCATCACAGACCTTATGAAAAATGTTTAAGAAATCATTTATTGCTCTTTTTACATGCACAAATGCTGGTCCATGTCTCGTGATCAACAAAGCAGATAACACATAGTATTTGAAGGCAACAAATCTCCACATCAAGAAGTTTTGAGGATATTCTGGTGCAATTCCACAGCCATTTAAATCAACCAACATCTACTTTGTTTGTGCAGTCATCTCAATCTATGCTTAAATTGCTCATGCTAGGCTCAACCTAGGCTTAGATTTTGGAACTTTCACTTTCACACCTGAATCTGGTAGGAAAGAGGTATTAGAAACCAGTGTGCTTGAATTACCAAAATACACGTCTATGTACATATCTAAGAATACAGATATATAGATACAAATGAGAATTACCATCATCATAAGGATGATTTTTCTGTTCTCGCAGAACTGCATCATAACACTGTTTTAGTCAGATATTAATAGTACCCTGCTCAAGCTCAAACAGAAATTATCTAAATTCTTTCAGATTCCTGCTCTCAAAAAAAAAGAAAAAAGGAAAATAAAATAAGAAAGGAGTTACGTATAGCAGCAAGGGTGCAAAAAGCTGGTATGTTTCCAACGCATTTCAAGTAAACGCATCACAGCAGCAGCTTGAATTAAGCTGTGGTATCCACAGGACTTATTCTCTGTCTTTGTGCAGACATTAAGCAGAAAACATGGACTGAAAACACGGTGATATTTTTAAATAAATGTTTTGACTTAATTTATTCAGGATTGTATCTGGGCAGCATTTAGTCAAAATTATGCTTAAAT
Organism: Monarcha castaneiventris obscurior; assembly: GCA_026261815.1. Lineage (NCBI taxonomy): Eukaryota > Metazoa > Chordata > Aves > Passeriformes > Monarchidae > Monarcha > Monarcha castaneiventris. The sequence goes on from JAMPIT010000575.1 coordinate 15,529,730, forward strand.
TGTGTTTTTCGAAACTGTTTGGGGTTGACATAGTTCTACTCCCAAGTAAAAATAAGTAGGAGTTTTACTGCTGACTTCTACAGAATATAAGCCAATGCTGAACGTTTCTGAAAATAGCTTTCCATGTGTATATCTATGTAAATGAATAGGGACTGTTAGTAGAAATAGGAACAGAAAAGATCAGACTTTCAATTTAAAAGTTGAAGTTAAATATAGGTTACTATACTAGAAAACAAAAACACGACAGACGAACTTTAATACTTTTGCTTTCATTTATGGCAGGAATGGATGGAAGACAGCTCCACTGCCTCAGTGTCAGAGACTGAAAATAGTTCATGCCTCAAACATTGATACAAAGTTTTGCTCATTATGAAGAAGCTACAAGTGAAGGAGCCTCTCTGAAGACTGGGACTTTGGACTGAAAGTCAAACTGCTGATTAGATAAAGGGAAACCCATTGTTCAGTCATCTCAGGCTGAAGGAAAGGTATGCATCCACAAAAGGATGTCACCAACTGCAACTATCCCAGGCCGTGTTTGGGGTGGGGGGAAAGCACAGCTCACAGAGGCCAGGTTTACACAGACTCCCCTCAGCTGAGGGGGGAGGAGGAGGTTTTGGGTGCATGGTGTAACCTCTGGTGAGAGGGAATAAACACCCATCCTCCATTACACAAACTGGCCCAGCTGTGGAACCTCCAACCCCACAGGCCACATCCACGGGACTTTCACGTGAGGGGCTTGGCCCCACAGGACTGCAGGTGATGCAACAGACCCAGAGGCTGCTGTGAGAGACTGCATCCCCCTCCTCCAGGGGGACATGCCTAGACATGCCTGCCTGGCCTGAGCATATAAACCCACCAGATTCTGTGCTTCTTTGGGGGGACTTTCACCACCACCAAGACCAGCTGCAGAGGATCACTGGAACATCTTGGGATCCACGGAGTGGTGATATTTTCCTTATTCTGTCTCTGTCTCTCTTTCTGTCCCCCCCAACTATTTTCTACTTTTTTCTTTCTTTCTCTCTGTCTCTCTCTCTCTCATATTTACTATCAAATAAACCCTTACTATTGTCACTGGCATATGGTCTCGTTTGCATCTTAATTGGGGCAGAGGAATTTCTAAGAACCTTAAAACTAGATCTTAACACTCAGGTGACACAGTTCCAGGCTTTCTAAGGTGATTAGACACCACTGACTCCTTACTAATGGGATTCCACACTTCTAGTGGGCAAATGAGGACTGAGCCATCTCTGAGTTAGTCCCAGGCAGTCAACCACTGCTAAAATAAATGTATCAGCCAACACCGTCAAAAACATCCTTTTTTAAATTTAGTAGAAGTAGAAATCTACTTCCCATTTTCCCTAAGCAGACCTTTTGTTCTCCCATTAAAGGTGGTCCTTTCTTTGAAGGAACAGCCCTTTGTGACAAGCAAATGTCTGTTGGCTCTGAACCAGCACAACATTTACAGTAATCAATATTTAACACATGAATAATCCTACTGATTGCAGGGAGGCTGCTGGTGTGCCTTGAACAGCCTTACTTTAGTGCTTTGTATGCTCACAGCCTGACTACTGCAGAAGTTGGCAAAGTTCATAGCAAGATCCGGGAATGCTGTTTTTTGGTATTTTATGCCTGCTCAGTTTTGGTCCCTTTAAGTCTTTCTGACCTCTCTGCACTGTCAGAGGACTTTACTGACTGAAGGGTCATTTTGTATTCTTGCTTCACTGTGCACCTCTATGGACAAGAGATCTAGTGTGCTAGAAGACAAGCTGATATAAATGGCCAGGAACCTTATCAGCTGCAAATTTAGCTCTTGAAGTCTTGAAGGCTCACTTCTGCAGCATTGCAGTGTGGGAAGGAGGACCTTTGTGACACTGTTCTTGGTAAATAGAAGGAAGTAGTTTATTCAAAGTCATTAAAGTCTAGTATGTTTTAAGAGGTTTTTTTAATCAGAGGTTTGAAATCTTTGATGGACTTTATCGTATCATGCAACTGAGATTTAAGTATGTCCTTTACTGATTTGCAAGTGGCACCTCCAATGTTACTTGATCTTAGTTCTTTCTTTAAATAGGTCTTTTAAAAAATCAGGACGTCAAGAAAAGAGGAAGTAGTACTAACGACATGATAAACTTATCTTTCCATGACACTCAGAACTTGATGATCCCACCTTCTGAGCATCTTGGGCTGCACTTACGGTCTCGGAAAGTCAGTAAAGCTTATTCAAAAATCAAGGTGTTCAGAATGGAGCTAGTTTTGTCATGGATGGGAATTTTTTGGCTTTGTTTTTTACACATTGTAAACAAGATAAAAAAAAAGAGAAACAATAATGCTTTCAGGTTATTGCTAGTAATTCGTATCTAATACCAAAGTACAGAAATCCTCACATCTACTCCTTCCTGTGGAATATTTTTGCCCTGTGATCAGTCTAAAATTGGCTTAAGTCGGGTTGAAACTATCCTAGTCAAAACTCCAGAACAGACAACTTCCTGCAATAAGAAGGAAGTATGAGGGTGAGATATAAATATTGATGCAATTTTTAGGCTGACTTTCCACAGAATATTTTATGAAGTTCAAGAACTTGTTCTTGAATCCAGTATGTTTTAGAAGTTGCCTCAGTGCTCCTCAAGGTTCGAGTAGAAGTCTATGGTCCTGCTTGATTCTCAGAGCATTCTGCTGTATGCGTACCCCTGTGTTTAGGCAGGAGACACAGATCTCAAGGCCTACCCTGAATTTGTTAATAGAGATTTTTCAGAGAATGATAAGACTTTATTCCAAGTGCAAGGAGAATTTCTTTTGCCTGCCTTCATTCCTGTATAGCAACCAGTAGCTCCTTCACACACACAAATCATTCAAAAAATCCCCACAGTGCTTCCACAGTTTGCAGCCTGCAGAAACAATCACATTTTGTTTGTCACTTATCCAAAGGAAAATAGTTTAAAAGCACAGCAGACGAGAAGAAAAAGGCATCTTTCACTAAAGAATTGTTTGTTTCCTCTCAGAAATGTTGCTGGAATCTCACGTGGATGTGTTGACTGACCTCTGATGACTAGGAAGTAGTGCTATGTAAACCTCTCTATCACAAATCAAATAGTTTATTGATGCCTGTCATTTCTGGACATATCATGGAGGGCTTTTCAGTCTTTTTCTGGGTGTTCTTTCCTAATGTCTCCTATAATGTGCAGTAAGTTATGAGCAGAGATGGGAACTACTGCATAGCTAGATTTACAACACAATCTATTATTGTTTCAGGATGGAATTTAATAGAAGCTCTGTTCTTCCAGTCTCTTGCACATACCTGCCAAAGTTAAGTAAATTGCATTAGGAATGAAATCATACTGTCATACAATATAATAATGGAAAGTGGCTGATTATGTTTTGTACTGTAAAGACCTGTGTGTCATCATAGCAGGAGATTCAAGACCTTTTCAAAATATAAAGAAAACCCAACCCTGTCTGAAGTATTGGCATCTAAACACAGTTTTTCAAGTAAGAAAATATTGGGGCATATTGCTTTAGGCTGAAGTCCATGTGAATCTCAATATTCAAAAAGAAAAGGAGCTTATCAACCTGATCAGACCCTCGCTTTTCCAGAACATCAAATTGGAAGACAATCTTGTACCCAAATTTCCTTAAAAAAAAAAAAAAAAAAAAAAAAAAAGAGACATAAACAGAACAAACCAAAAATATCCAGTACCAAAGGGTGCCCAAGCACATACAGAGGGTTAAAATCAAAGGAAGCTAATGTTGGCATGAGCCAGTAAAAATCAAAGGAAGATATGGTAGATTCATGCCAATAAATTGGTAGTGACACAAGAGTTTTATGGGTCCTGGCAGTCCTGTTGACCCAGATATTTTCGCAGGCATAACAAACTGAAAATATTATCTCTCACTGTTACTGAGGTATCATGATTTAGCATGATTCTATTTTTTTCTTTAGGGCAGTCTGAGTTCACAGTGAAGCAAGTTCTGTGCTGAACTAAATAACGGAAGTGAACAGAGACAGAAACAAGCCAAGAAGAGTGAGTATATTTCACAACTAATGAATCTTTTGAAATCAGTACTTTGAACAGTGCTGCTGCTTTTTATATACTCCCACCTTCAGTCAGTTGGATCTAACTTTGGAATCGATATTTTCCTGTGATGCTAAAAGCTGTGCAAATAAAACTATATCAAAATGAACAAACACAGTTGACAAAAAGAATGAGGTTTTGTTAATACAAGTGAAAATGCCAATATAAAACACTACGGAATACCTTTGTTTTGTAGCAGCATCGAAAGATACATTGAAACATTTCTGCTTGCTGAGACGCCGCAGAGCAAATCATCACCAATCGTTTTCACGTGGAAGAGTGAAGACAAACAAGAAATCACCAAGTCAACCAAAAGAATATCATCTCAGGGTTTTGATTCAGGAAAGCATTTTAGAAAGTGCACAACTCCATGCACTTGAACAAACTCACTGAGAAGAACAGCATCTGCTCACTATCTGTGAGGAACCAATTTAATTTTGAAATAATAATGCCTCAACATTGTTTAGTTTTATTCCTTGAACTGTGGCTTATGAATCTGGTATTTGATTTTGAATGGAAAAGTACCAGACAGGCTGCACATGCCTTGGCAGTAACTGCATATGGCAGCACCTGCACAGAGAAAGGCTCTGTTTCTATGTAACGGCTGTAGCAAGTAGAGTAGGGTTCTTTACCCCAGTAAAATCTCTGGGGTGATTTTACTGGCAGCCTATCAGGGGGAAGATTTCCTCCACCAATAGACTCTAAGCTACTCCCCCTAGAGGCGTGGTAACTCTTGCTGCTGAGGCGAAGTCTCTGCAGACTATCCAATAATCTCTGTCGGATGAGCAGACCATGGGAAGCGCTATGGGTATAGAACTGCCACGGTCCTGCCTGCTGCTCTAGTACCTTCCCTGCCGCGTGTTTTAGCGGAGTTCCGAGTCATTGAGTGTCCCGCCACTCGTTGACGCAGGAGGCACGCTGCCGGCTGACCATTGAATTCGCACCTCTCTGCTCGAGAGCTGCGGAGACTCCCTCGGTTTGCGGTGCACACGGGCCATCTGCCGACCAAACACCGATGGCACACTGCGGAACCCTGGTGGTAATTCCCCGTTCCCCTGTCTTTCTCTTACTCTGACTCTTTTCTCCTTTTCCTTCCTTCGCTTCTGTTTTTTCTATTCTCCTCTGGTAGGGCCACTTATTTTTCTCCATCAGTAAACGATTCACAGATATAATATTGACCTAATTTCGCCCCAGGCATCCGTTTAAAAGAATTCTTCACAGTGCCCAACAGCAGAACGTGACACTATCTGAGCAATGAAACAGTGAGCTTTGCTGGGCTCAGTAAGACTGAGTGCAGGAGGAGAAGCAGTTAAATCCCCTTTCTCCTCCCCAAGTTGTAAAAATACAACTATTTTAATAAATGACCCCCAAGCTCCTACAGTTAATAAAACAGACATAATATTTTAAAAATTTTTATGAAGAACTCTCTCCTAATTAGAATGTTTTAAGTTGCATAGCTTATCAAGTTACTGTATGTATTCACATCAGCAGCATGAGTGGAATGATCCTGCAGAGCATTCAGCATCAATTCAAAATCTGGCTGAAAACTTATAAGTTCCTGTCCTGATAAATGGAAGTTGTGGGTGGAAGTTCCTTTATCCAGTCTGGTGATAGATCTTTGTCTATTTAGCAAATACTTATTTGAAGCATCACCACCTGTAATATAAACTTGTTATGGCTGAGTGTTGAAGTGGAAAATTATCTTTTAGGATATTCTAGAAATGGGTACAATTGCATTGTTCCTGTCAGTGGATGATAAATACTTCTAGAGAATGTTAATGTTTTATAATGATTATGTTCCAGGACCAGAATGGCACACTTAATGAATTGCTGACTTCAAAGTACATCAGAAGTCCAGCATTCAGAGTGATAATCTCTGGATTTCTGTCTTTCTCCTGTTTTTTTGTCTGTTGTTTTTTTTTTGTTTTTTTTTTTTTGTTTGTTTGTTTGTTAGGTTGGTTGGGGTTTTTTGGGAGGTGTTTTGAGGGTTTGGTTTTTTGTGTTTTTGTTTGGTTGGTTTTTGTTGTTGATTTTGGGGGGTTTTGTTGTTGTTTTTGTTTGTTTGTCGTGGATTTTGTTTGTTTTTTTAAGGTTACAAGGGACAGCAGTAGGGTTGTGAAATCTATTGGTGGCTTATGAATGGTAGGAATGCATTTTACTCCAATCAGGTTCTCACATGCATTCTTTTTGAAGGTGATTATTAATTTTCTGCCAACTCAAATAACAAAAAACCAACCTGAGCATAGAAATCACATCTTAAGGAGAAAAAGAACCCCCCCATTGTACTTCTTTAAAAAATGTATATATGCTAAAATAGGAAACGGGAAAGAAATAGCCATGCAAGTGGTGTTTACTGAAAGAAGGACTGCTCTGAAATAGCACTATGCGTTACTTAACTGGCTTGTAGAGGACTGAGATGTTATCAGGTATGGCATACAGCATTTCCTTGAGATGAATGCTAAGTTGTGGATATCCTGTCCCTGGAAGTGTTCAAGGCCGGATTGGATGGGGCTTGGAGCAACCTGGTCTAGTGGAAGGTGTCCCTATCCATGGCAGGGGGGTTGGGACTTAATGGTCTTCAAGGTCCCTTCCAACCCAAATGATTCCATGATCTATGATGAGAAATATTGGTGTTTTTTTGGCAGTAACTGTTGGGGACAGTGTGGTTTTACGATACAATGAGATGTTTACTTTCTCTTTGTATATAATTTAGGTCCTTGGTACACAAGTAAGGGAAAATAATTAGAAGTGAGTTGAAATAAGAAGGAAGTTGAGAAATTGAGATGAAGCCTGAAATGCAGCTGTAGGAAAGGTATGTGAGGGAGGCAGAAGAAAGAAATAAGTAAGAAATAAAGAAATAATAATAGCAGGAATAAAAAAGCAGGAAAGAAAAAGACAAGGAAGAGGTGGGGTGGAGAAACCCAGATGATATATAAAATGAAATGCCTTCTTAATTCTTAAGGCTTTCCTTTCAGGTCACGGTAGAAGAATCCTGCCAGGAAATGAATGAAATTTGTGCCTTTTCACATTTCATTGAAAAAAGAAGCTCCTGCATCACTCTGGCAACCTTTTTAAACACTAAATTTACTTCAAAACATTTTCCCTGCCCTTTAATCCCAAAGAAAATACCAGCTGAGAGGAAAAAAATGTACCCAGTCTCACTCCAAACTGCTCATAGTCAGGAAGTGTAGAAATGAGAGGAATGACTCAGGTCAGGCACACTGAAGACAGAAGATAGGAACAGTCAAATAGGAGGATGAGTGTCTTGTGGACTACTTGAAGTGCTTTAATTCTGTAGTTTACAAAACACCAAGCGGGAATAGGTGTCTAGAAATAACTAGCCAATGGGTAAAATGCCAAAGGATTTTTTATATTATTTCCCCAAAATCATACTGCTTCAAGGGTAGAATACAGCTATTTTGGTACAGAGGTCCCAAAAAAAAAAACAAAAACCAAAAAACTACCAATAGAAAGTTCTAAACCTTAAACCATTAAAAACATGCTGACTGCCACCTCTCTCCTGGACACTGAAAGTTTTTCTTCTCCAGGCAAATACTAAACTGTTTGTCTACCACAGGGCAATTCTTTTTTTTTTTTTCATATGCCCACCACAGCAGTATTTATACCACTTTGTTCCAAGAAAGAATTTCAAATCCAAGTTTTGGGGCAGTTCCTAGAGATATATGTGTGGGACAGTTAAAGAGTAGGCAGAGTCCTAGGGATGAAGTTGAACCACAGGATAGTATCGTCTGAAGTGATGCAAAGGCTATCCACCATCTCTGCTCTTACCTGTTCAGCATAAAGAGAAAATACCATTATTTACTGATTGATTTTACACATAAGAGGCAGTCCCAGGAGTAGTAAATCAGCTAACAGGAGTATTACCAATTTAGGTCACTATTTTCCAGCCCAGTCCAATGTCACTTCCTTCCTACTATGGAACAGATGAACTCAGTGTGTTTTGGATGCCTTAAAAATCTAGAAATGAAACAACACGTTTTCGAGACAATATAGGAAGTAACATAAAAGCTGATCATTAATTGGAAGCCTCCAGGGTCAAGTATGGAAAAATGCCTATGTGATACAGGGCTTCAACTCTTCCATAAGTTTAGCAAATTAGAATAATTGACAACAATCCCCAATTAGAAGCACAGGTAATGAGGTAATTCCCCCCCCCCCTTGATTCCACCTCTTGTGGAGCCCCCCTTTCTTGCTACTAGCTGTACTTTGTTTATGAGAACGTGTCTTGGGAGAGTGTCTTGTCCTTGGTTCCCAGAAGAGGCAAGGTTAGGATTGGGGCCTAGGAATGTGTTTAGTCTAATAGGAAAAAGACTGGAGTTATCTAGGAACTGTATAACTAATAATAGTCTACAGAGCTATGAATATATATGAAGAATATATAAAAGCAAAAATAATTTTGGCATCATTTTGAATCCACAAACTCTGTCAAGCACTGTAAGTGCTCCTTACAAGCAAGGAGAGTGAGCATATTCAGTGTCGCATATGTGCTTGTGTTCAACCATACCTATTTCATGACTCCACAGATGAGAACAACCCTACACAGCCAGTGGAATTGTCCACATTGTAAATAAAGCCATTAACAGTCTTGGCCATAGTGTCCGTCCCTGAGGAATGCCACTAGTAATCCACTGCCAGCTGGACCTTGTACTGCTGATCACCACTCTTTTAAGCCCAGCGGTCCAGGCAAATTTCCACCCACCTTACCATCCACATCTCACCAATTTGGCAGCCAGAATACTGCAGGAAATGGTGTCAGAGGACTTGCTGAAGTCGAGGTATACAACCCTCTGTTCTCCCTTTCATCACACCACCAGAGAAAACAGGCAGGCTGGTCAGGCATGATAACAAAATATTTTTTTTTTAAATAATCTTTGCTTTCTCTCTTCTTCTGGGGTGCAAACTAGAGAAAAATAAATTCCAGATGTGAATTTGCCCAGTAAATGTGCATGCAATGCATCATTACAGGTATACATTATAGTTTCAAATTCAAACCCAGTTTGCTATTATAGAGAGAAGAAAGAATGCTGTCACTGCTCGAAGAGAATTTCCAGTCAAGGACCAAACCTTAAATAACTCATGACTTCCTTTCATCAGTGTAATGCTATTTCTCTTGGGAATGATTGTTTAAGGTGTTGCTTGCTAATAAAAGGTAGTTGTTTAAAAGTCACTTTTTGATTTTGTTTAGCTAAGGCTAATAACCGTAGAAGAAAAAGCTACATTTCCACTTGATATTACAATCAAAGGTAAAGTGTTACGTATTTTTGCATACCTATGCAGTAAACATGGTTAGGCAACAGAAACTTGTATTTTAGAGACTTCAGGCTTATGTTTCAGCTAGAGATGCTTGTCTAAGTTTTCCAAAACAATCCTCAGCAATCTTTCACACCTACAAGCAGAATTTTAAAGAGCAAATTGTTTATCTGTATGATAGATGTGTTCTGCCCTATGATGAGCACAAATCAATACCATTACTAATCAATTATGATCTCCAGGGTACAGGTACTGATTTCTTTCTGCGAAGATTTTTGTTGGCTACATTGGCTTCTCGGGGACAGAGCAGCTACATGAGTGCTGTGAATCCATTTAGTTGGAAAATGCATTGTAAGATAGCAATAAAAACAAACAAAGTTGTTTCCTTCTTCTCTCCCAGCTCAAAGAACAGCCAAAATACAGCAAACACTGTAGAGAAAATTATATTAATTCATTTCAGATGACTTTTCTCTATAAATCATCTTGGACCTCAACAGACATGAATGTGAAAATCTTTCTGAATTTTCATGGATAATAAAGTACTGCAAAGAAATTTTGTGCCAAATTTGAGCAGATACGTTTCAGTTTTTTCCAGATCATTCCTTATTCACACAAGTTTGGCTAAGTCACCATGTATGATTCTACCTTAAAAGTTTCTTAGTATTCCTGTTGCCAGAGCTTGGGAGATGCATCACAGTTACCTGCCAGGACAGACAGACAGTGAGCTGAATCTGCTCGGAAGTGCTGACTCATCCGTGCAGAAGCAAAGCAAGGCCGAACTACAGCCTTTTCTAAACATTGAGATGTCTTGGTGCATCCCAACTCCTGCCATGCAGCCTGGACAGTCACAGCACTGGTATCTACATAATATAACCACCAGCCAGAGGATGCTTTGGTTTTAAACCTTTCTTGGAGATTTTAAACCTTTCTCTTTGCCTGAGCTGTAGCCAAAGGCTGGTAGACATGGTCTGGCAGATGTCTGCCAGGTCAGGCTCCTCCAGTGTACAGGACAAGCACAACAGTGATACTGCACACAACTTCCCAGCCTCCTCCTCTTAAACACAGCAATTCTACTGGACTGCTTGCAGAGCTGAATCCAGATGTTTTGGCAAAATCTGTTTGCCAAATGGAGATGACCACATTAGCCAGCCTTCTGGAGGGGTTTCTGCACTGGTTTGAGTAGGAACTAGATTGAAGCCTTTTTAGTTTCAAAAAGAGTAAGGTTCAAGTGCTGTGATATGATATGGGAGAAGTGACCAATCAGGTCATCAGTTCTCCTTGTAAAGTTCTGGACATTCAGTTGGCAAAATCATAGTCTAAAAGTACACATCAAGCAAATTCAGTTCCTCTGTAGACAAAACTGAAGCAGTAGGACATACAGGACATACTAAATTGGGCTTTTTCCATGGTTATACCTGAAATCAAGCACTTACTAGTGTTGTAATGCACTCGAATCCTGACAGTGTGCCCCAGCCAAGTTATCTTCAGTTACCGTTATCAGAGCCCTCAAGAATTTGTCAAGGCTACTGGAATGTAAGCGGTGCTAAATTGGGAGAGAAGACATTGGAAAACAGAATAACAAGACAGCAAGAAAGTAGATAAAGAAGGACCATATCATCCTGGACCAATAAGGTTTTCTGAAAGGTGCATGCAGAGCACATGGACAGCATAGAGGGACCAATCAAGTAGTGCGTGATTGCGTGAACAACAGCTGCAAAAATGCATAAGTATAGTGTAATGTAAGCAATAAATGGCCTTTGCGAAATCATATTGATTCGATGTTTGAGGGTCCTGTGCTCCTGCATGTTGGTGACCACGCGACGTGATAAATGTTGCAATAATGAAGTAGACCAGATCCCTTTAGATCCTGAAGGGGGTTCTGTGGAGTGAAAGGGCAGGAGGCCCTGGTCGGAGCTCGCCGCGGCTGGACTGCAGTGGGGGGAGTCAGAGGACAGCTCCATTGGAGTTCGGGGGCAGAAGAAAGCTCCTGGGAAAAGAACTCAGGAAAACATACGCTGCAGCGGGTACACCCAAAGAGGTGAGTGGCCAGGGGCTGGAGGATGGGAAAGGGACTGTCAAAAGAAGAACAGGCTACATTCAGGGTCCTCCAGCATATTCTCTTCGTGAGAGATATTAAGTATGACCCAGAGGTCTTGAAAAGACTGCTAAGATGGGGTCGGGAGAGAGGATTTTTTGCCACCCACGAAAGTGTTCTCTGCACTCTAGAGTGGGAAAGGCTGGGAATTGCTCTCTGGGATGCCGTAAGCGATGGATTAAAAGGGACTAAGGGACTCAGTATGCTTTGGAAGGTGATAATAACAGCACTAAGGCAAATAGGGGTGGAAAAAACAGCTGAGGCAGAGGCAGCAGCCCGTCCGGAGCCAGGTTGTCCCGCGGCTGCCTTTCCGGCGTACGCACGGGAATTCTTTGGGGGAGTGGACCCAGTTATACCGTCCTTACCTTCTGCGCCCCCAGAGACGGAGGTGCAGGTGCCGCAACCCGCACCAGAACCAGAGAAAATGGACGTAGATGAGTTGCACCTCCGCAGCCACCAGAGTTGCCTGCGAAGTGTCCCATGGTATCCCCTGAAGAGTTAACAACAGCATTTGGAGGGCGCGTATATCCCCCGCTCCACCCTTCGCAGCCTGGTTCACCGTGGCTTAGCCAGAGCAGGGATTCAAATGCAAATGACAGGTATGCAAAGGCAGAGTGTTTGTGTGCTTTGAAGAGGAGAAAGAAAGAGAAAAATAGAAACCGCTGCTGCTGGCAGAAGGGAGAAAGAATCCTGAATCAAATGCCGAATCTGTGTATCGGGCTGCTGAGCTGTCTGACCGTGTTGGCATCGGGGATCGTGGGGCCCGGCTCCCCAAGGGAGGAGATCTGCGGGAGTGAGACGGAGAGAAAGGGAAATCCCTGCTGGGGCAAAAGTTGTACTGGAGTCGGGGAATGCGAAGAATGACTGATCCCCCGGCTTGAAGCCCGGAGCGGAGAAAGGGAAATGCTAATTGCGGCTCCCCAAGATGCTTTGTGCTCGACAATCCAGCTCGGCGGTGGCAAGGAATTATACGGGAACCTTTGATTGAGGGTGAGTTTATTCCACAAGTGTTGCCAGTAATTGCTGCCCCCGGTAACCCAAACCAACACCAGTGGGTGGGGCTGGATTGGAAGCTTGTCCAAGAAGGGCAAAACGCTGTTATGCAGTATGGGTTAACTAACACGTACATTCAAACCTTGCTGGATCATATTTTTACTAGTGGCTTGATTGTAGGAAGCTGGCAGAAATCTTTCTAAAACCTACACAGAGACTGCAATGGCAAGCGGACTGGGAGAGGCGTATAGATGCTGCCATGGTTGAAAATCTTGAGCTACGTCAGGGGGACCCCCGGCAGTTTGCCACCCCTGACATGATGCTGGGGAAAGCGGCTTTTACTGACCCGCAAGCTCAGGCGCATTTGCATACATTAATTTTGCAGCAGTCTCAACAGCTAGCACAAAAGGCATTCCATGCTGTCCCAGACACGGAACTTCTGTCACCATCCTATACAACTATTAAGCAAGAGGCAAAGGAGACTTTCATGAGTTTTATAGATCGCCTTAAAGGTGCTCTTGACCAAGTGCCGGGAATGTCTCCAGATGTAAAAACGCCTTGGGAATGCAACTGGCTGTAGAAAATGCTAACCCTACCTGTAAGAGAATCTTGCAAACCTTGCCTCGAACTGCCACTTTGGTGGATATGGTGGAAGCTTGTTCCAGGGTTGGAACTTCAGGGGAAAAAGCCATTTACCTAGCAGAAGCAAGGGCAATCGCCCTTAAGCCCCTGATCCAACAAAGAAAAGGTGATTCTAGACAGAAATGTTTTAACTGCGGCAAACCTGGCCACTGCAAAGCACAGTGCAGAGCGAAAGCTGCAAAAGAGAGTGAGGCAACAGCGACATCTACTGGTTTCCCAGGAAATTGCAGCAGATGTGATACATTTGGCCCTGTGAATGTAGAAAGAAATACAAGAGAGACTGAACGCCGTTAAAAAACGAGGGACAGAGCGTGCAAGGGGGTTGCGCAATGACACAAATGTTCCCCGGCAGCCAGGCGGCTGCCTGGATAACCTCAACTCAGCAACAGCAGGGAGAGCCGGTGTAGACTTGGCAACAGCAATAGAAATGACCCTGTAAAATGGTGAACGAGCCTTTGGGGCATGGACTTAATGCCCTACTGATAGGGATATCATCCACATCAAAACAAGGCATTTTTGTCTTGCCCAGACTAATTGATACAGATTACTTGGGCAATATTAGCATGATGGTACAAACATTGAGACACCTATCCATATTCCTAAAGGTACGCAATTGGCCCAGTTACTTCCCGTTAAAGCCCAGGTCCCTAGACAAGGGATCATGCAAAGCGGGGGTGGAAGTTTTGGGTTGACGGGAACTCCTGAAGTAATGTTTACATTGCCATTGTCAAAAGATAAGCCAATTAAACCCACTAGTTTTCAGTACCCCGATGGAAAAATCCTGTCAACAACAGCCACATTGCTGGACACAGGGTCAGATGTCACCATTGTTCCCTTATTTGCATGGCCTGCAACATCGCCTCTGAATACTCTGGAAACACCAGTTATAGGGGTGGGGGGCATGGGAATGACTTGAATTAGTAAAACTCTCTTAACAGTGTAGATTAAGGAAGAAACACATGTTTGTGCCCAGGTGAAGCCCTACATGATGAATACAACAATCTGGCTGTTGGGATGGGATACACTGAGCCAGATGGGTTTCTGTCTCACCAATGAGGGTTTTTAGTGGCGGCCATTGGAGGCCGGCCAGTCCTAAATTTAAAATGGTTAACAGAAACGCCAATATGGATTGATCAATGGCCGCTGTCTAAAGAAAAGCTTGCCCTTGTTGAAGAATTGGTTGAGGATCAGTTGAAAAGGGAACATATCATTCCTTCTACAAGCCCCTGGAATACAGTCATTTTTACAATCCCTAAGAAATCAGGGAAATGGAGATCATTGCATGACCTTCAAGCCATTCTGTAAAGCAGGAAGTGAGACCCCTGCAGCCTGGCCTACTCTCTCCATCAATGCCATCTATTAATTGGCAAGTGTTAGTTATCAACTTAAAAGATTGTTTTTTTACAATTCCTCTGCACGAGGATGATAGTGAGAAGTTTGCCTTCTCAGTACCATCCATTAACAAGGCAGAGCCAGCAAAGAGGTATCAATGGGTTGTGTTACCACAAGGGATGCGCAATTCTCCCATGATGTGCCTACTGTATGTTGCCTGGGTGCTAGCCCCATTGAGAAAATGGTACCCACAGTATCTTATCTATCATTACATGGATGATATTAGCAGGGGAACATATAGGTGTTGCAAACCTGCTACCTGCCTTGCAGCAACAATTGCAAGAGGCAGGCCTTCAAATTGCCCCTGAAAAAATCCAGCAACAGACCCCATGGAAATGTCTGTGAATGCTTATCACTGAAGCCCAAATTCAGCCTCAGAAATTAACAATTTGCACAGAAATCCAGACTTTGACAGATGCTCAAAAATTAATTGGAGACATACAGTGGATTCATAGTATCTGTGGCATAACTAATGAAAATCTTGAGCCCCTAATGCCATTATTGAAAAAGGGAAGTCAGGCCAATTTGCTGTGCAAGCTGACTGAAAAACAACAGAAGGCTCTTACTCAAATTGCTACAAAATTGGGTAATTCCTTTGCAGATCATTGGTCTCCTACTTTGCCATTGCCCATGGCTGTGTTGAATAAAGAAAAACTGTGATGGCTATGCTAATGCAGTGGGATGGCCAAGCTAAACAGCCACTAAAGATCTTAGAGTGGGTGTTTTTACCATTCAGTTTGGGTAAATCTGTGACTACGTGAATGGAGGCTATAGCAAAAGTTGTGGTCAAGGCACAGAAACGAACACTGGAAGTTGCAAGAATGGAACCCCAAAATATTCTTCTTCCGTTAACTAAGGATTACTCGCAATGGTCATTACAGAATTTAGACATCTTATAATGGGCATTGTTGAATTTTCAAGGTCTCATTAGTATTCATTTTCCCCCTCATCAATTCTTTTCTTTACATCAACAGGTCAAAGAATTATCTTGGTTATCAAAACAACCTGTAGAAGGCCTCATGGTTTTCAGTGATGCCAGTTGAAAGACTTCTAAAGCAGGTCTGACTTGGCAAGATAAAGGCAAATGGCTCAGTGAAATCCTTGAGGGACCAGGAGACTCTTTGCAGATCCTTGAGTTACGTGCAGTTATCCGGCTATTTGAGAAATGGCCAAATGACCCTGTTAACATGGTTTCTGATTCTTTTTATGTAGTAGGTGTCGTTGAGTGCATGGAGCAATCGTTACTGAGGAAAAATTCAAAACCGGCAGTTGTGGCAACTCTTTGTGCAGCTACGGCAGTTACTTAATTCTCGCAAGCAGGATTATTTCATCACCTGTATACAGAGTCACTCTGGATTAACAGAAGGTCTAGCCTTGGGAAACAAGAAGGCTGACCAATTAGTGGCACCACTTTGGGCCTCTGCGTCTCCCAGTGTTGATAAGTTTAGCCAAGCCAGAAGGGCTCATGAGTTTTTTCACCAAAGCGCAAAGGTTTTACACAAACAATTTGGAATATCACTGCAGAATGCTCAAGAAATCATCTTGACCTGTCCACAATGTCAGGGTATGATTGGTGGATTGGGCCCTGGGGTCAATCATTGCGGCCTAGGGCCTCTGCAATTATGGCAAACTGATGTAACTACCTATACCCCTTTTGGTCGCTTCAAATGCCTTCATGTAATCATAGATACCTTTTCAGCCATGGTTTGGGCCACTCCTATGACGAGTGAAGGGTTTTGTTTTGTCATTCGACATTGACGAGGCTGTTTTGACGTAATGGGCTTGCCTCAGGAAATAAAACCAGATAATGGATCAGGTTATACAGCCCAGCAAACACAAGATTTCTTGGCTCTTTGGGGAGTGAGGCATAGCACGAGCATTCCAGGTAACTCTACCAGACAAGCCATAATTGAAAGAACATATCAGGTACTGAAAGAGCTGCTTGATAAACAAAAAAACTAGAGAAGATGGGCTAAGCCCACAAGACAGAGTACTGAAAGCAGTTTATGTTATGAACCATCTACGATTAGTAGGTACTCGCAGTGACCCACCAGCATTAACCCATTACTCAGGCTTGCAGCAAGACTCTGAATCGACACAGCACCGACCAAAAGTTCGTTTTAAAAATCCTATGTCAGGGACATGGGAAGGACCTGTGGAGTTGCTAATGGGGGGAAGGGGTTATGCTTGTGTCATTACAGATAAAAGACCCCGATAGATACCAGCAAAGTGGATTCGCCCCTGGCTTGAGAAGGACACTTCAATCTCTGATACTACTGATAAATAAACATAGGGTTTTTTTAGATATTGCTATTGCTCAAGCTTTAGGTACACTTGATAAGTTAAGATGTTAGATAAGTAAACAGTTAAATCAGATATTCACTGATGTAGATAGTATTAAACACAGTATGTTGCAGAATAGAACTGCTATAGATTTTTTTTATTGGCACATGGGCATGGGTGTAAGAATGGTGAAGGGAGTTTTGTAATTACTATTAGCCATTACTGTGTTGCTTTGTGTTATTCCATGTATGCATTGTTTAGTGTTATTCTGTATAATGACATCAGTGATCCGCTTAATGAAAAACCATAGAAAGAACTTGGCTGGTGCAAATAGAAAAAAGGAGGGAATTGTTGTAATGCATGCAAATCTTGACAGTGTGCCCCAGCCAAGTTATCTTCAGTTACCCTCATCAGAGCCCTCAAGAATTCATCAACGCTAATGGAATGTAAGCAATGCTAAATTGGGAGAGAAGACATTGGAAAATGGAATAACAAGACAGCAGGAAAGTAGATAAAGAAGGATTGTACCATCCTGGACTAGAACCACTCAGGTTTTCTGAAAGGTACACGCGGAGCGCATGGACAGCATAGAGGGACCAATCAAGTAGTGCGTGATTGCGTGATCAACAGCTGCAAAAATGCGTAAGTATAGTGTAATGTAAACAATAAACGGCCTTTGCAAAATCATACTGATTCAATGTTCAAGGGTCCTGTCTCCTGCGTACTAGCCTGTTGTAGCAGGGAGACATTTGAAAGATTATTCACTGTCAACAAAAACTAGGAGCAACCACTGTGAGAACAGTGCAGGTGGTTTATAAGGGTTTATCAAATAATGCTGCCTTATGTAAAAGTGTCCTCCTCTGTCCTCCAGCATCAACAGAAAACTGTGGTATGTCCTTCAGCATGGCTTGAAGGATGTTTCATAGTACTGTCCTGTGCTGTTGCTTTTAAATCTAAATCACATGCAAAGATGAGTGCTCTCTGGTAATCGGGAGAATTTTGTTTTGAGTTCATAGGTTCACTTCATTTCAGAGCAGGAAGCTGTGCTATTTACTTGTTTAATACAACACCAGCATGATGAGAAGGACAGCTTTCTAGCTGCAAATGGAAAGGCTCAAAGAATAGCACTTTTCTCGAATGGATGTTATGGCTCATGTACCAAACAGCCCTGCACAGAGATGCTGGAAATGGTTCAGACCTTCAAACTGTAAAACTCTATGTTAACTCAGATGAGTCACATATTTTATTACTGCAGATAAAACATACAATTTAATTAAACATGCACATATAAAATGTAAGCTTCAGTTAACTCTCAGCTTTATTTTAATACAACCTTCCCAGGTAACTATTGGTAACATTGTGTAAAGAATTAATAGCTTTCAAGTCTTAAAACACCTTGGAGATACGTAGTTTTCTCAATTTATGCCAGTTCCAATTTCGAGCTCGGTTTCTGCTCACATCGTCACTTAACCCTTCATCTTCTATGCTCTTCCTCACTTGTCTATACAGTTTATGTTTAGACACTCTAATAGATCTATTACCAGAGCTGTTTTGAGCATCATAAATGGAAGTGAATTTCAACCTGTATGCCTCCAAACCCAAGGCTGGATTTTAAAAAGGGGAGATACGATATTTAAAAGGACACACATAAAGTGTTTCAATCAGAACATCAAGAGCAGTGAAGCCAATGAAAGTAAATTTTGGTGTGTTTTTTATGTAGACGCATATCTCAAAATCAAAGGAATTGGGCCACAGGACATTATTTTCCAATGTGTAACTAGATGCCTCAAGGATTCATCTTCTATCTTGGAACCCAGTGAGGTTTTTTTTAATCAACAAAGCTGGAGTAGGGTGCTTTTCATCCTGATGCTGATATGACTTACAGCTTCTGTTGTCAAAATCTAAAGCATTGCTGTTTTACAAACATATTTGTATCCATTTAACAAGATCAAGAGATCAAGAGACTTGATCTTTAGCTGCGATAAAAAAGAAGAAAACTAAAATGGCTGCAGTTGTTTTGAATTAAATTAATTAAGTGATCTGTCCAAGATATTATTCCAGGTACCTGTACTATTACCCATCTACCATACATTGAAAGTACTTTTCCTAAAAACAAGAAGCATAGACTTTCTTTCTTCAAGACATTGCTTTTCTTGGATAAAGCAGTCTTAGACTATCCTCTTTCCAGATCCTCATTCTTCAGCTATTTCTCCTCAAAACCCCAATATATAAATAAATAAACTACAATAAATAATATTGGGGGGTGGGGGGGGGGGAAGTTTCAAGTAAACAAGTTAGCCCAAATTACTGGTTTATGATGTTTTTTGCCAATGGAATAATGCAGATTGACTTGAAGGACAGCTCATCAAATACTTTTCTCAGCAGCAGCCCCTCAGACTTCCAGTTAATGAAGATGTATAATTAAATTTATCAGAATTAGACAATACAATTTATATGGTGAGAGACATTACTTCATTGATGAAAACATTGTAATTGGCATTTGACAGATATTAAAGGAAACTCATTCCAAGGCTATGGTTTTCTATCTTGTGGAAGGACCAGTCATCAAATTATCTGACATCAATATGACAGCAATAAAAATCTGCATCTTTACAACACAGAAATTCATAATTTCTTAACCATTACCTTGAAAGCACATCAAAATTTTTTCCCAATCAAAATAAATGGTCAATTTTTAAAGTCATGTCCAGAGCAACAAAAAAATTTAGAACCCCAAATTTTTGTTGTAAGGAAAAGGAAAAAAAAAAAAGGTGTCATGAAAATTTTTGCTGAATTTTGGTTAGTGAAAAATTCTGAGACAAAACCTGCTTTCTTTCGGTATTTTGTGAGTGTTTAATTTCAAACTTGTGAGAACAGCTGTTACTGATTTTCCTTCCCTCTGGTGTGCCTTACAAACCAGTAATTCACATCCATGCACAGGGAAACAATTGTAGTATTGGATAAAATCAGTGTTTTTCTTGCCCTCTGCTGCCATTTCCCATCAGGCCTTCCCAATCCACCTCTTTCCTAGGTGATGTGGGAATTAAAACTGGCTGGGATGAAGGGCAGATAGATTTTTCCACCCAAACAGAAAACAAATTGTTAGAACAAACCCAAAGGAGAAGAGAAATCCATATGAGAAGAAATCTTTTCTCCTTTCAGTGAGAGAAGACATGGAGACACAACATTTTCAGCCAGGTCAGTCCTAGCACGTGTATATTTAGAAATAAACTCATTTCCTAGAGGCCACCTACCCTCAAGAGCTTCAGTTTTAGGTTCAAGAGGTAGTCAGACACAGTTTTAGGTTCAACCTTCAGCTCCAGGTTCAAGAGGTAGTCAGACACAATACCTAAGGACAGGTAGAACCTGCAATGATCACAGCCACTTTAATGAAAACAAATATTTTATACTGAGTTTAAATGGGATTACAGAATTTTTACTTATGGATGCAGAAAAAGCTTCAGCAGAGAATTGTGGAGGGCTGTGAGCCTTTGACTCAGGAGTCTTCTGCACTCCCTTGGAGGAGAGAAGCCTGAGGGCAAAAGGACTCAGAGATAAGAAACCTCTGTCTAGGTTATGGTGAGAGACTGAACTACTCCCAGCATGCCTTGTTTCTATATGGTAATACCTTGTATCCAGTTAGTAAATTGGATTCTACCCCAACCCCTGCTTTTCCCATAAAAAGCCCCTGGGTGTTGCACTGTCGGACACGAAAGGAACACGCAGACTCAAGCAGCAGGTCAGGACCACACACACAGGGCAAGGGCCAGAAGGCAAGAAAGAGCCCAAAAGCCCTGCCCTTCTTTATTCTCTCTTTTTTATCTCTTTCTTGAAACAACCATACATTGGTAGATGAGGTTAGCACCTCTGCAATTCTACAGGATAGGAACATAGTCTGTCATCTTTCTCCACCTTAGGAAAAAGGAATGAAAAACAATCCAGAAGTTCAGAAAACAATCTAGGCTGGTTACAAAAACAAGGACTATGTTTATAGAAAATGCATGAGAAGTTCTACTACAGAAAGTAAAAAAATAGAACACTGCAAAAACCAGGGCGACATCTTACCCTTTCACCTTTAAAAAAGAAAAAGGAAAAAGAAAAATGAACGATGTTCGATCTCTGCTTGTGGAAGGACCATCGGAACGATCACCCACATCGTCTGCATCTGAGTCATCACTCGGTGTTTCAACCCACTTGATCACTTTCATTTTGGTCACGGCTTCCACCCTGCCTGTCGGCCGGATTTTGCCTCTGCGGTCGCAGGTCAGGACGGACACACTTTGCAGGTACCCAGCGCACCCCAGTATCTGTGGATACACAAGCATACCCGCGCCCCGAAGCAATAAGGTCACAGGGACCTTCCCACTGTTTGGTGACTAAATTTCTCACTAGAACCTTTGCTTGAGGCTGCTGTGCCTCATCCGAAGCCTGTAATGAGAGATGATGGTTCAAAATAACAGGATTGTTAGAATTCTGAGGTACCGTAAGGTGATTGATGGTATACAAAGCTTTTGTCAAATGACTGTGTGGTGTTTCACCCTGCATTCCCCATTTTTGTTTTTGAAGCACCTGCTTCAGAGTACCATGAGCACACTCTACGATAGCTTGACCAGTCGGAGAATGAGGAATACCAAACTTGTGTGACACAGCCCACAACTGCAGGAACTGCCTCACCTCTTTCGAGACGTAGGCCAGACCATTGTCCGTCTTCACAGTAGAAGGTATGCCTAGAACGGCAAAGGCCTGCCTCCAGTGGGCAATGACATTGCGCCTCTTCTCTCCAGTGTGAGCAGAAGCCCATATGGCAGAGAAGCAGGTGTCCACCATGACATGCACATACTTGAGCCAGCCAAATTCGGCAACTTGGGTGACATCAGTCTGCCAAATCTCCAAAGGCCTAAGGCCTCTGGGGTTTACCCCCACTGGCAAAGGTGCAGCAAGTGCTTAACAGTCATCACACAACTCGACAATGTCATGGTCCTCAATTGGCGTCAACTGAAACTGCTTCTGCAGGGTATGTGCGTTCTGATGGAAAAACCCATGCGATGCTTTGGCCTGCGTGAGCATATCAGGCTGAGGTGCTACCCATGCCGGGTTAGCCAACTTGTCAGCCCTCGCTTACCTTCCACTATGAACCCTGGCAAATTGGTATGACTCCTTATGTGCAGAACGTAGTAGGGATGAACCCATTCCTGAATGACACACCAGAGGGTCTTCAGCAAATGAAAGAGATCATCATTGCCAACCTCCTTAAAAACTGAATAACCCAACCGCTTCGCTATGTCAGCCACGTAGGCGGAATCTGTGACCAGATTGAAAGGTTCCTGGGAAAACTTTTGAAATGCCATAAGAGCAGGCGTCAGTTCAACCAATTGGGCTGAGCCATCCTCATGACCTTCCAGAACCTGCCACTCAGATCCATCCCTCCAAGTAACAGTGGCCTTCCCGGTTCTGCCTGAACCGTCAGTAAAGACATCGGGTCCGTGCACCAGCTCCTGACTGTGTTTGGGTCTCAGAGAAATCTCTGTGTGTTTTGCCACTTGCAGCAACTTGTGGCTAGGCAGATGATATGTAATCTGCCCTGAAAAATTTTCTAGAGCACTTTACAGAGAAACACTGTTTGCAAAGCTCCAGTCCAAGTCTTCCCGCTGTACCAGTAGTACAATCTTTGCGGGGTCTGCACCCATCAATTGCAAACACTGTTGCCGGCATTTGACTATCAAGCGAGCAATCAGCTCAAACAATGCAGTTGCCATCTTCTGCGGCTGATGGGGTGTCTTGGGGTGAAGACCCATTGGGCAAGAAGACCCATTCCAGGACGTGCAAAGAATCAGACCATTTGTCACTCCATTGGCCAATGATACCTGTGGGATGCAAATCTGGAGTGGTGATGAAAACAGTGACATCAACGGAAGGATCAATGCGATAAACCTGTCGAGCAGAAAAAGCTCACTGCACCTCCTCCAGCACCTGACGTGCCTCAGGGGTCAATGTGCAAGGTGACTTCAAATCAAGGTCTCCTTTCAACAAATCAAACAAAGGAGACAACTGCGCCATGGTCAGTCCCAAATACGGACGTAACCAAGCAACGACACCCACCAATTTCTGGGCATCATTCAGTGTCTTCACCGAATGCACAAATTGCACCTCTTGGTGTTGAACCGTACATTCCAAAATTTTGACCCCCAAATATTTCCAAGGAGGTTGTTGCTGAACCTTTTCTGGAGCCACCTGCAGCCCGTGTGAAAGCAGAGCATCGAGCAACTGAGGCTGGATCCTCAGCAGCTCATCCGGGGTGGACACAGCCATCAATATGTCATCCATATAGTGATAAAACCGAGCATCAGGAAACTGCCTGCGAACTCCAGACAAGGCTCTGGCCACATACATTTGGCATATGGCCAGCGAATTTCGCATCCCTTGGGGAAGAGTCCTCCATTGATATCTCTGTGCAGGTCCAGCGTTGTTAACTGCTGGCACCGTGAAAGCAAATTTCGGTCTGTCATCAGGATGCAAAGAAATGGAAAAGAAACAATCCTTCAGATCCACGATGAGGATCGGCCAATCTGCAGGAAGCATGGTGGGCGACGGCATCCCAGCCTGCAACGTCCCCATGCTCTCCATCACAGCATTAACCTTCCAGAGGTCTTGTAATAACCTCCATTTCCCAGACTTCTTTTTGATGCAGAAGACAGGAGTGTTCCAGGGACTGGTAGAAGGTTCCAGATGACCCTGGTCCAATTGCTCCTGAACCAGCTCATGAAGGGCTTCTAGTTTATCTTTAGGCAGGGACCACTGATCTTGCCAGATGGCTCTGTCCACCAGCCACCGGATAGGAGGCGTAGGACACTCTGCGCCCTTCAACGCAGTGGCCCCTAGTAAAAATCCGTCCCGATGCGCACCCCCCATGCAGCCAGAACATCCCTCCCCCAGAGGTTATGAACAATTTCAGTAACATGAGGCCTAATGACGGCCATCTGTCCCTCTGAGTTCGTTAACACCACAGGCTTCTGGCTCATGTAGCAGCACTTCATCCCTCCCAAGCCCGCGACAGATGCCCCCACCGGATCCAACGGCCACTGCGGAGGCCAAGCAGCAAGAGAGAGAATCACAACATCCGCACCGCTGTCAAGAAGCCCGCGAGAGAGATCTCTGGCGGTGTAGCATCAGGGATGGACAGGGTGCACTGCATCTCAGGATGTTGTTCGGTCATGACAGCAGTCCAATGAACCTGAGGCAGCCCAGTGGACCCAAAGCAGCCGTCTCCTCGTGACCTCGATCCTGTCCTACGAACAGAAGACTTAAAAGGGACAAGTTGAGCAATGTGAGTCTTTTCAGGAATTGTGACTGGGGGGGTGGATGTGGAAACCATGGCATAAATGCGTCTGTATAATCTGCATCAATGAGTCCCAGATGCACAACGATACCCTAAACGGTGGCACTAGACCTCCCCATGAGGAAAGCACTCATGCCATCGCCCAAGGGACCGAAAGCATCCAGGGGGACCTTGTGCACTGCGCAAGAGTCTAAGATGACTGTTGCTGCTGTGCAGACATCCACACCTGCCGAGCTGCTGGTGCTGGCCATGAGCCAGCCAAGCAGACTTCCATCAGCTCCGGGGCTTGGAGAGACATTTGTGTCTGAGCACGTCTCCCCCGCGTGCTCTGCCTCCCATTTCCCGAGCGTGATGAAAACTGACCATTAACAGAAACTGCAGCCCTGCAGGCATTTGCAGTATGGTTCAGCTTTCCACACTGAGCACAGAAAAACAAGACATTCGTGCCCTTCTGCACCTTCCTTCCCGGCCTCCTGCTGGCCTGAGCACTCACCTGCTTCCGCCACCTGCCCTGCGGCCCTGTCCAGACCAGTCGCAGGGCAGCAGCCATGACAACCACCTTATGATTGGCAGTGCTCACCTTCTTCCAGGCCTTAGCCATCTGCGATATAGAAGGATTACCAGGCAGTGCATCAATAAGCTTCTGACAGTCAGCATTATAATGAGATCTGGCCAATTGTTTGAGTAATAGAGCTCGTGCAGTTGGATCTGACACCTGCCTCTCAACAGAAGCAGTGATCCTGTTGGCAAACCGCAAGAAGGACTCACCATCCCTCTGTGCGACATCCACATAACTGCTCTACAGGAGCAGCCATCTCAATGGTCTGCACCAGTGCTGCCATACCTGTCTCTTTGCATTGCTCAAGGACCACACGCTCCATGGCCACCTGCAGACGAGCATCATCAAAATTGCCTGTCCTGAGAAGGACATCAATGCTAATTCCAGATCTGGGATCCTGCTGATCCAATGTAGCATTGTATGCAAGCGCCCTAGTCGCCAAGTCCTGCCAAGTTGTTTCAAAGATGTCATATTCCACAGGCTGAAGAACACAAGCCAGACTCCGAACATCATAAGGTACCAGCAAAGAAGCATTAAAAACTCTAAGGAGCTGCATAACTTCACTAGATCCCAGCCCATGTCTACCAGCCTCCTCCCGGATCTCCATCAAAGACTTCCAGGATAAACTTTGATACGTGTTATCACCGTCACCCAGAATAACAGGAAAAGCCTGGAGGCCACCCGGTGAGATTGCAGCACCTGCTGCATCCCATCCCCTGGGTTTCCCAGGGTCGTCAGCTGCAGCAGGGCTCTGGGATCTGGCATCACCAGCCTTGAAGCGCCTGCTTTTAGGGCGGTCACAGACATCCTCAACCTTCGCTTTCACATCACCCCAGAACCTTATCTCAAGGCCAAAAGGTCACCTTACACTGTGGCAGAGTCCAGAGGCTCCCAGAAACAGACTTGCCCAGCCAAGACCTGTGGTCCCGGGACGAGCGTGGCTTCCCTGCCGCCTCACCGCCTGCACTAAAAACAAACACGTCAGGATTAGCACCCCTTGCGGTTCTGGCATGTTCGGAATGTCTCTCGGACGAAACCGATGAGACTGAGCTGGCGTCGTCTGAGAGCTCGCAGTCCGAATCCCCCGCGGTCCCTGTCTCTTCAGCTGCAGCCGCAGCACGGACCGGGGGGAGCGCAGGCAAGCCCCTGCACGGGGAGGGGCTGGACCGCCAGGAGCGGCCGCTTCTGCGGCCCCGCAGCACCGTCCCGTTGCGCAACCAAAGACACCGTGGGCACCGGGCGCACCTGCGCGAGCCACTCAGGGGAGAACTCTGCGCCCAGCAGGGTCCTGCCGGCAGCGCAAACCCCGAGCACCGACCGCACTGGCCCCGGGGTGGGGGGCAGTGGCTCTCCCGGCGCCTGGAGCCGGACTCGCTGGCCCAGCCGAGCCATCCGCCTCCATGGTTTCAGAGTCCCCGGGGCAGGACTCGGCATCGGAGCCGGCGGCACCGCCATCCCAAGCCAACGTCTCAACTGCCACGTCCTCAGCAGGGGGCAGTTCGATCCACACCCCCGCTGCTCCGGGGGGATATCGCGTACAAACCCCACAACTTGGGCCCTCCGCAGTTACCACGGCACACGCCTGCGACCTGCCTTCTCCGGCCAGCACTGGGAAGGCACAGGGGAACGGGCATTTCTTGCTGCCCTGCCTCCCCCGCCGCGCAGGGTGGGGCGAACCCGCCAGTGCTGCTTTCCTGGAGCTGGGGTGTGGCGAAACCAACTGCACCAGTCTCCCAGAGCCGCGCGGGGGGAGCGAACCCAACTGCGCCCTTCTCCCAGAACTGGAGCGTGGCAAAACCGACCGAGCCGGCTTCCCAGGACTTCCCGCGGCCGAACCGTCCCTGGAAATCTGCCAGTCCTCTGAGACCGGCAGGCTAGCCAGCCTTCTCGGTCCAGGGTGGGGGGGTGGGCTCAGACACTGTCTGTGAGCTGATCTCTCTGTCCCTGGCTAACTCAGACAGCTCAGAGAAATCTCCGAGCGAACTGACAGGGGTAATACCACCTGACGAGCTCTCCTGGTTTTTAACAACAGAATTCACCTGTCTCCAAGCCACCAGTAACCTAGCCATAGTCTGGCTATATGCCTCTGCTACCACGCCTCGCACTGTTCTTCCCACCAGGGTCCACTTCGATTTAGAAAGGACATTACATCTGTCTGGAAAGAATCCTCTTACCTTGGCACAAAAATACAGACTTTCCTAATCTGATTTGCATATATCCACATTCTCACTTTCTAAAACTATTTCGAGAACTTCTAATGCCAAGGAGTCCTTAAAGGATCTCTCCTTGGAGACCCCCATATTTAATAATTATATTTATCTGAGGATTACCTGAACCTGCTGGTTCCCTGTACGGGCCACCAGATGTCGCACTGTTGGACACGAAAGGAACACGCAGACTCAAGCAGCAGGTCAGGACCACACACACAGGGCAAGGGCCAGAAGACAAGAGAGAGCCCAAAAGCCCTGCCCTTCTTTATTCTCTCTTTTTTATCTCTTTCTTGAAACAACCATACATTGGTAGATGAGGTTAGCACCTCTGCAATTCTACGGGATAGGAACATAGTCTATCATCTTTCTCCACCTTAGGAAAAAGGAATGAAAAACAATGCAGAAGTTCAAAAACAATCTAGGCCGGTTACAAAAACAAGGACTATGTTTATAGAAAATGCATGAGAAGTTCTACTACAGAAAGTAAAAAAATAGAACACTGCAAAAACCAGGGCAACCTGGGTCTGCCCTGAAATCCAGAGAGCCGTTGTCCCTGGCCTCCCCTTCACAGGGACTGCTGGACAATAAAAGATACCTCTATGGAACTGCCATACACAGCTCCTGTCTCTCTGTCCCTGAGTTTACCTCGGGTGGTTTCACAAAGACCTGAATCACAAGAGCTGCAATCACTTGTAATCGCTACACTTGCTGAGATCACTCGCTGTCCAGGGAGGCTTGTCTTCACCCCTAGAAGAGTTGTTCTTTGCAGAATGCTCTTTCTAGGAAGGTCCTGGCTTACTGGTGCTTGACCAGCATCAGACCTCCTTGTGACAGAGAATTTCTTCAGCTCTCTGTAGCATTTTGTGAGAGTTCTGTCTTTCCCATACAGATTATTTTAAACAATGTTACAATATTGTAAACTTCTTGCACCTGCAAGTTGTTTTGCAGTATTGTTATGGTTTTAACTAGATAAATATTTAGAAATGGGTGTCTTAGAACTTGGCCAATCCCCTCAAGGGTCAGATGGCCAAAAGATCAATTATCTTATGCCATTTAACGCACTTTGCAAACTAACATATAAAAGCCTTTGGAAAAATTATTAAATCCCTTCCATTTATCCCTGGGCCTGGACTCTGTCGTTTCTCTACTCGTCCTCAGTGAGAACAGAGACATTTACTCCTAAATTTGGCTTAGTCTTTTGTTTGAATATCAATAATATTCAAAAGTTATTCAGTTTTAACACAATTTAGTAGTTAAGGTTTTTATACCTGCAGTTTGAAAATGAAAGACACATTATCTTCATGTGTGTAGAGAAGGACTAACACTGAAGTTGTCTCCAAATCTTGCTTCTAGAATACGGCCAAACTTGGTTTTGGTGGCTGGTGTACATGGCCTGTGTCCATCCTTATTTATGGAAAACCTGACTGACATTTTTAGTTTGTTTTGCGAAGAACAGACTAAATCCTATTTCCTTTTGGACAGAACTGAATTAGGAAGAGAGGGACTGTGTTTTCTGAAAGCACTAGCATGAGGTTCACAAACTACTGCATAAAAAAATCATCTTGATCTCAACAGCTCTGTATTTGCCATAGAATTGGTTTTGCTTTCTCTTATGTGGTGGTGTCCCCGCCCAGTGAGCTGTGGCCTGCACCCATCAATCACTCCCTGGCCATCCAATGGGCAGACGAGTCAGAATCAGACAGCGCGTCCGTGGGTGGAGGCACAGCCTGAGACACCTCCTAGGCTTCCAGAATGTTCTACCCTTTGCTAATGTTGATTGGGAGAAGGGAAGATCCCTCCTCTCTGTTTTCAGATTATTGGTTCTTGGAGTTTGTATCCTCCCCCTTAGTTGTCCCTTATTGGTTGTGTACCCTGGATCCTCCCATTTTCTGTGTCCCTTAAAACCCTTTGCACAACCCTCAGACCCCTGGAGCTCTCCCCATCCCCAGCTTGTTAATAAATCTGTTCCTGTTCCTTCAAGAGCTCTCCTTCTCTCGCCTCTTTACCTTGGGGAACTTGGCTGCTAGTTCACTAGCACCCTCACAGCAGGCTGTCCTCCGCCTTGAGGTGGCTCTGCCAGTTGGCACTGCTTGGTCCGGGGTAATCCTCCCCCGGCTGCTTGACTTCGGGCTCAAACAACGAGATATCCGTGAGGTGGTCAAGCAGTCACTGTTATATATAGAAGAGCAACTAGGATGCTGCTTGAAGGCAACCATTTTCATCAAGATTTCTTAGAAATCTGGCACTTATAGAAGCTCTAACAAGGTCGTATTCAAAGAATGTTACCTCTCTCTGCTATTCGTTTTAGATATATATTAGGCATTTCATAGCATGAAGAAACAGATCATGAGCCAGGTATTTTAAAACTTACTCTAAAAAATGTCCAAGAATCTAAGACCTTTCTAGCAACATCTCTATTTTCTGTTTGGTTGTGCAAAAGCAACATCTCTCTTTTCTGTTTGGCTGTAAAAAAGCACTAGCTTTTTTAACTGAAACTAGCTTTTCAGTTTTTAAACTGAAAAACTTTATTTTCAGTTGAACAGTGGGAGCAGCAAAAAGTTACATGCTGTGTTAATTTAAAAACAGACTATTTTTTTGGTGGGCGGGAGAAAGCTGCTCGACACTTCTACTGTGTCCAGCACAGAACCAATTGTGCAAGGCTCTGATGATTGGCAGAGCTACTAGCCCCATTAGAGAAGTTGGTAACACCTCTGTGATAACATAGTTAAGAAGGAAAAAAGCGCAGGAAGCTCTCTTTCTTGCTCCTCTCCAAGGGCCAGTGAGGGGGCTGCTGGGCCCCTTCCCAGTGGAGTGGCCAAGGCTGTGCCGCTGGGGGGCCATCCTGGCGCCGCAAGAAGCCACGCGTCTGAGACCATGCTGCTGGGACCAACAGTGGGAATGCCCGTGCAGCCAGGGCAAAGCGGCCAAAATTGCGTGGCTCAGGCAGCACGGCCGCTGCCATCTCAGAACGGCTCACAATGAACTTTACTTGTTTAGCTGCTTTTTAATTAGCCATGCTGTGGACAGAAGGGCAGGGGCGGCAGCAACTTTTCCTTTTCAGCATCCCGCATGAAGAGAGGTGCTGAGTGGAGCCGGCAGCTGGCATGGCCCGCGTGGTGCCGGTGGAGACCAAGTGGCCAGCAGTAAGGAGCATGGTGAGCAATTACCTGATGGCAGAGCCCAGACTGGATCAACCTTTCAGCATTGTAGAACTCTGTAAAAACTTTTCAGTTGATAGAACTTGAGAACAGATGAATTTACGAACACCAACTCTCCCAAGGCAGAGAAAAGGAGAAGGTGAAAGCACGTGAGGAGAACAACATGGCGACACTAAGGTCAGTGCAAAGGAGGGAGGGAGGGGGAGGAAGTGCTTCGGGCATCGGAGCTGAGATTCTTCTGCAAGCTGTGGTGAGGACTATAATACAACAAATTGTTTCCCTGTTATTTTATTATGTGCATGGGGGGATGCTGAAAAGCTGTAATCTAGTGAGCAACTCGAACAGAGAGAGAAGACCCTTCCAGAGATAGAGAACCCTTGCTTCCAAACTAGAACAGCTTATCCTTAAAAGACTAAACCCCATGAACTAAAATGATCCACGATATGCAGTTTTGGGAAGCCTGCACCGTTCGTGGGAGGGACTCATGTTACAGCAGGTCAGGTCAGGCGGGCTGCTATTCGTGAAAATTAAGACCACACTAGAAAATTCAAAAAGAACGACCTCCCATGGGAAGGATCCCACAGCACAGCAGGAGAAAGAAACTCTTTTCCCTTAGCGTACTGAGGAAAGGTTTCTAGGAAGTGAAAGACTGACCAAAAACCCCATGTTTGTCTCCTTGCACAGTTGTGGCAGCAGTGGGATTTCCCTGACAAAAAATATTATATTCGCTTTGAACCGTTTAGTGTGTGTATTCTAGGGAGAGATTTATTTGGACATTAAAAGAAAAAAAGGTTTGGTCCTCCCTGAAATCTGGTGCCTGTAACACTCACAGTGTGTTCTCTCAGAGAGTGCTTTTGCAATACTTTGATGTTTTTGTACAGAGTGACCCTCTCTGAGACACATTCCACACCCCTTTCCATAGTTCTTAGTGTAATTGCCTTTGTGCCTGATGGTGTGTTTTCTGGAGTGGTGTTTTCTGGGGCACCTGGAGATTTTACAGTGGGACTCCACTCAAGAAACATTTTTGCCCCCTTCTAGCAGTATGTTAGCTCGCTTCTGACAGGGAGTTCTCTTGGGGAGTACTTTGGGGCACTCAGAAATCTTACAGCGGGACCTTCCTCGAGAAGTGTTTGCCCCCTTTTTGCAATGTGTCAGGCTGCTTCTTGGAGCGTTTCTCCCAGAGGGCCCAACAGTGTTATTCTTGCAGGGACATGGTGTGCTGTTAAGTGAAACCTTTGTGTGTGTTTGGGGAGTGCCTAGTTCGGGCACAGGGATAAAGTGTGACCCTCCCCCAAAAATCATCTCCCCAAGAAACCAATAAGCACTGGCAATGGACCACATTTCTGATGAGGCTGGAAGCTGGTCTGGGGGCCTCACAGAGTCGGACCTGAAACTGGTTAGAATTTACCTGTGAGAATTTTACAGTGGAAGTTTTGCAGCTTCAGTGAAACCCACAGAGAAGGCCAAGAAGATAATCAATGAGAGAAGATGTTCTGGACACCAGGAGAGGACATTGAGAGCGTACAAGGAAGAAGTTGTGGATAATATGTAGCAACTGTTATAAAGGAATAATTCGTGCTCGAATATAAAATACCAAACTGTGTGTTAAAGTTAAAATGTAACAAATATAAAATGTAAATAAAAGACTGGTCCCGGGGAAAATTGTAACCTTCACAGGGGCACCGAGTTGTAAAACTGGTTTTGGGAGAATTTGCAGTCCTGCAGGCTGGACCACAGGAACAAAAGGCCCATCCAGGGAGAAATTAAGGCGCCTCCTAGCATTTGCACCTTCAAGGAGAACTTCTCGGAAGGCTGATCAAAATCTATGGAAAATTTCTTCCTGAGTGTGGCCGATTAACAACCTGCGAAAACTCCCCTCCCAGATGCAAGGTGCTAACGACTGGATCTGGAACCAAGATATGGAACATCACAACCCATCAGATAACATCCTCCGGTGATGGGACATTCATCAGAAGCAAGATGTGTTTTGTTTCTCCCTGCACTGTGAATAAGATACTTTATGTGTATGCTGATGGACAAAAATGAGATCATAGATCCGGACTCCAGGGAAAAACTGTATAAAAATCGGCTCCTGGGACCAGTAGTCGTGAACAGAGGGAAGTCTGATGCGATAGAGGTCAGACCTGTGTTCACCCAGTTCCAACCCCGGGCTTGGCACTGTTTCCTTTCTCGATCGTGGCTTTGTGTGTTTGTATTTTTCGGACACGTAATAAATTTTATATCTGCTTTACATTTAATTGGCACATTTCATTTATCTCACAACTATACCTTTGTTTGTATAGCTAATTGTTTTACTGATTGAATGGTCATAGTTTATTAGACAGCTTTGTCATTATTTGCTAAGCAGCCAATCTCAATAAGCCACCAACTGTAAAGAGGTATAAGAATAGCAGTAGAGAAAATAAAAAATCTTTTCTATCTCTCTCGACTTTGGATTACGACAAGTGTGTGCTTTTATGTCCACCTCGACAAAGCCACACGTTTCCTGGGAGCAGAAGCGAGACAGAGACCTGTCCACCCCCCTCCTTGAGTTTTTAGAAACCTTCAGGACTAGATCCTCTGTGCCTGGATTGGAGAGGGCTACAGTACATTGGCACAGTATGTTGTGATAGATCATACCATGGCATTGCAACTTAAAGCAAAATTGAAACAGAGAAAAGGAAAAGCAGTCGTCTGCTGTGTTAGGGGCAGTGCTGGCTTCAGCCATGCGAGAGAGAGTAGCCTGGAGCCATCGGGAGATGGCTGTAATTAAATCTCTGCAGACACAGGTTCAGTCCCTGCAGGCTCAGGTGGCAGACCTAGAGGGGCAGTTAGAAAAGGAAAGAAATCAGAACAGTAGCTTGATACAAATGTTGCAAAATGAGCTAGTCGAGGAGCCCAGGGTGCTGGCTGCTGCCGGGGCATGCACAGATGATGTCACAGCCAGAGCAGTCGCTCTCACAGAACCCGGAAGAGAGCCAGCGGGCTCACAGAGCCAGGCTGACAGCACGGTCCATGTCTGCCCGCTAATGAAAACTGAGTTTTTGTACAGAAATTATCAGGATCAGGCCCCCATCATTGCAGCCAAAGAAGTGACTTTTACTGCTACCAAATTACCCAAGTTAAAAAGGACTGCAGCCGCAACCCCCAGTGTTAAGAAAACTAATCCACGATGCCAGAGGTTTATGTCCAAAAAGGAGACCGAGGAGTCCTCTAACTTTATTCATGAATAAAGGGAGAAATCATGGGGCAATTTCTCATGGGGTCTTTCAAATTGCTAGAGGATGCAGCCTCCTTTTTATCCTAATTTCCTGGCCTCATTTCCCTCTCTCGTTCCCCACTGGCTGAGGTATTTGAGAGGTATGGACCTCCCAAATTGCCTAATACAGACCCCCTTCTAATGTGCACACACCCTCACCCCATTCCCCCTGTTTTTCTTTGCGTCTCTGTTCTTTTTCTCCAAGTCCAGGAATTTACGATGGCCTTAAATGTCAATTTGTGGAATTCCCCTGGAATTTATGGTTCCTCCCATTGCTTCTTTCACTTATAAGTATCTGGCTTTATCTACCAGCAAGCTGACAGTTTGTTTGTAAAGACATCTCCTTCTCATTCCTTTCACCAAGAATCTGAAGCAGAATTTGTTTGGTGAGTTTCTTTAACCAGAGGAGATCAAATTGTGATAAATAGATGCTATAATATTGGCTTTCTGCAAATATTAAAATAAGTGATGTTAAAAGTAGATTTTGTAACAGTGGCTTTGTCACAAATAAATGTTATATATATATTAGCTTTATTACAAAATAGATGCTACTTAAGGTAGCTTGGTTGTGAAGATGTGGTTTTTTTAATACTTTTTTTATTCAACGAAAAACTTAGAAATAGCTATGCTTATGAACTATTTGCTTGGACTCCCGCTACGGCATATCAGCAGCTACGGCATATCAACAGCTACGGCATATCAGCAGCAAAATAAGATGATATGCATCGCCAAGAGACTTATCCCCACAGCAATCTTCTGGTTTCGAGAAGATGAGAACTGTTCCTGGAAAGGGTTTTGAATATGTGTCACCAAGAGGCTTATTCCCACAGTGATCTGCTACATTCCATCTTGAACTATTCCCGAAAAGGGTTTTGAATATGTATAATTGTTTATGAATATGTAATAAGTTGATGTGTATGTAAAGGGAGTCCCCATGATAGCAGGTGTGCTCTTGGCAGAGCGCCAAAGCACCCAGCGCTGTGAATTTTGCTTTATTATCTTTGTACCTTATTGTCCTTTATTAAACTTTTCAATCCTAACAGGAGAGTGAACCTTGTTTTTCACAAAACCCTTAGCGAAAAGGAAGCTGAGGGGTCCTGGAATTTTCCTTACTGCTGGGGATCACTGAGACCCTTGGTCCCTAACCCAGAGGGCAGTCTTCTGGGCTGGAAGTTTAAACCTCAGGCGACCTTCTAGCCATAGAAAGCACCATTGACAAATTAGTAGAAAGTGTTCAAAAGGCAGCATGCATTCAAATAATGTATGAGCATAAGCTAACCCCTTTACAAGAATCACCTATAGTGTTGAGAGTAGATGCTTGACTGGATAACCCTTCAATGGCGGTACAATTGCAAGGGAAAATACAGGCTTTGGCCCCACTTGAGAGAGTTGCTGCCGCCCTGGACTGTAGCACATCCTTCCCTGCAGGAGATACAACTTCTGGGGAGGCAAGGTATAGACCTGGAGAGAGTTAGTCCAGGAACTGATTAATTTTGGGCAAAAGTACGGTCGAGTAAAGCTGGTAGCCAGAAAGCCAGAGACTTGGGAGGTGAGACATACACTATTTGTTCTGAAAATGTCACCTAGGATTCCCCCCTATTCCAACTAGGGTGAGCAGAAATGTCCACTCACGAGACAGGCAATTCAGTCACAAGGTTGGCAGAAGGGCATCCTGAAAAGGCTAATGGAGGGTGTCTCCACAAACCAACTACGAGAAGTAGCGTCAGAGTGACTGGACAGGATATCTGGGAAGCCAAGTGCAGAGAAGCATAACATAAACCCAGATGTACCCTGCTTAATAGAGCTGAGCAGGGATGAGAGTTCACTGAAGAAGTCACATAGAGAGAAACTGAAGACCTCACTCACTTTAGGTGGGAGTGGGGCCGTAGGCTGGATTAGGAAATTTAAGGTCGAAAATGACCACCTTAGGGCTTTGCTAGCTGCAGCAGAACACAAAGAGTAACTGCTGCTGGAGGAATAGCGAGGGAGATACTTAGGGAATAACTCTCTACCTTCCTCAAATTCCTATGTGTATGAAACAAGTTCCACTAAAAATCTCAAGGTGGACAGGGGAACTGTATTAATTAAAATAGGGTACCCCTTGAGGAGACCATTCTGTTAGTACAGTGTGTTAGTTAAAGTATGTTTGTTGCAACGCTGTTGGTTGGAAAACTTACTGTTTTCAGAGATGTTTTATTTCTTTTGGCAGAAGAAGTTTAATTTGCACTCACGTGCTGAGGGGACCACTTAAGGCAATAAGACCAGTTTTAGCAGGAACACCTCCCCCTGAGAGGGTGGCCCAAAGAGCTTTAGTTAGGAGGTGGTATTCACAAATAAAACAGTACTGTGACATCTTCAAAGTGACAGAAGGGACCACTAAATTACTAACAATTCAGGAATGGAGCACCTCAGATCACTAAAGTGGCACACCTCTCTCCTGTAGTAAAAATTGTACCACCCTTTTCCCCAAACTTGCAAAACTGATGCCTCAGCTAAGCAAGAAGGCAAGGTGTGGAAGTATTGGGCAGTCGCCTTACAGACCAAAACTGAGACAGCTTGTTGCTGAGGATGAACGTGGTGCCCAGGTCAGAGAACTGGTGGCTGTATGGAGTATTTTCAAACATGAATGTCTGTCCCTCTCTCCTGTCTTTATCTATACTGATTCCTTTGCTTTCTCTAAGGGCTGTAATGAATGGCTTCCATTATGGGAACAGAATGAGTGGGAGGTAAATGGGATTCCTGTTTGGCAGGAGGAAAAGTGGCAGAACATCTTAGCATTTGCTAAGAAAGGTGACTTTGCAGTAGTATAGATAGCCACTCACCAAACAGGGGATGATCCAGTGGCCAAATGGAATGACCGAGTAGATGAACTGACCAGACAGACTCCATTAAACCAGGAGGCAGTAGCTGACAATTGGGAACACCTCCTGGAGTGGCTGCATGTGAAACGAAGCACACTGGGGCAAAAGCCTTTTACTTAGAGGCTCATGCCTGAGGCTGGCCAGTTACCAGAGAGAATTGCAGGATGTGTTTTTCAGCCTACGAGGAGTGTTGAGTCTGACTTAAGAGACACCCCTTAGAGTAGCCGCCATTACATCTAAGAGAAGGATGAGGACTATGGGAGGCTTGGCAGGTTGATTATATTGGATCCTTCAGGAGATCAGAAGGGAAACAGTATGTGTTAGTAGGAGTGGAAATAATTCCAGGTGGATTATTCCCTCATTCTGATGTTATAGTTATGTTCCCAGCTCTGTTTGTATTACAGGATAACTGTATGCAATGTTAATCATGGTTATTACTATTGTTATGTTTTGGAGGTGGAACAGCATGCTGGCCTAAAGTGTGAAGTCAGAATACTTAGCACACTGGTCCAGCAGGCTTCAGTATATGTGAATTGTGTAGTTCTGTTGTTCTGCAATGTTAAATATGTTAAGAAATCTAAGTTGTTAGATATACCTATGCTTTCTCTGTCTCTCTCTCTTTCTTTTTTTTCTCCTGCCTCTGTCGTTATGACTATATGAACAATGTTGAATCATGGAGTGGTGAGAGGGACTAATTTGATTTTTATTTATGCCTCAACATATGTTATACATGAGGTGAAAAACTACAGGGGCAGTACACATGCTGGGAGCCCTGTCCCTGAGGAGACTTTGCCAGGCAGCCAGTCAGGGGAGAGAAAGCTTCTACAGTTGGGCTACGAGCGATCCCCCATCCCCTTGCCAGTGGGGCAAATGCCCAGATGCCCGAGAAAAAATGCCAGGGAAATTGGGCTATGGGAGGACCCTTAGCAGATAAAAGCAATTAACTGTGCCACAACCCTCAGCCATTTTCTTTGGGTTTCTTGGAGGGATTAGGGGCTTGCCCAGAAAGTCAGCGTGGCCCCCCCCCCCTCACCTTTTCCTCCTTGTGGTCCTGCTTCCCTGTCGGCATCAGTCTGTCTGCCCTGCTTTGCCGCTTCCCCGAGGCAGCTTGACACCACAGCTACCCAGTGCTCCACTGTTTCCCCAACAGAGCAGCCGGAGATGCCCCGCTCTGACCCTGACAACCTGCAACTGCTCCATGAGTGTGCCCCTGACAGAAGAGTCACGCAGCCTGCTGCTGTTTGGAAATCGCATTGTACTAGTTTGAAACAAACCAGTGGGAGGAGCCAAATCAGAATAACAATTTAATGGGGAAAATAAAAAAAAGCCAGAAAACACTGGGTTAAACTGACAGAGTCAGGATACAACCTGACACCCTGTTAGGGTGGTGGTAGCAGTCCAGTAAGATGGTGGCTGCAGTCCTCCTGCAGTGGTGGATGTGGTTCTGTTGAGGATGTGGTTCTGTTGAGGCAGTGGTCCTGTAGAGAAAAAGGTCTGCTCTTCCTCGGAAGATCCAGTAGTGGCTATGTAGCTCCTGTCCTCTGGGAATCCAGTAGAAAAAGGGGGACTGTGGTGTTCAGAATCCCAGATTATATTCAGGATGGAAGGCTTGATTCCTCCTTCTGGGTGGAGCATCTCACAATGGGATGATGAGTCATGAGGCAAGGCGTGGATTGCCTCATTAACAGAAGATAGTCCGAAGAGAGTTATCTCTGAGTCATGTGGCAGAGTATTGATGGACCATTAATCAGGGAGATAGTCCAGAGGGAGGAGGCAAGTAAACACTGCCCTACCTGGTTTCAGCAACTTATGAGGATGGTGATAGAATATACTGCAACCCAGGACATGCGTCTAGCCCGCCACGGGAGCCATACAGACCTATTGCAGCTTGCAGCACACATGCTCCATCTGCCGAGCTGGTGCTAACAGGGTGCCCGGGGTACAGAGGTAACGATCTGTTCCAGTTTTCTGTTTTTCTCTCCATCTCTCTTTTCCTGTCCTTGCTCCCTTTTCTATCCCGCTTCGGTAGGAGCACTGCTCTTTCTTTATCAAGAAACAGTTCTCAGATCTAATATTGCCACACTTGTGCATTGTTTTCGTCCAAGCAATCTATCAAACAGAATCCTCCCCAGCCTCCATTTTACAGCAGGATGGGACAGATTTCAATACCCTCAGTTGCAAGAATCCCAGGGCTGTGACACACCATGCCATGCTTACCACAGGAGTAGTCTCAGAGAGGCTTTCCTGGTCCTGCCTGGTGTCCTTTCTAACACCTGTCCAGGTGGGATACAAGACTTTAAATGGCCCATGAGTCAGCACCTGGGCACAAACCTAAGAGTAACTGTCTGGAGGTACCTTGGGGTGGGGGGCATTGGGACAGGGGTTATGACCTGGGGGTGTTTTACTGGGGTGCACCGGGTGTTTGCTGGAGGGTATGTGATAGACACCTAGAGCACTCAAGCCAAGGTAGCCCTGAATAATTCAATAGAATAACAAAGACATTATCAAAAGTATCTTTCTAAATTCATCATTCACTGCTCCTGCACTCTTGGGCATCTCTAAGGATACATCACTCTAGTGGGAATCACAAAGCGATTAGTATCTGCCCATTAATATTAGCAACACTCCTGTGTAACAGCACTTACTTCTTGTCTATGAGACATCTCAAATGATTACATGCCCAGAATGCTTCACCAAGTAAGTCTATGAAATAAATGTCCTAATGTTTGTAGACAAGATAATCTTCCATTATTTTTCATGGAAAATGCATGGCATGCCATGTCTGAAAACCCAACCCCCTATGGCTATGCTACAAGCTAGCAGCTTTGAACTTCCATGGGGCTAACAGTCAACAGAAAGTTACACACAAGGCCCAAGCAGCAGCTACAAAATTGCAAAGGCAGGCTTCAATTCACCAAAATTTTAAGTGGAACAGTTGGTTTTGCAGATACTAACCAGCATAGAGTTTTTCAAAGGTTTTTCTTAGTTGAGAATTAAAAAGTACGTAAGAATAAAAGTCACATTCACATTTTTCTTAATTTCATATACCAGTGTGTTATATAAATGACCGAGTGATTCCAGACATGGTGGAAGCTTCTAGCAGCTTCCACAGAAGTCACCTCTGTGCCCCGCCCCCCTGGCTACCAAAAACCAGGCCATGCAAAATGAGTACATCTAGGCAGTGTGAAATTTATTAATTTACGCTCTTCAGGAAATCATAAAAAGGTTTTAGTTGGAAGAAACCTTAAAAATTATCTAGTTTCAAGCCCCTGCTGTGGACAGGTACACCTTCCATTGTATCAGGTTTGTCAAAGCCCCATCCAACCTGCCCTCGAACACTTCCAGTGATGGGGCATAGATACCATATCTGGTCAGTTTCTTACAGTTCCAGTTTCTTACCACCCTCATTGTAAAAAAACCCAGCCCTTCTATCTGATTTGAAGCAACCCTCTTTCAGTTTAAAACCCTTACCCTGTCAGTACATGTTGCAGTGTCGGACACGAACACACAGACTCAAACAGTAGGTTAGTAGTAGGTCAGGCCACCAAGCAGAGCGAAAAAGGCCTGCCCACTTTTATTATCACACCTTTATACCTCTTTTAAAATAATTATACATTGGTAGATGAGGTTAACACCTCTAGCATTTTACAGGATAGGAACACAGTTTATCACCTTTCTCCGCCTTGGAGAAAGGAATGATTAACAATGTAAAAGTTCAGTAAACATTCTTAGCCGGTTAGAAAAACAAGAGCTATGTTTATAGAAAATGCATGAGAACTTCTACTATAAAAGTAAAAACATGGAACACTGTGAAAACTAGGGCGACAACTACAGAATCTGGTAAAAAGTCTCTCCCTTTATCTTTTTTATAAACTCCCTTTTGGCACTGGAAGGACCTCTATGATCTCCTCAGAGCCTTTTTTTTTCCAGGCTGAACAACCCCAACCCTGTCAGATTTTCTTACTAGAGGAGATGCTCAAGCCATCCGATCATATTCAGGGGCCCTCCTCTGGACTTGCTCTAAACAGATCCATGTCTTTCTTGTGTTTGGGACCTCAGAGTTCCATTACTGTAAATGGAGGTTCACAGGGTGTAGTAGAGGGGAAAAATCACCTCTCCTGACCTGCTGGTCATGGCGCTTTATGCAGCTTTTTTCAATTCCTTCTTCTTAAGTGACAACAGCCCAAGACCACATTTCTCCTTTAATCATCTTACATGGTACTGAAAAGGTGTCCACAGCAAAATTAAAACAAGAGAAGTTTCAGGGATATTTTTCTTTTGTTTGCAAGCTTCTCCCAGAAACCTCCATTGTCTCTTTTAAAGTTTCCTAAGTTGTATTGCCACGATGCCGTTGCCTGGGTCAGGCTGGCCAGTGGCTGTAGGGTTCGTAGCCCCTGAGTGGTACAGCGATGTTGGCTGAAGTGGTCAGGGTTAGTTAACCCCAACCCTTCTGGCCTGTTAGCCGTTTGCAGCAGGCAGTTCTTGTTAAACATTTCTGAGTGTGTTAACAAATGAAATTATTTGCAAAGTATTTTTTCCAGCTAAGCAGTTTAATACATTAGTTAATTAGCAAACGGAAGCAGAAAATAAATTAGAACATCATACTTGTGTTTACATTAAACAATCACTTGTACATTTATAGCTGGTTTATCTAAGGGCAACATCCTATAATTTATTATTCATCCATATTAATGAACCTTTTGTAATTTAATTTTGATAAAGATTTTTACAACATAAACCAAGTACAATATTTGAAGGAGAATTTGAGAATATCAAGGAGCTAAAACTGGAGATTGACAAGGGAAGAGTACGTTACAGAGAAGACAGGCCCTGTGTTTGAAAAAAAACCCAGACAGTTAAATACAAATAGAAGTTGTTTTGCCTACTGTCATTAAACCAACCATAAAGTAAATCCTTCCGTGCACCTTCTGAAACCCATACACCAGGTAGACACTCACAGAAGGCATCAGACAACCACTGGCAGATCTGCATATGTTAAGAGACTGTAGTGGTGGTCGCAGGCTTGGTAGCAAAGGTAGATGCTGCTATATGTGAAATATCAAAGCTCCCATTCAGCCTGTTTACTTCAAGAGAATGTCCTGATCACCAGAGTAATGGCTGTCATCCATGGGAGAAGTATGAGGAGAAATAAGACAGAATTGGGTTATGAGCTGTAAAACCTGCCTGCAGAGGCACATGGCAGCACAAAGAGGCACATGGCAGCACAAAGGACCACATGGCGGCACACAGAGGCTTGTCTCCACCACACCCTGGTGGAAGGAGGTGTCACGCAGTAGACCCCTACAGAGAGAAGCCTGCCAGGAGCTGATGGAAGATGTGAACAGCGAGTGATCATCCCACAGAAGGCAGTGTGTTGCTGATGTAGCAACATGGGATAGGTCACGTAGTAAGGATTACCATATCAGGAAATACTGTGCCTTAGAAAATGTATAAAACCAGTTCATTCCTTTGAACAAACTATTCAGATCCACTGCCAGTCTGGGTCCGTACCTCAATCACAGACAGAGAAGAAAGAAAAGGAAATTACCACCCATGGGGATTTTTCAAGACCTGCCTGCAGAAAGCCCTTAGGCAGCCTGGCCTGATCCCAAAGCTGGTCCTGCTTTGGGCACAGTGTTGGACCAGAGACCTCCTAGGGGCCCTCCCCACCTAAAGGATTCCATTAGAAAGGGAGCATAGGAACAAGGAGCCATAAACCCTTTTGTTGTAACTGTGAAAAATATGAGAAAGCATACAATATGAGTACCTATATGTCCAGTATAGTAATCTCACAGAATATGAAGAAGACTCACACTCCAGAGTACATTACCAAGGACTTCCCACACTCGGCAGTCAAAACTAGCAACAGAATACATGAAAATTTTTCTTGAGTGATTCTTTAAAAGAAAAACAATCCTTGATCTATTCTTGCAAGGAAATAAAGAAAACAACTATCAAACACAGGTATGGGACTTGAAATCCTAACTGGAGGAATACATGGAACCACAAGTAAACTCTGGAGCCCTAA
This sequence comes from Monarcha castaneiventris obscurior, assembly GCA_026261815.1. Lineage (NCBI taxonomy): Eukaryota > Metazoa > Chordata > Aves > Passeriformes > Monarchidae > Monarcha > Monarcha castaneiventris. The sequence goes on from JAMPIT010000575.1 coordinate 15,571,884, forward strand.
AGAGGCAGAATTTGTGTCATGTCTTTATCTTCATTTTCTTTAAGATTTCATTCAGACAGAATACAGTTTGAGGAGCTGTATCATTTTCAGATCCCTTCCATGGTACACGGCTCTTTCAGTTGCAGCACATGAGAAGCCAGCACATACCACTGCTCCACTGAGGCCAAGAGCCTAGACGTTCACTGGGGCATCATCCACATTGTGAGGACACTTTTGTCCCAGTGCTTGACATCAAAATAAAGACCAAATAAATAAATAAAGTGAAAAGCTGTGGTCTTTCTACTCATTTGCAAATCTCATTTTTAAATGTTATTTTAAAACACCATTTATGTCTAGTCTGAATAGATAAATACGAAAAGGAGGTTTACAACCCAAATTTTAGGTTGCATAAAATAGGTTTTAGGTAACTATATTACATTCTGGAGTGCTAAACATTGCTATGTTTTTCTTATACAGACGCTGTTTAATTGCATTCCCTGGACCATAGTAGGCTGGCTCTGGAGTCAGAGGTGACTGCTGTTAGAACAAAAGAAGGCAAAGCAGGTTTTTTATAGAATATATAATAACTCAGTGACCTGTTTGGTGGAGACATAAAAAGACCTATTTAATTGACTCATATGATAGCTGGAACTAGAGAAATTCAGGCAAAAAAAAGCACGTCAGTAGATGAAGAGTGTTTATTCTCCATCAAAATAAATCTGTAAATCAACATTAAATTCTTAGAAGGTATGTTCAGGCAAAAGGTAAAGGCTTGATGCAAAAAAACATTTGGTAAAATTATGGATTGATCTGTGCAAAATGGCAGATTTTTCCACTAATGTCTGCTAGCAGCAGTGTCACCACCACTAGCCCACTACCATTAAAATCTGTATAAAACAGAATTTTAACTAGAAAACAATAATCAGGCCTTTACTTCACAGACTGATCTGTTTTTCATAACCTACTGTGAAACAAATTGATCAAATGCCTTCTTGTTTGAGTCTTTCTAAATCCTCTTTTTCTCACAAGGGATCCATTCCCATTTATGCTGTGAATATCCCCAAACAACTCTCCTAGCCAAGTAGTAAAAATATCCTCTACTCTTTTTGTCTTCTTTTTTTCAGGGAGTTGGGTACTGGATTATTAATTGAAATTCAGGCTCTCTCCAGGCTGCCACCTTATTCAGTAAACATTTGTCTGAGCAACCTCTCATTATTCACAGCTTCAGGTAAGTCCATCTCCATTAGTGCTTATTAAGCCACAAACAGGAACGTTAAACATTGTGGTATGGATTCTGTCTCTAAAATAGTCCTTAACCATATTTTTTGTTTTGGTTTGGGTTTTTTTGTTCTGTGTACTGACTTAGGGACCAAATTCTGTCCTTGCCTGTCCTGTTGAAGAGAATTTTGATTATGTCTTGATATTTTGTTAAATAATCACTGTATAAATACCAAAGATATCAAACCTATCAGTCCTGTTTTGACTCAGGGCAAGACCATTGCTTTCTGAAAGCTCTTTTATGCTTGGATCAGACATTATGACAGTAGGAAAAATTCTTTAAAATTATCACAACATTGTGCCTCATAGAAATAATTTATTTGTACTTCACTTCAAAGAACTTTACCAGTGTGTTTCCTAAGGTAAATATTGGAGGCACTTAGTACAAACTTTCATATTCTGTTACAAAAGGCAGTTTGCAATGTTTCATTTCATTCTTTTATGTTCCCACTTTCTTCAAGGGTACTTCTTGATGTTCCATTTCATCTGAACATAGAAGAGCTGTAATTCCAAATCAGTGACTATGCTTCAAGTTTCCTAGTTCATATAGTATAAGGTAAAAGAGTTTTCATGGATATGCTTTGGTTAAAAATATTAACATTTTAGACCCTAGACAATATGCAATTTTAGGATTAAAGAGCAGGGTAGAGATTTCTCAGAATGTAGATTCATACATACTTTCTTCAGTAGCATAATGGTCTGAGGTGGCCCCAGGCCTTCTGATATCCACTATCAGTTCCTGATCAAGTATCATGGTTTATCACCATCTCAAATATAACTACAAAATATGAGATCATGCTGGAATCCCTATAAGCACAGCATTCCTCTTTTAATGGAAAAAAAAAGGCTCTCTTTGGTGCTGATCTTTTCAGTTGCTGTGGCACGCCTGAAAAGGCAGCCAACTTCCAGAGAACATAGAGCAAGGGAGGGCTCAAGCCTCCTAAAACTTCTTTGCCGCCAGAGAAAACAGTTTTAAGAGATATCGTTCAATCTTAATACTTCATATATGGTGTCTCCAACAATATGATCCAGCTGAAAACATTAAAATAAGAAGATAAAATTGGAGTTTAGAAATGTCCAGTTCAATAAGAGTGTTTGCAGTAGAAGCAAGCCACTTCTTTTATCCCTGTTTCTATACACCAGTGTAGCTCCTGATTTAGTGACGTAATTAAACCACACCTAATTGTAAGCCTGTCAGGAGTCCCATTGGGTTCAAAAAGATTATTCATACGCTCAAGTACATTGCTGAATCAGTGCTGGAATAAAAATAGTTACATAATTTCCAGATTGTATGAACACAGAGTTGCAAACGCGATGTTTAAAAGAGAAGTTCTCATTTACAGGATGATAGGAACACTTAAATGCAGTTTAGAGATGGAATGAATTCCACAACCATAAATGATAATACAAAACACAGCATGTCTTTTAGAGTCACCCTGGTATCCATAACTTGGAAAGCTTCAGGTGACAACGCAAGTAGGTGTATGAACAACAGAGTGCTGCAAATTTTCACATACAGCCTTTGAATATTGTGGAGGGCTGTGAGCCTTTGACTCAGGAGTCCTCTCTACTCCTTTGGAGGAGAGAAGGCTGAGGGCAAAGGGACTCAGAGATAAGAAACCACTCTCTAGGTTATGGTGAGAGAATGAACCACCCCCAGCGTGCCTTGCTTCTCTATGGTAATACCTTGTATCCAGTTGGAAAATTGGGTTCTACCCCACCCCCTGCTTTTCCCATAAAAAGAGCACTGGATCTGCCCTGAACTAGGGAGCCGATGTCCCTGGCCTCCCCTTCACAGGGACTGCTGGACAATAAAGCTACCTCTGTGGCACTGCCACACATGGCTCTTGTCTCTATCCCTGAGTTTGCCTTGGGTGATCTCACAAAGAGCTGAAATCACAAGAGCTGAAATCACTTGTAGCCAAGAAATCTCGCTACACTTGCTGAGATCACCTGCTGTGCAGGGAGGCTGCCTTGGCCCCTAGAAGAGCTGTTCTTTGTTGGACACTCTTGCTAGGAAGGTCCTGGCTTTTGGTGACTAACCAGCACCCTGCCCCCTGCAACAGTATATATTCCCTTCCATACCTGTACACTTCCAAATAAAAATACCTGTTTTTCAACATTCTTTGGTTTTTACTCTAACCCAGCACTAATTTCACTGCACTGTAATACAAGCTCATAACTGAATAATTTCACAAATGTCCTGGGTTGCAGTGTATTCTATTACCACCCTCATGAACCGTTGAAACCAGGTGGGGCAGTGTTTCCTTGCCTCCTCCCTCCAGACTATTGTTCTGTTAATGGCCCATTAAGGTTGTGCCACATGACTCAGCGATAACTCCCCCCGGACTATCTTCTGTTAACGAGCCCATCAACACCTAGCCTCATGACTCATCATCCCATTGTGAGAGGCTCCGCCCAGAGGGAGGAACCAAGCATTCCATCCTAGATAAATCTGGGCTTCTGAACACCACGGGGGGCTGTCTACTGGATTCCTGGAGGACAAGAGCTACCACTGGACCTTCAGCTGGAGACTAGACTTCCCATAGGATCACCAATTCGACTGAACTGCCTCATCTGGACTACTACCACCACCCTAATAGGGTGTCAGGTTGTATCTGACTTTGTCTGTGTTTTTCTTTCCTCTTTCCCTTGTATTATTTCACTTATTTTTAATTATTTATTTTCCCTATTAAATTTTAACCCTGACTTGGGATCTCCCTCTGGTTTGTTTTCAAACCATTACAACAAACCATTCCCCTATCACAGCTATAGGATCAGAAATCTCTAGCAAACTACATTTTCTGCTTTTAGTTCATCTGTCACTGATTAAACCCAGCTCATATGCTCGCACTCACAGATTTTAGGGGCTTACTCTCCAGAGCTAAGTTCCAAATCTACCAACAGTAGAAGGCAGCCCTGACTTGCAAGTAGGGACTATCTCATGTTGAAATGGTGGGTGACATGGGTGTCTCCCTCTTCCCACTGCACCCTTCTCTTAAAGGCTTCCAATTTTTCTTCCTACAGTGAAGGACAAGTGGCTCATGAAGCCACCGAGCTTTCTCTCCTGCATATGGCAACACCATGTGTTCAGAAAAAACCTTCACAAAGACTGCTTTAGTCCTGCACAGCCTCCATGAAGTGAGGCTAGATGCATCATCTGCTAACCCAGGAAGTTGCCTGTTTGCAACTCAGTGCCTTCAAAGGTGGTCAAAAGATTAGAAAACCTTTGTGTGCCTGCATTCTGTTCCTTCTGGATTTCACATCCCTCAACTGTAATGGCAGAGAGGTTTCTCTTTCTCTTCTGTTTACAACCCACAGGCAGCTTCTGAAGGGGGAAGTCTACAATTACACATTGAAAGTGTGGGCCCAGACCCTGTCTTTATTCATGTACCTGGCCACATGCTGCTCTCAGTCATGGCCAGTTAGAGATGTTAGAGAGTTAGGGAGGCTGCAGCAATCTGAGTCTACAACTGACCTCAGCTATGCTGTTGTGCACACCCAGCTTCCTCAGCTAGGGACTAAAGAGGAGGTCAGCAATGTCTAAAAATGTTAATGAACCTGTGGTAGAATAGGGACAAAAGCGAACGGAAGATTTCGTGATGTGACGGAAAACAGAAAGCAGCATGGAACCTTCCTCCCCCTTCATTCCTCTGTGATAAGAATTACAATACAGCACTTCATAACCCCAGTAGTTTTCCACCCCTTACTAACTTTTACCATCCCATCGTCCCCCCTCCTGACGTAGAGAAACCACCTCGACTATATAACCCCGCGAGGCAAAACAATAAAGTGCCATATTGACCATCTACCATATTGGTGCTGTGTGTCTGTGGCCCGAGCAGCTCGGGGGGCTAGGCTGAGCTACTGTGCTGGGTTCTTGGACCAGGTCGCCATTGCCTCACATATCAAGAGGCTTCATGAACCAGAAGCTGTTGCTGTATATAACAAGCTTGTAAGGCTCTGTTCCTATCACTGTTTCCTTTCTCTTTAATTCCTTACCACTGCATGACACTGACACCATTCTCTCACATGCAGCAATTTTTCAAAGGGTTCAATTGTGGATGGGCCACTGCTCTGCTTTGCAAACCAATAAACCTTGCTAATCTATGTAGGTATGAGGATAAAATAAGATAGGCAAAGTCCACAAGAAAATCTAGTGCATCACAAAGAAGCCAAATACTCCTTTGTCTGGTTAGCATGCAGAACAAGTTTAGGATGGTTTTATGAGAACACCTGATTTATTTTTATTTGTTCTTCAATTCTACTGAGTGGATATTCTGAAGGAACACAGGGCTATCAAAGCAGGCCACAACAGTAAACCTGTAACAAATTTGTAATAAAGGCTTAAACCCCACATCAATATGAAATCTACTTGTAGAAAATCTTGGTAGTGTTAAGATATACCATGCCTCCCAAACATACAAACTTGAAGAAATACTAGCACAGATCACCAAGATCAGGTAAGTCGAGACAACTGTTTTCTGTGATAAAACAGAAATACTCAAAGCTTGCTGATAGATACAGCACATATCTGTTAGGAGAGCATAGTCGATTTTCTACCATTTAAACCAAAGTTCTAGAAGGACAATTGTTGTTTTGGAAAACAAAAACGATAAGTTTCAGAGGACAAACTCGGCACTGAGAGTTGTGCTTTCATAGTCCTTGTTACACCATTGTGACTTCAGTCCTTAGTGTCCTCTGTTCCTGAGACAGAGGATCACATTCACCTCTGGAGTTTTTGGAGTTACAGCCCCATGACCATACCATGAGAATAAATCCCTGTGCTTGATACATGTCTTCCCCTCGCTGAGTCACGTAGGAAGAGATGATTGAATAGATGATGGGCACTTCCCTCTGCTCAGGAGTACTTTTGTTCAGATATGTGAGAAAAGGTTTGTCAGGATTTCTTGGTGGATTGGAACCCCTGAGAAATCAGCTAAGTCTGAGAATCTGCATATAGGTGACTTTTTGCTATTTCTATGCCCTGACTTACCACCTTTTAAGAGCTCTAGGGTGTCAGTTTTCCTGGGAATAAATTGCCTATTATGCTTGGGGTGAAAAAATTAAAGCCAGACTGGAGCAGCAGGAGTTTCTCAGCAGGGGAGGACTGTAGGGGACCACTCAGCACAGGCCTTCTGCCAGAACCTCACAGCAGCTCCATGAAACAGCCAGGAATTTCTCCAGGCACCCATGCACACATACACAGAAATGTTACGTTGTAAACTTGCATCCAACCAAAGAAGTCTTAAAGCAGCCTAACCTGCACAGAAACCAGACCTGGGGAGTTCAAAGAAAGGGATTTTCAAGTTTTAAAAAATCCCTAGTTCCTTTTTCCAGCAGAAACACAGCGACATCACCCTCACCTTGATCACAGGAATTAGTGCTCCTGGCAGTTGGCAACAGAAACCAAATGGCATTTTCTGGTCAGTCAGGAAACAAGGAGAAAGTTCTGAGATCAATCACAGATAATCTCAACAGCTCAGTTTTAAAGCACCAAATAACGATTCCCTGAGGCCTGCAAATACTGAAGAAAAAATTTTTTTAAAAATTTAAAACACTCATTTGAAATTGTTCAAGCAAGCAGTTTCTGCAAAAAAACCCCAAAACAACAAAAACCTAGTGCTTATGTTTCATTAGAAAAGAAGAAAATCACAATTTAATGGCTTCACTTATGAAGGAAGCATAATTTTCACATTGTGAAGTACTCTTAGGTGGGCTCTGATGTCAAATGTTCCTGTAGGCTAGTGTCCCTGTTCTGCTGCCCCAGAAACATTCATCCCAGTAAGAACCTCAGCAGCTTAGTATTTTAAAGGTGAAAGGTGACTTGCAAATTGGTGGTTTTTGTTTGGTTGGTTGATTTAGGGTGTTTTGAGGGGGTTTTGTGGGTGGTTTTTTTTTTTTTTGTTTCGTTTGGTTTTGGGTATTTTTTTCTTAATTATTTTCTGAAAGTTAAAAACATATTCTTGGTCTTTATGCAGTAAGAAAATGCACTCATTTAAGTTTTTGGGTTTTTTTTCTAGCGCTTGCACTTTTTTTAGATTTAAGAATAATTGAAGTGGCAGTTTTAAAAAAAATGGCAAATTACAAACAAATGTCTCAAAAAGTTACATATAAATAAACAAATAAATAGTTACATATGTTAAGCCAACAATATGTACAAACACAATAGCCTTTCAATCTTTTGGTTTGTTTCAGTAAACTCTGATTAAAAGCTTCTTACTTAGTTTAGGTAATTGGTTAAAATAATTGTGTAACAGCTCTTGTTCCTTTGCTAAGTAAGATATATGGAAAGTAATTTCTATGACAAAAGTGTTAGCTGGAGGAAGAAAGGGAAATTCATCTCTTGAAATGTTCTAACTTGGAAATAACCTTGGTACATAATCCCATGATCAAATCTCAGTGACTTGTTTACTGAACATCAAAGGTTCAACATAAATAACCTTCCTTCTTCATAAGAGTTAGGTTTTCTGCTCTGGGATTAGAAAAAGTTGTTTTTAGAAACTAACACAGAAATAAGCTTTGTGGAAGGTCTGGTATTTCCATTTTTAGTGAGCTTTCTTCAGCCTCATGAGAATGACCCTGCAGAACCCCAACTGACTGCAAAAGCATTTATCTGATTATCAGTGAAACCCTTCTAACTTGGCAGTCACCTTGATTGGCAAAGGGCACTCAAGGAAACATGATCATCAGCTTTGCCTAGAAATTTTGCTCTACATTTCAGCAGCCGAGAGGTGAGCAGTGAACCAGCAGGTGAGGTAGCAAAGGGCTCATAGAATGGTTTGGGTTGGAAGGGACCTTAAAGACATAATCGTTCCACCCCCCTGCCATGGGCAGAGACACTTTTCACTAGACCGGGTTGCTCAGAGCCCCATCCAACTTGGCCTTGAACACTTCCAGGGATGGGGCAGACACAGCTTCTCTGGGCAACCTGTTCCTGTGCCTCACTGGGAAGAATTTCTTACAATCTAAACCTACTGTCTTTCAGTTCAAAGCCATTCCCTCTTGTCCTATCACTATATGGCTTTGCAAAATGTCCCTCTATGTCTTTCTTTTGAACCCCCTTTAGGTTCTGGAAGGCTGCTCCTTTTCTGTCTTTCCTTAACAGTCTGTATCCTTCCATTCCAACATTCCAGTCATAGGAGTCATCCCACCACTTCTCTGTGATGCCAATAAGATTTTAGACCTGTTAGTCCTGACAGTCATGCTAATGTAATGTTAGTCATTATAGTACTTACAAATTTGTAGGCAGGCTGATTTTCTCAATTTTTATAAGTCTATTTTAGGAGAAGATACAAAACTTTATGAAATAAGACATGATGAAAAGTAAATAAAGCCCCTTATCAGGATTGGATACATTTTGTCACCTTAATCATACTTCTATTTCCAGTATACGTCTGTCAAAGATCAAGTCCTATGTCAGCAGATTAAAAATGGGCTCTAAAGCCAACACAGACAGGCTGATAATTCAGGTTGTCTGAATTTGTGGTCTCTGGGGACTTTTCACCTCAGCTTCAAGCAGTGGATTAACCCTATTTGCTGCAGGATAGGGGCAGACCAGGTATCAACAGCCAGCAATATCCCAGAGTGATATCCTGGGGCAAGTGCAACCTGAGCATTTCTCAGGAGGAATGGGTAATACTTGTGACAAAGTTCCCCTCAGCAACATCTCAGCAGCCAGCAGCTCTCCCTCCAACAATTCATAGAGTCCATCTTTCCTTGTTTTTGACAAGCTATCAACATTGTATTATATTTGGCTGTCTGTCAGCATCTTTGGACTTACAGAAAAGATGTGAGCATATCCAGTCAGGAGAAAAATGGTGCATAAAATGCCATAAAATCTCCTATGAACACACTACTGGGCCATGCAGCAGGTCCATCTGAGGAGCAGGTGAGAGCTTTGAAGGGTCTTGGTACTCTAGGTGGAAACTGACCAACAAAGTTATTCCCTTCAATCTGCAAACCTCTGGGTATCAGAAGAAGCCCAGGTTCTGCACGGACAAGGGAAAGGCCTTGGTTTCTTGTAATTGTCTTTGACTGCACTTCAGGGACGCTGTTAACATCCTTGTCTTTCAGGACAAGTGATATAAATTATAGGTAAAACAAAGCAGTGTATGAACAGAGTAGAGATTACACAACCCTATAATACACTTCTGTTCCAGGTCACCTCTATGATGTGTTTTGAGCTGTCCTCCATAACCCCCACCCCAAAGCCCAATTTGGGATTCTTTCTCTAAAACTTTCTTGAATCTCTCCTCATTTTGTTCTTCTGTCAGGCCACAAGTTGAAGCAGCTTTGCTTATCAACAGAAAGTAATATTCTTCAATAATCCGTTTTACTTTGGATTTCATTTAGGTTGATCTTCCAACAGCTCCAAAGAGCTCAATCTTACAAGAGACTGCTCTGTCTCTCAAAATTTGAGTGAGGTCTGCTATGCCATCAAGCTTTCTTGCAAAATTACAGCATGATTTGTAGATAAAATTTTTAATGACAATTATTTCTTAGGCATGGGAGAAATTACAGGATTAGACAGATGAGCAAAGTTTTCTTGTCTGTTATGGTGACAGAAATTACATAGACTGAGCATTTCCATATCAGAGTATTGTAAATTCCATACTGATTTACAATAGAGTAAATCATGATCATTATTTCTACTTAGAGCAGCTATGAATTTTCGAAGCATTATGCCCCCATACAGATAGACTATCAGTATATTGTGCAAGGAACTAGAGTTTGTATGTGGAACATCTGACTGCAGGAAAGTCACTGAAAGTTTTAGATCCCAGGTCTCACCCCACTTTCCTGTTCCCATTATCATAGACCAGACAGAGCCAGGCTAACTCCATACTCATATTAATACAGGGCTGTGCAATGAAAGTATCACACAAATAGGAACATCCTGCAGAATTAATCGGAAAGAAAAAATCTTGTACTGAAGTGCAACAAAGTCCCTGAAGCAGCACTCAAAAAAGTTCAGTTGGGTTTTTTAAGGATTAAGAGCCTGCAGAGCCTTTTTTGATTGCTGACTAGTATAGATTTCCAGAAATGTTGTCATGTATCCTCTTGGTTTCTCAATTTTCCTCACAACCAGCTGTCAAGAACTCCCACCTCACAAGCACACTGAGAAACTAGAGTATGTGCTAGTCACAGAACTGAAGGTATGTGTGCATGGCAAGTTAGTTCATGTGAGCTGAAGATAAACAACATGACTTTTTCCTCCATGAACCAGCAGCTCCACTCAGCTTGTGTCAACACCAATTCCACAGAGGCTGGGATTTCCTTTGTTGAAGCTTGTGGAGAGTTAATGGTTAAGCCAAGAAACAGTAACACTATTATGACTACGTTACATCCTTTAACATACCCTTTTAGGAGGCTGAGTATACATATTTGAAGGAATTCTTTTCAGACCATTAAGTACAATGCCTTCCCCAAGAAAACATTCTCAGCTGTTTCCCTCTAGAAATAAGAAATAGCTGGTATCTGAGGCAATGAGAAGAAGTTGCCTTGGATCAAGTTAAAGTAGAAACCAGTCCAACTAGACTAGTGAAAAGGTGTTGGGGTTTAGGATTTAGCCTGTTTTTTCTCTTAAAAGAATTTTTCCCCATACTAGTTGCTAGGGGACAGCTATTGGGTACTTAAAAGAAACAAAAGACCTGGCCACAGGGGCAGGGTGCAACGAGCCTTTTGTCACCTGGGGGTTGGGACACCCGGGGGCTGCCTGGGTGCTCAGCGTTCAGTCTGGGAGCTGCCTGCCTTCGGTGTGGACTCTTGGTCAGTACTGCGGGCTTCTGCTTTTTCGGCTGTTTTGCTTTCTACGGGCAAACCCCGGGATTTCTAAGCCTGCTCTGCTCCCTGCCCGCTGTGGGCTGGGCACTGCCACTCAGCCCCTGCCGCTGCTCGGAGCTGTCGCTGCTCTGTAGCTCCTACGCTGTGACCTGCCGGGTTCCTGCTACAGCGCCGGAGTTTGGTGAACCTCACTGCCACCCGAGATCTGCGCTCGCCCCTGCTGTTCCAGCCTGCTGTTCCTGAGGATCCAGCCAGACGCCCAGGGGTTTTGTGAGGTTTTTCATCCATCCCTTCCCGGGACCCCGCGCCGCCATTCCCAGTGCTGCCCGAGCTCGCTCCGCAGCACCCTCTGCAGCCGCGGGGGAACCATCGCACCCGCCCTGCTCAGCGGGAGCCGCCCCGGAGGAACTGCACCCAGGGAAAGTGCCCGAGGCCGAGAGAGGCCGCACTGGGTTTGTGCTGCTGTTTGCTGTGACTGCCACAGCTCTTGTTGTTTGTTTGTGTTGTTATACATATATATTTATTAGTAAAGAACTGTTATTCCTATACCTCATATCTTTGCCTGAAAGCCCCTTATTTTCAAATTTAGAATAATTCGGAGGGAAAGGGGGTTGCATTTTCCATTTCAGGGGAGGCTCCTGCCTTTCCTGTCTGACACCTGTCCTTCAAACCAAGACAAAAGGCTATATATTCATCCCCATTCTGAGTTAAAGTGAATTTTTCTTAGCAACATAGTAGGTTGAAAAGCCCTTGCCCTATAGCAAGGAAGTATCAACAATTCAGAAATGCTAAATGCAAAATATTTCCTTGAATTTATAAAGTAGGTTTCCTGTGCAACACATTAGTTGTTGTCCTGGGGTGACTTTATGATGTGTATCCCCTATCACTGCTCTGTTGCCCAGAAATTAATTTTGTGCCTTTTTGTGCCTTTAAACTGAGCCTGAGAGGGGAGAGAGAAAAAAAGCCCTGGCAAACTTTTCAAAGCAATTTGTTCAAGGACACTGATAGACTCCTCTGTTTTCTGCTGTGGCAGCAAGGGAAGAGGAAACACCCTTGGTACTTCTGAGCTGACTTTTTCAGCTCTGTTTTTTCTCCGGAGAGAGACGGGGGGGAAGGGGGGGGGCGGGGGGGGAGAGAGAGAGAGAGAGAGAGAGAGAGGGAGGGAGGGAGACAAAGAGTTGAACTTTGTTTTCTTGGGACTTTGGTTTTTTCCATCTTCTCTTCTGGACTGTTTCAACATCAGAACACATAAGGAACATTTCCTACCAAGGCCCTGGAGGTGGGGGGGGGGCCCACCCTGACCCAGCTCCGAGGAGAAGGAGAGGACTCTAAAATCTTCCCAGGTTTTCTCTCTATATTTAGCATTATTATCCTTTTCTTGTGTGTTTGTTAATAAATAGGTTTTATCTCTTTCACTTTCTTTAGAGAAAAAAGTTTTTTTCCCAAACCTGGTGGGGAGAGGGGTGATTGTAACCTGCTTTCTATCAGAGGATATTTTCCTCCAAATTTGTCCAAACCAGGACAGTTGTAAAGTCTATATAAAAATCATGTGAGCTTGTCCAAGTCTGTTTGGGATTTTGAGCCTTTTTTTATATTTTGGTATTTGGGAAAAAATCCAGTGTAAGAAGGGTTAACGGGATGATTAAATACTTCTTTCAGATGTTGTTTTACAGGATTCTTCCTCTCTTCAGCATTAAGAGCAGTGCTGGAAAAGCTGGATTATGATTTTGTTGTTTTCCAGTCCCTCAGTGTTTTCCCTTTTCCCCAGAAACATATTATTTGCAATCAGTATCCATGAGAGAAACCCCTCAGTAAAGCTAACACTGAAAACATGCAACTTTGGCTCCTGCAAGGCTTTCCACAGGAAAGCTTTTTCCCTCAGCAGGAGGGAGTGAAAAGCTTTTTCACTCCCTCCTGCTGAGCTCAGGAGGGAGACATAGTCAGTGGAAAGATTAATGTTCCAAGAGATTTTTTTTTTTTTAAAGGAGTAAGGTAAGATATTGGCACACATTTTGTATCTGTTTTGGTTTAACAATTAAGATAAACCAAATAAAGGCTTATGGCACCATAAGTTTAAAATAAATAAATTAGCATTAAGAAAACTTAATCTAATTTCAACTGGGAAAGCACATCCATTGCTATCACTGCATTTTATGCATGCAGATACAGACAGATCTCATCAGAGGCTGAAGACATGCTGTGTCAAAGACTAAAATATTACTTTTATTAGATTTCAGGGATGTTGCAAAGGCAAGTTTTTCTGGGAAGTTATTTTATAACATCTTATAATAAAGGTTCCCTTTTCTGTGTTCCTACTAATATTGCTTTAGAAGGATTAAATCCTCTATAACTCAAATACTGAGCTATGCTGTGAGTTTGATGGCAGGCCTGGCTCCAAATGCGGTGGTTTTGTATCTCAGTGTGTCACAGTCATATTTGTAACTCTGGCTTTAGGGTTTTACAGCATTGGCTTTTTGCTGCCATTAAACAGAAGCTTTTCTCGATGTCTGACAGCCACTTGAAAGTAAATTTGTAATTGTTAATGCCTATTTCACTAGAGCTGCTCCTCATGGTGTTAGCAAAAGGGACAGCAACAAATGTGAGACACAGCATTCCCAGTAGCCCATGAAAGAGAAGGGACAGGGAGCTTTATAGGCTGTTACCAGCCAATCCTGCATTTCCACTTGGCAGGACTTGGACACACAAAGACAAATTCATTTGGATGTGGAGCAAAAATCACTGAGAGCTGGACTGGTTTAAGATTCCCTGGAAGAACATAAAAATCAATTGGTGCCCTTGATTTATCCCTAAGACTTAATCTGTTTTCCCCAAATACTTACTGTATTTCAACACTTCCACATTATTCTCCATACTGTTAGCCACTTTCATTTACTACACTTTATCTTTTAGGGATTAATTGAAACCAACATCTCTGCTTCTTCCCCTGCCTATAAAATAAAACCACAAACAAAAACATATATAGACAGTTATAATTCAGTTTTACCTATTACATCCTTTCTGTTCTGCAAAAAGACATTGCCATTGCCAAGTCTGGGGTAACCCTGTATTCAGTTTCATCGATGATAAGAATTCATGCTTGTAAAATTTACCACAAAATCAATTTTGCTTCTTGCTAAAGGAATACACTTTATTATACGTTCTGGCTTTTATTTTAAGCTGCATTTCTTGTTTACACTGTATGAAGTAAACTTAAAGTGGAAGAGTATAACTAGATGTAATGATTCCGCTGAGCTGGGAGAGAGGCCAAAAAAGGCGTACAGTAAGAAGCAAGGATTGACCAAGTCACCTTATGAAGTCAAACAGATGATTATGAACAAGTTATTCTAGCTTGAAATTATCCTTCTGTCTCTTTCTAGGACATGTTTGGCTATTTGGTGTTTGATTTTCACACACCACCAAGTGCATTATCTATATTTTGTGCCTTTTAACATCACCCACAAAGCCCATGTAGGAAACCATGTAACACCAACACAAAAGAGAAGAGGAGATAATTCTGCTTCTCAAGAGAAGAATGTCTCAAAACAGTAGGAAATACACTTATATGCATGCAGACCCCCCTGAATCCACAGGCACATGTACCCAGAGCACCTGCTAGGTCTAGGGTTGGATATATGCCCCATTTGCACCGTATAGCCATCATGTGCATTAGACTCCAGTGTAGATCCCTGAGAAGAATCAAATGTGTTCATGAGGGCAAAAAGATCAACCCCTCTGTGCTCCGTTCCCATAACCCCTCATTTTCCTTGAGCAAAACTGCAGAGTACAGCTGTACCACATATTGACATAGTTCTAAATTGTCTCTAGTTAAAAATATATTAACACATTAAAGTCAGAGAATGTTCTCCTACTGTCACCTCCCCCAAAAAATGTTGATCAAAATAAAATAAGAAAAGCTCATAATGCTGGAGTGGCAGGAGCAGACTTTTGCAGACAACAAGAATATGTCAAGTGGATTAATATGAAATATAAGTAGATTTAATGTAGCAGGGTGCTACATTGTAATGATTTGAAAACAAACCAGAGGGAGATCCCAAGTCAGGGTTAAAATTTAATAGGGAAAACAAATAATTAAAAATAAGTGAAATAATACAAGGGAAAAAGGAACGAAAAACCCAGACAAAGTCGGATACAACCTGACACCCTATTAGGGTGGTGGTAGCAGTCCAGATGAGGTAGTTCAGTCGAAGTGGTGATCCTATGGGAAGTCTAGTCTCCAGCTGAAGGTCCAGTGGTAGCTCTTGTCCTCCACGAATCCAGTAGACCAGGGCCCTGATGAGGTTCAGGAGCCCAGATTTATCTAGGATGGAATGCTTGATTCCTCCCTCTGGGCGGAGCCTCTCACAATGGGATGATGAGTCATGAGGCCAGGTGTTGATGGGCTCGTTAACAGCAGATAGTCCGGGGTGGGGGGAGTTACTGCTGAGTCATGTGGCAGAACATTAATGGGCCATTAACAGAACAATAGCCTGGAGGGAGGAGGCAAGGAAACACTGCCCCACCTGGTTTCAACGGCTCATGAGGATGGTAATAGAATACACTGCAACCCAGGACATACATGCAATGAAAGATGAGGCAAATCAGCCATTAACTAGCCATATTCCATCACTACTGAAGACAGCATCTAGAATCAGACAAAGCCTGGGTAATGACTCAACAGTTTATAAAAATAAGTATGACCTATGCCATGCTCAATTTCTGCCCTGTTTATTGAAAACTTCAACTCAGAATTTCTTTTTTAGAAAGGACAGGTCAGAGATGAGGTGAGAGGGCAACTAGAATGTATCAAGCTCTACCCAGGGACAGACAAATTAATTGAGAATAAATGCATAGGCTAATACAGGGGACACTCTTGTTGGTATTTACTGTCACCTGATCAGATGGACAAAGTTGTTGAAGCTTTCTATGGGCAACTGGATACAGCCTCACAGTAACAGGCTCTGGTTCTCCTGGGGGACTTCAACCACCCTGGTGTTTGTTGGAGGGACAGCGTGTCCCAGCACACATGCACAGGGAGTTCCTGCAGATTACTGAAGACAACTTTTTGATGCAAGTCGTAGAGGAGCCAACGAGGAAAGGTATGTTACTGGACCTTGTACTAACACGCTAGGAAGGACTGGTTGAAGACATGAAGGTTGAGGGCAGCCATGAGATGGTGGAGCTCAGGATCCTGCATGGAGGAAGCAAAGCAGTAAGTAGGACTAGAACCCTAAACTTCTGGAGAACCAACTTCAGCCTCTCCAGGGACCTGCTTAGAGGAATCCCATGGGATAAGGCCCTAGAAGAGAAGGGAGTTCAAGAATTGGTCCTTATTTAAGCACCATTTCCTTCAAGTTCAAAACCAGTGTATCCCCATGATTAAGAAATCAGGCAAAGAGCACAGGACACCTGCGTGAATGAGCAGGAAGCTGCTACTAAATCTCAAATGCAAGAAAGAAATTTATGGGCTGTGGAAAAGAGACAGGCCACATGGGAGGACTATAAGAACATCATTAGAGTACGCAGGGATGTGACAAGGAAGGCCAAGGCACACTTGGAATCAAGTCTGGCAAAGCACATCAAGGACAAGAAGGGCTTCTACAAGTATATCAGCAGCAAAAGGAAGACTAGGGAAAATGTGGGGCCACTGCTGAATCAGATGGGTGTCCTGGTAATGGAAAACACAAAGAAGGCAGAATTACGGAATGCCTTCTGTGCCTCAGTCTTCACTGCTGAGGATGGCTCTTGGGAGCCACAGACCTCAGAGGTAAGAGCAGGCCAGGGAAAGAAAGACTTCCCTCTGGTTGTAGAGGGTTGGTTTAGAGATTGCCTAAGCAGACTAAACACCATGGGCCCTGATGGGATGCACCCATGGGTGCTGAGGGAGCTGGCAGATTTTGTTGCTCTGCTGCTCTCCATCATCTTTGAAAAGTCATACAAAACAGGAGAGGTGCCTGATGATTGGAGCAAAGCAAATATCACTCCCATCTTCAAAACAGAGCAAGAAAAAGACCCGTAAAACTACCATCCAGTCAGCCTTTCGTCCATCCCTGGAAAGGTGAGGGATGGAGGGTCATTCTAGAGGTCACCAACAAGCATGTAGACAAAAAGGTCATCAGGAGTAGTCAGCATGGATTCACCAAGGGGAAATCATGCCTGACCAATCTAATAGCCTTCTATGATGGCGTGGCAGGATGGTCAACAAGGGGAGAGCAGTGGATGTTGGCTACTGTCTTGGTTTTAGTCACCCCAGGACAGCTACCTTGACTTCAGCAAGGCTTTTTATTGTCTCCCATAACGTCCTTGTAGGTAAGTTCAGGAAATGTGCATTGGATGAATTGACAGTGAGATGTATCAAGAACTGGCTGAATGGCAGAGCTCAGAGGGTCGTGATCAGCAGAGTAGAATCCAGTTGGAGGACTGTAGTTAGTGGCATTCCCCAGGGATCAGTACTGAATACAGTCTTATTCAACTTGTTCCTCAACATCCTGGTGGAAGGGATAGAATATTCCCTCAGCAAGTTTGCTGATGATACAAAACTGGGGGGAGTGGCTGATACATCTGAATACTGTGCTGTCATTCAGGGGAACCTTGATAGGCTGGAGAGCTGGGCAGAGACAAACCAAAAAAGGTTCAACAAGTTCAGTGTAGGGTCCTGCACGGGGGAGGGATAACTTCCAGTACCAGCACAGGCTGGGGCTGACCTGCTGGAGACCAGTTCTGCTAAGAATGACTTCAGAGTATTTGTGGGTTACAAGTTGACCATAAGCCAGCAGTGCCCTCATAGTCAGAAGGGCCAAAGGTATCCTGGGGTGCATCAAGAAGAGTGTGGCCAGATCCTCCCCCTCTACTTGGCCCAAGTGAGGCCACATCTGGTGTGTTGTGTCCAGCTCAGCTACTCAACACCAGAAAGACAAGAAGATACTGGAGACAGACCAGCAGAGGTCATGAAGATGAGGAGGAGTCTCGAGCATCTCTCTTATGAGCAGAGACTGCAGGAGCTGGACCTGTTTAGTCTGGGGAAGAGAAGACTGAGAGGGGATCTCATTAATGTATATAAATACCTCAAAGGCGGGTACCAAGAAGTTGGTGCCAGACTCCTTTCAGTGGTGACCAGCAACAGGATGAGGAGCAATGGCCATAAACTAAAACACAAGAAGTTTCACCTCAACATGAGGAAGAACTTCCTTCCATGGACGGTGGCAGAGCACTAGAACAGGCTACCCAGGGAGGTTGTGGACTCTATCTCCAGAGACATTCCAAACCCACTTGGACATGTTCTTGTGTTACCTGTTTGAGGAGACCTTGCTTCAGCTGAATACCAGTTGACACAAAGGTATGTCCTATTTGCCTTCAAGGCAATGCTGCCAAATATGTTTCTTGTACTGCGCTTTTCTTTCATACTAATGGGCAAGCCTTACTGTGGGAACAGCAGTTCTTCCTCTACAGAATAAGTGAATAAAATTATTATCCACTCCTTTTCTGCCTGAATTAATATGTTATTGCCTCCAGAATGATAAGGTTGAAGGATTAAACCCAAGAAATGGTTGTTCCTCTTGATTTAGTACATATTAGAAACATCAGAATGGCACCCATCACACAGCTGGCTTCCTCAAACACTGAAGATCCAAAATCTTTACACTAGCTTCTGGCTGATCACAAGAATAATAAAGGGAATAGGCAAGAGTTAAACATAATATTAAGCATATATATCTTTGGAGACCTGCTCATGTTTCATCCTTGAAACACAAAAAAACAGTGCTATTTTCTATGGCGACATTAAGCATTGAGGAAATGTGAAGTGCCAGGAAATGAATGCAGAGTTTATTTTAACAGATTTATTGTTATCTGCAGACACAGTCTAAGCAAACATCTCCTTCATCAATATAGTCAATAGCAGCCTTTCTAGCTGCTGCAAAGACTGCTTTTGTGACATCTCCATGGATAGTTTCCCGCTCTGTGTTAGTTTATTGAACTGACACTCACACAAGAACAGAGGAAACTGACAGTTTTAATTTTAATCTACATACTCTAAAGAGATGAGCAGTTTCCTCACAAATTCATGGCATAATTAGGAGGCTATATCAAACAAAATGTGATTACCAGACAGGGAGCCTAACTCCCCAGCATTTCAGAGACCCAGCAGGCAGAAGCTGCAGTGGCTGGCCCCTACTGAGGTGCACAGCTCTCTGATGTAGTCTGGGAAGTGTCTGCAAGGGGGCACAGGCCTGAAGCTCTGCAGATCTTGGTGGAGTTTTGCCACCTGCTAGATATTTACCCACAAAAAATGAAGTATGAGTATATTAAGAGTGTTCAGGGGCAATGAGAAGCACTTGAATTAGGAAGTCCTCTTGCCACGTGTTTTGTGAGATAACCACTGACTTTGTTCCAAAGTTGTCTCTCCCCTCCCTCTGATTTTCTCTCATTTTTGTCAATAGCACTCTTTACATCAGAAATGCAGAAGCATGAAAAAAATAAAATCATTGAATTTTCCTTCCCCATGCTTGCTGGGGAGGGACCACAACTCATTCTACCTTCTGGGTCTTACAGGCTGTGGAGTGTATTGGCAAGTGATTCACCTCCCAGCTAAAGGGATTTTTCTGTCCATTTGAATTATTATGCTGCCATAATGGCAAACCATTTAATTCTGTGCCTTCCCCTCCCTCCTCCAGGATTTTTACACACATTCCCAAAAGCACATATCTTTGTGTAAATACATGCTTACACACAAACCGATCTTGTTGCTGTGGCACTAAAGAAAAAGTTTCTGTTCTGTATCAGAAAATAAAATCCAGCAAGCAGTTATAGGTCAAAAGCTAAATTAATGTGTTGCTATGACAGTGTGTAAATAAGAGTCTTAATGGGTACCACAGCCAAAGTGTGTGTGGCTGAAAGATTCCAGAAACACAAGTGTGGGCCTGCAGGATATGACCAGTGTCACTGCTCCAGCAAATGGTCAGGTTTAAAAACCATTTCTTGACATTTTGAAACACGAACTGGAAACTTAATAGCTTCACCAGTTTGGAGTGCTTGTAGTTATAGAGGTGTCAAAGAACCACCACAATTTATAGATACCTGCATGAACACCTACATAACTACAACCAATTTCATTGCTGTCACAACAGTGGATTGCAGTGGATGTCAACCAGAGCTACAGGGAATGCTAGGAATGATTCTTGAGGCTGCCATAACTCCTTATGGTTTGAGCTTATATTTTATCACATACTCAATGAAATCTTTTTCTCTGCACTGAAACAGCCAAGAGATTTACATTGCTTTTCTTGTCTTTTACTTCAAATTTCAAGAGATGAAGATCTCTTAACAAGGCACAATCCCCAGTAACACACAGGGAGAGACCAGGGGAATACTCCCCTGGTCTAACTGGCATTATAGGTATAAATGCTTAACAAAACCACAAACATCCACGATCATTTGAGAACACTCAGCCTAACCTACCTGCAGCTTCGGAAGATGTGTGGCTTCACCAGTCCTGCATCATCTTGTAGCCCCAAACTACCCTTTGAAGGAGCCAAAAGCTGAAATCACATGAGGACTGATATTTAAAACAAGTGAAACACACCCCCTGTGTTTAGAGTACATATTCTATCTAGGATCCATCTGCAGGGAATGAAGAAACCAAGGTGTCTTCAGCAGGTCACTAATCTAATTTATCAACTCTCTAACAGGTAGCCTGTAATAGGTAGTTTTTTCTTTAGAAGATGTTTCAGGTTGCCTAATCAAAGCATATTTTAAAAGAGATGTGCCAATGCCTTCTATTGTCAGTAAATGCCTTATTGTCAGTAAATTTCATATTTATCTACCTTGAAGATAACAACAACAACAACAAGAATTTTAAAAAGCAGAATAAAAAGGTCCAAGTAAAAAAATTCCAGACCCTGAAAAGTCAGGTCCTACTTCCTGTTCAGATAATCTTTTTTTTGTAGGCAGTAATGCTCTCTTTCAAGCAAAGTATTTAAGTCAGAGAACACTGACAGCATAGGCTGTCAGACATCTGATACACATAATCACTCCTATGGCCTGTTTCTCTTTTCATCAATATAATTTAGGAAACATGTGTTGGGGCTCAGGAGTTAGCCTGTTTTTCTCTTAAAGAATTTTCCCCATACTAGTTGCCAGGGGACAAACTGCTGGGTGCTTAAAGGAAAACAAAAGACCTGGCCACAGGGGCGGGGTCCAACGAGCCACCCTTTTGTCACCCGGGTGGTTGGGACACCCGGGGGCTGCCTGGTGTTCCCAGCGTGCAGTCTGGGAGCTGCCTGCCTTCAGTGTGGACGTCTTTGTCAGCACTGCATACTTCTGCTTCTTCGGCTGTTCGCTTTTTCTACGGGCCAACCCCCGGGATTTCTAAGCCTGCTCTTTTCCTGTCCTGCTGGGAGCTGAGCTGCTGCCGTCCTGCTCCACTGCTGCTCGGAGTTTTCGCTACTCTGTAGCTTGTGCGCTTTGCCGACTGAGAGACCTGCCGAGGTTCCTGCTGCAGCGCTGGAGTTTGATACATCTCGTCTGCCACCCGGGATCTGTGTTTGCTCTTGCTGTTCCAGCCTGCTGTTCCTGAGGATCCGGCCGGACACCAGGATCGGCTGCCCAAGGGTTTGTGAGGCTTTTCATCCGTCCCTCCCGGGACCCCAGGCCGCCATTACCGGCTCCCCAAGCTCGCTCCGCAGCACCCTCTGCAGCCGCGGGGGAACCATCGCACCCGCCCTGCTCACCGGGAGCCGCCCCGGAGGAACTGCACCCAGGGGAAAGGGCCTGAGGCCGAGAGAGGCCGCACTGGGTTTGTGCTGCTGCTTGCTGTCACTGCCACAGTTATATCTGTTTGTTTGTGTTGTTATATATATATGTGTATATATATATATGTATATATAAGTAAAGAACTGTTATTCCTATCCCTCATATCTTTGCCTGAAAGCCCCTTATTTTCAAATTTATAATAATTAGGAGGGGAAGGGGGTTGCATTTTCCATTTCAGGGGAGGCTCCTGCCTTTCTTGTCTGACACCTGTCTTTCAAACCAAGACACATGACAGATGTAGCTTTTATTTGTTTTCGTGTTTGTTTTCATGGCATCAGGGTGAGTTGCCACCTGCATGAGCATTTCAGCAGCCTTAAAAAAAAAAAACACACTCGAGAGCAAGGTCTCAAATTGAGAGTAGCCTGAACAAAAGGCAGGAACCAATTATTCTGCTACCAAGTATCAAATTACATTTTTGGTATCATGCATCCCTGGATAACTAAACCTCAAATTTTGTGGAGAATTTCAAAGAAATGAAACAAAAATATTTATTTGCTCAGTGCATAAATATAAATATATGTATTGATATTGATATAGAGGTAGGTAGATAGATAGATAGATAGATAGATAGATAGATAGATAGATAGATAGATAGATAGATAGATAGATAGATAGATAGATGGATGGCAGGGCTGTGCCTCATGAGAGTCCAACTTCTGCAACAGGAGCAAGGAAACTCTTGCAGGTGCATCTGATAACTGAGCAGTGAGATTTCTCCCGAGGAAGATGAGGATCCAGTTGTGCAAATGGTAGAGATCTGTATGCTGGGGAAACAGGAGGTTCTTCACACCCTGTGACTCAGACTGGCACTACCCAAAATCTGCATCAGTATTCCGACATTCAGGGTCAGCCACAATTGATGGGAAGCCAGCAAAAAACCACCACAGACACTGTCTGTAGTCAGAGATGACAAATAAGATAAAGAAAATTAAATTTTGGATTCAATCTGTGGCTGGGTCAAAGAAAGATTCACATGTTTCTCTTCAATATTTTATAGAAGTGCTCGTATCTCAAGAGCCCTTTGGTTTGTTTGAAGACTTTTCATCAATCTTTCTATAGCTTCTGCTGTTAAACATTAATAATAATAACAATAACATAATAATCCCAACTCTAGCTACATGTGAGCACAAGAATACAAACCAAAGCTGACAAAAGATTTTTCATGGGTGGGAGCTGATGCCTTAAGAGGCCTCCCAGAAACAGAGACTAGACAGGATAAGGGAATAAAGG
The DNA here is from genome assembly GCA_026261815.1 of Monarcha castaneiventris obscurior. NCBI lineage: Eukaryota > Metazoa > Chordata > Aves > Passeriformes > Monarchidae > Monarcha > Monarcha castaneiventris. Next base: position 15,594,963 of record JAMPIT010000575.1, read on the forward strand.
TAGGCATTTATTTGAAGGGCCCTCAAGGTACACCCTGGGGAGCCAGAGGCTATTGCTGAGATGGCTCCCAAGATGGATGACAGGTCACGAGTTCTTCACACTTTTATGGGTTTGGTTCATTTGCATATCACAGTTAATTCTCCAATTAAAGCCCCAGTTTAATTATGTAATTCCCCTCAGCTTGCCCCCCCTTTAGAGTCTTTGGTTTACACATTTTGGGCCTAGAACAGCCTGGCTGTCCTTGAAGGCAAAGCCTGGAGAGGCTTTGTTATGTCTACTTAGCACGAGAGAGCAGAAATTACAGGCTATAAGGAACTTCAGAGTTACACTCTAAGCAGTACAGAATTTGAAAATATAAAAGTTAAAGCCTAAGGCATCTGAGATGTACTGACTAATCTTTTTGTTACTGATATTGGGATCTGGGGGCAAATGCTGACTACTAGACTAAAGAAATGCTGTACATGTTTAGGAAATATGATGCTTTATTTAACCATGAAACAGCTAAGAAAGAGCCAGTGGTATTTTTATACTTCCATATACTTTATCCCAGAATTCACAGAAATGTTTGCAGTGCTTAAGACAGATGCCTTCTTCTGATATAAATGTGAAACCTTATTTAGAAAAGAGGCCCAATTTTTTATTTTAAAGAGACTATACAAAGCAAAGGCTGGCCACAAGAGCTCTCGGTTCCTTGGGCTGCTTGTTAAAAACAAGGTTTACAGTATAAAGCAAAAATACCTATGTTTGGATTACAACTTCAGGGAGGACAGGGAACAGTGGGATCTCTTCTAATATTGTTCCCTCCTTATATGTCTCTTCAAAAATGTAGTAACGAAAGTCTCTAGTAAAAATATCCTATATAATTTCTCTTTCTTGAGCAGCCAAAAGAACCATTTTGCATCATAGCTTCCCATATTTTCAACATTCCTTATTAAGTAAGTTGAGACAAGGAGAGATATTTACCATGATCCTACTCGTTTAGGTTCCAAATAATTTATCACATAATCATTTCTGGCTGAGAAAAAAATTAGATGTTGGAATTAAATAATTTTGGATATAGCATGGTGAATATAAAGGGATGCTTTGATCACTAGCTGAAACAATGGATTGTCTCTCTGGGAATAATTTGGGTATTAGACTTATATATGCTTGCTTGCCATCAGGCCTATAATAAGTTAAGCTACTTAATATAATTAGCTTCCAAAATGAAATTTACTGAATCAGAGAAGACAGGAGAAAATGAGGAGATAAAGTTTTCTTTACTACTGAATACTACAAATCCTGTGTGTCATTTTGGCTATAAAATCTGAGTTTTGTCTTGTTTTAATTTATGGCACAAAACAGAAGCCACATAAACACTGTCTTCTCTTCAGATGACAGTTCATGTGATAGAGTTTAAGAAGCTCAGGTTTAGATCTGGTGTATGGGAAAGTAGTTCACACGGTACATCAGCTCTACCAAAGGTATTGTATAGAGACTGAAGGCTGTCAGAGTCAAGGTTCCTGAGTCCAGATCCGTGACCTTGGGGTCCACAGAGTGAAATCTGAGACCTGGCTTTTAGACCTGATTTAGCGTGAACCAGGATCTTGTTGTCTGCCTGCCTTTCCGTAGACAGCTTAAGAACCTGGCTGTCCCTGTGTCCCCAAGGAAGCAACCTTCTCTTCACTAAAAGACTGACAAACTATAGTGCAAGGTTCATCATGATGAAATTTCAGACAGTCCAGACATGACATTTCTTTAATGTAAAGAAAAGTAAAAGTCTTTCAGGACTGATAACCAGAAAAAAATTTAAAAACAAGAGGAACATTGCTAACTATAGCCACTTCCATTGGCAGCACTGGTATTAATTAATGTTGCCAAAACATGAAACTGTAGTCATTAAAAAGTTGCAAACACAGCTTCAGTGTAGGCAATGCCCCACACAGCTGAGTTTTTAGTGGTTTAACCTCCATGCAGCATAAACATACAACTAAACCATTAAGCGATGTTCAGGTTAGTGAGGATCCAAAAGAGGAGAAAGAAGTTGGCTTCTTTCCTAGTTTTATGGGGAAGATAGCCTTTGGCATGGAAAGGATGGGGCAGACCTGCACTGGGAAGGGATTTAGCTGTGGGGACATCAGCTGACCTGCACAGGTCAGGGACAAGGAATGGCATTATTTTTTCTTCTTTTGAAGAAAAAAGATAAAACTAGCAGGAACACAAACTTGTGGAATCCTAGGAAAGAAATATTTATGAAAATATAAGCCATGTTTTACTTAGAATTAAGCTTCTGCAATTATTCACTCCCTACTTAACTGTGTGAAGAATTATGCCAGTTAAATAGAATACACCATAAGACATAACTTTCCTGTCACAGTCTTTTATCTGGGGGCTGCTTTGGCAGGAGCATTTCAGGTATTTGCACATTTTTTTAAAAACTTTTGTTTATTTGTTCTTTATTTCAATCTCAGCAATCTTCATTTGAGGGCAAATGGGAGGCCAAGGATACATGGATGCATAATGATCACAATCTTCCAGGAAAGCATCAACTTTATCACTTTTTCTGGGGAAGGCAGAAAACAGCCCTTTATTTTTACCAAGACAGATATAATTATTGCAGTTCTGTTTGTACTGTTTTATTGGAGAGTCTTTTGAAAATCTCAATAGGAAGGAGAAGAAAAGATGGCTTTTCCCCAGAAGCTAGGAGAACCTGAAAAAACCTTCATAAAAAGGAATGCATTGTTCAAGAGACGTCTGCAAGCTGGCCTCCCACCTCTTTGAGCCTAATTTGGTTGCAGAGAAACAGAAAAATAGTGGTCCTTGAAAACCTAAAAGAGTTCAGATGATTACACCACTTCTGCCCACGTTACACAATTTCAGACTTCTTGGCAAGAACAGTCTCCTTGGAAATGAGCTCCCATGGGAGTTATGCCAACCTGCATGGCCAAGTGACCTACGTGCCCTGCCTGTGGGTGTGACACACCTCAGCAGTATTACCTCCATCCAACCTCTCCTCTCCATCAAGCAGCTGAGATCTGCTCCTTGAGCATCCTCACACTTGAGACCACTTCGGCTGTGGCCTTGACACAAGTGTGGGGTGTATTCACTGTGCTAATCCTGCTAGAGTTCAGTCACATCCTGGTCTCCTCTACAATAATCCCTGTACAGTGTGGTATATAACTCAGTGAATCCTGAAAAGCAGGACCAAGACACTTTGATAGATGGAAAAAGGTCTTGAGAACAAATCATCCACATGAATTAGTCTCTTACACTTAGAGGCTCATCACCAGGTGAGACACCAGTCAGGTCTGGACTTTATCTGACCTGAGGGAAGATGAACTTTAGCCTCTGTCAGAGTCCTCATATTCTCCCCTGCTTTTCTTCTCTGGACCATGAAGACTTGAGTTCCTGCAGGTTCAAATGGAGAGAGAAAAATCATCTAGAGGCCTTTTTCCCCCCTTTTCTTCCTGTGTCCTCAGACTTCTTGGTGATTTAAGCCAACCGAGTCACGTAGCAAACAATTTTACAGTGCTAATACACAGATACAGAGCAATCCCCAGCTCATGAGGGTGTATGTGCCACAAAATACAGTTTTACTATTATTTGCCCTGCCATCATTTTTGCAGAATGCTTTGGCTGTAAAGGAAAATTATAGAAAACATTAAAATTAAACAACGACAAAATTAAAATAATGCTGCAGAACTAGAGAAAGGAGGAAAAAAATTGCCTGAGTAGGATCATTAAGGTTAAACAAAACAACAACAAACTGGTTGCCCTCCAAGTGAGTGCCCTCCAAAATGCCCATAGAGCTATACCATCTTTTGTTTAAACCACTTATCTTTGCCCTGAACAGTAATTTATCCCTGGACTGGCTGAAATATTAAGTCCTGGGTGTTGTCACTGTGATGTTTAGGCAGAACATACTGCAGATGCAGAACAACTGCTTGTGTGTGCTGAGTGATAGAAGTGCGGAGGAGGGTTTTATGAGAGGCATGCAACTGTATCAATCTAGAGTGAAGCAGGGGACAATTCATTGTGACAGGGCTTCACCTGGCCCAGGGAGCTGACCCATGAATCAGCCTTGCTGGTGATGGGTTTCCTTAGGCTATGATCTCTACTGGTTTTTTCACTCGGGGGGTCTCTTCCAACACCGGTACTCACATTTTTCATTTTAGTATGCATGGGCAGCCAAGGCAAGCCTTTCTAGACCCAGGCCTTCCTGGTCTTCTAACACTCCTTTGGATGAGAAATGTCCATCCCAGAGGGAGTGTCTTGGTGCAAGAGATAAAGATTTAGGAGAGCTTTAAGGGGGCTTGCAGAGTGCTCAGTTTTTGCTGGGGATCACCATTTCCTCTTGCCTTTCCAACGGCAAAACAGGCTCAGCTTAGAAGTACAAAGTGAATTTATAACTAACAAAGTCAGAGGACGATAAAAAGTAAAAAGTAAAATATGCCCTTAAAAACACCTTTTTTTCCCCCAACCCCTCCCTCCTTCCCACCGACAGCACAGGGAGACAGGAGGTGGGGGCTTTGGTCAGTTCATCACCTGAGATCTTTTTCCACTGCTCAGGAAGAGGAGTCCTTCCCTTGCTATGCCATGGGGTCCCTTTCCACAGGAGACAGTTCTCTGTGAGCTTCTCCAGTGTGGTTCCAATCTCACAGGCAGCAGTCCTCCCAAAACTGCTGCAACATGAGTCCGTCCCACGGGCACAGTCCTCCCAAAATCACTGCAGTGTTGGTAACTCCTCCATGGGAAGCAGTCCTCCAAGGACAGGTTGCTCCAGCTTGGAAGCAGGGCCTCCCCCTCTCTCCACCACATCTTCCACTGGATCACAGCCTTCTCCAGGCATCCACCCGCTCTGGCATGGGTGCCTCCCCCACGGGCTGTGGGTGGATCCCTGCATCTCCCGTGGACCCCCACAGGCTGCAAGGGCCAGCTTGCTTCACCTTGGTCACCACCACGGCCTGAAGAGGAATCTCGGCTCTGGCACCTGGAGCACCTCCTCCCCCTCCTTCTCCACTAACCTTGGTGTCTCCATGTTGTTTCCCTCACATGGTCTCACCTTCTCCTCTTCTCTGGCTAGAAAAAACTGTGCCCCACTTTGTTTCGATTTTCTTCTTAAATATGTTATCTCAGAGGTGTTACCATCATCTCTAATTGGCCCAAGCTTGGCCAGTGGTATGTCTATCTTCAGAGCCATCGGGTGTGGTGGTGCCCCAGCCTGATGCCCTGTGGCCCACACCCGTCAATCATGCCCTGGCCGTCCAGTGGCCAGACAAGTCAGAGTTCGAGGGTGGATCTGTGGGCATGGAGGCTGATTAGGGCACCACCCTGGTTTCCAGAAAGATCTTTGGGGTTCGGTCACTGATTGTGAGAGGAGCCTGTCCCTCTAGGTTATTCCCCTGTTATTGGTTGTCAATGTTAGTCCCCTCCTCTGTACCTTCTTCCCATTCGCTAATGTACCCTGGACCCTCCTATTTTCCCTCACCCTAAAACCCCGAGGAGAGCTGCTGCTCGGGGGGTGCTCCATTGTTCTGACCCTGTTCAATAAATCCTTGTTGGACTACTTCAGAGCCCTCCGCCTCCCTTGCTTCTTTGCCTCAGGGTGCTTGGCAGCCTGCAAGCAGGCACCCTTGCGGCAGGCTTCTCCACGCAGAGGGCTGCTTTGCTTCCACGCTTTGCCCAGAGCAATCGGACCTTGGTCAGTCCCTCTCTGGCTGCTTCACTCCTGCGGCACACCGGCCTAACCGCGAGGGGTCAAGCGTCAATCAGGGATTGGCTCTGCTGGACCTGGTGGAATTTTCTAGCAGCTTCTCTCAGAAGCCATCTCTGTGGTCCCCCACTACCAAAAACCAGGCTGTGCAAAACCAACACACCGTAGTATGGAGAAATGCCATCCCTGCCAGGGATGGCGAAGATTAATTGTTGAAAATCACAGCTGCAGCAGAGTTATGAGAAAAAGCAACCCACATTCCAAGTGTTTGTCCTATTTGTTCAACTATCCTATTAAAAATCACATATTTGGAGAAGAAAATGAGGGTAAAATAATGAGGGAAGGAGATATTAATAAAAAGAAAGGGACCACGGGAAAGAAAGATTTATCAACTGATTTTACTGTGTAACCAGGCAATTGCTTTTCATTTTGCCTGCTTGAGAGTGTCCCCTGATGCATAACTAAACTGGCATTTGGGGCATGCTTTCATATTTAATTACTGCTGCTGTGAATGGGGGATATTTGGGAATGAGAAGTGCTGCTTGATGAGGGAAAAACACCTGACACAGAGACAAAAACCTCTGGTTACTGTTTTGAGAACTTGTCCTGTAAATAGGTTAAGCACTGATCCCTGGGCAGCTGCTTCTGAACACTGTGAGCATTTGTAGCTCCAGGCACTGTTTAAATCAAACTGAGGCACTGGGACTCGGATTTTTGTTCTGGGGAAATGGCTCACAGCTTCAGGCACTGGGGTTTCAGAAACCCAGGCCAACTCAAATTGAACACAAAAAAAAAAAAAAAACCAGAACAGAAAAATAAGAAAGGAAAACTAGCCATCCTGCAAAGTGAACTAGCACCACAGTCCCTTGGGTATCTCATAAATAGAGTTATAACCAGACACCTTTGAAACTCAAGCAAAAGCCATGTTTAAATGACTGTATGAATTATACTTCTCAAGATTGTCCCTGCTCCCATTTTAACCAAGTTTTCTTTTGCAATTAACCCTAAAAATCTAGGCATTTAACTACCATCTTCCAAGACAACACTATTATTATAATATACGAAAAGCAGATTTAGAGAGCTAATAATAACACATATATTATGTTTTCTTAAGCAAAAAGAATAACTTCATAATATATTGCTCGCAGTAAAGAGTAAGTTTCCAATTCTGTGCAGCAATATTAATTTCTGAGGAGAGAGAATGAAAGCAACCATGTGAGATTAAGACTCTTCTGAATCAAGGCAGAGAAGATAGAATGCATCCCCTGAATAAACAAATTATGTTACAGGTAGTAAAATGAGAGGCAATCTTCAATGATGCCTGCCTCTAACAGTTCTCCATATGACTCCTTGTGGGCAGGCCCAGGGGAGAACAACTGATGGCAGAGCGATTATTTCATCTTCCTAGGGTATTATTCCACAACCTTCCCTGGAGTGAGAGGATATTAACTATTCCACCTCTTCTCTGTGCTACGGAGAAATTAGGCTTCGCATCACCATGTAATATATGTGTAACAAATACAATTTTTTATTGCAAAAGCTTATTTGATCTGAAATGATGAGAAATGGCATGCCGAAGAGAAAGGACGTAGTGTATTACTGCTGGGGGAATGATACATTTCATGTAATTGATGTAAAATAAGATCAAGAATCCAATGCAATAACCACAGATTCTCATAGACGAAAGACCAAGGTGAGAGCTCTCCATGTTGCAGTGAGAGTATTTTCACCAATTTTGGTGGATTCTGCCATTTTCCTGTGCAGATCAGGATAGAGCCCTCAACAGGGTAGCACAAGCCAGTGTTACCAGGGGTGGGCCATTCTGCTCTTTGGCTAATCCTGCCAGTTGTTTAATTAACATACACACATTTTGCTCATAATGGAAACAGTTTGTGAAGGCCCTGGGCTCTCGAGGAATTTGCTGCAGGTTGCCTCAAGAAAGTTGTCTTCTCTGAGGTGTGTTGGGGTCACTGAGTCAGTTGGTGGGCCAGAGAGCCCTGAAATAGCAAAGGCCTGCTGGTGGAAAAACTCAGATATTTGAGATATCATTATTATCTCTGCAAAGTAAAGGAAAAGCCTCTCCCACAATTCCTTGTAGATGAAATGTAACCTTACACACCCCCGAGACCCTGGTTAAAAGAAACTACCTCTCCCAGCAGCCTGTGAGGCTGCTTCCTTGACCTTGTTCCCCCTCTCCGCCCCTTCCTTCTGCTCATTGGTTCCCTCTCCTAGTCCCGCCTTTGTACCGCCCCTGTGCCCTCAGATCACTGGCTCTGTAACCCTATGTAAAGCTGATCATGCCCAGACTGCAGCCTCTTTGCCTGGCTACCACTGTGGAGGGTGAAATAAACCTCGATCGTGGAACTTTGCCATGCGGAGGGCCCTCTTTGGCTCCTTATCTCCGGTAATATTGAGCTATCTGGCGTGAGTGTGCGTGTGTGTCATCAGCACTTAAACAGCAGCGCAGGGCACAAAAGAGAAGCTTGCTAGCAGCTAGAAGCTGTACGGCTGCTCCCGAATGGTCTCTTGCCTGAGACGATTTTAGGGAACATAGCAGCTATCTCCTGGGTGCCCTAACACCACTCACTCTTATAGAGGTGGCAAGAAACTCATGTCCATAGTGCTGACACCTGCCAGTCTGCACGTCCCTGCTATCCTAGAAACATTATGAGGAATCCATATTTAAAAAAAAAAAATTAAAATGAAGGTTCTGAAATACTTTCTCTTTAAAATGCAGGGAGGTGACACAACCTCATGCTTACGTGGCATTCACAGAAATATCCTTCTTTTCATCAGCTGAAAAAGTCTTTCTTCTGCCAGGCTCTGCAGAAATCCCAAAATGCACCATTGTTATTAAGTGTCAAGCACGAGAGAAGGTCTTCATCCTCTAAATTTTAGAAGTGCTTTTTAAAGCCATGGAGCTGACTGTCCCTCCTAGAAAGATTACTAAAATAAACATACTTGGGTTTTATTCAGAGCTGGGAGGTAGACTTTGCTGTACAGCATCTGTTCCCTACCTTACAAAAGGCACTCCTTCCATGCCCCTATGGGGGGCAAGGCTTGCCCACGCCCACTTACAACACAGAGCTTCTTTTAGGAACTTCTATTTAGCCTTGGTGTTTCTTCAAAGTTTCATACAACAGAGAAACAGCTGCTGCCTAGAGGTAACGACATAACATCTTGCCCTTTGGAAAATACCAGCTAATAAGAATATATGTGCTTCTTGAAAAATGTTAAAAGAACATTCTTGTTATTAAGAAAAAAAGATAAAAACATACAATAATTACATTTAAATTCTTATAATATGCTTGTAGTGGTGCCTTAACTTTATTAGGGGACAAGATCTCATTTGTCGTATCAAGTCAAAGCCACTGGAGGCTGAGCTGGCTCTGGAAGAAGACATCATAGAATCACAGAATAGCCTGGGTTGGAATGGACCTTAAACATCATCTTGTTCCAATAACCGTGTGAATTTGAACTGCAAACAAGACAAGTATCTCTCCAGAGGAACAGAGAGATTCTACCTACTCTGGTACTTGCTCTGGCACCACTGAGCCTCACCAAACTCCTCATAGCACTGGGAATGGGGAGCTTACAAAAAAAAAAAGCAGCAACAAATTGCTGTTAGTGACAACAAACACAACCCTTTATTTCTGAAATTCTGTGAGAGTCCTTAGAGGGATTTTTTGCTGTTTTCACTAGAAGAGCCAAACAACCTTTAAGGCAATCAATCACAGAATCATAGAATGTCTTGGGCAGGAAGTGAACTTAAAGCTCCTCTTGTTCCAATCCCCTTGCCATGAGCAGGGATACTTTCCACCAGACCAGGTTGCTCCTAATATCCAATCTAAACCTACTGTTTGTCAGTTTGAAGCCATTCCCCCTTGCCCTGTCACTCCAGGCCCTTGTAAATAGTAGCTCTCCATCTTTCTTGTTGGCTCCCTTCAGGTACTGGAAAGCCACAATTAGGTCACCCCAAAGCCTTCTCTTCTCCAGGCTAAACAATCCCAATTCTCACAGCCTTTCCTCATAGGAGAGGTGTTCCGTCCCTCTGCTCTACCTGGTGGCCTCCTCTGGACTGGTTCCAACAGGCTATCCTGGGTTGCAGTGTATTCTATTATTCTCATGTATTCCTCATGAGCCGTTGAAACTAGGTGGGGCCGTGTTTTCTTACCTCCTCCCTCCAGACTATCTTTCTTAATGGCCCATCAATGCTCTGCCACATGACTCAGAGATAACTCCTTCCCGACTATCTTCTGTTAATGAACCCATCAACACCTGGCCTCATGGCTCATCATCCCATTGTAAGAGGCTCTGCCCAGAGGGAGGAACCAAGCATTCTATCCTAGATAAAATCTGGGTTTCCAAACACCCAGGTGATCCTTTCCACTGGATGCCCAGAGGACAGGAACTACATAGCCACCACTGGACCTTCTGAGGAAGAGCACTACCGGACCACTGCTTTGACAGAAGCCATCACTTCAGGAGGACTGCAGCCAGCATTGTATTGGACTGCTACTGCCACCCTGACTAACAGGGTATCAGGTTGTATCCTGACTCTGTCAGTTTAACCCACTGTTTGTCTACCTTTACCTTTTTTTCTATTTCCCTAATAAATTGTTATTCTGACTTAGTGCCTCCCACTGGTTTGTTCTCAAACTAGCACACAGGTCCATGTCCTTCCTGTGCTGGGACCCCAGAGGTGGATGCAGCACTGCAGGTGGGGTCTCAGCAGAACAGAGCAGAGGGGCAGAATCCCCTCCCTCCCCTGCTGTTCACACGGCTTTGGAGGCAGCCCAGCACACGGGGTTTCTGGGCTCCCAGTGCACACAGCTTGGGGCATGTCCAGCCTCTCACCCATGAGCACCCCCAAGCCCTTCTTGTAGGGCTGCTCTGGATCTGTTCATCACCCACCCTGGACTGGTATGAAGGGTTGCCCTGATCCAGGTGCAGCACCTTCCACGTGGTTTGTTAAACCTCATGAGATTCCCATGGGCCACTTCTTGAGCTCATCCACATCCCACTGGATGACATCCCATCCTTCATGTGTGCCACATACACCACTCAATTTGGTGTTATCAACAAATTTGTTGGGGTGCACTCAATCCCTTTGTCTGTCATTAACAAAGATATTAAACAGCACTGGTCCCAGTATAGACCCCTGAGGAATGCCACTGGTCACTGATGTCCACTGGGACTCTCAGCCATTGACTACAACCGTCTGAATGTGACCATCCAGCCTCTTTTTTATCCATCTAACAGTCCACCCATTGAATCCAACTCTTTCCAATTTAGAAAGAAGGATGTTGTGGGGGACCAAGTCAAAGGCCTTACAGAAGTCCAGATAAATGACATTCAGCTTTTGTCCTAGCCTGGGTCTTCTTTGTTTGTGTCTGAAATCTCCCCAAAAGGGGAAGGAGCTCTGCCCTGGAGAGTAATGTAAGAGCAATGTACAGAGTTTCCTTGACTTTCCGGGAAGCATTTATAAATATTAGACAGTGCGTGTGAAGCAGTACCACTTTCCTTTGGTGACTACAGTAAAAGGTCCTGAAGCCTCATACAGTTACTTCCACGCAGGAAGAACACTGCATTGTAGCTAAATGAGGCATTCACATGCCAATAGAAGCCCTAATTATATGTTGGGGAGTGGAGAAAGGACGAAAAATATCTGTTATTAAAGCAGTTATTAACATAAAATAGGAATGTTTCAGCTCAAGATGAAGCATGAAATCAGAAAGAAGATACTTGATGGCATGGAGAATTGAATAGTGCATGATGGGTAGCCCCCAAATCACACACTAGTGGTCCCTGATTCACAAAAGAGGAAGGTTCTTTTCCAGAGCAGATATGTTGGATAAGGTTTCTTGGGGAGTATGCCACAACTTGGGCTTGGGCACCAGTAAACTAACTACCCAGTGACAGTGAAAGAGCATAGGTCTCACTGTATAATATTTACATCTGCAAGGGGTTTTTATGGTGTTCTCTTGTGCTTGCTTTGGTGTGACACAATGAAGGACTGTATCTGTGGATGATCCAAGCACCTTTTGCTGGGATTTCACCTGTCAGAGCATTCACATTCCTCTCTGCTCACCTTCTGGAGAGGAGAAATTACACTCATATCAGAAGAGTTGGGGTCAAGGGACTTTTGTACTCATACTTTGGCTCAACTGGCAGCTTTCAGAGGAGAGGGAGAGGGAATTGATGTGTGAAAATCAACTACAGACATAAAAAGATAATTTGCCAAACTGCCTACTGATTCAGTCTCATTAACCTGACATTTTCATCAATGTTTCATTTAGAAGCTGACATATCCCAGCTGGATAAGAGGTGACAGCCACCAGGGATGGAGGCAGTCCAGCAAGTGGGGCTGGTGTGGGCACCCATGCTATGTGATGGCCATGTGGACTGGCCCCACCATCTCCCCGTGCTCCAGAGTCCCTAGTGCACAGGGTCCTCACAAACACCAGTGACACCGTCACAGGGTGTGAGGCACTCAGTGCTGTGCTGTGTTGCAACCGTGCAGCCATCAGGATCCATGCTGTTCACTGTATAAAAACTGAAATTGCAGCTTTGGTTCAAGTTTAGATGGAAAAGGAGCTCTTCCTTTCTTCAGCTCAGCTGATTTTAAAAGACTTTGTCTTCATTCTGCGAAAAATGGTAATTTGCCTATGTTTTTTAATCTGTGAGATGGCTAATTATTCCACTGAAAAATTTTGTGTGTGGGAGTAGCTCCTGTTGATGCAAAGTGTGGTTCAGGAAAGGGAAGCTGCTGTCAGTATTACAACAAACAACTCTGACTTTTATTTCCACTTGATTTTGCACTAGGACTGGTTATTAGCTTAGCCTTTGGTAAAACAACTTATTTTTTCCTTCCTTTTTTTCATCAATATTTATTTTAGCCTGGAGAGTTCCCAAACAGATGTATTACACAATAAATCTCAATTTTCTGGAAAGCTCTGCAAAGATGCAGTAAATCTCCTTCAAAGACAAAATTAATTTACCACAAAAAGCAAACAATCTGCTCTGAGCTGAAGACCCCTCTGGCCCTTCCCAGACCCATCAGTTCTGTGAGATGTGCAGGCAGACACATGGCAGGATTTCCTCCTCTGACTCTTGCACGGTGCCTCAATGGGTCTGCTGTAAATTCCTAGGAAAACCATAGAAGATCCTCAAAATCTGCCTTGGAAGAACCTTCTGGGTGGATAAGGAAGATAACAGGAAAAAACTATGAAAGCTTGGAGATGAGTTCATCTCAGCTCAATCAGGACACAAATCCAAAGAAGGTGGAAAGGTTTGCTGTATTTAGTGATCTAATTACTTTTACCTTCGCGTGTTGAAAGTTCATTCAGCATTCAACAATCACGAAAAATACAGGGGAAAAAAAAATCCCTTCTTTTCCCCAAACCACAGTCCAACTGTTCATTTCTGGGTAAACAAACCAAATAAAACTGTCCTTTTCAACTGGTATTCACTCTTCATTTATCAAAAGACAACCTTCTTGTGGACTGTCTGTTGGGTAACCTACAGCATCAAGTACAAAGTGATGATTTTAAATTCCTTCTGGTCTTGATAACTCCCCTGCAGCATGACAGGGATAACAACCCTTCCTCCCACTAAGAGGCTTAAGGCAGGTTTGGTGGCCTGCAGTCATTGCAACAACTGATTCTGTGGCATGGTCTTGGCAAGAGGTTTAGATAGTTTCTGTATCACACTGCAATCCAGGAAAAAATTAAATTTCAAGATCAGAGCCAAGTTCAGAAGCATTGCACAGGTCACAGGAAACGTTAGTTGCCAGTGGAGCCAAATACACCTTGAGGGTGTTTCACTTCCATGCTAGTGGATGCCAGGGGCAGTGGTCCCAGCACATGGTACTGTATCCACAGAGCCTCTGTGGAACTCCCCCAGTAGGTCTGACTGCCCTGTTCTCTCTGCCGCCCTGCCACAGGTACAACATGTGGAAATCACACTTCCACACTGCCATGCAGACCTCACCTGAAGTCTTGTCAGCACACTTCAATGAATGATGCTAGCAAAAGACTTTTGCCTGTCAGTCTTCAATATTACTGCAGGCAGATCTGAATATTTTGTCATGTCTGATTACATTTTCAAGTTCAAGTCTTCACTCAGACGCTAACTAGATGCTGCGTAATTTTCTTCCTGAATTACACAAATTACCAAATCATACATAAAGGACACCATTGGGGAAAAAAACCCCCTATTTTTGATTGCATTGTCTCTAATAAATAAGAGACTGTGAAAAGGTATTATGTTCAGTATCAATTATTCATATTTCCAACAAGTAACTGACAGATCCTTAAGTTATGAATTCCATCCATACTGGCTATAAAATATGGTTTTCACTGATTGGAATGGCTGTGACTGGCTGTCAATTTAAATGTATATCATGTACCATGCAGTAGAAGCTGACAACATTAGGAAGAAGCAACACTTGACAGACACTTGGGAAATACATGGGCAAGAGAAGACTGAAAATTGTTGCAGATCTTTATCCGTGGCTTCTTACTTTTAAACACTGACCTCCAAGACATGCACAAAAATTTATCTGCACTTGAAAATTTCCAATACCTCCTCTTGTGTTTCCTTTTCATACCCAGGATAAATAAAATGTTTCTAAATTTTAGATCACATTATCATATTTCGAAGAACCAGCACTCAAGTCACTCTTGCTGCCCAGCATGAGAAATTCCCCTTAGCAGAAATCCTTGGCTGTCATTTTCCAGCCCTTGTACTCAGGGCAGATTCGAGCTAATGATTTGAAATGAGGAAGTTTTCAGATGAAGTCGAGGGTAAATTTATAGTTTTGTTTGTTTAGCCCATAGAGCCACTGAAATTGGCCTCTCATAGCGATGTATCATTCATAAAGGAAGGAGGATTGTGGGGTTTTTTCAGAAGCCAGGAAGTCAAAGAAACTATATCAACTCTTTGGTAGGCATGCAGATATGGACAACTTGGGCAAAGGAACTATACTGTCTCAAAAATTTATAATCTAGAGATTGCAGAGCTGGCCATTTGATGCCCTAACAGTTCCCAAAGCTGAATGCAGATGCTCAAAGCTATGTTCATTCCTTTCAGGCTCCATCTACACTGTCACTGGACTCTGCAGGAGAGCAAGGATAGGCAGAGCTGCTGCCAGACATCAGCCTTCACTCCTCTTTCTTACTTTTGGGTATTGAAGAAGCAAATGGTAGACTTAATTGCCTTTTTAAATTGCAAAGGTTGAAAATACCAGCTCATCAAATTGATATAAAATGAGTAAGTGTATTTCTGGAGATTTTTTTATTCTGTAGATCCCACTTTGTTTAACTCAACTTCATCATACTCGCAAGTCTTATGTGAGAATTATGCTGAACAAGGGTGCAGGGAAAACAGACACGTTGCTCTCCCCAGGCCAGAATTATTGTTCAGTTGCAGACAGAACCAATTGCAGTTGTCCTATTTTCTTTGTGAAAACTCTCATCAAGTATCACAAGATGTCTCTCACCATAACTCTTATCTGAACTATCAAGATCAAAAAGACTCTATTTACTACCCATGGATGGAGAAGTGCTTTAAAACTTCAGTGAATCTTGAGTTTCAACTAGTGGGATGCTTTGTTTTCCCTCATTTCCTATAAAGCTAAGATCTAAGCTCTCAATCAGCCCCCTTTATTATCCTTATTCATGTCAGAAATACCATCATCCAAGCTTACCACTGAGTAGATCAGGCTTCAAAAGGAGCTGTCTTCAGCAGCTTTCAAAAGGAACTGTCTTCAGCAGTTAGAGAAAGAACAAACACAGGTTGGGCTCCTGGTCTTTTTTAAATGAATATGACAGGTGTGGAAGGGATGGGAACATCAGGATGCTACTCTTCTGGCTTCAAAGATAAGCATCAATAAACCTGCATATGTATGTTCTGATTCTTCCCAGGCTTCCGGATTAACAGGTCAATCTTACACTTTTGCAGGATTCCAATCCCTGGGACACTCAGCATACCCTCTCTGCACCACATCACCAGTCACACCTTGTCTGCAGATTCACTCACAGAAGCTAACCAGAAATTAGGGTCAGCAATGAACACCAGCAACCAAAGGAAAATATGGATTTTAACTTCAGATTTTTCAGTGGAAGTAAGTATTGACGCTTGCCAACCTGTCTCACTGCCATGTCCCCCATTCATTTTGCCATGCTATGGGTGCCACGCACCAACCTCAGCAGAACCAGGGAGCAGCCACTGGTGCAGTGGGGAGGACTCATGACTGGGGAGAGGAAGACCACTCTAGTAGGGAAGGCTTCCTCAACTGCCCTAGTTTAATTGTATTACATAGTGAGACCTGGTGGAAGTTTTGTTTTACTTTCACAGTCTCCCAGATATGTCAATGTCCTGGGGTGACTGTATTCCTTATCGTCTGCCCTATGCCAGACATGAATCCTGTGTCTTTCTGTACCTTTAAGAGAGAGGGGGGAGAGCCAGTAGAATTCCTTCGGTGCTGTGTTCAAAACACAGTTAAGCTCGATGGCTTCTCCTGCCTGGTTGCTCTGCTTCTGCAGCAGGGAAGAGTTACATTCCTTTGCTTTTTCAGTTAGCTTCTCGTTCATAAGCTTGTAAGGGACAGGCGGACGGAAGAGATACGCGATGTGACGGGAAGCAGGGACAGCATGGAATCTGCCTCCCCCTTCATCCCACTGATAAGCATCACCTTAGGAATGTAGTCCTCCTAACTCCAGTAGTTTTCCACTCACTGCTAACCCTGGCCATCCCACAATCCCCCTTTCCAGACTAGAGAAGCCCCTAGACTGTATAATCCCATGAGATAGGATAATAAAGGCCATTTGACCATCCACCACATTGGTGTCTGTGAGTCCTGGACCGAGTAGCAACGGGGTAGGCCGTGCTGCCGTGCTGATACTTTGAACCAGGTCGCCATGCCTTCATAGCAGAGGGCAACATAAGCTGAGGAAAAAAGAGATTTTCCTGGGACTTTGGCTTCTTCTTCTACTCTTCTGGACTGTTCAGCAACACCAGAACATCATCCAGCAGGCCCTACACCTTCACCCAGAGGGGCCTACACTGAACCCCAGCTCCGGAGAGGAGAAAGCCACACCCACAAAGGACTCTGAAATCTACCCAGGTTCTCTACACAGCGAGAAGTTTTATTATTTAGCACTATTTTTTTCCCCATGCCTGTGTGTACCTTACTTGTTAAATAAATAGGGCTTTTTTCATTTTCCTCTGAGGAACATTCTTTCCGAACCTAGTGGGGGACGGGTGCCTGTAACCTGACTTCTGTCAGAGGGTGTTCATTTCGGACATTCCGCCGAATTTGTCTCAAACCAGGACCATTTATACCTGTCTTGGTTTGAAAGACAGGTGTCAGACAAGAAAGGCAGGAGCCTCCCCTGAAATGGAAAATGCAACCCCCTTCCCTCCGAATTATTATAAATCTGAAAATAAGGGGCTTTCAGGCAAAGATATAGGGGATAGGAATAACAGTTCTTTACTAATAAATATATATGTATAACAACACAAACAAACAGCAATAGCTGTGGCAGTGACAGCAAACAGCAGCCCAAACCCAGTGCGGCCAGACTCGGCCTCGGGCGCTTTCCCCTGGGTGCAGTTCCTCCTCCCGCTGAGCAGGGCGGGTGCGATGGTTCCCCCGCGGCTGCAGGGGGCGCTCCGCAGCGAGCTCGGGAGCACCGGGAATGGCAGCGCGGGGTCCCGGGCACGGATGTATGAGAAAAACCTCACAAAACTCTTGGGTGTCCGGCCGGATCCTCAGGAACAGCAGGCTGGAACAGCAGGGGCGAGCGCAGATCTCGGGTGGCAGTGAGAGGTATCAAACTGCGGAGCTGTGGCAGGGAAACCCAGCAGGTCTCTCAGTCGGCAGAGCGTAGGAGCTCCGTTTCCAGACGGGACAAGGAGAAGAGCAGGCTTAGGAACCCCGGGGGTTTGCCCGCAGAAAGCAAAACAGCCAAAGAAGCAGAAACCCGCAGTGGTGACCGAGACATCCACACCGAAGGGAGCCAGCTTCCAGACTAAACCTTAAGCACCCAGGCAGCCCCCCCCCCCGGGTGTCCCAACCCCCAGGTGACAAAAGGGTGGCCAGTCCCACCCCGCCTCTGTGGCCAGGTCTTTTGTTTCTTTTAAGTATCCAGCGGTTTGTCCCCTAGCAACTAGTGTGGGTAAAATTCTTTAAGAGAAAAAACAGGCTAAAATCCTAAACCCCAACATTATCCACCCCGAATTTTTCCCATACTAACATGTTACATCAAACTTAACTTTTTTTAACTATATACACACATGCATCACCATAATTATATACATATGTACGTGCAGATATGATACAAGTACAATGCCGTGGGCAGTTCACCCTAAAACAAGGTCCCCTTGCGGTACACATCGGGTCTCTCCATCCTTCTGCATCACCCACCAGGTGCAACCTGGTCCCTGAGCGAAGACCACCCCTCGGATAGGTTGATCTTTGCTCGAGGCAGAATTGACCCAAACAGTTTTTCCAAGCATACCTCTCATGTGCACCACTGGAACCTTATCCCCATCTGTTGTATGTAGCAGTTCAGATTGAGCAGGGCCTGCTCGATTGGTAGATCCTCGGGTGTTAACTAACCAGGTGGCTTTTGCTAGATGCTGTTCCCAGTTTTTGAAAGTTTCCCCACCCAATGCTTTCAAGGTGGTTTTAAGCAATCCATTACACCTCTCAACCCTCCCAGCCGCTGGTGCATGGTAAGGGATGTGGTACACCCACTCAATGCCATGTTCCCTAGCCCAGGTGTTGATAAGGCTGTTCTTGAAATGAGTCCCATTGTCAGATTCAACTCTCTCAGGGGTACCATGTCTCCACAAGACTTGCTTTTCAAGGCCCAGGATGGTGTTCCGGGCTGTAGCATGAGGCACAGGGTGGGTCTCCAGCCATCCAGTGGTGGCCTCTACCATTGTGAGCACATAACGCTTGCCTTGGCGTGTTTGAGGCAGTGTGATGTAGTCGATCTGCAAGGCCTCCCCATACTTGTATTTGGACCACCGCCCACCATACCACAGGGGTTTCACTCGCTTGGCCTGCTTGATTGCAGCGCACATCTCACAATCATGGATCACCTGGGAGATACTGTCCATGGTTAGATCCACCCCTCGGTCTCGTGCCCACTTGTAGGTGGCATCTCTGCCCTGATGACCTGAGGCATCATGGGCCCATCGAGCTAGGAACAACTCTCCCTTGTGTTTCCAATCTAAGTCTATATGGGACACCTCTATTTTTGCAGCCTGATCTACCTGTTTGTTGTTCTGATGTTCTTCATTAGCCCGGCTCTTGGGAACATGAGCATCCACATGGCGGACTCTCACGGGTAGGTTCTCTACCCGAGTGGCAATGCCTTTCCACTCAACAGCAGCCCAGATTGGTTTTCCTCTACGTTGCCAGTTAGCCTTCTTCCACCTTTCCAACCAACCCCACAGAGCATTGGCTACCATCCATGAGTCAGTGTAGAGGTAGAGCTTTGGCCAATTCTCTCTTTCAGCTATGTCCAGAGCTAATTGGACAGCTTTGAGTTCAGCAAACTGGCTCGATCCACCTTCTCCCTCTGTAGCTTGTGCAACTTGCCGTGTTGGAAGCTCCATACTGCAGCTTTCCATTTCCGGCTAGCCCCTACAATTCGGCAGGAACCATCAGTGAAGAGGGCGTATTGTCTTTCACTCTCCGGCAGCTCATTATATGGCGGGGCTTCTTCTGCACGAGTTACTTGCTCGTCCTCTTCTTCAGAAGATAAACCAAAAGTTTCACCTTCTGGCCAGTTTGTAATTATTTCCAAGATCCCAGGGCGATTTGGGTTTCCAATTCGGGCGCGCTGAGTGATGAGGGCAATCCATTTTCTCCAAGTTGCATCAGTAGCATGATGGGTGGAAGGAACCTTTCCCTTGAACATCCACCCCAGCACCGGTAGTCGGGGTGCCAGGAGGAGTTGTGCTTCTGTGCCAATTACTTCTGAGGCAGCTTGGACTCCTTCGTAGGCGGCCAAGATTTCCTTCTCAGTTGGGGTGTAATTGGCTTCGGACCCCCTGTAGCTCCGGCTCCAGAATCCCAGTGGTCGGCCACAAGTCTCACCAGGCACCTTCTGCCAAAGGCTCCAGGACAGACCATTGTTCCCGGCTGCAGAGTAGAGCACGTTCTTCACCTCGGGTCCTGTCCTGACTGGGCCAAGGGTTACTGCATGAGCGATTTCCTGCTTGATCTGGGCAAAGGCTTGCTGTTGTTCAGGGCCCCAGTGGAAATCGTTCGTCTTGCAGGTGACCAGGTAGAGAGGACTCACAATCTGGCTGTACTCAGGAATGTGCATTCCCCAAAAGCCTATGGCGCCTAGGAAAGCTTGTGTTTCCTTCTTGTTGGTCGGCGGAGACATAGCAGTGATCTTATTGATAACCTCAGTGGGAATCTGACGCCGTCCATCTTGCCATTTCACTCCCAGGAACTGGATCTCTCGAGCAGGTCCCTTGACTTTGCTCTTCTTGATGGCAAAACCGGCTTCCAGGAGAATCTGGATGATTTTCTCCCCTTTCTCAAACACTTCTGCTGCGGTGTTTCCCCACACAATGATGTCATCAATGTACTGCAGATGTTCTGGAGCCTCACCCTTTTCCAGTGCAGTCTGGATCAGTCCGTGGCAGATGGTGGGACTGTGCTTCCACCCCTGGGGCAGTCTGTTCCAGGTGTATTGCACACCCCTCCAAGTGAAGGCAAACTGAGGCCTGCACTCTGGTGCCAAAGGAATGGAGAAAAAATGCATTAGCAATGTCAATAGTGGCATACCACTTCGCTGCTTTGGACTCCAGCTCGTACTGGAGCTCCAACATGTCCGGCACAGCAGCACTCAGTGGTGGAGTCACTTCATTCAAGCCACGATAGTCCACAGTCAATCTCCATTCCCCGTCAGACTTGCGCACAGGCCAGATGGGGCTGTTGAAGGGTGAGTGGGTCTTGCTGACCACCCCTTGGCTCTCCAGCTCACGGATCATTTTGTGGATGGGGATCACAGCATCTCGATTTGTCCGATACTGCCGGCGATGCACAGTCGAGGTGGCAATTGGCACTTGTTGCCCTTCCACTTTCAGAAGCCCAACTGCAGAGGGATTCTCAGATAGTCCAGGCAGGGTGCTCAGTTGCTTAATGTCCTCTGCCTCCACAGCAGCTATTCCAAATGCCCACTTGAGTCCTTTTGGGTCTTTATAATAGCCATTCCGGAGGAAATCTATGCCCAGAATACACGGGGCCTCTGGGCCAGTCACAATCGGATGCTTTTGCCACTCCTTCCCAGTCAGGCTCACCTCAGCTTCTAACAAGGTCAAATCCTGTGATCCCCCAGTCACCCCAGCAATAGAAACGGGTTCTGCCCCCACATGTCCCGATGGCATTAAAGTACATTGTGCACCAGTGTCAACCAAGGCTTCATATTTCTGTGGCTCTGACTTGCCAGGCCATCGGATCCACACTGTCCAAAAAACCCGATTTTCCCATGCCTCTTCCTGGCCAGAGGCAGGGCCCCTCTAGCACTGGTTATCATTTCCTCCCTGGGCATACATGCTTGAGGTTCCTTCAAGGGGATCTGACATATCATCCTCCCTTCTGTAATACCTGGCAGTTTGGTCACGGGAGGCTGAGGCTACTTTCACCCTAGCAGAACCCCCTCGGTTAGCATTTTTCTCCTTGAGTTCACGCACCCGTGCTGCCAGGACAGAAGTGGGTTTCCTATCCCACCTGCTCATGTCTTCTCCATGGTCGCACAGGAAAAACCACAGCTCATCTCGTGATGGGTACCCTCTCTCTCTAGCTGGGGGAGGTCGGGCTCGGATTTGGGGCCGTGTGACTCGCACTGGTGCCACATTGATCCTTCTCAACTCTTCCCTCACCCCCCTGATCTCCTCTTTGAACTCCTCTTTGAGGTCCTTAACCACAGCAGAGACCTGAGCTTTCAGCGGGCCATTGACCATACTCTCATAATTTCTGAGCTTGTTGGCAACAGAACCCACTGTTTCTCGGTTGTCCTCAGCATTAATGGTTGCAATGAAGGTGGTGTATTGGGATGGCCCTAGCTTTGCCAGGTTCCACAACATCTGCGCTGTGCACCTGACCTTGTCGGGGTCATTATCATGCTGTCCATCCCTCCCAAAGAGTAATTCTAATACTGCCACCTCTCTTAGCTGCTGGATCCCTTCCTCAAGTGTCTTCCACTGCATTCTATGATGGTACTCCTGCATTCTCTCTTTGTTGACAAACCTCTCTCTCACACTCGTTATAAGCCGCTCCCAGAGAGAAAGGGGCCCTGGCTCCCTCACAAATATTTGATCCACACCTGGGTCCTGGGTCAAAGATCACAAATATCTTGCCTCACCACTATCCAGCTGCACACCTGTACCCATAAGGTCCCAAACCCGAAGTAACCAGGTTGTAAAAGCCTCACGTCCCCTCCGCACGATGTCTTTTCGCATATTACGGAGACTGTCATATGACAGGGACTCGGTGATGATTTCAGGCTCTGGCTCCCCTGCTGGTTGTGAGGGCCCTGGGTCCCCATCATCATTCACTGGGCGCACTGATTTGGCCTTGTATTTCCTCCTCTGCACAGGGGCAACTGCTGCTGGCTGGGATTGCCCTTGTGGTTCAGCTGGAGCCTGGACAGTTGTAACATCCACAGGTTCCACTGCTGCACCATCAGACTCTCCCTCACTGGGGCAGGGAGAGGGTTTCCCAACAGCTGAGAAAATGCACTCTTTCAGCATCTGGGCCATCTCACGTATCTCCTTTACCAGTGCCCCCACTAAATCTGGGTGGTTTATTTCTGAGGTGGGCTGTTGGGCAGTATCAGGCTGTGGGACAGGATTTCTAGTCTCCGGGGCAGGGTCTCTAGTCTCCGGGGCAGGATCTCTAGTCTCTGGGGTCCTGTCAGGCTCTGGGGCAGGATCTCGAGTCTCTGGGGCCCTGTCAGGTTCTGTGGCAGCATCCCTAGCCCCTGGGGTAGGTATCAGGGTGGTTATCCAAGTCAATTTCCCCTTATCTCTGAGTACTAAGTAGAATAGGCCTATCAGCAACACCATCGACTGTACAATATCATTAGCATCTAGGGAAGATCTGAATCCTTCGAAAACTGGTGGAGTGGACCCAAAGAGATGGGTTAAGGGTTGGGAGAAAGTTTGCCCCGGTGTCATCTCCTCACAGTAGGTCCCATTATTAAAGTAACCCCAAAAGCATACAGTTAGTGTGTGATAGCCCTGTATCCATGTGCTCACATTCCGGAGGAAGTTAAAAACCCATGAATTCCTCACCTTATCAACCCATAGGGCAAACTGGATAACAGCAACAGTGGCCTTAGTCAGAGGACCCATGTTTAGAAAAGGAGCTGCAAAAGGGAGAAATATAACCACGACCACATGCCACCCGAACCAGGGCAAACTGGACCACATAGTGCTGCCTAGCAAGGTTTCTATATTCAGCACACAGAACTGAGTTATCCAAGAACTGTTATTCCTTTTTCAGCCTTTTCTCTCAATGCCCTCAGGCCGCACGTTGGGCGCCAAGATCTGTCTCGGTTTGAAAGACAGGTGTCAGACAAGAAAGGCAGGAGCCTCCCCTGAAATGGAAAATGCAACCCCCTTCCCTCCGAAATATTATAAATCTGAAAATAAGGGGCTTTCAGGCAAAGATATAAGGGATAGGAATAACAGTTCTTTACTAATAAATATATATGTATAACAACAAAAAACAAAACAGACCAATAGAACTGTGGCAGTCACAGCATAACATGCAGCCACACCCAGCGCCGGCCAGGGCCCTTTACCCTGGGTGCAGAGTTCCTCATCATCGGTGAGCGGGCGGGTGCGATGGCGTTCCCCCGCGGCTGAAGGGGGGCGCCCTCGCAGCGAGCTCCGAACGCGAGCACCGGGGAATGCAAGCGCGGGGTCCCGGGCAGGAATGGATGAGAAAACCTCACAAACCCCTGGGCGTCCTGCCGGATCCTCAGGAACAGCAGGCTGGAACGGCAGGGGTGAGTGCAGATCTCGGGTGGCAGTGAGAGGTATTAAACTGCGGAGCTGTGGCAGGGAAACCCGGCAGGTCTCTCAGTCGGCAGAGTGTAGGAGCTCCGTTTCCAGACGGGACAAGGAGAAGAGCAGGCTTAGGAATCCCGGGGTTTGCCCACAGAAAGCAAAACAGCCAAAGAAGCAGGAACCCGCAGTGTGACCGAGACGTCCACACCGAAGGCAGGCAACTCCCAGACTAAACCCTGAGCACCCAGGCAGCCCCCCCGGGTGTCCCAACCCCCAGGTGACAAAAGGGTGGCCAGTCCCACCCCGCCTCTGTGGCCAGGTCTTTTGTTTCTTTTAAGTATCCAGCGGTTTGTCCCCTAGCAACTAGTATGGGTAAAATTCTTTAAGAGAAAAAACAGGCTAAAATCCTAAACCCCAACAATACCTGACTACAGCCTCTTGTAGAAGAAGGTGAATATACTGCCATAGCATAGCTGTGGCAGGTATCTTACACAAACGTCCAGAGTCTGTTGTTAAGAAGCCTGTTACAGTTTATCTCCAGGTTCATTATGTGCACACACCTATCAGCTGATTTCCCAATCCTGAATCAGAGGCCTGATCCCCCACCCTCCACCTCAGGGAAAGAGCATCACCAAACAAGGAACAATGCAACACATATGTATTTATTTTCCTTTCTAAATCTCAAGAATTTAGCTGATAAGGTCTCAGCTAAGGTTTAGTAGTAGAGACTGCTTACCACAGCAGTTCTATGATGAATGCCTGCAAGAACTATGCCTTGTTTTTTAAACACAGAAATAATTATGATGATAATTGACAAGGGTAGCCTGAGGTAATTCAACAGATTCTCATTATATGAGGTAGAAGGTGTAGAAGCAACCTCTTAACTGTCAATAAATGGCAGGTACCATGGCATCCCTTTGTGTCCTGGCACGTACTCAAGTACCCAAGCCCATCACCGTAACAAAGCAGCTCACTGCTACGATAGTTGGCCTCAAATACGGCCAGTCACGAGTATACAGTTTTATTGCACGTGTATGTGCTGTATATCCTGCTGTACAGTCTATAATCTACACTCTATAATCTATCTGTATAATCTGTAGCTATTGATTTATTGTTCAAGGTACAGGCTATGATGAGTCTTATTACACTGGTTTTCTGGATTCCCAGCACAGATTACCATTTTCTTTTGGCACAGCCCAGTGATCAGCAGCTTACCAGCTGTGTATGACCAAGGAACATTAAATACCTAAAAATTAAGCCAGGAAAAGTATTGTACCTCACCAAAAGGATAAAAGCATTTTTCCAGTTGAGCAATTGTTCATAAAGGTCCAGATGTAAAGGAAGGGGCTATAGGTACCGAAATCACACAGCAGCCTCATGGAATGTTTGGGCTTTGCAGTTGCACAGATGCCGATAACACACCCTCCCCTCCTCTTAAAGATGCTCTACAATGAAAGGAAAGATCAACATCCAAAAAAGAGGAGACATTCTGTCAACTCCAGAGCTGTCAATAAGCAGGGAAAAAGACATCCCTCAGACCTGAGCTAAACCAGAAAGCAGATGTGGGCTGACTTTTTTTCCATTTCCCTTTCTTCTTTCTAAACTTACTGAGCACATTTGGATTCCTGGAAACAGAGAGAAAGTAGAGTTTCATCACAAGCCAGACTTGAGCTGAGGGTGATCTTGGGATGGCTGCCAAACAGCTGTCCTCCCTCCCCTGCAGAGGAGGCAATGTTTAACACCAGAGTATAGATGATTTGCAGAGCCAAGCCTCCACATGGTGGTGATGCAAGGGAGCAGGGGTCTGCTTGGAAAATATTATACCTTCCAAGGTAGATCAATGAAAAAAAAAATTAAACAAACTAAAGAAAAAGCTCTTTGGCAAGCAGCAATAAGGATGCAGCCCTGAAGGATCTGGAGGGAGCATGTAAATAAGGGCAATGAGATGAATCACTGGTAAATATGTCGTAATATAACAAAGATGAGACAACTTGAATAAATTGAGGAAAGATGGTACCTAGATTAGTTCCTATGATGGACAACTTCTCACCAATACAATGTGGGATGTACTGAGAGAAATCTGGGGATTGTTTACTGGCCACGAAAAAATGTTTTTGTCCATGTTCCTGAAAATGAATGTGTCATTGATATGTTGCAAAGCTTATGAGCTAAGATGGCCAGTTTGGCACTAATGCCAGAAGGGAGGACTGCCTTGAAATCTCCCACAAGGCACATTTCCTGTGGGTGAGCAGAGGGGTCAGGTGAAGTCGCAGGCTGGGGAAAGACCAGCATTACACAGTTTCCAATGCAGCCTCCCTCCTGCAGGTTTCAGCTGTCTAAAATCAGCTGCATTTGCTGGCAGCAGGCCAACTCACCTCCATGAAGGAACCAGCTTCATATGCTAGTCTGACCAAAAAAAGCCACTATCTTCAGAAATAACTAAGTATTTGGCTTTCCTTTTGTTTCTGTGGCCTTTAGTTGTTGTGGTGAGCCATGGCCAGAGCCATGGTCAGCTGGACCAAGCAGACCAAAAAGGTCCATTAGTTTGATGCCTCCACAGCACAAAGGCTCCAAAGTACAGTAAGCACTCAAAAGGCTGTGTGTAGCATGCTGGGACCATTGGCTGCTCCCTCCCCCCTCCCTGTTATGGTTCATATTTTGTTATGTCTCTGGAAAGTTCTGTGTTCCTTGGTTGGTGATTGGCTCATGTTATCCTCTGCCCTCCACATCTTCTCCCATTCACCCTGGTCCCTTCTCCCCCCCTTTTTAAGACTCCATATCTGATATTTTACTGGTTATTGCATGTTCTCCCCGCCTATTATGTAGGGTATAAAACCCTGAGCCCGCCAAATTCCAACGGCTTTCCTTGTGGCTTTTCTTTGGAATAAACCCTTCTCTGTTTCACGAGAGAGTCCCTCTGCTTTCTCCCTCCTCCTCCATGCACCCTGCCATTGGTGGGCAAGGCAAACATGAGCAGGTGCTTCGCCTGCCCTCCAGCATTGCCGTCAGCTTCCACCCACTCCACCCGAGGCAGCTGAAGTGTTGCCTGGTGCCGAGGCAGCATGCTAGCCAGGGCAGCACTGCAGCATTTAATCCCCTCTTAGTCATCATTGTGGTAGCAATAGCATCCAAAGCCTGCCCTTTTCTACTCTCCACTAAGGATTTAAATACTAATGGTGCATAGCATAACAAAAATGTGATAAATAGATGCTATAATATTGGCTCTCTGCAAATGTTAAAATGAGTGATGTTAAAGTAGCTTTTGTAATAGATATTATAATAGTGGCTTTGTTACAAATAGATGCTATATGTATTAGTAGCTTTATTACAGATAAGATGCTATACGTATAATGTAGATTTGTTATGAAGATGTAGGTTTTTTAACAATAATTAATGCTTTTATTTCTGTCATTTAACCTAAAACTTAGACATAATAGTGAAATAGCTATGCTTGTGAGCTGTCTGCTTGGTTGGATAACATCCAACCAACGTGTGTTGAGGACCCCTACTACTGACATGCCATCTATCAGCACCTACCATCTGCAGAAACCATGGACCAAAGCCTACTCTGGGGGTGATAATAGAAACGGACTAAAACCACAGCCAAGGAATGCGCATGCTCTAAAAGGGTGGACCCAAGGAGGAGCCATGCTAAACAGTTCCTGGAAAAGTTTGAATATGCATATTTAAATATGAATATGTACTAGACTGATGTGTATGTAAAGGGGGTCTCCAAAATAGCAGGTGTGCTCTTGGCTGAGCACCAAAGCACCCAGGGCTGTGAATTTTGCTTTATTATCTTTGTGCCTTATTGCCCTTTATTAAACTTTTAATTCCTAACAGGAGAGTGAACTTTGTTTTTCACAATAATAATGTTTCCCATTTTCAGAGCTGTGTGAATATTGACTGTCTAATCTTCACAGCAGACCAGACAGATAAACATTTCTGCTCTAGTGTGGGAGTTTGGTACTCCACACGAATGCTGGTTCTTGTGGCTTGCAATGTTTCTCGCAGTGTTGGTAACTTTTCCCATGGGCTGAGGTCAAAGACGGTGTTACTCTGGGCTTTTTGCCAGGGTCTGGGGCCCCCTTGCTGTGGCTCCTGACCTCCCAGGGCAGCCAGAGGCATGCCCTGACCTCCCAGGGCAGCCAGGGGTGTGCCTTGGATTCCAACACTCTAGTTATTGCCTCCAGAACCTTAACTGACATGGTCCCAAAGCTGGAGCTCTCCAGATCCTTCTCTGGGCTGTTCTGGCTGCATGGCAGCTCTTCAACACATTCCTGGCTCATTGCTTCCCTTCACAGTGACAGTGAGCTGTCCTATGAAGCTCATACAGAACAAAAAAAGTCTTGGCCATTTTGTTTTTCTGCATTTCTCTTTCCCTTTTTGAAGTCATGGACCATCACATCTCTTTTTTTCAGTCCTCTGCTTGCTGTACACCAGTGTCACAACAGACTGGGAACAGGATTTACAATGGGTGCACCACAAGTCAGGCCTGGACAGGGGCTCTCTTTTTTGGATCTCATACATTGCTGCAATATAAAAACTACAACCACTGTTTTGAGTGCAATCATAGGAGCCACTTGATATGAAGTCCAGGTCATTATTGTCTCAAGGTCTTTTGTCCAAACATTAATGTCTTAGTGAAGCACAAGAAATAAATTCTACTTCCCTTAATTCTTTTGTGCAATTTCTGCCTCAGGGTGTTAGGCACTATTACTGTGTGCTGTTACATATGTTGTGCTTTATTCCATGGTGACTAAAATAATTATTTTTATAGTTACTGAAGCATTCGGAGAATTCCCAGGTATCAGAGACTGAAATGTTATAATTTATGGCTTAAACATCTTCATGAAGAACTTCTGCCTATCGTAGCAAAACTATATAAAAAAACTGCAGAGAAGACTACCACACCCTAAGGCCCCGGACTGCACTTTGATGGAGATAAGATAAAGTGACTCAGGTCTGGGCTGGGGGAAAAATACATTCACATAGGGATCAAGTTTAGCATCTTCGGGGTGGAGACCACAGCCCCGGGGCTATCAGCTGCCAGGCTCACACAGAGCCTCACACCAAAGGGTGGGGGGAGGAGAGGTATTGGGGGTGTGGTAAAAAGCCTCTGGTAAAAGGCAGTGAACCCCCATCCTCCGCTGTGCAGACCAGCTCAGCTGTGGGGCCCTTCACCCCAGGAAAAGCCACATCCATGTGAAGGACACCAGAGAGGGTGTCATGGCCCATCAAAGGCCCCCCAAAGGGGTCCCCAGACCCGGCACCAGAGCACTGCAACATGATGCAATAGATCCACAGTGTTGCAGGGGACAGTGTCAAACTTGCCCTTCCCAGGGGAGGCACCTGAGCGTTCCCACTTGCCCCAAATGTATATTAATCCACGAGATTCTACACTTTGCAGCGGCAGGGGACCCTCACCACTAAGAAGACAAGATGGAGGGAAGCAACAAGACACTGCTGGGACCTTCAGAAGGGTGATATGTTTCTACCTAACCCCTGTCACTCTCTCCCTATCCCCCCGCCCACACACAGCTCTTTTTGTATTTCTTTCTTTTCTTTTTCTTTGCCTCTTTTACTATTAAATAAAATATATCAAGTTTTTTGGGACCAACATGTGAAAAACGAGGTTCACTCTCCTGTTAGGATTGAAAAGTTTAATAAAGGACAATAAGGGACAAAGATAATAAAGCAAAATTCACAGCGCTGGGTGCTTTGGCGCTCAGCGAAGAGCACGCCTGCTATCCTGGGGATTCCCGTTACATACACATCAACTTACTACATATTCATAAACAATTATGCATGTTCAAAACCCTTTCCAGGAATAGTTCAAAATGGAATGTAGTTTTCCCGTCTCTCAGATCACTGTGGGGATAAGCCTTTTGGCGACGCATGTTCAAAACCCTTTCCAGGAACAGTTAATGTAGGTCTCCTGTCTTCTCGGAACCAGCAGATCGCTGTGGGGGTAAGCCTTTTGGCGACGCATATTATCTTATCAGGAGTCCAAGCATATAGTTCATAAGCATAGCTATTTCTAAGTTTTTGGTTGAATAAAAAAAAGGTATTAAAAAAACCACATCTTCACAACAAAGCTACCTTATGTAGCATCTATTTCGTAATAAAGCTATTATATATATAACATTTATTTGTGACAAAGCCACTGTTACAAAAGCTACTTTTAACATCACTTATTTTAACATTTGCAGAAAGCCAGTATTATAGCATCTATTTATCACAAACATCTAACCTTGTTTGGTTTTAGTCATTATTTTTGGGTATATTTCGTACCTCTCTGAGTGTGATCTGTTTTATTCACAGAGGCTTAGTTTCCTTTGGTCTTCTGTGTTAAACTGGCTTATAACACCAGGATGAAAATGAATACAGAAATGCCAAATGTTTACTATTCTAATAGACAGCCATCAGTTCTTTACGAACTATCCCCTTACATCCAAAAAAACCCACTGTGATTTCACAAATGGTCTTGAGAACATTTGCTATAAATTGAAAGACTTTATTTCTGCTATATCAAGAACACTCTTAATATTGACCAAGATGCTTTATGGAGCAAACTAATCTTTTCATTTTGGTACTACTGAAAATCCAGTCTACTATACTACACTGGTAAAACTGCATCTTTCAAAGTTACCAACAGTAGAAAAGCAAATTGTTACATTTTTCATTAATTAAAAATGGCTTATAGTACCATTATTGATTCTTTCATTGTCATATGTAGTTTAGGCAATGGCAGCCTACCACATTAACTTCCCCTGGCTTTGCCTTGGCCTTCTAACTCCTCCAACTGATCATTACCTAATTTGTAAAGCCTCCCAAATGGGTCATTAGCTCCTTAACAGGCATCTCCTGCTGTTTAGAATATACCCTAGAAACAGTAGGTTGTCAGAGAGAGAACTGGTTTTGAAGTAGCTCTTCCTGGGAGGAAAAAAGTTAAAGAAATGACAGATTAAATCAATTTTCTGAAATGCATTCTGGCTTGAAATATCCCTCATACATGACTAAATAAGACATTACACAGAATTTTTTTCCCCCACAAAACAGGACTGGCATCAAAGCATGTGCCAGCATATGCCCTTGTATGCACCTGCAACTCCTCCTGCTCCCAATCCCTAGCAGAAAGCCTGCAACCAGGCAGACATGTAATGTGCTAAACTAGGAAACCAAGGAGAAAGGCTCACAGGACCAGGCGCTATACTCCTCACATGGAGACCTTCACTCTCTGCTTCCCCAGTGCCGTCTAGAAATCATGAACCAAAGGCAGGGCAACCTGAGACCACAAGAAAACCAGCAGCATTAGGTTCAAGTCCACAAACTGCCCAGGGCAATGCTACATTCACCAACCAAATTTGTGCCAATATCCACTGCCAAGGGAGAGAAGCAAAGGATCCTCTGGCCTTTCTCAGTTATAGGTTACATTTTCAGGTTTGTTTTTTTTTCTTACTTTACAATACAATGTATGGCAATGGGCTGAAAAAAGTCAGTGTGACTAAGTAAAGACTCTTTGTACTAATGCACTCATCTGCAAGCTACTCATATGAAACAGAATAAATAACCACTGGCCAGCAATTTCTGCACTGCAGAACTTTGAATATGGAGATGTTCTTTGCATACAAAGCATCATGGCACTATAGAGTGGTTTGGGTTGGAAAGGACCTTAGAAATCATACTTTTCCATCCCACTGCCATGGGCAGACACCTTCCACTAGCCCAGGTTGCTCAAAGCCCTGTCCAACCTGGCCTTGGTCAATTCCAGAGATGGGCCATGCAATATATGTTGCAAAGTGATTTGTGCTAAAAATAAAGACTACAGCATTTTTTACCAAAACCAAGGGAAAAATACAGAAACCAAGGACATGTAACCGTCTCCAAAGAAGTGTATTTCAAGGGATTATTCGTCTGAATGGACCCCAGCGATGTGCATTCCGTATGCATTAACGATAAGATAATACTCGTCTCCAAAGAAGTGTATTCCGGGGGATTTTTGTCTGGCAAGGCTCCAGCGATATGCATTCGATATGCATATATGATAATATTCGTCGCCAAAGGAGTTTATTCCAGAATCATAAAAGTTTCAGCAAAAGATATTCATCTACTTGTTCCAGGAACTTTTGTCAGACAGACAAGAAAAACTACATGAATATGCTAAAAAGGTAATATTAACAAAGCCCAAAAATGTATAAAAAGGTACCCCATAAAAGAGCATTTGTGAACTAGAGGGGTTTGGAACGGATAGAGCCTGAACTCAGTTCACCCAGTGCTGATTGCCTGGCTCGGCACTGCTTTGCTTGTGGCTTTTTCAAAATTTATACTTTGATTATTTAATAAATTCTCTTTAATTATTAAATTGGCTGATTTGTTTATGACAAAACTGGTGACCCCTGACGTAATCCAATTTAGGGTCTGCGGTTTCCCTTCTCCAATCAGGGGGCGCCCCGCTGATTCAGCAGCCTGACGGCATAGGAGAACCGGCAGACCCAATTGGATTCCAAACAGCAAATTGAGGTAGAAGCCGCAAACAAAAGGGGGAGAGAGAAACGAGCTCAGAGCTCCCGGAGAAACTTAGAGGGGACCCAGGAGAGGGCCCTCTGAACTGCAGCGCAGTTTATTTGTAAAATTCTATGTGCACAGAGATCCACACAGGAAAAAGGGACCGTAAGTACTGCGGGTTGAATGTGAGTGGCCAAGCATATGTATGAGACGTGATGATATCATGAAGTGAGAGCGGACCCCAAAAACCACAGTTCCATATTCCTGCAAGGGAACCAGTCGGTTATGGGGAAGTGGATCTGACGGGAAACTCATTACACACGCAAAATCCGAAACTTGGGAAAAGTTCTGACTTCAGCTACAGGAAGGCTAGAGGGAAAGTTACATCCTCAGAAACTCAGGAGACTGGTAAGCCCTCTTTGCCTAGGACCGGGAAGGTCCAGGAGAGAGAAAGTAGAGAGAAGTAAAAGGGAGCTTTTTACCGGATTGAAACACGCGGGACAGTGCTCTGCCGGTTACTGAAACGGTAATCCAAAAATCAGCTAAACACGGTGTGTATCAGCCACCATTAAGAATAAGTGTGTAAATGTGTGACTGAGTAAAACACAACACAATGTTGAGAGGCGAGTGAGAGTCTCTGATAAGTGCATTTCCAGTTTCCCAAGAGGGGCCTGGTCACTGAAGGAGAAAAGCGATTAAAGAGTCAGAGTGTAATACCTTGTAAAATGGGACAGAGAAAAAGCAAAACCCAGGGGGGGGACCCAGGAAAAACCCTTAGGAGAAAAGGAGAGCAATATACCAGAAATTCCACTGGATAGTCCGCTGGGATTGATGCTGGAATACTGGGAAGGGTGCACCTCAACAAGAGAAAAATCTAAGGAAAAAATGATTCATTATTGCATGCAAAGAAATGGGAGGGATCAGCAACTAGATTATTTACGGTAAAGGCCAGGAAAGTAACCAGATCCAAAAGCTAAAAGGGAAGCAGTCCCCAGAGGGCAGAACATTAGCAAAGTATTTGGAGAATGCCAGGGGAAGGACAAAACCCCCACAGATTGGTTAGAAAGGTTATGGAAGAGCCTGCAGGTTTATTCAGGAATAGACCCTAATTCCCCAATAGGAGACGTATTATTAAAAACCCAATTTGTGGCAAAATCATAGGGAGATATATGGAAGAAGCTACAAAAGTTAGAAAATTGGCAAGAAAGGGGATTACAAGAGCTATTGAGGGAGGCTCAGAAGGTGTATGTGAGGAGGGATGAAGAAAAACAGAAGATTAAAGCAAAAGTGTTAGTTGCAGCTGTTAGGGAAGTTCAAAAGCTGGAACGTCCCCAAAGCCCTGTGAGGTCAGCGCAGAGCCATGGAACCCAAAGGAGGCAGCCTGTCCCACACAGAAAGACACCCAAGGATCCAAGGGAACCCCTTGAATGCTGCTACTGCAGGAAGATGGGGCATTTAAAAAGAGATTGCAGAAAAAGAATAAAGGATGAGAAGATTTTTCAGGAAGACTAGGGATGTCAGGGGCTTTTTATTTTGGGGTCCAGGACATCTAAAGAGCCCTTGATAAAATTAAAAATAGGACCCCAAAAGGAGGAAATATCCTTTCTAGTTGACTCAGGGGCCGAACATTCCACAGTCCAGAAACTGCCAAAAGGGTGCAAAAAAAAAAATAAAGCAAAGACACAATGATGGTAATAGGAGCCAAAGGGGAACCCTTCAAAGTCCCAGTTATTAAAGATGTGGAAATAGAGTCAGAAACTAAAATTTGTTTAGGGAACATGTTGTTGGTTGAAGAAGCAGATTATAATTTATTAGGAAGAGATTTGATTATAGCTTTAGGAATAAATCTGATAGTACAAGGGCCAGATTTAACAGTAAGCCTGTACAGATTAACTGAAGAAGGTGAGAATGAGATTGATCCCAAAGTCTGGCATACCCAGGGAGAGGCTGGAAGGTTGGAGATGGAGCTTATTTTCATTGAAATAGGGAGGCCAGAGGATCCAATTAGAATTAAACAGTAACCCATTTCCATGGAGGGAAGAAAGGGATTAAAACCTGTGATAGACGGATTAGTGAAAAGGGGAACTTTGGAGCCTTGCATGTCAAGGCACAACACACCCATCTTAGCCATACGGAAAACTGATGGAAGCTTTAGGCTAGTCCAAGATTTAAGGGCCGTAAATGAGAGAACAAGAACACATTTCCCTGTAGTAGCAAATCCATACACTCTTTTAAACCGAATTTCCCCTGAAGACGCCTGGTATAGTGTAATAGACTTGAAAGATGCCTTTTGGACCTGTCCATTAGCCGAAGAGAGCCGGGATTATTTTGCTTTTCAGTGGGAGGACCCTGAAACGAATAGGAAGCAACAGTTCAGGTGGACATCTCTACCACAGGGGTTTGTAGAGTCTCCTAATCTGTTCAGGCAAGCACTTGAACAGTTATTAAGTCAGTTTGTGTCAGCAGAGGGGATCAAATTTTTGCAGGATGTTGATGACCTATTAAATAGCTGGTCCAAAGGAGGAAGACGTGAGGGCAAGCACCATAGAATTATTGTATTTCTTAGGAAAGAAAGGATTAAAGGTATCAAGATCAAAGTTGCAGTTTACGGAGCCAGAGTTCAAGTATCCAGGGCACTGGATCACGAAAGGAAGAAAGAAATTAGACCCCGAAAGAGTAGCTGGAATCACTGCATTACCCCCTCCACAAACAAAAAGGGAAGTCAGGCAGCTATTGAGACTTTTGGGGTATTGTAGACAGTGGATTGAGTGGTATAGTGAGAAGGTGAAGTTTCTATATGAGAAATTGACTACCGAGAAAATAAAATGGGCAGAGCAAGACGAAGGAAGATTTAGAGAATTAAAGGAGTAGAGGTGGTGGAATTGCAGACAAAGATAAGACAGGACTTGGAAGAAGAAGAATTAGAGAACAGAGAGAAATGGATTGTGGATGGATCAGCAAGGGTTGTAGAAGGGAAAAGAAAGTCAGGGTATGTGATAGTAGATGGGAAGTCAGGAGAAGTAGTAGAGTCGGGACCCCTAAGTGCTAGTTGGTCAGCACAAGCTGGTGAGTTGTATGCAGTTTTACAGGCACTTAAAAAAGCTAAAAGGGAAGAGAGCGACAATTTTTACTGATTCCAAATATGCTTTTGGGGTAGTCCACACCTTTGAAAAAATTTAAGAAAGAGGTTTAATCAGCACTCGCGGACAAGGGTTGGTTAATGAAGAATTAATAAGACAAATCCTAGAGGCTATTAGGGGACTGGAAGCAATTTTGGTAGTACATGTTAAAGGACACCAGGTAGGGATGCAGTTTCGGACTCTGGGAAATAATTTGGCAGATAGGGAAGCTAAGAAAGCAGCATTATTGGTGATAAATATTCCATAAGTCAGAGGGGATAAGACCCAGGAATATCCCTCCTGTCCCTCCTCAAAAGAAACTAAAGGATATGAAAAAATAGGAGGAAAGTGGGAAGAAGGTAAATGGAAATTACCTGATGGCTGAGAATTATTATCTAGAGATTATACCAGGAAGGTTGTAAAGAGGCTTCATCAACAGACCCATTGGGGAGCACAGGTGCTTGCAGAGCAGTTTTTGAAATCACCCAAAATCCCCTCAAAATGCCCCAAAATCCACCCGAAATCCCCCCAAAATGCCCTAAAATCCACCCAAAATCCCCCCAAAATCACCTAAAATCCACCTAAAATGCCCCAAAACCAGCCCCTAAATGACCCAAAATCCACCCAAGAAGGACGCAAAATGCCCTAAAATCCACCCAAAATTACCCAGAAATGACCCAAAATGCCCCAAAATCCACCCGGAATCCACCCAAAATCCCCCCAAAATCAAAATGCCCCAAAATCCCCCCAAAATCAAAATGCCCCAAAATCCACCCAAAATGCCCCAAAATATACCAAAATTCTCTCATGACTCAAAATCCACCCAAAATGACTCAAAATCCACCCAAAAACCACCTGAAATGACCCAAAATTACCCAAAATCCACCCAGAATGCCCCAAAATTCATCCCAAATGACCCAAAATCAAACCAAAATCCACCCAAAATCCCCCAAAAACCACCCAAATGTACCCCAAATGACCCAAAATACCCCATAATTCCCCAAAATGCCCCAAAATCCCACCCAAAATGCCCCAAAATCCCCCCCAAAATGCCCCAAAAACCTGAAATTCTCCAAAATGCCCCAAAATCACCGGAATTTGCCCCAAAAGGGCCCTGACCAGATGGTGCCGAAGCAGCCGGTGCGGCGCCGCAGCACCTCGGGGTAGTAGAATATTTCGGAAGCTCCCGCCACTGATTTTAACAAATTTAAATAAATTTGAATGAAGATTTTACTGAATTTGGAGAAATTTTGAGTGGGGGGGGAAGGCGATTTTGGGCAAAGAGAAAGGGTCAGAAAGGAGGAGAAATCGGCTCAAAAGTGATGCCAAAATGGATTTTCAAAATGAAACATTTCTTATAAATTTACGTTTAATTTGCAGAAATTTGCATGAATCGATATTTTATATTTACCTATTGGTATTATCTCTATCTTAAAATCAAACTTTAAAAGTCACCGAACGGCTCAAAAATGAACCCAAATTTGGTTACAATGTCAATAAAATTAATGAATATTCATTAATTAAGACACTGTTTAAATTAGATTTAAAATTTGGGTTTTTAAACACCAAAGAGACCCAAGAATTAATTAAAACGAAATTGAAATTAAGAATTATTAATAAATTGAAACAGCTATTAAAGATCTTTAAACTCTCTGATATTTAATTAAAATTAATAAATTAAAGAAGATTTTAAAATTATTTAGAAAAAGGGGATTTTTTGCCCCAAAATGCCTCAAAAAAGCTCTGAAAGAGCCCCAAAAACAGCCTCTAAAGTTTAAATAAATTTGGGCTTTAAATATCTAAATTCTTTCTTAATAAGTACTTAATTACTTAAATAAATACTTAACAAATTAAATCGTAACATTTGGCTTTAAATATTTAAATTCTCTCTTACTAAACGCTTAATAACTTCGTAACTTAAATACTTAATAACTTAAAGCAATACTTAATAAATAAATATTTGATAGTATTAATTATATTCACTTTAATGCAAGAGGTTGAAAAGGGGATTTTGAACCTAAAAAAAAGATCCAAACCGCATTGAAACCCCTCTAAATTTTGATGAAATCCGCTAAATTTAATAAGGATTAATAAATATTAATAAATATTAATAAATATTAATAAATATTAATAAATATTAATAAACTAGAATAACTTAAGGCAATATTTAAATTATTTCAAGCCTAAACAGGATAAAAGTCAAGGAAATGGTAAAAAAGACCCAAAATGCCTCAAAAAGCTCCAAAACTCCCCCCACCAATTGAATAAATATTTCAATAAATAATTAATTTAATTAAATACCAATAAATTAAAGGAATTTCAGTTAACTTTAATTGGATTTAATTCTGTTCATTTAGTGTGGAATTCAAGAATTTAAAGGGTTTAAAACAGAAATTTGGCCCCAAAACGGGACAGAACGGCCCCAAAACTGAGTTTAAGCGGCCCACATTTAATTAACATTTAATTAAAATTAAAAAGCCTGAAATAAAAATCGTTTCAGATTAAATAAATATGAAGGAATTCAGATAAATCTGAGGCAAAAATGAGTTTAGAAGACGATTTTAGCCCAAAAATCCCTCAGGAAAAACCTCAAGCGCCTCAAAAAAAAAAAAAAAGCAGCAGAACCCCGCGATTAAGAGCAATTAACCAATTAAATAATTAAATTACTTAAGGAATTAAATTAAGAATTAAATTAGGAATTACATTAAATTAAAACCAGGTTTGAACCCCCTCACCCCCCCGCTCCCAGATTTCCAAGTTTGAACCCGAATCGCCTCCAAACCCCCCGCGGCGCTAATTAGCGTCTTAATTAGCGCCGTAATTGACCAGTGTGAGCCCCCCACCGCTAATTAAGTTAATTAAACTAATTAAATGAAGCAATGAATAGATTAAACCGCCTCAGGAACAGCCACACCTTGACCGCCGCCACCGCCGGACTGAGCCTGAGGGCTCCGTGCTGCGCCCCTTTTACCACCTCGGTTGCCCCGCCCCCTTCCCCGCCTTTCAGCTAATCACTGAGCCCTCCCTTTTCCCCGCCCCTCTTTTTCCCGCATTTCCCCCGCCCAGCCAATCAGCGCACCTCTCGCAGCTGACCAATCAGAGAAGGGCTGGGGGAGAGGCGGGAA
Organism: Monarcha castaneiventris obscurior; assembly: GCA_026261815.1. Taxonomy (NCBI): domain Eukaryota; kingdom Metazoa; phylum Chordata; class Aves; order Passeriformes; family Monarchidae; genus Monarcha; species Monarcha castaneiventris. Next base: position 15,633,455 of record JAMPIT010000575.1, read on the forward strand.
GCCCTGAGCCAATGGGAGCGCAGGGTGCCTCACGGAGCTTGGCCAATCAGAGCGTGGCGCCCGTGAGGGGGAGAAGGGAGGGGAAAATGGCCGCCGGGAGAGACCGGGGGAGAGTTAAGGGGTCCCGCAGCGGTTTTGGGGTAAAATTGGGGGGTTTGGGCAAAATTGAGGGATTTTGGGGGTCCCGGAGGGGTTTGGGGGGAAAATTGAGGGGTTTTGGGTATCCCTGAGGGGGTTTGGGGGAAAATTGAGGGGTTTTGGGTGTCCCTGAGGGGTTTTGGGGGAAAATTGGAGGATTTTGGGGGGTCCCAGAGGCGTCTGGGGGGGAAATTGGGGGATTTTGGGTGTCCCTGAGGGGTTTTGGGGGAAAATTGGAGGATTTTGGGGGGTCCCAGAGGTGTCTGGGGAGAAAATCGGGGGATTTTGGGTGTCCCTGCGGGAAGTTGGGGGTAAAATTGGGGGATTTTGGGTGTCCTTGAGGGATTTTGGGGGGAAATTGAGGGATTTTGGGGGTCCCTGAGGGGTTTTGGGAGAAAATTCAGGAATTTTGGGGGTCCCTGGAGGGATTTTGGGGGTCCCTGAGAGATTTTGGGGAAAATTGAGGGATTTTGGGGGTCTCTGAGGGGTTTTGTGGGAAAATTGAGGGTGTTTGGGGTAAAATTGAGGGATTTTGGGGATCCCTGAGTGGTTTTAGGGGAAAACTGAGGGATTTTGAGGGAAATTGAGGGATTTTGGGGATCCCTGATAGGGGTTTTGGAGGAGAATTGAGGGATATTGGGAGAAAATTGAGAGATTTTGGGGTTACTCTGAGGGATTTTGCGGGTCCCTGAGGGGTTTTGGGGTAAAATTGGAAGGTTTTGAGGGTTCTTGAGGGGTTTTGGGGGTAACATTGAGGGGTGCAGCCCAGCACCGGCTTTTACCTCTACAGCCGCTGGAGGTCGGCAGCAGAGCCGCGAGAGCGAGGACGAGGCGGAGGCGTGTTCCAGGAATTTACTCCAAAAAACGCCAAAATTCCACAAAATTATCCCCTAAAAATCCCAAAATTACAGGAAATTATCCCAAAACTTATCTCCAGAATCCCACAAAATCTCCCCAAAATGCTTCCCAGAAGCTGCCGAAGGCAGGGCAGGGCCTCGTGCTGGGGCTTCCACTGAGGGGGGAGAAAAGGGTCACAATGTGCCCCAAAACACCCAAAATTATTCCTGACATACATCAGAAATCTCCCAAAAGAATCTCCCCCAAAAAGCAAAAAAATCTCCCCAGAATATCTCAGAAATTCCAGGAAATTATCTCAAAAAAATCCCCTAAAAATTCCACAAAATATCCCAAAATATTCCTGAAATATTCCCAAAATATCCTCAAAACTATCCCAAACTTACCCAAAAAAACCCACAAAATTATCCCAAATATATCCCTCAGATATCCCCAAAAACACCCAAATTTACCCCAAAAATACGAGTATAAACCAGTCTAAACCAGTCTAAAAATCCCCCTTTAATCCCCCTTTTTTCCACATTTTAACCCTTTAACCCCCTCCCAGTTCCCTTCCAGTAACCCCAAACACCAAACCAGTAACGAAAAACCCCAAACCAGTTCACACCAGTTCAAACCAGTATAAACCAGTGTAAACCAGTAAGAACCAATATAAAAACCCCCTTTAATCCTCTTTTCCTCCCATTTTTAACCCTTTCACCCCCTCCCAGTCCCTCCCAGTAACCGCAAATCCCCTTCCCAGTTCATCCCAGTTCACCCTCCAGTGGCCCCCCAGTATAAAGCAGTATAAACCAGTACAAGCCAGTAACCCCAAACCCCCTCCCAGTTCCCTCCCAGTCCCTCCCAGTAACCCCGAAACCCAAACCACTCCTTTCCAGTTCATCCCAGTAACCCCAAATCCCCTCCCAGTGCCCTCCCAGTATAAACCAGTAACTCCCAGTTCATCCCAGTAACCCCCAACCTCTTCCCAGTCCCTCCCAGTTTCCTCCCAGTTCATCCCAGTATAAACCAGTACAAACCAGCCCATCTCAGTCCCATCCCATTCGCTCCCAGTAACCCCAGACCCCCTCCCAGTATAAGCCAGTAACTCCCAGTTCCTCCCAGTCCCCTCCAAGTTCCGTCCCAGTCCAAACCAGTCCAAACCAGCCCAAACCAGTATAAACCAGTATAAAAAATTCTCTTTAATCCCCCTTTTCCCTCATTTTTAACCCTTTAAGCCCCTCCCAGTCATTCCCAGTCCCTCCCATTCCCTCCCAGTCCAAACCAGTAACCCCCAAACCCAAACCAGCCCAAACCAGTATAAACTAGTATGAAAATCCCCCTTTAATCCCCTTTTCCCCCATTTTTAACCCTTTAAGCCCCTCCCAGTCCAAACCAGTCCCTCGCAGTCCCCTCCCAGTCCAAACCAGTAACTCCCTGCCCCAAACCAGGCAAACCAGTATAAACAAGTATAAACCAGTACATGGGCGCACCACAGGAACTGGGGGTCACTGAGCAGCTCCAGCTCCGTCAACTTCTGGGTCACCAGGCCGAAGGTGTCGGGGTCCAGGCAGTGCCGCAGCTGCTCCCAGTACAAACCAGTATGGACCAGTATAAGCCCAAAATCCCCTTTTTAGCCCCTCCCAGTTCACCCCAGTAGCCCTAAACTCCCTCCCAGTTCCCTCCCAGTTCATCCCAGCATAAACCAGTAGAAACCATTAGAAACCAGTATAAACCAGTAAAAACCCCAAAATCCCCTTTTTTCCCCCATTTAATCCCCTCCCAGTTCATCCCAGTAACTCCCAGTTGCTCCCGGTTCATCCCAATAACCCTAAACCCCCTCCCAGTACAAACCAGTATGAACCAGTCTAAACCAGTATAAACCAGTATGGACCAGTACAAACCAGTATAAACCCCAAAATCCCCATATTCCCCCTCTTTCATACCCTCCCAGTTCATCCCAGTTTATCCCAGTTCCTCCTAGTTCATCCCAGTAACCCCAAACTCCCTCCCAGTATGAACCAGTATGGACAAGTAAAAACCCCAAAAACCCCTTTTTCCCGCATTTAATGCCCTCCCAGTTCATCCCAGTAACCCCAAAGTCCCTCCCAGTTCCCTCCCAGTTCATCCCAGCATAAGCCAGTATAAACCAGTAAAAACCCCAAAATCCCCATTTTTCCCCTCTTTCACACCCTCCCAGTTCATCCCAGTTTATCCCAGTTCCTCCTAGTTCATCCCAGTAACCCCAAACTCCCTCCCAGTATGAACCAGTATGGACCAGTAAAAACCCCAAAATCCCCTTTTTCCCGCATTTAATGCCCTCCCAGTTCGTCCCAGCAACCCCAAACCCCCTCCCAGTTCCCTCCCAGTTCAGCCCAGTATAAACCGATAAAAACCAGTATAAACTAGCAACCCCAAAATCCCCATTTTCCCCTCTTTATTCCCCTCCCATTTCATCCCAGTCCCTCCCAGTAACCCCAAACCAGTTCCCTTCAGTATAAACCAGTACAAACCAGTAACCCCAAACCCCCAAATTTTACCCTTTTTCACCCATTTTTAACTCTTTAACTCCCATCCAGTCCCTCCCAGTAACCCCCAACCCCTTCCCAGTCCCCTCCCAGTACAAAGCAGTACAAAGCGGTGCAAACCAGTAACCCCAAATCTCCTTCTGCCCCATTTTTAAAAATTTTAACCCTTTAACTCCCTCCAAATTGCTCCCAGTCCCTCCCCGTTCATCCCAGTCCCCTCCCAGTTCATCTCAGTTCATCCCAGTTCCATCGCAGTCCCCCTCAAACCCCAAACCAGTTCCCTCCCAGTACAAATCAGTAACCCCAAACCCCAATTTAACCCTTTTTAAAACCTTTTTTAGCCATTTTAAACCTGTTTTAGGCCATTTTTAACCCTTTAAACCCCTCCAAATCGCTCCCAGTTTGTCCCAGTTCATCCCAGTGGCCTCCCAGGCCCATCCCAGTATAAACCAGTACAAACCAGTAACCTCAAATCCCCTTTTTCCTCCATTTTTAACCCCTTTTCACCCCACTTTTAACCCTTTAATCCCCTCTAACTTCCTCCAAATCACTCCCAGTTGTTGGTCCCAGTGCCCCCAAACCCCATCCCAGTCTCTCCCAGTATAACCCAGTGCTCCCAGTTACCGCGGGCTCCAGCGCGGACCAGTACCAGAGGCGCTGGGCCTCGTCGCGCAGGTCGTGCCGGCCGCAGTTGGGGCAGCCCAGGGCGCCCACGACTCGCTCCCGCACGCCCACCAAGATCTGCAGCCGGAAGCAGTCGGGGCACAGCGAGCACAAGCAGCCCGGCGGCCACTGCGTCTGCACCAGTACGGACCTGTGTCCTGGCACAGGGCTCTGCACGAGACGTGGCCGAGAAGCTTTCGGCTTAGCTTTGGGCTGCGAGAGGGGCAGAATGTGCCGCCGCGCTACACTGAGAAGGAAAGCTGCGGGGCCCCCAGGAGTGTGTGGGCGGCGGCAGGGCGCCGGAGCGCTTGGCTGCCGGAACGGCGTTCCGTGAGAGCAGCAGAGCGCTGTTCGCCTCCGGGAGAAGGGAGGTACTCGAAAAGGCGAAGGAGGGAGCCGCAGAGCACCGGGGCTCGCGTGCGCATCGTACGGGCTTGCGAAACGAAGGGTGGCCGCCGCTCTCGTGCCTGCTGAATTGAGCTTTTAGCATTCGGAAAGAGGAAGTCCAAGGACAGCTGCTCGTGCTGTCCGCCGCTTCCTCTTCCAGCACTCCGTGGAAGCGGCTGCTCTTCCCCTCGGTCCCCTAGTTTCAGAGGACACGACGGCAGGATGCAGCGGGGCAGGCAAGTTCAGAGCACATCGGTGAGCTTGACTGCTGCTGGCGTAAGGAAGGCGAAGGCAGGTGCAGCCCGGCACCAGCTTTTACGTCTACAGCCGTTCCCCACGAGAGCAAGCCGCTGGAGGTCGGCAGGGGAGTTGCGAGAGCGACGACGAGGCGGACGCGTGTCTTCGAGGAAAGGAACAGAGAACCGCAGTGTGCCGTGGGCTTTTTGAAGGCTGCTCTTGCTCCAGCAAGTGCTTCGGCCCGGCACACGTCGCTGGAGCGAGAGCCACGGTGGGCAGCGCGGACCCCGCGAAACCGAAAGGGCGTCCTTGTCGCTCAAGCTGGGGGAAAGGTACCGGGCACGGTACACCATGGGTGCGTGCGTACAGCACGCACGCGGAAAAGCGGCACGGTTCGGCGCCCTCGCTGGGCTGCTCTTAAGTCCGGATACGTACGGCGAAGAAGGAAGCCGCAGAGCACGGGGCTCGTGCCTGCAGCGTACCGAGGTGCCACAGGCCAGCAAACGCTCCTTCACCTTCCCAGTCGGCCCAGGATGTTCTTGCTGCTGCGGAAAGTAGCGTGCCGCCGTGGAACGCCGTCACGCAGCACCTTCTTAATCGCTCGGCGTTGCAGGGTGCATGCAGCTGGAGCTCACGCAGAAGCAGGTGGCAAAGCAGAAGGCGTTCCTAAAGTACCCCCTCTCCAAGCCGCCTTCGGAAAGCGCGCATGCCACTGGGCCTCGGTGCCTTTCTTCTAAGCCAGACGCCCGCCTTGCTTTCACTCTCGTGGCTCCCTTGCCAGCCCCCAGCAGCCACTCCCATGGAGGACGGCTGTAGAAGGACGCCCCGCGGCCGGGCTGCCCCTTCGCCTTTCCGCACGTAGGCAACGTCAAAACTCACCGGTGGTGTGCTGCGTGCTTCCCTTCCTCGCTGCACCGGACTAGCGCCGTGTTCTCTGAAACCCGGAGACTGCAGGGAAGCGCGGTTGCGTGCACGCCGAGCTGCAAGACGAATAGGCAGCAGCAACGAAGGCAAGTGTCCTTGCACTTCCTCCTCGCCAATGCTAGAGCGCGAAGTCAGCAGGCAGGAGAGCGGCGGCCAGCCTCGTCTCTTCAGCCCCGTAACCACGCGCACGCAAGCCCCGTGCTCTGCGGCTCTGTTCTTCGCCTTCTCGAACACGCCGTGCCTTCGTTCTCCCGCGGGCCGACAGCCCGCCACTTCCCGCACGGAACAGCGTGCCGGCAAGCGGAGTGCTCCGGCGCACCGCTTCTGCCCGAACTCGCCTGGGCGCCGCAGCTTTCCTTCACAGCCCGCAAAGCGCCGCCGGATGGCGGTGCTGTCTGCCCGGTGCCTCTCAGCCCGAAGTGCTGCGGCGCACACGGAACAGTCGCGCAAGGACCGACGATGCCGACAGGCGTCTCCGCACGGACAGAGGCGCCAGGACAAAACCGCGTTCTTCGTCAGCCCACCTCGCGGCCCAGCTTGTGGAGCTGTGCTCGAAGTCCCGCGCATTGAAAGACGCCTCCGGCAAGTGCTTCGGCCCGGCACACGTCGCTGGAGCGAGAGCCACGGTGGGCAGCGCGGACCCCGCGAAACCGAAAGGACGTCCTTGTCGCTCGAGCTGGGGGAAAGGTACCGGGCACGGTACACCGTGGGTGCGTGCGTACAGCATGCACGCGGAAAAGCGGCACGGTTCGGCGCCCTCGCTGGGCTGCTCTTAAGTCCGGATACGTACGGCGAAGAAGGAAGCCGCAGAGCACGGGGCCCGTGCCTGCAGCGTACCGAGGTGCCACAGGCCAGCAAACGCTCCTTCACCTTCCCAGTCGGCCCAGGATGTTCTTGCCGCTGCGGAAAGTAGCGCGCCGCCGTGGAACGCCGTCACGCAGCACCTTCTTAATCGCTCGGCATTGCAGGGTGCATGCAGCTGGAGCTCACGCAGAAGCAGGTGGCAAAGCAGAAGGCGTTCCTAAAGTACCCCCTCTCCAAGCCGCCTTCGGAAAGCGCGCATGCCACTGGGCCTCGGTGCCTTTCTTCTAAGCCAGACGCCCGCCTTGCTTTCACTCTCGCGGCTCCCTTGCCAGCCCCCAGCAGCCGCTCCCATGGAGGACGGCTGTAGAAGGAGGCCCCGCGGCCGGTGCTCTGCGGCTCCCTCCTTCGCCTTTTCAAGTGCCTCCCTTCTCCCGGAGGCGAACAGCGCTCTGCTGCTCGCACGCAACGCCGTTCCGGCAGCCAAGCGCTCCGGCGCCCTGCCGCCGCCCACACACTCCTGGGGGCCCCGCAGCTTTCCTTCTCAGTGCTGCGCGGCGGCACATTCTGCCCCTCTCGCAGCCCAAAGCTAAGCCGAAAGCTTCTCGGCCACGTCTCGCGCAGAGCCCTGTGCCAGGACACAGGTCCGTACTGGTGCAGACGCAGTGGCTGCCGGGCTGCTCGTGCTCGCTGTGCCGCGAGGGCTTCCGGCTGCACTTCTTGGTGGGCGTGCGGGAGCGAGTCGTGGGCGCCCTGGGCTGCCCCAACTGCGGCCGGCACGACCTGCGCGACGAGGCCCAGCGCCTCTGGTACTGGTCCACGCTGGAGCCCGCGGTAACTGGGAGCACTGGGTTATACTGGGAGGGACTGGGATGGGGTTTGGGGGCACTGGGACCAACAACTGGGAGTGATTTGGAGGAAGTTAGAGGGGATTAAAGGGTTAAAAATGGGGTGAAAAGGGGTTAAAAATGGAGGAAAAAGGGGATTTGAGGTTACTGGTTTGTACTGGTTTATACTGGGATGGGACTGGGAGGCCACTGGGATGAACTGGGACAAACTGGGAGCGATTTGGAGGGGTTTAAAGGGTTAAAAATGGTCTAAAAAGGTTTAAAATGGCTAAAAAAGGTTTTAAAAAGGGTTAAATTGGGGTTTGGGGTTACTGGTTTGTACTGGGAGGGAACTGGTTTGGGGTTTGAGGGGGACTGCGATGGAACTGGGATGAACTGAGATGAACTGGGAGGGGACTGGGATGAACGGGGAGGGACTGGGAGCGATTTGGAGGGAGTTAAAGGGTTAAAATTTTTAAAAATGGGGGGGAAGGGGATTTGGGGTTACTGGTTTGCACTGCTTTGTACTGGTTTGTACTGGGAGGGGACTGGGAAGGGGTTGGGGGTTACTGGGAGGGACTGGATGGGAGTTAAAGTGTTAAAAATGGGTGAAAAAGGGTAAAATTTGGGGGTTTGGGGTTACTGGTTTGTACTGGTTTATACTGAAGGGAACTGGTTTGGGGTTACTGGGAGGGACTGGGATGAAATGGGAGGGGAATAAAGAGGGGAAAATGGGGATTTTGGGGTTGCTAGTTTATACTGGTTTTTATCGGTTTATACTGGGCTGAACTGGGAGGGAACTGGGAGGGGGTTTGGGGTTGCTGGGACGAACTGGGAGGGCATTAAATGCGGGAAAAAGGGGATTTTGGGGTTTTTACTGGTCCATACTGGTTCATACTGGGAGGGAGTTTGGGGTTACTGGGATGAACTAGGAGGAACTGGGATAAACTGGGATGAACTGGGAGGGTGTGAAAGAGGGGAAAAATGGGGATTTTGGGGTTTTTACTGGTTTATACTGGCTTATGCTGGGATGAACTGGGAGGGAACTGGGAGGGACTTTGGGGTTACTGGGATGAACTGGGAGGGCATTAAATGCGGGAAAAAGGGGTTTTTGGGGTTTTTACTTGTCCATACTGGTTCATACTGGGAGGGAGTTTGGGGTTACTGGGATGAACTAGGAGGAACTGGGATAAACTGGGATGAACTGGGAGGGTATGAAAGAGGGGGAATATGGGGATTTTGGGGTTTATACTGGTTTGTACTGGTCCATACTGGTTTATACTGGTTTAGACTGGTTCATACTGGTTTGTACTGGGAGGGGGTTTAGGGTTATTGGGATGAACCGGGAGCAACTGGGAGTTACTGGGATGAACTGGGAGGGGATTAAATGGGGGAAAAAAGGGGATTTTGGGGTTTTTACTGGTTTATACTGGTTTCTACTGGTTTATGCTGGGATGAACTGGGAGGAAACTAGGAGGAGGTTTGAGGCTACTGGGATGAACTGGGAGGGGCTAAAAAGAGGATTTTGGGCTTATACTGGTCCATACTGGTTTGTATTGGGAGCAGCTGCGGCACTGCCTGGACCCCGACACCTTCGGCCTGGTGACCCAGAAGCTGACGGAGCTGGAGCTGCTCAGTGACCCCCAGTTCCTGTGGTGCGCCCATGTACTGGTTTATACTTGTTTATACTGGTTTGCCTGGTTTGGGGCAGGGAGTTACTGGTTTGGGCTGGAAGGGGACTGGTTTGGGCTGGAAGGGGACTGGTTTGGACTGGGAGGGGCTTAAAGGGTTAAAAATGGGGGGAAAGGGGATTAAAGGGGGATTTTCATACTAGTTTATACTGGTTTGGGCTGGTTTGGGGTTGGGGGTTACTGGTTTGGACTGGGAAGGAATGGGAGGGACTGAGAATGACTGGGAGGGGCTTAAAGGGTTAAAAATGAGGGAAAAGGGGGATTAAAGGGATTTTTTATACTGGTTTATACTGGTTTGGGCTGGTTTGGACTGGTTTGGGCTGGGACGGAACTTGGAGGGGACTGGGAGGAACTGGGAGTTACTGGCTTATACTGGGAGGGGGTCTGGGGTTACTGGGAGCGAATGGGATGGGACTGAGATGGACTGGTTTGTACTGGTTTATACTGGGATGAACTGGGAGGAAACTGGGAGGGACTGGGAAGAGGTTGGGGGTTACTGGGATGAACTGGGAGTTACTGGTTTATACTGGGAGGGCACTGGGAGGGGATTTGGGGTTACTGGGATGAACTGGAAAGGAGTGGTTTGGGTTTCGGGGTTACTGGGAGGGACTGGGAGGGAACTGGGAGGGGGTTTGGGGTTACTGGCTTGTACTGGTTTATACTGCTTTATACTGGGGGGCCACTGGAGGGTGAACTGGGATGAACTGGGAAGGGGATTTGCGGTTACTGGGAGGGACTGGGAGGGGGTGAAAGGGTTAAAAATGGGAGGAAAAGAGGATTAAAGGGGGTTTTTATATTGGTTCTTACTGGTTTACACTGGTTTATACTGGTTTATACTGGTTTGAACTGGTTTTGGGTTTTTCGTTACTGGTTTGGTGTTTGGGGTTACTGGAAGGGAACTGGGAGGGGGTTAAAGGGTTAAAATGTGGAAAAAAGGGGGATTAAAGGGGGATTTTTAGACTGGTTTAGACTGGTTTATACTCGTATTTTTGGGGTAAATTTGGGTGTTTTTGGGGATATCTGAGGGATATATTTGGGATAATTTTGTGGGTTTTTTTGGGTAAGTTTGGGATAGTTTTGAGGATATTTTGGGAATATTTCAGGAATATTTTGGGATATTTTGTGGATGAATTTTTTGTGGAATTTTGGAGGGAGTTATTTGTATTTTGGGAAGGATTAAATTTCCTGGAATTTCTGGAGATATTGTTGGAGTCATTTTTTTTATGCTGATTTGGGGGGATTTTTTTTGGGGTGATTTCCTGCTGTATGTCAGTAATACTTTTTTGGGAGCACGATTTTGGGGTGGGTTTTACGGGCCCTGTTCTGACCCCTTTTTCCCCCCTCAGTGAGGATGCCCCATGCACTAGGGCGCGGAAAAAAACTGTCGTCTGCCTTTGGCATTCTTCTGTTGAGACATTTGGGTAGAATTTTGTCTGAATTTATGGGGGATTGTTTTGGGGTAAATTCCTGGAACCAGGGTTCTGCCCTCTCTCCAAGGGAAGAGGGGGATGGAATAAAAGATCAAAGAATTGCCTCCGCTGAAGCCTTATTACCACTGCAAAACATACGTCTGTTAAGGAGGTAAAAAAGGGACCCGTGCCGAAAGAGCTGCACCCCTCAATTTTACCCCCAAAACCCCTCAAGAACCCCCAAAACCTTCCAATTTTACCCCAAAACCCCTCAGGGACCTGCAAAATCCCTCAGATTTCCCCAAAATCCCTCAATTTTCTCCCCAAACCCCTCAATTTTCTCCCAAAATCCCTCAATTCTCCCCCAAAACCCCTCAGGGATCCCCAAAAATCCCTCAATTCTCCCTCAAACCCCCCAATTTTCCCACAAAACCCCTCAGAGACCCCCAAAATCTCTCAATTTTCCACAAAATCTCTCAGGGACCCCCAAAACCCCTCCCCAAAAATTTTTTCCCCATTTCCCCCCTCCCAGCCCCTCCCAGTCCCTCCCAGTTTGCCCCAGTCCCTCCCAGTTTGCCCAGCCTACCCCCGGTGGGTGGAACTGGGCGCTGCAGCCGGCACAGAACTGGTGCCAGCACTGGGAGCACTGGAAGTGCAGGCAGCCCCCCCGGGCCAGCGCCAACCACTGGGAGCAGCGAGGGCGAACTGGGGACAAAACCCACGAAATTGGGCAAAACGAACAAAAACCACACATTCAGGAAAAACTGGGAAAAAAATGGGCAAAAATTGGGCTGAAATTGTGTGAACATGACACAAAATAGCCCAAAATTGACCCAGAATGAACCAAAATTCACCCAAAATGGAGCAAAATTGACCCAGAATTGAGCGAAATTGACCCAAAATTGCCTGAAATTGACCAAAATTGAGGAAAGTTGACTAAAATTACCCCAAACTTTGCCAAAATTGAGCTAAATCAACCCAAACTCAGTAAAATGAACCAAAATGACCCAAAATTGACCCAAATTGATGCAAAATCAGCCAAAATTGACTCAAAATGAGCCAAAATTGGGCAAAATTGAGCAAACTGATCCAAAAGTGATCAAAATTGACCCAAAATGACCTGAAATGGGGCAAAACGAACCAAAATGAACTGAAAATTACCCAAATTACCCCCCATTTCTCGTTGTTTTTTTCCCATTTTCCACATTTTTTCCCCCATTGTTGCCAATTTTCCCCATTTCCCCGCGTTTTCCCCCCATTTCCCATTTTCCCATTTCCCACTCGTTTTCCCCTCTGTTTTTCCCCTATTATTTCCCATTTCCCCTCTGTTTTTCATATTTCCCATTGTTTTTCCCCATGGTTTTTTCCCATTTCCCCTGGTTTTCCCCCCATTTTTCCCCTTTTCCCATTCTTTTTTTTCCATTTTCCCCCCATTTTCCCCGATGTTTTTTCCCTCCATTATTTCCCATTTTCTCCATTTCCCCATTTCCCCCATTTTTCCCCATATTTCCCCATTTCCCACTTTTCCCATTTCTCACTCCCCCCATTTCTTCCCATTTCCCCCATTTAGTCCCCCCATTTTTCCCATTGTTTTTCCCATTTCCCCGTTTTTCCCCCCATTTTCCCCTCTGCTTTTCCCCCCATTTCCCGTTGTTTTCTCCCATTTCCTGTTGTTTTCTCCCATTTCCCTGTATTTTCCCCCCATTTTTCCCATTTCCCGTTTTTCCCTTTTTTTCCCATTTCCCATTATTTCCCATTGTTTTTTTCCCATTCCCCCATGTTTCCTCCTATTTCCCCTATTATTTCCCACTTTTCCCATTTCCTATTGTTTTTTCCCATTCTTCCCACTCCCCCGTTTCTCCCCCCATTTCCCATTATTACCCATTTTTCCCATTCCCCCGTTTTCCCCCTCATTTCCATTTTTCCCAATTTCCCCGTTTTTCCCCCCTTTTTGGCCCTCACCGATGCTGCTCTCCCCCAGGAAGGCTCCCAGACCTGGGGGGGGTCCCGGGGGGTCCCGGCCGCGGATCCAAGCCCCGAACTCGGTGCAGGACAGGGCCTCGTGCTGGGGCTCCCACTGCAAAAAAAGGGGTCAGAATGTGCCCAAAACCACACAAATTTATTCCAAAAATAGCCCTGAGATATCCCCGAAATATTCCCGAAAGAGCTGCAAAAATACACCAAAGTTCCACAAAATTACTCCAAAATTATCCCCAAAATTTGAGAAAATTACCCCAAAAATATCCCCAAGATATTCCCAAAATAGCCCCCAAAAAAACCCAAAATTCCGGGAAATTTTCCCAAAAAACCCCCACGAAATTATGCCAAGAATATCCCCAAGATATTCCCAAAATAGCCCCAAAATGCTCCCCAGAAGCTGCCAAAGGCAGGACAGGGCCTCGTGCTGGGGCTCCCACTGCAAAAAAAGGGGTCAGAACGTGCCCAAAAATGCCCAAATTTACCCCAGAAATATTCCTGAGATATCCCCAAAATAGCTGCAACAAAACCCCAAACTTCCATGAAATCTCTCCAAAAAAAAATCCCCAAAATTCAAGGAAGTTGTCACAAAATATCCCCAAAATTCCAAGAAATTCTCTCCAAAATATCCTCAAATTTACCCCAAAATTCCAGGAAATTACTCCAAAATATCCCCAAAATTTGAGGAAATTATCCCAAAATTTTCCCCGAAATTCAAGGAAATTATCCCAGAAAAATCCCCCAAAATTCCACGAAATTATCACAAAAATATCCCCAGGATATTCCCAAAATATCTGCAAAATTCCACAACATTAGCACAAAATTATCCCCAAAACTCCAGGAAATTCCCAACAACCCCAAAACAAAACCCAAAACCCCACCAAAAAACAAACCCCAAAAACCCAAAACCCCAAAAAACCAAACCCAAAACCAACAAAACCCCAAAACAAAAACCCAAAAACCCCAAAACAAAAACCAAAACCCAAAACCAAACCCCAAAAACCCCAAAAACCCCAAAAACCCCAAAACCAAAAACCCAAAACCCCAAAAAAAACCCAAAAAACCCCCAAAACAAAACAAAAACCCCAATCCCAACAATCTCCCAAAATTGCAGGAATTTATCCCAAACATTTCCCCAAAATTCCCCAAAATCTCCCCAAAAGCTGCCAAAGGCAGGGCAGGGCCTCATGCTGGGGCTCCCACTGCAAAAAAAGGGGTCAGAACGTGCCCAAAAATGCCCAAATTTACCCCAAAAATATTCCTGAGATATCCCCAAAATAGCTGCAACAAAACCCCAAAATTCCATGAAATCACTCCAAAAAAAAATCCCCAAAATTCAAGGAAATTGTCACAAAATATCCCCAAAATTCCAAGAAATTCTCTCCAAAATATCCCCAAAATATCCCCAAAAAGTCCCCAAAATTCCAGGAAATTACCCAAAATTTTCCCCAAAATTCAAGGAAATTATCCCAAAAAAATCCCCCAAAATTCCACGAAATTATCAAAAAAATATCCCCAGGATATTCCCAAAATAGCCCCAAAATATCTGCAAAATTCCACAACATCAGCACAAAATTATCCCCAAAACTCCAGGAAATGATCCCAACAATCTCCCAAAATTGCAGGAATTTATCCCAAACATTTCCCCAAAATTCCCCAAAATCTCCCCAGAAGCTGCCAAAGGCAGGACAGGGCCTCGTGCTGGGGCTCCCACTGCAAAAAAAGGGGTCAGAACGTGCCCAAAAATGCCCAAATTTACCCCAAAAATGTTCCTGAGATATCCCCAAAATAGCTGCAACAAAACCCCAAAATTCCATGAAATCACTCCAAAAAAAAATCCCCAAAATTCAAGGAAATTGTCACAAAATATCCCCAAAATTCCAAGAAATTCTCTCCAAAATATCCCCAAAATTCCAGGAAATTACTCCAGAATTTCCCCGAAATTTGAGGAAATTATCCCAAAAATTTCCCCAAAATTCCCCAAAATCTCCCCAAAAGCTGCCAAAGGCAGGACAGGGCCTTGTGCTGGGGCTCCCACTGAGGGGGGAAAAAGGGGTCAGAACGTGCTCAAAAACACCCAAAATTGCCCCAGTATATTTCTGGAAATGCCTCGGAAATATCCCCAAAAAAACCCCAAAATTCCAGGAAATTATCTCAACAATATCCCCAAAATACCAAGAAATTATCCCAAAATATCCCCCAAATATCCCCAAAATAGCCCCAAATTATACCCAAAATTCCAGGAATTTACCCCCCAAATATCCCCAAAATGCCACAAAATTATCCCCAAAACAGCCCCAAAATATACCCAAAATTCCAGGAAATTGTCCCAAAAAATCCCCAAAATTCCAGCAATTTACCCCCAAAATGTCCCCAAATGCTGGGAACTTATCCCCAAAAAAATCCCAAAATTCCAGGAAATTATCCCAAAATTATCCCCAAATTTCCACTAAATATCCCCAAAAATATCCCTGAAATATCTGAAAGAAAACCCCAGAATTCCAGCAATTTACCCCCCAGAAATACCCAAAATACCGGGAAATTAACCCAAAAATGCCCCCAAAATTTGAGAAATTCAAGGAAATTCAAGGTCCCAAAAATATCCCCAAAATTCCACTAAATATCCCCAAAATATCCTCAAATTTACCCCCCAAAACCCCCAAATTCCAGGAAAGTACCCCAAAATTTCCTGGAAATTTGAGGAAATTATCCCAGAATTTTCCCCAAAATTCAAGGAAATTATCACAAAAATTTCCCCAAAATTCCAAAAATTATCCCCAAAAAACTCCCGAAGCGCCAGGAAATTACCTAAAAATATCCCCTAAATTCAAGGAAATTATCACAAAATTGTCCCTAAAGTTCCAGGAATTTACCCCAAAAAATCCCCAAAAGTCCACAAAATTATCCCTTAAAAATACCAAAATTCCAGGAAATTATCCCAAAACTTATCCCCAAAATCCCACAAAATCTCCCCAAAACGCTCCCTAAAAGCTGCCAAAGGCAGGGCAGGGCCTCGTGCTGCGGCTCCCACTGAGGGGGGAAAAGGGGTCACAATGTGCCCAAAAACACCCAAAATTGCCCCAAAATTATTCCTGACATACCTCAGAAATCCCCCAAAAGAATCTCCCCCAAAAAGCAAAAAAATCTTCCCAAAATACCCCAGAAATTCCAGGAAATTATCTCAAAAAAATCCCCCAAAAATTCCACAAAATATCCCAAAATATTCCTGAAATATTCCCAAAATATCATCAAAACTATCCCAAACTTACCCCAAAAAACCCACAAAATTATCCCAAATATATCCCCCAGATATCCCCTAAAACACCCAAATTTACCCCAAAAATACGAGTATAAACCCGTCTAAAAAACCCCTTTAATCCCCTTTTTCCCACATTTTAACCCTTTAACCCCCTCCCAGTTCCCTCCCAGTAACCCCAAACACCAAACCAGTAACAAAAAACCCCAAACCAGTTCAAACCAGTTCAAACCCGTGTAAACCAGTAAGAACCAGTATAAAAACCCCCTTTAATCCTCTTTCCCCCCCATTTTTAACTTTCACCCCCTCCCAGTCCCTCCCAGTAACCCCAAATCCCCTTCCCAGTTCACCCTCCAGTGGCCCCCCAGTATAAAACACTAACCCCAAATCCCCTCCCGGTCCCTCCCAGTGCCCTCCCAGTACAAACCAGTTACCCCAAACCCCCTCCCAGTTCCCTCCCAGTCCCTCCCAGTAACCCTGAAACCCAAACCAGTCCTTTCCAGTTCATCCCAGTTCAATCCAGTAACCCCAAATCCCCTCCCAGTGCCCTCCCAGTATAAACCAGTAACTCCCAGTTCATCCTAGTAATCCCCAACCTCTTCCCAGTCCCTCCCAGTTCCCTCCCAGTTCATCCCAGTGTAAACCGTACAAACCAGCCCATCCCAGTTGCTCCCAGTAACCCCAGACCCCCTCCCAGTCCCCTCCCAGTATAAACCAGTAACTCCCAGTTCCTTCCAGTCCCCTCCCAGTTCCGTCCCAGTCCAAACCAGTCCAAACCAGTCCAAACCAGTCTAAACCAGCCCAAACCAATATAAACTAGTATAAAAATTCCCTTTAATCCCCTTTTCCCCCATTTTTAACCCTTTAAGCCCCTCCCAGTCCCCTCCCAGTCCAAACCAGTAACTCCCTGCCCCAAACCAGCCCAAACCAGTATAAACCAGTACGTGGGGGCACCACAGGAACTGGGGGTCACTGAGCAGCTCCAGCTCCGTCAACTTCTGGGTCACCAGGCCGAAGGTGTCGGGGTCCAGGCAGCGCCGCAGCTGCTCCCAGTATAAACCAATATAAACCAGTATGGACCAGTATGGACCAGTATAAGCCCAAAATCCCCTTTTTAGCCCCTCCCAGTTCATCCCAGTAGCCCCAAACTCCCTCCCAGTTCCCTCCCAGTTCATCCCAGCATAAACCAGCATAAACCAGTATAAACTAGTAAAAACCCCAAAATCCCCTTTTTTCCCCCATTTAATCCCCTCCCAGTTCATCCAAGTAACTCCCAGTTGCTCCCAGTTCGTCGCAGTAACCCCAAACCCCCTCCCAGTACAAACCAGTATGAACCAGTCTAAACCAGTATAAAACCAGTATGGACCAGTACAAACCAGTATAAACCCCAAAATCCCCATATTCCCCCTCTTTCATACCCTCCCAGTTCATCCCAGTTTATCCCAGTTCCTCCTAGTTCATCCCAGTAACCCCAAACTCCCTCCCAGTATGAACCAGTATAAACCAGTAAAAACCCCAAAATCCCCTTTTTCCCGCATTTAATGCCCTCCCAGTTCCCTCCCAGTTCATCCCAGTATAAACCAGTATAAACCGGTAAAAACCAGTATAAACTAGCAACCCCAAAATCCCCATTTTTCCCCCCTTTAATCCCCTCCCAGTTCATCCCAGTTGCTCCCAGTTCGTCCCAGTGCCTCCCAGTAACCCCAAACCAGTTCCCTTCAGTATAAACCAGTACAAACCAGTAACCCCAAACCCCCAAATTTTACCCTTTTTCACCCATTTTTAACTCTTTAACTCCCATCCAGTCCCTCCCAGTAACCCCCAACCCCTTCCCAGTCCCCTCCCAGTACAAAGCAGTACAAACCAGCAACCCCAAATCCCCTTCCCCCCCATTTTTAACCATTTTAACCCTTTAACTCCCTCCAAATTGCTCCCAGTCCCTCCCAGTTCATCCCAGTCCCCTCCCAGTTCATCTCAGTTCATCCCAGTTCATCCCAGTTCCATTGCAGTCCCCCTCAAACCCCAAACCAGTTCCCTCCCAGTACAAACCAGTAACCCCAAACCCCAATTTAACCCTTTTTAAAACCTTTTTTAGCCATTTTTAACCAGTTTTTGACCAATTTTAACCCTTTAACCCCCTCCAAATCGCTCCCAGTTTGTCCCCGTTCATCCCAGTGGCCTCCCAGTTCCATCCCAGTATAAACTAGTACAAACCAGTTGTAGAGGGGTGGCTTGCATCGCTGGGACGTGGGTCCCTGAAAGGCCTGCACAACCCTAACTTGGATTCTGAGCTAGCATGAACGCTGAGCTCAAACCAAGCCGAGAGTACTTGAACTATCTGTGAGCTGATAGTGGAAGCAATTGGGCGCTGGGCCATGGACAGATGTTATGTAACAACAAGATGTAGCTAAACCACAAATAATTAGCATGAAGCGCATGATTTAGTGATTATACCTAATAGTTATTTGGCTTTATAAGGCTTTGTAACCAATTATAGTATCACTGACCACATGTGTTTTAATTAGAAGGGTATATAAGAAAACCGACTTTAGGATCGTATATAAGGAAGACGAATCAAGCAATAAATGGAACAAGCTGCTAACTCGTATCGAGTCGTCTCTTGATTCCGGTGCCAGTCTCCCAACAACCAGTAACCTCAAATCCCCTTTTTCCTCCATTTTTAACCCCTTTTCACCCCACTTTTAACCCTTTAATCCCCTCTAACTTCCTCCAAATCACTCCCAGTTGTTGGTCCCAGTGCCCCCAAACCCCATCCCAGTCCCTCCCAGTATAACCCAGTGCTCCCAGTTACCGCGGACTCCAGCGTGGACCAGTACCAGAGGCGCTGGGCCTCGTCGCGCAGGTCGTGCCGGCCGCAGTTGGGGCAGCCCAGGGCGCCCACGACTCGCTCCCGCACGCCCACCAAGAAGTGCAGCTGGAAGCAGTCGGGGCACAGCGAGCACGAGCAGCCCGGCGGCCACTGCATCTGCACCAGTACGGACCTGTGTCCTGGCACAGGGCTCCTCTGGGACCCCCAAAATCCCTCAATTTCCCCTCAAAATCCCTCAAGGACACCCAAAGTCCCTCAATTTCCCCCCAACATCCCGCAGGGACCCCCAAAATCATCCAATTTTCCCCCCAAACCCCTCCGGGACCCCCAAAATCCCTCAATTTCCCCCCCAAACCCCCCAGAGACCCCCAAAATCCCTCAATTTTCCCCCAAAACCCCTCAGTTTTCCCCCAAAACCCCTCAGGGACCCCCAAAATCCCTCAATTTTGCCCAAAATCCCTCAATTTTACCCCAAAACTGCTCCGGGACCCCTCAAATCCCCCCGGGTCTCTCCCGGCCACCATTTTCCCCTCCCTTCTCCCCCTCACGGGCGCTGCGCTCTGATTGGCCGAGCTCCGTGTGGCGCCCTGCGCTCCCATTGGCTCAGCACTTCCCACCTTTTCCCAAGCCCTTCTCTGATTGGTCAGCGCCTGCCGCCCAGGGGAGACTGGCTGGGGGGGGGGAAGGCCGGAAAAAGAGGGGCAGGGAAAAGGGAGGGCTCAGTGATTAGCTGAAAGGCGGGGAAGGGGGCGGGGCAACCGAGGTGGTAAAAGGGGCGCAGCGCGGAGCCCTCAGGCTCAGTCCGGCGGTGGTGGCGGTCGAGGCGTGGGTGTTCCTGAGGTGGTTTAATCGATTCATTGCGTCATTTAATTAGTTTAATTAAATTAATTAGCGGCGGGGTGCTCACGCCGGTCAATTACGGCGCTAATTAAGGCGCTAATTAGTGCCGCGGGGGGTTTGGAGGCGATTCGGGTTTAAACTTGGAAATCTGGGAGTGGGGGGGGGGCGAGGGGGTTCAAACCTGGTTTTAATTTAATTTAATTCCTAATTTAATTCCTAATTTAATTCTTAATTTAATTCCTTAAGTAATTTAATTATTTAATTGGTTAATTGCTCTTAATCGCGGGGTTCTGCTGCTTTTTTTTTTTTTGAGGCGCTTGAGGTTTTTCCTGAGGGATTTTTGGGCTAAAATCGTCTTCTAAACTCATTTTTGCCTCAGATTTATCTGAATTCCTTCATATTTATTTAATCTGAAACGATTTTTATTTCAGGCTTTTTAATTTTAATTAAATGTTAATTAAATGTGGGCCGCTTAAACTCAGTTTTGGGGCCGTTCTGTCCCGTTTTGGGGCCAAATTTCTGTTTTAAACCCTTTAAATTCTTGAATTCCACACTAAATGAACAGAATTAAATCCAATTAAAGTTAACTGAAATTCCTTTAATTTATTGGTATTTAATTAAATTAATTATTTATTGAAATATTTATTCAATTGGTGGGGGGAGTTTTGGAGCTTTTTGAGGCATTTTGGGTCTTTTTTACCATTTCCTTGACTTTTATCCTGTTTAGGCTTGAAATAATTTAAATATTGCCTTAAGTTATTCTAGTTTATTAATATTTATTAATATTTATTAATATTTATTAATATTTATTAATATTTATTAATCCTTATTAAATTTAGCGGATTTCATCAAAATTTAGAGGGGTTTCAATGCGGTTTGGATCTTTTTTTTAGGTTCAAAATCCCCTTTTCAACCTCTTGCATTAAAGTGAATATAATTAATACTATCAAATATTTATTTATTAAGTATTGCTTTAAGTTATTAAGTATTTAAGTTACGAAGTTATTAAGCGTTTAGTAAGAGAGAATTTAAATATTTAAAGCCAAATGTTACGATTTAATTTGTTAAGTATTTATTTAAGTAATTAAGTACTTATTAAGAAAGAATTTAGATATTTAAAGCCCAAATTTATTTAAACTTTAGAGGCTGTTTTTGGGGCTCTTTCAGAGCTTTTTTGAGGCATTTTGGGGCAAAAAATCCCCTTTTTCTAAATAATTTTAAAATCTTCTTTAATTTATTAATTTTAATTAAATATCAGAGAGTTTAAAGATCTTTAATAGCTGTTTCAATTTATTAATAATTCTTAATTTCAATTTCGTTTTAATTAATTCTTGGGTCTCTTTGGTGTTTAAAAACCCAAATTTTAAATCTAATTTAAACAGTGTCTTAATTAATGAATATTCATTAATTTTATTGACATTGTAACCAAATTTGGGTTCATTTTTGAGCCGTTCGGTGACTTTTAAAGTTTGATTTTAAGATAGAGATAATACCAATAGGTAAATATAAAATATCGATTCATGCAAATTTCTGCAAATTAAACGTAAATTTATAAGAAATGTTTCATTTTGAAAATCCATTTTGGCATCACTTTTGAGCCGATTTCTCCTCCTTTCTGACCCTTTCTCTTTGCCCAAAATCGCCTTCCCCCCCCACTCAAAATTTCTCCAAATTCAGTAAAATCTTCATTCAAATTTATTTAAATTTGTTAAAATCAGTGGCGGGAGCTTCCGAAATATTCTACTACCCCGAGGTGCTGCGGCGCCGCACCGGCTGCTTCGGCACCATCTGGTCAGGGCCCTTTTGGGGCAAATTCCGGTGATTTTGGGGCATTTTGGAGAATTTCAGGTTTTTGGGGCATTTTGGGGGGGATTTTGGGGCATTTTGGGTGGGATTTTGGGGCATTTTGGGGAATTATGGGGTATTTTGGGTCATTTGGGGTACATTTGGGTGGTTTTTGGGGGATTTTGGGTGGATTTTGGTTTGATTTTGGGTCATTTGGGATGAATTTTGGGGCATTCTGGGTGGATTTTGGGTAATTTTGGGTCATTTCAGGTGGTTTTTGGGTGGATTTTGAGTCATTTTGGGTGGATTTTGAGTCATGAGAGAATTTTGGTATATTTTGGGGCATTTTGGGTGGATTTTGGGGCATTTTGATTTTGGGGGGATTTTGGGTGGATTCCGGGTGGATTTTGGGGCATTTTGGGTCATTTCTGGGTAATTTTGGGTGGATTTTAGGGCATATGGGGAGAATTTCAGGTGGATTTTGGGGAAATTTTTGGGATAAATTCCTGCAATTTTGGGAGATTGTTGGGATAATTTCCTGGAGTTTTGGGGATAATTTTGTGCTAATGTGGAATTTTGCAGATATTTTGGGGCTATTTTGGGAATATCTTGGGGATATTTTTGTGATACATTCATGAAATTTTGGAGGATTTTTTGGGATAATTTCCTTGAATTTTGGGGAAAATTTTGGGATAATTTCCTCAAATTTCGGGGGAATTTTGGGGTCATTTCCTGGAATTTTGGGGATATTTTGTGACAATTTCCTTGAATTTTGGGGATTTTTTTTTGGAGTAATTTCGTGGAATCTTGGCGTTTTTTTGCAGCTATTTTGGGGATATCTCAGGAATATTTTTGGGGTAAATTTGGGTATTTTTGGGCACGTTCTGACCCCTTTTTCCCCCCTCAGTGGGAGCCGCAGCACAAAGCCGTGCCCTGCCTTCGGCAGCTTTTAGGGAGCATTTTGGGGAGATTTTGGGGAATTTTGGGGATAGGTTTAGGGATAATTTCCTGGAATTTTGGTATTTTTAAGGGATAATTTTGTCTACTTTTGGGGATTTTTT
This sequence comes from Monarcha castaneiventris obscurior, assembly GCA_026261815.1. NCBI lineage: Eukaryota > Metazoa > Chordata > Aves > Passeriformes > Monarchidae > Monarcha > Monarcha castaneiventris. The sequence goes on from JAMPIT010000575.1 coordinate 15,655,643, forward strand.
GGGGTAAATTCCTGGAACTTTAGGGACAATTTTGTGATAATTTCCTTTAATTTTGGGGATATTTTTGAGGTAATTTCCTGGAGCTTTGGGAGTTTTTGTGGGTAATTTTGTGGAATTTTGGGGATATTTTTGGGATAATTTTGTGGAATTTTGGGGATATTTTTGGGATAATTTTGTGGAATTTTGGGGGATTTTTTTGGGATAATTCCCTGGAATTTTGGGGAAATTTTTGTGATAATTTCCTTGAATTTTGGGGAAAATTCTGGGATAATTTCCTCAAATTTCCGGGAAATTTTGGGGTACTTTCCTGGAATTTGGGGGTTTTGGGGGGTAAATTTGAGGATATTTTGGGGATATTTTGGGGATATTTAGTGGAATTTTGGGGATATTTTTGGGACCTTGAATTTCCTTGAATTTCTCAAATTTTGGGGGCATTTTTGGGTTAATTTCCCGGTATTTTGGGTATTTCTGGGGGGTAAATTGCTGGAATTCTGGGGTTTTCTTTCAGATATTTCAGGGATATTTTTGGGGATATTTAGTGGAAATTTGGGGATAATTTTGGGATAATTTCCTGGAATTTTGGGATTTTTTTGGGGATAAGTTCCCAGCATTTGGGGACATTTTGGGGGTAAATTGCTGGAATTTTGGGGATTTTTTGGGACAATTTCCTGGAATTTTGGGTATATTTTGGGGCTGTTTTGGGGATAATTTTGTGGCATTTTGGGGATATTTGGGGGGTAAATTCCTGGAATTTTGGGTATAATTTGGGGCTATTTTGGGGATATTTGGGGGATATTTTGGGATAATTTCTTGGTATTTTGGGGATATTGTTGAGATAATTTCCTGGAATTTTGGGGTTTTTTTGGGGATATTTCCGAGGCATTTCCAGAAATATACTGGGGCAATTTTGGGTGTTTTTGAGCACGTTCTGACCCCTTTTTCCCCCCTCAGTGGGAGCCCCAGCACAAGGCCCTGTCCTGCCTTTGGCAGCTTTTGGGGAGATTTTGGGGAATTTTGGGGAAATTTTTGGGATAATTTCCTCAAATTTCGGGGAAATTCTGGAGTAATTTCCTGGAATTTTGGGGATATTTTGGAGAGAATTTCTTGGAATTTTGGGGATATTTTGTGACAATTTCCTTGAATTTTGGGGATTTTTTTTTTGGAGTGATTTCATGGAATTTTGGGGTTTTGTTGCAGCTATTTTGGGGATATCTCAGGAATATTTTTGGGGTAAATTTGGGCATTTTTGGGCACGTTCTGACCCCTTTTTTTGCAGTGGGAGCCCCAGCACGAGGCCCTGTCCTGCCTTTGGCAGCTTCTGGGGAGATTTTGGGGAATTTTGGGGAAATGTTTGGGATAAATTCCTGCAATTTTGGGAGATTGTTGGGATCATTTCCTGGAGTTTTGGGGATAATTTTGTGCTGATGTTGTGGAATTTTGCAGATATTTTGGGGCTATTTTGGGAATATCCTGGGGATATTTTTGTGATAATTTCGTGGAATTTTGGGGGATTTTTTTGGGATAATTTCCTTGAATTTTGGGGAAAATTTTGGGATAATTTCCTGGAATTTTGGGGACTTTTTGGGGATATTTTGGGGATATTTTGGAGAGAATTTCTTGGAATTTTGGGGATATTTTGTGACAATTTCCTTGAATTTTGGGGATTTTTTTTTGGAGTGATTTCATGGAATTTTGGGGTTTTGTTGCAGCTATTTTGGGGATATCTCAGGAATATTTTTGGGGTAAATTTGGGCATTTTTGGGCACGTTCTGACCCCTTTTTTTGCAGTGGGAGCCCCAGCACGAGGCCCTGTCCTGCACTGAGTTCGGGGCTCAGATCCGCTGCCGGGACCCCCCCGGGACCCCCCCGGGTCTGGGAGCCTTCCTGGGGGAGAGCGGCATCCGTGAGGGCCAAAATGGGGGAAAAACGGGGAAATTGGGAAAAATGGAAATGGGGGGGAAAACGGGGGAATGGGAAAAATGGGTAATAATGGGAAATGGGAGGAAAAACAGGGGAAAGGGGAAATGGGGGAAAGAAGGGGGGAAATGGGAAAAAACCATCAGGAAAAACAATGCGAAATGGGAAAAACAGAGGGGAAATGGGCAATAATGGGAAATAATGGGGGGAAAAACAGTGGGAAATGGGAAAAATGAAAAATGGGAAACTGGGAAAATGGAGGAGAGCAGCATCGGTGAGAAATGGGGAAAATGGGAAGAAAACAATGGGAAATGGGGAAATGGGAAACAATGGGAAGTGGGGGAAATGGGGGGAGAAACGGGGAATGGGAAAAAACCATCGGGGAAATAATGGGGGGAAATAGGAAAAGTGGGAAATAATGGGGGAAAAAACGGGGGAATGGGAAAAAAACAGAGGGGAAATGGGGAAATGGGGGGAAAAATGGGGGAAATGGGAAAAATGGAAATGGGGGAAATGGGGGAAAAACGGGGGGAATGGGAAATGGGAAATGGGGGAAAACAATAGGAAATGGGAAAAACCAGTGGGAAATGGGGGGAAAAATGCGGGGAAATGGGAAACAATGGGGGAAAAATCGGGGAAATTGGGAAAAAAACAATGGGAAATGGGGGGCAATTTGGGTCATTTTTGGTTCATTTTGGTTCATTTTGCCCCATTTCGGGTCATTTTGGGTCAATTTTGATCACTTTTGGATCCGTTTGCTCAATTTTGCCCAATTTTGGTTTGCTTTGAGTCAATTTTGGCTGATTTTGCATCAATTCAGGTCAATTTTGGGTCATTTTGGTTCATTTTACTGAGTTTGGGTTGATTTAGCTGAATTTGGGGTCATTTTGGTAAAGTTTGGGGTAATTTTGGTCAATTTTGGTCAATTTCACGCAATTTTGGGTCAATTTCGCTCAATTCTGGGTCAATTTTGCTCTATTTTGGGTGAATTTTGGTTCATTCTGGGGCAATTTTTGGGTCATTTTGGTAAAATTTGAGGGAATTTTGGGTCACTTTTGGGTCAATTTTGGGTCATTTTGGTTCCATTTTGGGTCAATTTTGGGTCCATATTGGGTCAGTTTCGGGTCATTTTGGGTCAATTTTGGGTCAATGTTTCTCAATTTTGCCCAATTTCAGCCAATATTGGGTCATTTTGCTCATTTTTCCTCAATTTTGGGTCCATTTTGCTCAATTTTACTCAATTTTGGGTCATTCTGGGTCAATTTTGGGTCAATTTGGGGTCAATTTTGCTCAATTTTGGTCAATTTTGCTCAATTTTCACCCTTTTTTTTGCCAATTTTTTCCAATTTTGACTTAATCTCCATTTTCTGTCCATTTTGCCCAATTTCATGCATTTTGTTCCCAGTTTGCCCGCGCTGCTCGCAGTGGTTGGCGCTGGCCCGGGGGGGCTGCCTGCACTTCCAGTGCTCCCAGTGCCTCCTTCTGGGGCCACTTCTGCCCTTTTTGGGGCTCCGCAGCTCCGCTTGAGTTTTGAGTCAATTTTGGCTGAATTTGCGTCAATTTTGGGTCATTTTTGGGCCATTTTGGGTCATTTTCGCACAATTTCGCTCAATTTGGGGTAATTTGGAGTTAATTCTGGGTTAATTTTGGGTCAATTTCGGCTGATTTTGCATCAATTTTGGTCATTTTGGGTCCATTTTGGGTCATTCTGGGTCCTTTTTGGGTCCATTTTGGGTCAATTTCGGGCCAATTTTGGGTCATTTTGGTCAATTCTGGGTAATTTTGGTTCATTTTACTCAGTTTTGGGATCTATTTTGGGACAATTTTGCTCCACTTTTGGGTCAATTTGGGGTCAATTTTGCTCGATTTAGGGTCAATTTTGCTTCATTTTATGTCAACTTTCCTTAATTTTGTCCAATATTGCTGAATTTGGGGTCAATTTTGGATCATTTTGGGTCAATTTTACTCAATTTTGGGCCCATTTCAGTTCATTCTGGGTCAATTCTGGGGCAATTTTGGGCTATTTTGGGTCATTTTCACCCAATTTTCGCCCAATTTTTCCCCAATTTTCCCCAATTTTTCCTGATTTTCTGGTTTTTGTTAGTTTTGCCCAATTTCGTGGGTTTTGTCCCCAGTTCGCCCTCGCTGCTCACAGTGGTTGGCGCTGGCCCGGGGGGGCTGCCTGCACTTCCAGTACTCCCAATGCTGGCACCAGTTCTGCGCCGGCTGTGGCGCCCAGTTCCACCTGCCTTGGGTAGGCTGGGCAAACTGGGAGGGACTGGGGCAAACTGGGAGGGACTGGGAGGGGCTGGGAGGGGGGAAATGGGGAAAAAACGGGGAAAAAATGGTGAAAAAATGGAAGAAAAACGGTTAAAAATGGGATTTGGGGTTACTGGTTTATACTGCTTTATACTGGTTTGGGGTTTGGGGTTACTGGGATGAACTGGGAGGGGACTGGGATGAACTGGGAGGGACCAGGAGGGGTTAAAGGGTGAAAAAACGGGGAAAATGGGTTAAAAACAGGGAAAAAATGGGGGGGAAATGGGCTAAAAAGGAAGAAAAATGGTTTAAAATGGGATTTGGGGTTACTGGGAGGGACTGGGACGGACTGGGAGGGACTGGGAAGGACTGGGAGGGCTGAAAAAGGGAAAACAGGGGAAAACAGGGAAAAAATGGGGAAAAAATGAATGGGGAAAAAACTATGCAAAGTTCGAAGCCACTCGATGTGCTGACAATTTTCACTGATGGCTCAGGCCGGTCACAAGTCAGTAATGACTTGGAGAGACCCAAAGACTCGGAAATGGGAATCCGATGTCCAGCAAGTCCCAGGCTCTCCTCAGGTAGCCGAACTTGCAGCTGTAGTCAGGGTGTTCGAAAAATTTAAACAACCTTTTAATTTGCTTTCTGACTCAGCATATGTAGCCGGGGTAGTGTCAAGAGCTGACAGCGCAGCACTGAGAGAGGTGAGCAATCAAAAAATATTTGACTTGCTCTCAAAATTGGTTCACTTAATGTCCCACCGAGAGCAACCTTTCTTTATCGTGCATGTGAGATCACACACCGACCTCCCAGGTTTCATTGCTGAAGGCAACAGAAGGGCCGACCAGCTGGCCCTGCCCGTGCAGAGGGTAAATCTCTCTGACTTGTTTCAGCAAGCGAAAATGAGCCATGCCATGTTCCATCAGAATGTCCCAGCCTTGGTCAATATGTTCCATCTAACGCGTGACCAGGCTAGGGCCATTGTGGCAACGTGCCCCAGCTGCCAAAAATACCAACTGTCATCTTTGGGCACAGGGGTCAATCCCCAAGGCCTAAGCAGCTGTGAGGTATGGCAAACAGATGTTACTCATGTCCCCAGCTTTGGGAGGCTTAAATATGTACGTGTCTCCATCGACACTTATTCAGGAGCAGTTTTCGCATCGGCTCATGCTGGAGAGAAAGAGAAGGATGTCACCAACCACCTTACCCAAGCTTTCGCAGTCCTTGGAGTCCCAAAAGAATTAAAATCAGACAATGGGCCAGCCTATGTCTCTGCCGCAGTCCGCAAATTTCTGCAGCAATGGGGAGTCACACATAAAACAGGGATTCCGTACTCCCCCACTGGACAATCTATAGTAGAGCGCACCCATCAGACTTTAAAAAGGGTTCTCAAAAATCAAAAAGGGGGGGACGAGGTCCTAACCCCAGTGGTAAGACTAAGTAAGGCACTCTTCACGATCAACCTCCTGAACTGTTCATTTGAGAACCCTAATCCACCTGTTGTGAGACATTTTAGACACAATATGAGAATTAACCTGAGAGAAAGACCTCCGGTCTTGGTTAAAGACCTGGAGACAATGCAGATTAAGGGACCCTACAAGCTTTTAACCTGGGGCAGAGGATACGGCTGCGCGTCCACTCCAACAGGACTGCAGTGGGTTCCTGGGAAGTGGATCAAACCATACTTACAGCCGACCTCAAAGCTTCCAGACACAGTAACTTAAGACCTTCATATTTTTCCTGTTCTTAATCCTATCCTATTATGTTATAGACAAACCACACCAATGACAGCACCCATCCTCATTTGTCTCCTGTCGAACCTTGTTCTCCTACCAGTGACCGGGCCTGGTCTGGGATCCCTTCCCATCTGAAGGGAGGGCCCTGCACCCTGAGAAAATTGGCACTCTTGACCCTCGACAAGAAATATTTAATAGACTGGACTTCCCATCAAATTGACACCCGTCCAAAAAGAGCAATTGGCAATATCAAAGACGATTGTGACTCTGAAATCATTGATTGGCTTTATTCTAAAATAGTCGCAGTCTCTATCTCTCTCCCATGGGTTGCAGCGGCCTGGGCCTTGGGACAAATCAGCCACATAGGATGTTGGCTTGGAAAATATGCGAACTATACGTCCAAGGCCCTGTCTGAGCTCCTGGAGGATGAGGAAACCACCAGGTATGCTACCTTGCAGAACCACGCTGCCATAGACTTCTTCCTGCTTGCCCACGGACATGGATGTAAAGAGTTTGAGGGACTATGCTGTTTTAACCTCACCAGTCACAGCAGGAGCATCCATGCCAAGATTCAGGACATCCAGAAGCAAGTTGGCCAGCTCAAGCAGGAGGGGGAAGGGTGGTTCGAAAGCCTGTCCAACAACTGGGGACTATCCAGATGGACTTCTTCCATTTTAAAAACCTTTTTTGAAGTTATCTTAATCACCAGTTTAGTTGTCTTTGTCCTTTCTTGCATTAAGCATTGTTTTTTCAATTTAATAAAATGAAACGGGGGAGATGCTGCGGTGGCTCAGCCTGGCCCCGGGATGTGCTCTCCTGATGCCCATCAGTTTCTCGCTATCCAATGGGTGGACGAGCCATCCTCTGAGGGTGTATCGGGGAGAGGACGAGATATAGAGCCACCGCCTCTCTAGAAAATTCTCCCAGTTCTGTAATTTCATTGGCTAAGGCTCTTTGTTCCTACCTCCTAAATGCTGTTCTTGGATATTGCGGCTGTCTGTCCCCTGTCCCTTGCTTTCCTGTTGGTCCCCAGCCAACACTGTTAGCCACACCTCCTTCCCTTACAAGTTGTCCCCGAACCGGGGTTTGGGGCTTATCCGTCCCTGGCCCATCCTGGCAATAAACCTGTTCCTGGATATCATACGGAAAACCTCTCCCTGCTTCTTTGTTTCTGCACCTCGGCTCGCCGTTCCACCAGGCAACCTCTCGGGAGGTCTGCTCCAGGGGAGTGCAGCCCTGCAAGCGGCCGCCGGTGGACTGTGGCAGCAGTCTATGGCTGAGTCTCCACAGCTCCCTCATACATCTGCAGCTATCCGGTCGAGGGGCCGAGGAACTCGGCAGTAGGGAGGTGGAAAAAGGCCTTTAAGGTCCCTTTTAACCAAAACCACTCAGCGACTCTATAAATACTACCAGCAGGAGCAGCTGTAATATATGAGCTCAGGAAAGAATTTTACATGCACGGTAATGTCAGCATTCAAAGCTGATTTTCCAGATCAGGGAACAAACTGGACTGAGGCTCAGGGGGACCCAAGCTGAGGTTAAACCCATAAGGTGACACTTTTGAGTCTGTCTGGGGCTTTCATTGGGTGTTCGCAGTGGCCAGCTGGATTCCACAGCACCCTGTCCTGTGCACAAACATATCAGATAGCAAGTAGAGGTTGTCAGCTTTTGTGTGGTGAATTAAGAGGCTGAGATAAGTGGATCTCGGAGCTCTTTAAGATTTTGGAGAAACTAGACAAAATTTTCTCGTTCTAAGGCTTTGTGCCTCAGTCTCCTATCTGAGCTTTATTGTGACCAGCTGAAGTAGAATGCTTTTGCAGACTTTTTCTCTCTCACAGAGAAATTCCTGACCTCCTTAGGGCCAGAGATGGGAAAAATCTTTGAGCTGCACAGCCAGATTTCACCTGTGTCCCCAGGAAGCCATTTGTATGCTCCCACCCCAGCCAGGCACTCAATTTCCAATAATGTAGATTTTTGCCCCCAAAAAGACCCCCAAGTTTATTTGACAAAAGGGGAGGTTTAGCATACATGTGCACTTTGACAAAGTATACGGAAGGAAGGGAAGGCAAGGCAAGGCACAGCAAGGCAAGGCAAAGGGTGGGGTAGGGTGTAAGGCAAGACAAGGTTGAGGGAAGCAAGAGAAGGCAAGTCAAACGAGAAGCCTGCAGAGCAAAGCAAGGAGAGAATAAAAAAAGTAAGAAATTACAAGTGGGAGATAAGTGAGCATGGGAATGCAAAGCAGAGGAGTGGTAGGAGGGGTGAAGGAAGGACTCCTGAGTGTCGGTAAGGCAATTCGATGTTGGGGCCAGCGGGGAAAGAAGGAGCAAGGCAAGGCAGGGCCAGGCAAAAAGGGGTAGGGAAGTCAAGGAAGGGATGGGTTGAGGAATGTTAGGCAGTGCAAGGCGGGGCAAAGCGTAGGTGTGCGAGGTAAGGGAAGTGCTAGATAGGCAAAGCACTGAGTGTCCTAAGAGGAAGAGGCAAAGCACAGCAAGGTCAGGAAAAAGATAGAAGGCAAGCCAAGGTGAGGGATGGGTGAGCAAGTCAATGCAAGGTGTAAGGAATACAAGGCATAGGAAGGACACCGAGGCTCTAGTAAGGGAATGCAAGGTCGGGGTAAGCAAGGCTAGACAAACCTAAGGAGGAGCAGGCAAGGCAAGGCAAGGCCAGAGAAGAAAGGGATAGGAAAGTAAAGGCGGGGGATGGTCTCCGGAAAGATTTCATTAGACATGTGGTTTCCACTCCTCGCAGGTAGTGTTCTGCAATTCTGGCAGTGCCCTTACTTTGGACAAGGTAAGCACTCTCCAAGCTCAGTCTTGCTGTGCAGCAGTGTCCAGGGCAGGTAATGCCCAGGAACAGTGTTCTGGCACTTTGGTGTGGGATCAATCCCTGCATGTTGTCTGTTTAGGAGGAGGAGATGCCATTTCTTTTGAGAAGGGCTCCGAGTTCCTCTCTTCCATGGGTGCCGTTGAATGGGTTCAAGTGAAGTTGTGCCCTTGGTGTGCTTTCGAGCTGGGCGAAATGCGCGTCGTTCTTTTGCAAGCCAACAGCGGCATCTTGTGGTTGTTTCTGTGAGCTCTGGTGGCGCACTGCAAATAGCCTAGCGCTTTTCCGGAAGCCGGTAATGTGGGAACAGTTAGTGTAAGAGCTCCGTTGTGTATGCCGGCTCTTCGACACCCAAAGAACGTGATCGCGCATATAGCTGGGAAGAAGCACGAGTCGTTTCACTGTCTGCTGTGCAGCTGGTAGGATGTAAAAGAAAAGACTTCTAGCGCCGTCCCTTTCTTCTAGGACTTTCTTCTGTGGGACCAGCTGCTGAACGTTTCTAGTCTTTTAACTGGACTTTGTAACATGGAAAGTGCACGAGGGTGCTTAGAGCTGAGCACACAAGCCTGCGCGTGCTGCTCTTTAGAAGATGCGAAGAGAAAGTAAAAGGCAGAGTTTACTTTTTGCTCTAGGCACTTTGGTATGGGAGTTGGACATAGTGACCTTTCAAGCTGGGCTCTGCAAGAGTGAAGGAAACTGACAGGACATGTAGCTGAGCAGGAAAGTCTGTAACTCCAGGAGGCGTGTTGCTTTTCACAGAATAAGACATAATGCAGAGTCAGGGACAGCTTGCTGCGCAGGCCTTTTTTGCGGCCAATATTGACACTTGATCCAGTAGGTTCAGGTTCAGGAGCGCTGTATGATTGAAAGAAAAATGAGATTGTCCATTTAGTTTGAAAGGAAAGCTCATCACCCCACTTCGCATGGTGCTGCTCTCCTTTGAAGTGACTGTGAAATCCGGTGTACTGTTTCCAAATGATAAGCATGGAGCTGGAGTCAGGGAGGGAGCAACAACCAAACGGCACATGCAGCTGTAATCAAGAAGAATGGTACACACGTATGTCGGGCAGTACAGAGCCGGGTAAGAAACAAGATCGCCAGCACTGCCTCTTTCATTCTAGGACGCTTTGTTTAAGGCAGTGGATCCTGAAGGTCTCTGGGCAAGGGAGATTCAACGTGCTGCTCACAAGGCACTTCCTTCCATTCGAAAGCAGTAATTAGCAGCACGAGCTAGGTGCCATAAGAATTCCCATGCCAGGAAAGCAACAGCTGCTGGATAAGCCCTTCTCTCCACAGCTTTTCAGCTACACGCCTCGGCATCCGTCTACGCTCATTCCTTCTCAGCTCCTAGTACATCTTGTTCGAAGCCCAGGGAGGAGATTGCAGAAGTCCAGCTGACAGCCCATGCACAGTCAGTGTCAGCTGAGAACGCTCTTGATGGCGGGACCGTCCGACCCCGGGAGAATGAAGGTACGGCGTGTTCGCAAAGGAGAAGAATGAAGCCGCCGGAGCGCCGGGCTCGGGTGCGCGTCGTATGGGTTTGCAAGACGAGCGTGGCTGCCACTCTCCCCACTGCTGAATTCGCGTTGGAGCCTTGGGAATTGGGAGGTTCCAACGCAGTGACTCGTGCTGCTGCTGCCTAGTCCTCTTGCAACTCCCCGTGGAAGCAGTTGCGCTTCCCTTCATTCTCCGAACTTCTGGGAACAAGACGGTACGACGGAGCGGAGGAGGGAAGTACAGAGTGCACCGGAGAGTTTGGTGTAGCTGCTTTACGTGCGGAAGGCGAAGGTGCAGCCCAGAGCCGGCTTTTACTTCTCTACGGCCGTTCTCCGTGAGAGCAGCTGCATGGAGTTTGGCAACGGCAGCTGCGAGGGTGACAACAAGGCCGAAGTCTGTCTTAGAAGAAAGGCACAGAGCCACCAGTGTAAGGGGCGCTTTTTGAAGGCTGCTTAGAGAACGGGTACTTTCGGAACGCCTTCGTCGCGTGCTCCTGGCTGAGCTCTAGCTGCAGGGACTCTGCAGGGCTGAACGGCTAGGAAGGTGCTTATCTCCAAGCGTGTGGGATGAAGCACGACGGCTGCGCGTTATACTCTTCGGAGCAGCGAGAACACTCTCAGCCGACTCGGACTGCGAACAAGCCCTTGCTGGTCTTCCGCAAAATTCGGTGCAGGGCACACGCAAGCCCGCTGCTCGGCGGCTTCATTCTTCTCCATACGCTGCCTGGACAGAAGAGACAAGGGCACTTACTCGTGCTGCTGCTGCCGCTGCCTAGTCCACTTGCAACTCCCTGTGGAAGCAATTGTGCTTCCTTCCGTCTCCGAGCTTCGGGGAACAGGATGCTACTAGGCTTTTTCCTGGGTACCACAGGCTCTCACAAAAACAACCACAAGATGCCGCTGTTGGCTTGCAAAAGAACGACGCGCATTTCGCCCAGCTCGAAAGCACACCAAGGGCACAACTTCACTTGAACCCATTCAACTGCACCCATGGAAGAGAGGAACTCGGAGCCCTTCTCAAAAGAAATGGCATCTCCTCCTCCTAAACAGACAACATGCAGGGATTGATCCCACACCAAAGTGCCAGAACACTGTTCCTGGGCATTACCTGCCCTGGACACTGCTGCACAGCAAGACTGAGCTTGGAGAGTGCTTACCTTGTCCAAAGTAAGGGCACTGCCAGAATTGCAGAACACTACCTGCGAGGAGTGGAAACCACATGTCTAATGAAATCTTTCCGGAGACCATCCCCCGCCTTTACTTTCCTATCCCTTTCTTCTCTGGCCTTGCCTTGCCTTGCCTGCTCCTCCTTAGGTTTGTCTAGCCTTGCTTACCCCGACCTTGCATTCCCTTACTAGAGCCTCGGTGTCCTTCCTATGCCTTGTATTCCTTACACCTTGCATTGACTTGCTCACCCATCCCTCACCTTGGCTTGCCTTCTATCTTTTTCCTGACCTTGCTGTGCTTTGCCTCTTCCTCTTAGGACACTCAGTGCTTTGCCTATCTAGCACTTCCCTTACCTCGCACACCTACGCTTTGCCCCGCCTTGCACTGCCTAACATTCCTCAACCCATCCCTTCCTTGACTTCCCTACCCCTTTTTGCCTGGCCCTGCCTTGCCTTGCTCCTTCTTTCCCCGCTGGCCCCAACATCGAATTGCCTTACCGACACTCAGGAGTCCTTCCTTCACCCCTCCTACCACTCCTCTGCTTTGCATTCCCATGCTCACTTATCTCCCACTTGTAATTTCTTACTTTTTTTATTCTCTCCTTGCTTTGCTCTGCAGGCTTCTCGTTTGACTTGCCTTCTCTTGCTTCCCTCAACCTTGTCTTGCCTTACACCCTACCCCACCCTTTGCCTTGCCTTGCCGTGCCTTGCCTTGCCTTCCCTTCCTTCCGTATACTTTGTCAAAGTGCACATGTATGCTAAACCTCCCCTTTTGTCAAATAAACTTGGGGGTCTTTTTGGGGGCAAAAATCTACATTATTGGAAATTGAGTGCCTGGCTGGGGTGGGAGCATACAAATGGCTTCCTGGGGACACAGGTGAAATCTGGCTGTGCAGCTCAAAGATTTTTCCCATCTCTGGCCCTAAGGAGGTCAGGAATTTCTCTGTGAGAGAGAAAAAGTCTGCAAAAGCATTCTACTTCAGCTGGTCACAATAAAGCTCAGATAGGAGACTGAGGCACAAAGCCTTAGAACGAGAAAATTTTGTCTAGTTTCTCCAAAATCTTAAAGAGCTCCGAGATCCACTTATCTCAGCCTCTTAATTCACCACACAAAAGCTGACAACCTCTACTTGCTATCTGATATGTTTGTGCACAGGACAGGGTGCTGTGGAATCCAGCTGGCCACTGCGAACACCCAATGAAAGCCCCAGACAGACTCAAAAGTGTCACCTTATGGGTTTAACCTCAGCTTGGGTCCCCCTGAGCCTCAGTCCAGTTTGTTCCCTGATCTGGAAAATCAGCTTTGAATGCTGACATTACCGTGCATGTTTATTTCGGTCATTTATATATCTTTTTAGAAACAACCGTGGATTGGAGGATGAAGTTACCACCTCTCCGACCACACTGGTCAACTGACAAGTCTATCATATTTCTCCGCCTGCGGAGAAGAAAATGAAAACAATAAGGATGGTTAGCAAAACATTATAAGTTCAGAGCAAAGTGCATGAGAACTATATCACAGAAATTAAAACATCGAAAGACTGCAAAACTCAGGGCGACAGTGGCTGGGGAAAAGAGTGTGCTTGGGGCATTTTTTTTAATCACAATTGAGATTTGCTTTAAATAAACTTAGGTCAGAGGTGGCTTTCCTGAAGCAGATCCAGTGGAGGGGCCAAGACACTGGAGGCTGTTTTAATACAGATTACTGGGTGCTGGAAAAAGGTCTACATGTGAGTAGTCCCCTTCATGGGTACCCTCTGCTCTCTGCACAGAATTCCCAGGACAGAATTATCTGTATAGGAATTTTAGCACCTTGAGCAGACAAGTTTGAAGCAGACTTATGTCCTTTCTTTGTAGCAGATGGGTGTAATGAGAGCATGGATGTACTATGGGAAAAAAGAAGGGTCAGGGCTGGACTTTGCTTACAGCCCAAACATTGAACACAGGTCCAGATGCCTTGCCAGAACCACCTCAAATTCACCTCTGGTTACATTTGTCTAAAGGTACATAGAGGTGAACATGAGGGGAACACAGAGGGGAAGAAGGGTGGCTTTTGGCCCCCTAGGAGAAGCACTGAGGCTCATCACCGAGCTTCACTACAAATCTCACCTTGGCCAAAGCTCTCAGCCTCATTATGGATGGGTCCTCACCTGCAAAAAAGACACAATCACAGCGGCATGTAGGCATCTCTCAGAAAAGAGGATCTATAGCTCAACAGAGCCTCTTTCCCTGAAAAAACCCCTCAAATTTTTTTATGATAGAAGTTTCATGGTAATAAATCCCCTAACAGTTGAAGTGGGACAGGTTACAGGGCAGAGAGAGAGAGGCTCGGAGGTATATCAGGACATTGCATCTGCATCCGTTTTTGTCAGCATCCCACTGACTCAGGAAGGAAGAGCCTCTAATAACATCCCACCGTCACTTGCCATGGAAACAGCTAAGCCAGGACTGTCAGCAGGTGGGTGAAGCAGTGCTAGGCCATGATGCTCATGCATAGCCCAGGTCTGAGAATGAAAACAAAGCTCAGCCTTCTGGGCGGGGGGGGTGTGTTGGACTACTCTCCGTGATAAGGACCAGCTGTTTGGAAATACTCAAATACGTATACAATCCCTTTCTCCTTTCCTGAGGAAAAAAATTAAGATGTTTCAAACCCTTCTTTGGCCCTTTGGCTTTCAACGAAAGCTCAGAAATTCTCCGTAGCAGACTGTGGATCTTCCAGTGCCATTCCTCAAACAGAGAGGATGCCCTGAGCGCATCTTCCAAGAAAAAGTGATCAGAAAAAGACGAAACAGGAAGATAAATGTATGTATCACCTCAAACCCTAAAACTATTACTAGAAAAGCACTAGGCCAGCCTGAGGATGTTTGAAAGCCTTGGAGCAAGGAACCTCCTTGACCTGCTCCTTTCCTTCCCCTTCCTTCTCTTATTCTGTCACGTTCAATGGTCCCCATGACTGCCTGGATTTTGTAAGAATAATTAACGAGGATGTTTGCACCGTGGAAAGGCTGCACACCTTGTCCCTGTGCCTGTTGTCTCTAAATGACCGTCGTCCTCCACAACAGGACACTTTTTGCCTGGTCCGCTCTTCCAGCTAATGACAGACACACCCTGGACAAGCACTAAACCACAGAGCTGGGTTGGGAGAAGAGCAGGTCCTTGTCCTTGAATTGAAAAATGAAACCGGGATCATTCCCCTCTGGGGAAGAAAGCTGTACCATGTTTTCTTTCCTTTGTGAGCTGGCCCAGAACATGTTCGAGCAGCTATGGGCAAACTCGGGCAGATTTCTGGCTCACAAGGACCCAGAGCTGCAAATCTTGGGCACTGATGGCCCTCCCCATCCATACAAAATATCAGGAGCCACGCAATCCACAGGTACTTCAAGGATGATGCCAAGTCTTTCCTTCAGTAACCAAGATATCCTGGCAGGATATGGTGGAGCTGGCAAGGAAAGCAAGAACATGTTGGTCTCTTGCAGCCAAGAGGTGATTTCTGGACCCAAGAATTTTTGGAAATACAGGACCCAAATTTGCAGGAATGTGTTTTACTAGAAAAACCCAAGGGGGATGTGTCCTGATTGGTGCTGTGCCAGCTTGCTTCTCTTCAACCTCTATAGCTGCATTCCTAGAGAAGCAGACAGGGTGTCCTCAAAATCCTCCCCGAGCCATCAGGAAAGGAGAGAGTTTCTTCATCTATGTATTATTTCACTGTAATGCAGCAAAGGCACCTGCATTAGGTCTTTCCGTCAGTCATCCCTCAATTACACCTCGACTGACTGGCTCCTCTCTTCTTTCCTTTCAAAAGCACGTCATTAACGGGTGGAAGACCAATTGCACTTTACCTAAATTCAGTCGGCTAGGCCAGAGAGGAAAAGGAATCTTTTCCTAAGCTAGGTTTACTCCCCTGAGAGACCTCTCTCCCGTCCCGTCCCCTCCCCTCCCCTCCCCTGGCCATCTGCTCATGGCAAGTGCTCTCAGCTCTCCTCTCATCCACTCTCACCCATCTCCATCAGCACAACTGAGCAAAACATTTAATAAGATCTCTGTGGTGCATAGCCCATGCAATTCTGATTTCCTAGCCATGGAAAAAACAGAGATAAAGAGCTGGAGGGTAGGGAGTGAGAAGGTAACTTTTCCTCAAATACCTGTTTGTATCTGTAGGGCTTGCTACAGAGTAGGCTGGGAATGGGGAGAAAACTGGAGCTATTAATTTTTTTTTACTTCCATGAATTTTGAAGCTTTGGGACAGGATTTGTTTGCATTAAATTCTTGCACCCAAAAGGAGATTCCTGGAGCAAATATATGGTTCAAATTAGGTTTTGTACATTGGTTGAAGTGGTGTGGTGATGTGGGTTCACAGGTGAGCTGAATCCCACTGGGGTGAGGAGTAAGTGAGGACAAAAGGTATGCAGGCATTTTGGCTACAAGGCAGTAGTAGTTGCTGTCAGAGACTTAAATAGTTCATGCTTCAAACACTGATATAAAGTTTTGATTATTATAGCAAAAAGTATATAAGTATATATAGTTATAACAAAAACTATATAAAGAAGCTACAATCACAGAAACCTCTTTGAAGAACCTTGGACTGTAAGTCAAACGGCTGAGATTAGAAAAAGACAAACCCATTCTTCAATCACCTTAGGCCCAGGAAGAAATAAAGAAGTAAACAAGGAAAAGCATATGAGCCAAACCCAGCAGTCATGCTAAGAATCATCTCTGGCTCACTTCGGTGTGGGGGAGGCCATAGCTCACAGACCCATTTGCTGGGAGCAGGTTTGCACACATTTTCCTCCCCAGCTGAGGTGGGGGGAGGAAGTTTTGATGTGTCATAACCTCTGCTCAGGGTCAGTGAACCCATCCTCCCTTACAAAACTGGCTATGGAACCCCCGTGCCGGGAAGGTCACATCCACGGGACATTCACGTGAGAGGCAACTAAGTGGGTGCCTTAATCCATCCAGCCCCTGAAGTGCCCCCCGGAGTCATTCCTGAGGCCTTGCGCTGAAGGACTGCACGTGATTCGACGAACCTAAAGTCTGTTGTAAGAGATAATGGCAAACTGTGCCCCGCCCAGGGAGGTGCCTGGGTTTTCCTACCCAGCCTGAACTATGTTAACCCATCGGATTCCATGCTTTTTGCACGGGACCTTCACCACTAAGACAACTAGCTGGAGAGGATCAACGGAACATTGCTGAGATTCATGGAGCGGTGATAATTTCCTTATTCTGTCTCTGTCACTCTCTTTCTTTCCCCCTACCTGTGTTCTATTTATGTCTTTCTCTCTTTGTTTCTCTCTCATATTTACAATCAAATAAAACCCATACTATTGACTGTGGCATATGGTCTCATTTGCACCTTAATTCGGGCAGAGGCATTTCTAATAACTTTAATAACTGGATTATAACGGTGGTTGCATATCCGCTTTCCTGTTCCGAAGGGATTTCTTTGGACCTGAAGAAGAAACTCTCTGCAGCCCTGGTGTTAGCCTTTCTCTTGGTCTCAGTCACTCCAAAGAGAAGGAACCTACCTGCCAGTAATTTTTTCCTCCCTTTCCCCCAACATTTTTTTATTTTTTATTTTTTTTTACTTTTGACATCTTTGAAGGGATTTCTATTTCTT
Organism: Monarcha castaneiventris obscurior; assembly: GCA_026261815.1. Lineage (NCBI taxonomy): Eukaryota > Metazoa > Chordata > Aves > Passeriformes > Monarchidae > Monarcha > Monarcha castaneiventris. The sequence continues at coordinate 15,672,654 of JAMPIT010000575.1, forward strand.
AAGCAGCAGAACCTTTTAACTCTTTCTGAATAGGGCGGGATCTTTTTTCTTTGAAGAAAATTACTTCTCGCTTCTAAAGAATTATAGTGAATTGTGTACCCACCCAGTAGGCACCACTCAGTGATATCACAGCACATCTCACCCTCGAGCTAAAGCCATAATTTTGTGGATCATTTGTTTTGTGGTGCCTGTTATAAATGAGCCAATCCATATTATAATTAAAGAGAATTTATTAATAATCAAAGTATAAAATACGGAAAGAGCCACAAAGCAATGCAACACCGAGCCAAGCGATAGGCGTTGGGTGAACTGAGTTCCGACCTCTATCGGTTCGAAACTCACTGGTTCACAACTGCGGTTTCTCTGAGGTGTCCTTTTATACCTTTTTTCTTCTTTGTTTAGCTTTATCTTTTCAAAGCAACAATATGATTTTCCTGTTTTTTCCACCACGTCTGGTGACAGTTCCTGAAATTAATATTCAATTTTTGCTGTTGGAATCAGTTTCTGATGCAAGTATATTATTGTTGCTTATACATACATCTTGGGACTCCATTTCTGTACAAACATACACATTCTGGAGCTCTGCCAGATGAGGAAATCCCAAGAAATGCTTACCTCTGGAATGTACCTTCTCAGGGTAATCAGTATTATTCAGACAGAGATCCTTGAACCACACATTTTTTTGCAGCCACCTGTTTTGCTTTTCTCAGCCTCAGCAAAATGCTGCAATCTTTAAAATTTTAGCACAAATTATTTTGCATCATATACTACAGTGCCCATCTGGCCAGCAATGGCGATATGGAGTATCCAGTTCAAGGACTTGGTGTACCACATCAAAACTAGGCCACCTCCTGCAATGCAAAAAATTTATTTTGTCTTCACAGAATCTCAGGATGGTTTGGGCTGGAAGGGGAACTTCAAGATCATTTCATTACAACTCCCCCACAGTCCTCCTAACTTTGGCTAGCTCTCCTTTGTAATAACTTTCCCCTTAGGGCACTGCCTCCTCTCCTGTCCAGATTATCACTTCCTTCATGGTGCCTGTGGTTTTTATCCCTTCATTTATACAGTTGTTCTCTAGTTCCTTCCATCTCCCTACCTTCCTGATATAAATTAAATATGAACATTTCTGGAGGGTTAAATACAGAATGAGGAAAAAGATTATGGCAGGGGGTGGTAGTTAGGATGTGCCCTACATGCAAAGGTCTGTACACATCCTGCTTGTGGCTCAGAACATCAACATGGCCTAGAAAAATTCGAATCATATTTTGGGAGGTGAGATATAGAGATTAAAAGGCTCCTTTCCCTGTGGCTATTAAACCAGAGGGACAAGAAAGGAGACCGAAGAGCCCACAAAGGCTGGGGCAGGTGGAGGTCCAAGTGCTGAGGCAGCTGAGAGGACATCCCCATCCTTTATGGCCTATTAGCAGCCCTGCTTCACCAAGAATCTGCAGAGCTTTTCCAGTTCCGCTCCCAGACCTTTGCTATAGCATTGCCCGCAGAAATCAAGAACACTGGGCAGAAACCAAGCTGTCTTTTTACTGTTTTTTTCTACAGAGGAGGGAAAGATGCAGCCACACTGCCGAGGCCCTTGTGGGTGCAATCATCTTGCAACCTATGTATAGGAAGCTTTAGTGACGGCAAAGTCCTTGTACGTACAGTTTTTAAGGGCACCTGGACCTGGAGGAAGAAGCAAGACGATAAATAAGGCCATAAAACATATAGGAGGATGACAGAAGAATGTATAGGATCAAAGGAGCTGAACATCTGGAGAAACAGCTGTCCGATAAGAATATTACCGATTTCCTGCATTGAAGTGGACCAGTCAGAAAGACTGTAACATACGCAAGGCAGAACACGTAACCAAATTAACCAATGTCATGTAACCACGTAGTGCTAAGCTTTATGTGATTTTGTATAAAAATAGGAGAGAACAAAGAATAAACGTCTCAGTTTCCAAATCATATTGATTTGCTGTCTGAGTCCAGCCTCTACCCTCATCAGCCACACAGTTGCCAGGATGTTCAAGGACGCATGGGAGAACACACCGCCTCCTCCTCACATGATGGGAATGACTGCCATTTTGGGACCATCTCTACAAAGGTCTTTTCAGCTACCATAGTGCTTTGTTACACTTTTTTTTAATAAATCTAGGAGCTTGCACAGGCTGTTTGAATTACACCAGGGCACAAGCACAGGTATCTCATCCATGAACATAAATTTAGAAAGCAAACAGGGAACAAGCCATGGCCTCCAACAATGATTTAACCCACAAATTTATCAATGTTTAAACCCCATCCCAGTTCCAGATTGCTCTCAGGTCTATTATGATGGGGCAGATAAATGGAATTGTTCTCAGATACACCCAGGAGTCCTGAAGCACCTATGGAAGGAATCTCACTGAGGAAGAAATGCTTGTGAGCGTGTTTGGTACAGGAGTATGCTGAGAAATGACTGACACGTGGGAAAAGAGACTGATGGCATGATTTCAAAGCCCCTTGCTTTTACTTTGTTTATGGCAGTTTTTGTTGTTTGTGTATTTATTCTGGAGAAGCAAAGGATATGGGATTAGCTTGCTAGGGCTCTCTGACAGCAAAATGGAACTAAAAGTGAGTGAGCCTTTAGTTTCTCCTGCCACTAGTTGGTCTTCAGATGCTGCTAAGAGCAGTCTAAGTAACTGTTTTCGGGGGACATTGGAAAGAGTTGATAAGGATGGACTAAATTCCAATTTAAAATCTAGCTCCTCCTAGGCAGGGACCTATTGTGACCATCAGAGCAGCATGCTTATGGGATCACAAGGTAGCCCAGGCTGATGGGTCTGGCCTAGGTGGTCTTTTGAGGTCCCTTCCAACCCAAAGCATTCTATGATTCACTTGCACATGTCTTTACCTGCAAGCAATGTTTCTGCACGGATGATTTCCAGAGAAATATTATGATTTAAACTTACTGTGTGGGAAATAGTAGGAAAGAAATGAGATGGAAAAAGATGGTCGTTAAGGGAAGTTTTGAGGTGATAAAAAGAAAACACAGTTAAGAAATAGGGTAAATTCTTTGTTTTAAAAAACCCCTAAAAAAATGTTATTTAAAAACCCATATAAAACACCTTCTAAAAAACATATTTAATTTAAGCTGCAGCTTAAATTGCTGAATTCAGCAAGGTAATTTGTCTGATGAGGGATGGCAGCTTTCACTAGAAGCCAGATCGTTCTATTGCCTGGCTAGGCTCCCAGCTTAGAAGGAGCCGAGAAGCTGTAGTGGGAATGAATTATGACTTGGTTTTGCAGCCAGTTATGGGTTGAGGGATGAGAACACATCTGTCCTTTCCCCACCTGACACTCATCTCCCCCCGCCTCTGACAGATGCTCTGAATTTTAAATTCGCAATGCCACCCCATCCAGGACAGTCATGGCAAAGGAGGACAATTAGACGGTTAGGCCAGCAGAAATGCCCAAATACTTAAGCAGCTGAGAAAATCGGAACAGATTGGGGATGGAGAGGGAAAGGCCATGTGGTCCACAATCAAAACAGAGAGGGCTTGTTACATTAATTTCCACTCTGAATGAACAGGGTTACTCATGGCTGTCTGTAAATTACAGACAAATCTTGTAAATACAGGTTCTTTGGAGAAATGCTCAGAGTGCAATCCAGTTTTACCCCAACTGTCCAGCCCCTGGGCGTGTGTTGGGATTCCCTTTCCATTTGCTCACTGTCTGACATTTACAAGATGTTGGATTGCACAAACAGGTCACCAGCAGCTCCCAGTCTGGGGTTGCCCCAAGCGCCAAGTTCACTTTTGGGAAAATCCTGCCCTGTTTGCTATATAATAAATATGTTTCCTCTGGGAAAATTTAGGTATTAGATTCTTGGTTTTCACTGAGCCTCTGCTGGGTCAGTGCTTCCCCTTTGCCTTCTCCTGTGGTGGCAGAAGCAATTCACGGACTCTCCTTCAAAGGGAGGGTAAATCCTGACTATAAAAGCAATGACCATTTCAGTCATTAAAGCTGTGAATTACTGTCCGGGTTTGAGACAAGTTCGGAGGAATGTCCTAAATGAATGTCCTCTGATAGAAGGCAGGTTACAGCCACCCCTCCCCCACCAGGTTCGGAAAGAATTTTCCTCAGAAGAAAGTGAAAAAAAAGTTATTTATTCATTGAGCAGAGTGCATGCAGGCACAGGAGAGAGAAAAAAAGACTAATGCTAAATAATAAAATCTCTCTCTGTGGAGACAACCTGGTAAAATTCAAAGTCCTTGTGGGTGTGGCTCTTTCCGGAGCTGGGGTTTGGCGTGGGCCCCTCCGGGTGAAGGTGTAGCGCCTCCTGGATGATGTTCTGGTGTTGCTTAACAGTCCAGAAGAGAAGAAGACGCCAAAGTCCCAGGAAAACCTCTTTCCTCAGCAAATGAACGAGGAGCTAGCTAAAAAGCAAGAGAATGCCACTATCTTCCCTGCTCCAGAAGCTGAGAGCTGAGAAGCCAGCAAACAAGTTATCTGTGTTTTTGAACACGGTGCTGAAGGAATTCCACTGCCTTCCCCCTCTCCTGGAGCTAGCTTTAAAGGCACAGAACTCATGTCTGGCATAGAGCAGACAATAGGGAATACAGTGTCAATAAGTCACCCCAGGACATTGATCAACTTGCAAAAAGCATCATAAAGGTGTCAGCTGTACTTAATAGCATTTGGATGGATTTATGACTCTGTTCTGACACATCATCCATGAAATTACCCTAGAAATAAACAGATGTGAGCCGAAGTGTCTCACGTGGTAAAGCACAGGCTCTGCTGCACTTCATAGATACAGTCTTATTCACTGCTTTTGCTCACTTCTCTGGAGATGATCTGTCTTATGGGTAATTATCATGGGAAAACAATTTCAGAAGCAGAGAAGAGAGGTAATGATCCATGCAGCAAATGAGCATGAGCAGTGGACCTTCAGGCTGACTGGTAAAGCAAAAAACTAGCATGTTTTAGATTGCTTTAGAAAGGAACCAAGCAAAAATCTTCAACCAACATTTATGGATGCAGAAAACAGGAGGGATTTTAGAAAAAATCATCGTAAAATACATATCCATGTGTTGGAAACTAGAGTCAGGACTGCTTAACAAGGGTTCAAGGCTGGTTTTGCATAGAATGAGTTGCAGTCCTGGACTTCTTTAGCCTAAGAGAGCCCACAAGAAAGATGGAGAGAGACTATTTACAAGGCAGTGTAGTGACAGGACAAGGGGGAATGGCTTCACACTGACAGGACGAGGGGATTGGCTTCACAATGACAGAGGGCAGGGTTAGATGAGATATTGGGAAGAAATTCTTGGCTATGAGGGTGGTGATACCCTGGAACAGGATGCCCAGAGAAGCTCTGCCTGCCCCATCCCTGGAAGAATTCCAGGCTGAAATGAATGGGGCTTGGAGACACCTGGTCTAGTGGAAGATGTCTCATGCCCTGGGCAGGGGTTGTAACAAGATGATTTTTAGTGTCCCCTCCAATCCCGGTCATTTTATGAATTTATGATTCTAAAATCTTTTCAAATGGGTTCAGTGAAATTGTGCAGTCCTACCTCAGTAAACAAACCCCATAAATTCCAGAAGGAATTTACCTTCCGAGCAGTGAACTAGAAGAGGTATCATCTGCCACTTCAAAACTCTGTCGTTGCCTTCCAACACGCAGAGCCAGCAGTTGGGCTGGCAGTGGCTCCTTGGTCAGGCCTTACCAGTTGTGCTCACCTGGGAAGGTCCAGGTAAGGAAGGTCCAGCTGGGAAAGTCCTCTCCACACAGCCACCCCATGGGAGCACATGTACCTCCAAGGAAAGTTGTTTCACTTCTGTAGTGAAACTTGTTAGAGTAATGATGCTTAGGATAAGGTGGGTGGATGTGTGAACATCCTGTGGAGAAGTGGGGTTTTTCTCTCTTTCAAAAAAGTAAAGGAACTTGGAAATTACAGTGATACGTTGCTTTAAGAGACAATACTTTAGGTTGCAAATGCCTAGAAAAATGCTAAATTGAGATTTGACAGCCAATGCAACTGCAGTTCTGCCAGTGGCGTGTGTTTGCCCAGCCCAATATTTCAGTCACACACCGCCTCCCCCACAATGCTTCTTTCTCATTTAATGCCCAGAAATTATTGGAGACAACCCAAGCCTCAGGGAAACCACATAGGCTGATCATACCAGCATCTCCATGCTTGGCTACAACATAAAAAGTGTTGACTTGGCACCAAGCTTTCACTAACAAAACTAGAAAGCCAGCCAGTGACAAGAGGCAGCAGGACATGAGTGCAAGGTGCTGCAATGGTACATTATCATCATTCACAGGCAGCAGTGCGTGGGTTGTGCTGATGTGCTGCTGCTCTGCTCATCTCTGACAAATAGTGATATATTTAAACACAATCTGAAGTAGAAAAACACAACCAGATGTTTCCGGCTATTGGGTGACTGGATACCTGATAGCCATTCCCACCTCTCCAAGGACTGACATTTACCTTGTGACACCACCACATCGCCACCCTGGGCGCTTTTCAGAACAGACCATGCTCTCCCCAGCATGTTTTTTAACCAGCTCTCTACCCTCTGCTCCAGCTGCCCCAGGGATGGTGCTGCCTCTTGGCAACTGGACCCACACTGGGAGGCACAGCAAATGCAGGTTCTGGAGGAGGCATGGCAAACACAGGGTCTAGGGAAAACAAATCACCACTGGACCAGAACGAAACAGACCCTGAACTCCGAACAGAAGTTCAAGCCAGTGTGGTTTGGGGTAATCAGTGCCTTACGAGGAGTAAAAGGCCTTTAAGACCACCCTGTAGCTGCCCATCCGAGGTTCTGTTTCATTTTGGTGAAAAGAAAGGATAGGTATGCTGGGACATTTCCTCTTCAAGGCAAGGCTGGATAGGGCTTGGAGCAATCTGGTCTAGTGGAAGGTGTGCCATGGCAGGGGGTTGGAACGAGATGAGCTTTAATGTCCCTTTCAACCCAAACCATCCCATGATTCTATGATTCTCTTCCCCATCTTCTCTTCCATATCTCTTCTACCTCCTTTCCACAGCAGCCCTCTGCTTAATCTGTTTAGGAGCAGGAAGATGCTCATAACCAGATCTTCTCACAGACTGAGGATGAGAAAAACCTCCCAGAGCTCTGGCCGTTGGATTTGCAGTGGGCAGGCTGCAAAAAGTGCCCTAGGCACGATAGCTCTTTATCACACCCACAGCAAACCAGCTCAGCAGTACTAATTGCTGAATATTGGATATTTTGGTAGAAATTGAAAGAAATAGGATTAATCTGACAACATCCATCCACCTCTATCCCCACTAACAATAAAGGGGAAAACATCATAGAAACACAGAATTGTTTAGGTTGGAAAAGGCCTCTCAAATCACTGAGTCCAACTGTTCCCCCAACACTGCCAAGCCCACCACTAACCTAGGTCCCCATGTGCCATATTGACAAAGCTTTTGAATCCCTCCAGGAATGGGGACTCCACCACTGCCCAGGGCAGATTGTGCCAGGGCTATACAAACGTTTGGAGGAAGCCATTTTCCCTCATATTCGACCTAAACCTCCCCTGGCACAACTTGCCATTTGCTTTAAGTCAGAAATCTCCCACACTCGTCCGTCAGGCCTGTGAATTGTGAGCCAAGGCTGCAGAGCCAGGAAGGAAAATCAGGTGGACAAAGCAAATTCCACCCTATAAAAGCACTGATGTGACTTGGGATGGGTCTTCCAATCACCAGGAAACGTCTATTTGCAATAAACAGCAGGATATGGTGAAATCATTGAGCACTGATTTCATCCTGAGGCAAACAACCTACCCAACTTGTACATCTGTGTATAAATTACTACAATGAGGCAGCACCACTGTGAACATCTGTGCATTTATGCACAGAGAAGATGCAGAGTTGTTGTTGTGATCGTAGGCACACAGATCCATTTTAAACAGACCCCCTGCTATATAAAGGGTGGCTCAGCAGTTCCCCTTCCCAGATGAAAGGAGGAAATATTCACTGTCAAGCAACACCTGAGCAACTCACCAGGCAGAAATGGCTCCAGGTACTTTTTATTACAGTTTTAAAGGATTTGTCGGTGCTGCCATGTGTGTAGGGTGAGAGGAGATGAGGATGGGATGGTATGTGGTGGGATACACACACTGTGACAGCCCTAATTTAAAGTATGGCAATTTATAAACCAATGAGAAAGAATACCCTTCCCTGCAATGTAACTTTAATCCATGAATTAATCTTTAGCCTGAACAAGCCAAGTCCTACAAGCTCCAGGGCATTTCTCTTCCAAGGGGTATTTGTCTGAGATTAAGTTTGTGGTCTTTGCACCAGACAGACACTAGTGTGAGTCAGATGTCACAGGCTGAAAACATTTAGGCTTGACAAAGATCACCACATTCTACAGTCATGTCCCAGAGAGCCAGTCAGAGCACAGGTAATGTCACCATCTCTCACCCCAGTGAGGGCAGACAGCCAGTGTCACATCAGCAGTGCAGCATAAATCACGGCTACAGTGAGGTGCTCCCAGGCCCTCACCTGGCACTCATCATCCCCTGCTTGCTCATGTAACCAGAGTGCACCATGCTCTTTTCATATGGGCAAGGACTCATGAGAAAAGGAAAAGCATGGGTGTATCAGGGAAAAACATTGGGACACACACTAGTTTTCATGGAGCAACCATGACTCCAGCCTGGAAGACACTTGGTAAAACTAGGAGAAGCACAGGCTCTGGGCGCAGGTCTTGGTGAAAGGGTTTCAAAGAATTTTGGAGAAGGCAAAGTTTACTCTTGGTGCCAACAGGCACCAAGGACGATGAGCCCTCAGCCAGCATGGACAGACAAGACTGGGAATTAATTCCCAGGTGCCACTCCGTCCTCAACCCAGCTCTTCCTGAGGAGTGCTAACACCTTCCTCTTTGCTTTGCTGCAGGGTCATGGTTCTCTTCTCTTGCCATTGCCATGATCACTCTGGGACTGCAGTGGCCACAACAAGCTGCCACCTTCCCAGCCATACCCCTTTCCAGCCTGTTTGCCAACGCTGTGCTGAGGGCTCAGCACCTTCACCTCCTGGCTGCTGAGATATACAAGGAGTTTGTAAGTGGTGTGGTCTCGGGGCATCTCCTCCACTTTAGATTGATGGCTTCAGGACTGTGTAACAGATACCTTTCAACTACTGGTGTCTCCTCTCTCCTTATTTCGATGAGGCTAGAGGTTGTTAACAGGATAGCACAGGTTATATCCGATCAGACTGGATCCTGTATCCCCTTCTCAGCCCTCTGCCCCCAACTCTGATCCTGCACATCCCCCTTCTCAGGACCATGGCTGTACAGGATCAGCTGGGACATGGCACAGATATGCAAAAAGACTGCTCTGTCGGTCACTTTTGGCCCTGGGAGAGTCTGAGTCCTTAAAACTATCTAGTTTCTTTTGCTGACAGGAGCTGGCATGAGCTGTCACTTTGGCAAGAGCTGTCCTTTGGGGTCATTTACTCCTTGGGAGAACCTAGTCCAGATGTGGTTTTTGTTCACCTCAGTACCTTGGCTTAGGAAGACCGTTAAGTCCAGTAGCTATTATGCCCACACAATATTCCTGCTTCCTACTTGCCAACCCTGTCCAGAAGCACCTCATGTCTCACATTTATTTCTTGGAAAGAGTAACTATTCAGAACAGCTTGAGAAGTGTCTGAGGTCTTCTCCAGAACATGGGCAACAGATCTGAGTGTATTTGGGATGTTTCCGTAGGAACGCACCTATATTCCAGAGGACCAAAGACACACAAACAAGAATTCCCAGGTAGCATTTTGTTACTCGGAAACCATCCCTGCTCCCATGAAGAAGGATGATGCCCAGCAGAAATCAGTAAGTTGTTTTCACCCTCAGGGCAAGCAGAGACCTGCCTGAAGAGCCCAGCTGTGCTTCACTGCAGGAAAAAAGGGCTTTCATCTGTGAACACTTGGGTGCTACATCCCTCCCCTCCCTTTTTGATTACTTGAACCCTGCATAAAGAAATAAATACTTTTCTGGGCTACACTATAATCACATTCCCACCCCAAGGATGAGAAAAATTATTGTCTGCACAGGACACAGGCCTGGGTGGCATTCCCCAGCCTGAAAATTTTGTGTCTGCTGAACCTGCAGGAGTGGTGGCGCGTCTCCAGGTGCTCCAGAGGGAGCAGGACATGCTGCCAAATACCACTGGCACGGCTTTGACCCTTTCTTTTCTTAATTTCAGGACATGGAGCTTCTTCAATTTTCCCTGGTTCTGATCCAATCCTGGCTGACCCCGGTGCAGTACCTAAGCAAGATGTTCACAAACAGTCTGGTTTTTGGTACCTCAGACAGAGTGTATGAAAAACTAAAGGACTTGGAAGAAGGGATCCAAACTCTGATGAGGGTAAGTTGCAGCACGTAGCATGATTATAGAATTACAGAGGGCATTCACCTCATGAGGGATCCAAGCTCTGACGAGGGTAAGTTGCAGCACGTAGCATGACTATAGAATTACAGAGGGCATTGATCATGAGGATCATGAGGCAGAGATCATGAGTATCCAAAGACCATGAGAAATCTCATCACCTCCACTCTGAAGACCAGTGGCATCCTTAGGACTTTGTTTACCTTTAGATAATGAAGTCATGACACTGTACTTTGGGTTTCATCGCTAGGGAGGATAAGAAAACAGAACAGATGTTAACAACCATGGCAAAGCACTACTGATCAGGAATCACAACAATGCACACCCAAAGCCTTCCCAAACCCAGCAACAAAATAATATTCAGTTGCACTAAAAAGAAAATAATATTTGCTACATCTACATGCAAAACACTTCAAAATGTGGCAAATTTTGGGAGGATTCACAACATTTTCTAAAAACATCTGCTTACAGATGGAAATCTGTCCTGTGGTGTTTCCTTCATATATTAACACAACATCCAGAGACCTGAAAGCTGAGGGGTGATCCTCTTCAAGGAAGAACTAATCACAGATTCACAGAATGGTCTGGGTTGGAAGGGACCTTTCTGCTTATCTCATTCCAACTCCACTGCCATGGGCAAGGACAACTTCCACTAGGGCAGTTTGCTGCAAGTCCTGTCCAGCCTGGCTTTGAACACTTCCAGGGATGTGGCAGGCACAGGTTCTCTGGACAACCTGTGCCAGGGCCTCACCATCCTCATAGTGAAGAATTTCTTCTTAATACTTAATGTAAATCTCTCCTCTTTTAGTAAAAAATATTCCCCCTTGTCCTGTCTCTATCTGTCCATGTAAAAAGTCACTCTCTACCTTTGCTCTAAGTTCCCTTTATAATCTAGTTTATTTTTGCTTTGTTGTTTTAAATGAAATTGTCCTTTATCTGCCAGAACACGTTTTCAGTTATGTTTATTCCTAATTAAGTTTATATGGCAGGTTCACCCTGAGCTCTGAGACCTGCAGCTGTGGGAAATTAGTCTGGAATATTGTTTACATCTTCCAGCATTAAAATGACTCTGAAAGTCAGACTCAGAGAGCAAACAGAGACCTTCCGTCCTGGCATTTCAGCATGAGAAAGTAGGGATAGGTATAAGTACCACTTCCAGATTTTTGCGTGGGGGAGAAATTCTTTACTGTGAGAGTGGTGAGGCTGTGGCACAGGTTGCCCAGAGAAGCCATGGCTGCCCATCCCTGAAAGTGTTCAAGGCCAGGTTAGACAGGGTTTGGAGCAACCTAGTGGAAGGTGCCCTGGCCTGTGGCAGGGGGGCTTGGAATGAAATGGTCCTTCCCCCTTCTAACCGAAACTGGTCTGTGACTTCACGAGTCTATGATTTTGGTCTTCGTTTGGTGTGTGTTTGGGCATTAGGAAGTGGTACACAGAAACCAGCCAAACAATCATATTTCACCCATTTACGGCACCTTTTCCTTAATCAAAACTTTTCTGTTTGTGGCACCTGGTGACCACACCAGGGCAGAAGGAGTGGCTAACTGCAGCTCTCAGCTCCAGATGTACATGGCTTGGGTCTGGGTTAGAGTTTTGTTTCCTGGGAAAGTGGGAGAAAAAAGAGAATTATTTACCCAGTTCCCTGTGTCCTTGACTGGAGGAGGTACAGAGATACCTTACAACTTTCCCTTTATTTTAAAAACCCAAAGACACACTCCTCCCCCACTGCAGCCTTGTGCTTATCTCCCTTCTCTCTGTAGTATCACCCCTGCATCACTGCTCTTCCTGAAAACACATACACTCAAAAATATGTTTGAAATATTCTTTAAGACTGGAGGGAGAAACCCATGACCTCATTTAAAGTTCAATGGGAACCGTGGCACTGGGCCTGTGGAAGATCATAGAATCATTGAGGTTGGAAAAGACGTCCAAGATCACTGATTCCAAGACCGATCACTGCCTTGTCAACCAGACCAGAGCACTGAGTGCCATGTCTAGCCGTTCCCTGAACACCTCCAGGGACAGTGACTTCACCACCTCCCTGGGCAGTCCCTTCCAATGTTTAACAATCCTTTCTGAGAAGAAATTCTTCCTGAGGTCCAACCTGAAACACCTCTGGCAACACTCGAGGCTGTGTCCTGTCACTTACTCTCTGGAAACAGAGCCTCACCCCCACCTGGCTCCACCCTCCTATCAGGGAGTTATGGAGAGCGAGAAGGTCCCCACAGAGCCTTCTTTTCTCTAGTCTGAGCCCCCCACAGCTACTTCAGCTGCTCCTGGTGCTCCAGACCCTTCCCCAGCTTCGTTCCCTTCTCTGGACATGCTCAAGCACCTCAATGTCTTTCTTGTCAGGAGGGGCCCATAACTGCCCCCAGGACAGGAGGTACCCCAGCAGTGCCCAGGAGAGGGGGGCAATCACTGCCCTGGTCCTGCTGGACATACCACGGATAATGCAAGCCAGATGCCATTGGCTTCTTGCCCACCTGGGCACACACGGGCTCATGTCCAGCTGCTGTCGACCAGTACTCCCACGGCCATTCCCAGCCACTCTGCCTCAGCCTGGAGCACTGCGTGAGGTTATTGTGACCCATGCTCATTCCCAGGCCCACAACACCTCCCTCAGCACCTCTCAATCCTCTTGCAGGAGCTGCAGGACCGAAGCCCAAGGAGTCCCCAGATCCTCCAACCCACTTATGAGAAATTTGACATCCACCTGCGCAGTGAGGACGCGCTACTGCAGAACTACAGTTTGCTCTCCTGCTTCAAAAAGGACCTCCACAAGGTGGAGACCTACCTGATGGTGATGAAATGCCGGCGCTATGGAGAGGGGAACTGCACCATTTGACACTGGGCACAGCTCCGTTCCCGCTCCAGCCTCTTGCCAACCATGGCTGCCCGCCTCCTCTGAAAGAAAACTGGAAAATAAACCTGCTACTGCCAACATGTCTCTGCATTTTGGGGTGGGACAGGCTATGTTGAGGGGCTGGGAGGGAGGAGCAGCCAATGGGACAGTGGATTTGGGGTTTGGGATGTGGATTTGGAAGCAAGGAAATATATTTTGAGCATGCAGGGGCAGGGTAAGCAGATTGGGGGATAGATTTGTACTGGAGAGTAGGTTTGGGTCTGCGGGTAGATTTGGAGCTGGGGAGCAATTTAGGAGTAGATTTGGGGCTGGAGCATGGATTTGAGTCTGAGGAGGGTGGATTTGGGACTAGGGGTGCAGATTTTGAGCTAGAGTGTGGATTTGTTGCTGAGGGTCGATTTGGGACTAGGGGGTGGATTTTGGACTGCAAGGGATAAAGTTGCAAAACGTGGAACTGGGATTGGGGGTTGGATTTAAAGCTTGAAGGAACAGAGTGTAACAAAGAATAAAGGGCAGGAGATGGTAGGATGGGCCTGTATCCACAAGGAACACTTTCCAGAGGTGTCTCTTTGGAAGAGGTTCTGGAAAAATGTCCTGCTGTTGTTTCTATCTTTGTTTTTCAGTATGAAGGTGGGGAAGACCTGGCAAAGATTCTCAGAGAATCTGTGATTGCCCCATCCCTGGAAATGTTCAAGCCAGGCTGGACAGGGCTTGGAACAACCTGGTCTAGTGGAAGGTGTTCCTTCCCAAGGCAGGGGGGTGGAACTGGATGACAATCCTTCTAAACCAGTCCATTGTAGTACTCTATGTTGTGGTTCTATGAGTATGACAGAGTCTCTTGGTGAAGGACATTCTGTCCCCGGATCCCCAGTCCTGCTCCAATGCCAAGCTACCACATGAGCACTGCCACAGCAGTGCTCCAGCTCTGCCTCCTCTGTTACCAGGCGATGCCAGCCAGTCATGATTCAGACCTGCTCACACATGCCATGTGTGTTCTTCTCCTTCTAACCTTGCTACTGGCAGTGGCCCTTTTCCCCGGGGCACTTAGGGAAACCTTCCCCCCACCCCTGCATCTCCTTGAGGCATCAGCTGTTGGGCTGCTGCCACGCTGGCCTGACCACTGTGCCCCCAGTCACCAGTGGATGGGATCTCACCATCTTACGGGTACCCACGGACTCACAGAGCTCCTTCAAGTTCCTCTCCTTGGCTTGGTCTTGCTCATAACCCCTCCTGGGACAGCCAGGAGAACCTGGCAGAAGACTTGGTTGTTCTGGGAGGCTTGGTCTTCAGCACAAGGGTGAAACCAGGTTGGCCATGCTGTGGCATTTCCAGGCAAACCCTGCTCCTACCTCAGCAGCAGAATTTGCAGGGAAAAGGGTTTTTCTGAGGGGTGGGTGACAGAAATAATTTTTGTAGAGATTTCACTGACAACTCTATTTCTACTTTTGGAAAGCAAATATGGAAGTAATACCAGTGGACTGAGACCTTGTAAGTACCCTCCAACATTTAAAATGTCAGGAGTTCAAGTATTTCCCATCCTTTTGTCTGGATTTGAGCACCCAGGAAACCCATTTCCAAGTGAATTCAGAGCTGGGCTGCTCAGCTACAAGGTTGTGAATCCCCAGGGCTTTCTTCGATGGCAAGAAATGCCATGACCTGTGAGTCGTGTTCCATCTTACTGGGTCCTCCCTGTGTCTGCTACCCTAGGGATCAGTTTACGGTCAGCTGCCACCATCCAGGAACAACTGCTTTCTCAAACCATGAGCAGGGAAAATCCCTGCAGTGACCTATGTTCCAATAAAGCTGCTGCTGGATAGCCCATGAACATTCCATTTCCACCTGGCAAGCAGCTGGTGTAACTAAGTCTGTTTGTGTCCTTCTAGAATCCTCAAGGACTAGAGGACCTGCAGGCAGTGAAGCACCATTCCCTGGAAGGGCCGTTTCTGCTGAAGCACGTTTAAGCACAGTGGGCTGCTGCCTCCTCCCTTTGGCCCCTGCTGCTCAGCCCACCCTCAGGCAAGTGGGCTTTTTTCCTCCTGGGTTTCTGGACGCAGGCAGAGCAGAGCTGGGCTCTCGGTACTGCAGTAGTACCTGGAGGAAGAATTCCTGTTTTTTCTGAGGACCAACATTTTGAGGGCCTTTGAGAACTGCCCAGAGCAAGGCAACATCCAGGCATGCCCTAAAATAATTTTGGTGGCATCAGAGCTAGAACAAACATCCTGGAGATGAAAGTCCCCACTGGGAGGGAGGGTCATCACAGGTTACACACCACTGCAAGCTCAGATCAGAGAGGAACACTGCGTGAAATCAGAGCCAGGGAACACAGATACTGCCAGCGTCAAAGCAAATGAAAGTAAACACAGCAGTGCAAATGGAATTAACATTTGGTGTTCTAAGAGGGATTTTTATCTGGCAATAAGATCAAGCTGATTGAGGAATGTGCCTTTGAGCTGACACCTTTTCCTTCTCTTAAAATCAAGAATCAAACACGGTTAGAAGGGAAAAAGGGATTTTACCTCTGTATTTATTTTAAGGACCCTTAGGTGCCCCACATCCAGGTGGAATGTGCCGAAATGCACACCGCAACGCACACCAACAATAGATTGAGTATAACATTATAGGTCTAATTAGCATATCTATCAAAGATTCCCCAATGAGAGGCTCGAGTGGGCCCCCTTCCTCAAGGAACCTTCCCCTGGATAGTTCTATCTTAGTTTACAAAATGTGTTCTGGAGAGGACCTTGATGTCTGGGGCATTCTGATCCGTAACTATGAAGTTTCTAAGATGTTTAGTCTTTATCTTGACAAATAAGTCTAAGAATGTAGGCTAAAAAGCCACTAGAATACAAAAGTTATAAAAAGGTATATAAAAGGGGTATAAAAGAAAAAGCAAAACATCATCATCGCATCAGTGCCACTGCCTTTTTTGCAACATCTGTGAGTTTTAAACATACTTTATTTGTTAAAACTAACAGGAGCATTTTCCAGAACAGTGACTGTTTCTCTTGCTAAAAGACAGCTGTGTTGAAGGGATCAATGAAGGTGACTGGATGACCCCTGCCAAGATAACAGACCGTAGAGAGGTTGTCCATAATCAGCCATCACAGAAGACCTTTCTTGAAGGCCTTTCTGTATCCTGGAACAGAAATAGATGAAACACCTTTCCTGGACAGGTTATAAAGATGGAGAAAACAGCAGTTGCCTCCCTATCGGACCTTGGATTTGAAAATTTCTTGTAAGTGGCCCCAGCTTCCTGTAGGACTAATGTCTGTCGTCTTCTCTTTATCCAGAAACATTTCTGAGAATCACCTCACACAGATCCACAGCGATGCTTTCCGGGCATGGCATGGAATGTGGTTTCTACAGGAGCTGTAAGTGTAACATGGTCTAAAAGCAAATCAGAGTGAGACTCTGAAGGAACAGTGGGGTAGAGCAGGTTTGCTCTCTGTAAAGTACTGACTCCTACTGTGGATGTCATCCATGGTGCACCAGGAGTCTGCAACTGGAAAGCCACTTTCTCCTGACCTGCTTATCTTCTCCAGAGCTTCCTTAAACCAGCATCAAGTTCCAACAGCAGCAGTGGGCAGCTGGGAGGATAGATAAGAAAGGAGACGAGAAAGGGTAAAAAGGGCTGTGGGATGTGACCAAGATTTAGCCAGAAACTTTACTTTGCGCTTAAAAGTGAAATGGCTCTAAAACATAGACAAAAAGGAAACTGGTGTCTGGAGAAAACCTGACATAATACATAGAGTGTTCTATGAAGAAGCCCTTGATCTTGGCTTTCCACAATCGTGGGTCTACGTACATAGGGGGACACATGGACAGGCCCTCCCTACATGCCACTACCCACACAGCTCACGCCTTTTCCATCACCCCCTATGTCAGGGACTGTAGACGTGCCTAAGGCCTGCCATATTTGGTCCACTGTTGTGCTCATTGGCAAGATAATGTAGGAGACCTTAGTGTTAGTTGGTAGGACTTTAACCTTCAGAAATGGAGCTATGTATCTGTCACCTGGTGGGATTCGACCAGTGAAAGGGAAATAATACATAATAAAGCCGTTGTTGGCATGGAGGTGATATCATGGGCCGTTGTGACCTCATCTCTTGTGCTGGCCTTGTGTGAGATGATGTTGGAACTGGCGACTCCTGAGGAGGAGCTATAAAGTGTGGTCCTGCGGTGGAGGAGCGAGGAAGACAAGATACACACCATTTTCATCCAGGGAATGACCTGAAAGTGCACTGTCTTCCTACTGCTCCTGCTCAGAAGCCATGATCTCCTTCTGCTCCGTGGCTTTTCCAGAATCCAGGGGTCAGTATGTATTAATTGCTACTGCAACTAGTAAAATTAACTTGCTTTGCAATTGTGAGTGAGTCCTGCATTTTTTGTGCACAGGCAGCCTCCCAAACCCCTAACACCGCTCACAGCAGTCTGTGGTTTTTTTTCAGGATCCTAAGCCATAACCACCTAAATGTTGTTGCTGACACAGCATTCTCCAAGCTGCCTTCTGTCAAGTATCTTGGACCAAATTGATACAGACCTTTTTCTCTCTCCAGTGTCATGTTCTCAGGAGAGCGGAGATCCGGGAGCAAAACTCACTCTTCTCCCAGCCTTATTTTGCTAGAGGCACCAGCAGAGCAAGGCAAAGGCCAAGCACTTCTGGTGTGTCCTCAGCTACAAAGCACCCAAGGAGCTGGGATACAAGCTTTAAAAAACTAGAGGCTGGTATGTCAAAGTCTGGTATCTCAAAGTGGCTGGTGGGTTCTGGGAATGCCTCCACTCCTGCTTGAGCACTTGTGTCAGCAGTACAGGGTTCCTTGCCCACCATGCATCCCCACCCTGCTGCCCTGACTGTGCTTGTAATGGATTTTTTAGAGCAAAGTGGTCTTGCAGAACCCCTGCAAGATTTAGGTTCTGAGAACCCAAGCTGGATCGTTGAAATGTTGAGCAAAGAGTACGTGACAACTGAAACATAAAGGTTGATAGAAAGTCTTCCTGTGCCCCTGACAAATGTATCTAAAAGGGAACACAGAAGACAAAGGGCTATACAGAATACAATAGAGCATACAAAGCAATACTGGCTAAAAGCCTGAGAAAAATGCGCTAGATGTTATAAGTTTGAAAGTGCTGAAACTGCAAGGCTAAAAGAGATGTCAGAAGAGGTGACAGTCGCTTTGCTTTAATGACCAATCACTAATGATTTTGTCTATGTATGAAAATGTAATTAACCAATTATAATACTGCCTTAAACGTGTGAGAGCAATAACAAAGGCTATATAAGAGTACTTTTAATAATAATAAAATGAGAATGATCATAAAACCTCATTGGCTCATCTGTTCCTTACTCTGGGATCAGATCCTCAGCAGAGAGAACCCTCGCAATAACTACTGAGGGCTCTTGATACTCTTTGTTGATCAGATCACCATTCACAGCGTCTTTTGAGCTCCTGCTCATATCTGTGTGACTCCTAGGAGAAGAAGAAGTCCCGTCTTTTTGCAGAGATCCTTTCTGCTCCCAGCGCTGCTATCTGATAGATACCCTCTTCTTTCTGCTCAACATCTTTCCTCCTTTCTGTGCTATAAACTAGCAAGGTCATGCTGGATTTGTCCTCCTGGGCTAGAAGCCTCTCCCTTTGAGGACTGGAGCTGCTATCAGAGGAGAGCAGGAGGAGGGGTTTGGGCAAGGGAATCCCTTCTGTTTATGTCTAACTCCCAATGAGATCAGCAGGATCCCTTCCTTATTCAGACCCCATTGTTAAGAGCAGGTCAAAACAGCAAGGTGGTTGGCTTTTGAATAATTTGTTTGATTTGGAAGAAGTGATTCCCTCTGCCATCACCACCACCATCATCGGGCATCTTGTTCTCAGAGCAGAGTTCTGGCAATGTCAGCTGAGAATTCAATGGAGCCTTTCAAATCCTTGCAGCGACCTGAGTGCAACGGATGCTCCTCATGTTCCTCCAGACAACAATCTGCTTGGAAACACTGTGAGTATGTGGGGCTGAGTCCCAGCCACCAGCAGACTTGAACAGGTGCTGGGACAAGGCATCTTTTGGGAAATAAATCTCTCTGCCACTAAGCCAGAACAACCCTGAAAATCTTGAGAGTTGCTGTTTGTGTTTGGGAACCTCACAGACTCACCTTCTCAGAAGCAGAATGTCCCCCTTTAAGTGACATGCTTCAGGCTTCAAAAAAGGGGAATTTTAAATCAAAGTGGGGTGCATTTCTCTTACAAATTGTGTTTTGGGACTAGTTCAATTTTCAGAGGTAAAATCACCATGTTGCTATAATGGAGAAGCTAACCATCTAATTGAAAACGTCTCTGAAATTAGGAGAACGTAATTTTCCGCTGAAACTTCGACTGAGGAAATTTTTAAAGAGCTGTGGCAGACACCGAAGCACAAGCAGGTTGTTGCTGTATCCCAAATTGGACTGGGATATGTGGATTGGGATGCTAAGTTTTTCTTCAATCAACTTTTGTCTTTAGCAAACTGCCCAGTGATGTGTTTTTCTGCCTCTGCAAGGAATATGGCACCACAGACACCCCTTCCAGGACCATCCAGTTCCTCTGTGAGAACCTGTGCAGCACCAGCACGCCCCAGTGCGGTAGATGTCCTGATCATGGTGACGTGCACCTCAAATCTGTCCCGTTCCCGCCAGACTGAGGAGATGCTGTATAATGGCCCCCTTTTGT
The DNA here is from genome assembly GCA_026261815.1 of Monarcha castaneiventris obscurior. Classification (NCBI taxonomy): domain Eukaryota; kingdom Metazoa; phylum Chordata; class Aves; order Passeriformes; family Monarchidae; genus Monarcha; species Monarcha castaneiventris. Next base: position 15,692,601 of record JAMPIT010000575.1, read on the forward strand.
GGAGGTTCCCAGGCAGCCTTGGGCCACCTTGATGGCATCAGTCCAGCCTGGCATCTCCTGGCCAGTCTCAGGGACACTAAACCTGGGCAGTCTCTCTGGAAAAACTTCATCTGTGTGAGGCCTTTCAATCAACCCAAAGGCCAGTGCAGGCAGCTCTGGTTAGACCTGGGAAGCATCAGGCTGTGCTCCACCTTAAAGATGAGTGTCTGCTGCTTGGGGTATACCTCAGACCCCGTGTTTTGGCAGAAAGATTCTTGAGATGCTGAGTCACTGATCTGATCACTTGGTGTTATACAGTTCACACAAGTTCTCTGGCATAGACATAGGAGAAAATAAAGGAAGCAGAATGTCCTGGGTTGCAGTGTATACTATCCTGATGAGCTGTTGAAACCAAGTGGGGCAGTGTTTCCTTGCCTTCTCCCTCCAGACTATCTTTCTGTTAATGGTCCATCAATGCTCTGCCGAATGACCCATAGATAACGCCCTCCGGACTATCTTCTGTTAATGAGCCCATCAAAGCCTTGCCTCATGACTCATCATCCCATTGTGAGATGCTCCACCCAGAAGGAAGAACCAAGCATTCCACCCTGGATATAATCTGAGATTCCACCACCACAGACAACCTTTCCACTGGATTCCCAGAGGACAGGAGCTACATAGCTACCACTGGACCTTCCGGGGAAGAGCAGACCCTTTCTGCAGGATCCCTGCTTCAACAGAACGACATCCACCACTTCAGGAGGACTGCAGCCACCATTTTATTGGACTGCTACCACCACCCTGACTAACAGGGTATCAGGTTGTATCCTGACTCTGTCAGTTTGAAGCAGTGTTTTCTTTTTTCTTTTTTTTAAATTTCCTTATTAAATTGTTATTCTGACTTGGTGCCTCCCACTGGTTTGTTTTCAAACTAGCATATAGTATAGTCTAGAAAACTCAAAACTAGCATTGTGTTGAATGTCAAATCTAAGGAGCCGTTGCTGGGAGACCATGGAACCACAATATTTGCAGTTGCCCTGAAATAGACTAGCACCAACAGTGATCTCAACAGCCAGAAAGACTCCAAGGCAAATTCGTAGTCCTCTAAGCACCAGTCCAGAGAAGAAAGCAAAACTCTTGAGTATCTGATGGTGGTGCTGCACAGCATTCAGAACATGGGCTGGACCAGAGACATGGATAGACGGACACTTTATTTCCCAGTAGAGCTACTAGCAGTTGAGCTCAAAAACAAGCTGTGTGATGCTCAAAGCATCATGACTGTGAAAAGCATTGTCTCACAGCAACCACCGCCCGCCAGTCGGAGGGTGAACAAGATCCTGGCACTGAAGGAAAAGACAACCACAGGTGAGCAGCAAAACCAGCACAACTCTGGTTTGAACTAGCAAGTACTAAGCCCCTGGGAAGTAGGTGGTAGGTAGGTTAAACCCCTCTAGCAATGATGCTGCCTTCAGACATTGAGATGCAAAAGTAGACCCAGCCCATGGACAGAAGAATGTTCAGATTCATAAGGTCAAGCAGAAGGACACCAAGGATCAGGTAAAAAATAACGCTTTTTTCTATAAGGTGTTAGGCAATGTCAATGCAGAGGAGAGCCTACACCAAGAGAAACCAAAGCTGAGCATGGTCTAAGCAGAAACTTGGTCTTTCTGGCCTGTTGGTTAACAGCCATGCCACTGCAAAGAACATTGGCGAGGACACTGCTGAGAAAGAGCACTCCTCTCCAGGTGTGTACTGGAAGCAACAAAAGGAAGAGTCCTGGCTTCCTAGTAAAGCGGGTATCTCTGACAGCCCAGACGGCATGCTGGTTCCAGGACAGACCATTGAAGCCATGGTTTATCATGACCTATGCTTGCTGGTGTCAGAAAAAGCCCTTTGTATGTTCATTGTCCATGTGGGAAAGAGCCCTGATGATGTACTTCAGCGTGCCTGAGCTTCACCTTGCCTGTGGAAAGATGATCTTGCAGACTGGGCTGCTTGTAAAGCTGCTAAGTGAGAGGCAAGACAACAAGGGAGCCTCTGCTCTCGTGGACCAATGTCTTCAACAAGGGAACATTTTCAAAGGCCTGGATTTGGACAAGGGCAAGGAACCTGCAGGAGAGGCAGAAGAGATACTGGAGGCTGCTGGATGTGTCCTTCTGGGCAATGCGCTTTGGAAGGAGGACGCTTCTCTCCCCTCCTTTTTTTCTTTTCTCCTGGCAGAATACAGAGCACAATCTCTCCAAGTTGGTAGAAAGAGTGGTGTGTTTCAGCCGCCTGATTCTGATGTGTTTGTTATTCACATAAGCCAATTACCCATTTGACAGCTGTCAGTGAAGCTTTCTGGCAACTATGTCCAGTTGACGAGCTCCTGGCTGCTACTGTGGACCCCTGTGAACATGCCGAGTAGCACAGGAGATGTTTTGCTCACCGTGGAACTTGTGACAACACTTGTTGTAGTACACTATATGGTGGTAAAGAGACAGGCCCTGAGGACTGGAGAGAGAGCTTCTTTCCTGGACCCAGAGGTGACCCTGGGACTGCATCCAGGTCACTGGGGACGAGCTGAGAGAGGCTTGTGGGTTTGTGGACAGTGTTGGACCTATGGGAAGTGGTAATTGTAGTTTGTAGCCTTACAGGGTATTGTTTATCTATTACCATATTAGGGAATATCTGTGTAATACCCCAGGTGATTGGGGGACAATGTGGTGAAAATCTTTCCTGTCTCTATGATGTGATAGCCTGTTGTCTGCTGGTATTTGGCGAATTCTAACTGCGCAATAAACGGCTTTGCACTTCTCCACCTTGTGTGCGAGGTCCATGCCCTTGTGTGATTGCTGCAAACACCCACACTTCCCACCTCAGCAGGGTTCAGCCTGCTTGGAGGGAGCTTGTCCTGGCATCTGTACTGACTGCAGAGCTCTGCTTTGCTCTCCTGCCTTCAGCCATGCAGCAATGATAACAGGAGATATCTGGGAATTCTGGTCATTCCAGAGGCAGGGAAAAGTTGGTAAATTAGGAAGGGAGGATGGGCTCTCTAAAAACTTGGTCGCTGGCACAGACTTGCATGTGTATGGAATGGGGTGGGTTGGAAGAAGAACCTTTTGTCCTCCTTTGTTTTGCAGAGCCTGACAAGAAAAGGCTGATGTTATAAGTCTCTCTCCTTCCCCAGGTGTGCTATCCAGATGCTGCAGATGTTTTCCAGTCCCAAAGTACTGGGAAATCACCGTGCTTTCCAAGGTTCTCACCCAAGATATGCAAGGGTATTTCCTTAGTTTGAAATGAACATAATTTTCATTACTTGGGACTACGGTCAAGTGTCCAGGGTGAAGAGTGGGAAGAGCCAGGGAGGAGACATTCAAGATGTTGAAGAAGTGGAGGAGAAGTAAGTGTTATGGCACCAATACCCATGCTTGTTCTCTGGCTCTTGTTCTGGTACAGGAAGTGCTGATGCTTTCCTTGGATGCTATTTCCTTGACTGTCGTTTCCTTTCTGTTACATCACAGAAACTCAAGGAAGCAGCAACAGTGAGGGTATATCGCCATCCAAAGACATGATGCTTTAGGCCAGTCACTCCACTGGACCATAAGGAGGATGCTGTGAATGGACATATCCTGGGAACACACCCTTAATTATTTCAGCCTTTTCATCATCCTCTGGGACAATGTATCCCCCTGCATCCAACTGTCCTGTTGGGTTAGGGTTTTCCTGCGCAGCTTGGTGAGCACAGCCCCCGTATCCCTCAGAGCCCTACTAGGCCTCACAGTCCCCATAGATACAGGATTTGTTTCCTGGGGGTTCTTCCTTGTTTTTGGAAGCTCTCACCCCAAGCTGTTATTTTGTTCTTGCACGATTACATCATTTGAAGGATCCAGATAGCTGAGACTGTGCTATGGGAAACCGGGGGTTGAGTCAGTAAGGAAGCCCAGTCTGACTGTGTGAGTGTGGAGTGTGTAGCTGCCAAGGGGCCTCGGTCCCAGCTCAGGTGGTGCGAGTATAACTGCCAGGTGGTCCTGGATGATCCAACTGAGAATTTCCTCAACAGTCTGCTGACTCAGATTGGACCCTAGGGCAATACCTTCTGAGTTTCTTCTCCAAACACCTGACTCCCAGCACCACCTGAGTTCCCCTTGGAACTTTGGAACACAGAGCAGCCAAAGGATCCATGTTAAAATTCCCTGATCAGGTTCTATCTGAATTATAACTGTCTGCTAATAAATTTCTCCAGTGATTTTGGTCTTTCAACTGGTGCAATGGCTGAAAGAGCGGGAGAGGGTTGAGTATGACTGCGCAGCCTGGTCAGCCTGTAAGGCACACAGAAGGAGGGATCTGGGGCTCCTCCCAAGGCCTCCAGGGCCTGGGATCCCCCAATAATGCAAGCAGGGCTTTGGAGTCTCTAGTGAATTGTTCAGGGGGTTAGGGTGCCCCACAAGGCTTGCAAGGGAGTTTTGTTGGTTTGGAGTCTCTCATAAGGCATGCAGGGAGCACATCCACAGCAAGTCTGTATGGTGAACAGCTGTTGTGTCTCGCTTCTCGCGCTGGGATTGCCTCAGGAGCCCGGTCTCCTGCCCACAGGCGTCAGCGAGCTGCCTGGCAATATCGCTCACTGCTCAAGGCTACTGGTGTTCTGGTCGCGCTGGTAACAGAGCAGGCTCGTTGCCCACAGAGGCCAGCTGTCTCAGACCCCAAAACCCCGGGAGTAAAGGAGGCGAGAGAGGGTTTCTGTAGGAATTCCGTACGTTTATTCCTCGGAGGGACAGGGACAGATAACCAAAGGATCAGGGTTGGCTTCAGGTTTTATGCTGGAATAAGTTGGGGAGGAGCAAGGGGTAAAAATCAATAGGGTCATAATACAACAATACACGACAAGCATAACAATAAATCATTTTAGAGCATAGGAGGGAATATAATGAAGCAACCGATGAGAAAATGACCTGGGGAGAACTTTCTAGATAGAAAGGTGCAGCTTGTACTGCAGTGACACCCTTGGACGTCCCCTCGAACTCTGAGTCACTTGCCCATTGGAGGGAGAGGACCTGATGGGCATCTGCCTGCCAAAGCCCACTAGTGGGCTGAGCCACCGCAGCAGTTGGGAGCATTGCAGAGTGATTTGAGGACGTAACTGAGAGAAAAGATTGATAGGGGAATTGTTTAAGTATTTGAAATTCTTAAGGGGAAAACTATTTAAAATGCAGTGCTATGTTGTGCACAATAGATAGGGTTTTAATGTATGGTGATTAAAGAATCATAGCCTTGAAAGCAAGTCACTTTAGAATTTCTTCTGCAACTATCAAATATGCAACTGATGCACAGATGGACCATGACTCTGGAGAGAATGAACTTCCACTGAAGGAACTGTTCACTCTGAGCAGCTGCTATGTGCACTTGTTCATGTTTTTACTTTTCAAAATAATGTTATTTATATTAAATTTCATTTTCTTCCAGGAAGTGAAGCAGGGGGAAGCCAGCTCTGCCAAAGAGATACTTAGTCACTCATTGTGGCAAGATGGTTTCACAATCAAGTCCCTGGAGGGACAGAGGCAATAGCTAACCAAATTAGAAACTTACGGATAGCTCCACGAATATATGTTGTCACAAAAAGAATAACAAACTACCTCCCAACTTGCCAGAAGTTCTCAAGTATCAGACTGAGCTTAGAATTAGGATGGCAACTGTGGACCTACCTCCCTTTTCACAGACTGCAAATGAACTCTGAGACATGCCAGCTATGCTGGGTGCAAGCATTTCCCAGTGATAGTAGATAGCTCTCAGGCTGGGCAGAAGCCTTTCCAGCAAGAAGGACTGACACAGGAGGAGTAGTACAGGCCCTGCTAGAGGAAACTGCACCTAGATATAGGGTAACACAGTTAACTGAATCAGCCAGTGGTGTTATTTGACAAAGAATATAATTGATTAGCTGTGTAAGTCTTCGGGGATAGAGAGACTCTTTAGGAGGAATCCAGCTGGATGGAGACGAATGCTAGACTCAGTATTTTAACAAGCAGTGACTGATCAACCAGTTGATCAGTAATTGACTTTTGAGACTGCTATGTGATTTTATATTGATAATCATTTCCACTCTTCCAGGACAATCTTGTTAGCCTTAATTCTGTTATGTTCGGTACTTGAATTAAAGTTGTATGGAACGACAGGAGTTAAAAGCACTAAAATTTCTCTTTTTCCCTTTCACGACATTACCAGCAGTGCTCAATTGAAACAAACTGAAGGCTCTTGAGGAATACATTCAGTGCAGGCAGCTCCGTGTGCACCTGCAGGTCAAGCTCTGGGACAGGAACCTGGGGAAATAAAGGGCACAGGGTGACCGGACACTCAAGAGGCATAGCAGGAGCCCATGATCCCTGACTTTCACACTTAGTTTTGAGTGTAGAAAAGCTCAGAGTTTCCTTTGTTCAGGCTGTTTTCCACAGTCACTCTCCAGCTCTTTTGGAGCCCCTGTATGCACTGGAAGAGGCTCTGTCATCTCCCTGGAGCCTTTTTTCTCCAGGCTGAACACCCCGAGCTCTCCCAACCTGTCTCCAGAGCAGAGGTGCTCCAGCCCTCAGAGCATCTCTGTGGCCTTCTCTAGACTCACTCTTGCAGCTCCACATCCTTCTGATGTTGGACCCCAGAGCTGCAGGCAGAATTGCAGGTGGGGTCTCACCACACATGGGCAGAATCCCCCCTCCCCTTCTGCCCATGCTGTGGGATCAGCCCAGCACATGAGGGGTTTCAGGGTGCCAGCGCACATGGCTGGGGTAGGTCCAGTTTTTATACACTAGTACCCCCAGGTCCTTCTCCGTTTCCGCTTTAGTTTTTGTCAGCGTTCTCTTCTCTCTGTTTCTAATCCAGACCTTTGCAGAAAAGACGTTTGCTACAAAATTGCATTTCTCCGTAGAGAAAGAAGAGGGACAAAAACCATCCAAGGGAAAATTTCTCATGATTTATAGTATTATAATAACCATTTCACATTTCCAAATAGATATATAATTTGTGGCATGAGTAAGGCCATTTTTTAAAATATTGCCTCAAAGGTTCATTTACAAGTGCACTATTTACAGAGGTCCTTGAACACAGTGGAGATGGCACCAGCTGGTACCCCCTTATCCTGTGTTTGCTTGTCATGATTAAATGTAGCAGGATAATTTTTCCCAAGAGGTCAGCCTGCATTCAGTCATGTGGTGTTTCTGAAGCACCTGCATACGCATGTGCAGCCCAGATCCCCCTACTTAAAACAGCTCATTAGACGATGAGCTCTTCCAAAAAGGAACTTCCTTCTGCACAGATGTACTCTTGGCTTGCATCACATAAGCGGTAAGATAAAATCCAAACCACATCCAACCAGATGATTCTTCGAAGAACTCAGAGTTAAGGATTTCATCTCATGTATTTTTAATCCCATTTATAACAAAACATTCATCCTTTTGAATTCAAATAATTTGCCTTTTTTCATCTCTAGCTTAGCAATGAACTGTTCAAGACATGTCTTTTCTCTGCACAGAGGAACAACAGAGGTAAGACAAAGCAAGAGGGAAAATTCAGCCTAAGAAAATGTGGATGATATCTAGAAGCTTTTCAGCAAGAGCCAATGAGATTCAAAAATATTTTGGTTTGTAGCACAGAGAGGGACACCTACTATCAAAACCTTCTCTGGTGTTCAAAATTAAAAACAATAAAATGCAAGGGCAAAAAGGAAATCCTGTCTCTTCTATTACATATAGTGGCAAAAGAGGAGAGAAGATGGAGGAAAGAAGATGGATGCTGAAAAAAAACCCAAAAAACCCATGATGACTGGGGAGAAAATAGCAAAGATGTGCTGCAAGGAATGAAGGAATTCTAGGAACGGATTTGAGCTGTCACTAAGAATTAGTGACACTCTCCGAAATCTACATCATGTTGGATGCTGTATTTCACCTGCATGACAATGACAAGATATTTCTATGCCATCAGCAAAAGGAATGTTGATCAATGATACAAGAGACCATCAGCAGATACCAACTGGGTGACTTGAAATCTCTAATTTCTTCTGGAACTTTGGAGCAGAGATCCACAGAGGCTGCTACTAGGCTTGATGCTCTTCAATGTTTTCCTCCATGACCTGAAAATAGATCTAGAATTACTGCTGATACAATGCACAGACAACACAGAGACCACAAAAACTGTGGTGGGTCACATGGCTCACTTGGGGGCCATACAGTCAAAATACATGTTAGTAAAGCCAAAAAGATCTTGGAATCTGGGGAAATGCAGGAGGTTGTGGTTTGAAAGTTGCACATGATTTCTTGGGAAGAATAGGCTTTGGGGTCACCAAGAGCAGGCAGTAAGTGTCATCTTCTGGGGAAAAGGGGCTAGTGAAATCCTTCAAAATAGGAAACCATTGCCATCAAGAGACGCTCCTAAAGATTCAGTGGGGCTGTTTATTATGAGACAAAATAAAGCAATGCATATATTAGTGTCAAGGGAGAAGAACGTTGTGAGGTAAGGTGTGACTTGCCCATCTCTGGGGATATTAGATCAAGATGAGATGCCCTGCTGGACGAGAAGGATTGACTTTGAGCTCTGTTCAGTGCATAAATGGGAAGGATGGAAAAGCTTTAGCCACAGAGCCTGTCCGGAGAGGAATCATCTGACTATACATTGCCATCACGAGGGGATTGCAGAATCTTCCTATTTCTGTAAACCCGCTTACCTATTTTTATTTCTTTATGACTGGAAAGCTGAACCACAAGCACGGTTGCACACATACTACATTTGCTCCTTATACAATTGTTCTGAAAACTAACACCTGTCGCACAAACCAAAGACAGGCACACCTCATGCTATATATTGGGCAGGATGGAGGACCTTTGTTGATAATAGCCCGAAAAGGTGAACTGAGGTATTAAGCTGATATTAATTCAGTTTTGATAGTGAAACCAAGACCTGGGTTTCTTCACTCTGTGGTAAATGATTGGTCTGTGACACCACTGTCACAGGCAGTCCCATCAGCTGAATGGTGACAACTGTTTGCATGGAGTAATGGACAGCAAAAACAGCAGCTGGGCATAAGGCCTTGCAGGATTGGGGTCTTCTGGATGACTGGATGTTTAAGAAATGCTCCATGACTGTTTGCAGGGGGAATCCCCTCTTGGGAGGAATTTCTTTTGCAATTGTGGTCATTCCACTTCTAGGAGCTGTCACTGAACAATAGAGGAGTATCATTGCCTTGAAATCCCACCAAGGATGGTGGAAATCACTCAGTTGCTGTACTGGATAAAACTGGTCATCTCTCCAGTGTCCTAGTCCTAATAAGGCCAGCTTTAGAGGGATCAGATGAGATGCAGCAAAAACAATGAAGGAGTAATAGTGACAACATAGACTCACAGAAGAGCTGAAGTTTACTTCACTCCATTGAGCCCTGCCTCATTTTGTGGTCTCCTAAGACCAACCTCAGTCTGTTCTTAAGAAAGAATATATGTCCATTTTCCTGCACTCCCAGCCAGGTCGTCCTATACCAGAAATCTGTAGATGGCACACTTTTTAGAAAGCCAGAAAATCAGGGTTCAAACTCAGTAATGGAGACACAACCTTAACCATGGGCCAAGCCAGTAACAAGTGTCCCCATGCAGAAATGATTGAATCTACAAGGCTGGACATTGATTGACAGCACAGAGGTGCTTGTAAGCATTCTTTCGCCATTGACTTTTCTCATATGGCATGCACATATGAAATGATCTCACTGCAGGAGAAAGCAGCTGAGACTCCTTCTTCCATGGATAACACAAAGTGCTGCGGATAACAACATCTTAAGTGTGCAAATGGGATCTTCAAGCATAGAAAAGCAGGGTTCCACTGAAATTCAGAGGAGTATGGCCAAAGATCTTCTTCCCTCACCCTTTTAATCCAAACTTCATCTACTTATGCCAAGTATAAGGAAATCCATATATAAAAAAGAAGCGGGTTGGTTATTTTCCCCCACTGGAAATCTGGCCTCCAATTTTTCTTTTAAGTAATGGGCACAAGAGATTCAGACACTTATTCAGAAGTAAAGAATTGGATTTTTTTATGCTGGAGGTGAAAGTGTTGCCCCTGGTGTGCATTATATCTCCCTTAATGCTTGATGTATGATATTTTGGGGAAAAAACAGTCCAGAAGAAACATTGCAAAAATAGCTTATCACGAGAAGAAATGACTATCCTAATTGAAGCAAGAGGACGTATTTATAGGTCCATAAAGGTATACACAGGAAAGACAATTGACTTGTCAGAGCAAATCCAGAGGAGTCCACCAAGTTGATCAGAGAGAAGAAGCACCTCTGCTGTGAGGAAAAGCAGAGAGAGTTGGGATTGTTCAGCCTGGAGAAGGCTTAGGGATGACCTAATTGTGGCCTTTCACTACCTGATGGTAGTGAACGTGATGGAGTCCACAGGAAAGATGGAGGGAACTGTTTACAAGGGCCTGGAGTGAGAGGACAAAGGAGAATGGCTTCCCACTGCTAGAGGGCATGGTTATATTGGATTTTAAGAGGAAATTTTACCCTGTGATGGTGGTGAGACCCTGGCACAGGCTTCCCAGAGAAGCTGTAGCTTCCCACATCCCTGAAAGTGTTCAAGGCCAGGTGGAAGGGGCTTGGAGCAACCTGGTCTAGTGGAAGATGTCCCAGACCATGGCAAAGGTTGGAACTGGACAGTCTTTAAGGTCCCTTCCAACTCATATCATTCTGTGATTTTGTGACTTGAGAAGTTTTCTAAGATTTTGACTCCAAAGTCTGTTTAGAAGAAGTAGTGAGCACTGTGGAGAGGGTGGATAGATAAGGATTATCAAGTTCTTCCCAAATCTCTTTGTAGTACACCTTTGGTTTAACCTTTTCCTTGCACTTTTTACTGGGGAATCCAGCATCTCATGTATATAATACCACGCAAACTAAGACAAATAAAAATGCTGTAGTAATTATTAATAATTTCTGTGTACCTAGACATAAGCAGGAAATCTATTGCTTGCTCCTTTCTAAGGTTGGGATGTGCCATTATTATACTACACAAATGCGTGAAAGTGAATAAATTATTTGTGATTTGGTTTTCTATCTGGAAACAAACAAAAAAGTATCTTGCTTTTCTACAGCATCAGAGCAGATGATCTAATGTTGTGTTAACAGACGCAGCCCTGGCATTGTTTAGGGTTGCTGTGTGCACGTATTAAATTTAGATGCAAATAATCCACGTTTTGCTATTGTAGCAAGGCTTTGTCCTCCATTTTCTATGCAATCCTTGATGCAATGCACACTTCATGTAAGTGTCCAGACTTTTGTATATGCTTCTCTGGGCCACAGGATGCCAACAGTAGGGAGTTCAATTCCCTGGACATCAGACATCTAAATATAAATTTAAGTATTTGAGATGATCATCCCTGCCTCAGTTCTCTGGAACATGATTCATGCAAGCTATTTTTACCATTTCCTTTAGGATAAGTTGTGTTGTCTCCTGAAAGTTCTTATTTCTCTCCTTTCACTGCAAGGCTGGAGAGAACATCTCGGGTGGTGTGGACTTCTGTACTTGGATAAATCCCTCCTTGCAATTTCAAACCTTCTGCCCTTCTCTTCTGCTGCCAGTCTCCAGGTCACTGCCTGGAGCAGTGCCTGGGCCTGCTGGGAAATCTGTCTCTCTTTCCACTTCCTTCTAGGTTGAGGCTGGGCCAGTCATCCTTTCAGGATGTCCCCAGTCACTCTAATTCTAAGTGAAGTTCAAGAGAGGCATTTGTGGCAAACCTAGAAGAATCTGAATAAAACATGGCTCTGGTGATGCTTTCAGCTCCTGGTTGCACTTACTTATGTGTAGAACTATAAAACCATAGAATCATATAATGGTGTGGGATGACAGATACCTTAAAGATCATCCTGTTCCAACCCCTGTCATGGGCAGGGACGCCTTCCACTAGACCAGGTTGCTCTGAGCCACAACCAGCCTGGTCTTGAACACTGCCAAGGATGGGACAACCACAGCTTCTGTGGGAAACCTGGGCCAGGGCCTCACTCTCCTGAAAACTAAGAGTATTTTGCTTGTGTATTATAATTGGTTGTACCTATTAAAATATTGCATGTGTACATTTGACTTCGTAATGCAAGGACACTGGAAGGTTCTGGACCAACATCCTCAACTCAATTTGGTGCAGCAGTTCAGATCCTGAGAAATGTCCTTTCAAACCCTCGTTCCTCTTTGTAGTGGGTTGACTTTGGCTGGATGGCAGGTGCCTAGCAAGCTGCTCTACCACCTCCCTTCCCAGTGGGACAGGAGAGGGAAAATAAGACAGAAAACAAGGAGTAGGTTGAGATAAGGCAGTTCACTAAAGCAGAAAAAAAGAGAAAGTTTTTGTACCCATAAGCAAAGAGGAAGAAAGTTTAATCTCTACTTCCAATGTTCAGGCACTTCCCCAGAAGCAAGGCTTCAGGACATATAGCAGTTGCTCTGGAAGGCAAACCTTGCAGAATAATGAATGCCCTCTGTTCTTCTTCCATCCTTTAGCTTTTATATCTGAGCTGACATCATATGGTGTGGAATATCCCTTAAGTTAATTTGGGTCAGTTGGCTTGGTTCTCTCCCATTCCAGGATCTTGCCCACTCCCAGACTCTTGATGGGGAAAGGGAATTTTAGAGAGGTAGTGCTGCTCAGAAGTAGCCAAAACACTGGTGTGTTATCAACACCTTTCTAGCTACCAATGCAAAACATAGCACTGTGAAGACTCCTATGGGAAAATGAACTCCATCTCAGCCAGACCAAATACACTCATCCAATAAAAGATAAAACAGGTACCAACCTTGCCTCACAGGTGTCCCTAGATCCCCAGGACTACAGCAGCTCTCCCGTCACTGTGAATTCTTAAGGGTCATAAACCTCATTTACATCCTGTGACCCATGTTGGACCAGTGTGGGGAAATATGCAACTCAGGAAAGGTATGTAATGGAGTGGTTTTGGAATCCTGAGATGTGTGAATAAGATTTTATGGCAAAGATGTTGTGGGTCTTTCTTTTTAGGGTGGTTCATCTCTGTGCTGCTTAGCTCTGAGACAAATGCCATCAGTGAAAGTACTTAAGTGGTTCTTATCTGTCCTGGTTTTGGCTGGGATAATTTTGTTCTTAGGCTTTTGATGTTCTCCACTATAAGGCAAGGTAAAGGTGAGTCCCTTTCTTTCTCTTCTAATCCAGACCCCAAAATTAGTATCTTCTCAGCTGTTCCAGCTCTCTCTTTCCCTTGAATCTTTTGGCTAATTTTGCACAAAAATACCATCTGGGGTTAATACCTTCCAGCCCATCTCTGTTTCATTGCCTCAACACGGAATAACCATTTCATGATGGTGATTTCCTTATACATTTTTGATGTGGGATAAATTATTAAAGCAGATTAATACAAAATGAAAGACATTTTACGCAGGGAAGGAGTCCTGACAGTAACTTTTAGCTATGCCACAAGACCTGACTGCCACCAGTAGGAAAACCTGCCCCTTGCCAGAGCAAAGTGGGGTAAATTATAAAAGATGCATAAAGGTAGAAGGAGAAATGAAGTGATTGGAATGACAGAGCAGAAAACAAACATATCAATGTAGAGGAAACAAAAGATAAAAGTCCGTGGAGGAAAGGGGAGTGAATGGGGTTAAATTATGCAAATTAAGATTTGTAAGAGTCTTGAAGAAACAAGGGAGCATAAGTCATCTAGGAATCACTGGTGGAAGGAAGGGAACCAAACAAAACCAACATGCTATTCCTAGCATTAAAAAGAGCTGTTGGATGTTTTGTGCCATTGAAATAAGGAATTTGTTCCACATAAGGAAGCACAACCAATTAGCATAAATAAACGTACTTAGCACAAGTACACATCAGTGCTTAGCACAAGTTAGCATAATAAAGCCTTGCAGGCCTAGCTTAACATGAGTGTGACTTGACAAGGAGCTTTAGACAGTGTACCAGAATAGCTAACAGGCAGGTAGGGAATCGCCCCTGTGCAAGGAAGCAATAAGGAAGACTAGCTGCTTTAGGTTATGTAGACTGCTCGTGGACAGCTTGTGGACACTAGCTTAAAGTATAGCCATGTATTTCTAACCGCTTGCTTATTGAATACTAACTTTAGAAGTGCAAGGATGTATGGAAATTATAGTAAAATTGCTATACAAACCCACTGAAATTTGTTAGTGTCAGAGGAGCATTTTGGTGGGGTGCCGACCCCTGCTCTACCGATAACTAAAATAAAAGTCTTTTTGGCAGACAGTCCATTTCTCTGCTGAGTCCTTTGGATCACCATTTGGACAGACCTTGACTCAGGCAAATGAGCAAGTAGTCAGTCCAGTTGTGGGTATTTACACCTTGTTAGGACTGTGAGGAACCAATTTAGTTTTTATTTGTGCCTCGACATTGGCTGCATTTTATGTTACAAACCCATTTTCTGACATCACCTGCAAAATTACTACATGAGATGAGCCCTAATACTTGGCATTTGTAGAAGGTGGCTAACACATGTGTGGGGAGGGTGGAGACTACCGTCTTTACAGTCTCTAAGCAGGCAACCCCTTTAGGAAATGGAGGGAAGCTCTGTGTCTGGGGGGGACTTCGCCTGACAGTCAATCAGGGGAGAGAAAACTTTCACCACTGGACTGCAAGCTATTCCCCTTGCAGGCAAACCCCCGATGCCCGGGAAAAATTTCCCTGGCTAGACAATGGTCGTTCTCAAAGGACCGGATTATGGGAGCAGCCTTAGCACATAAAAGCTGTTAACTGCTTCGTAACTGGTTCCCGCTACTTCAGTTTCTTGCGGGGGAGGTTTGGCTCATTCGATCTCTGCTCGCCTTCTCCTCGCTGTCCTGCTTGTTTCCCGCCTGTCTCCCCTGTCAGCGCCGGTTCCGTCTTACCCTTGCTTCGCTGCTTCCCCCAACAGCCTGGATGCCGCCGCCGCCGCCTGCAGTAGCCGAGCCTCGAGCCAGCTCACCGCCACTAGCAACAACCCACTGCTCGAGCCTGCTCCCACAGCAGCTATTCCCGCCATTGCCCGGCAACGGCCCATCGCTGCCCGCTGTTCATGGTTCTGATCGCCTCCACGATCCCGCCGCAGCATGTCGGGACGCTATCGATAGTTCTGACCACCACCGCGATCCCGCAGCCTGTCCTGCCCGCCACTCCGCCCAAGAGGCGACTCACCGGGTATCCCGCCGCCCGTCGACGCGGGAGATACGCTGTCGGCCATTGAAGCCGTGGCTCTCGCGAAAACTCCACAAGCTCCCCCGGCAGGGAGCGCAAAGACGGATACCGACGGTGCATCCCAGGATTCTGGTGGTGGCGTTCTGTCCCTGTCCTCCTTTCTCTGCCTTTCTTTTCCTCTCTCCTTAACTTTCTGTCCCTCTCTGGTCGGGACACATACCCTTCCTTATGAATAAACAGTTCTCACATGTCATATTTGCCTCGTTTGTGCTTGATTTCATCTGAGAAGTGTGTTAAAAAGAACCCCCCATGTTTTCCCTTACAATGGAACGTGGCAAGGACATAACCGATAAATCAGAAGGACAGATTCAACAGCGGCCTTTCTCATCCCAGCAGTTCTGGTCACTTTACACCACAGATGCTGTTGACATCAAATCCTAATTGAATCCTCCCTCAGTTCTTCCCAGGTCTTTGATGGATCTGTCTGGGAGCTCTCCCTAGCCACTGAAAAACTTCAGTCATTGCCTCATTAAAAAGAAACAGCCCAAAAGAAACAGCTTTGCAGCATTAATCCCTGTTCATATTGCCAGTGCTGCTGGTGAGCAAAGCATGTCCAGTGTGAACTTCACATACTTCCTCATCCTTGGGCAATGCTATTCCCTGAAAAATCAGCAAATGCCCTCAAAGCTGTGAGGCCTGGAGACTATAAAAGGTGAAATCCAGTCTGAAACACTCTCCCAAGCACTTTCATCTCCTTCATTTTTCAGTACTGCTGCTCCTCTTCTCTAGGGGATATGTACTCCCTGGACGAGTATTATTACCCAGCTCCTGGACGGAGGAACAGAAGACTTTGCCTCTTGACCCTATCTCCCTCCATTGCATTAATTTCTGAGGTTGAACTACTACTTCTCTTTCATTGTTCGAATTTCTGGTCTTCTGTGTTGCTCTTATTTCAGCCTTGGCTTTTTTTGCTTTGGGGATTCCCTCCTCTCCCTCAGCCTTACACATTTACACCACTGCTAACACAAACCACAACCAGGGCTGGAAGAATGTGCCTCATACACCACAGATAAAAGCAGACATGCAAAATTCAGCAGTATTTAATTAAGTTTGTTGGTGGGAGGATAATTTCTGTAATCACATGTATTACTGTAATACCTCAGGATAAGATCAAGATGAGCAGGGCACAAAATTAGGGAAATTCCAGCTGAAAAGGTTTTGCAATCTAAAAGGAAAAACAAGGCAGGAGATCATCTATGATACATGGGATGGGCAGTGCAGTTAGTAGCTTGATTATGTTTGAGAGTAGGAGGAACCTGAGAACATAATATGTAGGGAAAGAAAAGTTAATGGAACAAAAAGTGGAGGGAAGTAGGTGTCTGAGGATAGCAGCTGACACCAAGAGGGAGGGGACACAAATACTAGGAATGGAGAAATTATTACTTTTTCTTAATAAACTGTAAATATTCTAGCTTGTGGCAAAATGAAAATTTTAAGGTGATTAAGGAGGTGATGCTGGCCTGCATCCCCACAGTGTGGGCAGCAGAGGAGAGGGAGACTCTGCCCTGTTCACGCGCTCCCCACCTGCTGTACTACCTCCAGCTCTGAGGTCCAATATTAGAAGGACCTGGAGCTGCTGGAGCAAGTCCAGGGGAGGCCATGGAAATGCTCTAAAGAATAGAGAACCTCCGTTATGCAGACAGGCTGAGAGAACTGGAAGTGTTCCGACTGGACGTCAGAAGCCTCTGGGGAGACCATTGAATCCCTGCCAGTGCCTAAAGGGGCTCCAAGAGAGCCGGAGAGGGACTTTGGAAAAGAGCCTGGAGTGACAGGACAAAAGATAATGGCTTCCCACTGAAAGAGGGCAGGATTAGATGGGATATTGAGAAGAAATTCTTGGCTGTGAGGGTGCCGAAGATGTGGCACAAGTTTCCCACAGAAGCTGTGGCTGCCCCATCCCTGGAAGTGTTCAAGGCCAGGTTGGACAGGGCTTGGAGCAACCTAGTGTAGTGGAAGATGTCCCTTTTCATGGCAAGGGGGTGGAAAGAGACAGTCTTTAAGGTCCCTTCCAACCCAAACCATTCTATGATTTTTATGGTAAGTCAGAACACTGCAGTACTATATGAAAAGAAATTAGAGTTTTAAGTTTTTTGGTTTGTCTGAAATACTGTACTCAGTCTGATGGAAAAACATGTGTCACTGTTTTCTTCTGCTGTGATTTAGGTCAGCATTTGAATCAACTCTACTGCTCCAAAACCTGCTTCTGGGAAATTTCACCTTCCTACTTCAGACACATTTCCCTACATCTCCCCTGTCGCATGAATTTGGTAAATGGTGACATAACTCAAGCTGGACATCTAGCTGGTAGTGATTTTTCTCTGGCACCACTGAGCTGGTATTCCCAGCTGACAATAAACATCTTGCCTGAGAGTGAGATTGAGGGAAGATAAGATCGCATTTCTGACTGAAAGACACTTTACACACTGTAAATGCTACACAAAACTTTCACAAAGAGGAAGTCTTCTGCACATCCCCTGGAAATGTGTGGGGCTTTTCCTTGAAGTCAGGACTATGCTCCGTGGTTACTTTTGCAGAGGGTGAGTGAAAGGACTATATGTGTGATTGACTCATCCTCAATTGGTAGTAAGTTACATTGACTCCTAATCTATACTGTTTCTTTGCTAGCTATAATATAAGTACCTTTATGTTGTGTACTGTTTTATGCAAATCTACTAGAGGTTCTTTGTTTTAACCTGTGTAGTAACTCTTTTTAAGGCCTTTTGTCTGTTAATTGCCTGTCTATTCAATAAATAATGCATTTTGTAATAGACCTGATTGGCCATTCTTGAGAACTTGCGAGCCAGAGCTTTTGAGGTGAAGGTTGAGTAAAGCTGCTGCCAAAAATCTGAACCTAAGGCAGGGCTGGTCTAAAGGCTCTCACTCGATCTATAACAGGTTGTAGAAATGCAGTTGTGACAAACATTCCTCTTTATTTAATCCCTTTAACAAGGAGGTTCTTTCCAACCTTCCTGCTACGAAAGAGAACTCACCACAATGTGAACATTAGGAGGAAGAGGAGAACGAGGATGAGGACAAGGAGGATGAGAAGGAAGAGGAGGGGGAAGAGGAGGAGACCTATCAAGGACTTGCATTTTCACTTTGAAATATATGAATGACTTCTCCAACCCCAAGGCAATTTTCTTATGAACGAGACTGTGCAAGCCAAACCCTCTGGCTTTGGAAGGCTATGGAGCTGCCATGCTCCATAGAGTTCTCCCCACCTAGTTATGCAAAGGACTTGCTTTGCATAACTAATTTGTGAAGGAAGAGCAGCCTTTTGCCTAAAGTTACCACGTTAGGAAAGTAAATCTAATCTCAGCTCTAAGCCTAAACCTATAAATATTTTTTGGAGTGTGCTGAGCCACTGCTTTGCTGGAATTGCAGTCTGGGGACTCCATGCCATCTGTACAGGACAGGCTGTAAGACTGGACTACATCTCCCTTCATGGCGCTGCATGCATCCTATAGGAATCATAAAGGTCGGAAAAGATCCCCAAGATCATCAGGTCCAATCTTACGAACATACGGAACTTCACCCAGAAAATATGAACATACAGAACAACCATGAATTGACTAAATTTTTCCTACATTTCCAACTGTGAACAACTTCATAAGTTTCCATTAAAATTTTTTAGAAAATAAGCTGAGAAGAAATACTAATTTGCCAGCAAGTTTTGATGTCTTGTCGAGCATTTCATAAGGACTCTAGAACACCTTCCCTAAGAAGACAGGCTGAGAAAGTTAGTGCTGTTCATCCTGGAAAAGAGAAGGTTGCCTGGATACCTCAGAACATCTTCCAGTATCTGAAGGGACCTACAAAGAAGGCAGAGGAACTCTGCATCAGGAAATGCAGTGACAGGGCAAGGGCTCACACTGAAAAAAAGGAAAGTTTAGGTTAGATATCAGGAAGAAATTCCTCCCTGTGAGGGTGGCAAGACCCTGGCACATGTTGCCCAGAGAAGCTGTGGCTGCCCCATTCCTGGAAGTGTTCAAGGCCAGGTTGGATGGGGCTTGCAGCCAAGCCTGGTCTAGTGGAATATGCCCCTGCCCGTGCAGGGGGGTGGAACTGGATGATCTAAAAGGTCCCTTCCGACCCAAATAATTCTGTGGTTTTCCTTAAGTGATACCCAAATTTGAGATTAGTTGAATATTAGCAGCCTCAGAAGAAGGTCTGAAATGTTCTTGGCTATAACACAGTAACAAGGGGATCTGCCAAATGTCGCACAATGTGTGCCTCACCTGGCAATATCCAAACACAAGCTCCTGTCAGTGGTTAAGAATTTATAGTGCATTAAATCTTCCAAGGATCTTTGAAGAGAGTTGTTGCTCCTATCAACTAGGATTCTGCCATAATCTCTGAAATCCAATGTGATATTGCCACAAGCTAGGGATGTGACTCTATCTCTCTGTTGCCCACGTAAAACAGGAAGACCTTTAAAACCAGTGCTGCTTCCCATCTATAAATAAAGGGAGAATTGGACCAATGTTTTTCTGTAAGTTTTCTATACATAAATCAAGGCACAGGCAAGCTAACTGCATCACACAGGAACTTCAAAGTGCTTGAGAGACAACAGAAATTGTCATTCAGCTCTCATTGTCAGCTTTATTTTATGCCAGCCAGACAATACACATTTTATGCGGACTATACATTTGCTTCAGCTGCTGCTCAGATGAAAGTTTCTGACTTCATGTGAGTTGTTCCTGCACTAAGCTAGCTAGTTCTTGTTCTGTAGCACCAGTGTGTTTTTCAGTGGTCCTGGAAGCAGAGAAAGAGCATCATTGCAAAGCTGTCAGAGCAATCAGCTGGCCCGTGACAACAGAATGCCACCCCTGAGCTGGACTTTGACCCATGACCAGTGGCTCTGCTGAGTGCTCCCCTATCAACCACACATTTGGTATGTCCTCAGGCTGGCTAGTGAGTGGTCCTGGTCACTGCAAGGAACTGGCCAAAAATGCATGGATGTTCAGAAAACCTGTGAGGGCTTGGGCTGTACTTTTTGACCAGCCCTTGGTTTAACTGTGACCAGGATCATGTCCACCATCAGCTACAAAAAATGCTTGCCAATTAATTATAACCTGCATCAAACAAGCACCTTGCTTTAAAATTGTCTCAAAAAGAAGCAGTTTGTTTCCCTCATGATGGGTGGTAAAAGTCCTATCACAGTGGAACTAAGCTCTTGTACTGCTCAGGAAGTACCTGGAGCTTGTTAAAACAACCAGCAGGAAAGTAAGCCCAGCTAACATATGGTAACCCCAATTTGAGAACACCCCTTCTCTTTGATACCCCCAGGAGACACCAGGAGGTGATGGTGGCAGCAAGGTACTGGATGCCTTGTAGGGTCACTTCTGTACCTGGATAGTCTTGCATGGCAGCGTAAAAGAACAAAGGCAACCTTGAGTTAGGGTAGATGCTACCAGTAGAAGCTCTGGACATGTGTTAGAAGGAAGGCTGGGTCTTGAGGAAGCACAGAGGGAGGGATGGGAAAGATGTGTAGGGAACAAGGGTCTTCACCAGGAAAGAGGAGGAGGATCTCTAGGGATGAAGAGAGACATGGATGGATGGGAATGGGTCTGTGAGGATGCAGAAAGGCAGAAAGCAGTTGATGAGGCACGAGAAACCTGCTAAGATTTAAAATGGGCAGCTTTAAATGGTGGTTGCATCAAGGGACTGTGATAATCCCCATTTGTCCCCCAGTCTTGCATCATTTTTGTGCAGGAAATGGTTCCAGGTTAGAGGAGGGAAGGAGGGCCTGACACCATGGAGTGGTTGGTTACCATTTTCTTGGTCTATGAAATCAGCCCAACCAAGACACAAGAAAAACCATCTCTGTGTGAGAGGCTCATGGGGCAGGACAACATGAAGAGCCCTGGCAAGACAGCTATCTCTCAAATACTCACCCTCACCCTGTCCTTTTTGCTCACCATGAAGAGACATTTTCTGCCAGAAGCTGTTGGCAGAGATTGGTAGGAAATCCACTGAGTTCTTTCAGCCCATCAGTTCCTAAGGGAATGAGGTGAGCCCAGCACCATAAACCAAAAGATTAGGGGAAAATGCAGAACAGCTTCTCTTTGGAAAGATGCCCCACTGCCAAGGTAGATCAGGTCCATACTACTGAGGCACAGGCATCTGCTAGGACAGGACCCATTGCCTGGTCTCTGGAGAAGGCTGGAGATGCCTGCACAACCTTGCCAGTGGAAATGGTGCCCAAGGGCACATGCACTTGCAGGCTGACGGTTGTCAGCAATTACTCCAGATACCAAGCACATCTTCACACCTCGTTTAGTGAGGAAGGATGCAGGAACTATGGGGCATGAGCTCAGGTTGGCCTGTGCCAGTGCGTACATGATGATCCAGGTTCAACCAGATCCTGGTGGGTCAATACCAGAGCCATTCCACCTCTTCCTTGGTATCCAACCCTGCTCTTGCTGCTACCCTGCATTTCAGAAGAGAGCTTTAAAAGATAAAAATAATCTCTTTCTGAATCAACATGAGCTGTTTTTAATCCACCAGCATTTTCCTGAGCCTTTGCTAGAGTCACCAGGGGAATTCTTCCATCTCAGCAGCATTGGGGTTGTCCCTCCTTGTCCAGATAGTCAAAATGCTGGTGCCTGCCGTGTTATGTTCTTCGTTTTAATCTACTGGCTCTTTTCCCATGACTGTGTGCTTTCTTCAGCCATGGATTTCAGGCTATGAACCTAAGGAGGGGAAAGAGACTGTGTCCCATCTCATATCCTGGCTTCCTCTTTGTTTGCATGAATATAGACAACTGTGTGATTGTCCATACAAACCTGTTTTAAACTGGAAGGATTGTGAGGGGTAGGCAATTACATTATTTACCCCAGGAGCTGGAATTCAGAGACAACAGAGCACACACAGCAGAGCAGAGCCCTGGATGCTCTCTGCAGGGCTGCACAGCGAGGTCTAGCCCTAGGTACCAGCCTTGAGAAGAGTGAGCTGGGAGTATGCAAATTGGAGAATTGAAAGGAAAGCCTGATCCTGAAACATAACAAGCCCCAGCACACATGAAGCAGCAACATTTGTAAATGATCTTTGTTTAAGACAAACGAGGAAAGAATTTGGAGATCTTTGCCCTCATGAACACTGCTGATGGCAAATTGTCAGGTTAATTATGTGAGAAGGTGAGACATGTAGAAGAGATGAATTGGACAGATTTCTACTCCTGTTATGTCTGAGAGGTGCAGAAAGAGTATGAAATTCAGCAGGGATTCATTTCCCAGAGGCAGCACAAGGTGTCTGGAAATAACCAGGGGAGTCCATGGGCCACCACGAGCACACATAGCACCATCTCCTCTTTGTTGGTCCTGGTATAACCACATGGAGCTGGGATTTTGTGACTTGGGGTCTGAACTTGCCTCTGACAGCAGCAATTATTATCCTGTTCCTCAGAGATGTGGAGGACCTGCTTACATCTCATCCCTGTTCCTCTATGAATTCACATCTTGATGTTTTGGTGGCCTTATATCAAAATGAGCTGATGACTTCTCTTCTGCAAAATTACTTTAATTCAAAGCAGTTTAGCTGTTTGGGAGTTGTTAAGGGTCTGTATAGGCACACAGAAAATTAAAAATTGCCTTTAAGAGAACTAAAAGCAGCAGGAATCCTCTACAAGTGGCTCAGAATCAGCAAACAGGCTCAGGCACAGAACTTTGGTGCTGAAGGAACATTTTTAAGAAAAAACTATGAGAAGTCTGTCCTTTCTTTCCCAGAGAATTCAGGTGAGGAGACATCTCTCTTCTGTGGAGGAACCCACCTTTTGGTAATTAGTGCTCTTATCCAGGAGGACATTGGCAGGTTCATGTTCCTCAGAAGATAGAAACTCATTGATTTCTGTGCAAATGCAATTCCCAGTTAGATTATGAGAGGTTAGGACAAGTCACTTCTGTCTTCTGAATGCTGTGTTGCCCTTTGTGCACTCAAGTTTATTGTCTTTACAAAACAGCAACAAAAATACAAACCTTTTTTGTCCTGAAAATGGTCTTAACATCGTACTTTATAATTGGTCTCAGCTGCATTCTTTAGAAAAGGCACATCAAGCAGTAGAAGTAACACTGTAAGTTGTATCAGGGAAATGCAGAATTTCAGTCTTGCTCTATCCCTCAGCAAGCAGAGGGGTTGCTGTTCTTGCAAAGGTTGGGTGAGACCTGGAAAGGTGCACCAGTTTGGGGCCAGCAAGGTCTGAAGAAGAAAGTGCCTGGTTGTGAAATCTGGACTGATGTAGGTGTGGAGTGAGCAACAAGGAGCTCGGCCCTTTGGAGTTCAAACCAAAGCAGCAGATAGGCAAGCTCTTACAGAGATCTGCTATCATAAATGTAGATGTTAGAAGACTTCTGCATACCTCCAAGTCAGATGAGGACCTCAGCAGCATGGAGGAATCATGTCCTAAATACTAGTCAGGCCCTAAAACTGCAGGTGAGATTTTTTCCAGTGCTTTTTAATGGTGGAATCTACAGCTTGGAGGAGGCAGTAGCACTGCGGAAGCAAGGCAGGTGGAAGTAAGTCATGGTGGCACATAGGAAAGGAAGCAGGATATCGCCTACATCAAGGGATTGATCCTCTTTCCCAATGCCTCTTTCCAGCACCTACACTGAAATTCCTACAGCCTGGAGATGTCAGGCACAACCCAGCTGCAATTCTTGCTTGTCCTAGATGGCATTTCCAGGCTCCTCAGTGAGGATTTGAGCTCTCCACACATTTCATCTCTTCTGTCTGCTCTTGCATTGAAGGAAGCCCAGGGGACCAAGCACTGCTTGATCCCTCTCCCATCCATGTCCACCAAACTCCTTTATTTTTGCCTCTCGTTTGGTCCTCAGATCTAACTCCTGCAGATGGCCCATGAAACCAGACCGGTGACCATGCTCTGAGCTCACTCAGCATGATCAGGAGTCTCCTTTGCTTTCTGGCAGGCTGGTGTAACACCACAGGCAGTGAGGGCCGCTGTAATGGTAGAGCAACTAAGCTGCTCCTGCAACTTTCCATGTTTGTATGGAGCACCTGGGAAGAAGCACCATCCCCATGTGCACCAGCAACTACAGCCAGCACAGACCAAACTAGCACTTTGAGGCCATACATTAGGCCAAGGAGGCAGCAAGGAGCCATCTGAGACTGCGTCACAACTAGTCCTTGCTGTACTCACACGGAGAAGGGACCGCAGGCAGGTCTAGTCCTTGCCTGGGATGGAAGAAACAAATGTCCAGAGCACCTTCTGAGCCACAAGAAGCCTTCTGGGAATCCATCTCTGAAACATGCTGAGACAGCTTTTACTGCTTCCCCTGAGAGATGTATGTGCTTGGATTTCCACTGACACATCTCTGCCCACTGCTTCCTGTTACAAGGGAATGTTTTTCCTTTACCAGCTGCTTCTGCTCCAGGCTACAAGATTTCTTCTTCATTCTCCTTGATTTCTCCTTCATTTGTTGAGCCACATGGCAGCACAAGGTATCTATGCAGGAAGCTGGGAGAAAGGCAGCTGGACAGATTCAACCGCTGGGATAAGATCCTGCATCTTTGAATATGCCAGGCTCCTACACTGACAACAAATCTTGTCCCTGTGGCTGTAAAAAAACAACAAACAAAGGTACCAGAGGACAAAAGCATGAGCAGTGTCATCCCAAAAGACAGACAGATCTGCGGAAGCAAGGCTGACTGCTTGACTGGCTACCAGAACAGACACACAATGTACTTGCAGACACATCTAGTGAAGTCGCACCAAGAAAGGAGAGAGAGAGAGAACGGGCAGTTGGTAGGTGAGGTATCATTTATTCCAAGCAGTGAGTGATATCACACAGTACAGGCAAAGAAAAAAGCTTACAGTCCAAGAGAGACAAGACATGAGACAGCAATTGGCGGGGATGGGAAGGAGAAAGTCCTTGGTGGAGCTTGGTATTTGGGGTGATGTGGAGGGGAAAGGTGCTGGAGGGGGAGAGGTGGGAGAAAGCAAAGGGTTGGAGAAGCAGCTGTGGGAAAGACACAGAAAAGCTGGCAGAGGGGATGGAGGGAAAATTATGTTGAAGGCAAGAAGGAATGGTGGTGTGATGGGCAAATGGGGTCAGACGGGGAGGTGAGGGCATTAGACACTGCAAGGGAAGAAGCCAACAGTGAGAGATCTCTGATCAGCAATGAACCTTGGTGAGAGGGGAGGGAGCAGGGGCAAGGGGGGCAAAGACATTCACTGTCCTGTGGCTCCAAAGCACAATCTGTTTCATTAAATTCAAGGTACTCTGCGGGATTGTGTCCCTGCTGATAAATTGCAGGCTCACAGAATTATTTGGGTGGGAAGGATCTTCAAGATCCTTTTGTTCCAACCCCCCTGCCATGGACAGGGACACCTTCCTCTAGAACAGGTTGCTCCAGCTCCAGTCCAACCTGGCCTCGAACACTTCCAGGGATGGGGCAGCCACAGCTTCTCTGGGGAAATCTCTTGGGTCCAAACAAGGTGGCTACAGCTGAACTTGTCTTCGGTTGGGTACTAAATCCTGAACCAGGCCAAGGAGCAGGTCAGTCCAATGGCCAGGGGCTGCTCTCAGGATTTCCCTACCTTGACCATCTGGTACTGGAATCAAGTGCTCATGAGTGTTGTTAACTGGCGGGAACAGACCCATCTGCCACCCATCATGTGGGAGATTCCTTCCACCATTTTCCATGCAGGATGCTCCTCACCCTTTGCTGTAACCCAGTTCTCCAGACCTCTCTCAGAGCTAGGGAGGACACAACAGTCTCTCCAAAAAGATATGGGAAGATCCAGCTTTGTTTGGGGGCTTGGAGTTGTTGCATGCCACAGGCTAGGTTGGGGTGCGCAGAGGACCAGGAAGGGTTCAGAAATACTTTCCCCTTCCCATCTCTCACACCACTGAACACATTGAAAGCACAGTTATCATTCTTCAGGGCTCTCACATATCACTAAGGTCTGCCACTACTCCCATCCATAATTTTTCTGGTGGTTTGTCCTTGTCTTTGGCTTCCATGGAGTAGACTGCCTCAAGGGCAAGCTGGCATTTTAGAAAGCATAAAGATGCCTTCAATGCACCAGTAGGCTTTTCTTTTATTCTTGCCTCACATGTCCTCCACATGACAGTCAGGATTAGGGAATTGTTCCCAAGACACCCTGCAACAGAAATTAAGAGTGTTACAAGCAATTCAGAGTTCATGACAGACCACCAGTCCTGAAGTACTCAGAGCTGTGTTACCCGTCATCACACATCCCTGAGCTTGGAAGTAGACCCAGTGGGATTAGTGGAATTGCTCCCAACCCAGAAAGCTCAAGCAAATAAGGGCAAATGGAAGTGAGGTGCCAAATCCCCAAATGGATCAAACTTACCATGACACTGCTGGAACAAGGCAGAGCAGAAGCCCCTGTCTGAACATCACAGTATTTTCCAAATGTGGAAAAGATACTCTTCTTGGAGCTGAGCACGTCCGTATCATCATGTGTATACTAGGGAAATTCTTCTTCCTGTATGGCTCCTCTTCTTGATCTGATGTCACTGTTGGGGATGGTTGTTATTCCTTGGATGTTGGGAGGTACAAGCTATGTCAGAAGCATCTTCTTTAAAAGTCCCTTTCTCTCCTGCACTGGCACATCTCTAAATAAACCCTAAATCAAAAGAATATCATGACACAAGGCATTGTATTTGTATAAGGGCTGATATGTCAGCTGATGAAACATCCTTTTACCAGTCAGGGATGTAAAAATGATAACTGAGGTTTTCAAAAGGAGCTCAGTTCTGTGCCCAAGCTGGAGTGGAAGGATGGAGAGTGTCAAGGAAAACTTCTTCATCCACCCATACACAAGGATACTAGATGAGTGAACACAATGTATTTAAAAGCAGCTCATTAAAATTGGAAGCATGGAGGCAACTCCTCATGAGACTGCTCATGGCAGTCAGAGCAACACCTCTGCAAAGCCACTCTCAAATCACAGAATTATTTAGGTTGGAAAATACCTCTGAGATGCTCTGTACTTAAGTATTTGAGAAGCAGACTCAACTTTCAAAATTCAATTTATTGTCTCCCCTCCTTGTTCGCTTCACCCAGACACCAACACTGACAATTAAGACATTTCTCCTCCAGCCAGTGCCTCCACACCTCCACACTAAATGCTTTTGTAAGACAAAGAACTTCATTTTCAGTAAAGCCCTGCAGTACAGCCCTTGGAGAGAGGTGGGCAGTGCCAGTCACTGGTGACTTGGCAAAGATTAAGGAGTCAGTCAGTACCAGTGGGTTCAGACAGTGATGGTTAAAGACCAGGGACTCCAGGCCTTCAATCAGCCCAATAGGTCCTACTGTCCCCTTGAAATGCATCCTGCCCCTTTGAACTCACTCAGCCTTGCAAAGCCCAAACGCACAAAGAACAACAGGGCAGCAAAGGCATGTTTTCCAGCATTCACTCTGGGCAGCTGCAGGGGAGCAGATGGATTACCTATCCAGACTGCAGCATGGAAAAGACCCTGTACCTTTGTGTCACGGGAGAAGCACTTTGTTGCCCATCATGGGCTGTCACAGATAAGCCACAATAATAACCAGTATTTTAAAAATGAGCATTTTCTCTGATACCAGCTGTAGAGAGTGAAATGATAAATCCTGTGACCTACAGCCCAGGTGAAACACTCAGCAGATCATATAGGTAGGTGTGATTGATGAATGGATGAAGCTGGTGGGGAAGGGAGAGGGAAGGCAGAGTGATACAGTGGACATCAGAAAGCAGCACTGTTACTAGCATGTGGTCACAGATGGAATAAATTCAGAAAGTGATTTGTAAACCAGGCAGGGATGAGAAATAGCACCCTTAACAACAGGAAGGCAGAAAACGTTTGGTGGTCCATGGATGTTATGGTGGACGAGAATTTTCAAAATCATAGAGTGGTTTGGATTGGAAAGGACCTTAAAGACCATCTAGTTCCAAACCCCCTGCCATGGGAAGAGACACCTTCCACTAGACCAGGTTGCTCAGAAATACAGTAATTTTCTTCAGGTGGGTGGCGATATCCATTAAAGGAGAAAACATGATTAAAAATTCGAATTGCAGGCTAATTAAAAGACAAAAGAGATTAAGCTATGATTAGGGTTCACAATTTAAAGTAAAATTGTGCTCTCAGTCCTGCTTTCTTCTCAAGTATAATTTTCTCCCGATAGTCAATGCTTTCATTAATATAAAACCACTGCTTTACATTTCTACAGACTCTTTCCAAGCACTTGTTCAACAGTGGCTGGGTTTGCAGTGCACTGAAAGTGCTCAAGCCAAGAACTTGCCACCTCCTTTCAAAGAGGATTTATAGCCCTGTGACTGCTCTCATTGGCCTTTGAGGTGTTTTTCACAGAACAACAGAAAGGTTTGGGCTGGAAGGGATGTTAAAGCTCAGTTAGTTCCAATCCTCTGCCATGGGCAGGGACACCTTCTAGTAGACCAGGTTGTTCAGGTTTGGTTTAGGGAGAAAACAAAACCTGTAGGCAGTTGAAAAAAGTGTAGTTAACATTGGAAAACACACATTATCTACCTTTCTTCCAGTGAGTACTCAGTGGGGTTTGGTCTCTGCTCCCTGAGCTAGTACAAGGTGGACATGAGCAAGGCACTGCACAGACCCTCTACTCAAAGATATTATATATAGAAAATAAAAGAGAACTTGTTCCGTCCACATGACTTCACTGTCCATCTTTGCATTTGCAAACGCTTAGTGCTCATGCCAGATTGGTCTGAGGTTAGCAGTCACCTAAAGTGAGTTAGACTGTGCCAGCCCAGCTGTCCCTACAGCAGGCATGAAAGTGACAACTCTCAGCAACACAAGCCTCATTTTGGTTGAATGGGTGTTTCTTTCACTTAACTGTGCTTCTGATCGAGAAAGCAAGATCAAGGAGGTGGTGTTCATCTTCAGCATTTATTTATCATTGGATAAAGAACCCTTTGAGCAAGCAAAGATCACAAGCACGTCACAATCAATTGGCTGTACATTAACGTGTGTGTGTGTGTGTGACTTTCATCAGAATATCAGCAATGAAAAAGCACCACAAGGAGGTGTGCTTAACATGTTTACAAGAGACAATTCGTGATATGCATCCAAACCCAGGCCACAAAATATTAATTAGACACTTCCTATCTGCCCCCAAGAGGCAAGAGTTTGTGGAATTCATGGGAGCCAGCTTTTGGCACTGGCTGTGCTGCAAATGAAGAAGCAGGTGGTCGGTGTGCGAAGCAGTCAGAAAACAGGAGCTCAGTCAGCAATTAGCACCATTTT
This sequence comes from Monarcha castaneiventris obscurior, assembly GCA_026261815.1. Lineage (NCBI taxonomy): Eukaryota > Metazoa > Chordata > Aves > Passeriformes > Monarchidae > Monarcha > Monarcha castaneiventris. The sequence continues at coordinate 15,722,039 of JAMPIT010000575.1, forward strand.
GAAGAAAGGAGTAACAGCGAAAATGCAAAAGCAAGCAATAGCACAGGAACTCTCACAGGGTAAAAAGCAAAACATTTCTTTTTACAAGAAAAGTAAAACATATTACAAATAGCAGTGGAACAGAATCAGCATTGTGGTAGCTGGAAACACAGAACAGCAGAGCACTATTTCCCAGTAGGATTGACAAGCTCAGAGCCCAAAGTGAACATGAAATGGCAGAGATTTGGTCTCCTTTCTGATAAACCTGAGTGGGTTGGATGGTCATAGAGTCTATGGAAGCTAGAGCAGTGCAGGATTTCACCCTGAGGCTTGCCTCTGGTGCAGTTGCTGGTATTCAATGCAGTGCCAGCCTGTGTACTTGGACATGTGTTTATGCTTGGATGCATGCTGCAGATCTGGTGCACATGGAGCACAGGCCAGGATTTCTATCCCTATTTTGTTGCTGTCTGAGAGGGAGGTATCCAGGCCTTACGAGTCTCCCAGGCTCTTTCTGCAAAGAAAACATTTCAAGGACCATTCATCCCACCCAGACAAGGGTGAAAAATAGGCAGCTCAATGGCCCTTGGAAAGTTCCTTCACTAAAGAGGGGATTAAAACCACTGGCTAACACTTCATACCTAGCTTTGTAGTGAGCTCATGGAATGGCTTGTGTTGGAAGGGACCTTAAAGATCTCCTAGTGCCAAACTCCCTGCCACCAAAACTTCATGTATTATGGAAACATAAAGCTATACTCTGTCCACTCACCATGTATGTTTCAAACACTGTGGTGGATGCTCTTCACAAAGGAGAAACCATCCTGAAGCTGGTGGATGATCAGCAGTTCATCCAGAGCCATGGAGCTGCTTGGATTAGGTGGTCTGAACATCTCAGTGGTGTTCCCTGGGCAAAATTTAGTTCACCCTGAAGTCAAGGGCTAAATTCCCATTGAATTCCAAGTGAAACAGTGGCAAGTGTGGTGTCTTTAAATGTGAAACTTAGGGCTGAAAAATAATAGGGAGAATTGTTTTGCATGGTCTGTTCTTATGTAAGATTGGTGTGTTGAGCTATTTGAACTGTCTAGTGCCTTCCTGATGTGTTCTTCCTGCTGCGACAAATCTCCATAGCTGATGCTACATCCTGTGATAGGAGAGGATGTTACTGAGGAGTGTGAAGATACATGAAGCATCTTAAAAGCTAAGGAATCACACAAAGTCTTGGGAATTCATCTTCTCTGGCCAGTTGTCCCTTATGTGACAGGTAGGAAGAGCTGTGACCAGCACATCTAGCACATCTCTCCACCAGCTCAACACAAGCCTTTTGTTGAGCTGCTCTGGTGATAGAGCTGAGCAGTGTGGCAGGGGCTTCTGAGCACTCAGAAAAGCAATGATCAATGTGGACAGGTCAGCATCTCCATGAGGCATGCATATCAAAAAAAAAAAAAAAAACCAACAAAACCCCCCCCCCCAAAAAAAAAGCACTATATTCACAAAGATTTCCACAGTTTTACTTCCTGGAGGATTTTCCCTGGTTTCCTCCTAAACAGTGGAGGTTTAAATATATACATATATTTCTATATATGAATATATATATTCCACATACACAACCTAACTAGCTCATAGCACACAGTTCTAACACAGCTAAGCTTGGAATTACACCACTGAATTCAGAACACTACACTCACTGATACTCAAAGGTTTAGGCTGTTAGCGCAAGGCAAACAGGACACATCACATGATACACTGAACTTGGCATTTATTCATTACTAAGGCCAGCAAATGTCACTATCTGTATATCACAGAACTTTCCTCCTCATTGGAAACTTTCACTCGACCTTGTAGCCCACCACTCATTTATGTTTCCAAAAGACCCAATTCTAATGGGATGAAACCCCAAAACCAGGACTCCTCACTCTCCCAACCCATCCATTTTCCTGGTAAATAGTTTCACTTTCTGCTAGATATCTCTAAAATACCCCTAGCAGTAAGACTTTCCTTCTGCAGCAACACACCACCTCCCTACTCCCCATCTCTGTCTTCATGCTTCCCAGTTGTCCTCTGAAGTTTCAAGGTGGACTTCATATTAGGAGATAAAATTTGGAGCTGCAAGAATTAAGTAACAAGAACCCTGCATCATAACTTGCAGCCACTCTGCTGTGGGAGAGTTTAAAAGCTCTGTTTGGTGGGACAAAGATTAATCCTTATGTATTTAGGACCCAATCCAGAAGTTAGGCACATAAATTTGGATTGGGACCACAACTCTCCCACTGATCCAGTGGGAGACCCAGATTCTGTGGCATGCAATGCCAGTCTGTTGGGCCAGATCACACTCACTGACATAGTCCTGCTGTCTTAAGGGTTTCCAAACTAGTCGTGGGGATTTCCTAGAGTAAGAGCACAGTAAATATGATTGAAACCCTGAGATCTTGTCTGGAGGGAGTCTAGGGATCCCAGCAACTTTTTTATGGCCCTCTTGGGATGCTCGTGAGCCAACATGAACATGAACAGCTGGAAGAATAAACACAATGGGGGCTGACAGCTCTAGCCAACCTTGATGACACATTTCTTTCTACCCCTTGGAAGGTCACACCTGCAAACTAACCACTTTCGGAAACCTAGCTCTATTGGCACCCCAGAAGTGAAGAAAGCAGACCAAGATTCAAAACAAAACAGGAGTAATTAAAAAGATCCATAATTTAGGGGAAACAATAGGGAAGAACAACCTGCTGATAACTGAGTCTAACCTGCCATGTGCTTGGAAAGTCTTCACTGCTAACTGCGCCTTCCCTCACTCTTTTTTTTTTTTAATCAAGGACTTCAAGTGGTGTTGATGAGTGAAGTTGCCTTGATGCAGCTACACCTACTCCCAGCTACCCCTGGGGAGGATTTGGCCCTTTACTTCCTTCTCCTTTCCCTTTGCTTATTGGAGCAGAATTCCCATCCGTGTCAGCAGAGGAAATTGTTCTTGGCCACATCACTGATTGTGGTGGATTTACAGCAGATCCATGGCACCATGAATTAACCTGATCCTCTCTGCCTCCAAAACCCTTTACCCATTGACGCCAGTGGGAGATGACACAACAGTGGCCAACCCAAAAGGGATGAGAGCACAGCCCCTCCATGGCTCAATGGGCACTTTGATGCTGTCAAAGCACTGAAGAACCAAGCCTGAGGAAAGTGACAAGCTGTTGGATGTAATCACTGCTGATCCATCACCTTCATCTCTTAGGACCCTGCTTATGCATTCCCACATCCCTCACTCTGTGCAGAGCCATGTTGTGCAGGCAAAGCAGAACAACCTGACCTCAGAAACAAGGATTTCTTAATCCTCCTTGGAAATAAAACAGAAAAGCTTCTAATAAAATCAGAACAAAAAGCAGATTAGAAGCCTCTAATTAATTTTGTGGCCTTTATTTAATCAAAGGGGCAAAAAAAGAAAAAAAAAAAAGGAATGAAGGAAGAAAGAAAAGGAAAAAAATGAGAAAGAAAGGAAAGTGCAGTGACATTTACTCTTTTGCCTCAGCCAGTTTATTGTTAATCTCTTTACTTTTCTCTTTATCCTCTGGCTTTGCAGTGTTGGAGGTCTCGGCGCTCTTTTTCTTGGCAGCCCGGCCAGATGCAGTCTGCTTGTCTTTGGCCTTTTTCAGGGGTTTATGGCTTGTTGTGGTCTTTTTTGGTTTGGAAGGCTTTATGCTAGGCTTTTCCACCTGCATGGAGGGCGACAGGCAAAACAACAACACAGAGATGGAGAAAGAGAGAGAGAGAGAGAGAGAGAGAAGGAGAGACACAAGGACAGGTGGAAAACAGGATTTAGATCTTAAACAGCACAAATGTTACTTATCTGCTCAGCTCTGCCCTGCCACAAAGGCAGGGGAGGAGCTGGGATTATGCTGAGTTGCAAATGGCCAGCTCCTTTCAGGATGCCCCGAACTCACAGTGCCCCTGGAGCCAGCAGAGCCAATTGTATCCAGATCAGGACAGAGCAGGGTGAATAGAAGAGGGAATATTATCAGTAATTTTATCAATTTCTGCATCTTTCTCTGACTTCAGCAGGGGTTTTGCAAACCCACAGAGGATTGTCTCTCTCTGGACTGGAAGCAGAGAAATGATGCTCAGGACAAAGAGGCTGCTAGTTATAGTTGTCCTTCTCCATCTTGTAGGAGGGGACTCCTCTGTTTGTTTGTCCTTAACAGATTCCCAAAATGGAGGAAAATTACTTTGGGATACATGAGGTGTAGAACTCTGATTGGAACATGAGAAAATTCCACAACAATGTCTTGTTTCTACAGCCCCAAAATAGGAAGGACAGTTACCAAAATTAAGGGAGAACAGAAGCTTCCATCTCCTACATGCTCACCCTGCAATTCCTCTCAGTCCTCACACATCTAAGCACTCATCGACTCAGGGAACAACTGACGGTCCTATGTTTAAAACTTCACAGATTGACTCCTTTTATATGTAGATCCTCTGCTGCTCCTAGAAAAAAAGGCTGGATGACATTTCAGCTCAGGCCCTTCTCAACATATGTTCTGGATCTGATCAAAGCCAGAAGTGCATACTGTCAAAATCTGGAATGGTCTGAATTAACAGCAGATATCTGGCTCCTGGCATAAAATGTAATGCAGGGCTCCTACAGTTTTGGAGGGAAAAAGAAAAAGCTGCCTGGATAATCACATAGGAAATGACAACTGAAAAACATCTCGGCCCTGCCCTCACTTCTATAAAATTTGATGTATGGCACTATTGTCTCCAAAGTGCCTCAAGTCCTAGAGCCCATAGAATTCCAGAACAATTTGGGTTGGAAGAGCCCTTAAATATCATCTCGTTCCCCACCCTCTGCATGGGCTGGGACACCTTCTACTAGACCAGGTTGCTCCAAGCTCCCTCAAACCTGGTGTTGAACACTTCCAGGGACGGGGCAGCCACAGCTTCTCTGGGAAACCTGTGCCAGGGCCACACCACCCTCACAGCCAAGAATTTCTTCCCAATATCCCTTCTAACCTTGCCCTCTGGCAGTGGGAAGCTATTCTCCCTCAACTGTCCCTCCAGGCCCTTGTCCAAAGTCCCTCTCCAGCTCCCCCGGAGCCCTGTTACGTGCTGACAGGGGCTCTGAAGTCTCACCAGAGCCTTCTCTTCTCCAGGCTGAACATCCTCAGCTCTCCCAGCCTGTCTCCGTAACAGAGGTGCTCCATCTCTTGGAGCATCTCCATGGCCTCCCCTGGACTCAGTCCAACAGATCCATGTTCTTCCCGTGCTGAGGACCCCAGAGCTGGAGGCAGCACTAAAGGTGTGGTCTCAAGGAGCAGAGGGGCAGAACAGAACAGTGGGGCAGAATACCCTCCCTGACCTCCCTGTCCATGCTGTGGGATCAACCCAGCACCCTGTTGGCTTTCTGGGATGGCAGTGTCCGTGGTTGGGATATGTTTAGTTTTTTATTCACCACCATCTCCAAGGTGGATCATGAGATGCATCTGTTGGTTGGAATGAGGATGCCACATAAGAGGAGTGACAGCAAGCAGTGTTCAGCCCAGCCTTACCGTGCTGGACATGTGCCACCAGGAACAGTGATGGCCCTGGGTCCCTTCTGCCGTGTTTCTCACCTTTGGAGGTTCTTTGTAGGGTTCGCTGTAGAGAGTGCGTATCCTTCTGCGTTCCAGGTATTTGTTATCAGCTGGAGAAGGCTTACTGGTTTCCCCCTTGAATTGAGCGCTGTAACTGGTTTCATGGGTCATTTTCTCCTCTGGTGGCTTGTACTGGGGCTTCGCTTTTATCGCTTTCACAGGCTTGACATCTATCCAGGGTCTGAACTCATTTCTGAAGATCAAAAAGGAAAAAGGTTCAGGAATTAAACCAACAGGAGAGCAACGATAACAAGGGAATGGAGTCCTGCATTGCTCAACCAAGTGTATGTGGAAAGGATTTTGCTTCCATCCCATCAGGTTTACATAGAAACTGGCTCCCAACAATTAATTTTTTACCTCATCCAAAACCTATTGACACATTATGAGAAATTAAAATGAAATGCAGTCTATTAAAATCAGCCAGTCCTGGACACCCCTTAGCCACACCTGTAAGTAGAGATTTGTATGATTCCACCTATATTGCACCATATTAGACAGAACAGTTTTGTTAATTCCATACTAACAGATAAATAATTAAGACTAACAGATAACTAATTAACACAAAACCAACTTAGATGTAAACTCAAGCAGAGCAGGGAATGCACAGTTTATCAGATACATTGAAAACTATGGCTTCTCTTTATTAACTAATAGTGGATTCCTGAATTACAGGGAAAAAATAACACCATCTTTTATTTCTTTTGGACAGAGCTGCAACTTCTGGTAGAAAATGACTCAAACACAGTTGAAAGTGTGGATCAGCATCTTCTGGACACATTCTGGTTCCCACCCACAGCCTCCTCCTCTTGCTTTTTGTAGTTCTTCCCAATGCAACACCAACAACCTTCCAGGTTTGAAGCAAACCACTTCAATTTCTCTCTGAAAATCACCGTTCACCTGAGAATGGGGAAGGAGAAACCCTAAATGGGTTGCTATCTTAGGGGGTTGTGCTCAGACATAGACCAAGACAGTGTTTAGATCCTTAAAACTCCAATGGAAGCCAGGATCTATCCTAACAGTGCTGACACAAACCCTCTGTAATGGGGTGAACTTTCCTGAGAAATCACAGAATTGAAGAATGGTTTGAGTTGGCCAGGACCTTAAAGCTCATCTCATTTCAACCCCCTGCCATGGGCAGAGACACCTTCCACTAGACCAGGTTGCTCCAATCTTGTGTTAATTTCAGGACTTCCAAGGCATTAACCCTTTTAAGTTACAGACCCTGCCCCTCCTGCCTGTTCCACTTAACCACTTTTGGGTTGTATTACTCATTTTCAGCCTAGATTACTAGGTGTCCTAGTTTAAAAGACAGGCATCTGCCAAGGAAGGCGGGAGCCTTCCTGAAATGGAAAAGATGACCCCTCCTCACTATTATAACTTTGAAATTATGAGGCTTTCAGGCAAAAATAAAGGAAAAGGAATAACAGTTCTTTACTAGAATATATATATATATAAACAAGGCAGACAAACAACAATGACAACAGCAACAACAACAAAACAGAAAAAAATCCCCAATAACAGCCTTTCTCTGCCCATCAAGCACTTTCCCCTTTGGTGTAGTTACGATCAGCAGACAGAGAGGCTGCAGTGACTCCCCCACAGCTGCAGGGGGCGCTGATGGCTCCTGGTGAGGCAGAGGATGGCCGAAGCAAGCTGTGAGCGGCCCCAGGGGGTAATGGTGGCCCAGGGAGGAGAGAGAAGGTGGGAGGTGTTTTGGTTTTCCCCTGGCTCTCACGTGTCCCGAGGGTGTCCTGGCAATGGCAGCAGCAGCCGAGGCTCCAGTAAGCAGCCGCGAGGTGCTCCCTCCGGAGTGAGGTGGGGGCCCGGTTTTCCCCTGAGGTGCCCAGGCAGACGGTGAGGGTCTTTCTCCCAGGAATTTTTGGCGGGTGCCGGAAGTCCAACGACCGCTTCTGCGAGCAGTGGACTCCAATGGCAAGGAGAAATGGCAAGGAAGGCTCAGCTGTAGCAGCAAGTCCCCCTGGGCAGGAGAAGTCCAGCACCAAAACCCTCAACCGTCCACCCTTCAAGCCAGGCAAAGACTGACCCACCCCCAGCTAAGAAGCCGCCAACCACCACACTGTTTCTCCCCCTCCCCCAGAGCCATTCCAATGATATGCCAAGGCCCTGGCTCCATCTTCTGTATTTTAAATCAACGTCCATTCACCATCCCTATGACAACAAATAGAGAAAAATTTCTTAAAGAAATAAAAAAGAAAACCTAACCCCCACACAGGGGAAATGAACTCTTACACTGTGTAAGAGGGCTGCCAGTCAATCCCTTCCCCATAATATTTTTGAACATCTTAATCAGCTTCTACCAAATTTGACAAATGGGAATGGAGATACTCGGTTTCACTTTTATGAAGATAAGCAACTGGACTGAGTCCAGAGGATCACGAAAGCTTAAGTATGGACATGTGCATGTCATCAGAGGATGCTCAGGCAGGGATGCTATGCTGCAAAAGGTCATCTGTTGTCCTGGCTGAGGACAGAACACCATGAGTTGTCCCAACCCAGCCACCCTGCCTTGCCTGCCTTACCGTCTCTTGCTGCAAGGAAGGTGAAGTCCTTCCCGAGTTCTAGCCCCTTGACCCAGAGAATACAAGTTGGAACTCTAGTTGTCTTGGAGAAAGAGCAGGGGGGTTGGGGGGGAAGACTGATACTACCTTTCCCTTTGTCCTTCAAACCACAAGCTTGGCTGTGGAGCGCTCATCTTGGTGGGTGTGTGCGTGTGTGTGTCCCTGGCATTTTCGGGTGTCTTTTTGTTCTGGGGGGAGTCTGTGAGATTTAGCAATTTTGTATCTAGCAGGTTATTTTTGCCTGTTGCTGTTTGGCTTGTTAGTAAACTGTTACTTTTTTATACTTTAAACTGTACTGTATCTACTCATATATGTTCCTTATTGGTGGAAAGGGATTGTTAGAACCTATAAAGGCAGACAACTCATTCCAGAGTGTTCTCCTTTAAATTGTCTCAAACCAAGACAGAATGACAAAGTTCATCCTAAACTCCTCTGAAGGTAAGAGGTGTCTTTCTAGGATCCACTTGTGTTCCAAAGCAGACTATGTATTTTTGAAAGGAATGAGCTAGATTTGTCTTTACAAACTGTGGGTCTGCTGATATGTAAAAGCTAGATACTGAGAGGTGAAAGAAGCAATGGGAGGAATTCCACTGATTGATGAAATGAGTGAGAGAGATTTGTCTTTACAAACTGTGATAGATAAATGTTATAATATTGGCTTTCTGCAAATGTTAAAATGAGTGATGTTATAGTAGCTTTGTTATTGTAATAGATACATATTATAATAGTGGTTTTCTACAAAAAGATGCTATATGTAATAGCAGCTTTGTTACAAATAGATGCTATATGTATAATGTTAAACTAGCTTTGTTATAAAGACAATAGTGAAATAGCTACTATAGTTATGCTTGTGGTAATTGAACTGTCTGCTTGGTTGGATAACATCCAACCAACGTGTGTTGAAGACCCCTGCTACTGACATGCCAACTATCAGCAACTACCGTCTGCAGAAACCATGGACCAAAGCCAACTCTGAGGATGATAATAAAAACTGACTAAAATTGCAACCAAGAAATGCACATACTCTAAAAAGGCGGACCCAAGGAGGAGCCATGCTAAATAGTTCCTGGAACATGTAAACTAGTTTAAGGAAAAGTTTGAATATGCATAATTGATTATGAATATGCACTAGGCTGATGCAATAGGACAGGTATGTAAAGGGTGTCTCTGAAACAACAGGTGTGCTCTTGGCTGTGCCAAGACACCTGGTGCCGTGAATTTTCCTTTATTATCTTTGTCCCTTATTGTCCTTTATTAAACTTTTAAATCCTAACAGGAGAGTGAACCTCATTTTTCACACAAACTGTGGGTTTGCTGATAAGTAAAGATAGATACTGAGAGATGAAAGAAGCAATGGGAAGAACCATAAATTCCATAGGAAAAGAAAAAGGGGGGGTATACATTAGAAGGGGGTCTGTATTAGGCAATTCGGGAATTCTGTACATCTCAAGTACTTCAGCCAATGGGGAAAGAGAGAGGGAAATGTGGCCAGGAAATTAGGATAGAAAGGAGGCTGTGTCCTCCAACAATTTGAGAGACCCCAGGGGAATGCCCCATGGCCTCTCCCTTTATTCGAATAAAGTAACAGGACTCTTCTGTCTCCTTTTTGGACATAAATCTCTGGTGTCTGTGGATTAATTTTCCTGATACTTTCAATATATGGAAATAAGTAAATAAAATGGTGGACTAATTTTCTCTGCCCTGTCTTGGTTTGAAAGACAGGTGTCAGACAAGAAAGGCAGGAGCCTCCCCTGAAATGGAAAATGCAACCCCCTTCCCTCCGAATTATTATAGATTTGAAAATAAGGGGCTTTCAGGCAAAGATATGAGGGATAGGAATAACAGTTCTTTAATAATAAATATATATGTATAACAACACAAACAAACAGCAATAACTGTGGTAGTCACAGCAAACATCAGCACAAACCCAGTGCCGGCCTCTCTTGGCCTCAGGCACTTTCCCCTGGGTGCAGTTCCTCCGGGGAGGCTCCCGGTGAGCAGGGCGGGTGCGATGGTTCCCCCGCGGCTGCAGGGGGTGCTCCGGAGCGAGCTCAGGGAGCGAGCTCAGGGAGTAGGCACCGGCAATGGTGGCGCGGGGTCCCGGGAAGGGATGGATGAAAAGCCTCACAAACCCCTGGGCGTCCGGCCGGATCCTCAGGAACAGCAGGCTGGAACAGCAGGGGTGAGCACAGATCCCAGGTGGCAGCGAGATGTATCAAACTCCGGCACTGCAGCAGGGACCCAGCAGGTCTCTCAGTCGGCAGGGCGCACGAGCCACAGAGTAGCGAAAACTCCGAGCTGCGGCGGAGCCGGACGGCAACGGCTCCGCTCCCAGACGGGACAGGGAGAAGAGCAGGCTTAGAAATCCCGGAGTTTGCTTGCAGAAAAACAAACAGCCGAAGAAACAGAAGCTTGCCATGCTGACCAAGACGTCCACACCGAAAGCAGGCAGCTCCCCGACCGCGCACACTGAGAACATCAGGCAGCCCCCCGGGTGTCCCAACCCCCCAGGTGACAAAAAGGGTGGCTCGTTGGACCCCACCCCTGTGGCCAGGTCTTTTGTTTCTTTTAAGTACCCAGTAGTTGGTCTCCTGGCAACTAGTATGGGGAAAAGTCTTTAAGAGAAAAACAGGCTAACTCCTAAACCCCAACACGCCCATATCTATCTGTCCCTTAGATTTCTTTCCTAGCAACTTCAGAACCCATTCTGAAGTAGAAATCTCTAAGGTGAAAATCACAATACCTTTCCTCAAGATCAGTGTATGGGCACATGGGGAACATCCAAACAGTATTCTGCAGCTAAGGGAAAGAAGTAAAATTCATATTTCTCACTCAATCTCAGGACAACTGAACAACCAGCCACCACTGGTCACCAGGTCAACCAGCAAGACCAAGCACAGGTTGTGTCTACAGAACCAGAGACAAAAGATGAAGATTGTTGTACTGTGGATGTACGGAATGGATTTTTAATGTGGAACATAAACCAGGATTTATTCATTCTGCTGCTCATAGAATGCTGGTTTATATATGTAGTGGTTTTAAGTCAAATATGTATTACCCCCTGATTTCCTTTCTGTGAGATAAGTATTAGGAGAAAAGCAAAGCAGGCGCAAAACTTAAAGAATATAAAGAAGTTTATTAACAGACCTAAAAGAAATTAAGGAAAAAACAATCAGAACAAACTTTTAGAACTCTTTTCCTCCCCTCTCTTAATCAGTGTTGCAGTTCTTGAAAAGGGAAAAAAGGGGTTTTCCTCCTGCTTTATGTGGTTTTTCAAACTGCCACCGTCTGCAGGTTTGCTTAGAAATAAACAATCTGCTGGGGTGTAAAATATCTCTTCCATGAACCCTATCACAGTTCCTTCAACTCTAAAACATGGGTCCATCACATGGGGTTATTACTCTTTTAAGGATGAGTTATTTTGGCCTGAACACCAAGGCTTTTCTTCACCACCAGGTTTTAAAAGCCTCTCACTGCTTTTCAGATATAGCCTGGCATGGGCATTCTTCACAACATTTACAAGCCACACGAAAATTGTCCATCCCCCCATGTACTTCAAATGGATTAAAGAGACAAACAGTTTGTGATATTACAGTTTCATACCACGGCAATGCAAGAAGTTTTTTAAGCTGTGCATGAGAAACCATTGTAGCTTTGTCCCATGTTATCTTGGTTTCTCTTTCTCTCTGACCTTGAAGTCACCATGTTGGAAAGTGTTACTGTTCAGGCTCCGCTGCTGGCAGCACGGCTGTCTTCAGTTCGGTGCGAAGTGTGCTGGCTGGCTGGACGCTCCGCTGGTTCCTGTTGGCACCCCAGGATGGCCTCATAGTTCCCCCTCCCAGGGACCCAGGATCTGTGCTGTGGCGTTGGGAAAGGCGGGGGGGGGGGGGGGCCGGAGGCGCCCGGCCTGGCCCGGCGGGGCCTGGGGCTCTGAGGCCCCTGCCTCCGTCCCCTCCCATCCCCACAGCTATAACGGAAAAACCCCAAAATTTCCGCCTTTCCACGGGGTTTAAATATGTAAAATTGAGGGAAGCGTGATTGGTCCAAAAGGCTGTCTGTCAATTTAGGATCAACCCACTACAATATAGAAGTCAGCTCTGAAACAGTGTGACTGTATTTGTAGTGCCTGTCAACTTTATTAGCAGCTGCATTATGCAAACATAAACATGCAGGAAGTGACAGGCTTTTCCCCCCAAACCCCTGTGATCTTGGCAGACAAGGCACAGAAAAGCCTTTTACTCCCTGTGGGCTGTCAGGGAAGGATTTCTGCGATAGAGCTTGGCTGTTAATGCAACAACAAGTCTCATCGAACTGTGAAAAATGAGACTGCTTGTCTCCACCGTGCTTTGCTAGTCTGAATGCGGATGTAACAATTCTGTGAGTACTCAGCTCCACTGCTCTTGGTGATCGGACTTGACCCTTGACAACATTATGTCTCCCAAGATGAGGCTTTGCAGGCAAAGAATAGTACAACAGCCATTCTTAGGTGCATGCACACTGATGTACTGTGTCTACCAGCTCTGGAGTAGCTCAGCCACAACCTCTGGAAATGGAGGATAAAAGGCTATTGATCTAGAAATCTCATACTTTGTTGACAAAGAAATTCTAAATACCAGTATGTCACATGGATTCAGTGCACATCTAGAAATAATGGGCTGCCCAGAGAAGCTGTGGCTGCCCCATCCCTGCAAGAATTCGAGACCAGGTTGGATGGGGCTTGGAGCAACCTCGTCTAGTGGAAGTTGTCCCTGCCCTTGGCAGGAGGGCTGGAATAAGATGACATCTAAAGGTCCTTTACAACCCCAACCATTCTGTGATTCTGTGTTTATATTCTAAATCTAAATCTAAATCTAAATCCTTTTCAGGCGAGTATTTTAACATCACCAGCTATTACACTACAACTGGTTGCTTCAAGTATGTGAGGGAGCATGGGCCACATTCATATGGACTCCCACCACACCTGGAAAGGACCAGCCACTCCCTGTTGTTACCACATACACAGAATCAGACTGGTTTGAGTTGAAAGGGACTTATAAGCTCATGTTGTTCCAACTGACCTGCCATGATGGGCAGGGACACTTCCCACTAGACCACTGAAACACCCAATGTGTTTGAAGCAGAAGGAGGAGAGAATCTCCACCATTTACTACAGCTACAGCTGGTTCAACAGGCTGGTCTCAAAGCCTATTTATGATACTCAGGCAACACAAACTTTAAGTAAGTGTTACTAGAATAGACACAGGCTATTCTCTGCTGATTGCATCAGTGCCCAGAAACTCAACATAGTTAATTGAAACTAATTCCTAAGTCTCTCCATCTCCACCACAGATGAGTGAGGGAAAACAACCTATTGGGAAGTGCCCTCGGAATATGCCAGCTCCTGAATCCAACCCAACAATTGCTTGGAAAAGCATCAGTGACAACGGGCCAAAATTGTACCCAAGAGTGTGCTAGCAACTTTGCAACCTGGATCATCATGTTTGAGTGTCAGGAACAGGGAATTTCCTAATGCAAAGTATGAATGAGGAGGCAGGTGCCCAGCTTGGGGCCTGCATCTCTATTGCATGAAGGGGATGTCTCAGGAAGGTAACCTAAATCCCCCTTCCAAGTCTGATGACTCTCAGTCAAATGTCTGTCTGATACTGCTTGATGTCACCATGATCTAGTGTTGTCCAAACAGTGCATGGCACAGCTACACTCTCTTAAGGCAGTTGCACTGTACTTCCTGTGCCATGCCCCATTGCTGGAAGTGTTCAAGGCCAGGTTGGACAGGACTTGGAGCAACCTGGTCTAGTGGAAGGTGTCCCTGCCCATGGCAGGGGGTTGGAACTGGATGGTCTTTAAGGTCCTTTCCAACCCAAACTATTCTGTGATTCTATCATCTGGAACTGGCCTGATTCACCAGGATCTTTATGTCACTCAGAGATGTTGTGTTATACATTTAAAAACTTCTTACATGCAGTGAAGAAGTGAAATGAAAATTAGCGGCTTTAAGAGTTGCTTTTTATTAAATTTTTTATTCTGGTGTAGCAGGTTCAGTTTGTAAACTGGGCAGAAACACCAATTTAGTGTAGTGGTTTTAGGTCAAATTATGCATTACCTCCCTGATGTCCTTTCTGTGAGATAAGCATTAGGAGGAAAGGCAAAGCAGGCACAAAACTTAAAGTATATAAACAAGTTTATTAACAGACTTAAAAGAGGGAAAAGAAAAAAAAGTCAGACTAAACATTCAGAACACCTCTCTCACCCCACCTATCCTCCCTTCTACTGACAACAGAAAAAAACCACAACCCTTGAGATTTTTAGTCAGTTCACCACCTATATAATAATTTCTGTTTTTTCAGTTCACTTAGGGAGAGGAGTCTCTCTTGGTCAAACTATGGAAACATCTCCACAAGAAACAATCTCTTGCAGCATTCATGTCACAGCAAGGCAGCTGCCTGGGATGGTTCTCTGCTTGCATGTGAAAGTCCCTTCCCCCGACTTACAGCTTTCCCCACAGCTGATTTCGAGGGTTGCTTTATCTAATGGGGTACCATTTTTAAGGATGAGCTGTTCAGAAACAAAAGTTCTCTTCACTTATCAAAGTGCCTGAGAGGCATAAAAACACTATCTCTGGGAGTATCTTAATCTCTAGAAACAGAGGTCCTTTTCTGTTGTGGGATCTCTGTTCAAGTTTCTCATCACATCACAGCTACTTCAGCATTTACTTATTGCAGCAAAGGTATGGTTGCTCACAGCAAGTTACAGCTACTTCAGCATTTGCTTGTTCTAGTACAAGCACTTTTGCTCATGGTTGCAGTTTGAATGCATTGAAGCATCTTCTCATTCTCCTCCCTTGGGGTCTCAGCTCTTTCTTTCCCACTGACTTGGGCATCTTTATAGTGTTTTCTCCATGCGCCTTCACCTTTGTCTGTCCTCTGACCCGGGAGAGGATTGGTGTCTGCAGGCTTCATCTGGTCTGGAGGAATCTTACACCACTAAGAGAGTTCCATCTCACCCAGGCCTTGCAGCTGGAATTCGCTTATCTCTTGGCCACATGATCCTGCCGGGCAGCAGCCTCAGAGGAAATTTCGGCCGCACTAGGGGTGAGGGCCGGCCTGGCCTCTGGTGGGGGGTGTCTGGCAAGCAGGAGCGGCTGCAATCTCAGCCAAGCTGCCTCCGGCCGACCCAGCCCGGCCTGCCTTCCCCCCGCATCTTCCCCCGTCCCGTTACCTGTTTGGCCACCGGAAACAAGAGAGTTTCCCAGGCTTTGTTCGTTCCTAAAATGTGGATCACAGAGGCGTGTCAAGCTCTCTAAGTGGTTTAAAAAAGCTGCCAATATTCAACTTAGCCAGTTGGTTGGTTCTGTTGGGTCTAGAGGAAGCTGTAAGCACCTCTTTGCAAAGAATCACTTCCTGGCAGATGGAGCCTTCTTTAACTACAATTCCCAGCTATGCTAAACCATGACATCTGTGTATAGTAAAAATATCTGTAGTCTAAGGCACCATATTGGTTTCTCCTGTAACACTAAATCTTATGCTGGTTTGTAGAAAGATCCTGTCATTCCAAGACTTCCCTTACTACTGTTTAACATTCCAAGACCAGTTTGTGGGGAAGGTGCCCTAAAGTCACAAATTCCTTCTGCAATCTCAAACAAGCCCTGAAAATATTGCTTTCCCCCTATTTTCAGAACAGCAGGTCATAGTGGTATCTGGAGATTTGCAGAATTCTGCACATCAAATTAGCTCTCGAGGTATTCAAGGAACGTGCTAGAATCCATCCTAAAAGAGGTCAGTCTCACAGCTCACTTAAACCTTTGCTCCAGCAGCAAATATGAACCATGGACCAGCTCCAGTCTGGATATAGCCAGCAGGCACAGCTTAGTCCAGCTCTGAAATTCTTTATCTAAGGGATTTTCAATGCTCCTAATTTTGCTGAGGAAGATTTTAAGAACTGCTCTCTTGGCATGAAATGGAGGGTTGAACTGAAACAGCAGCAAATTACAGGTCTCCTGATTCTCTGCCTAGTTCTGGTCCCAGCCTTACAAAGAATAATTAGAATTTGCAGGGAACCCAGTGCTGACCTGAAATGGAACTTGAAATAAAACTCAGTGAAAAGGAGTACATAAGGCATCAGATGACCTTTAGCAAGCCAAATTCAACAGGAAAATTTCCCAGTGAGGTTAAAGAGAATTTATCCATCTACAGACCTGATGAGAACATAAGACTGTTACAGGACAGGGCAGACGCCTTACAAATGCATAGGCAGCAAATCTTATCAGGTGACAGTAGCCTCGGGAAGTGGTGGCCTGATCTATATCCATTAAAGCCAAGCCTGCTCTCCACATGTATCAGTGAACACCACACTGCTCTTGAGTGAGGCTTCATCCACCCTGGTTGTTTTAATTGCATTTTCCCCTTGACTGAGGTTTGCTGAAGGTGGTGGCAGATGAAGGTGACCTAAACACCCTCTTTTCAGCCCAGCCAGGGTGCACTGGGGTTGAAATGAGCTGTCTCTGGAGATGCTCGTCAAGGCCCCGTGTAGGCATGGATTGCATTTTTCTACTGATGCCAAAGGAAAGCCAAAAGGGGGAAGGCAGGACAGGATAGTGCAAGGTTTAACCACTTCAAGGCTTCCACCTTCTTTGAAGGACTTTAAAGAGAGGCTACATTTGCTCAGCAACAGCACAGGATGTTCAATGTAGTCTGCTGACAGCAGCTCTGCTGGCACTGAGCCAGACCAATTCCCTCTTCTTGATGCACACATACAAAATAATGAATAATGCAGAAAAAGGAGATGGGGGACTTCATGGTGGAGTCCTGCACAGGAGGGATATTTCTAGCTTAATCTGGAAAAGTAAATCTCGATGAAAAAAGAAAAATATTCATACTTTTCACTGAAAAAAAAAAAATACTTTACAAAATGTTAGGCCTGAAGCATTTAATTAATTCTAAAATGAAAATATAATTTTCTTTAACAGTTTCTTTAATTCTTTACCATCCCATATTTTTTTCCTTATGCTACTCAGGACAACACCAAGGACTGTGAATCCTCTTATGAAGCAAAACATCAAAGTGCTTCACAAGGAGTATTTCAGAACATCAGATTTCTCTTTAATGTTTCTCTAAGCAAAACAGCAATGAAAGAAAGACACATTTGAGCCAAACTAAGTAGAAAATATAGGATTTTCAAATTATTTTGCCTTTCTGGAATACAGTGTCACTTGCTCTTAAGTATTCTCCAGCTCTTAAAGCAGGAAAAGAGATGTTTGGTGAAATGAAATAGTGGGAAACCCAAATCCATGATAATGGCTGGTTGAACTCGATGCCAGAGGAGGACACTGAACTTCAGTATATAATGAGATTTAATTCAGTCATGGCTGTTTAGATGGATACTGGAAGTATTCAGAGCTGTCTTCAGCATTTAACTGCTCCCAAAAAACCATGGGCCAAAGTGGGAGTTATTCTATGATGTAGGAAAATCTCCTCCAACCTCCCTCTGGTTGTCTGTTTCTGGCTGTGATTGTCCGAAGACACCAGACTACATAGATTCCAGGCAAATTCAGCTCAGAAAGGATTGCTCAGATGAGGAGCAGGCTGATGTGCTGATCCTAAAGCTGTTCTCTTTTCTAATGTGAACAGAAAGGAATACATTTGGACTCAACATAAACAGGTGCATCCTCCTGCAAACACAACTGATTTTAAAGACAAGCCTGATGAAGGGTTCTGCTCTGCAAGAGCCAAAACCTGCCCCCTAACCTATTTCCAGCAGCAAAGGAATGCTGCCCCATGCTGAGGTCCCTCATGCCATAGTAAACAGTGCAATGTGCTCTTGCCTCCCAGAGAAATAAAACTAAAATTCTGGGCTGAAGTGATTCCTTGCTTCTGCTGACAGCCTGACATTTTACTGCAACACAGCATGTCACCTGCACCCCAAGACACTGGAGATGTTGGAATGAGTTTAGAGGAGGCAACAGAGATGCTGTGAGGGCTGGAATCCCTCTGCTCTAGGGACAGGCTGGAGAGCTGAGGGTTTTCACCTGGAGAAGGCTCCAGGTGACAGAGCCCCTGCCAGTGCCTTAAGAGGCTCCAAGAGAACTGGAGAGGGACTTTAGATGAGGGTCTGGAGTGAAAGGACAAGGGGAATGGCTTTCCACTGACAGAGGGCAGGGTTAGGTGGGATATTGGGCAAAAATTCTTCGCTGTGAGGGGGCTAGGGCCCTGGCACAGGTTGCCCAGAGAAGCTATGACTGCCCCATGCCTGGAAGTGTTCAAGGCCAGGTTGGACAGGGCTTGGAGCAACCTGGTGTAGTGGAAGGTGTCCCTACCCATGGCAGGGGGCTGGAACAAGATGATCTTCTGACCCAAACTAGTCTGTGATTCTGTGATCCAACCATTTAATCCCATTTTCCACCCCAGCCTCCTTTACTTAAAATATAAATTCCAACCAACTCCTGTTTTCAATGGTCTTGTCAACATACAAATTTGCCACTGCAAGTGTAAGAACACCCTTGTCACTGCCTGCTGCATCCAGTGCCCCATCTCCATCTCCTGCCCCATCCTCCAACATGGATACTTAATGACAGCTTTATCCTCTGATGCCTGTGCTAGTTTCTTGTACACAACAATTTACTGTAAAACTGCAGTGAGACCGTGAATGGTACAAAGAAGCTTCTGGTGCCCAAGATCATTTTTTCCCCAAACATTAATAATCAACCTCTAAGACATGCACATATGCACGCGCGCGCGCACACACACACACACACACACACACACATATATAAACACGTGTACAGAGAGCAAGTCAGTTTGGATAAGCCAGTTGTGTACAAAGACTAAAACAATGTTAAATGTATTAATGAATTAATTAGAAACTTGGACAATGAAGTGAATGTGAGCAGGATGGGGAAGGACCACTATCTCTAAACGTCCCTGGTTAGAGCCCATCAAGCACAGCACTGGCACAAAAGAGGAGAAAAGTGCTGAGCCTTCAAGAAGGTGACTTTAGCACTGGCTGAAGGAGGTTATGAACAAGACAATCAATGTACTGGAAAGGATGAAATCAAGTCATTTGCCAGAGCAGAACCATGTTGCCATCCATTTATAAAAGCTGTTTGAGTCAGCAGCCCCTAAATCATGGATATTGCGTTGCCTGAGGAACATGGAATGTGGGCGTTCAAGAAGGAAGAATTATTGTGCAGGCTGTCATGACTAAAACATCACAAAACCAGGACTGCAGGTGATGGTGAACACTTCAGAAGGCCAAAGAGCTGAGTGAGAAACATAGCTGCGGGTGAATAACTCAAAGAGTAACGGCCCAGCCAGTGTGGAGAAGTGCATGCATGTATGATGCAAAAGGGTGAGATAAATCCTCACTCTCAGACTAAGTGGCACATCTAGGCAGCTTTGTCACACAAAATCAATTTCGTGGACCTCAGGGTAAACACCATCACCCCCAGGATTGTTTCCTTCTTTCCACTACTGCCTTCATGTTAGATGTGCTCTCCAGCCTCCTCTGCACCCATTCCCTGTGCTCCCCAGCCACAGGGAGAGCATAGTCTGAGTCTGATAAAGGATATCCATCAGCATCTGCAACAGCCCTGGAGCCCAAAGCCACCCCTATCTCCTGGCAGCTAAACACCTGCCAAAGGGAGCAGCATGGACTCTGGGGAGCATAACACTGGGAGATCCCACAGCAAAAATCCCAGAAACCAGAAAAGGTGTATCTGGGGGTCTGGAGAGAGGTTAAACTAAACAATACTAAGACCTCCTGGTGTGAATCACAACCCTGTGGAAATCTGCCAGTTTATACCACTCTGAATTTCCCTGCATATTATAAGCTTATGGGTCCTACTAAGGAAGTGACACATGTTGGCCATTCCATATAGTGGTTTTCATGCTGTCTCCACACAGGCTCAAGCCTGTATAGATGATGAACTTGATGTTGGTGTCACCAAGGAAGCCAGCCGATGCAGGCTGCTGGAAAAGCTCCCAGGGTGATCACAGCCTGAGCTTGCGTGCCAGAAGTAATCCATCTGTAAATGTCATGTTCAGCCCTGGAAAATGGGCCAGGATCAGGTCAAAGTTCTGCCAACATCCCATTTAAATGCCTGTATGTCTATTCTCCAGTGGGTTGGTCTAGGAGCAGCAACTCAGCCCCCTTGTCCTCCAAAACGACAGATGACTGTAAAATTTGCCACATGCTTAAACAAACAAAAAAGTTCACAGCATGGATGCTTTGACACAACAGCATCTTTATCAACCAAGTGCTGTAGGACTGGGAAAAGTGTTGCCACAGGCAGATCTCGATAGGCTGCAGGAACCTGAAGAGCATGAGGAGAGCCTGTAGCAGGACTTCTGCCCCTGCCACAGGAAAGCTTATCTGTTGTTGGTTAGCTGGTGCAATAACTCAGGGCATCTTGCTTCAGAGCACCACATAAGCCTTGGTGAAAGACAGTTTTGCCTTGTGAGTTATTTTGGTGTCACGGGATTGATGGTTTCAGCTGACAGTAAACATCTCACTGTTGAAACAGATGTGGAAAGACAAGCTGGAACTTCTGACTGACAGGAATTTCACTTTACAAACTATAAAAGCTACACCGTATTTTTCACAAAGCAGAAATCTTCTGCACATTCTTCGGAATGTGCGGAGTCTTCTCCCCAAAGTCGGGATGCCGACTTTCATGGTTACTCTCCTGGGGGTTCAGTGAAAGGACTTTGTGTACCACATCATCAGTTGGTGGTACGTTACATTGACTCCTAATCTATACTATTTCTTTGCTATCTATAATATAGATATATTTTATCTATATTATTACATCTAGTAATAGTTGTAGTAGTAATCTAGTAGTAGTTCTTTGTTTTATCCTGTGTAGTAAGTAACTCTGTTTAAGGCCCTTTTTCTGCTAATTTCTGCTAATTCAATAAATAACTAATTTTATCATAGACCTGATTGGCCATTCTTAATAACTTGCAAGCCAGAGCATTTTAGGTGCAGGTCACCTGAGTAAAGCTGCTGCCAAAAATCTGAACCTAAGGCAGGGCTTGTCTAACACTCTCACTTGATCAGTAACAGAGCCAAAGTGCTCTTTTGAGAGTTTTCTGGGCCAAAGAGCATCACATACATGACTCTCTGTTCAAGACAACACACACAACTGCACAGAAATACTGACATGTGAATTAAGTAGGCTCATCTATTAGGGTCCCAGGGATAAAAACCTTTGAGAAGAAACCTTCATGTTGGGAAAAGTGGAAGAAATTGCAAAGACAACACAGCATCGGAAATTCTTTTCCTCTCTAAGTGCAAAGATTTTTTAGTGCAATTCATGGTGAATGCAATGAACTAATTCAAATATCCAATGGAATGCAGAGAAACTGTCAGCTGTCTGCCTCTGCTCATCCCCATGCAAAAAGGGCACAATGAATCACTGAATCTTTAAGAATGACAAAGCCTTCTGGATCATTGAGTCCTAACAGTCCCCCAGCACTGCCAAGTCCACCACTAACCCATGTTTCCAAGTGCCATATCTGTCTGTCCCTGTTAAATTTGTCTGTTAAATTCCTCCAGGGAGGGGGACTCTACCACTGCCCTGGGCAGCCTGTGCCAAGGCCGGACAACCCTTATCTGATGGCCTTGCGAGCCTTTGGTTGTAGTGGCATTCTTGGCAGACAGATGTTTTCAGCACCTCATTTAAAGTGTCTGAAGACACAAACTGCAGATGAACTAAAAATGCATTATTTTAGTTCATAAAAAAACTTCAGCACATTCATAGTGGCCCTTAGCTGCTCCATAGATGTAAATATGGACAATAAACAACTTCCTGAATCAGAGCTACTGCAAAAGCTACATGTGAATCCATGATGTGACTTGTAAGAGGGAAATCTGGTGCAGCAAGATGTGCTAATGAACACATAGGAAAATGAAGATTTTTAGGCCAAATGAAGCAATTGCATTTCACAAACTCATAGTGTCATCAGTCCCTGACAGAGATCCAGCAGCAGGATGGGGAGAGAAGCCAAAGGTATCACCTTTCAGCAAACACAGGTTGGTTAAAGAATTGAAGAGCTACTGCCCAAGGAGATGAAGGACAAGTGCATCTCACTGACTGGCACAGCTGACAACAGCTCTGGTCCAAATTCGTAGAATACTAGAACGGTTGAAGGGACCTTAAAGCTCTTCTTGCCCTTAAAACTCTAATTACCCTGCCATGGGTAGGGACACCTTCCACTATACCAGGCTGCCCCAAGTCCCACACAGCCTGGCCTTGAACACTTTAAGGGATGGGACAGCTACAGCTTGTCTGGGAAACCTGTACCAGTGTCCATTCACACTGCTAGGGGGGGAGTTCATTAAGTCCATTTACTCTCATAGTGCTGGGCAGGAACTGCTGGGGATGCCCTCCTGCCCAGACTTTATGGGAAGCTCTGCTGTGAAGCTGCTTGAGCCCATTGCCAGTGCCTGCTTCCTAAGTCCTGGCTCTTCTCCAGTATGCGATACTGCAGTCCACTGCATGGGAACTGCAAAGTTTGTCCTTGAGGCAAAAGATGGAGATGGGTGGTGCTTGGGACCACAAGTAAGATTTTTGTCTGAATTTCTTCAATTATCATCCAAATCATGGATACAGAAGGATGGGTCTCCCTGGAGAAATATCAGGACATCACTGTTTGACAAGAAGTAGCTTTTCTGTCGCAGCAATATAATTCAACTTGCTGTATTTTGCTGCTCCCTGCAGGGAATCATTACTTCCCTTCTTCCTTAGAGTTGCTCTTTGATTTCATTTATAGTCTGCATGACAGTGTAATTGCTCACATGGGAATAGAAACAGATTGACCAGTAAAGTGGGTAAAGGAGGAAGATGGTGAAAATCAAATAGCAGCTATATTGTTTTGCCACTCCACTGATGATTTGGGCAATATTATTTGCTCCTCACTGCACTAGCTACTATATGACTGTATCTCAATATCCTTTAAATGCTGATTGGGCATGTACACATGAAAAATGAAGACATTAGTTAGTCACATGTCTTGTAGTGATTTATGATGATCGTCTATTCCATGATCCTCTGCTTTACGCCCAAAAATGGTTGCTGTATCTTTAAGGCCGGATCGGGTGTGTGCGGATCCGGGGAGGGGGGAGCTTTGGGCTCTTCGGTTGGTTCTTTCAAAGCCTCACTACCCAGGCGTTCCATGGGCCTGTGCGGTTTGGCTTTGCTTGGCTAGCACTGTTTTGTTGGCCCAGGCGAGTATCTTTTTCCTTCCCTGGCCTTGGAGAATCTGCAGCAGCAATCTTTGAGCTGCCTTTGAGGTGAACTGAACAGCTGCTAGTCCGAGACCAGAGAAGCGCGACCGGCGGTGCCGGGAGACGGGTCACTCCGTTGCAGCCCCCAAACATCGGGAAGCCGAGACGGGGAGAGAAAGCACACCAAGAGGCTCCAGCCCAGCTGCTTTGTCTGCCGTGGAGAGGAGGTCAGCGCCAGAGAGTCACCGAATTTTCATCTGGTGCTCAAACTGCTGTGTGAAGCTCCTGTCCGGATTTTTCCCCTGAGAGAGAAGCCGGCGCCATTTTGTACTGCATGTCGTGAGCGGGTATTTTCCCTGGCATTTTGGGTTTTTGTTTCGGTGTGTGTGTGGGTAAGGTCTGACAGTTTAATATTTAGCAGTTTTTTACTTTTTTTCCCCTGCCTTGTGGACATTATGTTTGTTAATAAACTACTGGGTTTGAGGATTTTTTCACTTTGATCTATTAATATTCATTTCCTATTGGTGGAAGGGGATTGTTGGAACCCTTTTAGGGGAGACGACTCATTAGAGGAGTGTCTTCTCCTAAATTTGTCTCAAAGCTGTGACATCACAATCTGAGTTTCAGTTAATATATGAAAGCAATTCCAGTATGGGCTTTCACAGAACTAGTCACCTGGTTTCAAATAGTTTACATGTCCGAGGTGGCAACAAGGCAAATAAGAGGAAGAGGGAGGTAATGGATAGGGATGTCCATGAATATTCATGGAGGAGACACTGAGGAACAAGGACCTTGAACACTAAATAAAGAAGCAGTAAACCAAGTCCCATGGCAAAGTTGGTACCCAGAATACAATAGAATTGCAGAATGGTTTGGGTTGGAAGGAAAACCATCTTGTTCCAGCCCCCTGCCATGGGCAGGGACACCTTCCACTAGACCAGGTTGCTCCAAGCCCCATTCCACGTGGCCTTGAACACTTCCAGGCATGGGGCAGTCACAGCTTCTCTGGGCAACCTGTGCCGGGGCCTTAGCACCCTCACAGGGAGGAACTTCTTCCCAATATCCCACCTAACCCTGCCTTCTGTCAGTGTAAAGGCATTCCCCCTCGTCCTGTCACCCCTTGTCCAAAGTCCCTTTCTGTGTCTCTTGAAGCCCTTTTAAGTACTAGAAGAGGCTGTAAGGTCTCCCCGGAGCCTTGACCCTGTGGTAATTGAGTTTTTCCTGGCACTGGGCTGGAGTAGTGACACACTGCTGGAAGTCCAATGCAAAGAGAGTTTTGAATACCACTTCTTCTGTCCATACTGCTCATGACAGGTAAATTTATCATCTAACTCTGCAGTGGTCTGGCATTCCTGCCTCCACCTTCAGTGACCCTGCAGAGCTGAGGGAGATACTGATGTGAGGTCACAGCTCTAACTGCTCTCATGCCAATGGATGCCTACAGGATGGACAAGCCTGCAGCTCAGCTCAGAGGCCAAGCAACCAAGATAACCTCTTGTTTTCTGTCTGATGACTGAACTTGGGGTTGTTTTAACAACCAGGTACCACCTAAGTGATCTTATGCTTTAATATCTCAGATTCTCCAAGCCAAAAGTACCTCCTGTGAAAGCAAAGCACACACACATGCTTAGGGTCCAAAGACACCCAATTTTATCCCATTTTAGTGCATAAAGTAAAATACAGACATATAATCCCAACTTCGTGTATTTATATATGCTTTGGATCCTTAATATGTTATTCTTGGAAATGGAAAGAGAATTCAAATCCATGATGCTTTATCCATCCTCAAGGCGCATCTTCTAGTGGCACTCCCACTGTGCAGAGGTTTAAAATCATAGAATCATGGAATAGTTCAGGTTGGAAGGGAAAGATCATACAGTCCACCTTCCCTGAAATGAGCAGGGATATTTTCAACTAGATCAGCTTGCCCAGATCATGGTTTATGGGGATAAATACAAATAATTTTTAAAAGCATAATACTAGTAAATGACATAATTTTTAATATATATGATATAAATGTTTATACATACTATATAAAGTGCATAATAATAAAAATATTTTTGCAGATATTTTTTGCAAGAACTACTCTGGCAGTAAACCCTTGAATCCATCCACTGGGGCACCAGCTCCAACACAATGAACATTCTGCAGCAAACATTTTTGCAGAGTGATAAGCTGCATTTCCCCATTTCCAACCATGTCCCAAGTGTGTAACACAAGTCAGGGATACTGAGACATGCTACACACAACACAGGCAGTGTGACAACAACACAGCCTTGAATAATGTAATACAGATGTGGATGAATGCAGATTAACCTACATTTGGTCCAATCGCCCGCCTCTGCCATGCTTGTGTGCGTGTGTATTTGAGCTTGTCCTATTTCTTTACAAAATGTTAAATATATAATAAATCTAAAGTATTTTTTAACATTCAAAAGTGGCAAGCCAGTCACTGGCTTAGACTGAATTCCGCTTGTCAGTTTATGCTTTCCTGCGCAATGCCTCCATTGAATGTTTCTGTTGTTGAAATTAAGAGACGGTAATTCTTTTTAACTGGAAAAACCATAACAGATCTGGGTGTGAACTAAGTAGATGAAAGAAGAGAGCTGAGGTTTGAGCAGCGATCTTAAGATAAAGGACTACTAACCTAAGAGAAAGGCTGAGTTGAATTCCCCCTCCCATCTTTACCCTTAAATACTGTGTTATTGCAAAGACTGCAAAATCCCGTTATAAAACTGGTTTGTGCTGTAGACATTAAGGTGCAGCGTTTGCATAACATACGTGGAATTACTGGAGAGGAAATGTGGATTATTCCATTGAAATTGCCCTGGGTGTGAAGAAGGTTATTCTAAAAAGCACCATGAAAGTCTACGACAAGGAAGGGGCTTCAAGAAAGAAGGGTGATTCAGATTAGGTATTAGAAAGAAATTCCTCCTTGTGAGGGTGGTAAGGCCCTGGCACAGGTTGCCCAGAGCAGCTATCGCTGCCCCATCCCTGAAGTGTCCAAGGCCAAGCTGGATGCAGCTTGGAGTAAGTAACCTGGTCTAGTCGAAGGTATCCCTGTCCATGGCAGGGTGTGGAACTGGGTGGTCTTTTAAGGTCCCTTCCAACCCAAACCCTTCTGTGACTCTATGACTAAAGTGGGATGACCAGACAGTTTCAGGGAACAGTGTGGGAGAACTGAGAGGTGGGAAAGCTTCTTTGGGAAGAAGAAGAAAGCTTAAGATGCCCATGCATCCTTTTAGGAAACCATACAATACACCAGCACAAGTCACTGGGACTGTGTTGATGTAATGGGGAGCAGAATAAGGGCCATTAAAGTTTATCACTTTTAACAGTGTAATACTCAATTCATTCCACTTCCAGGTAACGTATCTTTCTTTAGAAGTGATCCCTGCCAGAGGGAGGCACAAAAGTTAGATGAATTGCAGGAAAAGACAAAATGCTCTGCATTTTTCCACCCCAAGCTTTGGAAACTGCCAGGACCACTTAAGCATCAATCATGTTATGGGGAGGACTCACTGACTCCAGCTCTTTAACAACTGGATTAGTCTCATGGTACCAGATCTGTAAATACTGGGACCACCAAAGTGGTCTTGGGGGAGTATGGGGAAGAGACAGAAGAAGGCACTGGAACAGACGGCTCTCTTGTGAAATGTCCTCCTAAATACTTAAAAAGAAGGACTGATAAGAGTGAACAAAGCAGCTAGTGGTCTGCAGGTACCACGCTGTCCACACCAAAGCTGTCACAGTGAAATAAAAAGGGGTAAGGATGACTGTAGGAAAGCTTTATATGGAAAATGGTGAGAAAGCATGTTGTGGAAGAAGGTTGTTTTATAATTGGTTATTTCAAGGTCTCCTTCTGTGTTTGCAAGGAGTGTAAAGCTCTGAAAACAAAGCTCAGACCAAATGGATTATGTTTATATCAAAGGTGCTCATGTTCAGAGGGCCCTCACTGTGCTCCATCAAAAGCATCATGCTGAGCACACCAAAAATATCAGGGAGACGCAACATTCACACGTGCATGAGAAAGAAAATCCCAGGCTTTGTGCACAGCTGCCTGTGCCAGCAAAGGGGCTCTGGATATGTTGTGCGCAGCAAACAAAGCCTGGAGAGCTGCACAGGCTGGGACAAAACCCCAGAAACACTCAAGAGACTCAGAGCCTATTCCCATTTTGGGGAGCATCTTGTGTTGTCATGATTTGCAAAACTGATGGGATGTTACCACCCAGGGATCTGATCTCCTGGGGTCTTTTGGCACCTCCAGGCCCAGCCTGAAACATCCAGAGGAGGTTGCAAAATGGGCCACTTCCTTTGAGACAGTGCTGCACTGATGCTCATGTGGCCAGAGACACCTGGTCTACAGGGTGGTGCCATCGTAATGTGGCTGTAAATAGCCTTAAAAATATATTTTAATCATGGAAACCCACTTCCCAAGAAAGGTATCATTAACATAGAACTGAATAAAAATATTCCTCCACTGCATACTCTCCGCATTTACCACCCATGCCAGACCTACCTGCCAAACCCAGCTGCCAGCACACAAAAGTGTGCGCAGCAATCCCTTTCCTTAAGAAAAAAAGCTCCCAGGCAGTAAATTTAGGAACTAAAAATTAAAAGCACCACTTTATAAAGTCTTCTGTGAAGAACTAGAAGGAGGATTTGTTGTTACAACGCACTTTTGTGCACACAGCAAATGTTTACAGCCTCTCCAAGCCACTTGTATCCTGCTGGGTTTAATAATTTGTCTCATTTGAAAATGAGGCTATCTGCAAATACTTCTTCCTTTGGAGTTGTTCCAAGCTTAATCAAGAAATAAAATATGCTAGGGACAAATGTATGCAGCAGGTACTTAACTGAGAGAAGAGATGATGGAAAAAGGCAGAGTTCTCGTCTCCCAGGCAGAGCATGCAAGCTTGAAACACACTCTTAGACTGATATTTATTGCAACTGACAGAGTGGAAAGGTTCAGAAAAAGCACTCCTTCCCCTCCCATAAATAATTCATCTCCTGCAGCAGTTCATAAAATGTTTATATTAAGTAATAATTCAGTTTTGCATTGCAAAAAACCCCAAACATGCTAGGCAAGAGAAAAATCAACCCCAAGGAGGATGGGGGAAATGACTGCTTGGAAGCTGTCATGTTGGATTTCATCTGCTGAAGCAGTTAAATGGGGTCATTCTTGGCTGTACTCTGCTCTGTTGGGTCAAATCCTAATCTTGCCCTGAATAGGGTGTTTTCCATTGAGCTCTGCAACAGCTACATGAAACCTGGTCTTGAGTCATAAAATCACAGAATTATTTCTATTGGAAAAGACCTCTATGATCATCAAGTCCAACCATTAACCCAGCAGTACCAAGCCCAACACTAACCCATGACCCCAAGAGCCACATCCACACGCTTTTTGAACACAATGAGATGTTTTCCAGCTAGGCAGGGTACGTTCAGTGGTCCCACATTAAGCTCTGTTGTCAAGAACTGATGCTTTTGATTTCAAGTCACCATGAATATGAGGAGGCTGTGAGCCCACTAACAGGTTATTTGGTCTTGGTTGCAAAGATACACAAGGTCCAACATGGGGTAAGACTCCCAACAGTGGGACCCCAACATGGGATAGAGGACCAAGAACATGGCAGGGAGGAGAGAGGGCAGTGGGACAATGATTGATGATCAGCAGAAGCCATCAAAATAATAGAATTCAAATGTCACTATGCATACACCCAGGCAGCTTTTAATAAAACTCCTAATTGCTTGATCCAACCTGTGCCCTGGGGAGCATAAAGAAAAGCTAGCAGCACCAAGGTCACTGCAGGCAAAAAAATCAATGCAGAGAATGAGTGATAATGACTTTTTTTTCACCTAGATTCACAGAGAGGGACTGTGGATATATCCTCCTGACATCCCTAGAGATGCACCATATCCCTTGGACTTTCTCCAGCAATGCACTTAATACATTTTTAACTTTTGACATCCAAGTTTTGCTCCTGTTGGCTGTGACAACAGCAGGTTTGAGCATCCTAACCCACTGTCACATTTCATAGATGCAAAGATAATAATCCATTTCTCTCTTCCAAGACCATTCCATACTTTCCAGCTTCCTGCAACGACCATGTCTGCTGCACTCCTGGCCTCTAATGGGTGTCCTCAGAACCTTCTCTGGTCCATGACTGCTGAAGTACAAAATCAAAATCTGAACAAAAAAAATCTACCTGAGTCTTGACTAATGCGGAAAGATGTCACATCCTCTCCATATATCTCAGTACATTACGTGCCCCAAAGTATTTGTTTTTGGAGTGCTTTTGTTGTTAATTTATTGGTTTTTAGAATGAAATAGCATTACTGACATGTGATTTGTGATTCCCTACAGAACGGTTCCTCCACCAGCTGTTGCCATCTGCACTGGCACCGCTGCTGATCCCTACCTCTGTCATTCCCTGCCCTCACCTCTCCTAAACTGCCGCTTCTTTGTTTCAAGCTATTTCTTCAATATGCCAAGATCTCTTTGAATTCCAATTCATGCAAAATGATTTAGCCAAACATAAGTGAAGGACTCAGCACGAGATTACATGGATGAAATACGACTCTGGACAGGCCCTCAAGTGGGAGAATCCTGATGCCACATTCTGCCCTTATAAATCTCTTACCTGTAATAAGATACCAGTTAGAATTACAGGAGGAACATAGTGCTGCAAATTTAAATTGCCTGTGGGATATTTAAGGCATCCTACACCTAAAGAGGCTCCAAGAGAGCTGGAGAGCGACTTTGGACTAGCATCTGGATGAACAGGACAAGGGGGAATGGCTTCCCACTGGCAGAGGGCAGGGTTAGATGGGATATTGGGAAA
This sequence comes from Monarcha castaneiventris obscurior, assembly GCA_026261815.1. Taxonomy (NCBI): domain Eukaryota; kingdom Metazoa; phylum Chordata; class Aves; order Passeriformes; family Monarchidae; genus Monarcha; species Monarcha castaneiventris. Next base: position 15,752,279 of record JAMPIT010000575.1, read on the forward strand.
AAATTCTTCCTTGTATGGCCCTGGCACAGGTTGCCCACAGCAGCTGCAGCTGCCTCATCCCTGGAAGTGTTCAGCATCAGAGTCCTATTGATGGGCTATTCAAGGATGAATCTCAGATAAATAACCCCTAAGTGATACATGAAAGACCTGCCCAAAACTGAGTTTGTAGTCATCAGCTGAGAAGAACCCAAGGAATGGCATGAGAACTCAAAAGCTGGTGTCCCTCAGGCTGTACACCCGTGATCCTTGTCAGATCACCTGAACATGGACATCTCTGTACCAGCAGGGTGGGTTTAAATGAGTGAAATCAAAGGAAAAAAGAGGAAAAAGCTAGGTTTTGATGTATTTTGTAAATAAACATCTTCTTCCATGAGATCTTACACTGAACATTATACAGTAATATCCTATAATATATGCTAAATAGAATATATATCCTTGATCATTTCTTCCTGTGGAAGCCTGAACACATCTCCAGCACCTGTGCAGCTTCCCAAGGGATGTCTCCACACAGCAAAGAGGGATAGAGTGTGCCCAGATATTAGGGTCATGGTGATTCCCCTCATTTCCCCTTCTGCATAGCACATCCATGCAGTTTCTATATCAAGGGCATAGCCCTGAACCTGGACACTGCCAGACTCTTGTCTAGCACCCGGCAATACTCCTATGGGCTGGAATGTAGTATCTGCTGAAATCCAGACTGGGGACCAGGTTAAATCGGAATTGTTGGCAAATGTTTTGAGACCTTAAAACAAAATACAGCTGTCTCGGTTTTGGAGACAAAACTTCAGGAGGAAACTCTCCGGAGTGAGTGCCTCCCCCGATGGGAAAAGGGCCTCCCCTTTTCCTCCACCAATAAGACAAGAGGGTCACAAGAAGTTAAAGTGGAAAAAATAAAACAAACTGTTTATTGTGGCTGCCCCATCCCTGGAAGTGTTCAAGGCCAGGTTGGATGGGGCTTGGAGCAACCTAGTCTAGTGGAAGGTGTCCCTGCCCATGGGGTGGAACTGGATGAGCTTAAAGGTCCCTTTCTACCCAAACCATTCTGTGATCCTGCTCTGAGCTTGGATTCCTGATCCTGCTCTGCTTCCACTGCTGCTATGCTGTCAGAAGCTTTTACCCACTAAGGGAGGCTCAATCACTGCAACTGTCAACACCACCTTCACTGCTCTCTGCATGATGATGCTGCCAAAACCCATCCCAGTTCTCCAAAGGGAACACATGGTTTTCCTTGTGTCCTCCCTCCACTGGGCTGCTTGCCAACATATCCCTCTCTGGGAATCCTCTGTGAGTTGCCATAGCTACTGACTGACACTGTGACAAGCTCTGTTGCTTGGCTGAGGCCGGTGCCTTCGTCCCCTGGGTGCACAGGGTACCTGGGTGGGGGCTATCATCCAGCCATGGCAAACCCAACCCAGGGCTTTCATACCTTCATAGGATCTTTCATGGGCAACCTCCAATCCCACCTTTCTTCCCTCATCTCAGATCTTCTGCACATCCATTTATATCCAAGTAACAAGAGCACAAAACATGTTCAAAGTCTCGATCTGCAACCCAGCATGCTGGTGTCCACAAATCCAGCACACTGGAATAATCAGACCTTGTCAGCTAATTCCCTCCCTAGTTTTAGGAACTTCACTGATAGTCCGCTCTGATGCACTGGTGAAAAAGGGTGGCTCAGGCTGCAAAAGAGTTTGCAAGATACTGAGGGTCCTTTCAGCTTCCTGCTGAGGCCCACAGTGATGGAACTACACAGTCAAAATGGATGTGAGAAGGGAGGGGAGCCACCTGTGCAGTGAAATGGCATCCTGAGGGCATCTGCAGATCTTCCTTTAAAGTCTTGTCCAATAAACCAACCAACAGCCCGACTGCTGCCTAAACCTGAGAATGGGACCAGTCAGGGTTCACATCCCTGCCTGTGTTTCCAGCCCATCAGCATGTGATGCTGATTCCTTTCAGGCAAAGCTCCCTGCACAAGAGCAGATATGCACCCTCCTTCAGGGTGAAAGGCAAAGTGAAATTTGGGAGGAAGCCTGAAGCTCAGCTATCAGGTCTGAAGAATTTCCTTCTCCTGCATCTGGATAACCTCTCCTTTTCCTCATTCATCCAGCACAAAGACACTGTTAGCTCTCAGAGGGTGTTTTTCTGCCCAACCTTGCAGATGCTGTCTTAGAAAACAGAGATTTCTCACTGGAGTACTTTGCAAGGTTGCTGGTGCCTGACTAATGGTGCTTGGCTGCTGCTTTTCTTTTCTTGTGTTTTAAAAGAGTTAAAGATGCGTGACCCTGTGCAGGTGCTCTGCTGCTCAGAAAGGGGAAAGAACCAGAAGATGGTGGTCTTAAAAAAACTAGTGGCCTTCTGTAGTGAAGCTATATACTAATTAATCAAATTATTTAATCCCAGAATGTCTTGGAATGGGAGGGACCTTAACAATCATCTCATTCTGACCTCCTGCTGTAGGCATGGACATATTCCACTAGACCTGGTTGCTCCAAGCCCCATCCAACCTGGCCTTGAACACTTCCAGGGATGGGGCAGCTACAGCTTCTCTGGGCAACCTGTGCCAGGGTCTCACCTTCTCAGCACCAAAACCTCCTGTTCTGTAGTGTTAACAGCACAGCTTGCAGCCAACTCACCAAAGCAGCAGTAGTCTCTCCATATGCACAGTGTGTGTGCAAAGTGCTGTGGGGTCCCCACAGCTGGAGGCACTTTTTGATCAAAAAGAAATTACTAATTGAAAGAAAAGTTTGCCATATAATGAGCTATTAATCAAAATAAAGCAGTTATTAATAGAAAGCAAAATGTGTTTGCAATAGAACACCTGCAGTGCTGGATTTGGGGAGGAGAAATGAGTTGGAGGCTAAAGGAGTAACTTGGTGAACAGCCCAGTTTTTGTGTATAGTATTTTAATAATATATAAAAATAGATATACACAGATATAAATATATTATATAAAATATTAGTATATAAAACAGAATAATCTAATAAAGAAATAATATATAATTACATATACATATATCCTTCCAATGTTCTTTATATAATAATACATCTATATATATATATATATGAATGACTTGGAAGGATATCCAGAATACTGAGTTATATATCACGAGAATTAAAACTTCCATCCTATAAAACTTCCCTAAAATGGCCCTTTCCCTCCTGGCTGGTGCTGACCATGGTAGCAGAAGAGCATCCATGCTCTTGCACCAGTGGAGCAAGGCTTAGCTGAAGACACCATATTAATATATATACATGTAAATACATTCAGCTCAGAGCAGTGAGACTGATGCAAGACTGAGTGCAGAAGTACTTAGAAAGCTATTTTAGCTGGCAGGAGACAGGAAAAGGAAAGGTCATGCTCTAAATGTGAGAGGAGACAGATTTATAACGGCTCTTAGTGATTTATTTGAAAAAGAAAGGATAGGTAATCTAAATTAGTTGTAGTTGATCTCCTCTTTATTTACTCTTTGTGTTACAGCAGTGACTTGAAGTCACTAAGTAAAAGTGGCATCTGCCCTACAGCATCAGCTCCTGCATCCCAAAGAAGCTGGTGATCTCACCAGACAGAAGCATGTGGAAGGGGAAGAGAAGATGTTTGGCGTGTCCTTTGACATGCTAACTGACTTAACAGACAAAAGAAATGTGAAAAACTATTGGGTTTCAGCAAAGCATTTTATCCAGGGCCATGTGGGAAATTCATAATTAAGCCAGTGAACATGAACATCAGCAGAACGGAAAACCAGGCAAAAATGACAATGATGAGTGTTGGAAGGCTGAGCTGCAGCCCAGAAGGAGGTTAGCAGTGTTTAATATTTTTAAGGTTGACTTTGGCACAAAAAAAAGTAGGGCAGCACTGATGGGACCTCCTAATGACACAATGTAATATGCAGCACCAGTATGCAGGAGGATCGGGAAATCACAGAGGAAGGAGGGGCTTGACCTTGACTGCCATGTTGAAAATGGAACAAAAATTAATTAATTCTAGGCTTGGTACTAATCACCAGGATTTTTTGCTATGGGGTGTGACTGCCTAAGAAGGAGAACAGTATGGACATCCTTGTTATCAAAGAGTAAATGAGGGATTCATAATGAATCCGCAATGCCCACAAACATGACTCATGAGTCTTCAGTAGAAATGGGGACCTCATTTCCAAAGGGCAATGGTCTGCATCTCTGTTTAAGAAACAGATTTCATCTAGGAAGAGCTAGAGAGAAAAGGCTGATACCAGGATGTAAAAATGTTTACTTCCTAGCTACAGAGCCAAACGATGTGGATACTGTACTTGGAGACACTGAGCAGTGACATTTGGACAGGAGAAAGTCACCAAGTATGCCAGTAAAACAGAAAAAAATAAGAGAGAAATAAACTAAATAAAACAGCAAACTGCAGCCTCTCCATTGATCCAGACTGGAAATGAGTTGCAAATCATAAGAGACTGAGGTCTTGGCACAGCCTTCCTGATGGCATAGTGCAGCTAAAAATTCTGCATTTCTGAGACAGAGCCTTGGGTATTACTCAAAGACTAAATAACAAACCAGATAATTGCACTTCAAGGTTCAGAGGGTCCCATCCAGCCGTATGTGTCTAAAGGTCTCTCTGAGGTGACCCAGCTGAGCAGGAGCAGACGAACAGTTGTTCAAGCATTTTGACTCCATCACCTGAATGCTACCTCCACCTCTTCCTCCTGCTCCACCCCATCCTAAGGCATGCACAGACCAGTTCCAGCTTGCACACAGTCAAAGCAGCAAAATTCAGTCTTGCCTACACTGCTGAGAAGCTCACCATTGGCTTTTGGGGCTGGATGTTGTCCACCTTAAACTGATTGCAGGGAATATATTGCCACATACTCCAGCTTGGAGCTGCCTACCACCAAGTGTCCTGAGCCTGGAGACACCACCAGTCTTTCTCAGCTGATGGACTACAGCCAGAGCAAATCAAGAGCAGGGTAGAATAGCTCTCTGCCTGCATGTCGTCGTTTGACACTGGCCAAATGCCAGGCACCCACAACAGCTGCTCACTTGCCCTCCCCTGCTACAACTGGGCAGAGGAGAGAAAAAAATTTAAACAAAGGGTTCATGAGTTGAGGTAAGGACTGGGAGAAAACTCTCCAAGGGCAAAACAGGCTCAACTTAGAAGTACAAAGTGAATTTATTATTAACAAAGCCAGAGGAGGATAATGAAAAGTAAAATAAGCCCTTAAAAACACCTTTTTTCCCCCAACACCTCCCTCCTTCCCACTGACACAGCAGGGAGACGGGGTGGGGGCTTTGGTCAGTTCATCACCCACGATCTTTCACTGCTCAGGGAGAGAAGTCCTTCCCTTGCTATGCCATGGAGTCCCTTCCCACAGGAGACAGTTCTCCATGAAATTTTCCAGCATGGTTCCAATCTCATGAGCAGCAGTCCTGCCAAAACTGCTGCAGTGTTGGTTACTCTTCCACACGGTGCAGTGCTCCAAGGACAGGCTGCTCCAGCCTGGAAGCAGGGGCCCTCTCTCTCCACCAGGTCTCTCACTGGAACACAGCCTTCTCCAGGCATCCACCTGCTCCAGCACGGGCACCTCCCCCATGGGCTGTGGATGGATCTCTGCATCCCACGTGGATCCCCATGGGCTGTAGGGGGACAGCTGCTACACCATGGTCATCACCACGGCCTGCAGAGGAATCTCGGCTCTGGGACCTGGAGCACCTCTTCCCCCTCCTTCTCCACTGACCTTGGTGTCTCTATGTTTCCCTCACATGTTCTCACCTCCTCCTCTTCTCTGACTAGAAAAAAACTGTGCCCCACTTTTTTTTATTTTCTTCTTAAATATGTTATCACAGAGGTGTTACCACCATCTCTAATAGGCCCAGCCTTGGCCAGCAGCATGTCCATCTTCAGAGCCATCAGGGATCAGCTCTGCCAGACACAGTGGAAGCTTCTAGCAGTTTCTCACAGAAGCCACCTCTTTGGCCTCCACCCTTCCCCCCCACTACCCAAACCTAGGCCATGCAAAACCAACACAGCTTGCATCATCCATGTCCATGCTCTTTGTGTCTTAGTGAACACCAGGGTCATCAGTCATCAGTTACTCATGCAACCAGTCCCTGTCGTCTCAGCAGACATCGTATCTCCTCCTGCTAGTAAAGGTTTGTATCAAGTGACCTCTGAGACAGAGCTCAGCCTTAGCCAAGGCTGCCAAACACCTCTCTGAACAGCCTTTTCTGGGTAGAAGAAAACATTCTGCCCATTCCCTTCCACCTGAGAGGAAAGTCGGATCCATCTGTGTACACGGTTACTTTAATAAACACTCTCATAGCTGAAACAACAAGGATTTGGAGAATGCTATCTCCCCAGGAATGTTCTCTGACAGTGGAGTCTGGGATAGCCCTCACTCATGCTATTAAATCTCTTTAACCTCTAAAACCAAGGTGGTTGCATCCAAACTGCTTGTAGGGATAAGTTCTTAGCTTGGGAGTGGGTGCTACCAAACTCAGTGCGAGAAGACGGCTAGAGACAGTTCCAAAAACTAGAGTGTACATGATGTTTCCACACCCAGGAACATGTCCTGGGACTCTAATTTACTAGTACAGACATAGCCTACTAATCCAATCAAAAATTTCAGAAGGCAATGGAAAATTTCCTGTCTTACAGCGTAAGCAGTGCTATTAGCATTCTCACCAAGATAGGAAATGTCCTCCGCTGGAGATTTTCAAGAATAGATTAGATAAAAATCACAGAAACACAGAACAGCTTGGGTTGGAAAGGACCTTAAAGATCATCTTGTTCCAGCCCCCTGCAGGCAGGGACACCTTCCACTAGACCAGGTTGCTCCAAGCCCTGGCCAACTTGGTCTTGAATACTTGCAGGGATGAGGCAGCCACAGCTTCTCTGGGCAACCTGTAGTTGCCAGGGCCTCAGCACTCTCACAGCCAAGAATTTCTGCCTGATATCCCATCTAACCCTGTCCTCTGTCAGTGGGAAGCCATTCCCCCTTGTTCTGCCCCTCCAGGCCCTTGCTCAAAGTCCCTCTCTGGCTCTTGGAGCCCCTTTAGGCACTGGCCTAAAGGTCTCCCCAGAGCCTTCTCTTGTCCAGTCTGAACACCCCCAGCTCTCCCAGCCTGTCTCCAGAACAAGGAGGAGTATGAATTTCCTGCCCTTGTGTATTTTGGTCCAGCCTTCCTGCGTGGGCATCCCTCCCTAAATTATCTCCGCTGTATCTCTGAAAACCACACAGCAAGTCTCCAGTGCTGACTCATTCATCTCTATAGCTACTACAAATTCTCATTTCCTCCACATCTTTAGTACCTCCAGGGTTTGAGATGAATGATGGAACATTAGCAACAGGCAATTCATTAATACTAGAGGCAGTCCAAAATTTTCCATTGAAGCCTTTATTGTTTTGTTTCCTTTGGTAGGAAAGGAAGTTGGGTGGGAGGGAAAAAATAATTGGTTTGGTGAAAAAAAATCTTTGCAGTATTACTTCTCAGGGGTAAATGCGTTTTCTTAGTACTTGTTTTGACACCTTACAAAGAGGTTAAGTGGTTCCTTTCCCTTTTGTATCTTTTTTCTTCAGGGAATAAAGGTAACGAGAGGGCAGAATGCAAGGAAAAGAAGAAGGGGGAAAAAACACCCAAGAAACAACTAATTCTGGCATTTTCCCACAATTTCCAAATAAAAAGAGAAAGCATTCATTCATTCCTTCTTTTATTTTTGCCAAATATTCTTGATTGTTTCACATCCACCAGCAAATGCCACTGTCTGCACATTTTGTCACCTGCTCTCTCTGGTCCCAAACCCCCAGGGTCAAGTCCAGACCACTCCATCCTTTGGTGCAGCACGGAGAAGTGCTCTGCCCATCCTGTCCAGATGTTCAGGGGCAGAAATCCCCTCGCCCAATACAGATAAAGTCCTCAATGATGCCACCACATCACAAATTGAACAAGAAACAGCACCATCCACCACCAGAGGCTTTCCAAGGGATTGGTCACTGACCTGACTGAAGGATTCCCTGGTCCTTGGTCCCTCAGGGTTTACGGGCCACCCAGAGAAGCAGGACCACAGAGAAGGGGGGCAGTGAAGGAGATGTAACCTGCCTTGGTTACCTGTAAACTTGGGCAGCTCATGTGCTGGGGAGGGAAAATGAGACAAGTCCCTCAGTGCTGGAACCTGTGTCACACCAAGGCACACCCAAGTGTGCAGTGGGAATAAGTACATAAATAAATCCTATGTATAAGTGAATAGTTAATAAATTATCGTTAATAAATATATATAAATATAAATAATGTAAATACTATGAATAAGATAAAGAAATACTAGAAATATTGGAAATAAATCCTATTTATTCTGTAGGATCCCTGGGCACAGGCAGTCTCTGACAGACATCCACAGTCCTGCCACTCTGGCCTCACCAAAGGCTTCTGGCTCAAATGCTAATACAAACAAATCATTCATCCCTCTGGCTGAGAGGAACCTCCATCTTCCATGGACATCACCATCCAGCACCACCTCTGCTCTCTACCTCTGGGCAGACCTGGGAGGAGGTCACAGGCACATGGTCTCTGTGATATTCATCTCTCTTAGTATACAGAGGTTAAAAAAGGGAATTCGTCCCTTTAGCATGGACTTCCCCCATGACCTTGGGCGAGTTGCTTACTCTATCCCATGCTCTCAGGTATTCCTCACATGGAAGTAATACCCAGTGGGACAGAGCGAGCTTAAAAACTATTGCTGGTCTGCTCTTCAGTTTCACCAAGGAATTGTTTCCCAGCCTTGGAGACACTGATTTGCAGCAGCAGCAGAGGACTGTAAGGAAATCTCCCCCCAGAGCCTTCATCCATGCACAAGGAGGAAAAGCCCCATGTGAGCTGTCCTTGCTCCTCTCTAGCAAGAGGTCATTAGGAGGTAATTTCGGGCTGCTGGGTGGCCCACAAGGTTGTCCCAATACGCTGTGGAATCTCCATCCTTGGAGATGTTCAATACCCACCCAGTATGTCAGCAGCCAAGTTCTTGGCAGTAATAAAGATTTTGAGAATTTGGTTTTTAAAAAGAGCCCAAACAATAAACAACACTTAGAAGATGCCTAATTTGAACAGAAAAGAGAACAATTAGCCAAAACATCACTTATGCATAAATGAAGAGGCGCTTATGTTCTAGGGCTGAGCATCAGAGCAAACATTTCTCCTGCAATAGGTGACAAGGAAGAAAAACATGGAAGTGGGAGAACACATTCCCAAGTGGAAAGAGAAACCCCAAGAGTTTTGTAAAGCCAACAAGCAACACAAAGAAAGCTGAATTCTTCTAGTTCTTAGGTTTAACATCCCAGCTGACCCAGCCCTTTCCTTGGGGAGGAATCCTACCCCAGTGCCTTAGGAATTTGCTGGAGCAGATTGGAGGGATAGGAAGCTGAGCTATCTGTATTTAAATATGCAAGTAAGTCTAATTATCCTTTGTAGCAGTGGAAGAGAAGCAGCACATCGGCTCTCCAGTTCCAGGAGAGCTTTCTGCTTTAGCACTGCCATCTCCAGCACAAACCCAGACCTTGCAAGGTGAGCACACAAAAAGCTGAGTCTCTGAGACCACAGTAGATTTAAGGACTGTGTTACTCCTAGAAACCCCTTTCCCCACACTCTCCACTCCTGCAAAACAGAGTCCCCAAAAATCCCTGGCAATTTTCTTATGTCTCAGCCAAGCACCACCATCACACCTGGATGCACCTGAGCCTCCAGAATCAGCCAGTGAGAGCTAGAGGTGATGCCAAATGACAGCAAAAATCAAGATCTCACGGCTTCAACCGCTTCCTACTCAGGAAGGGGAGAAAGCAGATGACTGTCAGCTTTGCTGTGCCACCAGTGAAACAGAGGGGTCAAGTCCCAGCTTCATCTTAAATATGCATGAATGTACTACCTGTTTGATGGCCAGGTGTCACCTCTAAATCTCCCCAAGGAGAAAAATAAATCATTCATAGGCATGAATACCTCAGCATTCGCACAGCTATACAGAAAAGCAAAAAGGCTGCAATCACGCTTTTGTCACTACAACCCCCAGCTTTGCTCTCTGCCACTTCCACCCTGGTCTCAGCAGCGGTGGGCTCTGCCAAAGAAAGTGCTGGAAAACACAACTGCAGCAAACCCTCCTTGCAAATGTACATGCAGGGCAACCACCCCATCACTTTTGTTTTTGCATTCCCAATTCATCAAACCCTTTGACGTGGAGAGAAACAACAACAGCAGCTCACTGCAAGGAGTTTCATGCTCCGAATCCCAAACAAGGTCTACTGCTGAGGTGAAATAAGGGCATCCATTTCTAGTTGGTTGGGGAGGTGGTGGTGGGGGACAGAAGGATGTGTCATTCCCTGCTGCGCTGCGTTAAAACATGGCAGCATCTGAAGACTGCCCCACCCAAGCGGCCTAGGATGTCCCTCATCCTGGCGCATCCCCCATCCCCAGGATGCTTTGTCTTGAGGGTGGGCCAGCCTGGAATGCTTCCTGGGACGCTCCTGTGTGTGGGGCACCCCACTTGTGCGTGGGCCCCCTGGGATGCCAGGGGGTTGGCTGCAGCATGGCAGCCAGGGATGTGCTTGGAAAGGACCAGAGGCGACTTGTACATCCCAAGGAGGTGACCCCAAACATTACCCCTGTGGAAATCCAAGGTGGTGCGTGCCTCTGAATTTTGGAATGCAGTGGAGGGAGGGGGACACAAAGACATTCAAACCTGCTGCCAACCCCTTCCCCCTCGACAAAAAGTGTTCATGTATTCACTACGTGCACAATACCTACTGCCCCATCATCGATCCCCAGAGAGATGGGGAATTCAAGGATACCTCCCCTGCCGGCAGGAAATCTGCAAGCCCCCCTGGAAGGTTTCACAGCCTCACTCCCAAGGTGGGATGTTCCTCCGGGGATGCGCAAAGGGGGACTGGTAAGAGCTGGCGAGGGGCCGCCAGGTTGGGGATCTAGATGGATGGGAGGGGGAGATGCTTTCTCACCTATAGGACGAGCTGACCCCCGCCGCCACCTCCTCTTTGATCTGCCTGTTGACAGCATCGGCAGCCGCCCGGCCTCTACTCGGCTCCGCCGGCTGCCCGCCCGCCTCCTCCGCCTTCTTCCGACCCTTCTCTCTTCCATCCCCAGGCCGCACTGTTTTGGGATGCTCATCCTCCACCTCGGGGTGTTCCTCCTTCTTTTCGGGAGCGAGGTGCACCTTCCGCCGCTTCTCCTGAGCCGGTTTCTCCGGGGGATCTCGGTCCAGGGCCAGGACGAGGGAAGGTCCCGGTTTGGGGATCCAGGGATGGTCACCCCGCTTGGGGATGGGCCAGGCACGGAAATCCTTCTGGTACTGCGTCTCCTTCTCGAAGGGAGTGTCCGAGGGCTGGTACTCGCTCTTGGGCTTGCAGCTCGGCTCCGGCCGCTGCACCTTCCAAGGCTTGTAGTCATGCCGCATGACCGAGTCGGCCGGGGGAGAGGCGTGCGGGGCCGGGCCGGGCCGGGCGGGACCAGGAGCCGGCTCGCCCCCTCCGGCCCCGGCCGCCGCCTCGCCGCCGGGTTGGGTCTCGATGGGGGCCGCGGGGCGCGGCGGGGGCGCGGGATGCTCGGTGGCCTCCGAGTATTTGGTGAAAACAAGGGGGACGGCGATGTCCGCCTTGTCCAGCTGGTTCCAGAAGCGGGCGATGCAGCAGGCACGGGTGATGCAGGGCCACGCCATGGCGGCCCCGCGCCGGGAGCGATCGCTCCGCGCTCCGAACACCGCACCGCTCTCCGCACCGAGCTCCGCACTCCGCCCTGCCCCGCCCCAGGCGGCCGGGGCAATGGGGCGGGGCGTGGGGGCGGGGCTTGCACACGCACGGGGTAAGGGACGCACACGCACGACACATCTGCACATTCACGCTCCTACACACCCGGGTGATACACGGCTATGTGTGTGCCCACATCTGCATGGTCACACAGCTGCACACACGTGACAATGGCTATGTGTGTGCCCACACCTGCATGGTCACACACTTGCACAGCCACACAGCTGCACACACACGCGAGACATGGCTTTGTGTGTGCACAGACCTGCACAGCCACAAGCACTTGCAAACACATGTGAAACACACCCGTACATGTGTGCACACATATGCTTGATCCCAGGCCTGCACACACATGTACAAGGTGCCCATGTGTGCATTCACTTGCATGCGGGGTCACAGACACCTGCACATACACAAGTTAAGACATGCCCGTGTGTGTGCACACACCTGCACTGCCACAGACCTGCACACACACAAGACACACCCATGTGGCCCATGTGTGCACAGACCTGCATACTTTGTACACACCTGCACACACACATGCCAGACATGCAAACCCAGCACACGCTCCTGTGTGTGTGCACACATGCATGGTCACACACCTGTACACATATGTGCAAGGCACCCATGTGTGCAAACACATGCATATGTGGTCACACACACCTGCACGCATATGTGAGAGATGCACACGTTTGGGTGCACATATACATCTGCACAGTCACACACACTTGCACATGCATGTGGAGATGCGCCCAGGTGCATGGACACAGACCAGAGCACAAACATGCAAGGAATGCCCATGCATGTGTGTGCACACACAAATGCTTGGTCACATACCTGCACACGTATGTGCAAGGTGCCCATGTGTTCATGCACATGCAGGCATGGTCACACACACCTGCACACACGTATACAAGACACGTACATTTGCATGCACACACATGCTCAGCCACACACGTGCAACACATGCCCATGCACACACATGTCCATACCTGTGTTCATGCACATGGAAAGACATGTAAGCAGGCACACTTGCACATGTCTACATGTGCATTCACACAGAGGGGTGCATACTCACACCTGCACGCATGCTTGCACAGGAATGCAAACACATATGCAAGACACACTTCTGTGCACACACCTGCACAGGCATATGTGCACATGCACGCACGTGAACTCACACACAAATACACACATTTGCACACAGACACATGGACATGCAAAAACACAGGAATCACATTCACACATACAGATTCTCATGTCTCATGCAGTGCACATGGACATTTGTACACACAGATGTGCACACGTGTGTACACACAACTGCACACACATGCAAGCACATCCACACACATGCATGTATACTCAAACCTGTACCCATACACTCACCCCTGTAGACACATGAGCAAATATGCACATGAACAACTGTGAAAATGCACCCCCATGCTCACACATGCACAATGATATGCACACCTGCATTCACATGTGCAAGCACATACATGCACACAGACATAAATATGAACATGCACACACACAGCTAGACGTGTCTGTCCAGACGTGTGCACTACTGCATATGCACATTTGTATGCACAAGCACGCCTACATGCACATGGATGCACACATGTGCACATACACACAGATGCACACACACATCCAATCTCACAAATGTGCACATGCTGTGCACATGCACGTGAACGTCAACAGATGCGCACATATGCACACATACATAGACATGCACGTGTGTTCCCATGTGCACTCATGCACAGATACTTGCTCACCCATGTACACATATGCGAGCTGCCCATCTGTGTGCACATGTATGTGCAGCCACACACACACAAACACACACACACACACATCTTATTCTTTCCTTTTACCTCTTTTTCAGTTGCAAACCCAAACCAAAACACCCCCCAGCTATCTCCTGCTGAGGGCTTCCTCTGAAATCTGATTCCCAGGGTGGATTCACAGCCCTAAATCCCACCCTCCTTTCTAGCCTTGCCTCCACCTTCTCCCCATCATGCCAGCCCTCCAACCCTTCCTCCATCCCTCCATTCTGCCATCAATCCCTCCATCCCTCCCTCTCTCCATTCCTCCCTCTGTTTCTCCATCCCTTCATTCCTGCATCACTCTATCACTCCATACCTCCATCTTTCCATTCATCCCTTCATTCCTCCATCCCATTCTCCCACTGTCCCTCCATCACTCTCTCAACCCCTCTATTCTTCCCTGGATCTTTCTCTTTATTCCCTGATGCCAATAAAGTCCATTTGCACCCAAATTGCATCCACATTTGAAGTCCTCCAGTCTTTGTCAGCCTTGTGGCACTGCCAGCATTTCCACCAGGAGCAGAACTCCAATAAAACCAGTGAAATTCACACACCCAAACTCTGAATTACAAAGAGAAAGAGCAATTGCCACTCATCAGTGACTGCAGCTGCTGGGAATGCAGTGGCAGACAGGAGCATCCCTGTGGGGATTGTTTCTTTAGTACAACACTTTGCAGCCCCTTACTGATTCTTAGGCCCTGAGGATGTTGGGCTTGGATTTGGTTTTTTTCTTCGCTTGGCTTTGCCTGGAATGGCAACTTCATTCTTACCTGTAGGCAAATTGTGGAAACTCATTTTATGGATGGTATTGGAGCACTCAGTGCTGGGGATGGATAGCTCAAAGAGCCGCTTTTGGAAAGAGAATAAATAAATATTAGCTAGAGGTGTCTATACACAGACATTGCTTTGTCTTCCAAATTTATATCATTCCTGCTATTACATCCAGTGCTATTAAAAGTGAGGATTACAATTAAAGATTTAGGAAGCTCCTCAGTATTTCCCAAGTTGGGACCCAAGCCATAGTGTTCTGGGGCATCAATGCACTGTGTATCACGTTTGAAGGTGTGCAGTGTGCTCCTATGCATCCATGATAGATGTGCTCATCTCTGCTTAGGCTGGGTTTTGAAATAGAATCACAGAATCACTGAGGTGGGAAAAGTCCCCTAAGATCACTGAGTCCAACCATTCTGTCAGCACTGCCAAGGCCACCAGTAAACATATCCCAAATGCCACATATACATGGCTTTTAAATCCCTCCAGGGATGGGGACTTCACCACTGCCTTGTGCAGTCTTTGCCAGGGCTTGACAACCCTGTCCATGAAGAATATCCAATCTAAACCTCCCCTGGTGCAACTTGAGGCCATTTCCTCTTGTTCTGTCGCTTGTTACCTGGGAACAGAGCCTAACCTCCACATGGCTCCAACCTCCTTCCAATGAGTTGTTACAAATGGAGACGAGCTTAGACAAGTCCTGCCTTTGACTCAGATTTCTGGCAATAGCTCTGTTTGGGGCGGCCTGCACCCCAGATCACTCTCGTTTGCAAGTTCTTAATAATGGCAGATTAGGTCAATTACAAAATTAATTATTTATTGAATAGACACAAAATTAACAGACATAAGACTTTAAACAGTCTACTTACTACACAGGAAAAAACAAAAAGAACTACTAGTAGATAAAATAAAGTGCACTATAAAAAGGTACCTATATTACAGCTAGATAAGAAATAGTATCGATTAGGATTCAATGCAACTTACCACACTGCTGATGGAGTACTGTATTGGTTTGAAAACAAACCACTGGGAGATCACAAGTCAGGGTTAAAATTTAATAGGAAAAAAATTAAAAATAAGTGAAATAATACAAGGGAAAGGAAAAAAAAAACCACTGACAAAGTCAGATACAACCTGATACCCTGTTAGGGTGGCGGTAGCAGTCCAGATGAAGTAGTTCAGTTGAAGCAGTGATCCTATGGAAGGTCTGGTCTCCAGCTGAAGGTCCAGTGGTAGCTCCTGTCCTCTGGGAATCCAGTAAACAGAACCACCTTAGGCGCTTCCAAGGCCAGGTTATATCCAGGTGGGAATGCTTGGCTCCTCCCTCCTGGGCAGAGCATCTCACAATAGGATGAGATAAGTCCATGAGTCATGCAGTGGTTTCTCGATGGCCCATTGTCTGTTATCAGGGGTGGGTCACAGCAGGAGATAACAGCTAATGGCCCGCAGCTGGTGGTAATAGAATACATCTATATTGTAGGATATATTGTATACCTAGGACAAGTACACATAGAATTCTTTCATTCAGTTTTTGGGAAAGGATCCATGGAATTTGCCTCCAAACTCGGGGGAGAAGTCCTACACATTTCCAAGGTGTGTGTAGGACGCTTCTGCCTCTGAAAATTTGTGTAGCTTTTATAGTAAAGTGAAGTATCTCTCAGTTAGGAATTCCAGCTTATCTCCCCACATCTTGTTCTTAAAGCCAGTTGTTTATTGGGAATTCCACCCCTGGTGCCAGAGAGAGAAATAACTCACTAGCTAGGCAAGCTGGCCTGGGTTATCTCATCAATTCATGTGAGGGGGAGAATGTCCGGAGCTATAACACCAGCTGATGGACAGAGCACATAAGCTCTTCTGTGGTAGGGGGGAAGTACTGCCACAGGAGTTGAAGAATGTGAAAACATTCCCTCTGAGCCTCCTTTTCTCCAGGTTGAACCCCCCATATCCCTCAGCTGCTCCTCATATTCCAGACCCTTCTCTGGCTCCATTCCCTTCTCTGGACATAGTCCAGCCCCTCAATGTACTTGTTGGAGTGAGGGGCCCAGAACTGCCCCCAGGACTGGAGATGCCTCAGCAGGGTCCAGCACAGGGGGTGGTCACTGCCCTTGTCCTTTTGGACACACCATTGCTGACACAGGCAAAGTGCCCTTGGCCTCTTGCCTGTCTGGGCACACCTGGGTACATGTTTAGCTACTTTCAACCAGCACCTCCTGGTCGTTTTCAAGCAGCAAAGATGGTAGAGTCATCCTGAAACTGCTGTTGTCAGACCCCAGCTCTGTGTTTCCATGCACACTACAGGTTAATGGCAAACAGTTTGTGCATTGAATGGACTATGGTATAACAAAAAAAATTAATGTATGTATGGAAACAGGAACAAGGAAAATTGGAAAAGAATGACCTTATGATGGTGACCCAAGGTCTGCAAGGAAGATGTGCAATCAAAAGATTGCAATGAGATCAAGCCTGCTGGCTGGTGAAGTTCAAGATTGTGTTTCTTTTTAAATACTCTCAGAAATTTCATTTATCTCAAAGCTGCCATGGTGATTTTTGAGAATGTGAACTCCATCTTGGTCTGAGAACTGTTGCCCACAGAGGCCCTGCACATGTTTGTGGACTGTCCTGCAGAAAACCTTTCAAAGTGCATCTGTGCTGCTGTTTCAAGATTTGTTGTGTTGAGAGCTGTTAATGAAATGAGTTGTTTTTAATATAACAGGGAAGTTTTGTGGGAAGAAAGATGTGGACCTGTTGGAATGAGCGCAGAGGAGGCCACTAAGATGATCACAGGGCTGAAGCCCACCTGTTCTGGAGACAGGCTGGGAGAGCTGGGGGTTTTCAGACTGGACAAGAGAAGGCTCTGGGGAGACCTCAGAGCCCCTGCCAGTGCCCGATGAGGCTCCAAGAGCTGGAGAGGGACTTTGGACAAGGGCCTGGAGTTGACAGGACAAAAGATAATGGCTTCCCACTGCTAGATGGCAGGGTTAGAAGGGATATCAGGGAGAAATTCTTGGCTGTGAGGGTGCTGAGGCCCTGGCAACCACAGGTTGCGCAGAGAAGCTGTGGCTGCCCCATGCCTGGAAGAGTTCAAGGTCAGGTTGGATAGGGCTTGGAACAACCTGGTCTGTGGAAGGTGTCCCTGCCCATAGTAGGGGAGTGGAGTAAGATAATCTTTGATGTCCCTTCCAACCCAGACCATTCTGTGTTTCTGTGATACTAGTGTGTTCCTGGAGGGTGCAAGCCTGTACAAATCCGTTGCAGCAGCTCCCACTCTGGAGCTAATCCATGTTCTAGCTCCGCATTCAGCAGTGCCATCACACAGGGATTTGCACAGCATCTTGCACCTATTTGGGGACTGAGGATTGGCATGCGTATGAAGGGCTTTTGAACCTCTTTTTGAGTGTCCCTCATCTGCAGCAGGCCAGGGCTCCTGCCACATGGAAATGCTCAGTCATGCATTAATTATCTTTATTTATAACAAAAGTCATGGACCAAACTGCCTCGTGAGGTTTTGCAGTGTCAGGAGACTTTGCTGGTCTGCAGATACCATGCAGAGCTAGGTGGTGTTAGAAGCTGCAGCATTAAAAAAAATTGCTTAACATCTCAGTGAAATATATAGTTATCTAAATCTTGAAGTATGGCAGCTCATTCACATTCAGGAATCAACAAGGGAAAAGCATCATCAAGTAAAATCCATTAGTTCTAATCAGCGGAATTGATGTGCTGGCTGCAAACCTCTCTGACAGAGGATGGAAGTTAAATAAAAATATTTCTCTTTCTAAATTACAGCCACCATGGCAGGAAGGAGGAATTCCTTCTCCAGCCTCCTCTGGGAAAAAGGCATGGCCAAGTGTGATGCCACATTGTGGGACATGAGGGGTGGCCATGGACATTGGTGTCATATAGCATCAGACTGTATCAGTCTGGGGCACAATCCTGCCAAAAAGTTTATTATTAGGAATAAATTCCTCTGAGGGTGGTGAGACACTGTCACAGATTCCCCAGAGAAGCTGTGGCTAATCCATCCCTGGAAGTTGGATGGGCTTGGAGTAACCTGGTCCAGTGGAAGGTGTCCCTCCACATGGCTGGATGAGCTTTAAGGTTTCTTCTAACCCAACCCAAACCAGTCTGTGATAGTTTGATGATGTTAAAGGCACCATGGTGCGGTACAAACCAGAGCAATACCAGTATTTTGCAGCACCCAGAATCATCACTTACTTTGAGGAGAGCCCCAGGCAGTGCTTCCCTGTCCTATCCATGCTGGGATCCACTGGCATGGAGGCAAGGAATAGCTTCAAGCATCTCCTGTGCAATAACTGGGATGTTTTGGAAGCTGATTAATAAGGTACCTGATCAACCTTCTTCTCCTGGCATCCTCACATGAAGCCAGGGCACCTTTCAGTCAAACTTAAGCTGTTGGAGACCATCCAGGGACATTTTTGACAGTTTTTCCTGCATTTTGTGATGGCATGAAGAGAAAGATGACTGGCAATGATGATGTAAGCAGGTATTTACACTGTAAGAGCTTGCCTAGATCTTTTCTCTGTGGGATCTGATGATAAAGGTGGATTGGCTTCTTTTCTCAGACCACCAGCTGACATCTCATCACATGCTGCTGTACATATTCTCCACCACACCCTGTACACACATATCCACCAATTCTTCTAGGAAATAATGTCATGGCATTGTGAGAACGGCATGGCAAAGCTCAGGGCAAGACCTTATAGGAATGGACAGTGGGTTTATTTAGGGAAAACACCCCATACAGTGGTAGCCATCTCAAAGGTAAGCACCCAACTCCTTGTTAATCACTGATGAGAGTCAGAGGAAGGGGATGGCAGCTCATCCCATTGCTCTCAGGAGATCATTGACAGAAGCTGAAATGAAGTGAAAATGAAGAAAAAAATCAGGTGGGAGCCCCACATCTCCTTAGGAGCCTTTTTCCCCCATTAGAGGGACCCTGGGCATCTGCTTCATGGGCTAAAGGTAGGTGAGACTCTATCTCCAAAGCCAGAGCCAGACTATACTTGCACTTCCCTCTGTGCAGTGTTCAGTTCCACACTACTCCAGTGAGATGCAGGAAAGCTTTATTTACTCTGGCTGTTCCAGGCACTGCCTCCACTTTGCAGGGGATGTCCTGGCACGGATTGCTCCCATCCCTAACATCTATCACCAAGGACAAGAGAACATGACAACACTGCAGCTGTCAATTTAAAGGGGAGTTTTAGTGGCCTCCCACATCTTAAATAATTTTATAATCATGCACAGCTTCTGCCTGGTGGGTTCACACGGTTCTGCCCTGGGGTATGGGGAATTATAAGATAGAATTGGGTTGTGAGCTGTAAAACCTGCTTGGAGAGGCACATGGCAGAACAAAGGAGTACATGGCACACACAGGCTTGTCTCCACCCCCTGGTGGGGGGAGGTGTCACATGGCAGACTCCTACGA
Organism: Monarcha castaneiventris obscurior; assembly: GCA_026261815.1. Taxonomy (NCBI): domain Eukaryota; kingdom Metazoa; phylum Chordata; class Aves; order Passeriformes; family Monarchidae; genus Monarcha; species Monarcha castaneiventris. Next base: position 15,772,090 of record JAMPIT010000575.1, read on the forward strand.
AGAGGAGCCCGCCGGGAGCTGATGGAGGAGTGAGCAGTGAGTGATCACCCCATAAAAGGACATTGAGAAAGTGTGTTGCTGATGTGGCAACATGGAATAGGTCATGTAGTGAAAATTACCATATAAGGAAATACTGTGCCTTAGAAAAGTGTATAAAACCAGCTCATTCCTTTGAATAAACAATTCTGATTCCCTGCCAGTCTGGGTCTGTGATTCAATTGCTGACAAATGGTGCCCCGTGTGAGGAATTTATTATATGCCTAACTGTGCGTCTGTCGGTGACCCCATGGGACTTGAAGTGCTGCTGCAAGAAGAAGGAACGTTGGCCAACAATTAATCCCTGCAAATTGTAGGTGAGCCATGGGGGACGTAGAGGATGGAGTATCCCAGGAACAGGAAGTCCCAGAAATGTTAAAACAGATTTTTAAAGAAACATAGCAGGAAAGTTAAGTCTACAGATTTGAACAGACACTTGTTCTGGGCAAAGAACTGTGATTCAGCTTTAGATAGGACCAATATTTTTGATCCTCAGACATGGGACACTTTAGAAGACGCTTTGTGGAACCGAGCTACATGTGGTGACGCAGCGCTGACAAAGCTTTTTTGTCCATGAAGGACAGAGTGTGAGGTGTTCATAGTGCATACGGCACCCAGAGACCAGACAAAGAAAGATGCTTGTGCTACTGAATCAGGGGGAAGAGGGGGAAGCAGAGGTTAAATGATTTACTAAGAAGTTGTTTGTTAAAAACAATGCATACAGCTTGCTCAACACTTACTGTGCCTACCAAAGCAGAATGAGAAGATATAGGACTATTGATAAAGGGAAGGAATCTTGACCAAAGATCCTGTTTTCAAACCTAAAACTAACTTAAACCAGCCTTGAAGTTTGGACTTGGGCCAGGGATATAAAGAGCATGTGCAGGGAAGCAAGGTGAAAAGCTCAGGAGGAAGACTTTTCATCCCGGAGACCCCTGCCCACGACCACCAGACGACACTGCGCAAGCGTTATGCAGATGGAAATGACTTTTGGGCTCATTATAATACGAAGCGAAGCTAGGTAATTAATATGTATAGGTGTATTGGGAAACTAAATGAATATGGAGCTTGTAACCCAATATATACCAAGCTGAATGCAGCTGTCGGCACGCATGACTTTGGAGGAATTATCCCCCATGCGTCCCAGCTGGAATAAACATACCTACTTTACTACTTATTCCAGTAGTGGAGTCTTTCCTGCATATCACTACGAAGGCAGCTGTGCCGACCCCTTCTGCGCCGCCAGCGAGCGACCGTAAGTCACGCGCCGCCCTGTGCCATGCGGCATCAGTCGGAGCTGGGTCGCGGCGAGTGACTGGAGCCGGGAGGTCACGTCCTAGTGGCGTGTTCCCTCTCTGTTTGCCCTCTGTGACAGTGCAGCGGCAGACGTCGCAGGTGGGGGGAGCGTGCGGGGCCACGGCGGCGCGGCGCCGGTGAGCCGCGCCAGGGACAGCGAGCACACGGCGGAGTATAAAAGCAGTGGCGAGCACATGGCAAATCTGCGCCCCGGCCACGCCCGGCGGCCGTCTCCACGCCGCGGACGGGCAGGATCAGCGGCGGAGCCGCGGATCCGCTCAGCGCATGGCAGGGGCCACGAGTGGCTCTCTGCACGTGAGAAGTGAGAAGACGGGAGGGCAGACCTCTGCCGGCCGCCGGACCCGCACGACCACCCGGCTGACCAACTCGCGCGGCCGCCAGACCCGCTACAGCCAGGGCTCCTGTTCCCTGCGGACTCAAGAGAGCTGATACTGTGCTAGAAAAAAGGACTAGGTGGAACGATGGTCCGTTTCTCAGAGGTGGGGGGCTGCAACATTCAGCATTTTGCACTAGTTTGTGTGAGAATAGCTACAAGCTAAGTATGTTGTTCCTGCAGCTAGACCATAGAACTCTTATGTTTTCCTTATTCAGAATATTGCCACAATCCTAGACCCTATCTCAAAAACTGCTTTTTTACTGTCTCACCTTGTGACACCCTGCATTGTTCTGTTGCTTTTTGTGATAGATAATAATTACAATTTGTAAGCTATTTTTAAAGCAAGAATTAGGTTTGTTACCTTTTGAAACCTTTTGAAACCACTTAGAAAGTTAATGTTATTTGTGATAAATAGATGCTATAATATTGGCTTTCTGCAAATGTTGAGTGATGTTAAAGTAGCTTTTGTAATAGATATTATAAGAATAGCTTTATAAATAGATATATACTATACGTATAATGTAGCTTTATTATGAAGATGTAGTTTCTTTTTTAACAATAACTGATGTCTTTTCTGTCATTTTAACCTAAAGTTTAAACATAATAGTAAAATAGCTATGCTTGTGAGCTGTCTGCTTTGTTGGATAACAGCAAACGAACCTGTGTTGAGGACCCCTCATGTGTTGAGGACCCCTGCTACTGACCCCTGATACTGACATCAGCAACCACCATTGGCAGAGACCACGGACCAAAGCCCACTCTGGAAGTGATAATAAAAACGGACTAAACCCACAGCCAAGAAATGCGCATGCTCTAAAAAGGCGGACCCAAGGAGGGGCTAGGCTAAACAGTTCCTGGAACATGCAAACTAGTTTGAAGAAAAGTTTGAATATGCATAATTGTTTATGAATATGTGATAGACTGATGTGTATGTAAAGGGAATCCCTGAAGTAGCAGGTATGCTCTTGGCTGAGTGCCAAAAGCACCCAGCGCTGTGAATTTTGCTTTATTATCTTTGTCCCTTATTGTCATTTATTAAACGTTTAATTCCTAACAGGAGAGTGAACCTCGTTTTTCACATTATTATAATTTGTAATTTTCTAAGGCCTAAATTTATATATATTCTGTGAAACAGTAAAGTATTTAATCAGTTAATGACATTACCTTGCTTATTTTTACTTAGTGCGCACTTGTTGTATTAGATGTATTCTTTTACTGTTCATAGTAAGAAAACTGCATGTTATGTTACACATTTTCCTAAATTCATTAAGTTGAAAGATGTTCATGTTACATATTGTTAGAACAGAAAAGGGGGATGCAGAGATAGGGTGTCCCCCCGGGAAAGACTGTAAAGAAGTTCATATGTTCTTAATTTTTCAGTCGCGTTCAGAATGATATTAATAAAGTTTTTAAGCAATTTTGTAAGTATTTTAGAGAAATCTCCTCAGTCAAGGCTTGAGGCTCTGGCCAAGCCCTAGCCCTGGCTGACTAGGGATTATACCATCAAACCCTGGTGTTTCTGCCCTAAAAGAGTAATCAAGTAATTTTGACTTACTAATTTGATCTTTAAAAAGCTGGACCCTCTTTCAAAGTAAACTTGACAGTCTTGCCTAGGAAAGACTCTCTAAGTCTTTACTGTGAAACAAGACATTCCAGCAGTTGCAGACTGAGAGATGGTAAAGTTGTAGACAACTTTGCGTTGTTTCTCAGAGTTCTGTTTAATCACTGTCTTATTCTTATTTGTATAAAGCAGAAAAGGGGCAATTATGGGGAATTATAGGATAGAATTGGGTTGTGAGCTGTAAAACCTGCCTGCACAGGGACATGGCACACACAGAGGATTATCTCCACCACACCCTGGTGGGACGAGGTGTCACACGGCAGACCCCTACAGAGAGAACCTGCCGGGAGCTGACGGACAAGCTAACAGCAAGTGATCATCCCACAGAATGGAGTGTGTTGCTGATGTGGCAACACGGGATAGGTCACGTAGTGAAAATTACCATATAAGGAAGTACTGTGCCTTAGAAAATTGTATAAAACCAGCTCATTCCTTTGAATAAACGATTCAAATTCCCTGCCAGTCTGGGCCCGTGATTCAATCACCAACACGGGGGTATTCTTGTTTTCCTTGACACTTTTGTTTTGCAATTCATGTATGTTATAAGAGTGTTTTGAGGCCAAATGGGACAGGAGCCAAAGCAAATCCATATCAGAGTGCTGCATAAAGAGAATAACTAAAATGCATAAAAAGAAAATTTGACCAATAAATCAAGTGTTCTAAAGGACATGAAATTCTTTAATGAAAATCACTGGCATAACACAGCCAGATTTCAGAAGTGATTTTGTACCAGGTTGAAGGGGGAGTAAAATTTAAAAGAATTTTCATTAAAAAAACCCCAAAACCAAGAATCCCACCAGGCAGACATGAGCTTCTCTCACACCCACGCTCTCAGAGCTGGAGAATGACAAAGACCAAGCTTGTTGCAATGGTATCACATAGGTTTGGGGTAGTACAAAGGAGGAGAACCTCACAAAGGAGGAACACTTACTACTGAAAGAGTGATGGGTCAGGCAGGAATGGGACTCAGCGAATCCACTGTGCAACTACCAAGATGGTACATTCATAGTTTCCTTCTGATAATTTTTCCCACTGGAGGATAAATTAGCTGTAGGAGTACATATGAATGACTGAGAGTCTTTAGGGTAAATAAAAGGGGATTGTCTATGATTGGAAGAGAGGAGCAGTGATCTGAAGAGTGCTTACAGCTCTTCTGCTGGAGCACTAAGTTCCATAGGGTCTATAAGTGGTGCGGCTTCAACAAGGAACTCCACAGGTAGCTATGGTCAGCTCCTCCTGCCAACTATGCAGTATCCTGGCATCCTGTATGAGCGAATGCATTGTTCCTTGCGTTTCTTCCTGCAGATCCTCTGTGTTAGGCTTTCCCAGTCCTGATCCTGGATCGTGGCCAGTGTCCATGTGCAACCTGTGGAGTCTCATGGGCATGCCCTACCATGCTGACTTGCACAGCCTGGTGACTTGAAAAACCCACAGTTCCATGACTCTGAGTTTACTCTGTCCCTCCTCATACTCTGAGAGGGACATTGCTCCACTGAGTCACAATGGCCACTGATAGAGGTATTACAGAAGATGACTTACTGAGGGATTAAAGGAACCCAATGTTCCCAGACTAAATGCAAGCCATCGGAGATTAAATAAATTAAACTATATATAACTCAAAAAGGGAAAAGCCAAGGGGAATGTAATTGGAGCTTTATCATGGCCCATTAATGTGTGAATGCTTGAGTGTGTTAGGATGTAACACTGACTAAGGTATCAGGATATAAGATATAGAGATAAGGGCTCAGTGTTTGGGCATATCATGTACTGGTTAGCGAGTTCAGAGACACAGCTCTACTTTTCCCTGAAACAGGAAAGAGGAGGCCAGGGGGGATGGACACCTTCTTGCTCTATACAACTTCTGACAGGAGGATGGAGGTAGGAGAGGATCAGTCTGTTCTCACAGGGAACAAGAGACGGGATCAGAGGAAAACGCTGCAAGCTGTGCCAGGGCAGGTTTAAACTGAAAACTAGGAAAAAATTCTTCCCCAGAAGAGTTGTCAAGCCCTGGAACAGGCTGCCCAGGGCAGTGGTGGAGTCCCCCTTCCTGGAGAGATTTAACTGACATGTGGATGTGGCACTTGGGGACATGGGTTAATGGTGGCCTTGGCAGTGCTGGTGGAATGGCTGGACTCTATGACCTTAGAGAACTTTTACAACCTAAATTATTCTGTGATTCAGCGATTTTAAGTCACAGATTCTATTTTATCTACACTCAGCAAGGAGATGCATCTCTTCCAGTTCATCCAGAGCAGAAATCTATGATTCCTCTCTTATTTATGCAGAAGTTTTCCCAGCCCTCCATAAGTAGTTTTTTTTCTGTCCTTAATTAAGAAAGTAGAAAGACAAAGAGCAAGTGACATAACCACAGCAAAGAGGGACATAAATATTTATTACCTAGCTGAGCATTGCTTAACTCAGCTCTTCCAAGGAGCCGACTTGCTCATAAATCTGAAGGATGAGGCTTCCTTGTCATAATAAGCCACAAGCAAAGACCTGTGACTCTCTGCAATAAAACTGCTTTGGTAATAAGCAATACAACTGCTCTGGGGCTTAGCCTGAAATTTCTGGGGGCAGAAAATGCTTTCCACATCTGGGTGTCCCCAGGGCACAGGTGTGACTCTTTTCACTAGTGAAAACCAAAAGAGTTTCTTGGCACGGCTAGTCTCCAACAAGGACAAGAGTGCTGGATGGAAAACACCCTGAAACATCATCACTGGACCAGAGCTGTCCCTTCAAGGACTTTTCATAGAGTCAGAATTTTTAAGGTTGTAGAAGTCCTCCAAGACCATTGAGTCCAACCATTCCCCCAGCACTGCCAAGCCCACCACTAACCCAAGTGCCACATCTACAGGTGTGTTAAATCTCTCCAGTAAGGGGACTCCACCATTGCCCCGGGCAGCCTGTGCTAGGGCTTGACAGTTGTTTTGGGGAAGGAATTTTCCCTAATAACCGATCTAACCCCTCCTTAGTCCCACCATCCACCTCTCTGATGGTGCTCGTGTTACAGCCCAGGAAGACCAGGAACCCTGGGCCCACAGATGTCCCCACAGAATTTTGGAAATCACTGATGGTTTCTCAACAGGAAGTATCCTGTCTCCAGGTAACAGTGCTGAAAGAATTCAAAACCTCCTTTGTTTTCTTGAAGCAGGCAGGGTCCTGACATTTGCAGCAGAAGACAAAGGATGGGGAGAGATTTGAGTGAAATCTAGACCAGTTTTTGCTCAATTAAAGCAACCGATGCCTTTAGGAAAAGATCCCTTTCACCAGAGCCCTGTTGTCCTAGTGATTTAGGAAAACGGAGTCTAACAGATCCTTCACAGCCCAGCATCTTGCTAGGCCTGACATAGGGGAGGGATTATTTTTCAACTAACATATCTGATTTGCTTCTGCCAAAGGTTGTTTTTAGTTTTGTTCTGTAATTCTTGGCTGCAGTGGCCTTGGGATTTGAAATGCCCCGTAGACATGTGAGTGAAGCCTTTGTACTTGGCCAGTCCTTTAACAGAGCTCACTGCTCAGTGCAATCTGTTCATGGAATTATTCTGTATCCTGGTTACAATGAGACCTTTGGTTTTCCCAGCCCTCCCATGAGATGATTGCTTATCTGAGTGGCTTTTCAGTTCCTTGAGGATTTTTTCCCCCAAAATTTCTGGGTTTTTTTCTCCACATAGTAAATTTCATCTCTTTGCACATGACAAGGCAGAGGCTCAGACTGTGCACCTGCTGGGACACAGAAATGTAAAACGGGAGTAGTATTTCTTTCTCTGCACCTATATAAATGTGTGCAAGGATGCACATGGACACTCATCTGCCCCATCCATCCACCATCCATTCATGTCTTGACAGAGGCATGAGGTTGCTTTTGTGCCCTGTGCTCGGCAGTGAAACACACTTGTGTTGTCTCCCCACCTCCTTGGCTGAGACTGAAACCCATCCACATCACATCACTTGAGAAAAAAACTGACCTGCCTCTGCCTGTCCATTCTGCTTGTCCCTTCCTGCTGTGTACAGGGTGATTGGTAGGGGAAGGGTGAAAATGAAACTGGCTTACAGGCATGAATGCCTCATTGTCTCTGCCAACATCCGAATATTGCAAAATTTGAAAGAGACAGGATCTTGAAGGCAGGATCAGGTCCTGAATGGAGTTTACTTCCTAGATTAGGGTGGTAGAAGCATGAAATTGTCACCATGTAACAATGATGTGAGTCATTATGGTGTAAAGTCCGTGACACCTCCCTCTCCTTCCAGTACGGGATGGCGCTGTGCGCAGCCACCACTGCCACTGTATGTTGCACAATCCCTTCTGCTGTAACACTGGGTAGGTATTGACAGGCGACTTTGCACTTTGCATTCACCACTTGCTTCCTTCTTACGAGACATGCGTGCAGAGCCCAAGATGAAGGTTAAGTTCGCTCCGCTGTCTGTGCCACTGCAGAGAAGGCTTCAGACAGCATCAGTGGTTCAATGGATCTTCAGCTTCCTGGGTCTAGGTAAGAGACATCTCTTTTTCCTTTTTCTGAGAAGCCAGAGAAGCTTTCTATAGAATTGCAGTATTGGGTTGGAAGGGACCTTAAAGATCATCCAGTTCCAATCCCCTGCCATGGGCAGGGACACCTTCCACTAAACTGGGTTGCTCCAAGCCCCATCCAACATAGCCTTGAACAGGGCCCCAGGGATGGGGCAGCCACAGCTTCCTGGAGCAACCTGTGCCAGTGTTTCTAGCTTCTTCTCACCACCTGATCAGAGCACGGTGGCACTAAGGAAGTGTATGGCTGCCTGCCTATGCATGGGAATATTTACAGGTCTTATGCAGCATCTAAAGCTGGGTAGGGTTTTCAGCTTTAGGTTTAGAGTTTTCCTGGTTTAAGCTGTTGTTCTGTTTGGTGTTATGGATGAGAAACAGAATTACCATGCTTGAGGAATGGTACCATAAGAAGAGCATTGGGGACTCTGCTTTGCTGCCCTGGGAACAGACACTTCAGATGCCCCTGCACATTTGAAAAGGTTGTTTTTCGAAGAAAACCCAAGCAGTTTGAGGAAAAGACACATCAGCAAACTGAGATGCAGACAAACTCACTGCTTGCTGGAGGGCATCAGGTGCTGATGGAAATGACACACATGCAGTTTTGGATAGGATGCACAGGGAAATAAAGAGATGGGAGACCCAGAAGCACATCATCAGAGAGTACAAACTGCCTGGAGATATTAACAGCCCATCAGGCTGGAAGGTGGCATCCTAGTGTTTCCTTGTGTTAGGGAAATAAAGAGATGGGAGTATCAGAGTCAGGTTATCATTGTAAAATGTCTGGGGCCATCTACAGCCTATCAGGAGCCAAGCTAAAAGGTAACATCACAGTTTCCCATTGTTATGCCAGTTGTGAATCTCAGATGGGATGTGCATAAAGCTCCTCATTTGTTGTGGCAAGACAGTTGTTGACTAGCCCCAAAACACAGCAAGTCTTTGTGTGTATCCATTTCCTGGTACACAAACAGCTCTAGAACTATACCTGCACAGAAAGCACAGGCTGTGCTTCAGAGTCCCACTCAGTTTCTGAGATGGGCCCTTCCAAATTCTGCCACAGACCTGAGCCTGAATGGCCACCTTTGCACCAGTATCTGATGGACCAGAGGACCATGCCATACTGGTCCAGACAGTGTAGCTCTTTAAATGTTTCTTGGTATAGGATTGGTCCACGCAAAGTATCACTCTTCTGAACTACACATTAGCCCAATTTGGGCAATTCCAGAGGCCAAGGGCCATTGCTGGTCACCAGGATGGGTGAAGCTACCTTTTTTTGGAAGAGAAGTGCCAAACAGCCACCCTTGGTGGCATTGTGTACTTGTGTTATAAACCCTGGGGGTCTCCTTGAGCAGAAGAGACCCGACCTGTGATCAACATTCCAGTGAAGAAGAAATCCCGCCTGTGATCAACCTTCTGCCACCAGAGAACACCTGGCAGGAGAAGACACGAATGTGTCCTGGCAAGAAAGATGGAGATCTGGCAAGAGCCCTGCAGCCTTGGACCCCGCTGGCCAAGATGGGACATTTTGGGGTGCTCTGTGATTCCCTCTCTGTCCCTGGACCTGCATTTCCTTCCTCAGTGCATGAATCAGTTGGGATGCAGTAGAGATGTGGTCACAGTGTTAACAAGGGATCCAACAGCACATCCCCATTCCCAGCATGGATGCAGTTGGGGCTTATGGAGCTTTAACAGTGTTTGCCAATAAAACAATTTGTACTTGAGGTTTTCCCCTTCTTGGTATTGGGAGCAAGCTGGCACTTGACTTTCCAGAGATGGAAATTATTTCTGGAGCCAGCAGAATGACAGCAAATGGCCAGGAGGGAGGAGTCCTCTGCAGTTGTAGGAGTTACTTGCAACACAGGTTCTACCTCCTGCAGGGAAATGCAGCTTGCTCTGCATGGGGATGAGACCCGAACCCACTCCTCCTCCCATGGCTGACCTTCCAGAGGTTTTCTTCTTTCCCTGGAAGAATTTGATTTGTTGTTTGGGTTTTTTGGTATGTTTTTGTGGGTTTGTTTGGTTTTGGGGTTTTTTTGTTGTTTTTGTTTTGGTTTGGGTTTTTTTTGGTGATACAATCTGAAACCAAAAGCAGTTAAGAAATGCTCTTAAGAAGGGCATTAGAAAAATGATAACGAAACCTTATGAAGCAAATCCAGTTGGTTTGGTTCATTTTACGAAGTTTTTTTGAGCCTGGAGCTTTCCATCCAAAATCTCCCAGTTTAACAACTGCATAAGCTAGATGTTAAGCGATACCATTATTTTCATCCCGTGAGCTGCCGAGCACCCCTTGTTGCACTGTTATAATCCTCAGGCACAGAGCTCAGTCCTTTCGTGGGTAGGATTTAGCTGCCGGCTGCTCCTTTGTTTGGGAGACAGGCTTGAGCTTCTGCTGCCAGAAGAGGGCTTCTGAAAACACCCATTTGACCGCTGCACAGCTCTTTGACCAGAGATCCCAGCAGCACTGATTGCAAGCAGCTGTTGCTATGGTTGTGCAAATGCATCCCCTGACAACCCAAGCACCGGGCGAGGGACTCATTCATTCCTGACAGGATGGTGGGTGAGGGCAGCAGCTCGGCCTCCGTGCTGGCAAGGAGCTCTGCTCCAGCATCCCTTGCAACAGGCAGGCATGTTCGCACTGCCAGTTTTCTTGAGGATGCTCCTGACAAGAGCATGGAGACAAAAGGTTTCATTTATTTCAGAGGCTGACAGCTGCCGGAGGAAGAGTTCAAGGTGTAAGAATGGGTTGCAGGGCATGGAGTGGGGCCCCATTGCCTCCTGAGAGTACTGACCAGTGCCCCCTCATAATGGAGTGGAACCAGGCTACTGCAGAGAACTGAAATCAGCAGGCTGGTGCCCAAGCCTGCTGCACTGCTTCCTGCTGCCTCTCTCATTCCTACTCTCCACTGGCCGTGAACATCCATCCAGACACACCATGCAGAACCATTAGTGCAGGGCTGAGCCATGGCAAACAAACCTAGTGCAGGGGCAGTAGACTTGGGCACACTGCCTCTGCAGACCCAGCATAACAAACCCAGCCTTCAAACCCTTCGAGTCATTAGGGTTGGCTTAAAGGGCAATGTGGTGCCAGTGTGATCAAGCTTCCTTGGCAGATGAGTGTAGTCCACAGCCTGCCCAAATCAGCTGTGCCCAAGGGTGCAGTATCAGTGTAGGTGGTAACTATCAGGGACCCCAGGCTGGTACTGGGTACCTCAGGAACATGCATCTTGGAAGCATTCAAGCCCAGGTTGGATGGGACTCAGATCAGCCTGGTTTAGTGGAAGGTATCCCTGCCCATGGTGGGGCAGTAATAACTGGATAGTCTTTAAGATCCCTCTAACCCAACGCATTCTGTGATTCTGTGATGATCTTGCAAACCTTCCTGACAAGTGCAGTATGAATCTGACTCACTTAGGGGCTGTTGTGACAATAAAAATCTCCTTATGTGGGCTGCAGTTTTCCCTATTTCAGGCTGAATGAACAAATTCTGGGTTAGCAGCACTTTGATGGGACATGGTTCCTGCTTAGACTTGGCCAGAAAAATCCTCCATGTGCTTTGAAACCTGTGGCTCATTTGAAACCCATGGCTCACTTGGACCCCATGGTATATTTGTGCTTTCTGTGATATGGTCATTTTTTTTGCCAGAGGGGGATTTGCAGCTCACAGCAAAACTACTCAGCATAAGAAACCCACCACTTCATTTTTGCTCTGAGCTTCTTTGAAGGAATCTAGCCCAAGAGACCACTTGGCCTGTGAAAGACTCCAAGAAAGCCATCAATTGGTGTGTCTTTTCTTTGCTGAGTCCCATACAGCCATAGAGATGTGAGATGCTGGTCCTGGACCATGAAAAGTTGCTGCACCCCTGCTCAACAGGTGCACTGCAGAGTCCAAGACCATCCTATGAATGCTTCATCCAGAGCCAAATCTCACCATGGACAACCACAAAGAAACCTTCCTGCATCTGGACCGGTCAGAAATTGCAAGATTTAGGGTCTGCATATGGCATTCCTTCTTGTCAAGGACCCTTTGGTTTTAGTTTTGGTTTGAAGCAGCCTCCACTTTCCATGGCAGTGCTGACAGTGCAGCAGCTAATCTCAGCCCAGCCCAGAATTACCTGGCTTTTTTTAGATAACAGAACTGATGCGTCTGCAAAGACTTGCATGATGCCCTTAGCCCTGCTCTTACACACTTTGTCTGCCTTGAAAGGGCTCTGTGTAAGGGCTTAAGCCATTTTATAGCAATTTAGTATGTGCAGTTGGACTATAGCACAGGAGTCCAGACCTGCAGAGGGAGGAGATGAAGGTCATGTCTGTTTGCAACCTCCCACCCAAACCAGCCATTTCTTCTGAGCAGTGGAACTGGTGGTGGTGGACTCAACCTGGGGACCTGACATGGCTTTTGGGAAGCACTAGTAGAGCTCTGTGGCAAATATTCTGCCACTGGTGACCCAGAAAGTCTCAGTGTCCAGACAGTGGTATGGAGTTTCTCCTTCTCACCAAATTACAGACCATAAATAATCAGGTGCCTGCCTAAGGCTGGAATTGGTTTACATGCAGATTTAACTGTACATTTTCTGGAACTTTCCTGTCTCTTGGTAACTTCCAGACTGACAGTGCCTTCTGGGACAGGAATGGGCTCCTTTCCCACAGAGCACCAAAAGGTTTTAGAAGGACAAGAAACCCCAAATCTTAAAATTGAGTGAAGGTCACTGAGTGCAAATTCTGCTCTGAAAAAAAACCAAAAGGTGAATTGCAAATGACTCGAGGAAGAAATTAATATGTATATAATTGCGAGATAAAGCATGGATTTGGACCAGACCTACTCCTTCACTTTGCAGAATGTACTTTGAGCTTTGCACAGTATGATAAAAAGAGAATTAGGCACTGCACAGTTTTGCAGCAGACCTGACGACCTAGCTCCCAGCTGCAGTAAAATTATGTTTATTTATCATGTGGACCCTGGAGTTGCTGTTCATGTTCTATGCAATTCTTGAGAGTTATAAAGTCTGTGTCTGGGGCATTTGAAAAAGCATGAGCTGCAGGTTGAGGGAGGGATTTCTCCCCCTCTGTTACACTTTTGTGAGACTCCAGTTGGACAGAGTCCAGAGGAGGCCACAGAGATGCTCCAAGTGCTGGAGCCCCTCTTTTCCAGAGACAGGCTGAGAGTGCTGGTGGTGTTCAGCCTGGAGAAGAGAAGGCTCTGGGGAGACCTTAGAGTCTCTTCTAGTGCTAAGGAGGCTCCAGGGGAGCTAGAGAGGGACTTTGGACAAGGGCCTGGAATGACAGGACAAGGGGGAATGGCTTCCCACTGAGAGAGGGCAGGGTTAGATGGGATATTGGGAAGATATTCTTGGCTCTGATGGTGGTGAGGCCCTGGCAACCACAGGTTGCCCAGAGAAACCGTGAGCGGTGCATCCTTGGAAGTGTCCAAGGCCAGACTTGAGGGGACTTCTATGATTCCATTAAAAGTGTGGCACCAGATGTGAGCGGTAGTTCTTTCTGACCTGCAGGATGCATTACAGGTTAGAACTGTTGCTTTGCAGAGAGCTGCAGTTTTTTTCCCACTGGAAAATTTTTAGTGCCTACCCAGGTGCCTTCTGCAGTGTCTTTACTTATAGGAAGATACCCAATCCCATTTCAGCTTTAAGGGGATTTAGGATCCTGTTAGATTATTGCGCTTTTCCCCCCATAGGGATTATTGGTACTATCATGACAGTGTTTTAAAAAGGGGCAAGGATTTGCTTTTCCATGCTTTGTAATCAGGATGACTTATCACAAAAAAAAGGCTACAAACCTGATCTACTTATTTATTCCTAAGTGAAAGCAAACAGGAGGTACACGAAGGTCTTCGATGAGAGCATCCTATTCCACTTCTCTGACAGGCCTTAGCTGAGATGAGTTGGAGAGAGCAGGTATAATTTGACTCCCAAAGATGGAAAAGATGTCTCAGAGCATGAGGGTGTGGATGCCTCTATATCACAGCTGAAGCTGAAGCTGAGCAGGGCATCTTCATCCTCATATCTTTCAGCCCTTGGTGGTGGATCTGTGATGAAGACCCAAAGTAGAACAAAATATATAAAACCTTATGTAACCCATGAACTGAGGAGGGTAAAGGACTTGGATGAATCTTTGGGTTTTTCTGCTCAGTCTTTCCCTTCACAAGCAATACCAAGGCTTCCAGAGGAACAGATGGAGAGGACACGGCTCTTCCCAGGCGCATATCTGCTTTACCAGGTGGCAGCTTGGTGGCTGATCATCACTTTCCAATCTCTGCAGACAGACAGTATTGGGCTTGGGTGGGATTTCATGTACCAAGTGATGTTTGTTTGTACAAAGGCTTTCCTTCTCTTGTTCCTATGCCACAACATAGGGTATAAGGGAGGGGGGAGGTAGAGGTCAATGCTGAGCACTAACTGGAGAAAGTCCCAAGTGATGGAAGTCTTAGAGAATGAAATAGAGCATTCTTATAAAATTCATGGTGACATCGAGTTGAAAGAACTGAAAATCCTCTAGAGGCCAAGATTAGAGTTGAGACTGAACCTGAGAAGTGGAGGAAAGGGTACAAAATCAATAATAAAAAGCTCAGTAAAGAGTAAAATCTTATCTATGTGTATAAATCATGGACACAATTAAAATGGGGAATCATTAGCTCAAGAAAAAGCTATTAGGAACTGTACAGGCTGGACATAGGACCCTTTTTGCTGCCATTGCAAAATATCAGGTGTCATCAGGGGGTATTAACAGGAGCTTTGGGGTAAAACAAGGCTATTATCATTGCAGAGATCTGACTCCAGAGAAAAGCACGTCAGCAAAGGGATAGAGAGCTGATCCATGAGAACACTGTGAATGGAGTGAGATCCATCAGTCTTTTGGGAAGAGGGGGACATGGTGGCCTTTGGAGGAACTGGTGGTTGCTACAAGGCTGGTGCTTGGTATCTTTTCAAGTTCCTGGGGCAGATAAAAAAGAAACCACCTCTGCATCAGAGGTGCCTTCACACTGATAAATTCAGCAGCAAGCTCAGTGGAGGCTTGGGCTCCATCCCAGCAATAAAATGCCTCTCCAAGTGAACCATTCCTCTCCCAAAGTCCACCTAATCCAACTGCCAAATCACTGCTGGCTTTTCTTTCAGCACAGTGCTGTACAGCTGCCTTCATCGCCCTCTTCTTCACTCGCTTTTGGCTGGTCAGTACCCTCTATGCTGCGTGGTGGTTAATAGACAGGGAGAAACCCAGCAAGGGTGGGAGGCGGATCCACATCCTTCGGAACTGCATCGTCTGGAGATACATGAGGGACTATTTCCCCATCACGGTAAGTGCCACAGATCCATTGGCTCTTCAGTGTTTCAGGGACCAGCTTTGTTCTTGGAGTCTGGATACAGTCTGAGGCCAGCAGTCATGGCACAGAGTGCTGGAAGTTTAGTGTTGAAGGATAATCTTCCCAGCTCCCAGATTACTGGAAGACAATAAAAAATGGGGATCACTATTTTCACAAAACACATCCTTCAATCATCTGGCTTTTCCACACCTATTTAACTTTGCTGCATTACAGCAGTTAGGTAAATCTCACCTTTGTTTTCCATGTCTATATTGCAACATTCCTGCCCTCCTGTTTGCTCAGAATTTACCCAGTTGGCATAGGGCCAAGTTTTAAACCAAAATAAGAGATCCTGGTTGCTCTGTAATGTCAGTATCCCCTTCTGCTGAGGAAAGGGGATGGATGGGTAAATCTGGGTGTGCACTGGGCAGTCTCACAGAGTTGATGTTCTCTTGAGAGGAGCTTCTGTGACATTCCCTGATTTACTTAAGTGCATGTGGCTGGCCTTTGCCCTTAGTTTTATCTGGTGTCCCCTTGGCATGGTCTGGATGCATGGAGCAGCATTAAGTCCTGCCTCAGAGCCATCACCACTTGGTACAAACCTGAGGAATGCAGCAGAAGAGCTCATGGGTTGTGCAAGTAAGAGCGCTTTAAGGGTAAACCAGGCAATGGGAATTTCTAAGGTAATTCCTTTAGGAACACATTTTCTGTTTAGAGAACTTAGATGGGATGCACCCAGCTGGTCAGAAATCACTTGGAGTCAGAACCTGGGTGCTGCAGTCCAGGATAATGAAATCGGGAGCCCAAAAATCCAAAGAACCCACCAGCCCAAAGGAAAAAATAAGAACCCAGCCTGAGAGTCCATCCTGAATGGAGTAGGGCCTGGCATAAGGATTAAGGGGATCCGGAGCAATGTGAGGACCAGAGATGACATGCCCATCAGCTTTGTTGTTCAACCAGAAATAACCCTCTTCTCTGCTCTCATAAGATCTCACCTGGAATACTGTGCACAGTTTTGGTGCTCCCAACATAAGAAGGTTAAATGGCACTTCTGGGGTAAGTCCAGAGGAGGCCATGAAGACAAAAAGGGGATTGGAGCACCTGCCCTATGGAGACAGCTGAGAAAGTTGGGGCTGTTCATCCTAGAGAAGGTTGTGTGGACACCTCACAGAACTTTCTAGTATCTGAAAAGGCCTTACAGAGAAGATGGAGAGAGACTGTTAATCAGAAACTATAGTGATGGAACAAGGGGGAATGGGTTCAAACTGTAAGAGAGTAAATTTAGATGGGATATTGGAAGAAATTCTTGGCCGTGAGGTTGGTAAGGCTATGGCACAGGTTGCCCAGAGAAGCTGTGGCTGCGCCATCCCTGGAAGTGTCCATGGCCAGGTTAGATGGTTTGGAGCAACCTGGTCTAGCGGAAGGTGTCTGTTCCCATGGCAGAGAGTGGAATATTTTTAAGGCCCCTTTGATACTGAAATCAGCTAGAAAATAAACTTTCTAGCACAATTTGAAGTGTTAGAAAGCAGGCATTCTTTATCTGTGCAGGGTATCTCCTTTAATCTAATGTGTGTGATGAGGCTTTACAATAAGGTATTTATCCATTATAATCATACATGTTCATTAAAGCGTGTCTCCTAGCTAATACATAAATCATCACTTTTCCTAGAACTAATTTGCATGCATCTGCCTCCTGCTGGAAATCATTTTATGATCCTGGAGAGTCCTCTAAAGGGATCTTGTATGGTCCTATTCAGTGAATACTTCAATTTTAAAGGTGACCTTTCCTTGAACTTTTTCTTTGGGCCAGTGCTGTTGCTTCTTTTTACCTAACTTGCAAAAAAACCACTGTAGCGCTCTTTATCTGTTCCTTCACTGGTGAGCCACATTTATCATCCAGTGTGCATAACTTTACATCCTTTTATGGGGTTTTTTTTGCTAATTAGTCTTTAAAGTCTATTCAGAAACGTCAGGGGAACTGAAAATTTATATTCTCAATATTATTTATCACATTCCAACCCAAACCATACAGTAATTCAATGATTTATGTGACTGTAATAATTATATGCAAATATATATTCTGTAAATTATTTGCGGCCATAAGCCACAACTTACGAAGAGTTGGACCAACCGCTCTGCTGAAATTTAGCTGCCAGCTCAGCCCAGCAATGACCCTTCTCCTGTCCCTTTCTAAAGGACATGGAACCCCACTCCTGAATGCTTCACTGCATTCCGTGTGTGTCCTTTCTTGTAGGAGGACCACTAAGACCAGTAGAGGGAGCATGGTATGGGGTTTGGCTGTAGCTTCCTGGGGGAGGGCCGGGAGGGCTTTGTGGAGCCTTTCTCTCCAGTTCTCTGGAAGAAAACAGAGGAAGTTCCACAAAAGGGCAGCAGAAAAATTTTAAAAAGATATAATATAGAGAGCATTATAACCAAGGGATCACATAATATTATTTATCCAAAATATTTTCTCAGTCATAAAACATGGAATCATAAAATGTTTTGGGTTGGAAGAGACATCAATGATCATGCACTTCTAACCCCCCCTACCATGGGCAGGGACACCTTCCACTAGACCAGGTTGCTCCAAGCCTTGGCCAGCTTGGTCTTGAAAACTTTAGGGATGGGGCAGCCACAACTTCTCTGGGTAACCTGTGCCAGGGCTTCAGCATCCTCACAGCCAAGGATTTCTGCCCAATATCCCATCTAACCCTACTCTGGCAGTGGGAAGCCATCCCCCTTTGTCCTTTCCCTCCAGGCCCTTGTCCAAAATCCCTCTCTAGCTCTCTTTGAACCCCTTTAGGCACTGGCAGGGGCTCTAAGGTCTCACCTTTCCTTCCTCGGGCTGAACAACGCCACTTGCCCAAAGTCCCAGCACAAGGGGCACAAGGAAGTGAGATGTGGGGACACAGACTGGGTGGGCATCCAGGACACTGGGTGGGTATTTGTGTGTAGACTGAATTTGTTAAGCCCTGGAGAATTAGGCATTCTGGGAAGATTAAGTGTGCCTCCTAATCCTAGCAGATCCCAGCAGCAAACATAGCATGGTCAAGTGTTTGGAGGCAGCATGTGCTGCCTGCTGTCTTATTTTAGGAAACAGCTTTAAACACTGCTTTTAAGGGATCCCTGTGCATGTTTGCTGTCTTAGAAGCAAAGAGAGGTTGCGATGGTCTCTGGGCAGTGTGAATTTGCAGTATGCCGCAGTACATGGAGTGTGCCAGTGATGAGCTAGGCCACTGCAGTGTGTGCAAGTTGTGCCTTCTGCTGATACCACCCTTGCACAAGTACCACTTTGCTGTTGGATTTATCCCCCTTGGAACTGATAGCATTTCAATTAATTATTTGAGAATCAGAGTCAGGTAGGACCCAAATGAGCTTGAGTGTTTTCAAAAGGGGGATGAGAAAAACTGCAGTGAGAATCCAAGTCAGGGTCCAGTGCATTGCCCAGGGAAGTCCTATCTGCTTAATTTCCCTGCATATATATGTGTATATATAATTTTTTTTTTATGTGCCTCATTATAGTCCTTCAATTGGCCTGAAATTGTTTCAAAATTGTGTAGATGTGGCACTTGGGGACATGGTTTAGTGATGGCCGTGGCAGTGCTGGGGTAATGGTTGGACTTGATGGTCTCAGAGGGCTTTTATGACCTAAATGAATCTATGATTCTTCAATTCCAATACATGGCTGAGCTCAGCTGCATTATAAAGTTGTGGAAAATATACCAAAAGGTGTAAAATTAATCCTTTTGGGCTAGAGTATGCTGAACAGATGACCAGTGACGCCTGCCGTGTTGATATTGCCTAGAGAGTGATTTTGGATGCTGTGGACTGCTCTATGTATGCTATGTTCAAAAACCAGTCAGTAATCTCTCTGCTGCTGCCCAAACCCTATCTCCATTTTCACAATCCACCCAGCCTAACAGTAAAAACAAATTGCATCCCCTGGCCAAGTGAATGGACACTGCGGCTTTTTCTCCCCACCCCCATCCTGTCCTGTCACCATCCTCCTTCATACAACCGTGGTGCTTTGGTAACCTCAGATGAGGAAGGTGAAACTGGAAAAGCAAAAGCATAATCTTGACAAGATCTATCTCTACCACAGTCCTCAAACAGAGGTCACCATCTTTCTTGCTGACTGAAAATTGGGGCTGGATGCTTGGCTTAGGCAAGACATCTCATCTCTGGATCACAAAATCTGGGTTATGAGTCCATTCTAGCAGTAGGAAGTGAAAATTAACTTGGTCTTGGGGGAAATTTTGGGGACTGTTGTGGTTTTTTAGGTTTCTCAGTGAATTTCTTCCCTTTGTTATCAGGGAGGCCCTGGAAGGGGGAGGGGGCGAATTTTTGGGTGAATAGTCAGCGATCAAGACACAAAAGGAAGTCCCCTGGCATTCCAGTGGAGTTGTTTTGGGGTTGGGGAGTTTTTGGCCGGGGGAGTGGGCTTTTCTGTTCAGGGTTTTTCGGGAGTTGTGGCGTGATGCCACGGTAAGTTGTGAACTCGGACCCGAGACTTGATGGGGGGGTGGTTCCTGCCTTACTTCCATTCGGGGATTGGAGAGCGCGGTGCTGCGGGAGTTTGTGTACTCGGCTCCAGCATTTTGCTCCGCTGCAATTCGGCACTACGATCGAATCTGCCTGCTTTCCCTGCTTCTGCCAGCTGCTCCTTGGTAGTGCTGAGATCGAACGTTGCCCCTGAGTTTGCAAAAGGAGCAATTTCCTTCCTTCCCTCCTGGCGCCGGCTGAGGGGATCATGGCAGCTCTCTGCCTCGCTAGGGCCGCCTGCGCCCCCTGCCCGCCGTGGTCATAACTACACCATAGGGAAAAATTGTAGTTGGCAGGTCTGCTATTGTATTGTGGTTTGTTCTGTCCTGATATATATATTCTAGTAAAGAACTGTTACTCCTTTTTCTACAGTTTTTGCTCGAAAGCCCTGTAATTTTGAATTACAATGCCGTGGAGGGAGGGGTATTTTCTTCCTGTTCCAGGAAGGTTCCCAGCTTCCTTGGCAGACATTTGTCTTTTAAACCAAGACAGAGACATATTTTGTTTTCAGCTGCTGTCATCATTCAGAGCGACCCGAGTAGGTATAATCATGCCAGCTTTATTCAGGGCAGACTGGAAAGAACGTGCTGTACAGGGAAGGCCCCTGTGGTCTTCGCCGCACTGTTTTCTCTTTGTGAAGAGCCACAGGACATTTCTTACAAGCCTTGGGGTTATCTAAGTGCCAGCTGGACCTTTTTGTCTGCAGCAGCCTGTCATTGTGCTTGTGGCCTTGCTGGTGTAACTGGTTTTTTTGTTAGCATAACTAAAATGAGTTATCGGAGAATTAGTTGAACCCGTGAAGCTATAATTTGGGAAGGCTCCATCCCATGGCTCATTCATTCTCATCATTCCACAAATCGTGATGGAGGTTATTTGAATGTTTTGTGGTTCTGGGGAATTACAAGGTGCTGTAGAGGGGACAGTTCCTGTTCATGTGAACCAATCCCTGACAGGAATGTTTCCTTTCTTTTCACAGAAGAGTGGTATTATTTGTAAATGGGGACTTGTGTCATGGCCCATGACATTAAATACAATTTCTGATTTCCAGAGGTCTTGGCTGTTCCCTTTGCTTCATTCTGTTGGCTGGATTGTCAGGTAAAAAGAGAGTCATGGCCAAATGGCCCGAAGCTACTTTGCTATCCTTTTCTGAGGAACTTCTTTGTCCCATATGTTGGCCCTCTCTTTTCTGTTCTGGAGGGTCCTTAAGTAAGGGGGGAGGGCATGGCTGAGATCTGCTGGAGGACTGTGTCCCACCATCTTCACTGCTTATCCACTGGATAAAGGAAGTCCTACAAGAACAAGGGAGGACTTGAGCATCTTGGAGCTTCCGTCCTTACCCAGCCTTTGGAGTGAGGGTGGTGAAGTCCCATCCAAACTCAATTTAAATCCACCTGGCTGGTCAGATCCTCCAATATATGCTGCAAACGCAGCTCTGATGTGGCATTGTCGCACCAGGAGAAAACCCCAGGGCTCAAAGATCTCATTGTTTCCAACTGCCCCTCTCAGACCATCACCATTGCTGGGACCTGAAACTCATCCTCTGCAGCTGCTGGCAGAACTCAGATACTTGCCCTTCTTTTGGTCTCCCATCCAGAGACCCTTGGATGGGCGACCTGCTTCTTTTCAGCTTGGCACAATTTATCCTTCTTCATATATGGTTGGGTTTCTTGGATATCTTTTTTGGTCTTCTTCCCACAGAGAAACTGGCTGCATGTTTCATCCTGCAAGAGATGCTTTTGGGAGGTGCCCATGGACAACTAGAGACCTGAGGATTTGTTTAGTACAAAGTTGAAAGGAAGTTTATCCTACTTAAGAGCAGATTACTGACCATAACATCCACGGAAGCAGAGTTTGGGACAAGAGAAGGATAGAAAAACAGTAGCAATTCAATTTGGGAGACATTAAACGAAGAAAGCAGGAGCTTGCTAATCAGGTCTCCTAACCTCTCCGCCTCCATCACATCCTCCTCAGCTCTCTGAATGACTGTGGGGATAATGCCATGCTCCTCCCTCTCTCCCACCTCATGTTCATCTATCCTTAAGGATGCAATGACATGGCACATCAGTGTCCTCCCTGACTACATGCCCCCTGACATGGTATGCACCATGCAGTGCCCCTACTCATCTCAACTTGACTTGATTAATTCCTCACTTAACAGCTTTTTAACCCCTTCAGCCCTGCAGAAAATGCATCTCCAGGGGTTTCTGGGGCACTCACCCTCCAAACCTTTGGGAGAATTTTATTTGAATCATAGAATCACAGAATCATAGAATGATTTGGATTGGAAGGGACATTAAAGATCATATAGTTTGAACCCCCTGCCATGGGCAGGCATGCCATTCACTAGATCAGGTTGCTCCAAGCTCGGTCCAACTTGGCCTTGAATATTTACAGGGATGGAGCATTCACTACTTCTTTGGGCAACCTGTGCCAGTGCCTCACTACCCTTTCCTGAAGCATTAGTGCACCAGCCTTAGACAGGGAATTACCTGTCCTCTGTCTTCCCATAATTTGGGACAGGACAATCCAGTCTGCAGGGAACAACTAGAAGAGCCCAGACAGATCTCAAGGGATGGATTAAATCATCCTAGTTAAACCAGTGCTGAACTCCTGGTCTGATAAAGTCACTCCAAAGCTCTAACTCCAATTATCTTAATTCCACTCCAAAATGAATTAAAACTAAACCAAAACAAATACGAAATGAAGAACACGTTAATCCCTCATCAATATCATCAAATTAATAATCTGTTTGGAATGTTAATGCCATTTAACTAATCCAGTTTAAAATTAATTTGGATTAATTTGCTTGAGATCCTCACTAGTACATGGGCTCTTATCAGAGCACCTGGAGTCTGCATATGCATTTCCCTAACACAGCTTACAGTGCATGGAGAAGGTCCCACCATGTCTCCTGGGGAGCTGGGGGAACTGGGGCAGAGTTTCACCCATGTCTTGGACCCACATTTGAGTAGACCAAATAAAGGGAGTTTTCTGTTAGAGAGTAATCACTGCAAGGCCTGAAAAATTGTAGCTATCAAGCTATACTTCTTCATGATGAAGCATAAAATAGACCTCACCCTTTAAAACTTCAGTTCATTAAGTTCTTCACTGAAATGGTTGTCCAGTCTTGGCACAGGCTGTCCAAGACAATGATGGACTCCCCATTCCTGGAAACACTTAAAAGCCGTGTGGATATGGCAACTGGGGACATGAATTAGTGATGACCTTGGCAGTGCTGGTAGAGCGTTTGGACTCCATGATCTTAGAGGGCTTTTCCAACCTAAACAATTATGATTTGTTAGGAAAGCCAAGATCATCCCACATCTGGGATCCAGAAGGCTTCATAACACTTTTGAGAATGCATCATTACTGCTCTCAGCAGCCAAGGCATCAGCCAGCATCCTGACCATGTCAAGGGGAATCTCAAGGAAGTCAACAAACCCATGGCTCAGCTTGGAGAGTACAACCCTGAGCTGCTAACAGCTCATTTCTTTCAGACCACAGGTCATACACATTAACTTGGCATCTCTCAGACACCTCTGAGATGAGATACTGCTCTTATCTCACCAGAAAAACCTTGGGTTTTTTCATGCTCATGTACACACCAACTTGGTCGGACCCTTAAGTACTTTGACAATTATTAAATGTTCAATTCATTCATAAAGACCAGAATAGCAAATGCCATCCAGAGGGTGTGGAAAAGACAACTCATTCAATGCAGGATGGAGGATAGTCCCACTCCTTGGCACCTCAAGCCCAGCTCCATTTAAGCAGTTTGGCTGGACAGCAGGAGAGAGAGGCTGTGCAGAGTCACATTATTAACTTTCCTGGCAGTTTGGGAATGGAGACTGACCTCTGCCAGGTGGACAGGAAAGAAGTGAGACAATGGGAACAATACAGAAGGGAGGATGGAGTTTCTGTGTGGAAGTTTTTCCAGAGGGAAAAGGGTAGTGTAGAGTCTAGACCTACAGTGTAAGAGACTTTGCCCAAGTCTTTCCTCTGCTACAGATTTCTTTCTCAGTCTTGTATAAGCTCTCTGGTTTCTCTGTGAGTTTTGGCCAAACCATCCATATGTGAGCAGACACTGACAAACTGAGGACCTTCTTTCCCCAGGGCTACTGCAGGGGACAGCTCTTGCAGAAACATTAACCAGATCCATCAAATCTTGAGGGACTCAACTGCTACCCTCCAGCTACCCATGGCTTAGGCAGGGAGTCAAAAATCACAGATTCGAATACCGGAGTGACACTGGAAGAAAACTCTGGAGGCCAACCCCCTGCTCAAGCAGGGCCACCCAGAGCCATTTGCCCAAGACCACAGAATCACAAAATGGTTTGGGTTGGAAGGGGCCTTAAAACGCATCTCATTGGAACAAGGACACCTTCCACTAGACCAGGTGGCTCTAAGCCCCATCCAACCTGGCCATTAACTCTTCCAGGGATGGGGAAGCCACAGCTTCTCTTGGCAACCTGTGCCAGGGCATCACCACCCTCCTCATAAAAAAATTTCTTCATCATAGCTAGTCTTAATCTTCCCTCTCTTAGTTTAAAACCATTCTCCCTTGTCTTATCACTCCAAGCGCTGTCCTTTGTTCTTTGCTTTCCTGTCCTCCCTCCTCTTTCATTGCGATAAGCACCAAGACAGCAGCTAAGTGTTTCTTAGGGAGGGTTTTTACAGATGTGTGGTGCCTTAGGACATGTGAACTCTTCCATCAAGGAAGTTTGCACAGCTCAGTGGCTGCGATCTTGCCCCCCCCCTTCCCCCCTTCTTGTCTCCCAGCACACACAGAGCCAGAAACGTAGCAGTTTCCAACACACCTGAGCATCTTGCTTCCCTGCTTATAAATCAGCTGGAGATGAAAGGTTGTTTGGAAGGTGAAGATGAATGCAGGAAACATTGATGCAAGCTGAGAATATTCAAAAAAGAGCAAATGGTGGCAGGGGCCTTGGGCATTTTGTGATTCAACCATCTGCTTCTCTTCCTGCCTAGAGACCTCTGCACCTGGGCAGCAGTGAGACTTTTATTTGTCCATTCCCCTCATTAGGAGCAGGTGCTTGAATGGGCAAATGTACAGTCACCAGTGCTTTTGGACAGGTGGAAAATGAGCCATGATGTAAGAAAGTAAAATACAGTCTCATGATTAGCCTGAAGTTCTAGCTGCTTCTAGGAAAACACATGCACCATTAACTGCACCCTGAGTGCAGATGGAATCAGCGTACTTGGAGGGGTGACACTGAAATGCATATGGCTTTGGTTGTTCTTGAGCACAAGTGCCTTTGAGTTGTCTGGAAACCCATGGTGCCTCTGTGATAACAGAACCACAGAATTGTTTAGGTTGGAAAAGCGATCTAAGACCATCGAGTCCAACTGTTGCCCAGCACTATAACAAACATCATTTAACCATGTCCCCACGTGCCACATCTACATTTTTTTTGAACAATTTCAGGGATCGTTGTCCCACCACTTCCCTGGTCATCTTGTTTCAATGTCTGACCCCCCTTTCAGGGAGGAAATGATGTGATGACTAACCTTGGAAACCTCACAGCTGCTGCTGTGAGCACCCTCAGCACCCACAGAAATGGTGCAGAGATATCAGCATTCACTTTTGCCTGCTTCTGCCTGGGCTGTGCACATGCTGGCTGATGTTGGCATGGCAAGGTCTTCTTGGTGCCAGAGCTGGAGGGTGGGTTTGTCACACCAGCTCCTCTCCCCTGGGCAGTCCATAACAGGTGTAACTGAGTTCAAATCCCAGTTATCCCTTATCTCCCTTTAATCGTACCCTCTTGTTCTGTGGTACCCATTCTCCCATGTCGTATATCCCAGGCTTCAATATCACTTTCAGATAGGCTGAGGATTTTAACAAGCTGCTTAGCCAGCCCTCAAGGGCTGGCCATGAGCGGCACTGTATCTGCAATCCATGCTGCCCATCCCTAAAATGATGGACATGGGCATTTCCCATTCCCTCCTCCTGCAGCAGCCTTGGGCAGACACCCACTGCTCCTTGATGGACCTGGGCACTCAACACAGATACACACAGCCTCCTGCAGGCTTTCCCCAATGGGAAGAAAACAATCAGCTTCTCTGTTAGATGTCTGGGAATTAGATTTCAATTTACCATGTGTGAAAAACATCGTGCAATCCCCTGGCACATGCTTCAGGACAGGATAAACCTTGGATCCACACGAAGCTGCTGGGTGGGACATGTGCTTGTGCTGTGTAGGTCTACCAGAGTGATTATGCAGTCCCTCTGCTGTTCTGGTTGTGGGATCAAGAGGGACTGTGTGGAAAAAAATCACCATTTTCTCACTTTTTTCCCAAATTAGAAAAAGTATTGGAGGACATTTTAAACAACGTTGGTTCCCAACAACACCTAGATCAGTTCAAGGCAACATAAGGAACTGTGCCATTAGAAAAGTCATTTTAGGCCAATGGGTAGGAGGAGATGGAAACATGGGCAATGAAATACATCTCAGCGAAAAATGAGGGGGTTGTTCCAGTTGACCTTTTCCAACAGAAAGGCATGGTGGGTGTGAGGCATGCCCCTCCAGGAATGCCTTATCTGCTCTCCATAGCCAGTGTTCCATCCTGCTGAGGTGACAGCACTAACTCTGGCCCTTTTTGGCTTCATCCCTGGGTCTAGTTGATGAAGACAGCAGAGCTGGACCCTCGACAGAACTACCTGGTGGGATTTCATCCCCATGGAGTCCTGGCAGCTGGAGCCTTTCTCAATTTCTGCACAGAGGCATCTGGCTTTTCCATGCTCTTCCCAGGCATCACCCCGCATCTGATGATGCTTTCCCTGTGGTTTCGCATCCCATTCTTCAGGGACTATGTGATGAGTGGAGGTAAGGAGCATGCCGTGGTATATGTGGGTGCTTTTTAGAGGAACACAGAGTGAAGATACATGGGGAAGAGGAGTCAAGGCTCTGTTTTTCCCCATCTGGGGCCAATTGAATCCCATTCATGGACACAGCTATTAGAGATGGTAACCCAAAACCTCTGAAGTTAACAATTGCCCTCCTCACTGTTATCTCTGTTGTTCAACTTCATAAATGGTCTCTGTGCTCAGGGCATCGCTGTACCAGGTGCTGTGTAACAGCAAAATGCAGAGCAAATTGTAAACAGAAATGCTGAGAGTGGCAGGGCAAGGTATTCCTGTATCTCTTTCCATAAAAATTATATTCAGGCTTGAAATGTGAGGAAAAAAACCCTCTTTTTCTGAAGCATTTGCTGCTTGCAGGGAAGCAGCATCCAGGGACAGAGGATGAAAATAGCAGCTCATGCTACTGCAATGGAGTGTGGCAGGGGAGGAAGATGTAATGAAAAGGAATAGGAAAAGGGACAGGTAAAAATTAAATGGAGAGAGGTGAAAGGGAGTTTTGAGAGCTTTTTGGACACTGGCAGGACGACCTCCATCTGTCAGTAGTGGGCTTGGCAATGGTCACGCCTCCAGCTGAATGTGGGCGGAATTCAACAGGCTAAACACAAGCACCCAGTTCCATCTGATGTACCCCAGGGTATCCATTACCCTGTTTTCCACATAAACTCTGGCTCCTGCTGCTGAAAAAATATTTACATAGAGAGTGTGAAATCCAAACAGTGAGATATATGAGAGACTTATGACCCAGGTGAAGGCAGGTTTAATCACTGTAATGTGGGAGCTGGGCGCCTAACTCATTTTCAGGTCAATTGAATTCATTTCACAATGAGGTTTTAATGTGAAAATTATTTCAGCCCCTGAAACAAGGATTTGTTTTTTTTGAATAGTCAAAACAATGTTGCTTTGTCATTTCTGAATTAAAGATTTCTAATTTAGTCAAGTATAGAACACCAAGGGACCAAATCCTTCAATAAATTCCACTTTAAATTAGCACCATCCACTGAAACAGATGTGTGTTTTGACCTAAAGCAAATGTTTCTCTGACTTCAGAATTATTCAAAATTGGACACGGTCTCACTTGACAAAAAATTGAAACAGATTTTTCCTAAGGCTCAAGTGCAGCTAGTTCTCAGTTTATTTTTTTCCTAATTTTTTCCCTCATTTCTCACTTTGGAGCCAGACAGCAAATGGATAATTGTGTACTCACCCAGCAGAACTGTGGGCAAATCTAGCACCTTTTAAGGGAGCTGGGCTGGGGTTTTCAACTCTGAAAACAAAGTGTTTAGCACCTCTCCAGAGATGGATTATGGGGAAAAAAGGACCAGAACAAACCACAGTCAGGTGGGTTTTACAGATGGGTTTTACTTTTAATTCCTCTCTGCTCTCCAGGCCTCATCCCCTCTGACAAGGAGAGTGCATCCTACGTGCTGCAGAAGCCAGGGGGTGGGAACTTGCTGGCCATCATTGTCGGTGGGGCACAGGAGGCACTGGATGCCCGGCCGGGATCCTTCACCTTGCTGCTGAAGAACAGGAAGGGATTTGTGCGCCTGGCCATCCAGCACGGGTGATGCAGGGGGTGGGGTCCAGGGGTGCTGAGGGAGGAGTGCTTGGCTCTGTGGCTGCTTAATGGGGTGTTTCTGCTTTGGAGAGGAATGAAGGGGGTTTGGGATGGGCTTTGCTAATCATGACACCCTACTGGTTTTGACTCCCTGCAGCACCCCCCTCGTCCCTGCCTTTTCCTTTGGGGAGAATGATGTCTTTGATCAGGTGAAGAATCCCAAGGGCTCCTGGCTGCGGAGGATTCAGCACCGGCTCCAGAAGATCATGGGTGTCTCCCTTCCCCTCTTCCATGCACGAGGCATCTTCCAGTACAGCTTTGGGCTGATACCGTACCGACGGCCCATCTGCACTGTGGGTGAGTCAATGCACAGAACTCTGACATGATGCCAGACACAATCAGGCTGGCCAAACTGGGGAAACAGGGACAGTCCTCCTGCCAGGCTGAAGCATCATGCCAGAGAGCAAGAGCAGTAGTGGGCTAGAAATATGCTGCAAAGCAGCATCCCCAACGGTTCATGTGTCACACTGGTTTGGCAATCTGGTTTGATCTCCTGACAGATCCCAAGTCATCTGGGCTGTGCTGGGAAAAGCCCCAGAGCAAATGTGGCCACCTCATCACTCCTGTGAGATGTAGACAACCCCAACACCACAATGCGGTGACAAAAAACACTGCAAGAGGGTTGTGTTAAACATCTTCCAAGGCAGTTTTACAAACACAAGTAGGACCAACAGGTCAAGGGAGAGGATTCTGCCCCTCTGCCCTACTCAGGTGAGACCCCCCTCCCCCCTGCAGTGCTGCCTCCTGCTCTGGGGTAAGGGCATCAGAAGGATGGGGAGCTGCTGGAGTGAGTCCAGAGGAAGCCACCAAGATGTTCTAAGGGCTGGAGGCCCCCTGCTCTGGAGGCAGGCTGGGAGAGCTGGGGATGTTCAGCCTGGAAAAGAGAAGGCTCTGGGGAGACCTCAGAAGCCCTGCCAGTGCCTAAAGGGGCTCCAAGATAGCTGAAGAGGAATTTTGGACAAGGGCATGGAGTAACAGGATGGCAGGGTTAGATGGATGGGAAGAAATTTTTGGCTGTGAGGGACTGGCATGGGTTGCCCAGAGAAGCTGTGGCTGCCCCGCTTCTCTGGAAGTGTTCCAGGGCAGATGGGACAGGGCTTAGAGCAACCTGGTCTAGTGGTAGGTGTCCCTGATCATGGCAGGGGGGTAGTATGAGATGATCTTTAAGGTCAGTCCCAAACCAAACTATTCCATGGTTCTGTGAACACTGAAGCAGTTTGGAGGTTTGCTAAGTGTCCTATGCAGACACACCTGCAAATCCAAATCTATTTGTATGTGAAATGAACTATTTTGACCAGAGACCATTCCATGGGAGACCAAATTTCAAGAAAATCTTTGTTTTTGAAGAAGTTTTTCAATGTCTCCATGCTTGGCCCACCAGTGTGGCTGATGCTCTGTGAATTAATGTAATTAAAAATGCTGTTTGGAAAGGTTAGAGCTTACACCACTGATTAAGTTTGACAATCACCAGTTACTTCTAATTGTATTACAACCTGTTTGGATTGTCTCAATGGTTTTATGAGCTGTGTAGTATCACATGGGCTCTTCAGTAATTGGATGAAGAATAGCATTATAAGATGTTGAAATCCTCTGTCAGCTGACAAAAACAATTTGAGTAAGAGACCAGAGCAAGAGAGGTACCTCACGGACTTCTCTGTCCCCTGCCAGATACCTGGTCCTGGTAGCTCTGGGAGATGGAAAGGCTCTTCTAGTGATAGGAATCAAAATAATTAGATTTTCTGTTGAATAAAACATGATTTTAAAAAGATAAATAAGTACTTGGTTCCTAATAAAAATCAGGTGTTTAATAGAATATTTTACCTGAGCAAAGTGGAAGCACCTCCACCGCAAGTGTATTTAAAATAGTGTGGGGCTCCCTTGTTCCTCACTTTCCCCATTTGCAATGCAGATTTCCAGGGCCATGTGGAAACAGCTTGGAAAGCCCAACCCAAATATTAGCTTGTCTTTATATTGTGTTTATCTGCAGCACATCTGAGATGTGAGAAGCAGCTCTTGGGACTGCATTGGGACATAGCACATCTTACTTCAAAAGACTACACAGAGGGTCTTTGACATTAACTAACTTTGTAGATGGGTAAACTGAGGCAAGGAAGAGTGTGATCCTGGAGCTTGGTCAGGATCTGAGCCACCATCCCTCCTTGGTTGTGCTATCTCCCACGCTCCAGGAAATGACTGGCTATACTAACCTGTCCATCCTGGAGAGGCTGACCTCAGCTCTGTGCTAAGGTAAGCAGTGTTCAGACGGACTCCTCCTAACACCAGTGCTTCTTTTCCAGTTGGGAAGCCAATTCCAGTGCAGAAGAAGCACAGACCCTCTGAGGAAGAAGTTGATCAAGTCCATCAAAAATACCTAAATGAGTTGTCCAATCTCTTTGAGAAGCACAAAGCTAAATATAATGTCCCAGAAGATAGCCACCTGGAATTTATATAGAGTGCCTCAAGCAAGGTGAAAACATGGACATCAAGCTCCAAGTTTCCCCTTACTCTGGAACTACTTCACAAGCTCAACATAGTCACAGTTAACATATAGTCTGTGTAGCATAGGGAAAAGAGATTGATTTTCCAAGTATTTGCATCCATGTAGGAACCAGGTTTTTAATTTTTTCTCCATGTAGGACACATAAAAGATATAAAAAAGAAGAAAAAAAAAATCCCATTTGTGGTTTGCACAATTGAAACTCCCCAGCACAAAACTCACACTTACAGTCTGACATGGATGCCAGTTTATACAGATATTTCCAGTCAGATCTGAATTATTGAAATTATTTCCTTTGCATTATTTTCATTTTGAAAAAGAACAATGAGCCATAATTTGTGCTGAAGGCATATGGTTTTTAAAATAAAATTCATCTAGATAAACAAATGAACATTGTTTGGTGCTCTTCATGTTTTTAATTGCTCTGGGCTCTTTTTTCTGAAGCACAAATTATCGGAAAGGTCATATTCCTAGCATGATGCCAAGCACCCTCAGCAGCACGATGCCATAGCCCACTGAGGCAATAGAGATTAAATAAATTCCATTAGAAATATGTATTGGAACTATAAATATTTCTAATTATTGTAAAGAAGCCAGAAGCCACTCTGGCAGTTATACTGACACCACTTGAGCTGGGATCAAGGCCCCTTGGCAGCTCCACACTCCACACTCACACAGTCAGACTGGGCTTCTTTACTGGCTCAACCCCTGGTTTCCCATAGCGCAGTCTCAGACACCTGTATCCTTCAAATAATGTAATAGTGCAAGAACAAAATAACAGCTCAGGGTGGGAACCTCCAGAAGTGAGGAGGAATCTCCAAAAAAGAGAAACCCTCAGTTTATGTGCCCTTACTATCTGAGTGTGTGGGAAAGCGTGGGCTCTTCTTGCTGAGTCCTGGTGTGCTGGTTTGGCCAAAATCCAACAATATATCCTCTGGGTGAAAACCAGGTAACAACCACCCTTCCCCGCACTGGGTTCGGGAAAAAAAACTTCCTCGAAGAAAAGTGAAAGAGATAAAACCTATTTATTAACAAACACACAGGAAAAGGATAATAATGCTGAATAGTAAACACCCCCCCCATAGCGAGAAAACCTGGGAAGAAATTAGTGTCCTCTCATAAGTGTGGTCCCTCCTTCACGGAGCTGGTGTCGGGGGTGGCCTTAGGCCACCTCCGGGCCTGAAGAAAAGTTCTCCCGATGTGTTCTGATGTTGTTGAAACGGTCCAGATGGGGAAAAAAAAAGGGAAGAAAACCCTCAAAGTCCGGGGAACCATGCCAGAGACAAAAGGGAAAAAAAACCAAAAAAAACTGGCTGAAGAGACAGGCAAGGGTGTTTCCTCCATGCTCCCACCGCCAGAGGATGCAGAGGAGTCTCTATCTCTGTGTCCTTGGGAACTTGCTTTGAAAAGTTCATTTGTTTTTTTTCCCTGCCTTCTCAAGCTCAGTTTAAAGGCACAAAATTAATTTCTTGGCATAGAGCCGTGATAGGGGATACACATCATAGAGTCACCCCAAGACCTGGTTCCTGCAGTGTCTCAGAGCATCCATTTGCTTGGCTGTGCCAGAGGTCCCTGTGCCCTTTTGTTGGGCAAAGGGTTGTCAGTAGCTTCTTGCCTCCAGAGCCCCATCTGCAGCTGGCACTGCAGCTGCCCCTGAGCTGCCTGCTCTGAATATGTTCTTTAACAATTAGTTTAGAAATATAAATTAGAATTAAATTTATAAATTCTAGGGACTCATCCAAAGGGTTCACTGTACCTGGGCTCTAGGAGTCCTGCTTCCAATTTGATTAGTTTGATCCCAGACACCCCTGCACAGGAACACAACCAGTCACCAGCTATGGTAGCAAGGTCACTGTGCATTTTGTTTTACAAATTAGACCATTTTCTTAGGAAAGAGGAGCACGACCAAGACATGGGGGAAGGGAGAAGTGATTTGGCCTGGAAATATCCATTGGGGTTTGGGGAAGCCACATTTGTCAGGTAATCAAGGCTTTAAATAGCTGCTCCTTTTTGATATCCAGAACTTCATTAAACTCTGCACTTAATGGGATTTTGCCACATGCAAGTTCCAGGTGGCAGGAAGCCATCTGCTCAGTTCACCCTTACAGAGCCCTGATACTTTCATCCCTCCCTTCATTTCTTTCTCTTCCTCACATCCTACTCCCCACTTGTGAGGAGCCACCAAAAATCCTGCAGATCACATGCACTTCATTTTTGTTCCTGAAACTGCAAGAATTGCATTTAACAAGAAAAACTTGTTAAAAACTTGGAAACTCTGTCTCAACTGACAATACCAGGCCATCATTGGGGTTTGTTTCCTTTTCCTGCCTCCTGCCTTGACCAAGTTATTCCACCATGTTCTGATTCTGAATGACCTACTGCAAATCCTTCCCATTCCCAGAAAACAAGCAGCAGCAAGGAAGAATTTAATGGAGCCCTGGTCAACATTCTAAACACTCCTATAATCCCACACTTAATCCAGTCCAATAAAACACGTCACGTGCTATGATTTCTTGCTTGCTTTGTATTTTTCTTTTTCTTTTGTTCTTAGTTAAGGACAGAAGTGTCCAAGCAGGAGGAAGATTTTTCTGCCCCAGAAACAAAAAAACTTTATCTCCCACCCTTTTCTCTTGGAATTCATCACCATCCAAACTTTACCCCAGCTCCAGGTGTTTTTCTCTATCCTTTCTTCTGTCTTTCCTTTTACTTGCCATCCACCCACAGATCTCAGGAATGTTGCCGTGGCCTTCTGGAAACATCCCAGTGGGGATCAGTGCCAGAGGGAAGCGATGGGTATGTCCCCAGGGCCACATCATGGTGTGTTGTGCAGATGGGGAGGTCTCCAGAGGTGAGGATGAGGAGCTGATATTTTGAAGCAAGGGGAAGAAGAGTTAAGGTGCTGCTGTTGGGATGGAAATCACCAGTGAGGGGAGGGAGAGGATTTGTGGAGATGTCAGATGAGTGGTTGGATATGGTGATGTCTTGGGGCTGTATGAAATGGAGAGGGGCAGGATGCAAGGTCATGGACAAGGATGGCAGATATTGGTACTGACAAAAGGGGTTTGGTTAGTAGAAGAGACTTCTACCCCACTGCTAAGCCATGTTAGACTGTGTGCTCCCAGTTGTCCATGGAGGCCTTGGTCTTATCCTTTTGGGGCTGTCGCAGTGATACATCTGGTGCCAGAGACACACCGTCTGGAGAGGTGGGCTGGCCTATCACCTTTCTGGCTTGTGATACCATCCAGAAAGAGAGAAAAGGCAGAAAATGTGTTGCCAGGAAAAAATCTCAGGGAGGCATGGGAAGGAAGATGCTGGAGCTGTCTGAAAGTTGTTGTGGTGATTAGGGAGATCCAAAGGTGAAGAAAGACCACAGTGCTGGAGAGGAGTGGTCAGAGGAGAGTGTTTGCTGTAAGTTGGCTACCTTTAAGGTTAGTTTTATCTCACAGACTGGAAAATAGTCTTGATCCGTCAGGAACCTATATAACCCAGGAGAGGTCAGTGCCTAAGCTTGTGTTAAATATAACATAAAGAACTATAATTCATAGGCATCCTTACAGCCAGGACTACTTAGGAGGCTCAGCACAATGAGAGGTCCCATCTCAAG
The DNA here is from genome assembly GCA_026261815.1 of Monarcha castaneiventris obscurior. Classification (NCBI taxonomy): domain Eukaryota; kingdom Metazoa; phylum Chordata; class Aves; order Passeriformes; family Monarchidae; genus Monarcha; species Monarcha castaneiventris. Next base: position 15,806,415 of record JAMPIT010000575.1, read on the forward strand.
AGACCAGAGTTGTCTCTGAGAGAAACACTGTAACTCAAGAAGCTTTTGTGCCATTTCAGCCTCACACAGAGCTGTCTGAGGATTAAAACTCCTCTGATGCTACACAAGGCAGGAGAAGCCTGAAGAAAAGTGCCTAGATCAACCAAACGAAACAATGTTTAGGTTTGGACTCTTTAGCTTGGAACTGGCTCAATTGGAGGCACCTCCAGCACCCTCAATTGAGGGACCTACAAGCTGTCACCTCAAAATAAGGATCACTTAAAGCTAAAATAACACTGTATGTTTCCTTCCAGCATGTCCACTCCCTACTTACACAGCTGGCTTTCATCTGAGAAATAAGCTCAAGGAGAAGAGATATATCCAATTGCCTTTCTTGCAGAAATTTCAAATGTCACCCTTTTTGGGACTTATATGGAAATTCCAAAGAAAATAGAGTAAGAAATAAAAGTGTGGTGATTCGGTATTCCCATCATGCCTGTCACTTCTTCCCACCTCTTCCCTCCTGATCTCTGGTATTTCTTTTGCCAGAGGCTGTAATCTGGATTTGGATTTGCCTTACTTAGCAGGTTCAGATCATGAGGCTCAGAAGAAAACCTCTGATGACTGATGTAGTGGGTTCAGTTCGTAAACCGGGCAAAAACACCATTTGAGTGTAGTGGTTTGGTTCGAAATATCCATTACTTACTTACTTTGCTTCTGTGAGATAAGAATTAGGAGAAAGCAAAGCAGGCGCAAAACTTAATAAAATATAAAGTTTATTAACAGAACTAAACGGAAAATAGGTCAGAATCAGACTAAACCTTCAGAACACTTCTCCTCTCCCCACCTTTCTCCCTTCTCCCACTGACAATGTAAAAACACAACCCTTGAGATTTTCAGTCAGTTTACCACCTCTATAACAATCTCTTTTTCACTTTACTTAGGGAGAGAAGTCTCCCTTGCTTATGCTATGGAGACATCTCCACAAGAAACTGTTCTCTCATGGCTTCAATGTCACAGCAAGGCAACTGCCCGGGATGGTTCTCTGCTCACGTGTTAAAGTCCCTTCCCTTGACTTACAGCTTTCCCCACAACTGCTTTCAAGGGTTCAATCTTTAGCTAATGGGGTACCATTTTAAGGATGAGCTGTTCAGAAGCAAAAGGTTCTCTTCATCTATCTCTGGGATCATCTTCATCTCTAGGAACAGAGGTTTTCTTCCCTGAGAGCAAGGGTCTTCATCACTTTCATCTCTCTCTCTTCAAGCTTCTCATCAAATCACAGCTACTTCAACATTTACTTGTTTCAGGACAAGTATTTTGCTCATGATTGCAGTTTGAAGGCTCCACCCCCCATGCTTCATGAAATTACAAGAGGCACTCTGATGCATCAGTGTCCATCACCATTGCCTTACAACAGAATTTCAGCTTCTAGGTTTGAAGCATCTCCTCTTTCTCCTCTCGGAGTTTCAGCTCTTCTTTCTTCACTGACTTTGTTGTCTCTATGATGTTTCCTTCACTTTTCCCCTTCCTCTGACTCGGAAGAGGATTGAGATCTGTAGGTTTCATCCGTTCTGGAGAATCTTACAGCACTAAGAGAGTTAATCTCACCTGGGCCTTGCAGCTGGAATTCACCTCTCAATGTTGGGTCACATGATCTTTGCCAGGCAGCAGCCTCAGATGAATTTCGGCCACACTAGGTGAGGGCCGGCCTGGCCACGCCGCGCCGTGGGGCCACCTGCACAGAGCAGGGCTGCGGGGGGCTGGCCTGCATGGAGCCGTGGATGGAACAGGGCCGCGTGCCTCCGGGATGGCTGTCTCCCGGCCGGCCCAGTCTGCACTGAGGGGGGCTGTGCTGGGTGTCCAGCGAGCAGAAGTGGCTAAGATCTTAGCCAAGCTGCACCGTGGCCGACTCGGCTGGGCCGCCCCAAGCAGGGTTTAGCCCAGCCCCCCAGTTACCTGTCCAAAACCCGGAAGCTAGAGAGCTTTCCTGGGGTTTGTTGGTTTTTGAATGTGTATCACAGACGTGTGTCAAGCTTCTTAAGTGGCTTAAAAAAGTTGCCAGTATTCAAACTAGCCAATCGATTGGTTCTGTCGGGTCTGGAGGAAGGTGTAAGCACCTCTTTGCAAAAGAATCACTCATAGCTGATGGCGCCCTCCTTAACTAAAAAACCAAACTATGCTAAACCATGACCAATTGATGAATACAAAATATGGACTAATTCTCCAAGAGGAGGAAAGCCAAGCAAAAAAATTTTTTTGCCCTTCTGCAGCTCTAGTGCTGCAAAGTTGTTTTACTGCCCTGAGAATGGGATTAAAAGATTGCCTGCCATTGCAGAAAAACGTGTGGTTTTCTGCTCAGGGAAAGATTTGCTGCCTTTAGTTCAATAAAGTCTCAAAAAATGGTATGCTAAACATCCCTCTCCTATGGCATACCTTTCAAGAAAGGAAATGAAATTGCAAGTGCATCTGAAACCCACCATTTGCATTAAAAAAAACAAACAAAGAAACAAACACAAAGCCAAATCCAAAACAAGGAATTACTTTTTGTTTCCTTTTCCATTTAAACATTTGCAACACTAACATTTAAAACATTTAGAAAACACAGGTCTCCTCATGAATATGGACACTTATTTTTTGGGGTAATCTGTTAGTTCTGTCTGATTTGTACCCAATTAACTCTTTTCTGTACCTCCCATCATGTGAGCTCACCTCTTGACACAACCTTTCTTGGAGGAACCATCTGATACAGGATTTTGGCAAACCACTTTGTTCAGGTTATAAAAACGCATCAGTGAAGAAATAATCTGCAATAACCAGCAAGGCAGGAAGACATATATTGAATTTAAGGAATTATTGAATATGATTCATCCATTTTTCAAGCTTGTGCTTGGTTTTACTCTTACCTATCTCCTGACCCCAACCCCTTTGGAGATGCTAAGCCATTAACTTTGGGCTGGCAACCTACTGAGCCACCACATCTCTGGGGCACAAGGGGCTTGTGTGCTTCAGGCAACATGTGACCTTCAAAACAGAGAATGCATTTATCAGGAGGGAAAACACCTGTTTGTGAGCCAGCATATTGGGTATCAGGATACAAAATAATTCCTGTGACCTAAAGGGATTCATGTTTTATAGATTATAAGAAAAAGTACAAAATACAGCCCAAACACTATTTCAATGAGGAACTCAATGTCCACAGAAAATTACACACAGAAAGCACTACAGCAAGGATTTGAAACCACTTGGGTTTATGAATTGCTGCAGAAAACAATGAATGCACAGAATAAAATGCATTCACAAAAAATTGTGCATGCACAGAAGAAAAATAATGCAAAGAACAAAAATTAATGCCTAATTCTCGGTGAAGAAAGTTTTCTGATCCCCTAGAATTGAAGGGGAAAAACTGCTAGCAAGCAATGCTTTTATCTTCCCCACTGCCAGCAAGGGCAAGAATTGGTTGCTCATCGCAAACAAAATCTTCATGGACAAGGGTGCAAGTGGAAGCTGAGGAACTCAGCTCCGCATCACAGAGTACTTTGAACTGAGAGACCTGTACTGTATTGTCAAGAGCATGTAAACAGGGCTGTGATGTCAGGATTTTAGTAATTGTTCACAAAGTGCTTAGCTTCTACCTTCTGAGAGGGAGATCCTCTAAGTTGCCATGTGGCAGGATCTCCTAGGAAGGCTAAGCACATTTTCCTCATCAGGAACCCCAAAATCTTGAGATGCTCACTCGCTAAAATCACAGTGTGATCTTCCCTGAGTGGAGGGTATGAGCTGGGTGCCAGAATTTTCCACACTGTGTTTTTGACATTACCTACATATCCCACAGTGTGCCTTGCTTCCAGGAACTGCCAAGCACTTTACAAGTAAATAGGATACACAATCCCTGGAGAGGTAAAGCAGGAGCTCCTTTAACCCCTCCGTCGATGCTGGGCTACTGTCAACCCAAGATCATGAACATCACAAGGCCAGAGAGAAAGAATAAGCATGACCTGTGGCCCAAATTCCCAGATCATCTAGATCCATGTGATTTGTGGCTGGTCAGAGGAAGATTGTAGCAAAGATGAGACCCAATTTCTCCTGAATCATAGAATAGCTCACCACCCTCATTGTAAAAAACTTCTTCCCTATATCTAATTTAAATTGACCGTCTTTTCTCTGAATGCTTATATTTAAACATAGAGGGGGAGAAAGAAGAGTATTACTCTAGGAAGAAATAGGTCAAACAAGTTGAAATTATAATTATTTTAAAGCAAGCAGAATGGCTAAATTCTTATTTAAAAATTAAAAATATAGAGGTGATGACAAGATTTGACAGTTATTTAGTAAAAAAATTGTTCCCTTCCTTGGAAAGTGCAAATGACACAGAAAATGTCCTCTTCACATTATTCCCATGGCTCAGGAGCCCCTACAGCCTCACCTCCTCTTTCAGTGGCCATCTCTGTTAGTCTTTATTTCCCCTCTCCTTCCTTCTTAGCCTGCTACTCTATTTGGCATCAGTTCCCCTGTAGAAACCCAACAATCGTGGTGTATCAGACCTCATTGTGTCTGGATGTCCTCATCCTTCAGCCAAAGACTGAGACAGAATGGATTTCACATCTTGCTGAGAGCATGTGTATAGCAGCACAAAGGTCACTGCAGCCCTGACACGACACACTGATGATGATAGGATGTACTGCTGGTTCTCCCTTGCCAAACTTTAGGGCCGGCCATGGCTGGAGCAGCAGGAAAGGTTAATCTTTGCTGAAAGCTTTATTTGGGTAAGGAGGCCTTCTACCACTTCACTTTCCTTTGTATTGACCAATGCAGAGCATTAGGCGTATTAGAAGCATTAGAAACAATGAAACCAGTAACAAACAAAGCCATTGGACACTGACGTCTGTAAGAAGGAAGAAATATTCATCACTTCCTAGCAGGTCACGCTAAAACTGGCCTCACGAAAGATCTTCAGAAGCCTATTAGCTAAGGCACATCCTGCAGGAAATCCTCTTAGAGCAGTGGAAGTGACAGTGTAGCTGATATTACTGTTCCCAGCACTGCAGTCATAGGGAAACAGGGCTGGGAAGGGGTATTAAGAGGTCAATGGGGCCATGCCCTTTATCTCAAGGAAGGATCAAGTCCATCCATGTAATGTGTCACCAGGCAGACATGGTGTTAATATGCTCTTGAAGACTTTCTATGATAAAGATGACACAACCTTCTCAGAGAATTTATACCTAACCCAAATTTTAACTCAAATTCTCAAGGATGTGCTTTAGCTTATGGCTTTTTTTCCCCATCTAGTATGGGCATGACGATAAGATTATTCCCTTCTCTGTCTGTCTTCATGTCAGATCTGCAACATGGTCTAGTTGAAGATGTCCCTGCCCATGGAAGAGGGGGAATTGGAATAGATGGTATTTCAAGGTCCCTTCCAACCCAAACCATTCTACGATTCTATGATAAACATTTTTTAGAAGACTCCAGAAAAATAGGATGAGATGAAGAGCCATTGAAAGGCTCCGTAGAGAGTAAAGACAACCTCAGGTGACTAGATTAGTTTTTTGTCCTTCAGCCTGTAGATGGCACCAAGAAGTACCACTCTTATTCTGCATTTCCTGGCCTGTTCCTGCAGTCAGACTTAGCCAAAGGGGAAAACCTGTGAAAATACAGGGGAAAAAAGGTTAAATCTCTGGTAGAAATGGTGAAACCAGACCTCCAACATGCCTGGGGAGGAAGAGCATGCTTGGGAAGGAGACTTGCTCAGTCTGAGACCCTCCTGAGTCCCCTTGTTTGGCTTTCAGCCCCTTATCAGCAGAAACCATTTGGTTCAAGACCTTAAAGAGCAGCTTGGACAGACTAACTTGGGCCTCTGCACTACCCATAAAGCACAGGTAGGTGGGTGACAGTGTGTCCCCAGGCCTGTTTGCAGACCCACACCTCACACAATGGGGAAAATGGTGCAGCAGATGGCCATGTACTTCTTCTCTTGCACCTTTCCCCAGCACAAAGCTCACAAAAGTTCTGGTCCTGCAGACCAAGGATGGGCCAAGGCATGGAGGCCCACTGGAGGAAGTTCCAGCCTCAACATTTCAGGGCTGGGATCAAAGAATCATGGGATCACAGAATAGTTTGGGTTAGAGGAGACCTTAAAGCTCATCTCATTGAACCCCCCTGCCATGGGCAGGGACATCTTCCACTAGACCTGGTTGCTCCAAGCCCCATCCAACCTGGCCTTGAACTCTTCAGGGATGGGGCAGCTACAGCTTCTTTGGGCAGCCTGTGCCAGGACCTCACCACCCTCACCATCAAGAATTTCCTCCCAATATCCCATCTAACCCTGTCCGCTGGCAGTGGGAAGCCATTCTCCCTTATCCTGTTACTCCAGGCCCTTGTCCAAAGTCCCTCTACAGCTCTCTTGCAGGCCCCCTTTAGTATTGGAAGGCTGCTGGAAGATCTCTCCGATCCCTGTGCTCTCAGGCACATCCCATTCCTCTTCTCCTTTGAGATCCAATATGCAGTCTTCACCTCCTCTCCTCCCACTGAGACAAATCCCTAGATGTAGATATGAACTTAATAAAAAAGCAATGACTGTTGCCTCCAAACTACACCTCCCAGTTTGCAGTCCTAAGGAACCCTTCCTTACATCTTAGAAAGGCCACAAGCATCCTCCAGCAGGAGGGATCCATCCTTCCTTACTAAAAACCTACCACTTTTCTCCAGTGAAGGGAAGAGACAAGCAGCCAACAACATGAAGCAGAGATGCGCCAGCTTTAGGGAGACAGTCTCCGAGGAAACAACCTGCAAGCGCTTCTCATGGAGCAGACATACCCAGAACATGTCTACGCCTTGAGATACCAAGTGCTTGTGCAGCAGTGGGGAGCTTGCCTCTCTGCCCTGTAGCAAGGTGGTCTCTTCTCACCAGGCTACTTTGCAAGGTTAGGGCGCATCTTTCCTTCATCCCTGCTTGAAGCCATCAGTGCTCTGTGCAGTGCTGAAACCTGCAGGGAGGATTGCAGGAATCTGGGGCAAAGGGAGGATTTTCCAGACTCTGCTTTTCTCTGCAATGGGTGCTGCTGCTGGAAGGGCTCCAAAGGGCTCAAAGAGGTTTGCTGCAGTTGGTAAAACTCTTGGAAGCTGGAAAGCACCAGAAATGGGCTAATTCCACGGAGTAATTCTTGTAAACTGCAGGTGCTCTGTTGGGTAAATTTAAAACTTTTTTAAATCCATTTTTTCCTTATGATCTTGGGACTGATGGATCCTGCACAGGGTTTGGGACCATACTTGTCATGCCCAGGGTGGAGAGCCCTTGAGAGGTCTTACTGGCTGAAAGGTGAGAAGAGGAAAGACAACCTTGTCTAATAACTTTAAAGCCTTGCTTACTGACCCTTGCTGTGCCCAGGGGATGGAGGGTGTATGATGCTTTTGCTAGGAATTTGCCTGGCATGAGAGCTGGGATGGAGGCAGGGAGGTGCAGAGGAGCACTTGCCTTGGCTTCATCAGAAATGCATGGTCTATGTGTGGCTGGTCACCTTTCCAAGATTTGTGCCTCAGTTTCCCCACTTGTGTTTGGACACTGGTGCTGTCCCACGGCTGTCTGGTTGCAAATACATCAAAAAACACAGAGGTTTGAGGAGTTCGCAAGGAAGCCTTTAGGAAAATTCAGTCTTCATCATGGGCAAGAGCTGAAAATGCTCATTTTTTAAGAAGTATAGCAAGATGCTTCCAAAAAGATCATGAAAGTCTCCCACCTTTCAATAATAACTTTTTTCCCTACTATATTTAACCAGTTTCCTATGTTTCATTCTCACACATCCTTCTTAGCAAAGAAAGCAAATGTATTTAAGAAAAGCACTAAAATCACATTTCTTGGAATGTGTGTGCCAACTCTTATTTTACAAAACACCCCGCAATTGGATTAAAAGTGAAGCTGATGAACTGTCTATTAGTAGTTCACCTCTTGTTCTCTCTCCTGTGCTGAAGTAGTACTCATTCAGCACAGGGACCAAAGTTCTTTGGACATACAGTTAATTTTTAGGTGCTCTAATTTTAGACTGTAGCTAGGCAGCTCGACCATGACTTATTGCTAACAGCCAAAATCTTTGCTCTGTGACATGCATAAATCTTCCTATCTGTCTGGTGGGGAAAAGTGGGGGTGGGACTTTAAAAAAAAATTACATGTTTTATTTTTATTTTAATGCCCTCTAGCACAAAGCTCACTGTGAAGTCTCTCTTGCAGTTTTAGCCTGAACTTTGCTTCCACTTGTGGAAAAAAAGGTGTAAGTGCAGCTTAGAAGGGGAAGAAATGGCTGCATTTCAAAACCTCTGTAATGTTAAATAACTTTTAACTACATAAACAAAAAAGGCAAGTGCTATGAAATCAGCTGATGCCAGCTTTGGGCATTGAAGTGGGTGTACCATTAACCAGAGAGTTGCAGAGAAAATACCCTTTGCTTCAATACTACAAAAATAGTGGCTGTGTATACCTAGCATGGAGGTTTGCAGTGTTGGTGTTCCCACCACAGACAATACCTAATAGGTGGTGAGACATCACAAAGGGTACAGGACCAGTATCCAGCAGGTGGACACTTCTGTGCTGGGCACTGCTGAGGCACCTCCAGTCCTGGGGGCAGTTCTGGGCCCCTCACTCCAACAAAGACATTGAGGGGCTGGACCATGTCCAGAGAAGGGAACTGAGCTGGAAAAGGGTCTGGAGCACCAGGAGCATCTGAGGGAGCTGGGGGGGCTCAGCCTGGAGAAAAGGAGGCTCAGGGGGGACCTTCTTACTCTCCACAACTCCCTGACAGGAGGGTGCAGCCAGGCGTGGGTCAGGCTCTGCTCCCAGGGAACAAGGGACAGGATGAGAGGAGGCAGGTTCAATTTGCCCCAGGTGTGGTTTAGGTTGGATACAAGAGAAAATTTCTTCCCTGAGACAGTTGTCAGGCATTACAGTAGGCTGCCCAGAGAATCACCATCTCTGGAAGTGTTCAAAAGGCATGTGGATGTGGCACATGGGAGCATGGTTTAGTGGTGGCCTCGGCCGTGCTGGTTTAACAGTTAGACATGATTATCTTAGAGGGCTTTTCCATCCCAAATGATTCTGTGATTCCATGCCCATTGGAGTTTTACCCTCTGCTCATCCCTTCCTTATATCAGTGGTCTGCTCATCAGTCAAATTTGCTTTTAACACAGTCTGGATGAATTCAGGCTTTGCCCAACCAGCTAAATAAATGCTTATTCTTCCTTAGTTTCTTTTCTGGGGCTGTCCCAGGATGCAAAAGTCCCAGGGATGTGTTAGTACACAACCTGGTTTTGAACAACCAGGTCTAGGGGAAGGTGTCCCTGTCCATGGCAGAGGGTTGGAACTGGATGAACTTTAAGGTCACTTCCAACCCAAAGCATCCTGTGATTCTATGATTTTATGTGTCAATGTACTCCTAAGGTGCCCATAGCTGCAGAAATCCCTCTAGAGAACAGGGTTTGCAAAGTTCTGTCATGCAAACATCTGCTTCCCAAGCAAATTCTTTGAAGAAAAAACTTGATAAATACCTGCGAGATAACAGCTGGGTGTGACACCAACACCAACAGGGAGGGTGTAAAGCACAACTTGGCTGAAAATCAAGCCATGGGCTGGGGGCTTGGAAAATTCTTTGGCCACGAGGTGGATCCTCCATATGCAAATGTCAAGCAGTTCAATGATCATGGTGGTGCTCAGATATCCGCAGGTATCTCAGCATGGGCTCTGCTGAAGTCTCCTAGGGAGGGAGGCATTGCTTCCTGTTCATTCAGCTCTTTCTGGCTCCAGACATGGTAGTGGATGTCTTTGCACCCTGGCAAAACCTAAGCCAATGTCACTGGACCATGCCGATGTCTTGGCTCAGAATGACTTTATGCATTGTAACATGTTGTCTTGTTATGCTTCAGTTAGAAAGCATATGATGGCTTTAAACTGAAAAAGAGCAGGTTTAGAGTAGATATTAAGAAGAAATTCCTACGAGGGTGGTGAGACCCCGGCACAGGTTGCCCAGAGAAGCTGTGGCTGCCCTGTCCCTGGAGTTGTTTAAAGCTAGGTTGGATGGGGCTTGGAACAACCTAGACGTTGCCCCTCTTCATAGCAGGGGGGTTGGGACTAGAAGAACTTTAATGTCCCTTCTAACTCAAACCACTCTGTGTTTTTATGATCCTATAATTCTATGACCAGATGTTGTCATTTGTGCAACGAAGAATGGGCCATGCACAATTTGGTAATGAGTTCAGAGATACCCTGGCTGACATTTATTTTGCATGTCTAAAGTGTGGCTGCTTCCTGCCCATATAGCAGACACTCCTCTGGTGATGGAGCATTGGAAAGTACCAGTGTAGGCTGCTAAAATCATGACACCTAGCTCAGAAGCATGAACAGAAAAGAGAGTCCAGGCACTGATGTGAACCTGGGGTGACAGAACATTTTCACCCACCTACAAGAACAAACAAGACTTGAAGGATCCTACCAAAAGCCACAGCCAGAAGCAGGAGAGACCAAGATGAGCTTTTTGAAGCTCATTAATTCAAGACTAAGGAAAGTGGTGAAGGACCAAGCGTGAAATTCCTACAACCACCTAAATCTGCATTGTTTCTTCAGATGGATAGAGCAGCTTAGTTCCCCAGCAAGCTTGTGCCTCAGTTTCCCTCTCCATACCCTCAGCTTACACAGCTTTTGGGTTTATTTGAAATTCTGTAGAGAAGCAGGTGATGTGTGGGGATCTGGAAACACACCTCTCCTCCCTTAGCTCAAGATTTAGCTCATCACTCAGGTGATGTATAAGCCAACAGCACACTTCCATAAATATTACCTAGAATGTAGTGTTCCCATGGAGGCAGGAAAAATGATCAAAAGACAGATGAACCTTCCATTGACTTTCTGCTACCTCAGTACAAAATGCTAAAAATACCCTGAGGGAGGTGACGGATGGACCTTCAAAAAGGCAGGGGCAGATGTCCAGGAGCATCATTTTGTCAGCATTGCTGTTTGTGAGAGCCTCCCAAGTGGCATGTGGAGCCTCAGGTTGCATTTTGGGCTGATGTGAGCTCTTCCTAGACTCCTGTGCCTAAAGTAACTGGCAAAGGAAAAGGACACAATGTTTTGGAGGGAAAGCAGGGAACACCGTCAGTGACACACAGTGCAAACAAAGTAAGCACAGATGCCACACTTAGGGCAAGAAGAAAAATACTTACTGTAAGAGTAAGGAGTCTTGTCTCAGTTTTGCCTGCTTGGCAACTTGACAAAACAAATATTGCTGGTTGGCTGACTCAGGTTCAAACTCCTTGTTAAATCACAGCTGTTACTGTCTGGCTGATCGTTTACTGATGATAAGACTTACATCGCTTCCTGGGAGGGGATGATTATGGTTCAGAGGAGGATATAGGGATGAAAGCAGGCATGATCTGGAGGTCCCTGTGGTCTGGGAGGAGCTCTTTGGTGAGGCTTAATTTGGCAGAACAAACTTGGTCTTCTTGCAAAGTCCTCCTGCTTAGTGCAAGGCTTTCCCTTTCCATGAGGATGCTCCTCATGCACAACAAATAGTCTTCAAAGAGAGCAGAAAATTCCAATCTGAATTCATCCCATTGCAGACATCAGAAGAGGTGGTGGAGCATGTCCAGAGAATGGCAGCAAAGCTGGGCAAGAGTCTGGAACCCAAGTCATATGAGCAAGAGCTGAGGGAACTGGGGAAACTCAGACTGGAGAAAAGGAGGCTCAGGGAGGACCTTCTCACTTTTTACAACTGCCTGACAGAAGGGTGGAGCCAGGTGGGAGTCAGGCTCTGCTCCCAGGGAACAAGGGACAGGATGAGAGAAAACCGCCTCAAGTTGCCCCAGGGGAGGTTTAAATTGGATATGAGGGAACATTTCTTCATGGAAGGGTTGTCAAGCCCTGCACAGTCTGCCCAAGGCAGTGTTGGGAGTCCCCATCCCTGGAGAGATTTAACAGGCATGTAGATGTGACATTTGGGGACATGGGTTAGTAGTGGGCTTGATAGTGCTGGGTGGACTCAATCTTAGAGTGTTTTTCCAACACAAGCGATTCTGTGATTCTACAAAATAAACACTGAATTGGACCTGACTGTGGTATCTGAGCTATGGTCTCTACCACAGGGACAGATCTATCATCTTAGTAGGCTCAGGAGTAGAAATTGTGGAGAAAAGGCTCCTTTCAGATGCTGTGGTTGCAGTCTGTGCAGAGACTGCTGGATTAATGAACAACTCTGGTAGCTGTAAATCCTCTGTTTTTAAGACACATATCAACCCTTGAAACAAAAATGTTCTAAAAATACTACTGCCCTAAGTAGAGAAAACTTGAAAATCCATAAGCATATGTTTAACTCAGGCAGATAAATGACTCTATGGTTTTAAATCAGAAAAGGAGAATTACAAAGACACATAAGCCCTACACTGGGGTGTGATGTGTTCTGACAAGCCAAATACAAGAAGTTTCTTGTACACATCCAAACCTCTGGCCTCTGGGTGAAGACTGAACACTGATTCTTTGAAAACAGGGTATTTTCTGCCACTAAGTAGCCATACAGAAACAAAGCTACAGAGCTGTACACAAAGTTTTGGCTCTAAGTATTGCAAATTTGCCCCATACCTTGCAAATGATTCCTGCAGTCTCTGAATAGAAGTGAGAAGGGAAAAATAAATGTGTTCTCAAAAGCTTTATTCAATAGGCATTGCCCTAAAAATTCAGTACATGTATTAAAAAAAAAAATACGGCTGCATAAGGATTCATTGGTACTTCTCTGTGAGATTCTGTTGCCACTAAAACCCAGAAATAAAGGAGTCTAAAACTACAGTGAATTCTTCTTGGCTGCAGAGAGCTGGACAACTGGCTCCTGGCTTTGTTTCTCTGTCCACAATCCATGTTTTTCAGACTCATGTGAAGTAATAGTAGGGTATTTGAAAATATGTTATTGTTCAAGAATAATCATGCCAGACACATAGGTTAATAACAGACAAAGTTGTGTATCTCCTGCATCAACCAAAACATCAAGAAAACAAGCCCGGGGCATTTCCAAAATCATCTGTCAAACCAGCACCCAGTGCGTGGCTCCTTGTTGGGAAAAACATCCTTGTGGGAACACAGCCAAGATATTTCTAATCTATTATTTGGGACTGTTTGCTGATTTTCAGTGAGTGGGATGGGAGAGGAAGAAAAAAGTTGCAGGACAAGTACTTGTAAAAGAAGTGAGATACTGCACTGCACTGCTCAAGTAGTGGGAGTAAAAGACTCTGAGAATGGTTTGGGTTGTAAGGGTCCTTAAAGCCCACATTCCATCCCCCTGCCAGGGGCAGAGACACCTTCCACTAGACCAAGTTGCTTCCAAGCCCCGTCCTACCTGCCCTTGAACACTTCCAGGCCTGGGGCAGCCACAGCTGCTCTGGGCAACCTGTGCCTGGACCTCACCATCCTTACAGACAAGAATTACTTCCCAATATCCCATCTTACCCTGCCCTCTGTCAATTTAAAGCTGTTCTCATGACTGTGTCACTACATGCCCTTGTGAAGGTAGAGGCTGTCCTGAGGCTCAGTTATATCAGCAGGTCAAGGCTTAAGTTTTCCTTCCACACAAGAAACTTAGCGACACAATTTGCAACTTCAAGTCACAAATTAAAGCAACTGCTGAGGCTGAGGCTATCTCTGATGATTGTGTTTTTACTCCTGACAGCTGTAATATTCCATGAAGCACTAAGGGATTTTATTATTATTATTATTTAATTTTAATTAAATTTAATTCTATTATTTAAATTTTAATGCATCCTTCTAGGCTGGGATAGCATTGCAGTATATGGAACAAGAAAAGCAGCCCAGAAACCCCATGTCCTGGGCCTGGGCTGATCCCACAGTGTGGGCAGCAGTGGAGGAGGTGATTCTGCCCCACTCAAGTGAGACCCCACCTGCACTGCTGCCTCCAACATCAGAAGGATGTGGAACTACTGGAGACCTTAGAACCCCTGCCAGTGTCTAAAGGGGCTCCAAGAGAGTTGGAGAGGGACTTTGGACAAGGGCTTGGAGGGACAGGACAAGTGAGAATGGCTTCTCACTGCCAGAGGACAGGGTTAGATGGGATATTGGGAGGAAATTCTTGATGGTGATGGTGGTGAGGGCCTGGCACAGGCTGCCCAGAGCAGCAGTGGCTGCCCCATCCCTGAAGAGTTCAAGGCCAGGTAGGATGCAGCTCAGAGCAACCTGGTCCAGTGGAAGGTGTCCCTGCGCATGGCAGTGAGTTGGAAATGGATGAGCTTTAGCTTCCTTCCAACCCAGACAATTTGAGGATTCTATAATCAGGATTCAGAGGATTTGCACCAAAATAAATAAAAAGGTGAATATATAAATAGAAAGATGATGGATCTGGACAGATAGTGATCCCAGCAAATAAACTATTTCCATCTGCTTGTCTCATGCTGTCATGACTTAGCAGTGTGATTTGTTTTGCAAGTTTTTCTTTCAGTTACAGTTAGAAGAGATACCTAAGTCCTTCTTTGCTTGCAGATAACTTTATTTAATTCAACAGGGAACACAGGCAGGCAGGAGAATGTACTCTTTTCACTCAGCAGTGTGCTAGAGTGATTTATTTCTGTTCTGGGCTCCCTTTTGGAGGTTTTAGCCAAGACCCGATGGTCAAGACCCTTTCTTCAGGCAGGTTCTTGCAATTTTACATTATTATGCAGATTTCAACAGGCCACTACAAGTGTTGGAACGCAGCCTTATGGCCTAATGGGGAGCGAACAAGTCCTGGTGCTATTTTGACTCATAAGGATGGGTGTGGGAATGCCTCAGGGGAACGAGAAGAAAAATAAACCACTCTTTCACCTCCGAATTGTAGATTTAAGCTCTCCACAGCAGAAAATATGACCTTTTTTTTTTTTTTTTTCCCAATGAAACACACTGCTAGACATGTCTCTCTGTGTCTGAAAGTGGCTATTGCAGCAGTATCTCCAGAAGCAACTGGAAAAAACTGCTGACACAGCTAGGCATGATCCTGCTCCCACCAGAAAAAAGCTAGTGAAAAGTTGAAGCATTTTCAGGCTGTCTCAGTCATGACTGCAACCTGTCCTCTGCATGTAAGGAGCTCTACATGCTCATTGCTTTCCACAGGCTTTTCCTTGAGGGATGCTGAAGTGCTTCTTGATTAGAGATTATTCAATTTTCTCCAAATTACAGAAGATGAAACTGAGATTAGGGAAGAGATAGAGGCCTGATCCTTTGTCCAGAGCTATAGCAAAGTCCCTCCTTTACCAACTTACCCAGACATGATACAGTTATAAAGAATCTGGTTTAATGTCATGGGAGGTGGGACAGATGGGTCTGTCCCCAGAAATCTCTTGGCAAGTGCAGCTATGTTAAAACCTTGGTGTGAACCTAAATAATACCTTGTTTCTTATGGATCACTTGAACAGACCCTTAAACATGTTGTTAGAAGAAAATGAGGCTTGGTCAGTGGTTTGGACATTACCAGCAGGTTATCTTAATGAAAATTATAATGAAACCATTACAGCTTCTGTTATGTTTTAAAGTTTTAATTCATTCCATTTTCATTAAAGTTCCTTTAAAAAGTCATCAAAATGACTAAATTTTTCTCCTTTCTACCTTTTATCTTAATTTCATCATTCTTTCAGGAGCTAAGAACTCCCAAAGCCAACTGGGGAAGATAAAATCAGCCAAGAGTAGGGTGGGAAAGCATTTGAACAAGAGGGTCATGGTGTCTTAAATAGCCCATCACTAGTTAGAGGCACGGGGTGATCCCCTCCCCACCAATGGCAGGGGAGAATGGATTGAGAGCAGGAAAAGGAGGACTTGGGGATGCTAGTGTACAAGAAACTGAACATGCCACTGAACAGCCATGTGCTCTGCCAGCCCAGAAGCCCGTGTGCTGAGCTGATCACACAGTACGGGCAGCAGGGGAGGGAGGATTCTGCCCCTCTGCCCCACTCTGGTGAGACCCCACCTACAAAGCTTCCTCCAGCTCTGGGGTCCAACATCAGAAGGACATGGAGCTACTGGAGCGAGTCCAGAGGAAGCCACAGAGATGCTCTGAGGGCTGGAGCCCCTCTGCTCTGGAGACAGGCTGGGAGGGCTGGGGGTGTTCAGCCTGGAGAAGAAAAGGCTCTGGGGAGACCTTAGAGCCCCTGTCAGTGCCTAAAGGAGCTGCAAGAGAGCTGGAGAGGGACTTTGGACAAGGGCCTGGAAGGACAGGACAAGGGGGGATGGCTGGGAAGCCAGAGGACAGAGTTAGACTGGATATTTCAAAAATTCTGTATTTCAAATATATTGAATATATTGATATTTCAAATTCTTCCCTGTGAGTATGGTGAGGCCCTGGCACAGGTTGCCCAGAGCAGCGGTGGCTACCCCATCCCTGGAAGTGTTCAGGGCAGGTAGGATGCGGCTCAGAGCAACCTGGTCTAGTGGAAGGTGCTCCTGCCCAATGCAGGGTTTTGGAAATGGACGAGCCTCAACGTTTGTTCCAATCCAAACCTTGCTGTGATTCTATAAAACAGGGAATGAAACAGCCTGTATAGGGGGCGGGACCCTGCTTGTTCTCCCCGCTCCCAAATTCCTATCCCATGCAGAAAGCTGCATCACCTGGGCCAACAGCGTCCCCCATCCCCCACATGTGGGCAGAGAGACCCGCCCCGCCCCGCCCCGCCCCGCCCTCTCCTCCTCCTCCTCCTCCTCGCCCTCCCGCTCCTCCTTCTCCCGGGCTATATATGGATACGCGGCCGGTGTTTCTCTTACTTGCCGGCTGCACCGGGGCTGTGGACCCGGCTGGGTTTCTCCATCTCATGGCCCTACCCGAGTTCTGACCACGCCTCCCACCATGAAGACCATCATCGCTGCCTATTCCGGGGTGCTCCGAGGTACCAGGGGGGAGGTGGGAAGGGGTGGAGATGAGTCCTGGTGCCCGGAGGGGGATGCTGCGGTGCGGAGCAGCATTCCGGTGGTTCAGGGGCTGGGGGTGGGAGCAGCACTGAAACACTCAGCTTTATGATAGTCCCCATTTTTTTTTGGCAGCAGGAACGTTGTTCAAGGGCAATAAGCAGGGGGAAGATTGATGTGCAATGGCGGGGAGGCAGCTGCAGCTTTTCTTTGGTTGAGGATTACAGGTCTCTGCGCAGGTTTTATGTTTTAGAGAGCTCGGAGGCTCGGGCTGCCTTCCTGGGGCTGTTGGAAACGGCTCTGGTTGCTCTAAGTGAGTTTGCACCTTGGCAAGATGTGGGCGTGGGGCACTTGCATATAAGCGAGTCCTTTCTCCCCCTTTTTGTGATGGTAGGAAGAGAATTGTAGTAGTTTTTTTGCCACTGCGTGGCTGATAAAGTTTAGTCTCAGCCTTATTTTTATAGAATCATTTATCTTGGAAACGGCCTCTTTATCAAGTCCAGCTGTTCCATAATACTGTGTTCCCCACACCTACATCAATGGGAGAGGAGAAAAAGGGCAACACGTTCCTATTTTTGTTTTGTAATTAGGAGCTGAAGATTCAGTGCTCAGCAGGGGCTTCATGGTAGCCAGTTCTACTAAGTTTGCTTTTACAGCCCTCTGTGCTAGTAAGTGACTTGTTGAGAGTAGTGGAATGGGTGTCAGTGCCTGACACCCATCGTGGGCAGAGCTGCTGCAGACACTGAACACTTCCCTGCACACTGGAACATGTTGGTTAAAGGCTGTGGAGAGACAGTATAGGAAATCCCAAACCACAAGGTACCCTGCTTGTAAAGGCATCTCAAAGGATCTTGCAGGAATAAATTCAGCAAGTTTAAATGTTTTGCTGGATAGAATTTTGTTTCCCTTCTGCAAGGGTGCTTGTCTAGAGAAAGGTCAGGATTTGCAAACAGCGGGGGCTTTGCGTGAAAATGCACTTGGATGATTTACCCTGTGATTTGTGGAGGGTCCTTGAGTGATTGCTCTGTGTTGTGAAAGGCTTTTTGCCCTCAAAAAGCAAACTGCTAATACCTCCTTGGATGAAGAGACCTGTGAAATGGCTTATTGATTAAACAAATCATTAGCAGAGCTGAAAGGATATGAACCTGGTGAATTAACCGCTGAGGTTTTGCTTTTTCACTGTCCTGCCCAGTCCTGTGTCTAGAGCTGCTGGTGCTCATCTCAGCCAAAAGGATTTTAGAGATTGATCTGAAGGATCAGTTGTGAACTGACTGGGGAGAAGACCTGCATGTATTTCCTGTATTCGGATCTGTTTCTTAGAATAACTTTGCTTGCTTGCACAATTAACAGAGGTCAAGTTATGTTTTCAGTTGTGAGAGGTCATTTGAATTAGCAGCATCTGAACTGTTAAATTGAGAGTTAACTGCAAGCTAAGTGCAGAGAATAAATAATTCAGGAAACCTATAAAATATGTAGGGTTGACCTGAGACCTCAGCGACCACCTTGCTGGCACTGGCATGTTAATCATAGATCTAGGACACATGCATAATTCAAAATGGAGTGTGGTTTAGGGACAGTGATGGGCCTCATCTCTAGATAATCCTGATTAGCAATGGAAAGCTGTCTTAACTCTCCTCAGGTCAGTTTTCCTCTGAGGTACCTCGTGGGGATCCTGCAGTGATATTTGTGCTTTTTAACTTAATTCTTCATGTGTTTCTGCCTGGGGAGACAGGGGAGGTTGCCTTGGTCACTGCAACATCCACCAACCCCTTGCCAGTGCTGTAGCTTGCCTGGGCAGGAAAGCACAGGACTGGCTTCAAAGCTGAGTTCAGGTGCCTCTCAGAGGAGCTCTGACTCAGGATGGGTTTTGGGATGTGGGACCCTGCAGATCAAAACTGGCAGAGGTGGTGGAGAGGTTAATTCATGGGACCTCATCTACTGCTTGATCATGTTGGAAAATTTCTCCCACTACAGAGGATGTGTAGAACAAACTCACTAGACTTCTTTTTTTTTCCTTCCTCCCTGAATATTTTTTTCGAAGTATCATGCTTGTGGAGAGGGCTGACTTTGGGGTGAGCAAGTGAATGGCTCATACTGTCCATTAGTCTTATTGCTTTCCTGGCATCTGGTTTTGTCCTGGTGGTTGTGAATTTGCCTGAATTAAGTCTGATCCTATTTAAAAAGAAGAAAAAAAATAAAGGGTGCAGGCATCTGCCTCCATATCCATCCCTGTATATATGCAGAGGAATGTCTCTGGATATCAACCCAATATTGCAAAAATCAGAACAGATCTTGGACCAATGCCTAGGGTTGGATAATGCTCTGAGACACCTGGTCAGGTAGGAGGGGTTGTGGTTTCCTGATCTTGACCTGCCCCACTTTGGCCATAGGATGCCCAGGAGGTCTCTTCCTTGTGTTTGGCAGAGCAGCAAGGATGTCTGTCTCATCCCTCTCTCCTGAGGAAAGATGCCAATGTGGCTAGAACACTGAAAGGCTGTCCTGAAGTGTCTTTTCTAATGTTGCTTCATCTGGCAAGTTTGGGATGAGGAAGATGATTTTGCTTATCCTTACGTTGGAGTTAGTCTTACTGCATGTGGGGTTTACCAGACCTCAGTTCTGCTCTGGGAGCTCCTGTTTTGGGAGAACAGGATCACTGCTGGCTGCAATGAGTTGTTTTCTCTTGACAAAGTTGCTTGGAAGGCGGAGTTCTAGGCTTGCTCATATGAAACCCTCTTTCAGAGCTCCCATGTGCTCTGGACACACTGATGAGCTGTAGTAGGATGGGTCATTTTCTCTTGTCCAGACCTGTTCAGTCTTGCTAACTTAGATTTAAGCTTGTTGGCTGGTCTGGGGCAGCTGGGTCTCATGGTTAGATGACTTTAACCTACATACAGCTGTGAGTGTGGAGACTGAGGGCCGAGTTTAGTACTGTGAGTAAATGCAGAACTAACATGAGAAATGTCATGACAGATTTGTGTACTGGGTCTGGAGAATCCCAGCTCCTTTCTAAAGGAGCTGATAGAATTTTTTTTGTATGTACCTGTTAACAATGTTGTTGACCTCCAGTTGTAGACAGACTGTACTGCAAATAATATGGGATTATTGAGTAGTTTCTTGGGACCAGGAGCAAACCGTTCTAAAGCTGTGTACAGGGCAGGATAACTATACGCTGCTCTGGTTACTCATTATTTTCTTTTGAATTTTTTTACTCTATAGTGAATATGTTTGTGCTTGAGGCACCCAAATAAACCCAAGACATGGAAGAACTTGTATTGCTGAAGGGGTTTTACAGGTGTAGCAGCCTGCTATGTGAACTCCTGCTCTAGCATGGGAGGCTGAGTCCTCCTGAATATTCTAGTATTGGTCTGTTTATCTTATCTAGCTTTGTTATGCCTCCAATCTTAGCTCCTCTGTCAAATGTGTAGCTCAGAATGTCCATTTGCAGCTTATGCTTTGATGGATCTAATATGGTTTTCCTCTCAATAATTCTTGGCTGAGAATTAACATGCTAATTGTCTGGAAAAGGTGGCAGATGAAGCTTGGCTTTAACAAGGTTTCAGTGTATTGTTAACTATATGTAACACTTGTACTTCCTCTCAGTTAATTTCTTTGGCTGACTTTTAATTAAGTCCTGTCAGTTGGGTTTCTCTGGTGCCCAGGTGTGAAGTCCTGTTTACTTACACTCTTGGGATATTTGATTCTGCTTCTCTGCCTATATACATGTCGTTTGTGTAATTTATCTGAAATAAACTGCTGGAAGAGCACCAGATGGTGGGTCTGTATTGCAGGAGTCAAATGCTTGGTCAAACCATTTGCTGACTCCAGGATCTGCTTGGCAGCAACTCCTGCATTGGTGTTTAATGGAATTAAATGTGAGAAAAGTGTAGTGAGCCCATCACCAGTTGCAGGATAGCTGGCTAATGTCCCTGAGCTTCCTTGGAAGGCTGCAGATGGCTGCCATCTCTGAGCAGCAGGGATGTCTCCTGGAGAAGTTGCTACTCTCTCCATCATGACAAGGAACATCCTTGAGAGCCATGCGTGGCTTAGTGCAGGGAGTATCCCATCAGTACTCCAGGGAGTGGGCTGCAGTGTGAGCTGGGGTGCTCAGGATCTCATCTGAGACCAGGAAACCTGTTGGTAAAGTATGTCCTGATTAGACATGGTTTGCCAAGGCTGATCCCAACAGTCATGGAATGGCTTGGGTTAGAAGGGATCTTGATGATCTTAAGGCTCCCCAGTCAGGTTTTCCAGTTCTAGAACAGGTACCCTGGATAATGTTCAGGGACTGTGCTGCATGGCCAGCACAGGACAAGCTACTATCTTCAGCAGTAGAAGATGGAGGTTTTGGGTTTCTTCAGGGTCCAGAGTATTTCCTTGGGAAAAGACTGATAGGAATGGATACTGCCTATGCCAGCGTTTTGTATCCTTGTGCCTCAGAATTAATTGTGGTTATGTCTACTGGGCCCTTTTAAACTAGGTTATTAGGATAATCTGTTTCCTGAAAGTTAGAGAAGATGCCTTTAGGTTTTTAGTATGTGAAGGGTGCTTGGTGCAGGCCCATAGGTGAGCCCTTAAGAGGAAGTATTTTCTCTATGGACTGAACCCAAGTGTCAGTGTTGGGTTATTCTTCTGTGACTGAGTGCCAATCCCCCCTTCCCTCCCCTGTTTCTGTTGACTTGTCAGAGCTGTTCTGCTTTATGTCACTAGTAACTGGCCTGGTTCTCCAGAGCATGGAGGGTCTTTCCAAAAATGCCTCCTAGCCAGTGAAGGTGAAAGAAAGCAAGGCTTGCATGGGAGGTTGAATACACAGTGTCAGGTCTGACATGATGAACAGCAAGCTCAGGACTGTCCAGAAAGGTTTGTCTTGGTACTAAAATCTGTAAATGCCTGGTTGATGAAATGGGTTCATCTGGAGTCTGCAGGTTTGGTGAAAAGGTAGACCTGATGAACTTACCCAGTGGCTGACCATTCTCACAGTCCTTTCCTTTGCTATTGGGCGTCTTTAATTTCTTAACTGGGAATTAAATGTTAATATTCAGCTCATGGTAACTATTGACTTTTCCAGTGTGGAGAGTCTTGTTCTCTTTGAAGGATATCTTTGCTTTCAGCAAATAACTGAGCCGGGACACCACTTGTCCAACGGCAGGTGCTTAGAGCTGTCTGCCAAACCACTGTCTTCCCTCTGTCTGCAGGAGTTGGATGTGAGCTTCATGTGGTTTGAAAAAACAAGTTGACAGGCTGACTTGTGCTACCCAGTACTGGTCTATTTACAGGGCTGGAAATGCCCACAATTTGTTCAAACATCTAGAAAATGCTGAAGTACAAATTCTCATCTGGAGGGATAAACAGTTCTTCTCTTTGGGAAGAGGATAGGAATTTAGCTGATCCAAGGCTGGAGTGTTGGGTTTATAAAGCCAGAGAGGTTTGGTAGTGTAAATGCAGGTGCTGGAAGAAAATAATTACATAGGACTGGGCTTTTATTGTGCGTCACAAATCATCTCTAAGAATTCTGGCTTCTTTTGAAGACATAGACATATGGCCAGTGATACCACTATTACTAAAAGCTTTCTTTAAACTTGTATCTGGTAATCCTCAGTCTACATCAAGTCTGTCCATGTGCAATTTTGTAAGGTTTTTGGGACAGCAGGTTCCTGGAGCTGTGGCCCCTTGGCAAGAATTGAGCAACCTGGTCTAGTGGAATGTATTCCTGCCTGCGGCAGGGCATTGGATTGAGATGAGCTGTAAATGTCTCTGAACACAAACAATTCCAAACCCAAAGATTTCTTTTACCCTTGAACAGGCAACTGGCTTTGTAAAAAATGGGGTGGAGTTTATCCCTTACCCCAACTTTGGAGATTTACTGCTAGATTTTATAGCATGAGATTTCTGAATCTCAGTGCTTAGCTACTCTAGTGTGGCAAATCAATGCATGGTGACAGTTTAACTCAACTCTCCTGTCTCATCTCAGAAACAGAACTACTTGCTGGATTCATTCTTAATACTGCAGTATGTTATCTTGTAAAGAACTGCCTCCATCTCTAGCTGCTGCTTCAACCTAGATTAATGATGTAGGTTTCAGTTTACTGGCAGTTGTAGTGGTATGATCTATCCCAGCCTAAAACTTGGTCTGCTTAGAGTAATTAATGCCCAACCCACTGCTGGGACTGTCCATGTAACATGGACTAAGCAGAACCAAGGGTCTGAACTGGGTGGTCTGGCTCTAGATTTGGACTACAGCCTTTGGTGTGGCTCCCCCGAATGTTGCCAGGGATTAAGATGCCTCTATAAAAGAGGCATCTCTGTGTTTCACCATCCTCATAGTAAAAAACTTCTTCCTTATCTAATCTAAACTGACCCTCATTCCTATGAAACAGATGCTTTACATATTTAAAGGATGTGTCAGTGAGAGTGTTTTTGTAGAAACTACCGAAAATCCTAGTGCCTGCTTATACCTAGAGAAGCTATTTTCAATCACTTTCATTTGACTGAGTGTGAACACTTGCTATGGTATTACCATTAGCAGAGTCATATCTCGTCAGCAAGGACTGAACCATTTCAGTGTAATAGCTTCTTTCATAGTCCTTCTAATAAAAGGCTGATCCTTAAACGCAAAAGGAAATATGTAAATATACTTGGTTTGTATTTTGGCCAGTTATTATGCTGCTTGTAAATGAAGTAATGAAGAAAAGTGAAGGAAAACCCACTTGTAAGTGCTTCTTTCTGGAGGTTGAGTATATTGCCAGAAGCTGCAGTGGGTGGTTCCTCATGTGTTTTACCCACTTTTCGTTTTCTCCCCACTTGAATATCTTAAGCTTCTACAAGAGTGGCTTTCAGCTCCTTCCTTCTTATTTACTGCTTTAGGATTGCTGATGGTTTTCCTTACTCATAGAGCTGTGGATCCTCAGGGTTGTATACTGAGGTGTTGCTCAGCCAGCCCTTGGGCTGTGCTGAGTAAGGCTGGAGCACAGAGCTTTCCTTGAACAGCACTGGGAGTTATGCAACAGGCCTTGTGAAGGGTGGATGAGAACAGCTGAGACCACAGCCTGGTGTGTGGTTTGAGGCAGCTGATCTTTGTCTTACTGTGAGCTCATGGGGTTCCCTCTTACCAAACACCGCTTCGAGGAACTGGCAGTTTGAGGTGAGGGTATGTGTTAGGAACGTGTGTGAACATCCTCTGCATTTTTATGGTCAAGTGAACAGAGGCTTGCTCAGGTGGGAACTGGTAGTTACCCATCAATGCCCTCCAGTATTATGAAAAAAGCTGGATGTTTGCAGATGGCAATCCTTCCTCTTCCAGGATGCTCAAACTCCATGAAAAATACTAGCTTTTAGCAAGCCTTGCTCTAAAAACAAACTGCATATTTAACTAAAACCTCTTATAAAAAAAGTTGAACTTGATGATCCTTCCTTCTATGATTTTATTTGAAAGGAAAAATATTGTTACCTTTGCTCAGTGTGCAAATGTAACTGTATTTTTTTTATTTTTCTTTCCTTAGGCACGGGATCGAACATTCTTTCTGCTCTGCAGGATTTGTTCTGGCTATTGAAATCCAAAGCAGAGAAACAACTCCAAATCATCTCTGTGCTGCAATGGGTTCTCACTTTCCTTATCATGGGTAACAGCTTTTGGCCTAAAGCAAAAGGGGTTGGCTGTAATTCTGGAAGAATTTTAATGCAAAAATGTTAACTTTTACATAAGCATTAATTACTGGATGTGTACTGCAGCAGGGTAGTTCATGGGGTGTGTGGATATTGTAAACCAGTTACATTGATATTTTCAACAATAAATGACTTTTCCTGGCTCTAGAAACTTGTAAGAGCTATGGAGAGACTGACTGATGTTTAGCTTATGTCTGTATCTGCCATGCAAAGGAGGCTGAAACAATTGGAGATGTCTTACCTGTCTTGTTCATGGGAATATCCACAGAGATTTCTTAGGAGGAGCTGGTAGCTGATGCAAGTGATTGCAACAGGAATGCCTTCCTCTTGGCTTGGTCTCCTTCCAGGAGGTACCAGAGATGGGCAAGAAGTGCTTGTGTTAGACCAGTAAAGGAATAAAGCTTGTTTGTCCCGGGTACTTGGATTATGTGAAGCCTCAGGCTGCTCTGCTCCATTGGATTGTTAATAATTAAACTGGAGAATAACTGCACTCAGCATCTGTCTCACTGTACCTTCCCAATTCAGTTTGTGCTAAAATGGCAATGTCACTTGTAGGTGGGATCCTTGGCACCCTGGTGGGATGGCTGATGTAGAGCTGGTGTAATCTGTGGAAGATGTGTGTAGCTGTGGGGAAAAAAACCTCTTGATGTAGGCCACAAAGAAATCTTGGTGTTCATGAAGTCTGGTGAAGCAGCTGCCCTAATTGGAGATATAAGAGATGCCTGGAGGCACCATTAAGGGGAGGTTGAGGTTTTCCAGAGCTCTAGAGGAAGCTCCCTCAGCCCTACGTAAGGGGTTTTTAGATAAATCAAATTTGATTGAGGATTAATGACATCAGACTTCAACATAGAGGGAAAAGTCAAGGGGTGTAAATGGAGACCAAAACCTGATGCAACCTTGTTTTCATCTTTTCTTGCACCTCTCCAGGTATTGCTTGCACTTTAATCCTCATGTACATACTCTGCACAGATTGCTGGGTGATTGCTGCTCTATATTTAGCCTGGCTGGTATTTGACTGGAATACACCAAAGAAAGGTAAATACTGCAGAACAGATCATTGCTGTTAAAGTGTCCCTGTCTCCATATTTGGACAAAGAAGCACTTCCTTATAATGGATGACTTCCTTTCTTAGTGGGACTTGGCTGAATCACTGACCAAAAGCATTTTTCAGTGAAGTATAAATGTCAGCCCTTGGCATGAGCAGTGACTGCAGGTTTTATTGATGCTGAGGGCAATACAAAATTAACATTCACTAATATCATGCCATTGCTGGCTTTTACTAACATAAGGCACAGGTTCTTTCTGTAGTTCAGAAAAATCTAAAGATTCAAAACCTTGCTGTCCTCTCCAGCTCTTGCAAGGTTCAGATTATGATGTGATTATTAAGATGTGGCTCCTCTATGGAGTCAGTGTTGCTGCAAATTAAGCAGAAGACTTCGTTTCAGAAAAAAAACAAAACCCTGTAGAAGCCAGCTCTGAGAACCAGCAGTGGTCACAAGCTTTGGAAACTACTTTTATAGCCAGATTAGCACAGTTCTCCTTCAAGATGACTGAAATAATCCAGGGTTTTGGCCTTTCCCAAAGGTTGAATCTGAATGTTTCTATTTTGAATTGTAGAGTTGTCTACTGTGAATTTGTAGTCAGGCCTTAATTTGCTTGAAGTACCTTGTATTCAGAGCGTGCACTGCTTTCAGTGAATGATGTAGGTGTCCCACTTGGAGGAATAAAAGTGTTGATTCCTCTAGTGAGACAGCGAACTCTGGAGTCCTTTAGGCTTTTTGAGGACAACCATGTGGAAAGAGCTTTAAAAACATGATTCATTTTTCTCAACAGGGGGAAGAAGATCCCAGTGGGTGAGAAACTGGGCTATATGGAGGTACTTCAGGGATTATTTTCCAATAAGAGTAAGTAAAAGTTTAAGTGTATACCCTGAGATTTAACTGCTTTAGTGCCTTGTTGTACTGGTGCTAGTCTACCTGTGACACTGAACTGTAAGCAGGACATGGCTCAGTTACAATTGCCATACTGCTTGTTGTGGGAATCCAGAGTGCAGGGAATATTTCTTTGCCTGTTTTGGAGAGAAAAACCCCCCTGGACAGCGTGGTTTTTGACCTTTATCCATGGAGAAAACTCCCTACCATCTGGGAGGAACTAAAATCTGCACAGATGTGAACTAGGTGATAAAATATGATGTAAGGATGTCACAAGGTGAAGAATTCAGAAGTTTTAGGTTTATTAATGTAGTAAATAGATAAATAGTAAAAGTTCCAAGATGGAGGAACCCTTGTAATTCTTATCTCCTTCTTTCTTCTTCTAGTCCTCCATATTCTGCAGCAAAGGTAGTTTAGGATAATTGGATGAAAAATGCCGTAGTTGCGGCCTGCATGTCGGAGTGATTTACTGAGCATTAGATGAAAAGTAAAAATACCTGTCGTTTCAATTTTTAATTGAATAATTTACCTATAAAAGGGCTTTAGAATCTTAATAAGCAGCCATTTTCTCGCCTTCTCTTGTCATGTTCTGTTCTACTGTGTCTTTCTAAGCTGATAACACTGAAATAAACAACTATCTAAAGAAGCAGTTACTGCGAGTTTGCCTCGTCCGTCTATCAAATTCCTTCCAAGGACTCTAAGAACTTTAAAAGGCCTCTCCCAGCAAGAGAGGCTGATTTATGGCACTAGCAGTGTCAGCTTGTGGCAGCTGTGGTAAGAAAATCTGAAATGTATCACCAGTGGTCGCAAAATGATTGCCAGAAGCTTCTGTTTCTAGTGGTCTTATCATATTTCTGGAGGCAATCTGCAATCCTTGTTCATCTCTACAGCTTCTGGAGACACTGGCACAGGTTGTCCCAACAAGTGGTAGCTGCCTCATCCCTTGAAGTGTTCAAAGCCAGGCTGGATGGGGCTTGAAGCAGCCTGGTCTAGTGGAAAGTGTCCCTGCCTGTGGGAGGGAATTGGATGATCTTTAAGGTTCCTTCCAGTGCAAATCACTCTGTGATTCTCTTCTGTATTGCAGCAGAGTCCTGTGTAGTGCCTGACCCTAACACTGTTCCCCTCTCATAAATCATAAAATCTAGCCCACTTTTTGCCTGTTTTCCAGTAACACTTCTGCTCTGGGATGTGTTGGGCCAGAATATCTGGGACCCCTGTGCACCAAAAGTCTTAATACTTCTCAGGGAGCAGTGAAATTTGTTCTCAAGTCTATTTGCTTTGGAGAAGGAGGTTTTCCAGCAGTGGGAGTTGCTTCAGTTCTCTAGCTTGTAACTTGCTCACCACATACTTGTATTTTTCCTGCTGGTTCAGACATGTTGCAGAAAGAGGACGGGGCTGCCAGACTGCTCCGGGACTGCAGAATTAGCTGGATGACTTGGAAGGGAGCAGGGGTCAAATTCGGCAAGGAGGAAACTCGATCCTCTTTGGAAGGGCACACAGCTGAAAGGACTATTATGTAAGGTTGTTGGCAAGTTTTATTCAGCTTGAGTATGAGGGAGGGACCTTGATACGGCTTTTGAGCTACCTATCCCCAAGATAGTCCAGCCTCAGAAAGGAACAGGGAATCCAATTCCAGCAGGATGCCAAAGCGGCTTAGACTGGATTCTTCTTTTGCAAAGTCACTTGAACTCTCAGGGTGCCTGAATGTGCTGCTGGTGAACAAGCCTTTTGTTGTACTCGTAGAAACATAGAACCATTTAGGTTGGAAAAGACCTTTAAGAGCAAGTCTGACCATTAACTCAGCACTTGCAAGTCCACCATAAAACTTGCTGTTGTTAGCAGGTAATTCTTGGCAGGCCTAAGTGTACATGGAAAAATTCACTATGCCTGCACAGGCTGGAAGTCAGCCTGGGTCTCATGGCTGTCAGAGAACTGAGCAGGCTCTGCTGTTGAAGTTGGGTCTCAGATGTGTTGTGTTTTAGTACCAAGTCCTCAGTGCTGCACTAAACACTTCTGCCTTGGATATTGCTGAAATGGGCTCTGTTATCCTGGTGACTTGATTCTGAAGTGTCACCTGTAGTGCCGGTTCTGCTGTTTCATCATTCCTTTGATGGCACACTTACCCTTGTCTTAATGGAAATACGCTCTGCAGAAGCCCTGCAGGTCAGATCCACTGTAGATCTTAAAATCTGTCAAACACCTGGCTTGTTTAAGTAGGTGTAGAGATGAGATGGGAAAGATAAACTAAACTTTGCAGCAGTTTTAAAGTAAATACTTGCTAGTTCACATAGCCCATTTGTGAGAACCCCTTTATGGGTGTCACCTTTGCCACTAAGGGGGAGGAGTTGTGCAAGGTTTATGGAGCCCACTGGTAGTTCACATGCAAAGGGCAGAACATGAGGACTGACAGCTGGAAGACGACTCCTGCACCTGTTTTGGGGGAACAGCCAGCTGGCTGCAGGGTTGGTAAAAGCTGCTACAGGGATCTTAAGGCAGAGAGGTGCTAGAGGTGGTTTTCTGCAGTTATGGGACTGATCTTACAGCATGAATGATGAATAATATCTCCGGATATTAGGAATGGTACCAAGAACCAGAATGCGTTGGGCTTGATTTTGCTAAGAGCATGGGAACTCCTGGGTTAAACTAGTTACCTGTTCTTGGTCAAGAGGGAGATGAGTCTACAAAGGATCACTTGTTTAAATGTTCTCTCTGCAAAAATCCCTTTTACTGGATCCTGATCTGTGTAATGGCTCAGTAGGGTTTGGTTTGTGTCCCTGGCTCATGGTTTGTCAGGGCAGTCCTGCTGCATGTGCCTCATCCTGTGCCATGTGTCCACTGAGCACTGCAGGGACAGATCACACCAGTGAGTCTCACTGGTGGCATTTGTAATGCTGAACTTGGCTCCTGCAAGAGCCTAGAGCTGTGGTAGCTGCATCCATACCTGCACAGGTACCACCTGTGTTGGGCTATCAGCTCAGATTTAATTCAGAGAACCACAGTACAGCTGGAAGGGACCTTAAAGCCCATTTCATTCCACCATTCTGCCATGGTCAGGGACACCTTCCGTTAGACCAGGTTGTTTCAAGCCCTGTCCAACCTGGCCTTGAGCACTTTGAGGGATGGGGCAGCTACAGCTTCTTTCAGCAACTTGTGCCAGGGCCTCACCACCCTCACAGGGAAGAAGTTCTTTCTATTTGGCTTGCTGTATTGGAGTAGCTGCATGAGAATCAAGCTCTGCTCTGATGTTTGTGCTGATTAGGCTGGTCTCACTGGAGTCAGCAGTGCCTCCCAGCCTGAAACACCAGGACTATTGTACCCATACCTGGAGATAGGAGGTAGTGTTTTGTAATACCAGGTGGATTTGGAAAGCAGCCTGAATCTGGCTCAGTTACTCAGCATGAACAGTGGTTGGCCACATTCTCTGGGGCTTCATGCAGCTGCTCTGACAGTAATAAGCTATTTTAGGGCACTAGAAGCTTAAGTTTGTCTGCTGGTTAATGGCTGGCCTTGTAAATAGTGCTTTAAGCTAAGCAGTGCATGAAGCAGCTGAGGAACATTCCAGTGAGCTGAGTCCTGGACCTGAAGTGACAGGTGAAGCCCAAGCCCTTGCAGGTGTATGCATGGTGCTGGACTGGAGCAGACAGATCCCAGCAGCCTCCTGAGCACATATAGCTGATCTGAGGATGTCATGCTGCGAGTGCCATGATCTAAAGGTTTATTTAGGTAAAGAAGCTGTCACCTGAGCATGTGAGCATCTCCATGTGCAATAGGATTCCAGGTAGCCAGGGCCACAGACCTTTGCCTCCCCGTTGTCAGGCTGTGAGCATTTCAGGTGTGTGGAGGGAGACCTGCTCACTGCAGTGGGAGAGTGGACATCTGGCCAGAGCAGAAATTGCTGCTAAAAGTGTCTCCTTTTTTTTTTTTTTTTTTTTTTTTTTTTAATTCTGTGTCTTGGCTAGTTTCCTGGCAAAGCTCCTCCTTAATTGTTGTACGTGAGTTACAGAATGGAAATAGAGGGGTTTGATTGCTGCGTCCTAACCTAGTGTAGTGGAAGGCATTCCAGCCCATGACAGCAGGTTAGAACAAGTTGAGCTTTAATGTCCCTTCCAACCCAAGCCATTCTGTGAATCTGTGATATGTAGAATACTGGTAGCCTGGTGGGGGGGGTCTTCAGGTCCTGGCTTGCATGGCTGGGAAGGTAAGATAATTTCTTCCATAGTGTTGCTGGGTGTGATGCAGCTAATTGCAGTTCTTGGGTTGTTGTGCGAGCCTACCTGCTCACGAGAGCCGCTGCTTGGATCCTGCAGGATGAGCTCTGGTTTTCTGCTCTCTGCATGCTTCCGTAGTCAGTGCTGCCCAGCTCCCATCCAAACAACTGATTTTTGTCCTGCTCTTTGGCTTCTGGTGCTGAGCAGCAGTGGTTCTACAGTTCCCTTTCTCCACTGTTGAATGTGCCACTGTTCCTACAAATAAAATTGGCAATATGGTTCTTTAGCTGTATCTGGCACTCAAATATTAACACTTGTTTTCTTTACACTATTACACTGGCTTACTGCTTCTATAGGCTGGCTTAGGTAAAGCCTTTCTTGTGTAAAGAAATCTGTTATTGTTAGACAGGTGGATGAACTTTGCTTCCAGAGAAACAGGTTTGGTCTCTAACAGCAGCTGGGAACAGGTGTATTAGTGCAATGGGGTGAAGGTTCAGCTTCACTCCCAGTACTGATTGTCCAGCTGGGATGCAGCAAGGATGTGCTGACTGCCTTATCATGGGACCACCAAGGCTCCAAAGAGCTGTGTGGGACTGGAGAAGACCTTGAAGGCAAAAGGAAAAAACAGCTGGAGTTTTAGAACAGAGTTGCAATAGTGTTGTTCAGTGACAACTATAGCAATTCCTTGGGACAACCTGGTAACACTTTTTGCTTCTCAAGGGGAGACATTTGAAGAACCAGCAGTGAGTGATCAGCCTCCTGAAGAGAGCTTCAGGCATTGAATCATAGAATGGTTTGGGCTGGAAGGGACCTTTAAATGCATTCTAGTTCCAAAGCCCCTTCTTGTGCACTTCACTGTCTTCACTCTTGCTTGAGTCTAGAAATAAGTGATTTACAGTACTTCAAAAATTCCTGCTTCTAGATTAAATTTAGGGAGAAATGAAGGTGTTGGCAAGTCAAAGCCTCCCTGGGCTGAGTTTGTGCATTAGTAGATTCAAGACCTCCACTTCCAGAGAAGTGCCCAACCCTGTCTGATGTCTGTTAGTCTTAGGTTCCCTGGCTTGACTTGAGTGGAAGAACACATAGAATCACTAAGGTTGGAAAAGACCTTGAAGGTTGAGTTCAGCTATTCAAGTTTCTTTTGGGGACTTTTTCCCTAATACCTAATCTAAACCTCCACTGGTGCTACTTGAGGCTGTGTCCTCTTGTCCTGTCACTTCTTACCTGGGAGAAGAGACTTGACCCTCACCTCACTGACCCTCCATGTTTACCTTCTGTGAGCCCCTGTGTTGTGGGACAGGTGTAGACAGCAGTGGCAGCCTGCATGGGACAAACAGGGGAAAAGCATGTATGTATGAATACCAGGCTAAATCTCAGCCCTTCTCCCTTGCTGTTGATGAGTTGGATCCTGCATACTCCTTGCCCACCTCCTGCAGTGGTGTGGGTGATTGATTGTCATGGGTATTGCCAACCCTATGGCTCCATAACAGGAGCTCTTGGAAAACAACCACAGCAATAAGACTGCAGCTTGGCTGAGGCTCCTATGAGGTATCCAAGCAATGGGCTCCACTGGGATCTGGGTGTCCTTGCATGTGGTGCAGGGGCTGGAGCGGAAGAAGTGTGTCTTCTGTATGTGTGGCTCTGCCAAGCTCAACATGCAGATGCCTCATGCTCCAGAATGACAAGGACAAACCCTATTTCAGCTGTCTGTCTTATAAAGGAGCTGTGCTTGGTGCAGGAGAGATAAGAGGCTTGGAAATCACCACCTTGCTCTGACAGGAGCTTTAAGGAGGAGTGTCTGTGGCTTGTCCAGCCAAGCAACACGTGTCTGTATTTACCAGGCCTGGAGTCATAAAGTCAGAATATTGTTTAGGTTGGAAAAGTCCTAAGATCATCAAGTCCAACCATTCTGCCGGAAGTGCCAATCCCACCACTAACCCATGTGCCCAAGTGCCACATCCACACAGCTTTTAACTCCCTCCAGGGATGGGGAGTCCACCACTGCCCTGCACAGCCTGTTGTAGAAGTCTCTACAACTGAGCAAGAGCTTATAGATGGAGGGGTTGTTTGCCATATCACTACTTTTTTTCCTGGACAGTAGTTTTTGGTCTGTTGTTTGTGATCTCTCTTTGTTGTAACTGGTCAAGGGGACAGCCCTTTTACCCTGGGAAGTGAAAGCAAAGTCATCTAATTGGGAAAGAAGGGAAAAGGGATGAAAGGATGACTTGGTGTGAAAAGTGTGACTTGGTGTGGGGCAACAGCACAGAGCTGTTGCAACCACAAGCCTCTGTGCCCTCTTCCTGGAGCTCTACATGACCTCAAAGCCAGAGGAAATTGTGCTGAAACTGCTGCTGCATCACGCCTGTATTGCAGCTGCTGTTTTAAATAGCACAGGAGCTATAGCTTCATCTAGGGGCAAGGCTGAGAACAAGGAGAGAATCAAGTTTCTTGGCATGCTGCTTTAGCGTGTCGCAA
Organism: Monarcha castaneiventris obscurior; assembly: GCA_026261815.1. Classification (NCBI taxonomy): domain Eukaryota; kingdom Metazoa; phylum Chordata; class Aves; order Passeriformes; family Monarchidae; genus Monarcha; species Monarcha castaneiventris. The sequence continues at coordinate 15,839,564 of JAMPIT010000575.1, forward strand.
TGGTACTTCAGCTCCCTGTAGCACAATCCAACAGAATGGACTTGTCTAGTGCCAAAACACTTCTTGTCCAAGGCAGTGGGGTAGGTAATGCTAGTGTGACATCTTGGAAATCTGGGGTCTTTTTGGTTTTATTTTTCCCCTATGGGAACTGATGCAGAGTGGCCTTTGCATATGCAGTTTGAGAGACGGGGTGCCAAAGCTTCAACTTGTAGGCTCGAGAGCTGCTGGGGTGTTGCTATTGGCAAAAAGTGGCACTGTTGCAGCCTGAAAAGAGGAGATTTTTAGATTAGATATAGGAAGAGATTATTGACTCTTAGGGTAGTGACACCCTGGCACAGGTTGCCCACAGAAGCTGTGGCTGCCCTGTCTCTGGAAGTGTTCAAGGCCAGGTTAGACAGGGCTTGGAGCAACCTGATCTAGAGGGAGGTGTCTCTACCCATGGCAGAGGTTTGGAACTGGATGATCCATAAGGTCCCTTCCAACACAAACTATTCTAATGTATGGAAAAAAATTAAATTTGATATCTATTTTTGTAGGATGATGCAGCAGCCCCGCTGTGTTTTGTGCTGTGTGCTCCTACAGACTGCATGTGTACTGCCTGGGGAAGATGCTCTGACACATGGGATGCTGCTGCTACCTAAAGCATCAAAAAAGCCCCCTCTGGCAGTATTGGTTACTAGGGAATGGGTTGTTCTGTGCTAGCTAAGGCAACTGGGGAGAGTCTATGCTGTGTAAACAGAGGAGCAAATGGTTAGGAATATTGCACAGCCTGAAAACAATATGATCACAACTCCTAGAGCATGTCCTGCAGGAATCAGAGATGGCTTGAGGTGTCTCGTTGACTCTTTGGCATGTAGGCCAGGGCAGAACCTCTTAAAAGGAGGGATAGTTTCCAGTGGTTACCACCCTTCTGCACATTTTCCCACTTGTAAGGTGGCCAACAGGCACATTAACTGGTTGGCTCTTTTTTTCAAGCATTAAGTGAACTTACTTCTGCTATGAGATAGTGATGTTCTTTCCCCCTCATACTGGGATGTGAGCCACTAATGTGCTGAGACAGGGCCTGGAACGAGGCATAGCTGTGGCTACAGGACTGAAGAACGTAGTTGGTTTGGGCAAGAGGTGTGTAAGAATTCCTTAGGAAGGAGTAGAGAAGCAAAAGGCCCAGGCTGCAGCAACCCAGGCCCTATTCCTACTTGGCTGACAGGCTTCTTGTGTCCGAGATCAGCCTGTTTATCCTGCTCCCTCTGCTCGGGAAACTGAAGTCTAAATGGCTGCTCCTACCAGAGCCTCTGAAATCCAGAAGAGCCCATACATCAGCTCTTAGGCTGTTCTCCCTGGTGGGAAGAGAGAAAAAACCTGGGGGTTACTTTCTTTTTTGCTTCTCCCATTTTTACTTACTACTTGAAAATATCCATCTTCAATTGAGCTCTTTTTTCTTTCCTAGCTGGTTAAAACCCACAATCTGCTGACCACCAGGAATTACATTTTTGGGTACCATCCACATGGCATCATGGGCTTGGGTGCCTTTTGCAACTTCAGCACAGAAGCCACAGGTGTCAGCCAGAAATTCCCTGGGATCCGACCGTACCTTGCTACCCTGGCTGGGAACTTCAGGATGCCCATATTGAGGGACTACTTAATGTCTGGTGGTAAGCGCAATCACACTGTGCCATTTCTGCTCATGCCCTTGGCTCTGAGCTGTCTTCACCTCTTTCAAGTGAAAAGCTGTGTTGGAAGCTCAGGTAACCACTTCCTGCTAGTAGCATCACCCAAACATTGCTTTCATATAGTTGTCAAGAGGAAGCTATGAATAAATGTGAGAAATCCTGTCTAGTGGAAGGTCCATGGCAGAGGGTTGGAACTGGGTGGTCTTTGAGGTCCCTTCCAACCCAAACCATTCTGTAATTCTGTGAATATGACTAGTTTGGGCTGCAGGGACTGCTGTTCCTCTGTATTCATGCTTAACTCTAGGATACTCTTGTCCAAAGGCATAGTAAAGATATTTGACATCTGTAGTTGTGGAAGGTGGAGACATGGAACAAAGTTGTCCAAGCTGTTGTTACAAGGTACAGGAAGAAGTTGCACTGACTGAAAATACTGAGTAACCACGGCCAGCTCAGCTCCTGGGCTCACTACCACATGACTTGTCACACATCTTGGTGGTGGATTCTGTCTCCACCCAACTGCACTGCTGATTGCCTGCCAGGCGTAAAGATTCTGAGGTATTGCATGGTTCTAGCTGTTCAAAGAGCCCCTTCCCTGAATGTATTCCTATAGATGGATCACATGGATTATGCAGTGATGTAAGTGTGCTGAATTACATTAATAGGTCTGTTTTAATGGAGTCCAGGATTTTAATGCTCGGGGCTTGTAAGTTATGACTGGGCAGAGGAAGCAGTGTTTAAAATATCAGTGAAGTGTTCTTGCATGGCCTGAGCTTCCTTTTTGGAGTGAGGATGCCTGTCAATTAGATAGAGATGAGGGAGTAACACAAGGACCATGAATTGAACAATCCAGTAACCTGTTTGCTGTTTCTGCAACTGATTCATCAATAAATGACTTTAAAACAGATATCTTAGTTAAGTACCATGGCTGGGAAGATGATAGGAGTAGCTATACCTGACTCTGACTTGTTAGAATTGACTATTTCTGAGATTACTGTCTTAACTAAGTGAGGGAGAGAAAAACTAACTGTATCTGGTGCAGAAAAGGTGTTTGTCCCTATCTAGAAAGGGCATTATCTCAAGCTGGTTTTTATCTTCCTGCACTGATGTTAGTTGCCGTGTGAAGTCCGTAATTTGGGAATTCACAGGACAGCAGCACATGAGAAGTTGGGATCTGCTTTCCAGTCTGTCATGTCATTTAGTTGTGTTGCCTAAGTTTCCATGCAGCCTTTCTATATTTTAAAAAACCATCTTCCATCTGCTCAGTATGACTGGCAGACAAATCTTGTGGCCAGCCAGAGCTGCTTTCTCCTTTTTGGAAGGAAGGTGGGAGTAAATATTACCAATGTCATTGCTGGCTTGGCTATCCCTGAGCATTGTGCTTCCTCTGTTCCTAGGATCTAAGCAAGACTACTAGTGTGATGAAGTTAACCTTCTGAAAGACATAATTTGTCTTCACTTTCCTATCCTAGAACTTAAGGGTGCTGATAAAAAGACCTTAACATCCCTTGGAAAGTACTGATAATTCCCTCAATCCTTTTCTCTGTGGATGAACCACTTCAGGTGAAATTATAACAAATCCTAACACTGTACCAATACACACAGCTGATTTACAAGTAGTAAGAATTCTTAATTTTACAGCCTACTAGAGGTTAAGGTACAGCAGGGATCATATAAGGCATGAGGAGATTACCAGAAAAACCTGTATACTGTGTGAATGTGCTAAACAGCAGAACTTACCTATTGCGACTCGTCTCCATGTCTCATTGCACTTTCTGGAGGAATGATTTGGTGCTGTGAGCAGCAGTAATCTCCTTCTGCTAACAAGTGTGAAAGAGTTGAACATAAATCTAGGCTTGTGTAGCCAGCATGAGCCTTGGTGTGGAGAATGGGAGAAGGTTGAAAGTTGGAGCAGTGAGCCTTTCAGAGGAAAAATGGTCACACTTGATCTGTTTCAAGTGTGGTCTGCTCTGTTCTTATCTGGAGTTGGGATAGGTGATGACCCTGGTGCCCAGACAGACATCAAGGCTGGCAGACTTGTCCTGTCTAAGCCCCCATGGCCTGTTCATCATTTAGTTCTTGGCTCAAGTAATGAATACCGTGAGATGTGCAAAATCAGCTTCTAAGATTAAATAGTGTAATAGGGCAATGACCTAAAGTACTCAGATCAGATGTGTGATGGGAATGTAAATTCTGGGATCCCACTTCTCCTTGGCTTATTCTGGCCAAAAATGTGAGGCAGGAGCAAGCTTGGACACCAATTGTAGGATAAAAGCAAGAGTTTAAAGAAGAGACAATCAAATTTCTTCACATTTTTAAAGCAATGCAGAGGAAATTAAAGATACTATCTTTGGGTTTTCATTTCCTTGGAGTGGGGACTGATGCTTTAGGGGAGAGATTGCTTACTAAAGCTGAAAGGAAGTCCTGCTCTTTCCAGTGTGGGATAGAGGGAAGGACCTTCCCAGACACTTTCCTCAGAGTGTGAACTTACGTAAACACACTGTCCCATACATCCTTTACTTCCCAAGACAGCAAAGGATTGCAAGAGCTTCATGTTATTTCATATCTGTCTTAAAGGTTTGTCCATTTATTCTTTTTGTATCACTAAAGTATGCTCCCACATCTATTCTACTACCTAATTTTACTGAGGAATTGGTCAAAATCAGACTTTTATCCATCAAAATAACACAACTGCTTTCTTCCTCACTAAAGGTAAACCAAATCCTGCTGTAAAGTTTACATGGAGGGAGGATGTCTAACACCAATGCCTTTGATATCACTAGGTACAGAAAATCCTTGCTGAAGTCTTTTGATAAAGGGAAATTTTTGAGAGCTGATGTTTGTGGAGTTTATGACCAAGTCTAGTGCTGCCAGGTCTATGAACTGCTAGTTTACTTAAGGAACAGGTTGCCTGCTAATACCACCCTCTCTGACCACAGGGAGGTTGGACATCTCAACTTGCAGCTGAGCCATAAACTTTGTGCTGTAAGTATGAGGAGATCCTGAAGTCACCAGCCAATCACGTAACACGACCGTTGTGTCTGTCTCTTTGATCCAGGTATATGTCCTGTGAACCGTGACAGCATAGACTACATCTTGTCCAAGAATGGCAGTGGCAATGCCATCATCATCGTGGTTGGAGGGGCAGCTGAGTCCCTGAACTGCACCCCTGGGAAGAACTCTGTGACACTGAAGAACCGGAAAGGATTTGTGAAACTGGCTCTACGGCATGGGTAAGGGGCAACCTCAATGCTGGAGCAGTACCACTACTATGCAGAAGGTGCTTTTATGTGAACAACTTGGTCTAGGCGAAGATGTCCCTGCTCAATGCAGGGGGATAGGACTAGATGGCCTTTAAAGGTCCCCTCCAGTCCAAACCATTCTGTGGTTGATTCTGTTCCCTGAAGCAGCTGACACCTTGGAGGGATTCTCCTTTCTGCAGTTTTGCTGTGTTGTGTGGATGTTTGCCCAGAGTGTCAGACATGAGCGTCCTTTAGCTTCTGCCCGTGAGCAAGGTACAGGGGTAGGGGGATCCCTGGGACAGCAGGAGGCTTCCAGGGCAAGGAGAGGCAGGTGTCAGTAACCTGCATGGGGTGATGACCTGTGCAGTCCCCCTGATCCCCATGTGTCTGAAAGGAGATGTCCATCAAAAATAGGAGTTGAGTATATATGGAAGCATGTCCAGTCCCTGATGCACAGTGTTCCACAGGCCCATTGTCAGTACAATTCTCTTGTATGCCTTCAGAGTATATCTGTTATGTCATGGAAAGTCTGGCTGGCTTATGTCAGTACCTTGTGCTGCAAAAAAAGCTTTGGGCAATGTATCAGCAGCTGTGCAGCCTGGCAGAACACACAGCAGCAAGTGTGGGGCTCTCTAACTGTGGTCATGTGAACACATATATGACAGTCCAGGGGGTGGGGTCTTGACATATTTCTGTCTTTCTAGAGCGGACTTGGTTCCTGTCTACTCCTTTGGGGAGAATGAAGTGTACAAGCAGGTGATCTTTGAAGAGGGTTCCTGGGGAAGATGGGTTCAGAAGAAATTCCAGAAGCACATTGGCTTTGCTCCATGCATCTTTCATGGCCGTGGCCTCTTCTCCTCTACCACCTGGGGGTTGCTACCTTACTCCAAGCCCATCACTACTGTTGGTAAGGTTTTGGTATAAACATGCGGTGTGCCTCTCTAGGTAGCAGAATACTTGAGTCTATGCTGTACACCTGCTGTAGTTGGAGTCTTGACTATAAATGGCTTTCACTTCTATATAAAACCTTCCAGCAAAACTGAGAATGAGCTAAAAGAGTTTCCAGAGGTTACAAGCCTTCAATCATGTTCTGCTTCTAGGCAGTCTTGCAAGGGAGCTCTTTCTGGGGGGAAGAGGCTGTAGCTCTACTTTCTTTGGCCTTGGATAGCTAAAGTCAGAAGTCAACCTGGCGCATCGTGCTCTTGGAACTGGCTAGTGGGATGCTGTCTGACAGCTGAATCTTAAAGCCAACCCTAGAACTTGCATTTGAGTCTTCCAACCCAAAGCAGCGAGGCTCTGAGGGAGGGGGAAAAATGGTCGGCATTGGTGTGTATAGGGGAATACATAAGAACTGACTCTTGGCTTCTGTTAATTGAGGAGGGATTTATCACTCTGCTGTAAACAGAAGGGGGACTTCCCAGCCACCTTGAACAGTAGAGGCATTTGTGTAGCTAAAGCAAATCTGGTATTGCTGCAGATGTGATGTGGGTCCTTGTGGTGGGACAGTTGTGCTTCAGAGCCTGGTAAAAACTGGAAGGAATCAGACAAACCTCTGCTATAATGGCAAACTGTGCTGTGCCAGAATGGATGTGCTGAACTACCATAGCTGTGTCCATAGAGGACAAATATCCAGGTTGTAGGAGCATTTAATCTAATGTGGATTTGTCCCTTTTTTTATCAGTTGGAGAGCCCATCACTATCCCTAAAATCGATAATCCATCCCAGAAGGATGTGGACTTCTACCATAGCATATATGTGGACTCCCTGATCAAACTCTTTGACAAATACAAGAGCAAATTTGGCCTGCCGGAGTCTGAGGTCTTGGAAGTCAACTGAAGGCACTGGCTCAGCAGCACCTCCTTCTTTCAGAGCCAACACTTTCCAGGAGTCCAAGTTGTCATTGTGTACTTGAAAGCATATGTGGGTGTATGTATCCTTAAAAGCAAGTGTTTAAAGTATTGCTAGACCACTTTTAAAAATAATAAAGAAAGGCTTTGCTTTAGAGAAATCCCATTACAAGCATCTTTTTATACAAAAAAAGCACAACTCCCCATTGTTGTGAGGACTTGGATGGGGTAAATGATTGCCTTTGTAATCTGCTATATAATGCTGTTGGATGACCAGCAATGGATTAGAAACATTCCTACAGATACTGTACCCACTAGTGCAAGCTATTTTGGGAGAGTAGGATCCATCTGGTTTTCAACCTAAAAAGCAGCAGGTCGATTTGAGCAGCATGGCAGTTTTACAAGCATGTTTCACAAGAGCCCTGTTGACACCATGCTTATGTAGCACAAGGGTATTTCTGCTTTGGAAAAGCCCATTCTGAAAGTACAGTTGGGCTGCCAACCCCCCTGGTATGGCATCTATGATGGATTATGCAGGAAACCAAGTGGGAAGAGTCAGGTGAACCTTGATCCATAGTGTAGTGGATGATTTCATGGTTGTAATTTCACCAGTGTATTTGAAATGTCAGTTTAGAAGCAGGTATGTCCCATGTGCAGAGGCTTGTAGCTGGAAATATGAGACTTCTTCATAGCCACAAAACTCCAAGCATAAGCTCTAGGAGCAGTGGGATGGTGCATTTGTGTAGCCCTGGTGTTGCAGACCTTTAGGGCAGCCCACAGTGGGAAAAAATGCAGTGGGACTATTGATGCAAGTGCTTTGGATCCCAGAAGTATTTGGGGAAATCTAGAAGTAACTTCTGGCCAAAGATGGCTTCTAATTACTCCATCCAGTGAATGTAAAGGAGTAGCCTTTGCACACATAGGGTCTAAAGTGAGTGACTTTTAAAAGTATTTGTAAAATGTTTACGTGGATGTTAACACTGCTTGTAGTGAGATTTCTTCAGAGTACAGTTTATGTATAAACCTGAAATATTGCACTACTTGCATGTCTGACCTGCCTTTTCAACCATTCAGTTGAGTGTATCTTGAGCTCGAAAATGTGCCTTTCTTCCATGCAAGAGGATGGTACTTCACATTCCTGGAATCTTGCCTCTAAAGACAAATGTTCATCTGTCATATTTGATAGATTATTGTATTACAGAGTATCAATTTTTGTACAAATTTCTAGAAATAAACTTGGGCAAAAATAGTGGGCTGCTTTGGTCCCTTCAGTGTTGTAGGGTGTGTGGCTGGTATTGCAGCAGTAGTTTGTGTGATTGCAGTTGTGCCTTTTTTCCTGTGGGGGAAAAAAATGGTTTGTCTCTCCAAAAGCAGACTCACACCAAAATCACCATCTCTGGAAGTGTGTAGTGGTGGACCTGGAAGAGTTAGGTTAAGGGTTGGACTTGATCTTAAAAGTCTTTTCCAACCTTAATGATTCTGTTCTACCATCTGCATTCTCCCTGCATGGGGCAGCCAGCATAGTTTAGGCAAATCTTTGTGGTTTAAGGTTGGTGTTTTGCCTGGGAGTGTACAAGGAGCTGAGGCAGTCTCCATCTGTGGACCTCCTTTACTGAGCAAATAGGGAAAGCTCGTGCCCTATTGCCGCTTACAGCAAATTACTTTGGGTTTTGTTGCTGCCTAGAACAGAAAATGCTGGATTGCATCCCTGGTCTTCAGGTGAAGAATACTTCCAGCCCCTTTCAGTACTTAAACAGGGGTCTTATAAAAAGGAGTGACTTTCAATACAGAGTGCTTAGTGATAGGACAAGGGCCAAATAATAACCTCTATAAATAGGCAATAAACCTAATAGACGAAAGATTTAGATTGGATATTGGGAAGAAATTCTTCCTTGTGAGGGTGGCAAGGCCCTGGCATAAACTGCCCAAAGAAGCTCTTGCTGCCTCATCTGTGGAAGTGTTCACACCAGCAACTTGGTTTAATGGAAGGTGTCCCTGCCCTATGGCAGGGGAGTTGGAATGAGATGAGCTTTAAGGTCACTTCCAACTCAAACCACTCTGTGATTATTCTTGTCAGAGCCCCCAGGATTCTACTAGTGGAGGTGCAAAGTGCTCCAGAAATAGCTCGCAGTGCTGAAGAGTTCATGTGGGCTCTTCTAGTAACAAGGGAGGGTTTAATCTGTTGTCTTTGGGCTGGAGCTGGCCTGTGAGCCATGGAAGTGATCCATCAGTGCTGGCTGACTCTCACAGCCTGATAGTGCTGTTCTCCAAGGTGAAAGCCAGACTTACTCTTTGCCCTTTTCAGGCTTGGCCAATGGAATTTGAAAGTCTCCTGCTCAGGAAGATAAACCTGGTCTGTTGCTTGCTTCCCCTTTTCCTCACCCCTAGTAGGATGGATTTGTATCTCTGTTTTCTGCTAGCTGACATTAAGATAATGACAGAAGTCATTTCCAGTGACTTCTCTGGAAATGCATAGCAAGAAAAACTCTGCCCAAGCCACTTATAACTACTTGTGACAAGTCACTAGAATCCACCTTTGAGGATTCCATGAACTGGAGGAGATTAGTTCTTGCAGAGCTTTTTCCAAGCAAGGTTTTAGATTATCAAGTTTTAGATCAAAGCATAGCTGTGGATTGCAAATTCCCCTAACAGAGCAGGGAGAGAGTTATTTTAAACAAGGTTCCATTCCTGCAAAAAGGGATATACTAATGAATATCCTGTGATTTTCCATACTGCAGGGTTGGACCAGCTCTGCCCAATTGTGCTGGAAGTACTATTAATTAAAGTCTAACATGAGATTGACACTGAACATTGTTCTTTTTCTGTCTGTTACCAGTCTATGAAAGGGGAATTTTTGTCTGATCTCAGCTTGTGCCCAAGACACTAGCCCAGGGTGTCTCATACAATAGTGTGCAGAAGGCCAAACACATCCTGGGCTGTTCCCACAGTGTGGGCAGCAGCTCAAGGGAAGTGATCTGGCCCCTTTGCTCGTGAGGCCCCACCTGCACTGCTGCCTTTGAGTCCCCAGAAAGACATAGACCTGGCAAGTCCAGAGGAGGCCACAAAGAGGCTCTGGGGACTGGAGCCCCTCTCTCGGCAGACAGACTGGTAAAGGTTGGGGGTGTTCAGCCTGGAAAAGACAAGGCTCCAGGGAGACCTTAGAGCCCGTGCCAGTTCATAAAGGGGCTCCAAGAGACCTGGAGAAGAACTTTAGGCATAGGCATGGAGGGACAGGACAAGGGGGAATGGCTTCCCACTGACAGAAGGGCAGGGTTAGAAGGGATATTAGGAAGAAATTCTTCCCTGTGAAACAGGGGCACAGGTTGCCCACAGAAGCTGTGGCTGCCCCATGCCTGGAAGTGTTCAAGGCCACTTTTGACACATCTTGAGCAACCTAGTCTAGTGGAAGATGTCTCTGCCATGGCGGGGGACTGGAACTGGATGATCTTTAAGGTCCCTTCCAATTCAAACCATTCTGTCATTCTATGAACTTAAGCATTAATAGGAGTTAAAATTATCACTTCTTTGTGGTGACAAGCATATTAGAACAGGCTGCCCAGGGAAGTGGTAGAGTTGTGATCCCTAGAAATGTTCTAAAAGTTTGTGGATGTGACTTTTGGGAACAGTGGGTTAGTGGTGGCCTTGGCAGTGCCAGGTTAATGTTTGACTTGATCTTAGAGGGCTTTTCCAACCATGACAATTCTGTGGTTCTATGACTATGCTGTGTGCTGCTGGGACAGTGTCAGGATGAAATTGCTGTGCTCTTGCTGCCTTATCTAGGTCACTTCCCTTGGCTGAGATAGGCTGCTGTCCATGATAGGCCAGCCCTGATAAAGCTGTTCTTAAAATCTGTTTTGAGAAATGGGTATCTTTGCTTTCCTGTGGACCTGTCTTGCCTTTAGCTCAGCAACTTCCCCTTCCTCTGCTTTTGTTTGCACTTCTCTTTAGATCTTCTTTAAGATCTCCCTGTCCTCCTAACATTTCTCATTATACCTGCAAGAGTCCTGATAAATATGTCCTTCATTACAGGCTGGAAGTGGGGACTTTCCACTTTCACCACTTCTTCCTCATGTGTTTATACATAGTTACTGTCCTATTTTGTCATCTTTGCAATCAGAGCTCTCCCTCTGGCAAACAGAACAAAAGGGTACATGACTCAGTTTATGGAAAAGAGCATGGCAGTTGGATGCAGGCCACCTGCAGTGATTTAACCCTTCCTTGACTGCCAGCCATAGGGCATCCTGAGTATGTTACATGAATCCTGGGTTAAGTTTTAAGCCCTTCATGACAAGAAAGACATTGACGGGCAGGAGTATGTCCACAGAAGGGAATGGAGCTGGGGAAGGGGCTGGAGTGCCAGCAGTGGCTGAGGGAGCTGGGTGGGACTCAGTGTGGAGAAAAGGCTTGGGGGGGACTTTCTCACTCTCTACAGCTCCTTGACAGGAGAGTGAAGTCAGGTGAGGGTTGGGCTCTGCTCCCAGGGAGCAAGGGACAGGACAAGAGGAAACGGCCTTAAGTTGCACCAGGGAAGGTTTACGTAGTATATAAGAGAAAATTTCTTCACTTGAAGGGCAGTCAGGCATTGGAACTGGCTGCCCAGGGCAGTGGTAGAATCTCCATCCCTGAAGGGACTTAACAGATGTGTGGATGTGGCACTTGGGGACATGGGTTAGTAGTGGGCTTGGTATGGAATGGTTTGACTCAATGTCTTAGGGAGCTTTTCCAACCTTTATGATTCTGTGGGTTTCCTCAGCTGTTTTTTCCCTCTCTGTGAAGCGGAGCAGTATTTCCTACAGCACCAGCTATAAAGGTGGGATGTCACCAGCTTGCTTTGAGCCCCTCATTAATTAACGTAGCATAAGCAGAATAGTGCTGCTTGTAGTGTGAACACAGCTTTCTTTTGATTCAATGTGGAAGCAGAGCTGGGTCTAATGAAAGAGATTGAAAAAATAAACAGAGAGGATGTGCTGCCCTCATGAGGTGCTTGTCAGTAACTCCATGATAATGAAACAAAGTCCCCAAGCATTTTGGGGAAACGCCAAGTAGCAATGCCAAGAAATCACTCACCCAGACTGGAACGGCCTTCTTTGAGGAGGAGGCAGAGACTAGAAATGGATACATTACCCTTTGGATAAATATTTTGTCAATTTAGCCCAAGCAGCAGTACCACATAAAATACCAAATTATTTTCTACAGTGCAAATTCTCAAAGCTTCATGCTCTAAGATGATCCCTTTGAAAATAGTTCTATTTGGCAACAGCTTAGATAAATGAAGTTTTTCCATTTAAAGAAAAATTCATATTATCACAAAAATAGGCATTTTCTTGCCTGCTTCTGCCAGGTATTCAAGGGACCATGTTAGGCAGCTGAAAGGGCAGGAAAAAAAAAAGCTAATGTGTATGGATTTCTCTATTCTGCTTTGTGGTTATCTTTTCTCAGCTAGGGTTTTTGTGGGGGAAAATGTTTTAACAGGCTGTTATAGGATGTAAGATAAGCCTGGTGGGAATTTGAACTCCATTCATGGTCTGATTATTTACTGGTTCATTGGTTCCCCTTAGATCTAACCCACACTTCTAGCTAATCATACATTGGGAATTTTTTCCCCCAGTAGTTTTTGGCTTTGCTCTGTGCTTTCAGCTGTGCTTTGATCAAGGTGACACAGTGCAGACAGGAGCACCCTCCTGCCACATTTCACTGAGCCAGTATTGGCCTCTGTGCCAAAATCTCATACTGCCATTGCGTGAAATGTTGGGAATGGTTGAACTTGATGACCTAAGAGATCTTTTCCAACCTAAATGATTCTGTGATTCTATACCTTTATGCAAGTAGGCTGTATAGCACCAGCAACCATAGTACCCATCCATTTTTCTACTTTGTCACAACAGGAGGTCTGGATCTCCCAAATTCTTTCTAAATGGATTTACAGATTTCATCAGTGAAGAGTCAGTCAGAACATTATGACCTACAGATGATACCTTATAAGTATCAAAGATCAAAAAAGTCTTGATGGTTTGGTATAATGGCATTCTATTGTCTGGGAGATGCTTATAGCCAATGAAAGTACAAAGTTTTGGTACAAATGCTGGCCAGGGGAGGCTTAACAGCCAGTAGGCTCCAATTCAATGGGTATACTGATTTTTTGTCTTCTTATGTATATTTAGCTATCATCAATGGATCACACTGCAGAAACTTTCCATTCAAAGGGCCTTAAATGTCTCTATAAATATTCCAAAGAAGGATTTACTTTTCCCATAGGTGATATGCAACTACTTTTGGAATGGAAAGCACAACCATGACGCATCAGATTAAGTGATAAAATCACATTACCACCTCTGCAAAATGAAAATGCAGGTGCAGTAAAGGGAGGGACTTTATCTCAAGCAGAATTCAGAAATAAGTTTCCTTCAGGGACTTCTGGTAATGTGTCAGGAGATATTTCATTACTGTACTTACATGGGAGCTTAGGAATTTTGCATCTTGTTTGGAAGACAGTCCTTGCAGCAGCCTGCAGTCCCAGTGCTTATTCAGTTATGAATCACTAGCCTTTGGCCTTGATTTACTCACTGAAATCAGAAAGCATCTTCTGGTTGATTTACATGGGCTTTTGATATAGTCCCCAGTAGTAATAACTGGGGTGGGTGGGTTTAAGTGGGTGGGTGTGATGGACCCCATGTGCTGTTCTCCTTCATTTAATTGCTTACTCATTTAAAATATATTTAGTTTCATAGAATTACAGAATCATTTAGGTCCTAAAGCCCTTGAGACCATTGAGCCCAACTGTTCCCCCAGCACTACCCAGCCCACCACTAATTCATGTCTCTAAGTGCCACATCCACATGTCTGTTAAATCCCTCCAGGGATGGGGACTCTACCACTGCCCTAGACAAACTGTTCCAGGGCTGGACAACCATCTCCATGAAAAATTTTTCCCAATATCCAACCTAAACCTCCCCTGACACAACTTGAGGCCATTTCCTCTTGACCTGTCCCTTATTACCTGGGAAAAGAGCCTGATTCCCACCTGGCTCCACCCTCCTGTCAGGGAGTTGTAGAGAGGGAGAAGGGCCCACCCGAGCCTCCTTTAATCTAAGCTGAGCCCCGCCAGCTCCCTCAGCTGCTCCTTGTCACACTTGTGCTCTAGTCCTTTCACTACTTTCCCTATCCCATTCACAATATATATTGAAAACATATGTTTCAGTCTGAGAAGGAAGTTTTTTCCATGTAAATAATAGCCCTTCTAAGCACCAGGAATCCTCTTCTGTGTCCTGCATGGAAATTATATAATGGTTATGAGCTGACTTGAAAATGTCTTCTACTGAAAGTGGATCTCCTCTGTGCACATAATGTGACCAGAACAGCTTGATGGTGTGTCAAAAACACAATTTCTGTCTGAGGTAGGGTTTATCTATATTGGGACACCCAGGAAACTTATGATAAATTAATTAAATCAGTTTTAATACCCCCACATTTATGCAGCTGATGGTGATGGTAAAGTGCAAACAATAGCCAGTTGCAAATTAATACATCTCCCATTGGAGTTTGTTGCATATATTACTATTAATTTAAAACCGAGGGCCTCCACATTGAAGAGATCTGACCTTTACTGTACTTTTCACTGTGAGCTTTGGATACATCGCCTAGGGATAACCAGAACACCTCAAGTATCTGCAAGTGTCTTACAGCAGTTCAAAATCACCTCTGTGAAGAGAGCAAATATATTCAGCTGCAACTAGAAATACAGACCCAAAGAAATACCTTGGACACAAACAGGTTCAGTGCCCACAAACCCAGTCTTTTGTGTTAGTTGCTATTGCTTGAACTTGATCCCTCCCAAGGCAAAGCTAAACAAACTCTTTTAACCCCATATCTGTGGCTGTGAATTACATTATTTAATGAGCATTTGGTGCAGAAATTGTCCTTTTTTCTCTTTAAGCAGCTCACAAACATCAAGTATTTTGCTCTGCATGTGGAATCCTTCTATCAATAAGTGAAGTATGTTGGCTCATTGGAATGATTTTGCAATGATCTCATACCCAAATAAGTATATTTGACCCAATCTGTGGCAGAAGTAGGAATTGTTAGCCATAAGGTCATTTCTTTCCTTCCCAAAGGTTCTACCATGACAAAATTTGCAATAAAGTCTATTAAATAATATCTGTAATAACTTGCAGGTGGTATCTCCCCACCACATGTCATTTTGAAGGACATGAATCCATGTGTCTCAATTTCAGTGCAAAATGATCACTGATAAAGTAGTGCTTTCAGAAATGGCAATTAAGTATTCAAATATTATTTCTGACAATTCCTCACTAGCATTTCATACAGCTTTCTCCAGAGGCTTTTCAAAAATACACTTAATTCTGCAAGGCTCTTTACCAGATTTTGTTAAAACTGCTTTTTGGAATTTTGTCAGTAGTAATTTTAATTATTTTCTGGCTTTGCTTTCCAAATAAAAATGTCCAGAAGAAATGGCTTCTGGTATTCCAAAATGTCAAAGTGAGGAGCTGCCAGTATGAGTTTTGACAACACATAAACACAAGACACAGTCAGTAATCTGGTGATGTCTTTGACTGTTGGATTCACCTGAAGAAAGCTGAAGATCACAGAATCACAGACTGGCTTGGATTGAAAGGGACCTTAAAGCTCATCTTGTTCCAGCCCCCTGCCATGTGCAAAAACACTTTCTACTAGTCCAGGTTGCTCCAAGCCATGTCCAACCTGGCCTTGAACACTTCCAGGGACAGGGCAGCCACAGCTTCTCTGGGCAACCTGTGCCAGGGCCTTACTATACTCACAGGGAAGAATTTCTTTGAAATATCCAGTCTAACCCTGCTTTCTGTCCGTGTGAAGTCATTCCCCCTTGTCCCAGACTCACAGAGTCACAGAATATTCTGAGTTGGAAAGGACCCACTAGGATCATTCTGTCATTCCAGGCCCTTGTCCAAAGTCCCTCTCCAGCTCTCTTGCAGCTCCTTTAGGCACTGACAGGGGCTCTAAGGTCTCCCCAGAGCCTTCTCTTCTCCAGGCTGAACACCCCCAGCCCTCCCAGCCTGTCTCCAGAGCAGAGGGGCTCCAGCCCTCAGAGCATCTCTGTGGCCTCCTCTGGACTCGCTCCAGTAGCTCCATGTCCTTCTGATGTTGGACCCCAGAGCTGGAGGCAGCTCTGCAGGTGGGGTCTCACCAGAGTGGGGCAGAGGGGCAGAATCCTCCCTCCCCTGCTGCCCATACTGTGTGATCAGCCCAGCACATGGGGGCTTCTGGGCTGGCAGAGCACATGGTCACATGGGCACAATCCTGTTGAGCTTCTCATCCATCAACACTCTCAAGTTCTTCTCCTCAGGGCTGTTCCCCATTCATTCTTTGCCCAGCTGGGCTGGCAGAGCACATGGTCACATGGGCACAATCCTGTTGAGCTTCTCATCCATCAATACTCTCAAGTTCTTCTCCTCAGGGCTGTTCCCCATTCATTCTTTGCCCAGCCTCTGTTTGTGCATGGGATTGCCCTAAACCATGTGTAGGACCTTGCCCTTGGTCTGGTTGAACTTCACAAGGTTCACACAGACTCACTTGTCCAGCCTGTCTGGATCCCTCTGGATGCCATCCCTTCCCTCTGTGGTGTGCAGTAGCCACACCACTCAGGCTGTGAGTGTGTGCTCCCACATCCATAACCTCCCCATCTGCCCAGCCTGACTAGTGTGGCTACTGTACTTGCTGCAGCCACAGGAACTTCATCTTTTATGATAACGCGCTGCAGGAACACCCATGGGGACATAATAAAGGTTATGCTGTGATCTTCAAAATGATGCAGACAGATAATGTCAGCCTTTTGATGTGGTTAAAAAATTCAGTTAGGGCATCAGTAAATTACACAGGGTTCTATGTAATGCCATATACATGGGTGAGTTGGACAATACTGCTCCAGCATTACTGCTTCCAGTGACTGCTCATAATTAGGGACAAAAGAAGCCACTCCCCACCTGAAGCTTGCAAATACTCTGCTTACAATAATCCAACAATCCTAATTAATGAACTAATTATTGTAAGCCCTACAATTCAGGGACGATCTGGGTTATTAAATGGCTCTCATCATGTTGAATGGTCATTGTTGTGAACTATACAAGGCAGAGACTAAACCTCTCAAAGCTCATGAAAATCAGATGTAAATCTGAAACCTTATCCCTACAAACTTATCATTTTATAATACCCTTGGAAATGGTTCTTTTTCATGCTGACATAACAAAACCCAACAATTAGTCTGAAATTTAGAATGAGGCCAAAGCTTGAGCTAGCGTGAGCTGGAAATCTGCTGGGAATTTTTTGCAGCTGTATGAGTTCCACTGCTACAAAATCACTAATAAATCCACATGGGGTTTGGGGTCATGTTTGAATTTTTCTCTGGGTAAAATTTTACTTTTTAGTCCCTGAATTGTGTGTTAGAGCTCTCAGTATACATCAAACAGCAAATTAAATGCAATCTCCATACACATGGCAGGTGAACTGCTACGTTAAGTAACTCATTTGACTTTTCTAAACTTCACTGTTTCATCACCACATTCTGTTCCTGTGGAAATGAAGAGAAGTAGGCAAATCCTGCTATGGTAACGACATATGGACTTTAAATTCAGCAAATCTATGTAAATTAGTGTCCTGGTGTTCTCTGCGATACAGTTAATTTTCTCCCTAGTAGCTGGTATGTGGTTGTGTTTTGGATTTAGGATGAGACTAATGTTGATAACATAATTTTTATAGACGGAAAAGGTGAAGAAGTGGGGGGAAATCAGTCACAGAAACATCATGTTTCATCTGAGGATGGACTTAGTTTTTTTTAAAATGATATTTTGGTTTTTTTTAATATTTTGGGCAAACAAGCAGTGGCATCTTCACACTGCTTTCATAAATTATTTTTAGTGGTTTAACTCAGGAAAAACTATTCTTACAGCTGTGATCGTCTCTGATTTTCTACTAATTCTAAGCTAGAACTAGTTTTGCTTTCTGGAGGAAACATATCAAGAGTCTCAAAGGCAGAAGGCATTCTCAGAATTTCTGACGTTTAGATCATTTCATCATTCTGAATGCATTTTTCACACCTTGGGCAAAGAAACCCCACAGATTTCATCCTAAAAATCAAGCTTCAGTCGTCCCAAGTGAAGATAGAAAGCTCAAAAGGAAAAAGCATGTGTCTTGTAATGAACCAGAAACCAGGAGATGAATCAAACTGATACAATAGGTGCAAAATTACTGTGTTTGAACTTCCTGATCTCAACACGCCACAGGATTTTGGGTGCTTGAAAATATAACACTTGGCTATAGAAAATACTGAAACAGAAGATTTTTTTTCACAAGAAGGAAAAAATGGAGACGCACTTGTTTCCAGAAGATCTTCCATAAAAGGCCACTGTGTTTAATCAATTTTCCTGATCAGGGACAGCAACATCCAGAACTCACACACAACACCAAGCTCAACAATGTCCAAAACTTAAGCTTGTATTGAATGAGGTATTGAATTTATTTGATGCCTACATGTAGAATAAAACAATTTGGAAAAAAAGTCTGTATAGATGTGTTACTATGGGGTAAACCAGGGAATCATCCAGCTGAAAAGTTTAGCATCTCCATATCAACTAGGGAGCACTTTGGAGAAAAGCAGACCATGGTGAGCAGCTGCAAAAAAAGGAGCAGGGTGGAAGAGGATGACTTCATCCCATGAGGATGGCCATTAAACCCCAGAAAGCTTGACTTTCCATTCCAGTTTTCATTTTACTTCCTCCTTTTAAAAAGTTCTCTTTTGAATACCCAAGACCAAAATAAGGGCTGAAGACAATGCTGTTACAACACCTCACCACAGCATGGATATTATGATCCCAGGAGTACTGTAGGTGAATGAACACTTACTGGGCTTCCAGCAGGATGGGCTCCATGGTGTGGGAGGACATCGAGGACAGGAGGACTGGAGGAGAGGAGGAGCAGAGGAGAGAAGGACAGGGTTTTCCAGCACAGCACAGCACAGCACAGCACAGCACAGCACAGCACAGCACAGCACACTCAACCCTTCCAGAGCTGCCTGGCCCAGTGGGAGCAAGAATTTCCAGTGCTGCAGCATACACTAGGGATAGGCATTCCCAGTGCTGCTGCAGGGGTGGCAGGACTGGTGTTCCTGGCAGTGCGGGGACAGGTGTTTTGACTCAGTCCCTGACGGTCCCTGGCAGTGCCATGAGTATGAGCATCTCCAGCATGACCACCTACACCAGGCAGGTGCTGCAGAGTGCTGTTGGGATGGATGGGGCACCAGGACAGGACTGGTGCTCTGAGAGCTGTACAGTATGTGGGGATGGTGCTGTTCCAGATGGGCATGGTCCCTCTGCTCAGGATGGATGCTGTCTGGTTGGGATGGGATGGAGGTAGGTGCTGATGGTTGCAGTGGGCTTTGGTGTGTGGGCATCATGATTGGTATGATGTGGGATGAGTTGGCCTGATGTGGCATGGCTTGGCATGGAATGGGATGGGTCCATGTGGGATGGGTTGGTCTGATGTTGGGTTGGTTGGCACAATGTGAGGCAAGCTGTTCTGTTGTTGGGCAGGTTGGAGTGACATGAGGCAAGTTGGGGTGACATGGGGCAGGGGGATGTGCTGTGGAGAAGGTTGGTTTGATGTTAGGCAAGTGGATGTGATGTAGGGCAGGCTCATGGAATCACAGAATCATGGAATAAGCTAAGTTGGAAGAGACTCATCAGGATCATCTTGTCCAGTTCCTGGCACTGTGCAGGACATTGCAACAATCCCACTGCGTACCTGAGAGCATTGTTCAAATGCATCTTGAGCTGTCAGATTTGGTGCTGTGACTTTTCCTGGGGAGCCTGTTCTAGTGCCTAACCACCCTCTGGATGAAGAACATTTTTCTAATATCCAACTGAAACCTCCCCCAACTCAGCTTCAGGGCATTCCTTCAGGTCCTGTCACTAGTCACAAGAGTTAAGAGATTGGTATACGCCCTTCTGCTTCTTCTCCTGAGGATACTGAAGACTTCAATGAGGTCTACTCTCATTGTTCAGCCTCTTCCCCAGGCTGAACAAAAGAAGTGACCTCAGTCGCTCCTTATAAGGCTCTCCAGACCCTTCGCCGTCCTCATGGCACTCCTTTGGACGCTCTGTAATAGCCTAAGGTCTTTTTTATACTGACATGAGATAGATGGATGTGACACGGGGCAGGCTGGCCTGTCGTGAGGCAGGTGTCACATGGGGCAGGTGGATATGATGGCAGGTCAGAGTGATGTGGACGGGGTAGTGTGGGTGACGCTACTGCCGATCCACAGTATCGGGCCCAGCCCCGCAGCCCCTCCGGTTGCCGTAGCGACCGCCCCTCCCCCCCGCTTCTCCTCCGCTGAGCTATTTCCGTCCCACCACGTGATGACAACAGCGCCCGCACACGTGATGGCGAGCACGCTGTCAATCAAACTGAACCTCCCCCAATCACCGCCCGATTCTTCGGGCGCCGTCCCGCCTTCCGGAAGCGGGCGCTCTAATCGGTGCCGGCGTTCGTTCCAGCGGTTTGACAGGACCAGCGAATAGGGGCGTTGATTGGCGTCACATTGAGCCAGTCATAACTTGAGAAGGTAGGTAGCTCCCGCCCCTGCGGCGCGAGGACCAATGGGCGTGCGGGAGGCGGTGCTTCGCCCACCCCCGGCACTGCGGTAATATGGCTCCGTAGCGGGCGGCCGGGTCGGTGTTGCTGCCGCCATTAACCCCTGCGCGCCCGGCGGTCTGGGGGGAAGTGGAGCTGGGACCCCACGTGAGAATGAGCTCGGCTGCCGGTCCTGCCGCATTACCGCCGGGCTCTGCCGCCCGCGCCCTGCATGTGGAGCTGCCTTCGCAGCAGGTACGGCGGGGCCTCGGGGCGGCGCTCGGAGGGGGCTGAGGTGGAGGAGAGTGTCCTGAGGTGAATCAGGGGTGTCCCCTGAAGTGTGGGGTGTTCTGAGGTGAAGGGGGTGTGCTCTCTTCGGTGTGGGATGCCACAGAGGCTTGCTCACTGACATATGGGTTGCTCTGGGCTGAAGAGGGATGTTTCATGAAGTGAGGGGTGGTCCCTGAGGTATACAGGGATTGCTCCCTCGGGTGAATGGGGGTGCTTCCTGAGGTGTGGGGTGTCCTGAGGTAAAGGGGTGGACAGTTACTCCATGACGTGTCAAATGGGGCTTCTCCGAGGTCTGGGGGTACCTGAGGCAGAGTCCCCAAGCTGATGGAAGGGGAGTCCCTGAGGCAAGGGGGAGTTAGAGCTCTTTTCTCTTAAGCTGGTAGGAAGGTGAGAGGAAGCATGGGGCTAGGGGTCTGTGCCTCTCCCCTGGGGGAGTCAGGTGGTTTTTCCTCTCCCAGGAAACTACTTCTGTGCCTACAAAGGATATGGGGCGGATTAAAGGTGAGAGTTGCAGCAGGAATAACACCCTGAAAATCGGTGTTAAACTAGGGCACCTCGTGAGGCCGGGGCAGCTGGGGTGGGGAGCAGGTCCTTCTCTTGGTGCGGTGTGGAGCGAGCGTGGATGTAACTTGTGGTGTATTCTGAAAAGTGGTGAAATGTTCCCTCCCCATTATGTCCTTCCTTTGCCTAACTCTCTTTTTCCTGTTTGCTGATAGTTGGCTTTTGGTTTACTGGGCATCAGTCCCACGTTTTAATTTTGGAGAGCATTAGGAGGAAGGTTAAGTGAGGAAGCCTAGGTTCTTCTGCCTGAGCATTTAGCAATCCTTATCAAACTGGCTCTGTGCCCTTTCCCTTCTTGGATGTGCTGACTTTGATTGTGTAGGAGCTGGAGCAGGAGTGGTGAAGGAGGCATTAATTAGCAAAGTTTTGCTTTTCTTTAGAAATACTGTGAGATGTGAGTCTTGTTTTGGCTCATTGACTCGGTGCAGTAGATGTTATTACAAGGTAGACACAGCATCTGTGTTACTTGAGCTACATGTTACCAGGTGGGAATATAAAGAGTTCCTTGAGAAAAAATCAACAGATGTTAACTTGAAGTGGAGCTATAACTTCTCTTTTGTTAAACATGTTTTAGCAGACATCCACTTAGGGGCAAAGGCAGGGAATGGAGGTGGCTGTTGGCCACCCGACCCTAATTTGTGAGCAAGTACTTATTCTGAAATGTGGGTCTGCTCTATGTTAATAAACATAAATACTGCTCTGTATGGACAGGAAACAGTGGATTGTCCATGAGATCAAGTATGGCCTTCTCCCTGCTGAATTTTTGGTTTTATTCTTTCTCAGGCTTGTGCAAAGACCAAGTGAATGCTGCAGGGAGAAGCCTGAGGTATTAGTCGTTGGACTTCATTTGTGAAAGTGAGACCAAAACACAGGCTTTTTCTCCTAGGAGCAGAAACTTTTATAGGAGTTCATAGGAGCAGAAACTGAGTCATCAATTGTAAGATATTCCAGTTGAGTAAATATTTATCGTGGATGCTTGTGTGTTAATTGTAGCAAGTGTAAGGCTGTGGCAGAGAGTGAGTTATTGTTCTGCTGTGTGCTCTGCTAACACAAGGACCGTATGCCGAGGGATCTATGCACTGTGTCCATACTTGGAATCAAATTGAGAGGCTCAGCTGAACGCACTGATAGCAAATCACCCTCTTTCTCTGTATTATCTGAGCTCAAAAATCTGTTACTAAACTGCAAGATGCCTTGAAGGAGCTCAGCACACTGGAGCTATTTTCCTGCAGAATTATGAAAAAGAAGTAATTCCCAGTCTATTGTACCACCTCTGTAATGCTGTAGTCTGACTGACCCAAGCTATGTGGTGCTACGTAAGGCAGGGTAATTGTTTGCTACGTGCCAGCACAGAAATCAAATTGGTGATTTTTTTAGTAGGCAGTTTTCTCTAGAACACCCAGTGCTACATTTTTTGACTATAAGGATTGAGAGCAGGATGGTCTGAATCATATGTCTCTCTAAAGACAAATTCTCAACTGTGAACTTGAGGCGAGTGCTTTTAGTGACTGAAGTGACTTTTTAAGGGCAGAAGTACTGAAGGTGTAATTTGTGTTTAGTCTAGCTTTAATTGTTCCAGTAACATTCACATTGGTTAGAAAACAACATTCCTACTACTGACACTTTTGCAGGAGTGAAAAGTCAGGTCCAAAACCTTTTGCTACTGTGACCACACTTGTGGCAAAACTGACCTCTTCTTTAATTTGTTTGCAGGCCAGGATGACCAGGGCAAAGAATGCCTTTTGCTGTTGTACTCTGCATTTTAAGAGAAAGAAATAGAGGATATGGCTGTAAGGAGATGCATCTGATTAAGTATAAAATTCCCATTTGAATCTCTTAGTAATTGTGCCAGGATGTTCTCTTTTGCTGTAAGAGTGAGCACAACAGAACTGAAAATGTGAAATAGTTGCACTTTAGGAGCAGAGGTTCTTTAGTAATATCTCTTCCCAGTTGCTCGATGCAAGAAAACCGGGAGTGTCATAACTTAAGGATTTCTGAATGCTCAAAACAAACAGTTCAATCCTGTCATTATAAGCAGTTCAAAGCAATGGTGGGGTTGGGGGACCCAAATCTTTTGGACTCATATATCCTCAGTGGAAGGGATTGGACAGAAACTGCAGCCTGAATGTAGACAGGCAGTCATGCCGCAGTCAAGTGATCTGTTGAATGTTACTGTGCTAATTGCTGGCCAAAACAGATTTCACGTGTGGCTGTCTAGTGACAGGAGAGTACATTGTCATGGACTCCAGAACCAATTCCTGGGAGGGTGCATGTGATGGAGGGAGATGTATCTGTTAAGTACGGATGTGGTGGTAAGGAGGGAAGGGGTAAATTGTGCCATTGTGCACAGCCATGAATGGTGTCAGACCAGGTGACCCGATATTTTCTGTATCTTTCAGCTCACAAACATATCTTGACTGACAGTGAAAGTTTCTGTGGAGAGGTGCAGCAATGAGGTTTCAGCTACAGGTGTCAGAAGTGTATGTTTAGGGTAGAGCAAAACAGAGCAACCAGTTAGTAAAACTTCTCAAGGACACTGTAGCCTCCATTAACTTTAAGGCTGGGATTCCTAAAGATCCAGTTGGAGTTTTATGCACTTCTAAGAGTCCAAGAGCAGTGCTTAGCATACATAGCTCCTGTGGCTTCCATACTAGCTTAACTCTGGGAGCATCTCTGCCCTCTGGATTTAACCATCCAACCAATTCCTTACCCATCTCGCAGTCCACTTGTTGAATCCATCACTCCAATCTGGAGAGAAGGATGTTGTGGGGGACTGCATCAAAGGCTTTACAGAAATCCAGATAAATGACATCTGTAACTCTTCCCTTGTCCACTGATGTAGTCACCCCCATCATAGAAGGCCATTGGGTTGGTCAGGCAGGACTTTGCTTTGGTGAAGCCGTGCTGGCTGTCCCATCACCTCCCTGTCTTCCATGTGCCTTAGCACAGCTTCTCAGAAGATCTGTTCTGTGATCTTCCCAGGCACAGAGGTGAGGCTGACACAGAGGTGAGGTAGTTCCTGGGGTCTTCCTTTCTGGCCTTTGTAAAGATGGGTACTATGTTTCTTCTTTTCCAGTCACCTGGGACTTCACCTGACTGCCATGACTTTTCCAGTATCATGGAGAGTGGCTTAGCAACTAAATCAGCCAGTTCCCTCAAGACTCTGTGATGCATCTCATTGGGTCCCATAGACCCGGGCACATTCAGGTTCCTCAGGTGTTCACAAACCCGATATTACAGTGTGAGGGGTTTTGTTCCCCCAGTCCGCAGGCATCCATTCAAGAGGTGCAGGAAGAGAGGTTGTCATTGAAGACTGAGGCAAAAAAGTTGTTGAGTACCTCAGCCTTCTCATCTGTTGTTACCAGTTTTCCAGCATTATTTATCAGGAGGTAATATGTTCTTTGACCTTTTTCTGGGTAGCATATGTGTAGAAGCCCTTCTTTTGCATCCCCTGCCAGGTTCAGTTTGAGATCAACTTCGTTTCTTTCTTTAAAGATGTGTATCACTCATACATAACATTTTGGGCAACATGGCAGAAAGGGATAGTTCTAAGTGTGCTGGCAAAATGTGTATCAGGGGTCTCATGTGTAGGAGAAGTGAAGAAGGTTACTGTATGGGGCCAGGGCTGCACATGAATGAGACTTTCAACTAAAACAGTAAGAAAATAGTATATTTTAAAACAATAGTTTTGTATTACTCTTGTTATATATTTTCCTGAGTAATATGAAAAAAAAAAGACTGACTCTTAAATATTTTACTTCCCCTTTCCTACAAAATATGGAGGGGGGGAGGCAGGGGGAAAATCAGGGGAAAGTGTTGTATTGGAATATTACTTTCACTTCTCATTGACACACACTGTCTTTAAATGCTGAGTGAGAGAGAAGTGCTGCTCCAGTGAAACACCACTGAACTCCAGTGAAGCACAATGTGAGTTGTGACCTGATGATTTTACTCAGTTGTATCCATACCCAGCTGCGTCAATGTTTAGTGTTTGTTAGAGACAAATTAGGAGGAGTAGTTGTTAAAGTCACTGGAACATTGTAATTTTAGCCCAAAAGGCTGGCTGCTAACCTGAGGCTGGACTTTTGCTATCTGCAGTGTAATACCTGTATTCCCTAAGGGATGCAGGTGTGTTTTGCAGACCAAATGGTCTATTAGTAAGTTAGAGAGAGAGACAGTTCTGTCTGAAAGCCATACTAAATCGGTTTTCATGCTTTAGCTGGGATGTCTGTGGTGGTTTAGGGAATGCTCTTAATTGAGCAACTTGCTAGCTAAAGACCGAAGTCTCATTTATGAAGGGAACTTGACTTATTTGTCCTTGATTTGTCATCCAGCAACAAGATAACCGTTATTATGCTTCAGGTTATTAATCATCATATGCTGTTTGCTTGTGCAACCTAGAGCATTCTTAAGTGCTTCTTTAAGGTCAAAATTGCCTTTGCTTTGATTTTATTGATGCCCTTGGTTTCGTAAGGCTGTTTACTTTTTGGGTCCTTCCTTCTCAGTGTCATCTTGATATTCCCAGGTTATTCCCACAACTAATGTGGACTAATGCTCCCTTCCCCAAGATCACATTAAGAGGCTTAAGGGACTTCTCTCAACTGCTGCAGTGTGTCATTAATGAGATGCAACTTGCACCCTGATGTTCTCTTTTCTATCTGGTGGGTTAGTTCCCATGCTGTGTCAAAGAAGCAGTTACAGTTTCAGTCTTTCGTCTTGGGACTAAATAATTACTTGGACAAACTCTGAGAAAAAGCATCAATAAGGAACGATGCTATTTCTAGCTGTCTTATCTGAAAGGTCTTGGTTGAAGATGGAAAGACTGTCAAGTTCCCTATTATTTGCATCTTATGTGAACACTAGCAAGAAGAGCTTTGTCTGGCCAGTGGTCAGTACTTGTAAGATTTTCTTAACCAAAGTTTAGAGCAATTTTTTTAGGGTGTGCTGACAGTTCTTACTTATTGAAGCTATGGTATTTGCCAGCTTGCTGGATGTGTCGCTCTCGATGTTATCGTGACCATAACCAAACACAGCTGTTGAAACAATACACTTCATTTGCCATAGGCTCATGATTTTGCTTTTGACCCCTTCCTCCTTATGTTAATTCTGTGTTTTGAGTTGTGTTTTGCCATGCCTAACCAGCTATCCTGTTTGTGTCCCAAGACTGAATACCTGTGTCTTCTGTACCTGCCCCTATGACATGTTTTAAATAGCAGGCTTTTACAGTCTTTCTGCAGAGATTAGCACAAATTCTGGATATGGAAAAAAGAATTAGGATGCAGAAAATTAGTGAGGCATGTGAACATTACGATCACTGCTTACATCAATTTTAGTCTTAGTTGTTTTATTCATTTTGGGCTCTAAAATAAGTGGTGTAGACTTTCTACGTGTGATTATGGGGTACAAAGAGACGATTTCTTGTACCTGCTGTACAGTTACCAGCTGTTTACATAATTTCATGGGGGTGGAAGTTGAGTTCTGAGTTGCTCCTCAGTGTAAATGCAATTGCTTAGTGAGGAAGGAGTTTAGAGGATTAGCTAGTAGGAGAGGGTACGGGGAAGGATAGGCAAAAGAACACAGCTGTCTTTCAAGAGTAGTACATAGTCTTAAGTTGTTTTTAGTTATAATATAATGTTTTAATTACTTTCTGATGCTACTGTTGTTTTAATTAGTATTAAAGGAGCAGATCATGCCATAGAGTAACATATTTTGTTAGTTCTAACACTGACTTCAGACATTGCATTCTTTAACTCCATATTGACCTTACAAAGGGCTGTTTTGTGTTCCGATAGCTGGAAAAAATTATACTTCTGTATGGTCCATGTCAAATATTGAGATATTCCTTATTCTTCCTGTTTCATTTTCTCCTTGTGTGAATTAGGGCAGACTTGATGTCTTTTGAACATCTTTCATTTGCTGACTGTTCCTAGTGAAGCTCTCGGTGCAGTACAGAAGCAGGAGTAGCCATGGCATGGGGTATGGATGATTCGAAACCTGTATTGACCCTTGATGTGTTCAGATGAAAGCTTCATAGCTGTTTTCCTTCTTAAGTGAAACTTTCAAAAGCCTTTCAGCTGCCCAGAAGCATAAAGGAAAGGAGGCACTTTGATTTGAGGAACTGTATACTGAAATTCACAATTGTGCATCTTGGAAAACTTTGAGCCCATATTGATGAAATAGCTTTGACTTTTCTTGTGATCATTTAGTCTGGGTAAATCACTCTGCACAGGTTCAATATATTGTTCCCTGCATAAGATCTTTGGGAATGTGAGATATGTGATGTATGTGAGTGTTGCACCTTCACAGGAAAAAAAGTGCAGTTGTGTTCCTACAATGCATCTTTGAACTGGTGTTGTTCTCAGATCTGATTCCTAGTAGAAATAGTTTTTTAAAGGCAGTTGCAAGAAGGTAGCTAATCTTAAAAAGGGAAATGAGTTCCTGGATGGCCGTCGATGACTTAACATGAGTAAATGGAGATATGAAGGAATCACAATTATAAGGAGAACCACAAGTGATTCATTGAACTAATTATGGCTGCATAGCTTTGAGGCCCTTGCTATCTTCAAGTGTGTCCTGGAAGGACATTAAAATAAAATTCCAAAAACTTCCTTATGGTGTGTCCCACAAAATTGCCTATTAAATGCTTCTGCTTTGTATCAGAAGTAGCTCTGAAAGCCCATTTGATTCTCTTGACTCTGAACTGTGGAAAACTGTTAAATTGCAAACCTTATAAATCTTCCTATCAAGTGTAAATTGGAGTACAAGCATTTTCTTGCCCTTCCTGTGGTTTTAAGTAACCATACATCTGAATAGTGCCTAAACTTCCCATGTGCATTTCTTGGATATTAAAAGCTTTATATTCTGCACCAGAGTTGACCCAAACCCTCTGTGAGGTATGCTCCACTTCAAAAAAAAAAAAAAAAAGGGTATCAAATTGGAAAATGAGGCAGCTCGAAAACTTATATGAAATTAAGTAAGAATTCTTGCCTACTATTTGACTTCCAAGAGATTGGATCATGCAATTGCTTCTTAATATTCAAACTGGAATGGAGAGGTAAACGCAAATAGTGAAAATCTGAGGAAGTTGGAAGGTCCAATAATTAGGTGTAGAGCAGTGCTGTGATAATAAATAATGCTCATATTGGCTAAATGCAGATCACATATTGATAACTTTTTTTTTTGTTTCAGGGCTGGAGGTTTTATGCTTTTTAAGAAAAAAAAAAAAAGACCCACCTCAACCTGTTTGCTATGAGCTACAAAGCACACAGAGCCCTCTGTTTAAATATGACTTAATTCTGACAAATATTCAGACATCTCAATAGCTGACATTGCAAGCTCCGGTCTGTTCAGTTCAAAAACCCTGGATTTGCTGTAGTAACATTGGTGTTGCTTACTAATCTTTGCCTCCTGCTTTAATGCTAAAATAGTTGGAAGGATTTTTGCTTAAATTCTTCCAGAGTTTCTGTGGGTCATAAAGCAAGGAACCAAGTGATGAAATTCATGTGAAAGCCAGATAAAAACAAAGTGTGTACCATCTTATACAGAGGTCAGAGCTGATCCTGATCTGAAAAGAATTCAGGGAATTTACTTCCTTGACAGAACTATGAGGGCACCAGTCTGAAAACAGAGATGAAGACTGTCTTGGTGTGTCTTGATTAGAAACTATTTGATAGGTAGGGTGCTCCATTAAAGGCTAAGGAAGGAGACCTGGTGCTGAAATTTTAGCCAGTGTTGAAAGTTCTGTGTTCTGGAAATACAATAATTGCTTTTCAGCTGATCAGGCCTCTGTGAGAGCCCTGAATGGTGATGTAATTTATGTGAACTTCTATTTTGCTTGTACAAGATGATTTCCCAGCCTTCTTAATGCTGGTTTTTACTGTTGTATTTACATTTCACGCAAAAGTAAGTTTGGGTTTTTTTTTAATCTTCCCCCCCCATATTCTTTTTGAATTAGAAGTGTTTTCTTGAACCTGTGTGATGCTTTGCACTTTACATGGGTTGAATGGAAAGTCATCAGGAATGGGTGGGGCAGCCTTTTTCAAATCCAGTCAGATGTCTAAACCTTTCTTCCTGGGCAACTGAATTTGAAAGCTTAATTCTGGAAAACGTAGTCCTATTTACTAAGTTCTTAAAAAAATCTGCCTGCTCTAATAGAATTTCTGAAACTCACTCATGGTCCCACTGTCACTTTCTTAGTAACATCTGGAAGTTTTCAGCCAAATCCTCCATTCACAAAGGGGGCTTTTTGATGGCATCTTGGATGGTTCTTGCTGGAAGAAACCAAACTACACACCTTGCTTAAGTTCAGATACTCCCTTGACACCTTTGCAAATTTATTTAATATGTCAAAGGGCCTGCTGAGAGTAGAATTAATGAACAGCTTTGCTAAAAGAGCCAGTGCTAAAGAGGGAAGACCATGCTGCTGGGAGAAGGCAGATGTGGGACAAAGAGAAGACAGACATCTCCCTTCTCCCAGCTGTGAGCCATTAGATCATCTCAGTTGCTGATGGCATGAGAGGCTCCATGTGATAAGAACGAGCATTGCTGTTGCTCATATTAGTGACCTGAGCTTCACAATTGATACCTGTAGCCAGAGCTAGAGTCAGTGTGATGGCTGAGTACCAGAAATAGAAAATGGTGTTTGGCTGTGTTCTCATCCAGCTGGGATATACTGACATTATTTTTTTTTCCCCCAGGGTTATCAGATTCTTGTAAGGGAATAATAAAGTGGTTAAGATGGAAGAAGAGTCAGAACTCTCTGTGCTTGCTTTTGCTACCCATTATGTGACCTTGAACAAATAATTATGAAATTCCATGAATACTTGAAGCTGTTGTAGGTAGTCCTGTTCTTGTGCTTCCATGAACAGTTCAGACCTTGTGTTAACAATAGTGCACTTCTCTCTCATTTGACTTATTCCCTTTTGTTACCTCCCTGCTGTGCCATCTCTGCTATGATTTTTATCAATTATACCAGATTATTAGACAAAAAACAGTGAGTAGCTTTATCACTTCTGTTTCTCAGGCCTGGAGGAAAGCAAAGAGTGGCATCTGGATCAGCTTAAGCCATAAAGAAACTGGAAGCGTTGAAGTCTATCTGCTCTGTCCTCTTGTGGTGGGCACATCTGTGTAGCTGTAGAGAGCGGGTTTGGAGGAACTTACCCAGATGTTGAACTAACTTTTGGTTTTGGCAGCCTCTCCTCGGTTCACCATAAGACATGCATAAAACACATAATGCAGGATGGGAACAAGTGTCAGGATGCTGAAGGTGGCATTCTAGGCAGAGGTAGTGAAAGATTACGGTATCTTAGTGTTGAGGGAACTAAACCATGAAGGGACCAGACAGTTTCAGTCCTTTGGACCTCAAAAGACTTGGTAGACTGTCTGGAATCATGTGATGAAAAAGCCATCTTAACAACGTTGGTGATGAAAATACTTGATTCTGGAGCAGTCTGACTTGTTTATGGCCTGTGGTAAATCTGGAGGGGCTCCCAGAAAGTCACTGAATGGGAACACTAGATATATTACACAACTGCAGATAGTTCCTCAGAATGATGAAAACTTGAGTGCTTTCCTTTCTCTGAGTTTTGAGAGAAGCTGGTAATCGCTGAGCAGGGATGGTCTTGCTGCATTCCACAGCAGCTCTATTAAGATACTGTTGTAGAATTCCGGGAAGCTGCTTTTGCGCCTCTGCAGGCATGAGGGATGAAACCTGATGGTAGGTTCTGCTGTTCAGATCTCTCCTACAGCTTCCTTGATCAGACTTTCTATGTATCTTTGGGACAGCTGTCTGCTTGTAACCTGTGCTATCTTTACACGTAGCAGTGTTTTTAAAATACAAGCTATGCAGGATTTCTCCTAATGGAAAATTAGTGGATTTCTTCTCCTGGTTTGTAGTCATTTATCTTCAAGGTAGAAGAAAGCACTGATTTTTTTTCATGTGAGTCAACACACAGTTGCTGTATAGCAGTTGCTTTTAATTAAATTCAACTTAGAATGGCAATTAAAGCAAATAATAACAAGGCCTGCTATGTAATTTCTGCTCCATTGGATTTCTTGGGAATTGCAAAGGTCTAGGACAATTTTAACCAAAATAACTTGTGTCACAAACCCCCCATAATGAGCTGTTAGAGCTGCTGTACTACCGTGCTAAGCACTGATCCAGATATGTCACTGTTAAGGGTGTGTGCTGGATTGAGAGCTCTTGGAAAGGTTAAATAACATTTTCCATAATGTTAGTTCTGCAAAAATAACTTTTTTTGCTGTAGGATATCTCATTAAGATACTTGCTTGTAGATGCCTGTCTGATGTCTTCAGTCCTGTATTGTTGGTAGCCTGTAAACTCTTTGAGGAGATAGCGGTGAATATTAGCTATACTCATTGCATAATTTGCTTCTTTTCTTTTTTTTTTTTTATGAAAGCAGATCCTGCACTATCCTCCTGCACTCATGCTGGCCTTTTTGAAGTTAAGTGGCTCAGGAGGGCTGCCAAGTCTCTTGGATTGTTTTTTAGCACTTGTATTATGATTTTTTAAGCTGGGGTTTTTGGAATGTTCTGGCTGCAGACCGTCTTATTCTGGGGGAATTCTCCCTCATCGTGATTTCTTGACACTTTTATAGAAAGAGCAAAATAGCAGAAAATTGTCACTAAAGAAAAGGGACCAGTTTTTAGCACTTCACGTAAAAGGAGGAGGAAATGAAAGAATTTTGGGTTATTTGCATCTACTGTATTCAACATAGGGTGTGCTGGTTAATTCTCTAAAATGAGTTGCTTTTGCATTTTGGAATGCTCTGGTACCTCATTGTGAACTGCTTTCCCCTTGGCTCGTGGCAGTGCCAGGCTCTATTGCTCCATAGACACTTTAAGCTAGTGGTTTCATGTCAGCAGTTCTCTGTCTTTGGCCTCTTGCTGCTGCACTGTCCCCTCCTTGGTCTGCACAGCTGCTTGTCCAGCCACATGGTGAATCATATTGAGAAACTGAGCTGGTGAAACTAACCCAGGAAAAGGGAGAGGTGGTTAGTTTCCATCCAGACTGGTTCCCAGATAAGATTCTGTGAGCAGCTGCACAAGTGCTTATTTATGATGGAACAAATAAGAAAGGGTGATGCAGGGCTGGCAGTGTTTGGCTGTTGCAAGTGCTAGCTGAGCTACAACACAATGGGGTTTTGGTTTGTGTATTCCAACATCTTCAGTACAAAATGATATGAAACACATAGGACGTAACACTAGAGATCTAAAACTTCCCTCAAAATAATACTTACTTTGTCACAAAACAAAGCCCTTGATGAGGAATTCTAGAGCCTGTTTCAGTTGTCTTTGGGTATGTCTTTGTAGCTGATAGTCTCCCGGTTGAAGCTAATTATCTTTAATCAGGAGAGGTTAATTAACTTGGAATGTTGCCTCAGTAGAGTTCTGATGAAATCTGAGTAATTCAGTATAGTATCAGCGAACATAGTGGGCAAACTGGAAGATTTATTTTCAGGATTCAAGTCCCTCTGTCATCATGACCTCACACTAAAGAATATGAATGATAAAATTGTCTATGTATTTGGAAATTTGTTCCCTATCAGCCAAGCAAAATGGACAAGGAATGGGATAGGAGGAGGAGAGTGCTGGCTCAGCTGGAGATTCAAGTAGACATTGATTACCTGTTGCACATGTCTTGGTTTGACACAAATTAGGAGGAAACGTCCTGAGATGAATGTGTCCTCTAATGGAAGGCAGGTTTCGGCAACCTCTCCCCCACAGGTTTGAAGGGAGTTCCTTGGAGAAAAGTGAAAAAAACCTGATTTATTTAACAAGCAGGGTGCACGCAGGAATGAGAAGAAAGTGAAAAATGTTAGATAATAAAACCTCTCGCTGTGGAGAAAACCTGGTAGATTCAGAGTCCTTTCTGCAGGTGT
Source organism: Monarcha castaneiventris obscurior (assembly GCA_026261815.1). Taxonomy (NCBI): domain Eukaryota; kingdom Metazoa; phylum Chordata; class Aves; order Passeriformes; family Monarchidae; genus Monarcha; species Monarcha castaneiventris. The sequence goes on from JAMPIT010000575.1 coordinate 15,872,689, forward strand.
GGCTCTGGCTCTCTCCGGAGCTGGGGTGCGCCGTGGGTCCCCCTTCGGGCCGCAGTGTGGGGCCTCCCGGTGTTGGTATTCCGGACTGGAGCAAAGCTGAACAGTTGCAGGAGAAAAAGAACAAGCCACAGTCCCCGGAAAACTTCTTACTTCAGCTAATGAATGAGAAGCTAGCTAAAAAGCAAAGGAATGCAACTCTCTTCCCTGCTGCAGAGCTGAGAGCTGGGGAGAGAGCGAATGAGCTATCTGTGTTTTTTGAACACAGCTGCTGAAGGAGATCAACTGCCTCCCCCCACCCCTCCCTCCGATCTGGCTTAAAGGCACAGCCTGACGATAGGGAATGCAGTATCATACACTCACCCCAGGACATACACTGAGTCCTGAACTGTGTTGTGGTCTCATAGCCCCAGATTTAATGATCTTCTTCCAATGGGTTTGGGAGAAGGGAGACTTCATCCTAAACTCCCGACCCTGAAGGGTGCGAGGAAGTCACAAACCATGGAGATAAGGACTCACATCTTGTTCAGAGGTGCAGGTGTAGGTTTTTTTTCAGTAGGTGTAGCTGAAACTCGACAGCTTTTTTTTTTTTTCAAATCTCATTGGCCTCGTGTACTGTGAGTGGTAAGAAACTTGTTTGACTTTGCTTGAGAGCTAATCAATGAGACATACTGCTTAAAGCAGGCACACAAATTAGTTTGCAGTCCTAAAGAGATCTGGAGAAAGTTGCCCTCTTTGTTAGGGTGGTATGTGGACTGTTCTTTATAAGGGATTAAAGGAAAAAAAATAGAAGATACCAAAAATGAAGGGAATGAGCATGATAGTTGATTTCTGTGCTACTGAAGTTAATTAAAAGAGAGATGGCACATAAAATTCTTGAATCATTTTTATAGGTAGCAAAATGCATGTTTTTCCTTAAGAAATGTTCAGAGGCGTTTCTTAAGGAGTGTTTCAATTGCGCATAAAAACAGCCAGTGAAGCTACCCTGCTTTGAGGTTAGATGTGAAAAAATGTTCAAGGTCCATGTGGCTTTTTTTAAGTGAGGCTTAATCTTTCTGTTGACATTTTTGATACCAGTTTCTAAGAGAATAAGACCATGTAGTCACACAGAATGTTTTGTGTTGGATGGGTTTTTTTGTTTTTAATTTTTAAAGTCATGTATGTACTAGAGGTACCTGGGCATCCTATCTCAGGCTCTGTTTTTAGTCTAAGCCATAAGTAGACTTTGCGTGGAATGGATCCATCAGTGATTTTTAGGCTGTCACATGAACAGAAATTTAATGTTCCTCATACCTTTCCATGAAGGAAAATGAATATATCGCTGAAGTGGTGTTAAGTGATATAAAGTGTCATACTTTGATTCTAAAACAGATGATGATGTTTTAACTCTTGTTTAAAGCCTTTTAAGACAAGCTGCAAACAGGAAAATTGTCTTTTGGTTTCAAAAGCATTTAAAATGTGCTTTTGATCAATCCGCTTTTAAGGCAGATTTAGACTTACAAATTAAGAAGCTTTTGGGAAAAGATGAACTCTGAGGTAAAAGTATGCACTAAACCAGTTGTTTGAGGCTTGTTGGTGGATTTTGGTGATCCACAAAGTATGTGAAGCCATTTGTCAACATCCCCATGGTATTGGGTGAGACACTGGTGAGTTGAGAGACTGATTGGGAAAGTATGACACCGAAGGATTTGGTGAGAACTTTATGTATTTGAAGTGGCAGTTCGCTGAGCGCTACATTCGTGGGAGGCTGTTTGAAGCATGGGTCTTCAAAGTTACAGTAGAAACAACAGCTAAGCAATGATTTAAGTGTGAGAGTCCTGCAAAATCGCTTTGTTAACTAGTTAAATTTTATGTGAAGTTAATAATGTAAAATATTTGTCACGATTAAGGGTGTGGTGTGCCTTGAAGCTAAGACTTTAGCCACAGCTATTAAAGCTGTCTGGTACAGAGGTGAGAGAGAGAGTTTGATTTGATCTGATGATTTTCATTCAAGGTGCAGTATTGTAATAAACCAAAATAATGTTGGATGAAATCACTTAAACTAAATATTTTAGTGACATATCCTACTGTATTCATTCCAAGGGAAAAGGACTCTCATCACAGCAAATGGTAACAGACAGTTCAAATCTCAAATTTCACTGTGCCCTTAATTTTCCTTGAAAGTCTTGATATGTCTTTCTGACGTATTTTACTTTTATTTAAGTTGTTAGAGCAATTTCCAGGATTGCCATGAAATCAGGAGGCTTTGTTCAGCCAGTTCCTAATGACTCTGGATCAGATGGTGGTTTATGGTTGAGCTTTTTGCTTGTTAGATATAGCTTTGGCTGGGAAGTGTTTCCAGTGCGATGATGCAGGACATCTGGGTGATGCTGCTGTGTTTGAAGCTGATAGTGTCACATATTTGCTTGAAACTGCTCAAAGAGTTTGGGTAATTTAGATGTGGGATAAAAATGACATACAGGACATGAGTAGGAATAGCTTCTCTTGAATATCAGTGTTGCTTAATCCAAGTTTGTAGGTGCTTGTTGCTTGTCCTGTGGCTTTGCTGAATCCTGGCTGTTTTCACTTGCTGTCTGACAGAGAAAATGGAGTGCTTGGTGGGATACTTTTTTTCACAACAGTGCTTTGGGAATCATTAAAATGCTTTGAAAAAAAAAAAAAGAGAAAGGGTTCATGTTCAATCTAAGAAAGTTCTTTGACTGTTTTTTTCTTACTTTTAGCGTCGGCTTCGTCATCTTCGGAATATTGCTGCACGTAACATTATCAATAAGAATGGTTATTGCCTCTTGGATACGTACTTCACTCTTCACTTGTGTGATACCGCCAAGATCTACAAAGGTAAGCCAGGCTTGCTATCAACCTTTCTGCTAGTTAATCTTTGAAATCTTTGAATTCTTATGATATGAATTCTCTTTTTTTTTCCCCTTGACAACTTGCTGCCATTAATTACATCATGTTTGCTAACACTGGAAAAGAGCTCTTTAGTTTCCTCAACTTCCTCATAAAAGCTTTCAGTGTTAGCAGCCATGGAAGCAAAACAGATGGCAGGTTTGGTAGTCTCTTAAATCAGCCTATTTTTGTCATTGCTTTTCCTCCAGTGATAATGTAAGAAATTGGGAACTTCCAAGGGCACATAAAAGTGAAAGCTTTTGGAACTTTAGTTGTCTTTTTTGGGGAAGAGTATCCAACTCTGTGCATGCCAGTTGTTTTACAGAGTATACATCAGCACACAATGTTATCAAAGTTTTCAAAAAACAGAATTGTCAGCCAGTGACACAAAGCATCCAGGCATCTGTTCTAGTTTGGATAACTGTATTCAAGCATTAGATTTTGTCTTTCTTGCTTTGCTTTCCCATTACAGTATATAGCTCTTCATTGTGGGGAGATGTTATTAAAAATATGTTTTTATTCTCCTTTTGGTGTGATGAGAGATAAATTTTGGTTTTCTCCTAATTTTTATTTTCATCTGGCACAGTGCTAGATCTGGCATCTTGCCTTGCTTTATTTTCCCAAGGTTAGAGTTTAAGAATAGTAAGAATACAGAACTTTAGCTTGCCGCCTGGGCCTTGTTGTGGTGGTTGGTTGAACCTGTCACTGATGACTGTTTCTGTGGCATTTGGTGTTAGGGACTGTTTTGTACTTCATCAAAGCTTTATCCTTGGTCTCCAGTGGGTTGGGATATTGTACAAAATCTGTATTCCTGCCTCTAGAGCTGTCTGTCTAAAGTCTTTAAGCTCTTGTTTTGGCTGGGAAAGCCAAGCATCAGGAGTTGCTTATTCATGCATCAGCAGTTGCTTATTCTCATTTAAATACAGGGTTGTTGGCACCTCTGTCAGGTAACTTGGCTATTCCCTCTCTGAGCACCTGGAATGGGTCACCCTCGTTCTTCAGGAAAGCTCTGTAATTAATTTATCCAAGCTTCTGTGTTCCAGGAAGATGTTGTGTGGCAAACCAGTTACTTTGCAAATGTCATCCAAATACTGTTAAGTACCATGGCATGTTCTTACCTCAGAAATTGAAGTCTCAGTAAACCTTGAGAATTATTATTGGTATAAAGATGAAATGCTACATTTAAATAATGACTTGTAATAACTAAGTGTGAAGGAGTAATTTTGGTCAAAAGCATGACTACATTTCAAAGTGTTTCTTATGAATCAGTTACTAATAAAGTGGACCCACTAACATTTGTGTTTCTTGAGTGTTACTTATTTTAACTTTTTCTGTTTCAAATACTAAGATTTTTGTCACTGTTTAAGCTACTCTAAAGGTGCTTTTTTACTTATTTTTCTTTAGAATTTTATAAGAGTGAGGTGATCAAGAATTCTCTGGTAAGTTACTTTAATGTGGAAAAACTTTGTTTTAAAAATTGTATTTACTGCAGTATATTGATTTCTCTGCTGAATACCATAACTTTCCACTGTTCAGTTCTGTTAGGAGCATTGTGTTCTCCTCCTTTTCAGATTCTTTTCATGAGGGTTAGAATAGGGAGCTACTGAGTAGTAGAAATGCTGATTTCTATTAACGTCTGTGTTGTGTAGGAAAACAGCAAGGAACGTGTACCTGCTGGATATGTACGTATATTCTTTGAAGAACTACTAGTTGTAAGAAACTGAAGTTTGAAAATGTTAGGTTTTCCAAATTTTTCAGTTTAGATTAGTGAAGGGGCCACAACTGAACAGTTTATTACAAATGAGGAAGGGTAATAGTAGGATGGGAGTACAATGTTGCAAATGTTGGCTAAGGGAGTTTGAAAACCTGCTGAAGACTTTTTAATGCCTGCATTTACAAGATAGAACCGCTCCATTTATAGCGCCCTAGGTAAATGCTTTGAAACCCCCCTGAATGGAGGAAAAGCTGTCTGCATACTCAAGACTGCTAACTTCTCCGGTTTCTCTCTTAAGTTGTTAGGATTTTTAGTTCTCTCTATTCTAAATCAGGAAAAGGAAAAACAAAAAGGGAAATTAACCAGAGGACATAAGAGATGGAATGACAAAAATCTAAATAAAAGATGTCTTGAGGACATCCTGTACATTACCTGTGGGTATTTTAATGACCTGGTATTCTTGTGCCTGAATAGCTATGAAATATTCCTTCTTGTTAGGAGAACTTGATTAATGCATTTCTTCTGTAATACTTACTGGTAACTTTGCCACTCCCTTCTTTTCAGAGGCATCTTACTCCAAATTGGCTAATCCCAGTTTAGGGATGCTTGGCCTTTTCCAAGCTGCTTAAGTGCTAGAAGGGAAGGCAAGTTCTTTCATGGGGTGGTGGGTTCCTACTTTTTGTTTTGGAGGAGCTACTGTTTCTGTGTTCAGCAGAGGAGGGAGAGAAATAAATACATAAAAAAGCACTTTCCCATTTCTGCTTTTGGACACCCTTTTGTCTCTTGGCACTGGTAATGTTGGATTGACTTGGTTTTGTTACAGCTTGGGTCAGTTCTTTAGATGTTGTTAGAGGTGTGTGGAGATTCTTGGAACATGTTGTGTTTGCAAATCCGAGTTCTGGTGGAATTTGCAGTTTAGCGTAATGTGTGCTGCTTCTGAAAAGCTCCAGGTGCAAGTCTGATCTCGTGGACTAAAGATGAGCTTTTAGTGAGGCATTTGAGGATTGAGCATCAGTCAAGGAGGAGAAGAATGCGAACAAATACGTCAACAAATTCTGCAAATTTAATTATTGGGGAATAGATCAGCATTTAACTTTGGCAATACAAGCTATACCCTGGTTTTCAGAAGCTGAATTATAACTGTGAAAGGAATGCTACTTCCATTTTCAAAGTTCCTGATTTGGTTAAACTGAATTAGTAATTTCTGAAGTAAATTATTTGATGTCTTGTAATGGAAGGAAGCAAAACCCATTCACAGTTTCTAAAGTACTTTACAGCATGTACCTTTTAACTGAGGAATTCTCTCTAACAAACAGTGTAAGGAAGCAGCAGAGCTCATTGGCTTCAACTCTTTGTGAACCTTGAACTGGCTGTTCCTCATTCTTAAGATTTTTTTAAAACCTTTGAGGGAGGCTTTGCTACTTTTTGAATTGTCAATGTTTGGACTAGTTTCAGCTTGTTTAAATTGTATTTATCCTTCTTTGAATACTCAGAATCCAACATGGAGGAGTCTGGACTTTGGACTAATGCCTGATCGTCTTGATACCTCTGTCTCTTGTTTTGTTGTGAGGATCTGGGGTGGCAAGAAGGATCACTTCCAGCTTTTGATTGAATGGAAGGTCAATCTAGATGGGTTAAAGTACTTGGGTCAGCAGGTAACATGAAAACATTTTTTCTTAACTTTCTTCTTAAGGAGACAAAACATCTGGATGAATTAATGTACAGTATGCTAAGAAAGGAAATGAGTGTTTGAAGGTTGTATTTTAAAGTTTGATTACAGATATTCATGTTAGTTTACATCAGAGCTTTAAATCATAAAATCATACAGTGGTTGGGGTTGGAAGAGACCTTAAAGATCATCCAGTTCCACCCCCCTACCATGGGTAGGGACACCTTCTGCTTGTCCAGGTTGCTCCAAGCCCCACCCAACGTGGCCCACTTCTGGGCATGGGGCAGTCACAGCTTCTCTGGGCAGCCTGTGCCCTCACCACCCTCACAGCCAAGAATTTCTTCCCAATATCCTGTTTAACCCTGTGCTTTGGCAGTGAGAAGTTATTCCCCCTTGTCCAGAGTTCCTCTCCAGCTGTCTTGGAGCCCCTTGAGCCACTGGCAGGGGCTCTAAGGTCTCCCTGGAGCCTTCTGTTCTCCAGACTGAGCTCTTGAGTCTTACGTCTGTTTAGTTTCCTGCTTTCTTAGTTATTTTTGTCACCTGTAAACACAATCATAGCAAAGATGCTGTGGCTAGTGTTTCTGATTTCCAAGTAGAATGGCTGAACATAGTGACTGTTGTTAAAGTGTGAAGCAAACAGGTTTTCCATGATTAAATTCCATTTTCTCTGAGGTTTTATGTACTTCTAGAATTACAGGTGATGAAAAACTGCTTTAGACTCTTGGAACAATTTCTGCTTATTTGGTGTGAAAATGTGCAGGAAGCTGGCTGTAAACTGATTTGTTTTCTTCCTTCCCTACAGATCCATGCAAGAAACCCAAATGAGATTATTTTTGGTCTCAATGATGGTTATTATGGAGCTTCATTTGAACAGAAGGTAAGGGTGTCTTGTATTTGTTCTGGCTTGTTGGTACTGGTGACAAACTGAAAGTCAATCAGTGAGCTTGATTTTCACATTTGGATGCTCAGAACATTAAAATGCTTTGTTTTGAGAAGAAATAGTTTTTTGACATGACAGATAAGAACTAGTATCTTGCCTTGGTTGCATGGATATCTGTGATGTTTTGAAAAGACTTAGGGTGTAAGGTCCAAAACCCCTTTGGTTACTGAAAATAAATTTTGACTGTATTCTTTGAGGCAGCCATTTCATTCAAACATAGGACATACTGAAAGTGATGTGGTTGTTGAGACTCAGTTTCATGGCAAATATAAAACCACGAAGTTTTGGTTATCAGTCTGAAGGCTAGAGTTTGTAGGTCTTTACTGAGAAGCTATTTATTTGCTCATGCTGCACCTCTTTTATTCCGTGGGTTTTTTTCCACAAGTATCCGCTGTAGTATTTGTGCCTGTCCAGCCAATATTGGCTATGATTACTGCCTCACTGATGATGAAAAGGTTTAAACTTACCTGTTGTAAATAGTGCATCTGACAGGGTTTTTTAATCCCAAATTGTTGCTGGCATGTCTGTGGTACAGAGGGGTTGTGTTAAGGAGTCCCTGGTTGGAGAGGAGATGACTCCTTGACACACAGCTGCACTTTTTGATTCCAGTTTTCCGGAAGCAGGATGCAATTGTAGTTTTTCAGGATTTCGGTACTGACAGCCTGGGCCTGAATTTGGAGATGGGAACAGTATCATCTTCTTCTGATTGTTGTCAGGACTTGTTCCCTAGCTCATAAGGTTTAAAGGTACTTCTTGGTTTTGGTTACAGATTCATATAATAGAATCGTTTGGGTTGCAAGGGATCTTCAAGACCATCTTGTTCCAGCCCCCTGCCATGGACAGGGACACCTCCCACTAGACCTGGTTGCCCCAGACCTCATCCAACCTGGCCTTGAACACTTCCAGGGACAGGGCAGCCACAGCTTCTCTGGGCAACCTGTGCCAGGGCCTCACCATACTCACAGGGAAGAATTTCTTTGAAATATCCAGTCTAACCCTGCTTTCTGTCCGTGTGAAGTCATTCTCCGTTGTCCCAGACTCACAGAGTCACAGAATATTCTGAGTTGGAAAGGACCCACTAGGATCATTCTGTCATTCCAGGCCCTTGTCCAAAGTTTCTCTCCAGCTCTCTTGCAGCTCCTTTAGGCACTGACAGGGGCTCTAAGGTCTCCCTGGAGCCTTCTGTTCTCCAGGCTGAACACCCCCAGCCCTCCCAGCCTGTCTCCAGAGCAGAGGGGCTCCAGCCCTCAAGGCACTTTGTGGCCTCCTCTGAACTTCTTCAGTAGCTCCATGTCCTTCTGATGTTGGAGATTGCAGAGCTGGATGCAGCACTGCAGGTGGGGTCTCTCACTGTGCAGGTTCCTCATTCTGTATCTCTGTTACAAATAACAGTCATAGCCTGTCATGTGGAGGAGCGAAGTAGGAAACTCTGGTAGCATTACTGGTGGAGAAATTCTAAGTAACACAGGCAATTGTAGTATAGTAATTGTCTTACCTGAATAAAAGAACCATAGCCAGAGCCTCTTTCTTGTTACCGTGACTGATTCTTCACTTTTTATTCTAGAGATGTCATAAAACTTAAAATTCTATATCCTTGACAATGTATAGATATTAGGAGTTTTTACCTTTCTTCCATCTCTGCTGACTAGCAGAAACTTGGCTGTTGCTGAGATGCTCAAAAAAATGTTTTCTTTTAGTCATGTTCTTACTCAAGTTGCAAGTTTTTTACTGCCATGGATACTAAGCTCATGGCAAGGAAAAAGGTTGGGTTTCAAAGGTTTCAAAAACCTTTGTGGGTGCCTTCTGAGCACTGAAGGGTACTCATTTACTATAGATGTCTGACAGTAACTCTTCTAGTGTTTACAGCTTCTCTTCTCAGTGTAAATACAAAAGTGTGCTGCCCGATATAGCTGCTTTGTTCTTGATAACATTTGACTTTCACATAATTGTACCTCCAACTTCTGGACTTGAACAAGTTTATTATTATTTTGCAGCAGCAAGTTTCCTGGATGTTGTGGGGTTAGTCTACTACACTGGAATATTTCAGCAGGGTTCTGCTACTTTCATCAGAACCATTTCCAGTGTATTTTCCTGTTTTCTTTCTGGCACTGGACCACTGAAGCACTTGTTCCTCTCTGTTTTACTCTCTCTACTAATCATACCTTCCACTAGATCAGGTTGCTCCAAGCCCCATCCAACCTGGCCATGAACACTTCCAGAGACAGGGCATGGTGATGCTGGTACCTTGTGCATTTTCAGTTTTTCACCATCCTAGTTCTTTCAGACATTAAGATGTTTTTATTTTGGTTTTTTTTTTTTTTATGGAGAGATGTTTGGATTTCAGAAATTAGCATCCAGTATCTTGGGAATGGAAATGAGGATCTGAGAGAGCTGCTGGGATGGTGCCCCTGTAGCAGTGTGATGCGCTACATAGTGTGTAGATCTCAGGAATATTTAGGTGGAACCATATTTTTGGTGGAAAGGAATGTCTGCTGTGTGGCCTACGGTTAACACAGTTGTGTCAGGAGATGTTGATGTTTAGCTCTGAATTTCAACATCTTCTATATGGAGACAGACTCCTGTTGGGGCAGGAAAGAATCTGTAGGCAGGGACTGTGGTACTCAGAATGCGTCTCTTATCTGTTGCAAAGCTGGCTGATCACAGGTACCAGTGGGACTGCTTTATACCCTAAAATAAGTGCCTTTTTTCCTGCAATCCATAATCTTTCTGACAGTGCTGCTGGGTGGCTTGACCTGTTTAAAATTTACTTTATCATGTAAAGGAACACTTCCAAGTTTGTGGCTTTTCTAGGAATTTGTGTGACTGTGCCTGATATGGAAAAGCTCAATGTGTGACATTTGCATCATGAGGAATTGGTGTTTGTTACTGTTTTGATCCCTTTTGTGCAGAATGGACACTTTAGTCTCTTAAAAGAACAACTTTACATTATTCTTACTTTGTAACTTCCAGAAACTTGATCACATTTCTCGAAACTAAGATTACTTTGATCTTTTATTGTGTAACAGCATGGATAAAGGATAGAGCTTTATTTCGCGGTCATGTAATTCTCTGGCATGTGACTGAATGGGCTCTCAGGTCTGAAGCTGAAGAATGGCAGTGCTGTCAGTTGCACTTTTCAGTGTTTTGTCCATAAAATTCAGACAGTTATAGATTATAAAGTTCAAGAAAACACACTATATGTCTAGAACACAGATAAACTGATAGGTCTTTTATACCTTTATAGGTAAGTGGTGTTATTGCCACCTTAAATTGTTTCTACTTACCATAGATAAAACATGTATAAAGACAGATTTTAAATACATTGAATGCAAGATAATTTATTCTACTAAAAGTGCATGGTCTTAGTCAAGATGGATTTTTTTTTTATTTTTGAAATAATATTCCTTCTTTGTCTTAAGGATCACTCAGGTACCCTGAAGAACAGTCTTCTCCAGGTGGATCAGAACTGTGTTCGTAACTCTTACGATGTCTTCTCTTTGCTTAGGTAAGGTTTTTGATTATATTTTGTAAAAGCTATTGTAACTTCTGTAGTGTGTGTGTGGAAGGGATCTTCCCAAATATTAAAAAAACTCAACATTCTGGTGTGGAATGTGCAAAGAAGGTATCAAGGTTTTGCTAATTTACTCACGTAGTGAGGAGCTGGACTGTGGTGTATGTGTGTTTTGTGGTTGTCACTGGGCTTCTTAGATGTGGATTGAGTGCCTGAGTGCTCTGGACTAGGACTGACTCTGTAGCTGGCCCATGGACATGCCTTGTCAATGTCAAAATCATGGAGTTTCTTTGTTGGAAAGTTTCTGTGGAAAGCCCCTTCTCTGTTCTCAACAGCAATAAAATTTGTTTAAATACACAAGAACATATGTCAGGACCCAGTTACTACAACACAGATGTGGTCCAAGAAAGGTACAGTGGTTTTTTGCTTTTGAGTGGCTACTTAAATGTCTGTAGTGATAAAAAACATGAAGTGCTAGTATTAAGTTAAACAAGGTGTATTTTTTAAGATCTGCTTTAATTATGATACTAAAGCATAGTATTAGTTGTTAGAAAATATTAGTTATGAAAAAGTATAATTGTGGTCCACCACTGTCAGTAGGTTGGTTTTGAGGAATCTGTGTATAAATCACATTTTTAAAAGACAGGTTAATAACTTCAGATCTGCAATAAAGGCACTAGATGTCCTGTGAAGGAAACCCTTGAATAGGAAATGTTTAATATGCTTTCAAAAGTCTATATAAAAATACATTTGACTTTTTATCAGTTGTACAAGTTAAATCGATTTGATAGTGCTGACAGTAGGTGTCAGTGTTGCCTGTCTGAAGAGAGAGGAAAAGTTAACTTAGGTTGCCTATTCAGATGTCCTTATTTAAGCTTTCTTAAAATTTGAGTGTGCTGTTTCTTGATTCTGTAAAGCATATTTAAACTGAAGGCTGCTTTCTAAATGTTTGTTTTCTGTGCTTTTAGTGGGAAACAACCAGGTGGAGTGTTAGGAAGTTCTGATTACATTCTGGCACAGTCCATTAGAAGAGAACTCTTGTACTACCTAACATTAAGTATATCCTGATTACTTTATTCATGAGTGTTTTTCACATTTTGTGTGCACATCTGTGTAGTATGAAGCATGTTCCAGAAAAAAAACCTCACTATTCTACTAGCTGGTCATGAACTTGACCAGCTGGACCCCTGTCTAGCCCTGTGTAATTGATCTGTAATCCTTCTTCTGAACATGCCTGACTGGTTTTCCTCAAGCTTACAAGAAATGAAGATGTCAGCTATGATAAAGTTCATCTTGCTGAGTGTTTACCAGTTCTGTTTTGAACATTGACTACTGGAGCTTCTCTCAGTTTTGGGGATGTGAGAGTCCAGGCTCAGTCTCTCAAAGTGCCTAGGCATGCTGTTGGGTTTAGCTTCTGTTAAGCTGTCTCTGAGCTGAGACATCCTTGTTTTTTATTTTGTCCCAAAAGGAGCAGTGTTTTCCAGGCCTCAGAACCAGGCCTGCTGCTGATTGTATTTCAATGGATTCTGTATACCATATCAAGGGGTTTACATTGCATTGTTTAGTTCCAGCAGAAGTTAGAAGTTGTAATTTGTGACTCTACCCAGGTGTCACTTTTGTCTGATTTCATTGGAGCTAGGAAAGTTTGTCAGGAACTAAGGCAGAGTCCTCTGTGTAGTTTAGAATCCTTTCTATTCCCTCTCACATTAACTCTTCTTTTTAACAGGTGCATTTTCTATACTGTTGCTTACCTTTGATATCAAGCTGAAAAGCCTGGTGGTGGTGGTTTGTTTTAAAATAATCTCTAGTCACTTTTTGTCAGGTGTCCTTTTTCTCCTACCAAGCAGTTTGTTTTGCCACCTCCTCTAGGAGTCCATGCTTGAATAACCAGCCCATGAACTCCTTCCAAAGATAGTTCATATGAGTGTTCCTCTTTGAACAGAAGAGAGAGATGGGCATAATTTGAGTTGTGATTCATCAGACAGGATGTACTTGGGGAAGAAATCAATTGCTGTCTTCTTTCTTCTGTCCATTGGCTGTAAAGAGAATATTGAGGTGTCCACACCATAAAGATTTGCATCTGGTCACATAAATACCAAAAATTCACAAGCTGCACATGTGGTTTTGTAATGTTTTCACAATAAATGTGAATATGAAGAACAGCTTGTACTGGCTTTATTTAAAATTCTACAAAAGGAAGCAAACCCTGGTGACAGTGGGATATGAGTCCCAGTTGTTTTGGTGGTACTGTGCTGCCAGATGTGGCAAAGCCACTGATAGCCAAAATGGAGAGGAATGGTTCTAGCTCATCCCCTCACTCTTGACTGCACAGTGAGAACTTCCATGGTTGATCTCTGTTTCAAAACTGCTTTCAGGGGAAGAAGTGATGTAGTTTTTTTCCTCAGAAGTGAATAGCTAAAATTTCTGAAGCTTGTGAATAGACCTTAATAAAAAGTGTTTGCTTGTGTCTTGGTTTGAAAGACAGGTGTCAGACTAGAAAGGCAGGAGCCTCCCCTGAAATGGAAAATGCAACCCCCTTCCCTTCCGAATTATTATAGATTTGAAAATAAGGGGCTTTCAGGCAAAGATATGAGGGATAGGAATAACAGTTCTTTACTAGTAAATATATATGTAAAACAACACAAACAAACAACAATAACTGTGGCAGTGACAGCAAACAGCAGCACAAACCCAGTGCGGCCTCTCTCGGCCTCAGGCACTTTCCCCTGGGTGCAGTTCTGCTCAGGGGCGGCTCCCGGTGAGCAGGGCGGGTGCGATGGTTCCCCCGCGGCTGCAGGGGGCGCTCCGGAGCGAGCTCGGGGTGCACTGGTAATGGCGGCGCGAGGTCCTGCGAAGGATGGATGAAAAGCCTCACAAACCCCATGGCGTCTGGATGGATCCTCAGGAACAGCAAACTGGGACGGCAGGGGCGAGCGCAGATCCCAGGTGGCAGGCGAGATGTATCAAACTCCGGCACTGCAGCAGGGACCCAGTAGGTCTCTCAGTCGGCAGGGCGCATGAGCTACAGAGTAGCGAAAACTCCGAGCAGCGGCGGAGCAGGACGGCAGCGGCTCTGCTCCCAGCGGGACAGGAAAAGGCAGGCTTGGGGATCCCGGGGTTCTCCCGTAGAAAAGCAAGCAGCCCAAAGCAGAAGTCTGCAGTGCTGACCAAGATGTCCACACCGAAAGGCAGGCGGCTCCCAGACTGAACGCTGAGAGCACCAGGAAGCCCCGACGGGTGTCCCAACCCCCCGGTGAAAAAAGGGTGGCTCGTTGGACCCTGCCCCTGTGGCCAGCTCTTTTGTTTTCCTTTAACCACCCAGCAGTTTGTCCCCTGGCAACTAGTATGGGGAAAATTTTTTAAGAGAAAAACAGGCTAACTCCTAAAGCCCAACAGCTTGGCACAAATTATGTTGATTAAAAAAATTAATTGGGAATGAGAGTGTGCACAGCAGAAATTTTTTTGTGCAGTGGATTAAAATAGTGCTTGTGTGTTCAGATGCTGAATTACGTGGATTTACAAGTTAATTAAGCAGGAGGAAAAGGTTAAATGTTCAGGCAACTCCTCTTTACATAAAAGAGGTCTCAGCACCTCTTCAGCTCATGACCCTTCTTGTTCTGGGACAGGGAGAAGTTCCTCAGGCAAACATGGTGCTGCTTGTAAGTTGTTTGTGCCATTTGGAAGTGACAGATTTCTTCCAGCCATTTGCTTTAAAAGGGCTAACTAACAAAAATTCATCATGTCAACTACATAGCTCACATTTTGAGGTTTTTGTCCCTTGTCGTATTTCTGGAAAAGAGATCATTTAAAGACTTTCTTAACATTATTTTGCTGGTAGTAATAGGTTATACAGTAACATGTTTCACCTTTCACACAGCACTTGGGATGGGCCACATTCATCTGAGGTCATGTTCTGGACATGTCTCAATAATCAAGTTCTCAGCACATTTGCAGCACTAATGGAAATAGGTTTATATTTAGTGTTCTCTTGGTTTTCTATCCTTCCTTTTCTTAAAGCTTTGAAAAATAGATATTTATTATTCAGTGGTGTTGGGAAGATGAGATATCACTAAAGAAAGGGCTTGAAACGCTATGTATTAAAATTTTACTTCAATTTCTAAATACAAAAATTAATACAGTGTATTCTGCAACAGCTTTTTGTGTTGCTGTGACACTTAGAAAGCAATTGGCTTGTGCCTCTAAGTGTGCCAATGCCTGAAATCCTCCCATATTCTGCCTGGAGACAAAAAGTGCTCTAGGAACTAGTGAAAATCTGCCCCATTGAAGTTTTACTTCCTGTAGTTTTTATTACTTTATTCAGAACTGCCGTCTCTGTGGCTTAACTGTTCCTTCAGCAGACGGCATGGTATGTTTGTGGTATTTAGCCAGCCAGTTAGTGCAGATTGAAAACATTTTGCTTGTGTTTTTGTTTAAAAAAGTGTTCTTTAACAACAAACCAAAATCTGATACTGGCACGATTAATTTGAGTGCTGGGATGGGTAAAGAGACCAGCTCCAGGCAGCTGCTTAATATTGTTAGTGTCTAATCTGGCAGAATTTGATTTGAATAATACTTGTTGGTATTAATTAATGGGGCAGGAGTATGCTTCAAGTGACAGGCTTCGCTTCAGGGTTTGCCATCTGTAATATAACTGTTCATTTAAGGAAGAGTGCATGTCTTGTCACTGAAGAGATATTATTTAAGAATACAAATGTTGGTAGTGT
Source organism: Monarcha castaneiventris obscurior (assembly GCA_026261815.1). Taxonomy (NCBI): domain Eukaryota; kingdom Metazoa; phylum Chordata; class Aves; order Passeriformes; family Monarchidae; genus Monarcha; species Monarcha castaneiventris. The sequence goes on from JAMPIT010000575.1 coordinate 15,888,133, forward strand.
TTGTCTGTCATCTGAATCTGAGATATTAATAAAATCACCTTTGAGTGACCAAGGTTAAAACACGTTGACATCATATAAAATCAGCTTTTTGTTTAGCTCTGCTTACTTTAGGAAAGAGGTTTTTAAATAGCTGTTTTGCTTTGGTTTAAACTCCTTCATCTTTATTAGCAGTTTTATTGAACAAACAGAAGTTGATCTGTGAAACTAGAAATGAAGACAAAATATATGGTCAATGTAGGCCGCTGTGGAGCTGAAAAACTTATTAGTGGCTCCTCAGAGTAGTTTCTCTGAGACTACAGGGTCACTGGGATTGTGTATGCCAAATGCAGTAACTGCCTTTGTGCAGCTATTTTTAACAGATGGAAATTATGATGAAAGTGAAGCTGTTTTTCATAAGCTCTGAGTAGGGAATAGTAGAGTGCACAGGGGCCTCGTGGGCTTAAGCTGCTCAGTGCTAAGGTGCATCTCAGGTACGTTGACTTGTCTTCTGTAAACTGGTCCATCTTGAACAGTGTCAGTGTCCTGTCTGACAGGAGCTCAGCCAGACTTTGCTATTGTATAGTTGATTTAAGTAGCAGTTCCAAACTTCAGGCTTCCAGTTGTTTAGTGGGGTGAAAAGGCGAGAAAGCAGAAAGAATACATGCTCTCATCACTGGCTGTCTGACTTCAGAGAATTGCACAACATCTGATAAACCCAGAGGTGAGTCATGCAAAGCCTTTTGAACCTCCCTAAAGTTCCTCTATTTCCATCTTCATCTCCATGAAAGAAGTGAACCCAATGGAGCTAGGCAGTAGATGGGACTACATGGATATGAGTTGCTTTTTGCTACCCTATTCCTTTTGGCATGCTGGTAGCTGCATAGAGAGAAGGGCAGGCAGAAAAGATCTAGTTAGTTAAATTTTAAAATAAGCACTGACAATTAAGTCTCCTGTTTCTAGCTTTTCCCTTTGCTCAGAGAAGGGTCCCAACTCATAGCTGTGACCAAAACCTCTCTAAATGCAGTTATGGATGTTCATGCGGTGGAACAGTCATATATCATCTTTTTATAGAATGTGAATGGGTCAGGAAAGGTAATCACTAATAAATAACCCGATGCTCTTGCAGTGCCTTGCTCTAGCTTTTTCTATGAGATCCAGGCAATCAAATGCAAACTTTTGGACTTCAGTGTTGATACTGCTGCTGCCCTCATCCTCTCCCAGTAGATGGTGGAAATGCACCATCTTAAGTGTGGAATAAGTTGTAGGATTCCTCTTACCTGCTCTTAAATCACAAAGTTCCTCTGCTAAAACATCCCTTTGCTAGTGGTAAGCATTGGGCGTTTTTTTTGTGATGGCCAGGTTTGATGTTTCTAAACAGGAAAGATTTGCACCTGGAAGACTTGGCACTTTGTGTCCAATAAGCAGCCAGGACCAGGCAGGCATCCCCCCCTTGGCTTTGGACAGGCAAATCCAGGTGGCCCAAGGCCAGGATGAATTAATAAGAGCTGGAATCAGACCTCTAGAGTGCCTCTGTATGCTTAATTAAGCAGTACTGAAATGGATGAACAGTTTAACAAGTATCATCCTTCTTGTCCTGAAAACTTTGTGCGTTGGAATGGTGCTGTGGTGGCTTCCTGAGAAGCAGCGATGGAGATGAAAACTGGGATCTGATTTTTTTTCTATTTTGACAGGTTCCTTAGGTATTTTTATTAGTGGCATCAGACTTCTGGACAAATAAGTTCCCAAGCATTTTACTCAGTGGTGCTGAGCTGTATGGGAACTGAGGCTATTCAGTCATTAGAACACTCAGTTTACAAGACTGCCTTTTGCCAAAATCTGTAGCAGAGAGTGGCATGGGTCACAGCAAGTTGAAACAGTCCATGAAGCGTAAGAACAGTAGGTGGTTTTTTTGTATGTTAACTGCTGGGTTTGTAGTCTGCTGCTGCTCTGATCTTCAGTTTTCCTAATATGTCATATGGAATAAACCACCCTTGCAGTGGCACATTTTTAGCATAGGTATATTGCTAGTTCTTAGTCAAATTGGGTATCAAAGCACTTTTGAGAGGAATTACACAAAGCTGTGCAGGACTTCAAAAGTAGCTTTATTCTGCCTCTTTATTTGTGACAGTGTGTAAAAGATGGTGTCAATAAAGCAATGCTGAGAAGTCAGAACTCAGTCCTGCTCCTTTTTCTGGCTCTATGAAATTAATTAAAAACAACATGTTGTAAAATTGTACAATAGTTTGGGTTCATAGGGACCTTTAAAGATCATCCAGTTCCACCTGCCATGGCAGACCAGGTTGCTCCAAGACCCATCCACCCTGACCTTGAACACTTCCAGAAATGGGGCATCTACTACCATCTTAAGCAACCTGTGCCAGTGTTTCACTGTTCTCATTGTAGAAAATGTCTTCCTTGTCTTTAATAAATAGCCAAGTGTCAGTGAAGGAGACTCTAAGTAATTTACTGATGGATATCTGAAAGTTTTTAAGAAGGAGGATTTTGTGAACATCAGGACTGTTTATTTTTGTTACGTCTTTGTCCTGGGTTTGGCCATGAGAATGATGCTGAGTTGCTTTCTCTTCAGCCTGGGCAAAGATTTTGGTGAATGTCTCTAAAATCCTCAGAACTGTCCAACCACACCAGGGAAAGTCAAGGCAGCATTTTGACTGAGAACAAATAAAAGGGATTAAAGATCTTGCCCTGGGAAAATGCTTCAATAAATTTGCTAATTAAAGCAGGGCAGGATAGAGAATGTGTAGATGTCCGAGAAGCAGCAGAACACTCCTGAGGTGTTATGACCATCCCTGTTGGGTGGGAGTTTTGACTACTGTAGCTGCAGAATTCTGCTTCTTTTGGAAGAAAACTCAGATTTGAATTTGGGGGTGGCTTCCAGGAGGAAGTGCCGCAGTATTTTGAAACATGAGTCACCTGAATATTGGTTAGTGTTCCTCCTCCTTCTTCCTCCACTGCATAAGCCTGTACTCTGCTGTCACAAGCACTTTATCAGTTGTGTGGCCTTGAGTGGAAGAACACAAATCAAATGGAGAGCAACTGGTCTCTTTCTGGAGAGGAGCCTTGAACACATTCAGTCTGAATTTGTGCATCTTCCTTTTCAGTTGTTTAGTGAGTCTCAGGCCTGCTCACTGTCTCACAATGAGAACTGAAAGTTCTATGAAGATTTGTTAGGAAAAGGCTGTTGAATTCTACTGGTGATACTGTCCACCTGGCAGGAGTCATCTTCACATGTTTATGCACTTTGGAAATTTGATTTGCATCTAATTTACCTTTTTCACAAAATACAGTGCCTTGAATATGATTCTGTGTGCCCTGGCAGCAAGGTTTCCATAATCACAAACTGAGAACGAAAAGAAGCTTCCTTTGTAATTTGCCACATTTGTTTTTTGAATTAAAAAAGTCAACCCATAAATCTATCTGTTTAACTGGAGTTAAATCTGTGAATTGGAATAAGAGAACTAGAGACATCTCACATTTTGTCGCTTCATTTCCCAAAAAAATTGACTCTCACTTTAAGGCTCTCCTCTTCCATTCATGCCCTGTGAGTATTGAAGGTGATCTATATCCTAGCTAGCTTTCTTAAATATTCCTTGAACTGGAGGCTGGAACTTGCTCTGCTGCCCATTTGATAGAAGTGTTTTTTCCTTTTATTCTCTGTTTCCAAATAGTTCAAAGCCTTCACTGCTGCAGTCCTCAAATCCACATGGACTTAATTATTTTAAAACTTAATTTGAGTCTTAAGTATGTAATGCTTACATGTAAGTGATTGCATGTGTAGGATTCAGAACTGTTTGAAAGAATGATGGAAGATTATCTGTGCTGTAACAGCACTGTCTTGTGTGAGTTTCTTTCAGCATTGGCTCTTGTAGAGGCTTAATGTCATAAATGCCTAAGTCAGACTTGCATTTTATTCTTTTCTTACTCCCTACTGTCTTTTCTTGCCCTACATCTGCTTTTGACAAATTGTAGGTATAGGTTTCTGAAGAAATTGGAAAGGGAGTATATGATTATAAATTAGAATTATTTTATTGTGGGAAAGCAGATGTAGCAAATCATGGTTTAAGGGGTTATGAAAAAAATGCTATAGTTGGCTGGCACTCTCCAGAATCCTAATCTGTGGACTGATACAAAGTAGTGAAGTGAATGGTCAGCCACCTGAACAGTTTTAACTGATTTATTAAACAAAAACACAAACAACAACTGGAAGCAGGGACCCAGGATAGGCCCAGGATCCCAACAGCAAACCAGAAAAGTTCAGCACTCTTGAGAGTGCTGGGTGCTCCCCTTACGCAAAGGTAACGGTAGGAGGACGTGGGGCGAAACCCCACAAGAGTTCTTATAGTCTCTGGCTCACCAGGATTGGTTTGTTTTTCAATCTGCTTTCCCATTGGTCCTTTTAGGGTCTTCTCATTGGCTCATTTCAGGAGGTGTTCGTGTCCAATCATTTCCTCCATTCTCCTTCCCACTGGTTCTTTGAGTCCACCAATCATGGCCCAGGATGTTAGGATGATGTAAGACACCTCACAGGCTATTTGCATGGGAGCGTTACACCCGTACACTTCGAGCACTGACATTAATAAACCTTAACTCTTATAATTAACTGGTCACAAAATCCAGCCCCAACATAGCCAATTAACAGTATAACATTTAACAACTGTGAACACGTTTATAACAATTCCACCCTCTAATCCTTTGATCGGGTTGTTTTAACCCTCATCAACCATCATACTTTTCATATACCCTATACAACTTTCTTAACCTTTGGTACTTTTCTTATGTTTCCTTGGCTGTATCAGGAGTCTCCTTCTGTTTGTCAGTTTTCAACATCATGATCTTTTTTTCTGTAAATTTTTCCAGGGAACTTGGTACAATTCTCCTAATCAATTGAATTAAACAAGGTAAAACACGGGAGAAAAATGATGCCTGTTAATGGACACAACCAAAAAAATAAAATCTTATTCCACCTATTCTCTCCAAATAAATTGTCCCATCTATGTTTCCCCGCATAACCAAAATAAACCCTCGGAACCTTCCAAACATTTGGTGCCCTCTGTCCAGTTTGTCGCCAAAACGTAGAGATTCCAGGGATGCCTAAGAATGGGTTGGGGTTTCGGCTGATACATTCTTGTTTTCCATCCCAACCCTTACCAACCCTGTTATCTCTTTTTCTTTGATTGTCTGGTTCTGAGATCCTTATTTTTATAACCTTGTCACCAAGGGTGCATATCCACACTTTTTTTATAGGGCATTCCTCTTCTAATTTTTGCGTAAAATTTCCTGTATTTTGTACTAGCCAGTAAATTTTCTGGTCTTCAGTGCAAGTTTGAACTTTAACTGGGTTGATACTATTCCGCTAGAGTCTCCCGCATACAGGGGGTAATAGCACTTACTGCAGGGGCCACCTGGTTTGCCTGGATACAGAATATCTACAGTATCCACCACAGTATCCACAGGGGTCCGGTACCATATGCTCTCTCAGCTCTTACAGCTGCATAGATGTTGCACATGGTAAGAGTAGAACCTGGCTCAGTCTTGCCGTGATGCTCCTTCCCCAAATCTGCCATGGTGACTCATCTTTCTAGTCCCTTGTGTATCAACCTCGGATGTTTCTTTTGGAGCCAGATTACTAAACAGACGAGGAATGCTCTGTCTTTCCAAGGCGTGGACTTTTTAACGTATCTATAATGGGATAGAAAACATACCAAAGGTTAAGATTATTAATTAATAACAATAAAATATAAGAACATTTAAACAATAACTCTTATATATATAACTTAAATTTAGGTAGATTAATGGTGATGATGAGGTCTCTTTCTGAGGGTTATTTTCGTGTCAGCTCGGTCTACTGCTGTCCATTCTGTTGGCTCCGGTACAGGTCCTTTTGTGAAATGGATCCAACCTTTTTCCTGAGTTCTTACCACAGTCTCAGTGGTGAGGAGGACCTGGAAGGGGCCTTCCCATTTTGGGGCTAATGGGGTTTCCATCCATACCCTGATCAACACCCAGTCTCCCGGTTGGTAAGGATGGATTTTAAAGTCTATAGGTGTGCTCTGAAGGAGGTACCCCTTCTTTCTGAGGTCTTCCAAGGTTTTGGCTATGGTTTGTATGTAAGTTCTGATACCTCGCTCTCCTTCTTCATAGGATTCTGAGTGGTTCATGGTGGTTAAAAATGGTAGGCCAAACATAGTCTGGTGGAATAAGATTTTATTTTTTGGTTTGTGTCCATTAACAGGCATAATTTTTCTCCTGTGTTTTACCTTGTTTAATTCAATTAACCATGAACGACTCAGGATCCATTTCAGTTTTTGAATTTAATAGGAAAGTCTTTAATTTTTTTTCTTTAATAATAGGTTTGGGTTCTTTACTTCTAGGACCCTACATGTCACTTACTGCCAGAAGTGTTCCAATCTATTTTCTAAATCCCATGTAGTAATTCTCAGTTTGAATTTAGTCTTGCTGTAAGCTAAGGTTGTTCTGGCAAATAAGACCAGAGGCATTTATTTCTCTTGTGTGAAGGAGCTGAAGTATGTGACTGCTATAATTAATTGATGTATTTATGGCTAGAAGTTCTGTACGTGAAAAATCCAGATGTGTATGATAGAAGAAAACAGATATTTGGAGTGGATGATAGAACTGCAAAATCATGTATCAACTGTCTGATAAAGCTGAGACTCTTTCATTAATGTACATATATGTTATTTTAAAGTTGGGGGTTAGGATTTTTCCTTTTGTTTCTTTCTTTCATGGAATTTTGTCCCATTTGTTGCTAAGAGACAATAATGACTGCTAATTAAGAGAGACAAAAGATGTAGCCAAGGAGGAGGGGAAGGGGTGCAGCTGGTTGCACTATGGTAGCTGAGAGGCATTCCCTTGGGAAGGGCAGAGATACTTCGAGATTTTGGCTGGGGGGTGAGGGGCTGGGCTTGGCTCCTCTATCTCACTCTCAGGATGGGAGGGGGCACAGCAGGTCTGCAGTCACTGCCTGGAGGATTTGCAGTCACTATGGAGCATTTGTCCTTCCACTGCATCTCCTACTGTGCGTGAGCCTTTGCTCGTTAGAGCAGCTGTTGAATTGGGACCTTATTAACACCCAATCTGACTGGAAAGGACCCTCACCATTTATTCGGGTGCCTCAGGGGAAAACTTGGGAGCCTGACCCCCTTCCCATTCCCGGAGGTCGTTTCTCCCCACCTGGCTGCAGCAGCCAGGCTTCACTGCTTTTTGCCGCTGCCTTGGGCTTTTTTGCTACACTCTAACCCAGCACCCCACGTCTATCAGACCCCCGTGGCTCCTGCTAAGACTGCGGAGTTTTCTGTTACATTTTGTGTGCCACCCTGAGGGGTGTGGCTGCCTCTGCCATCCCAGCCGCCACTCCAAGGTTTCTTCTGCTGTCCATTTTCACCGTCCAGCCTGTCTGCCATTACCATGTGACTAAACTCACGCCACAGCGCCCCCTGCAGGCACGGGGGAATCATCGCACCTGCCCTGCCTGGCCGGGGGCCAACCGCGCCCCCTGCCGGCCGTGACCGGAACTGCACCGAAGGAGAAAGTGCTTGCAGCCGAGAGAGGCTGTCCCTGGGTTCCTGGTTCTGTTTGTTGTTGCTGCCAGTGGTGTTGTTTGTTTGTCTTGTTATACATATATATATATATATTAGTAAAGAACTGTTATTCCTTTTCCCATATCTTTCCCTGAAAGCCCCTTAATTTCAAGGTTATGATAATTTGGAGGGAAGGAGGTCATATTTTTCTATTCCAAGGGAGGTTCCTGCCTTCCTTGACAAACACCTGTCTTTCAGACCAAGACACTTGATAAGCACAACTCTCACTACACTCCAGCTTTCAGTTTTTTAGAGACTGCAGCCAGGAATGAATTTGCTATACAAACTAGTAAATCACTGGACTAATGCATGAGCAAGAGCGATCAGGCTACTGCAGTGTGTCTTAAAGGAAAGTGCTCCAGATGAACATTCAAACTTAATGCAGGCTTAGAGAGAGTGAATGTGTTGTTACAGCACATTCCCAAGTTGTAAAGTCAAGTTGTGTTGGACAACTGCACTGTTCAGTCCTGGGAAATAAGGAAAACTGATCTTACATATAAGACAAGAACATTATGGCAAAGAAATCCTGTAATGATGAAGAAGTCCAAAACTTGGTAACCTTTTTCCCCCTGCCCCCTCCAAGCCAGTACCAAAGTTGGATTGATTGGTGGAACACTGTATGCTAGAATGGTTTCAAATCTTACAGCCAAGGTAGAAAGTGGGTTGTAAACTTTTTTTTTTTGGGGGGGGTGGGGGGTGGTTGTTGGGGAAAGCAATTCGAAGTCAGATTTGAAAAGCCTTGAGGAAATAACCCAAATAGCCTGTATTTCCGGAACTTGGGATCTAGAAAGTGAGGAGGAGAGATGTTAAAATTTTATGTGCTGGGCCTTTGTAGACCAAGTAGGGATGCAGCTTTTGTTGGTCTTAGCTTATAATGCATGGATTGTCCTTTTCACGTATCCAGCTGTCTTCTGAATTGTCAAGGGAAGGGAGAGTGTTTTGTGTCTTCTTAATCTCCCCCATCTAAGAAAGCAGGTGCTATGGGAATGGAAGTAGAACAGCAGCCTTGTGGATCTCCCCCTTCCATCAGTCTTAGGATGCTCAGGAATTTTAATGTCTGCTTTGTTTTCCGGTTCTTTCCCAGGCAGCAGCATGGAACTACCCTGATGTTGAGCAACTGCACAGCAGCTCTCAGGGCCTCAAGCAACAGCAGTAAATCTGTCACACTTCATGTTCCAATTGCTCTGCTTCTGGCTGACAGTGGCTGTGAGCTGCTGCAGATATTGGATGACAACACTGTTGGCTAAACTATCCCTTTAAAAGGGCTGGAGTTTCTGCTGTAACTGGCTTGGCTTTCCTAGTTGCTGGAGGAAATTTGGTAGCAGGCCAGTGGCCCCTTCAAGCCCTCAACTAGCTTTTAAAGTGCTATGGAAGTGCTAATTTTAGTAAAATACATTAAAAAATAAAGTCTTGAACAATGTAGAAAGAATCTCATGTTGGCTGATGGCACGTAGGTGATACCATCAGTTGGCTCATTGTTGGCAGTTACTAAACCAAGCAGGATTGTGCTCAAAGTACAGCTTGTGCTGATTTGAAGCTGTAGCATTAGACTTGCATTTAGCCTAGAAATGGAAACATGATGTGGTCGGTTAGGGTTGAAGTTTTTCTCTGTTCATTCTGTATAAGTTTTAATCCAGGTTTATGGCCTCAGCTTGCTGATCTCCATTGGTGCAATCATAATTGCTTCCGCCAAAGTCTGCTTGTGCAGAAGTGATGGAAAAAATTTCCATGTTGGCGTTCTTACAGCGTAGTTTGTTTTCCCCTTGTTGGATGACCAAAGATTTCCACAAGGGCACTTTTTTTTTGGCTGAGAAAAAGATTTCTGTTGATAGTTGCTGCTTTTGTGACATGAAGTCCCTAAAATTTAAATCTTGGAAGATTTAACTTTGGATGTGGTCATGTTACCATTTTAAAGTTCTTAAAACAACAGTGGATGTACTGGGATTGAATCAACCAGTATCAGTAATTTTTCTGTCTTGCAGTGTAAATGGGCCTATTTGGCATCAAGGGAGCAAAGTTTAACTGTGGAAGAAATGAGAGGATGATGCTTGGCTTAAAAAGAAATGCATTTCTTATTAAAACCAGATTTTGTTACTGAATTATTTTGTATAGCAGTTTCTATATGTTAGGATTATATATTTAGTTACTTGTTCAGTTGGGTGAATCAGTATTCCATTGTATGTATTGTTTTGAGAAGTCAGTCTCAGTAGATGTTTGTTCCTTATCCTTTGGGCATGGGTAGGAGAACTTAGTTACTACACAGTTTGTAGGTTGTTAATGAGTATTGATCAAATCACTGTGAGGAATTCACATGGCAAATGACCTTACTAACAATTTCTCCGTTATGTTAAACTCTTTCAACGAGTAGATCACCTTCCAGGAGGTTTTGCTACCTAAATTGACTGTTGTGAAAACTTGTAAGACTTCTTTTAATCACCTGATGGAGTACTAAATTGAGAATGTTCTTCCAGTGTTAAATTACATAAAGAGGAAGGGGAAATGTCACTCAGTTATTACTCTTTACCTAAGCGTTTTAGCTTGGCTTTCTTATATGTAGAAAGAAAACATTCCAGACTTCTGGAAAGAGACAAGTTGGAAAGTGTAGAAGTAGAAAGCTTAGATCCTGTTGGATGACATGACAGCAGAGCTCTGAGTGATGTTCAGGATGGTCAGGAAACCTTGGCTTTGACCTGTGTAGCCACATGTTCCACAGCCAACAGCCTCAGGATGCATTCATGAAGGTGGGAGGTGTAAGAAGTAGTTCCCAGTAGGATCAGGGTTTCCAGGAGATGTCAGTTCTTCATGAGGTGTGTTAGGCCAAACCCATGGGTGATGCAGTACTCTTGGTCTCAGCAGTCTTAGCCCACTCCCACCCCCTCAGCAGCCAGCAGAGCTGTGTTGCTTGATATGGGGTGGGGTACAGCTGCCCCGACCAGCTTGGCGGCTGCTGGTGCTATGAGCAGTTAGAGAAACTCTAGAGGAACCAAAGAAATCACTGAGATTTTTGTTTTAAATTATGTTATTACTGGTGTTTAGGAGAAGCAACAGTGTGAAGGAACTAAAGGCGTCTGGTAACTTAAATGTATTAATTTAGAGTTATAACATGTAAAAATTCTGAATCACAAGATCTTGTTTATTAGTATTACTAGCACTGTTTGTCTCCGTGTATAACTCTTCTCTTTTTCTAATAAATACATTAATTTCCACTCCATGTTAGTTTTAAGAAAGATGTTCATGTCTCTCTTAGACCTGGTTCTGCCATCTTTTTTCTCTGCATGTTTTTCTTTCCAATAAATATGGCAAATAATTGGTTTTCTCTCTTCACCCTGAAGCCAGGGCTAACAATCAGTAACACATCATCATATTTTCATGGTTCAAACGTGATTCAGTTAAGAAAGCCCTGATTTTGCTACAGAAGGGCCCATAGCATAGTGGGAGATATTGAAGAATGTTTCATGTTCTTGGCTGGGGTAGCTGTGTTAGCTAAAGGATATTCACACTTTTTCTAAAGCTGGCCTGTGTTAACAATGCTTTTGTATATCTATTTTCATGTTAATGGTGATTTAACCTAAATGAGATACCTGTAATTACATGCTCTTTCACCTGCAGCCTGATCAGCATCTCTTGAATTGAAAAATTGAAGAGGAGGTTTTGATACTTGATTGAATTTAAAGACTTGGTGGTTTTCTTCATTAACAATGCAAGTTATCACAGAATGATTTGGGGTTGTGGGACCTTAAAGCTTATCCAGTTCCAACCTCCTGCCATGGGCAGAGGCACCTTGCACTAGACCAGGTTGCTCCAAGCCCTGTCCAATGGGGCCTTGAACACTTCCAGGGATTGGGCAGCCACAGCGTCTCTGGGCAGCCTGTGCTACAGCCTCACCACTCTCACAGGGAGGATGTTCTTCCCAATATCCAGTCTAAACCTGCCTTCTTTATGCTTCCTCATTTGATGTTTTGAAATGGAAGCTGAAAGTCCGACTGCATTCCCGCTGCTGGTTTTGAGCTGTTTGCACATGTGGGGAACGTTTATCACAGCTGTAACTTCTCCTTGCAGGCTCCACAGAGCTCAGTGTGCAATTAAACAGACTCAGGTAACTGTTCAGAAAATAGGAAGGGAGATTGAAGAAAAGCTGAGATGTACATCTACAAGGAATGAACTGGTATGTTTGATTTATTAAAACCTTAGTTTATGGGCTTCTGACTGATATCTTGGCCGTAAGCTTGTGTTTTTTTTAACACTTGAACTTGAAATCTTTCTTTACACCTGTCATTTCAAATGGAAACTCATCTGAGAGCTGTGTAATGTCATGAATTTGAGTTGTGTGTCACTCGGATTGATAAATTGGTTATCCTATTTTTACCTTTATTTTGTACAATCATGCTGTCAAAGCGTAAACATTGCCCAGTGCACGAAAGAGGTCTTTCAGCAAAAACAAACGTCTAATGATTTATAGGAAACTTGTCAGGAACCTGTGGTGGATTTAGAGTGAGGTGGGTCTACTGGCTGTATCTTCTTGCACCCTGGCTCCCTCTGGATGAACAGAATTAATGCAAATGCTGTCACTCAAGTGACATATTCATTTTAAACAGAAATTGTACTGGATCTTACAATGGCTTTTGACAGTTTGTTTTGCCTGTTCTCCTCCCTTCTCCAGAGAAGTCTGTTGGCATTAGTTTCTGCTTTCTGCTCCGGAAAGCTGATCTTGGGTCAAAGCAATGAGTTGACAGAACAGGAGTGGTTTGTGGTGACTTCATTATGTTGGTACTCACTGGTGTATGTCTGGTGCCTTGTACAGGGAAAGGTACATTTGCAGTGTGAAGTTAATTTATTGCTGTAAAGCAGATTCTGGGTTGAGAGTACTCAGCTAATTTCCAAAAGTGTCGAACTAGTTCAAGGATTTGACAAAATGGAAAAAATGGGAGCTTGTTTACCCGCTGTAATTACAGTGGTTACATTGTAGATGAAGAGATGAAGAAGTCACCTTCTGTAAGGGGCAATATAAAATCTCCTGTGAGTCATTCCAACACAGAGCTTCTTTGCCTTCTGCTGTTATCTTGACTGTTTAACCATTATCTTTTCAGTTACGGATATCCTTGTCCTTCCTTTCAAAGGCTTTTCATTTTTAAATATCTGAGAGAAAAACTATATCATACAATCGTAGTATGTTTTTGGTTGGAAGGGACCTTAAAGATCATCCAGTTCCAACCCCCTGCCATAGGCAGGGATACCTTCCATTAGACTAGGCTGCTCCGAGCCCTGTCCAACCTGGCCTTGAACACTTCCAGGCATGGGGCAGCCACAGGTTCTGTGGGCAACCTGTGCCAGGGCCTCCTCACCCTCTCAGCCAAGAATTTCGTTCCCAATATCCCATCTAACCCCGCCTTCTGGCAGTTTGAAGCCATTCCCTCTTGTCCTGTCATTTCGGGCCCTTGTCCAAACTCCCTCTCCCGTTCTCTTGGACCACTGACAGGGGCTCTAAGGTCTCCCTGGAGCCTTTTCTGTTCTCCAGACTGAACACTCTCTCAGCTATTTCTTTGTATCCTCTTATCATCTTGAAGCTGGGAATTGAATCTAATAATGCAGCTGGAACATCTCCAGCCTTTTTCCAGCTCCTGCTTCCACTTTGTATAGACTTCTTACTGCTCACCTTCCCTCTTGCTGGTGAACCCTTTGCCAGGGAATGAATGCTCATCCTGCTGCTAGTGCTCTGCTGTCCGTTTTTATGTCCTGTTGAAGCGCCTCTCTTAATTTTTGCTCTGGGCTCAAGAGAGGAGATGCATCCCACAAGAGGAACAAGCACTGTGGCATACAGCTGAGTTGCTTTCCTTCCTAAGCAGCAAAATGATTAGAGTCTTTGGGAATCTGTTTCCTGTGGTAATCTATGAACTCAGTCAGGCAGTGCTAGTCTTGTCCTATTTTTTCCTTCCCTCCTATCACCTTTTTATGAAACTGCTTCTGTGCAGAGAAGCTCTTTTTTTTTTTTTTAATCTGCGTTTCTTCCCACAGAAAAAGGAGAGTGAATGTTTACAGTTGAAGATCCTGGTGCTACGTAATGAACTGGAGAGACAGAAGAAGGCCCTTGGTCAAGAAGTAGCCTTGTTGCATAAGCAAAAAAGTACTTTGCTTGACAGAGGTAAGTGTAGAAGCCTTAGCCTAGTTTATGACCAAAATGAAAGTGCTGGTTTCTTTTCTATTTTTATTGTCTGGCTCTAATGTGCTTGTGTTTTTTCTTTATCTGAAATTTGCAGCCAGGTGTAATTTCTTCCCTGTCTCTGTTACACTGAGTTTTAGACAGCAATTTCTGGTATCTTGTCTCTAAATAACTTCTTCCTATGACACGTCTCCAAAGCAATCTTAAATCTGTATTTAATTGACATTTTATGAGAAAATCAGAACTACGGTATAGTACAGTAAACATTGCCATGATAAAGGGACTTCATAATGTCGTGAGAGAAGTTGTACCTGTGATTTTGATTCCATTTTAAGTGTTAGAAGACAAAAATCCCTTGTAATATTTTGATATGTAAGTGACAGATGAAATGCTTAGTCATCTTGGTATCATCCTTTACTGGGCAAGTCTCCTATAGTGAAATGCTGTATCACTGCCTCTTTGGAGCTCACCAAGACCAAACTACATACATGTTTGATCTTATTGCAGGATTTTTTGTTTTCAGTATTTAGCTGAGTCTAAAGTAATTAGTCACTACAAAGAATGATGGTTTTTACCATGTACTTTATTCTGGCTATGCAAGTATTAAGACCACATAACTGGATTACTGCACTGCGTGATTGTGAGAGGAATAGGTATTAAAGGAGAATGAAATCTGACTGGTTGTATTTGGCTGGTGAATGGTGTGTAGTGCATGAAGACGTGTTCCTCCTGTGCTGGCATTCTCTAGCTTGGGACCATGATATGGCAAATGGGCAGGTAAGAATAAATGGGAGGATTATTGCCAACATTCTGTCAGTATCTACTTTTAAAACTTTGGATAACTAAGAAAATACTTTATACTGTTTTTTTTCCTAATTCCTCATGTTGCTTAGAAAATGCATTTGGGACCGAATACCAGAAACTTGAAGAGCATCATGAATCTCTCCATGAATTAAGAAAGGAATGCACTGCTAAGAGGTAAAAGGACCTATGTTTGTTCTGTAACTGGAAAAAAAAGACAGGGTTGAGAGTAGGCCATTGAAAATGGGACTTCTGGCACCAAATTCTTCCTCATGTTGCCCTGAAACTTTTGTTAATACATCCCTGCCACAATTTGTGGATATCTAAAGTGATAATTACCAGTGGCAAGCCTAGAAGAGAATAAACAGATGCTTGGTTGTATGGGTAGACTCTGCTGGGACTTTTAGGTCTGTTTCAGTGTAACACAGCTTTGTAATACCTGATTCTTGCAGTCAAAATATGTCTGTAATGTATGGTACACCTGAAAACAAAAATTAGCTTTGTGTGCTGTATTATTTTTTTGGGTGGATTTACCTAACTTTTTGGAGAATAGGAGCTGCTAATTGGAAAGCTGCAGAAGGGATATGACAACTTGATACCTTTCTATGGAGCTTTTGAAGAAAATAATGATTTTGGAATCTATTTCCCCAAAGAGAACAGTTTTTGAAGACAAATGCCCAGCAGACTATTCGATGCAAGCAGTTGCTGTCGGAGCTATCCTACATCTACCCTATTGATTTGGTATGTTTTCAACATCCTAACAATCTGCTCGATGTGAAATGGACTTTCTGTTTATTATACTGCAAGCAAATGTCATGCTTTATTTGTGATAGAATCTTTTCTTTGCTCATCCTGTTTATTTCAGTTTTTTCTTACATTTGGCCCTTGGATTACAAACTTTACAGGGAGGCCCTTAGATTACAAACTTATGCCAGCACCTGTTACACAGTCTCCTCTATAAAAATAGGTGTAATTTAATGGATGTTTTCCATTTTGTGTACAATTACATAAAGTAACCCTGACAGTAGGCTAGCTGAGTGCAGAGAAACATGTATTAAAATGTTGAGCTTCAAAATCTTATATATAATGAATTAATATGAAGTTCTTCACTCTTTAAACAAGTTGCATTTATTTTCTGAACTATGTGAGATGTGAATTAAAATACTGTGTCAGTCATTCTAAGTTTAGTTGAATATTTAATTCTTTGATTTTTATTTTGTTGTTTGTTAGCTTTGTTGTTGTGTTTTATGGAGGTTTTTGTGTTCTGGATGTTATTGTTCCATTCTCACTTTCGACTGTTGATTTTAAATTTACAGAACAACCAAAAGGATTACTTTGTTTGTGGAGTCAAGCTTCCTAATTCTGAAGACTTTCAAGGTAGCCGCATATTCTTAATGTAGTTGTTACATTTAATACTGCTTCTAAAGTTTGTAAAATTAAGAAAACTGGTAGCACAATAGCTTGGAGTCCAAATTTTTGACCAGAAAGATCTAGACTAGAAGAAAACTTAATAATTATTTATTGCGACTTCCTAGCTAAAGCAAAGGAGGGTTCTGTTGACTCTTAGTAAAGCACGTCTGTGTTCTAAGACTCCATATTGAAACAGTGGAGCAGGTTATGTAGAGAGGCAGTGGAGTCTCCATCCTTGGGGATGCTCAGAACCCAGCCGGATATACAGTCCTGCGTAACCTGCTGTGGGTAAACAGCTCGGAGCTGGGGGTGAGGACTGTGCCATTCCCAGAGGTGCCTTCCAAATTTAGTGATTCTGGAAAGTATTTGCGTCTGACCTAAAATTCCACTGGAGCTGCTTTTAGTCCATAAATCTTGGTGGGGCAACAGGCATGAATCCCTGCTTCATTTGTTGTAGTTCCTGGTGAACTTGCCAAAAAAATACCTTGCAAAAAAAGACTGAACCTCTGTGACTGTATGGAGTACTTTAAAAGTGACCTTCTGCTTTTACTGTCAGCCCTTATCCTGCTGCGGAATCAAATACATCATGTGCCTGCCTGTATGACAGTTGCACAGGTAACAGCATGCATTCATCTACAAATGTTTGACATGAACTGGAAATTCAGTAAAATCCCCTTGAGGATTTCTTGCCCCCAGTTCTTGTTCACTCTGGTTTCTTGAGCGGAAACCTCCACCAATTGTCTGACTCTTTACAACCACCCCATAGTAATTAACTTGTACTAATAATATGTATATTGGATGCTAGAATATTGGAGGAGTAATCTTTAAAACAAATTAATTTATCAGTGTCGCAGGTTCAGTTCGAAACTGGGTGGAAACACCATTTAAGTGTAGTGGTTTTAGGTCAAATTATGCATTACCCCTTGATTTCTTTTCTGTGAGATAAGCATTAGCAGAAAGGCAAAGCAGGCACAAAACTTAAAGAATATAAAGAAGTTTATTAACAGACCTAAAAGAAAGGAAAAAACCAATCAGAACAAACTTTTAGAACTCTTTTTCCTCCCCCACTTTTCTCCCCTCTCTCAATCAGAGTTGCAGTTCTTGAAAAGGGAAAAAAGGGTTTTTCCTCCTGCTTTATGTGGTTTTACAAACTGCCACTGTTTGCAGGTTTGCTTAGAAATAATCTGCTAAGGTGTAACACATCTCTTCCATGAACCCTTTCACAGTTCCTTCAACTGTAAAACATGGGCCCATCACATGGGGTTATTACTCTTCTAAGGATGAGTTATTTTTGGCTTGAACACCAAGGCTTTTTTTCCTGCCACCAGGTTTTAAAAGCCTCTCACTGCTTTTCAGATATAGCCTGGCATGGGCATTCTTCACAACCTTTTACAAGCCACTCGAACAAAAAATAATTATTCATCCCCCCATGTACTTCAAAATGGATTAAAGAGACAAACAGTTTGTGATATTACAGTTTCATACCACGGCAATGCAAGATTTTTAAGCTGTGCGTGAGAAACGCAGCACCGCCCTTTTCTCTCCTGGAACCATTGTAGCTTTGTCCCATGTGATCTCGCTTTCTCTCTGACCTTGAAGTCACCATGTTGGAAAGTGTTACCGTTCAGGCTCCGCTGCTTGCAGTACGGCTGTCTTCTTCAGTTCGGCGCGAAGTGTGCTGGCTGGCTGGAGCCTGAGGGCTCTGTTGGCTCCCGCTGGCACTGTGTGGAGAAGAGAGGGATCCACCGGTCCCAGGAAACCGCGCTGGACGGCCTCATAGTTTCCCCTCCCAGGGACCCAGGATCTGCGCTGCTGCGCTGGGAAAAGGGGGGGGGGGGGGGGGGGGGGCGGGGCAGGGGTGCCCAGCGGGGCCCGGCAGGGCCCGGGGCTCTGAGGCCCCTGCCTCCGTCCCCTCTCATCCCCACAGCTGGAACGGAAAAACCCCAAAAATCCCGCCTTTCCACGGGGTTTAAATATGTAAAATTGAGGGAAGCGTGATTGGTCCAAAAAGCTGTCTGTCTATTTGGGATCAAATGACTACAGTCAGTAAGACAAAAATCTGTCTATTGCTTTGTTTCCCTGATTGCAGTGAATGTGGTAATGAGCTCAGTTTGCTAACTCTCGAGGAATCAGTGATGTGCCGTCTTCTGGCCCATCTTCAGTTTCCTGGTATTAATTCATTGCAAAAGAATTACTAATTCTTTATCCAAGTCTCTAGAAAATACTGTATTTTGAGGAAGAAGTACTTCAATTTAGTGAAATAGGCAATTAAATTTGAAACCCAGCTGTCTGGCATGGATCTTATCTCAGACTCAGTATATACTGTTTTTTTAAAAATCAGGCATCTGAAGGATCAAAAAAAATCCCTGAAAAGCCAGTTTTGCTGCAAATTTTGAAACTTTTTTACAAAATCCATTTTGAAGGGGGTGTAACTTAAATACGTATATCATGACAAGCTCTGTCATGAGCTCAGTAGGGTTGTTGAATATCATAAGCTTTCTTGAAGGTCCTCTGTTTCACTGGTTTCATGGATACATCAGAAGGCATGAGTATTATGCTGTTTGTATCCCTTAAAAAGAATTAAAAATAGAGAAAAGGGAAAGGAAAAAACCTTTATATGGCTAAAAGATGTAGTTTGAATTGCAAGATCTATGCGTATTCCTGGAAGGTGAAGCTTTAGGGTTGAAACCTTAAATATCAAATTGAAAATGTTACTTTAAAACAATGGGTTAATCTTAAGTTTTTCCAGTTATTGGCAGAGAATGGAGTTCATAGCTTGGGATTGGTGTCTCTCCAACTGATCTCACTCGTGAATAAAGTTGAGGAAGAATGCAGCTTTGCCCTGATCCCATGCACACATGTCAAATCCATCTAGAGAAAAGCAGAAAGCTTAATACTTGACTTTTGTCTTGGGAATTTTGTTTCACCTTTCCCATCTCTTCTTTACCCTCCCCCATCCAGGCAGTGTAGCTTTGAAAGTAAAATTTGCAGGAGAACAAGCCATCACCCATTTTCTGTGCCTTGTCACAAGAGGCAAACACAATGCAGTGAACTGCAAACACTTGTAAAGCTCTCCAAAATGACTCCAAGCCTCCTTCTCGAGTTCTGACTTCTGAGAGCTACGTTAATTGTCATTCTCTGAGCAATAAAGATGAATATTAGGATTCAGTGGATACAATTAATAATGGAATCTTTTTGTCATTGACAGCAAAAGATGATGGAAGCATCGCTGTTGCCCTGGGCTATACTGCTCACCTGGTTTCCATGATATCCTTCTTCTTACAAGTGCCACTCAGGTATCCTATAATTCACAAGGGCTCCCGGTCTACAATCAAAGATAATATCAATGACAAGCTGACGGAAAAAGAGCGAGAGTGAGTATGTTGTAAACACACTGATGTACTTCCTTCAAAACAACAAATCAACACCAAAAAACCCCACCTTAAACAGTTTTGGGTAGTCTGAGGTGATACGGAATTTGAAGTTACTAGTTACTGCTTTCAGTAGCCATGGAACAATCATTGAGTTTCTCTTGTTGTAATTCTGGGATGCAATAGAGTAACTCAGCTTTGATATTCTGGGTCTGTTGGCACATATATGGCTTTAATTTGGCATCCAGTAATGCTAGAAGAACTTAAATAGTGTTTCTTAGTGTTTCATGAGTTTTGGCTTCTGTTTGGAAAACTTGCCTTTTATGTTTTGCTACTGGCTATGGGAATAAACTGCAGATAGCAAGTGTAGCTTCTCTGGGGAGCTGCTGCTAGTGCTGGAGTTGTGGTTGATAAACGGGGGAAAATAAATTGCTTTCTTTTAACACAGAGTTTTTTAATCAATTGAAAAAGTACAGTAACCTGCCGCCTACTGTAAATCAACTGAATATTCAGTGTAGAGCTTTCATTTTTTCTGTAATCATTGTCTTTGAATATGTAGCTACACTGTCACTGTTTTCCTTCTAGGAAACTATCTTGCTGTCTTTAAATTCACTGTTTGAATGTCTTCTCCTGTGTTTTGGAACTTTGCCTATTTTCCCGCTGTCTTTGCACCTGTGTGCTCTAATATGAAATTAGTGGCAATTATTGGTTAAGGTTCACTTTGTAGCCTGAAACCACTGAACTCCCAGGAATTGAACACTGACCATTGGTGGGAGGCCAACCGTTCCGTTCAGATTCCGGGCACTGGTACAGTTCGCCCAGAGAGTTTATGGACTACCCATCCCTGGAAGTTTTCAAGGCCAGGTTGGATGGGGCTTGGAGCAACCTGGTCTAGTTGAAGGTGTCTCTGCCCTGGCAGGGGGTTGTGTTGTGATGAGCTTGAAGACCCTTAACAACTCAAACCATTCTGGGATTCTGTGACCCTGTATGTTTATGAATGGCTGCAGTCAGGCTTGCAGAACCAGTAACTTCGTTTTTCCACAAAAGTTTGAAAAAGGAGAAAAGGAAATGACTGAGGAGAAATGAACTTTCGGAAAGTAGCTGATTGTAGTGACAGGAAGCTGTGAAAAGCCAAATTCTTCTCTTTGGAAATATGCAGTCAAAGTATTACAACATTTTAACTAATTCCTCATAATCCAAATCAAGATGAAAGGGTTTTATTGTGCCTAGTTGACAGGATTGGGATGCTTGAAAGTGTCTGATTTCTCTTTGAAGGTTAGTAACTTCTGTCAGGACAGGCAAGGTAATTTGCCTTAAGATTTAAACTTGCTGAGGTCCTCCTCTTGACACCATAAAATACAACTATGAACCTTAACCAGTAATTGCCACTAATTCCATAATTATGTTTCGTAAAGTAATTTTGATACTATTTTAATAACTTGTCCAAACATACTTCCTAGGTACCTTAATAGAACATTGACCTTTGTTGCTTCAGTGTAGTTCTTGAAGCAGGTGGTCGTACTCCTTCCTGTACATCACTTTGAAAAGAGTTGCAGACTAGAACATTTTTATATTGAGAACAAATTTCTGATTAGTAGAGGTCCCTGTGTGTGGCTGTATAAAGATTAATTCAATTTCCTGTTCTCTCAGACAGATTGGAAGGTTTAGTCCTTCATGCTACAGCCTTCCAAGCTCTTGTGACTTAATACTTAATTTCACAACAGATTTCTGAAAAGGAGAAAGTTTAGCTATGTATAATAATCCCTGTTGGGCTATTTACCTGTGTTGTGCAAGATTTTTTCAGGATTAACTCCTGCTGGAGATCTTCTCTTCCCAGCTATTGGAGAAACAATCCTACCAACTCCAAGGTCTTATGTCAGATGTCTTAAATTGCAGTTTTCTTTCTAATAGATCATGTTTCTCCCTTGCTCCTTACTGCATTGAGCACAGCTGTTAAACATGCATTATTAAATTTCTTTATTTCAGTCATCTGTCCTTTAGCAGCTTTTCAAACTCCAACATAAATTGTTGTGTAATTGCAATGAGGTAATTCCTATATTTGATCTTTACTATAACACCTAGCGTCTTCATTATTGATTAGGTTAAATATTTTACTTGGTTCTTTTTTTTTTTTTTTACTTGCAGGGTGTCGGAAGTTAGGGTTTTTCTTTTTTTTTCCTCTTTCTCTCAGGAAATTTTTCTCCCATTTGTTGCCTAAGAGATGGGAACAATGGATGCTTAAAAGAGACAAAAGATGTGGCCAGGATGGGGGAGAGGTGCAGTTTGCTACTATCTCTTAGCTGGGGGTTTTTCTCTTGGGAAATGTAGAGATACCGTGAGAATTGGCTGGGGGTCAGGGGCTGGGCTCAGCTCTCTCACTCTCTCTCTCAGGACTGGAGTGGAGACAGTTGAGGTTTTGGTGCTGGACTGCTGCTGCCCATGGGATTCTTTGCCTCTGCGGAGTTTTTTGTCCTTCACTGCTTCTCCTTTCTGTGAGTGAGCCTCTGCTCGCAAGAGCAGCTGTTTAAGTGGGACCTTTTCAACACCCGACCTCGCTGGGAAGGGGAGACTGACCCCTCTCCGGAAGGAGTGTGTCCCGGCTGCTTGCGGAAGCGCGGCTTCCACTGCCCTGCTCCGATGTTGTCTGCCAGTGCTTCGGGATTTTTTTGCTACACTTTTACTCTACAACTGGTGTCCACCCAGACCCCCGCAGCTCCTGTCACTGCTTTGGAGTTTTCGCTACACTTTGTTTTGCCCCCCCCCCGGTGCACTTGTCTCTGCTGTTCCAGCCTGCTGCTCTGAGGTTCCTGCTACAGTCCATTTTGCCATCCGGAGTGGCCCTGAGACTGGCTTCTTCCCGTGAGTTTGCAAAGGGAGCCCATTTTCTCTCTCTCAACTGCCAGCTGAGTTGCCATTACCATGTGGAGAGGCTGCTGCTCTCCTGCCACAGTGCCCCCTGCCGGCTGTGACCGGAACTGCACCAAAGGGGAACGTGCCTGCAGCCAAGTGAGGCTGTCTCTGGGTTCCTGGTTCTGTTTGTTGTTGCTACCGGTGGTGTTGTTTGTTTGTCTTGTTATACATATATATATATATATTAGTAAAGAACTGTTATTCCTTTTCTTACATCTGTACCTGAAAGCCCAGTAATTTCAAGGTTACAATAATTCGGAGGGAAGGGGTTCGTATTTTCCATCCCAGGAAGGTTCCCGCCTTCCTTGGCAGACGCCTGTCCTTAAAACCAAGACACAGGGTTTCTCCAAGATCCTTATTAGGAATTTCTAGAAATTGTTTATTGGGGGAAATAGCTGAGGTTTTCACTCAAGAGCAAATTCATAAGTACAGGTGTTTGTTTTTAAAGTTATACTGTATAAAGGTGTTACTACACTTTCAAGTTTTTTTACCAACTTTTCTAAGTCCTCCTGTTGAGCTGGTTAAATATTTTGAGAGTTTTCAGAATGTAAATAACTTCTGGGAAATGCTTCATTTGCTTCAGGTTGGTTTATTTGCATGATCCAGGTCACCTCTATGAGGACCTTAAAAATTTTCAATTTTTTTCTGCTACAGTAACTGTTATATTGGGACTTTGAAGTAGGAGGCTGTGGTGAGAACTTAGCACTTGTCTGACCACAGTACTGAATGTAGAATGAAGTATAGAGTGACTGCCAGTAGCATATAGTATATGGTCAGCCTTGTTGTTGTAGGGATATTAGTGTTTATAATCTGTTCGATAACTGTTCCCTTTTTGTGTTCCAAAACCTAATTTTGGTACTACCAAAATGCTCTTTTCTCATATGATGTCTACTTTCATGACTTTTTGAATTACCATGCTAAGGCAAGAATCTGATTTTTACTAAATTTCTCATTAATTCACTTCTTCACTGGTCCCTTTTAGCATCTCTACAGTGCATGCAATATGTAGGAAGAAAGAATTCTCCAAAGTTTGGGAGTCTGAAAGATTTCAAAGCAATGAGTGCACTCTGAGTCGGTTTGCAGAAGACACCGTGTTTGGCAGGAGTGTTGACCTGCTGGAGGCGGGCAGGAAGTCTCTGTCAAGGAATCTGGACAGGATGCATTGACGGGACAAGGCCAGTTGTATGAGGTTCTACAAGGCCAAGGGTTGTATCCTGCTCTTGGGTCAGTCACCGCAACCCCATGGAATGCTGCAGGCTTGGGGCAGAGTGGCTGGAAAGCTGGGGAGGGCCCTGGGGGTGCTGATCGACAGTGGCTGAACATGAGCCCTGGTGTCCCCAGGTGGTCAAGAAGCCAGTGGTACATGGCCTGTACCAGCAGTGGTGTGGCATTAGGCCCAGGGCAATGACTGTCCCCCTGTGCCAGGCACTGGTGAGGCACCTCCGATCCTGAGCCTCTCCCAGCAAGAAAGACATTCAGGAGCTGGTGCGTGCCCAGAGAAGGGGACAGAGATAGGGAAGAGTCTGGAGCACCAGGAGAGGCTGAAGGAGCTGGCTAAGCTCAGGCCGGAGAAAAGGAGACTCAGGATCTTTTCACTCTCTGCAACTCCACAGGGAGGGTGCAGCCAGGTGAGGGTTTCTGTTCCCAGGTAACAAATGACAGGATGAGAGGAAACAGCTTCAAACTGTGCCAGAGAAGTTTTAGGTTAGATACTAGGAAACATTTCTTCTTTGAAAATGTTGTCCAGCCCTGGTACAGTCTGGTACAATGGTGGAGTCAACATCCCTGGAAGGATTTAAAAGCCATGTGGATGTGGCACTTGAACATGGGTTAGTAGTGGCCTTAGCAGTGCTGAATGAGTGGTTGGGTTTGGGATGTTCTTAAAGAGCTAAGAACCTTAATGATTTTATGATTCTATGGGTATGTAGAGCCGAAATTTAAGCTACTTGGACAGCAACGTGTTTGTCTCTTCAGTGATGAACAAGCATGTTTGCAGAATAAATCACCTAAATTCTTTGGCACTGTTCTGGTGGAACTGAAAAACCTAACACTTCATCACATGCTCAACAACATAGTGAGAATGCTGAGATGAAACTTTCTGATATGTTCTGATACTGTGTCTCTCAGGCCCTGTTAATGCTTCTGTTTTTTTCTGTGTTTAATGCTTCTGTTAGTCTGCTCCCAGATTTTTAATCAAGAATGGCTCCCAGCTTAGCGCAGAATAAGGATTGTTATATCTGGAATGAGATATACTTTGTGACATTCCCTGTGTTGGTGTTGCTGCTCATGTCATGGTATTTTTGAATATAAACAGCTTGGAAATACATATATCCCTCTTAAGAAAAAAACCTAGGGTTTTTAAAGTTCCATCACCTCTCTGATATGCTTTGTATATCTGGACAAGTGAAATGCATGTTTAGACCAATTATTATGTTGAACTTTTGCACTATCACTCCCACTATGACTCTTAAAAAATTTTCAAGAGCTCATACTTCCCTGCTAGGTAACTTGGAACTGGAAGCCGTTTCAAGAAATAGTTTTACTAACATTATTTCTCTGTAATAATAGTACAGAGGAATCAAATAGTACACACAATCTGACTGATGCTACAACTTCTTCCCACCAAAATGTGTTAAGGGAGGACTAGTAGGAGCAGTAGTAAGAACGTGGCCACCTCAGTGTCATACTTCAGGTTGGGGAAAAAAATGAAGGGGAAGAAAATGGCATCAATGCCTAAAAAGGTTTTATATTTAAAAGGTAGCAAGAACATTGTTGTTTGCAGGCATATCTACTGGAGCACTTAAAGGCATTGCAGAGTTGTCTGATCTCCAGGAAGGGCTATTTTTTTTTGTCATATGTTTAAATATTGAACTTGTTGCTATTCAGTGTTATAAAGGTCAAAAATAAATATAAAATTTAAAGGTAAAGAAACTACCTCGACAGTCATGGAAGAAACCTGATCTAGTCTGGTGCATTTTTTGCAGGAATGTTTAGCATTTAGTTGATATGAGGTAACAGTAAACAACTGTAAAGGTTTCCTTGGCATTTTGTAATTTATAGAAAGATTAAGTTTTTGGGTTTTTTTCTTTCACTCTGCCTGACAAATACAGACAGAAAAGGCCACAGGGTTCAAACAGCTACCGTGCAAGTCTTGGGCATATGCATTGAGGCATCTGGCATCTTTGCAGTTGTTTTATGACTTTGATGTACCTCAGGAACCAAAAGTTGTATGAAATGGTGTTAAGGGGGAATGAAATTGAGGATGCTACCGTGGGTTACTTGTCTAAATACCTTCTGTTGTCATCAAAATAAGAAACATCTGTCTATTGCAATACTGCGTCCTCATAGAAAACAGGATCAAAATACAGCTAAATAATAGTAGCTAAAGGGGTTAGGTTTGTTCCTGAAGTGATTTCCTGGAAACTATTTCTCTTATGTGGAGTTACACCTCAAATTTGTCTTACTCTGCAGCTCAGCTTGATCATTATTGAGCACCTCAAGCATGCCAGAAGATTGCAATGATTAGTCAGTTTTTGTCTTGATGTTTGATTTCTCTAGGTGCTGATACTTTAAAGGCCGGTTTGATTTAATTGGTGTAGCCCTTGTGGGAAGGGCAAACGTATAAATA
Source organism: Monarcha castaneiventris obscurior (assembly GCA_026261815.1). NCBI lineage: Eukaryota > Metazoa > Chordata > Aves > Passeriformes > Monarchidae > Monarcha > Monarcha castaneiventris. The sequence goes on from JAMPIT010000575.1 coordinate 15,914,005, forward strand.
AAAAAAACAGGTCACCCTCCACTGGGATGGTGCAGACTTGTTGCAACTGACGAGTGTGTCAAGCAAGAACCACAGGTGCCCTTCTTGGGTCTTCAGAGTGGTTCTGGATTCCTTAAGGTTGCAAAGCATTGAGTAAGTTTATCTTAACACAGCTAAAGTTGATGTACAAGGTCTGCAGCATCATACTGATAGTGGAAGTTCTGATGTAAAAAATTTCAGGCCTCTGAATAAAGCAAAGATATGGAATTCCTTGCCATTTCTGCTCCAAAACTGCTTCCAGATTATCTTTCTAAATGTATTATCTTTAATTTCTTTTAAGTGTGGTAAGATGGATTTGCAAATAAGTGGAGATAAGTGTTGCTGAATTGGCCCGTGGATAATTTTGGTGCATTTGCAATCCACTTGTTGAATGAGTGTAATTATAATAATAACCACAACAGTGATCCTCCTTATTGTGGCCTTACTCCAGTTTGGAAGAATGGGAAAATCAGGATTTCAGCTGCACTAGACTTAGTACAACACCACTAAAGTGGTTTATGCTCTGTGCCTGGTAACAGATAAGTCACTTGCAAACAAAGCAGTCTGAAAAATCAGAACACAAGCATGTGAAGAGTAACTTTTCACTGATGTTAAGATCTTCCAACTCAATTGAGAAGTCTTTAATCATATTTCGTACTTCAGCTGAGATAATGAAATGGCAGCTTTGGGAAGAAGCTTTGGGAAGAAGAATGGCAAACTTAGATGGAGGGAGATGGTTGCTTGAGAAATCTAATAGCTATCAAAGAAAAGTTTATTCTTTGGGGTAGATTGAGTGTGTGTTAAGGGTTCAGATGTATTGCTCAAAGAATGCTTTTTGCCATGAACTTATCTTGAACTGTATTTTTGTATTCTACAATTCTTGAGGATATTTAGCCAGAATCCTGGCTTATTTGATTTTTGATTAGCAAAATAATGCTTTTGCAATTGAGTCAGCAGATATTGCTGTATGTAGATTAGGAACTCGATCAGGTGTTGTTTAATGAATTTAGATACTGTTAACACTGTTTCTGGGAATTAGAAGTTTTTACATGTTCCTGGCCAGTTTGAGAAAGCAGATTTTGTTTACTGCAGTAGATAAGACACTGACCCCAGACATCTGAGACCAGCTGAGAAATGTTTCTGTGAAGACATACTAGCCTTAATTTACTCCCATTGGAACACTACACTCCTGTTGAGATTTTCTTTTTTTTTTCAAAATATTACTTCATTTTTTAAAATAATCAGGGACTTGACCTGTATAAGGTGTCTTCTAGTTAAAAATGATCCTTCAGTGGCAGTGAGATTTAAAGTTCTGATAGCAAGGTTGTCTGCTCTGTCCTTACAGATAGTCCATGTGTTGTGACATCCAGTCTAGCTTGTATGGTGCAAGCCTGAAATCCAAGCTGAAATATGTCGTGGAAATACCCAATTTACAAAAAGCCGTCAGTGTCACTGGCTCCATGGATTCTTTGCTGTGGTTTTGAGGCATTTGAAGGGATTTGGTGAAGCAATAGAATGATACCCTCTTGTACAAAGTGGTGACTGTCTTGTCAGGAACTGCCTGACTTTCATAATCTTGGTCTTTGTTTCTATTTTCTCTCTAATGTCTGTACATACTGAAGCTTTCGTGCATTCCCCAGGAGCAAGGTCACAGCAGTTACACTTGTCACAGAAAGATGCTTCTGCTTTTGATTATCGTCATCTGAACTGTTCAGAAAAGCATTTTGAAAATACATTTCATAAAGTTAAACTAATGTTTTCTTTTCCTAGTAAGCTAATTATCTATGTATTGTACAAAGCTTAAATGGGGATATGCTTTTTCCTCATGGCAGTCTGTATTTTTGTCATCAAATTTGTTTTACAAGTGTAGCTTTTTCTGTTATGTAGGAGCTCAAAATCATATAGTATTTGAATTTTCTTGTGATTTGTAACTCATATTTATGTCTTAATCTGTAATTACAAGCAAAATGCATGTTTGTAATCCTTTTTTCTGCCTTTTATTTAATTTTGGGTCTTCTGCAGAAGATCTGTGCAGTCTCTGCTCTGAAGCTGATAGAGCTGTGGTGCAGCTTATCTGAGAAGGAAACAGGTTTTAAAGCTGTGCAGCCAAAGCTTCTTGCACCTTGATCTTCAGGTGGAGTGCTAAGATGTTGGGAATGCTGGATATTTTGGTGCCTGTGGCTGTCGAGCAGCCTATTTGTCTTAGTATGTGATTTGAAGTGTCTTGGGGAATTGTGATTTCAAGTGAGCTGTCTGGACAGTGGTGGTCCTTCTCACTTAAAAGGCTTTCAGGGTTTAATTTCTCCTGGTTCAGAGAAGCCCCAAGACTTTTAAATAACACAAGCTTCCTCCTCTGGATACGACATTCCATTAGAATGAGCAAACAGGATGCGATGAGGTTGGAGGGAAAACACTAGTTCTTTTCCTCCCCTGCCTGACCCCTTGCAGACTCCAAAAGGGGGTGAGGCTGAAATAACTCAAAACTTCAGTAAATATTTAAACCTTTTTTTGTACACTCCTCATACTTCAGACATGTCAAGCAAGAGCTTGTGACTTTTTCAGGCCATTATCTTATCTGGCTTGTGCTGTTTAGTCATATCCTTGTGTCTTGGTTTGAAAGACAGGTGTCTGCGAAGGAAGGCAGGAGCCTCCCTTGGAATGGAAAATGTAACCCCCTTCCCTCCGAATTATTATAATTTTGAAATTAAGGGGCTTTCAGGGAAAGATATGGGAAATAGGAATAACAGTTCTTTACTAGTATATATAACAAAGCAAACAAACAACACCAACGGTAGCAACAACAAACAGAACCAGGAACCCAGGGACATCCTTCTCTCGGCTGCAGGCACTTTCCCCTTTGGTGCAGTTCTGGTCACAGCCGGCAGGGGGCGCTGTTGGCTCCCAGCCGGGCAGGGTGGGTGCGATGATTCCCCCGCGCCTGCAGGGGGCGCTCCGGTGTGAGCTCGGGGAGCACACGGTAATGGCAGCTTGGCTGAGCCAGGAAGGGATGGAAGAAAAGCTTCACGAACCCTATGGGGGAGCTGATCCCAGTGCCCCAGCAGGACCCTCAGAACAGCAGGCTGGAACAGCAGGTACAAACACAAAATCCTGGGTGGTAGATGAGGTGTATCAAACTTCACAGCTGTAGCGGGAGCCACCAGACCTCTTGGCAGGCAGGGAGTGCAGTGCTACAGTGTAGCAAAGATTCAGTGCAGTGGCAAAAGAATGGCAGGGGTGGGGCAGTGGCAGCCCAGCTTCCAGCAAGGCCGGGAAAGGCAGGTTCAGGATCCTGGTGTTTTTCCTCTGAGGCACTGAAGGAGATGGTGAAAAGTCCCTCTTTTAGTGAGGTAGGGTGTTAACAAGCTCCCAGTGCAATGGCCATGAGCATTCTCCCATGAGCAGAGCTCCACTCACGGCAGAAGAAAGGCAGCAGAAGGCAGAACCCTGCAGTGGTGATGAATTCTCCCCAAAGCGATTGCAGCCTTTCTCCCCTCCAAATGCCAAGAGAACAAGAGAGCTAGGGGCTGCACTCAACCCCATTTTCCCAGTCCAAATCTCGTAGCATTTTTGCCTTCCACCAGGAACCCCAAGTAAAAGAGAGTAGCCAGCTGCACCCCTCCCCTGAGCTGTGGCCGTATCTTTTGTTTCTCTTAAATATCCAGTCATTATTGTCTCCTAGCAATACGTACGGGGGAAAATTCCTTAAGATAAAAAAAAAATAGTGTGTCCTATCCATGGTCTTAAGCTTGCAACTCTTTTTTTTCTTAACTGACCCATTTTTAATAGTGTTGTGTGAGGCACAGTTGTTCCCCTAGATGACTCTGCTATGACACCAGTGACTTGTAGTCACAGAAATTACATCAGTTCTTTATCTGTATAATAGTGAGTAACTGGGTTTCAGCTGCAATCCGCCAAGTCTGCTCTGCAGCCACCTGCCTGCAGTCATTCTGCTTACTGTCCTTGAAAACTAGAAATGAAAGAAAAAGCCAGGTTGAGTTTGTTCTCTGACAAATTTGATGCAGTTGGGCAGGAGGTATCAAAGATAGTGTAAATGCAGTGGTATCAGCTTAATTTAACCTTTGAACTAAGATTCCGATGGGCAGTTAGCTACTGGGTAATGTCTTGATGTCCAAATGGACAGCAGTGATTGGTGTGCTCATGATTTGGGATTGTGACCAGCACTGTTTAACTTCTTAGTCAATGACATGGACAGTGAGATGGAGTTTGCCAATGACACCAAGATGTGTGGTTCTAGAAGGAAGGGATGGCATGCAGAGGGACCTGGACAGGCTGAAGAGGTGGGCCTTCGTCAGCTTTGTGAAGTTACATCAGGCCAAGAGCAAGGTGCTGCACTGGGATTGTAGCAATCCCAAGCACAAGTTCAGGCTGGGTAGAGAATGGATTGAGAGCAGCCCTGAGGAGAAGGAAAGTTGGTGGACGAGAAGCTGGACATACCCTGGACATGTGCGCTGGCACCCAGAAGCCCCCATGTGCTGGGCTGATCCCACGGCATGGGCAGCAGTGGCGGGGGGAATTGTGCTCCTGTGTCTCACTCTGGTGAGACCCCACCTGCAGAGTTGCCTCCAGCTCTGGGGTCCAACATCAGAAGGATGTGGAACTGCTGGAGTGAATCCAGAGGAGGCCACAGAGGTGCTCCAAGGGCTGGAGCCCCCCTGCTCTGGAGGCAGCCTCAAGAACAGAAGGCTCCAAGGAGACCTGACAGCCCCTTCCAGTGGATGAAGTGGCTCCAGGAGAGCTACAGAGGGATTTTGGACAAGGGCCTGGAGGGACAGCGCGGCTTCTCGCCGCTGGGGGGTCCTCTCTGGAGCTGCGGAGCCATGTGCAATCGACAGCAAACTGCCGGGCAGTGTCTCTCACCGCTCACAGCCACCGATCTTCAGGTCTTTGCTGGTTACGGTGCAGGCTCACTGCCCACAGAGACTAGCTGTCTCAGACCCCCAGAGTCCCCGGGAGTAAAGGAGGCGAGAGATAGTTTCTTTATAATAAATCCGCAGGTTTATTCCACGGATGAAAGGGGGTAGAACTACTGAACTCACTGACAACTCTTAACTGATAACTGATAACTGCCCCTAAGGCTTGTGCACAGCAGGTTTTGTACTGGAATAAGTTGGGGAGGAGTAAAGGGGTATTAGCCAGTAGGAATACAATATAACAATATGTGACAGATGTGACAATAAATCACTACAGAGCATAGGAGGGAATATGACACAGCAACCAATGAGAAAGTAATCTGGGGAGAATTTTCTAGATAGAAAGGAAAAGCTTATACTGCAGTGCCACCCCCAGACGTCCCCTCGGACTCCGAGTCCTTCGCCTATTGGAGGGTGAGGATCTGATGGACATTTGCCTGCCAGAGCCCACCAGTGGGCTGATGCACTGCAGCAGGACAGGACAAGGGAGAATGGCTTCCCAGTGCCAGAGGGCAGGTTTAGATGGGAAGAAATTCTTCCATGTGAAGGTGGTGAGGCCCTGGCAGAGGCTGCCCAGAGAACCTGTGACTGCCCCATCCCTGGAAATCTGCAGGGGCAGATAGGATGGGGCTTGAAACAACCAGGTCTAGTGAGAGGTGTCCCTGCCCATGGCAGGGGGTTGGAACTAGATGGGTTTTAAGGTCCCTTCCAACACAAACCGTTTTGTGATATTAAGTGTTCTTAAAGTGTATGTGTCCTAATTTAGCTTGCAAAGCTGCAAATATTACTAGTCGTTAAAGTTCTGAATCACTTGGAAAGTTAAGGCTATGTAACATGATTGCAAACTAGGTTTGGAATTTTACTTAGATTTGCCAAATGAGATGTAATATGATATTTAAATTGTGCCGCACTTCAGACTAAAACCATTCAGCATAACACTTCAGCATAAAACCATTATGTTACTGACTTCTTCCCTTAAGAGCTTTCTGAAGTAGAGATTAAACTTTGAGACTTTAATATAATTTGGGATATGGCAGAGGTCTGAAAAGAAGAGAGAATAAAAGATCTAAAACATATGGTGTATTGCCAAAGTAGAAGCAGGTGAAAGCACTTAAAATGAAGCAATTTCATAAGCTTTAAAAATAGTTTGTATTAAAGGCAGGTGGTTATAGACAATAAAAGTGGGCCACCAGTATGTTGGTACCTATGTGATATTTCCGGATGCAGAGTTCATAAATCACAGAACACAAGAGTAAATGTATTTGGACTTGAATTCGTAAGAGATACTTGAGGACTGAAATAAACGTATGGAATAAGGATTCTTTCAACTTTTCTTAATATTTACCATCTGCCTGAACGAGGAATCGTGTAGTGATATACTGTGATATACTGTGTTCATCAAGCACCGAAGTAGCTATGTAAAGCAGCTAAAGATGAGCTAAGGATATGAAATTAAATGAGATCTTGATGGCTGATGAGTACTTGTTGATGGTCAGCTGGGAAAGGTAGGACAGTGAAGAGCAGTTAGAGTAGAATACTTAGCACAATTTATTTGAGTTATAAGAATGGTCTAATGCTTAAAACACCACAAGTAGTCTAATCATAGTTTTAGCTTTGAAACAGGGCTCTGGTTTTCCATCTGTGGGCAACTTTAAAAGATCTATGTTGCTGTTGAGGCGGTCATGACACATACAGGCAAACCAACTGCTCTGGGCAAAAGCTTATCTTTAATACTATGTAGCCTCTTTTATACAGTTTCTTAGCTGTTTACACAGTTTTAAAGCACAACAAACTTGATTCAATCAATCACCATACACCACTATGTGAACACACAATAGTCACACAGCATGTTTTTCTACGTCTAATTCAGCTATGCCTCTTTCCCACGGTCCTTCTCTAACTGAAGTAACAGGCCTGAGCCATGATTTTACAAAGGCAACAACCTTCATTTTATAAGGTTTTACCTATATGCCACAGATCTCTTTTTCTGTAGTCAGTTTTCTGGTTTTTAAATACATCAGTATTAGCGAGCAGTTTTGGTTGAAGACACTGTATTAGGAAATTGTTGCCTGTGCTCTTACCAAAACCAGGGGTTTAGTCCATTCAAAAGTCAGTAAGAGATGGGTTGCAACCCTTTCTTTTGTTAAGAAATAAATAATACTACTTATAAGGAAAAAAACCCCACCAAAATGGATTACAGATATGAAGTGCAGGCATCACACCTCAAACTAAACATGAAAGTGAAAAATCCTTGCAAGAGGCTTTTCTTTACCATCTGCCCCTGAAACCTCTCAGTTTTACTTTCAGCAGCACATGAGCACAGTCTCCTTTGTTACATCATGAATCATGGAAAAGACTTAAATTAAGAGTGGATGATGACTTAAACAACCTTCCTAACACAAGGAAGGATGAAGTTTATTTAAAGGAAGGTTTTACCATAGCTGAGTGTACAGGGCAGTTTGAACTTGCCTTAGAGGTGATGCATTAGGCTTCCTTGTGCCTGTAGCTTTATGATTACAGGATGATCTCCTTGTATCTGGATGAACAGCAACACGGAGTGGTGGCTTGTGGTCTCATGGAGTGGGCTGCAGCCTCTGGGTCTGATTCCTGCAGGGATGCCATGGAATCACAGAGCCGACTTCGGTCAGAAGTCCCTTAAGGCCCCTGGACAAGCACAGCTGGCAAAAATGTTCATCTGAAATCCTGTCTGCTGCTTCTGTACTGCCACCAGACCACAAATGTGTTTAGACATATTCAGGAATCCTTCTTGAACTGAAAATTGGAATTTGCCTTGGTTTGACACTGAGATTTCTGTTCAGCTGTTTGCATCTGGATGAGTCAACTGGAGTAGAAATGCTGACAACTGGCCACCATTGGTTTTTCATATTAACTGGAAATGCAGATAATTGGTTTCTCTTTTTAAATAGAAAGACTTTTAAACCAGAGTGGACGATTTAGTATCCTCTCTAGTCTTTGTAACCTTGTGATTTACTGTAATGAGATTATACTTTGTTTTTAAGTTTCTTAGAGTTATGTGTGTTTCTTACATCTACAGAGTGTTCTACTTGATTAAACACCATGTTAAAATAAAGTCTAATTAGACTAAAGACTAACTCCAAAGTAACAGCTCCCTGAGAGTCCTGTTGATGGTGTAGTTGGGTACCTTTAAGCTTGATACCTACCAGAGTGATATATTTTATGGAAATATTCAAACTAACTATTTAAAAACTTAGCATTTGTGAAGTGTTGTGAGGTCCTTTAATTCAAAACTTAATTCCATTCCTGATGGTAGTGTGCTCGTTCTGTAGTTTCAGTGTGGACTATAGGTAGAATTTCAGCCCTGTTTATTATTTAAAAGTCTGACTTTCTGTTACTTTTCCCCATCAGGGTAACTGTGAACCAAGCATGTAACCTCTGTCTCACTTTTTCACAACTCTATTGAGCCTTGACCTGCTCACACTTGTTTCCTTACGCATTGCATATCAGCAGATCCTCCATAGGTTTGAATATTTGAATATTAGGTGCCTTTGACAGAAAAGCAAGTTTTAAGCGGAAGAGTTCTTTATCCAGTAGCTTATGTCTGCTTAGGAAGTGTGGCAGGAATTAATAGGGAATGGATTGAAATAAAGTGGTGAATAATTACTTGCTGAAATTAAGATTGCAGGTAGAAAGGAGGGGCTCATTCTTGGGAATGCTCCAAGCAGGAAAGATGGGAGAGAGGTCAAGTGGGTGAGGATGAGAGAGTTAAGGTTAGGGCAGATGAACTGTCATCTCTATTCTAAGCTCTGCTAAAATTAATTTATTCAGAGATTATTAAAAGTGTCTTTTAGCTGCTTCTATTATTTTAGGTTTTAATTTTTTTTTCCTGTCACCTGTGAGAAATGACAATCAAAACCTCTTTCTGTGGGGCTGGGAATGCTTGGGTCTTGAACGTAGTAGTGTTGGTTCACTAGGGGAGAAGCTGTTCAGTCATTGTGGCATTGCTGTGGAAAAACACAAGTTTTGTCCAAAGTGACATGCCATGGAAGGGGATATGAGCTATATGCCTAAAAATGTCCTGCATTTATTTTGTGGTTTATTATAGAGATGCAGTGTGATGCAGCTGATTAACACTGATCATCTGACTTGTATCCCAGTTAGCTCTATAAAACAGAACATGACTCAAAAAAATTTAGTAAAAACTTAGTGTTTGTCCGAGTCCTGTAAGATTAAATAAGCAAAATATGAGACTCCCAAAACAAATGTAAGCTTTTAAGATCAAGAATCTTCTTTATGTTATCTTAGACCTTCAAGGCACATATTGACCATCTGGTTCAAATCAGCCTGGTGTGCAGTTTGGATTACTTTCATCCAGAGTTCTCCACCTTCTAAATTCAGAGTGGGGCTTGTTTAATTTCAGCGTCTCTGGCACAATTCCTGTAGATCCTAGAGCCACCTTTCTGCATGCCTGCTGGCTGATTATTCCCTTAGTCACTCCTAGTCCTTGTGCTTTTCCCCAGCACAGGCTCTTACCATTGCTGACATGTTGTGAAAGCAGTGGAAACACCAGGTACAGAAGCAGCTCCAAATGGGGTAAACCTGTTACAAGTTACTAAACATGGTGGGTTTCTTCTTGCATCAGGTTAATGTTCTCTAAACGAAGATCTTCTTTACGAGTCACTATTAAAACTACTATTGTTGTATTGCCTAGCTCTTTATATTCAGAAATAGATCATCTACTGTAAACTCAGGGTGTGTTAGCACTGCATTTTAAGAAGTCCACATGCTATTGAAATGTCATATTCTGTAGTTGTATGTAAATGTCAACATATTTTTACAAAGGCACGTGTTGACCCTTACTGAGCAGAAGCTGTTTTGTTCATAATTTCTGCCTGTTCACATGGCAGATGTATGGTTTCCTAAAATAAGTACTACTCTGAGGAGGACCAGAGCTCAACTTCTGAGCTCTGTTCTGTACTGAGAACAAATTTCCAACACTTGATAACTTCTCTCAGATGTTCTTTTCCGTTGATTATAGAAAGGGTACCTCTGGCTTGTAGGTTTCTTTTCTTTCCACTGAACATACCACACTCCTTCGAATTTTTCATCTCAGTATAAGTATCTATGTTTTGCTTTAAAGGAGCTTAGTGATTTTTTTTTCCCCCAAATATATCAGCAAGAATGGAAAGAAGGAAGGTGCACTTTGGAGTAGAATCAGTAGGTGGATGCCATTTTGAATTTTATTATGCGTTTTGTGATTATAACAATACTAAAATAGTGTTTTTCAAAAGTATTTAGTATAACTAAATCCTGACATAGCAGACTCAGCTTTTTGCAGCATGCTGAAGGGAGAGATTAAGCTTACAGTTAATGCTTTTCTATGGAGCAGGCAAGAAGAATTTCACATAGGGAGGCAGCAGTTCAAGTTGGATTCACTCACTGAAGCACTATATAAAGTGTACAGGTTCCTCTCCCTTGAGCTTACTGCTTGTGACCAGGTTTAATGGACAAGCAAGATAACACACAAAGAGAGAGGCATAAAACTTAGTAATATTTTTCTCTGGAGTCATAAATGTATATATGCAGAGACACCCACTGACAGTTTTCAAGACTTTCATGTAAGTGATTATGTTGTGAAAGCTGACCTGAGGATGTATATGGTTTAAAGCCTTTTAAGATTAATTAGTAGAAGTTAAAGGATAGAAATGTGAATATTGGCAAAGAAGCAGGATCAACATGATAAGCAGAAAAGCCTGATCTTCCCTTTTAAAAGGGAAATGTGTGGGAGATGTCAGTAAAGCACCATAAACCAGTTTTTACCCCCTCTCTATACTGCATGGATCGAAGAGCTCTGTGTATAGTAGTAAAATACATGGTTCCCATTACCAGTGACTTAATGAAATGCTACCTTCTAGGGAAGCATGGTTTGTATTCCTAACAGTGCTTTTATTGTAAAAAAAATTGGTTAGTTTTAGACTGTTAATTGTAAAGTTATCCTTTAAATCTAACCCTTGCTCTGTTTGGGTAGTGTAATTGCAGTTACTGAAATGAATTCCTCTTCCTTTTTATTTTACACTTGGAGTAATGCGTTGTGGAATTTTTGTAGCACACGTTCATTTGGAAAAGTTTCATTTTCTTGCATGGGGAACTAGTTTGATTTATAGATCTATTAAGCAAGGTGAGCTAGATACATACTATTCACAGAGATTTTTATGTTCCTCGACTTAAAGACACCTAGCAAGTTTGAAAGTAGTATAAAACCTGATGCTGACATCTCAATATTTGATCTGCTGTGATTGTGACCTGTTAACCTTTAGCTTTAATGGCACTGTATAATTCTTAAAAGTTGCAAATGTACTCCCCTGTGGGACTGATGGATGATAAAATCCACTTCGTCTAATCAATTCTCCAGAATGTGTGTTGTTTCTAGTAGATATTGATCTCCTGTATTTGTTATCTTATGTTTGAGGGAGACTTCAGTTTCTGGTGTAGTGTGGGGCTTATGCAGATAATTAATTCAGCATCTTGATTAGGAGTTGCAGGACATGGTTTGTGAAAAGGCAAAAGCTTGATTCACGCTGTAGTTCCCATAAAAATAAATTTTAGTTTGTACTAAGATTGTTGAATTGACCATGATGACCTCATAATCTCTGGTGCTGAGGGGGAGTCAAACGACAATCCTTAGAAGTACAGGGTACAGCTGTTAAAGCTGTTTGAGAAGTGCTTCACTTAAGCAGAGATTCTTTAAGCAGACGTATAAAATTACATTCTTTAATGCAGAAACTGTCAAAGAGTTTCAGTATTTAAGGGACTAATGCTTTAGTTCTCTTGTCTCACATAGCAGTGCCATGCTATGTTCTTATAAGCTATTTGCTACATGTGGGTGTTTAAAATGGTGAGCAATATTTATTACATAGGAAAAATAAAGATCAGTAATAGAATATTTGCAAGGGCCATAGTGATCTATGATGTTGTGACTCAAGCCTTTGGTGTGTGTGTGTGTGAAGTTTGTTGAATCATTTCTATTCTGAGAGTTGTTCTGGTAAGTGAGCCTGCATATTTCTTTGTGTACAGGGTTTTGTGCTGTCAGTCAAGAATAATGATCAAAAGAGAACATCTTTTTTAAAAGATTATTTCTGTTTCGAAGTGAGCTAACCAAATGTGACTGGCTGAATGCAGAGGGGTAACGTGGGATCCGGAATTGTGCTGTGTGCTTCTGAAATTACACTTTGATTGGTGAAAGGGATGTTGCAGCACTGGGGGAAATCGTAAAGTGTCTTTTAAAGACCTGAAATACTTTAAAAAAAGGAATTCCATAGCTGGGTTTTGACATCAGTTTTTAAATACTGATCGACTGGAGTTGCAGAGGGTTCCTAAATACATCCTATGTAGTCAGAAAGGGAAGCTTTTTAAATCTTTACCTTCTCAGAAAAGGAATCTGGGGCTTTTTGAAGTTTGCATAAACATCTGAATAATTTCACCTTAAATGCTTTTTCCCCCTTCTTTTTTCCCATCAGATTTCCTTTATATCCAAAAGGAGGGGAGAAGCTTCAGTTTGAATATGGAGTTTATCTTCTCAACAAAAATATAGCACAGGTTGGTACACTCAAGATTATTTATTATTATTATTTATATCTATTCTCTGCTTGGTGTCAATATGATGTGAGTGTGCATATGCTGTCATGTGATGCTGCTCTCTGTGGTGAAAACCTGTGAACTAAGAGAAAAGTAATTGAAAGCATTATTTTCACTTACCTTATAGCTTTGTGCTTGAGATTTTCTTGTGGCGCTTAGAGAAGGACTTGCCAGATAATAATGAATCTTATGCTTTTCAAATTGTACATTCTTTGAGTCTATAGACTTCACACTTTTTTGAAAATTGTAAATATTTTCTGGTTTTTTATTCTATTGTACTCGAAGATCCATTTGTGTAATTCTTGCTCCTGTGTCTTTAATTTTGCTCTATTATTACTTCAACTAGTATTCTACCCTTATAAGAAAACAACACATGGAAAATATGAAGTATTGCAAATGTGTGACTTTAATTAAAAAGTCCTCTAATACACCTTACTTCCTTGATTTTAATGTATTTTAAAAAACATCCTTTACTCTGGAAACTTGTATTTGAGATGGCAGTAATCCTGCAGCTAACACATTTGTTATGGAATTCAGAGAATCTTCAGAAAGCTGGTCTGAAAGAGGCCTGTGGAGGCTGTTTCAACTGGTACATATTCCTAGACCAGGGTCAGCTGCTCTTATGCTGTCCCTGATGATGTTCTGTGAAGAAAAGCCTGTGATAGAAGCACTGCTTAGTTCCAATGCTTGACTGTCTTGGCCACTGAAGACATCTAATTTCTGACATCGAGTCCAAACCTGTCTTCCCTCTGTTTATATAGTATAATAATCTAATCCATTTAAGTATCTTCCTCTTTGCAAACTGTTATGCATTGAAAAAACACTTTTCAACACTCTTCTTGTCTCAAATTCTCCATCTGAATCCACATTTTCCTTGAATGAATTTCCTTTCAGGTGCCCAAAGCTGGATACAGTGAGCAACTGTTGCTTTCAAAATGTTGAGTAGGATGGGAGATGCTTCCCAGATCTTGTCCTTTTATTTCCAGTTCATTGGGTTCTGATGGGTTTGTACTCTTAAAAGCCTAGCAGAATGAATCTTACGATTCTGTGCAACCAACAGCTCCAGGTATCTTCTGCACAGGAACAAAATAGTCCATTCTGAATTTGTGCAGGTGACTCATTTAATTCACATTTTACATGCTTTACCTTGAATGTATTCTTAAAGATGAAATTCTTTGTTCTTAATTATGTTTCTGCTTTGGTGGCATAACACCAGAGATTGAGAACTCAGTCTCAGCTTTATGCTGGCTGCACCTGAGCCTGGGCCCAGATTAACTAACTAAAGTATTGGATAGAACTGGGGTTCTGTAATTTCAAGTGGAGCCCCACTTTGCCACCACTTGTAGTCATGAACCATTCTGTCTTGCACTCAATGAGTACTTTCTCTGTATTCACTCACAGTTCATCAATATCCAGTTTCCCCAGAATGCTTGTGAGCATATTATACCAGAAAATGCCAAGAGATTTAAATTTCAACAGAAATATGACATTTCTGTTTCTAACCTGTTTGAAATTACATTAGTCTTACAGGTTTATTCTTGAAAAATATGTTCTTTTTATGCTTAGTTTCTACTAGTCTTGCTTGTTTTTCCAGTTTTCTCTTCCATCACTTTTTTTGCCATTCCTTACCTAAATTGAAGTAAAGCTTCTGAATCTTTCTATGTTACTTGTTTTTTAAGCTTGGATTGCATTTACCATTTTCCAGACTTGCCCATGCTTAGTGTATTTTGGACAATAATCTCTGAAATTACTTACAGGCTAAAATATTTTAAGACAAAGTTAACCAAGTCCTGCTAATCTTGGAAATTCGCTTAGCCAGGCTGTTAATATATCTTAGACTGTGCCTCTTTGTTGGTGGTATTAGTAATGGCAGCCAGCTGTTCACATTTAACCTCCAGAGGGAAGATTAGTGAGAAAAAGGGATTAGTCTTTCCTTCAAATGCTTTGCTAGATCTCTCTCTTCATTACTATCAAATCAATGCTTTCCTTAATCTCTGCTTCCTAGTTCATTCTGCTTACACTAGTTCATTTTGTAATTTGTGAGTCGTGATGCTGCTTGCTTTGCCTTTCAGACCTTCCTGGTTTTTACCTTATTCTGGAGTTAGCCATTCAGTTATGTGATGTAAGCAAGAAGCTCTGTGGTTTATTTCATCGAAACAATGAGTTCTTCATTGAGCCCACGGTGGTTGTCTTTCCTGTTCGTGTAGTTTGGGTTACTTGACACTTGTGCCTGTAGTATTCTTTTTATAGGAACTTTCACCACTTCGCTTGGTTTCCTGTTTATCTCTTTGACTTGTCACCTCTGAGTTATTACCACTCTTGGACCTACTGTAACTTCTCATTGTTATTTTTTTTGTCCTGTTTCTGAAGGACTGTGGGTAGTTGACCACACGGTCACTTACCCATGTTGCCTTCCAATTCCTTGCAGTTGGTTTCTGAAATCACTGGCATGTGTTTAAACCCATAAAAGTAAATGAAGATTTTATGTATTGGTATAGAAAGTTTCCAAATCTACATGGAGTCATTGGTGCTGGTGCAATCTAGTCAGTGGCCAGACTTAGAAGTGGTTGGTACAACACTAGCGGTTCACATGTTAATACTTGAGATTGTATGCTGTTGGATATAAAAGCATAATAAAAGTAAACCAGAACTTCTGGGGGTGCTTCTACTACTTACTTAATCATGAAAGTGTTACTGATGTCCACATAAACTGTTGTAGTCACCTTTGTTTTGATGTCCTTGGTCAAATCTTGCTGCTTTTTATAGTTCTTCCAAGGGGAAATTCCTTTACGAAAGCAGAACAGTTAGACAGTGTGCAGAAATGCATCACAAAAGTTCTGTGCTCTGGGGCTGATTTGACCTAAAAACCCAAGATTCTTTGAATCCTTTGTGTGTTCCTTGGGATGCTGAAACTGTTGAATTTACGTTGCTTTTAGCACACCTTATGGCTGCTTTAGGAGAAGCTTCCAGATATGCTTAGTTCTTGTGAATGTGTGGAAAATTTAAGTTTGGGTGGAGAATGAGCAGCTGCCTCTCTCTTACCTCCAGACTACCACCCAAAGGTATTTGCCCTAATTCAGAGAAACTGTCCTCTTTGTCAGGAATAAATGTAAATCAGTGCTTAATTCCCTCTGTGTGCTGTGGAAACATTGGAGGTGCCTGGGAAGAATAGTGGTGAGTTCACTGGAGCATGAAGACAAGAGCTTGGGTCTCTATCACCTCACTTGAATCATTCATGCAAGTTTGATCACTGTGACAAAGATCCCAGAAAAACTCTATCAACTTAAAGAAATATTTTGAAATTATTTGTATAAGCTTCCCTGTTTTCACAGATTTTTATATAATTTTTTTTTCCTTTCACAATTACCTGGAATTCTAGCAACAAGGAGAAATGTGAGTGTGGAAGAAGTGAGATGGGGTTGATATTAAGTAAAATTACTGACATAAAAACTCTTCTAGATAAAGTGGTACTGTTTTGTAAAACACCAAGATAATAACAATGGAAACCACATCTTGCGCTCAGGAGAATTCAGCTGGAATTAGAAACAGCTCAGGCTTGGTAGAGTATTTTTTTGGAGAAACTTGCTTTGCTGTTACATTCTGAAGTTGAAGCAATGCGTGTTAATTCTGAGAGTTCATAACTTCCATCTGTATGTAAGCACAAATTGTTTCAATACCTGTATTTTCTGTTTGTAAAATTGAATCCCTTACAAAGTTCACAGAGGAGGTTTTTGAGTTGGGTAGCATTAACTAAGGCCATAAATTTCCGGTTAAGATTTCAGCTATTTGACTCTCACTGGCATAGAAATGGTGGATTTTTTTCAAAGACAAATTAGTGACTTATGTCTAATAATACCTACAAAAAATTCACTGTCATTGTCAAAGGTGAAGTACAGTACAGTTGCTAAAAATGGGAGCGAACTGTGCAGCTCTCCAAAGCATTAGACAATGGGAGAGCATTCAGCAAGTACTAGCCCCATAAGCTCAGCAGCTCCTAAGTTAGGGATATGTATGGAGTATCTGAGAAAGCTGAAGCTTTAGCAGGAGAAAGAAGTGAACTCTTGTTCTGATATTCAAAGCGGAGTAATGGAGATTACACCATGAAAACCTCTTGTTATGGTGGATGAATATTAGGACAACCCTGAAGCGTGGTGAGGTTTTTTGTGGGTGGTAAGTGAACACAGAACAGGGTCAAAATGACATCTCTCAGAGTAGTCTTTGTTCTGAACATACAATGTGGATGGCACCCAATTCTGCTGGAGTACAAACATGGACCTTGTGGAATTGAGCTCTCACAAGTGCTTGAGCAGTGGTCTTGCTGCTCCAGGTTTTTTCATCTCAGTTATTCAATTTTTTTTTTTTAAGCTTTGAAGTGGGGGATATTGAGAGTGCAGTGGCTTTGAGTTCTGAGTTGCAGGCCTGTAGAAAGAATACATCTTCATTGCTGCTTTACTGGCTGCTTTGCTGTCTCTTTCCTTTGTCCCCAGAGCCTTAATTGCTTTGGCCTGACTTCAGTGTTGGTTCTTCATTACATATGATGAGATGATCTTAATTTAGTGACCTTCCTCCTTGAGGTGAGTGAGTCCCTAGTGAGCACACACAGTGTTACTGTGGGAGAATAACTGGCCCAAAATTGTATACCCTGAAAGATGAGGGTCGTGAGGCCCTGGCACAGGTTGCCCAGAGAAGCTGTGGCTGCCCCATCCTTGGAGATGTCCAAGGCCAGGTTGGATGAGGCTTGGAGCAGCCTGGTCTAGTGGGAGGTGTCCTTGCCCATGGCAGGGTGTTGGAATGAGATGAGCTTGAAGGTCCCTTCCAACCCAAACTGTGATTCTGTATTATATGATTTCTGTCCTGTATTGGTCATTATGTCTAATGCATGTATATGTGATGTGTAGCCATTGAAGAGAACATGTCCATCTTGTTCATCAAGGTTCCAATTTCTTTAGGTATTCAAGAGGTTGTCTCTTGCATGATATGACAGGTATTATTACTTGTCCAGTTCCAAGATTGCTTGTAGAAGACATAATTTCAATAGAGCTGTAAAGCTGGTTTCTTTAGGTATCAGTAAGATGGGAATTTACTGCAGCTATTTTTTTTTGTACAGGGCAGTCAAGTTATTTACACTTTAAGTATCAAATGATTTGCTATTTCTGTCAGCCACTGAAGGACATCAAATTAATTTGTCTCTTGTTCTTCTGGATTTCTTATTCTAAGTCTTACCTTTACCACAGAAACAGAGGGTAGCTGTATGACTATTGTGATACCCCTTTTATTGTTTTGCTGTGACCTTGGTCACTATCTCCATCTGGCTTTATTGGACATGGTGTTTTGTCCTTGTCTAAATTACTGGCTCTTGAAAAGTAGACTTGCAAAACCAGGTGTCAAATAATTTGGACCATTTTACAACTCTTTGTTTTCCTACTGCCAACCCAATGAGTGAATGGGTCTAGTCTTATCTCAGTTCATAGAATCATACAATAGTTTGGGTTGGAAGGGAACTTGAAGACCATCTTGTTCATGGTAGGGACATCTTCCCTAGACCAACACCGTCCCTACACCAACCCTAGACCAGGTTGCTCCAAGATCCAACCTGGCCTTGAACATTTCAAGGGATGGGGCAGCCCCAGCTTCTCTCGGAAACCTGTGCCAGGGCCTCACCACTTTCTGAGTAAAGAATTTCTTTCTAGTATCTAACCTAAATCTGCCCTCTTTTAGTTTACGTCTGTTCCCCTTTTCCTATCCCTGTCTGCTTGTGTAAAAAGTTCGTTGCTGGTATTTGTTAGCGGGGTCTCTGTATATGGTGGCAGGCAGAGCATCACCTTCCAGGCATCACTTCCAGGTTTAGTGAAACCTGTGGAATTCGTTGCACTGCGTGAGTTAAGGGTATCTTCTGTTCAGCCTGTATGCTGTGCTCAGGATCGTTTTGCAGGGAAGGCTTCTTTTCTGATCCTCATTTGTTTTGTCAGACTGCTATTGAGTTGTGTTAGACTGATACTCCTATTCACATTGCCATGATTTGCTCAGCCCTGACCAAAGAACAGTTCTGCTTTCATCTGACAGTCATTAGCAACACAGGAACTTTGCCATTTGACATGAAAAAAAAAAAAACACTCTCTTGTCAGCTCTCCCAAGGATCTTTTTCTCATCAATAGAGTGCAGATCCAGGGAAGTAACTGGTGTCCAGCCCTCCTCTTGTGTGTCCATGGCCACTGTGTCCATGTGGTGGCAGGTGGCATTTATGTGCTTTGTGTAACCTGCTGGAAACGCTGAGCACCCAGTGCTGCTTTCCTGGGAATGCTGCATTGTGGGTGAGTTGCTTGTCTAATGCAGAAGGTAAGTAACATTCTGAGAAGCATAGAAAAAAAGCAAAATACTTGATATATTTTAGGTATAGTCTTCCTCCATAGCTGCATGGAATTAAAGGTAAATGTTTATGTACTAGTGCCATATGTAAGAGACTGAACTGAAACTCAGCTGTTAGATGTTAGATGACATGGGGCAAGAGGTTCAGTTTCTGGCTCTGTTAGACTATCAAACGAGAGAAAATCAGCTCTATAATAAACTTTTCCATGGGAAGTTGAACAGCAGAAATGTTAGGCCTAGAAATTTGTTTTGGCAATAAACACTATGGAGCAGAAGTGTCTTCAGGAGTTCTGTGGGTAGTGGTGTATATGCAGTGGTATGGCCCACAGGATACTGTGACTTGCACACTACATCTTTTATGAGGTCCCTAAACTAAGATCATAAAACATACAGTTCAGAAAGAATGCACCGTCTGAATCTGAGGCCAATTTGGCTACATAGGGAAAAGTGTTCTTGAAAGAGCACAGGTCGAAGCCAGAGTCTAGTCCTTGTCTTGTGAAGTGCCAAGCTTTCATTTAATGTTAAGAGGAAGGGACTGCACCTGAAAAACCACAAAATACCTTCTCCAGCTGTGTAGAGCCAAAAGCTCTTAGGAGAAGTTTAGTTCCTGAAAGTTTCCTATGGTGACAGTGAGCTGATACTTAGCCAGATAATTTAGAACTGGGGTATTTATTTATGTTTTTTTGCAAACTTGTTGGAAAGGCTTTCTTATTTTCCTTTCCTATTGCCCATGCCAAGATAAAATATGTTGAAATGAGACTGGATTAGTTGTAACTAAAGTCCCGCTTTCATTCAGCTGAAAGCCTGCCTATACTTGCCCGTAGGCAAAGGCCAATATTGACTTGCTGTGTGAAGAAGCAGATCTTTGGGCTTCAACCCATACAGATCCTGGCACCTGCAGCCTAAGCCCAGGCGGTGCTGGAGGCTCCTGCAGCTATGGTGGGATGACCAGTGTGGTTGGGTGACTGGAGGGATGGAGCATTTCTCATATAGGACAGGCTGGGAGAGCTTGGATTTTTCAGCCTGGAGACCGCTTTAGGAAGACCTCAGAACCCCTTGCAGTGCCTAAAGGGGCTCCAAGACAGCTGGAGAGGGACTTTGGAGAATAGCCTGGAGTGACAGGACAAGGGAGAGTGGCTTCCCACTGCCAGAGGGCAGGGTTAGATGGGATATTGGGCAGAAATTCTTGGCTGTGAGAGTATTGAGGCCCTGACAGAGGTTGCCCAGGGAACCTATGACTGCCCCATCCCTGGAAGTGTTCAAGGCCAGGCTGGACAGGTCTTGGAGCAGTCTGGTCTAGTGGAAGGTATCTAGGCCCGTGGCAGGGGGGTTAGAACTGGATGAGCTTTAAAAGTCCTTTCTAACCCAAACTGTTCTGGGATTGTATGAATAGGAGAGGTGGCATCATCAGCTGTGCTTAGAGTCAGTCCTCCAAAATAATTTTGGGGGACCACCCTTGCAAGCATGTTCTGTGTGTTACGTAACTTTTGTGCCATGCATCTCTGTGCATTAGCTCTTCAGTCCACAGAGTTTCCTAAAAAAAATGAGTATGGTTTTAAAATAGAACCAAAATTCAATAATCAAAAGGCATACGGATTCCTGATATAGTTAATCTGACGTAAACATGTCTGCCAATTTAAGTTCCTTTGTAGTGTATGTAAGTTCTATGTTATAAAATTGAAAGAGAGATGGAAGTGGGAAGTTTCTTATCAAGCCCTGGCACAATGTATCAGTGTAGGAAAAAGCTGTAGTGTATAATTTTTAACAAGTAGTGTGCACTGGAGGCAAAGCTGGACATTCAAATATAAAGTGTTCACACCTGTGGAATTCCAGGACCTGCTTTGTAAGCCTGTCTCTTCCTTCAGAGCCTTCTCTCTTTCTGCCTTATGGCCCATTTCTTAATGGATAAAAGAAATTATGGTAAAATGCATCTCATTTCTTGAAACTTCACTTGCTTTAATGCATAAAAATTCTTCTCATCTGTTATTTGCAGGCAAGTGACAAGCTGTGACTTGTGGTGTTTAGATTTTTTCTTCTCAGCTTTTGTTATTTTCACTTCTCCCCCTGCATTCTTTGCTCTTCTGTTGTACAGTTTAATATGTAAGTTTTGTCCTCCTTGGGTCAGGAGTTGTCTCATACTTCTGTGCATAAGATTTGGCACATCAGGGCACAAAACCTGTTTTGAAGGCTTTTGGTATGTCAGCTACTTAATCATCCATAAATGCCTTTCAGGCTTTTTATATACTGTGATTGAAATTCAGAGCAAGTTGTTCTCCAACAAATGGAATAAAAGTGTCTGATACGTATTGGCTTATTCACTTTTTGATCAGTCCAGAATGTTTGGAAATCCAGAGCTTTGAAGCATTTTGTTTTTCAAGGGACTGGAAATACTAAAGGGATTGTTGCATCTCTCTTTGCTGGCCTTGTGTGTAATTCATGTAAATATTTGTGAAGTTAATATTGTGTAATTAGGAAAAAAACAAAGCTCTGGTTCAGTTTAGCATGTATAAATTAATGTTTTCAGGAAGACCAGTGCTGAACATGTCTTTGGTTTAATGCTCCCTGACCTCAGCTTTTAAGTTCAAAATATCCTCTATCATATGAGAAACCATTTTCCATATTGGTGTGTCTTAGCGCCAAGTGGAGTTCACTGAATGCCAGTGTTATCCTGATAGGAAGCAAGTTTTTCACAGGTTAAACTGTTGGTTCTGTACTCCTCAAATAAGAGGGCTTCCCGTTTGATTCGCAATCTAATCTTTTTTTTAGAAGTCAGTCTCCTTTGTCCACTAACAGTAACGTAATAGATACTTGGAAAGCAGTTCAGCTGAAGTGCAAGATGTGGCTGGGAACAGAGAATCTTCAAATTCTTCTTCGATTTAAGCTCTGTGTCATGGGCTGAATCACTTGCTCTTTGAGTAAAGCTTTCTCAAAGCAAAGAGCCTTTTCACCTGAGAGCAGGGTTCACAAACCTGGATGAATGAACAGCCAGAAGCTCAATTTCAGCCATTTTAAAACAAGAGCTTTCCCAACACAACATGAAAGAGCAAATAGCTGAAAGATTTTGTGTGTACAACGTATAGTGGAGCTCATAGTTTGCCCACTGAAATAATTCTGCGAGTTCCTTTCCTGCAACATCTTAAGGTACGAGGTAGAGCTGGACTGATGTCATATGGGAAAATTGCCTGGTTTTGGAGTGGACTTATTAAAATGTGAAAGTAAGGAATAAATGGAGGAGGAGTGTGTAGCACTATAACCCTAGCCATATATTTTCTCTCATTTCCATCCAGGACAAGGTGGGAGAGTTCTCTGTACATACCTGTGTATTCCCTGAGAATATTGCCCTTCTGGTATTCATAGGTTGGTATTTGGTTTATATAGGTAAAAAGCAAATTTCAGGCATGCAGAATTGGGGCATAATCCTTGGGGACCTAAACACATACAGAAAATGTCACGTTTAAGATGGAGGCACAGAATGTTACTTATCTTTCTCCTTCTGACTTTTGCACATCTGACCTCTTGTTCTGTGCCTAATGTAATGATTTTTAATACTAAAGCTCAGGATGAATGAGGTCATAGGAAATAAGTGTGCCTATGTCCTATAATCCAGTAAACATCAATTTGAGATACTGAACCCTTCTAAGAAGCTCTGACCTGAACCTGGAAAGGTTAGGCTCTATAGTTTCATCTTACCAAGCTATAAATGCAAGAAGACTGCAGTAAACATGGTTTTAGTTATTTGAGTGCTTCACTGGGGAGCGAGGGAAACTTTTTGGAGGCTAGTAACTGCTCTGTCTTCTAAATTGCCTTTTTTAATGTTCTTTTATGAAACAGTCGTGGCATATGAGGCGCACCTTTATGGGCATGGGGGCCCATATATGTTAAGCCCATAACTGCTAAGTTTTACAGGAATACGGTACTTACACAAGTAGCTGTTTCTCCCAGCCTGTCTTTGACAATGGTTTCCCATATCCTTACTGGGACACCAGACTGAAACCATGAAGGCTAATGTTTGAGGCCTCTCTGGAGAGGTGCTATATTTACTCTCAAGGATGGTTCATAAATATCAGTGAGAGAGTTCTTGAGGAAATGCAGCTTTTGGCTCATCTAAATGTTTAGTTCTACAGTGTGTTCCACTTGTACTCAAACACATACTGCTACTTCCTTATTTTCTTGAGATCTATCTCCAATAAACACTATTGCTGTGAAACCAAAATCAAGTATTAAATATTGCTGCATTTTTAAAAATTAGATGGAAACTGCTTCCTAAATGTTTGGTGGAATAGTACAAGTTGCTGTGCATTTAGAATTGAGGCTGCTGCTGTCTTTGAATAAAGATCAGACTTTGTGTATTGGTGAATGCAAGAGGAAGAAGCAGCTTAATATGGACAAATCAAAGAAGGTAAAGGGGATTTAGGTCTGTTCTCGGATGAGAATACAGTTTCCCTAATCACTGCTGAATCACTCCTGTATGTAGATTTCATGTATGAATTTTCCCCTGCCTTTCAGATGGAAGTGAATTAAACTTCACCAGGCTGAGAGGAGAGGAAAGGAGACAGGCTGTTCTAGGGGCAGGAAGAACCAGTAGTGAGAAAAAGTTTCCATCTCAGTTCGATGCAGTTTGTGAGAACAAAATCAGCCAGAGCTCTCTGAGGGCGTTTTGCTCTAATGTAGAGATCAATGTTTCTGAACTGTACTAGTGACTGTCTTGGTTCAGGACTGCGTAGCATCTCCAATGCTAGTTATCACCGTTACAGGTCAAAGTGAGAGAGTGAGGGGCCTTCAGCATCAGAAGGATGTGGACCTGTTGGAGCAAGTCCAGTGGAGGCCATGGAGATGCTCTGAGGGCTGCAGCCTCTCTGCTCTGGAGACAGCCTAGGAGAGCTGGGGGTGTTCAGCCTGGAGAAGGCAAGGCTCAAGGGGACATTAAAGCCCCTTCCAGTGCCTAAAGGGGCTCCAAGAGAGCAGGAGAGGTACTGGAATGACAGGACAAGGGGGAATGTCTTCCCACTGCCAGAGGGCAGGGTTAGATAGGATATTGGGCAGAAATCTTTGGCTGTGGGGGTGTTGAGGCCTTGGCACACGTTGCCCAGAGAAGCTGTGGCTGCCTCATCACTGGAAGTGTTCAAGGTCAAGTAGGACAGATGTTGGAACAATCTGGTCTAGTGGAAAGTGTTCTGCCCATGGCAGGGGGTTGGAACAAGATGATCTTTAAGGTCCTTTCCAACCCAAAGCATTGTAGGATTTTGTGGTAACAGGAAATTATCTTATTGATGTCAGCCTCTCCCTTGTAAATGTGGTACAAATCAGGTTAGTTCAGACAAAGCATGCTATAAAAATAACTGATTGTAAGTACCCTTTGAAGGTACAGCATAAAATGAGGTTGTTACCTTCTGTTACTGCTTTGATTGCTGTTTGTGTGCCTCAGTTACTATTGCTAAATCAAAATTGTGGTGAGCATCCTTTAAGATGGTTTTAGTGAAGGCTTTAGGCACAGTGGGTCAGCTTTAGGAACTTGAAAGCATATGCTCAATGGATTAATGAAGGACATGGGTCTTCAAGGATGTGGATGCAACTTGCCTTCTTGTTAGTTTAATACTCTTGAATGAGTTGCAAAATAAACATCTGCTTTTCAGGTTTAACTCTGGGAGAGGGAGGCAGGCATATGAAGGTAAGTCATAATTTCTGTTGAAATAGCTGTTGTATTTGAGCACTTCCACCTGCTTGGATGAGGGCTGTCACTACTGCGGCAGTCCTCTATTTGCTCCTTCTGAAAGCAAGATTGAGGACTTTAAGACTTGTTATAATCATGGCAGTTATTTTTCTTTTTTTTTAGTTCCTACTTCCCCAAGAAGCTTAAAAGAGTTTTAAAACCCCTTTGGTTATGTTTACTTCCAGACTGTAATTGATGCTTACTGACAGTCTTTTTAAGTATGAAAAATGAAAATGATTTTTAGATGCTTAGTTTGGAGGTACATTATCTAAAGCGCTATTTACGTATTACACTAATTTTGTAGCTTAAGGGTTTTTCAATAAACCCACATAGGTGTTCAGAGCTAGAGCAGCTAATCAGATTCAGTAAAACAAAGGCAAGCAACACATGAAGAGTTCAATAATCTAAAATTTTGTAATTGCCCCCAAAAGTTATAAACACACACAACTGTTTATATAGCAGCAGGCATTATTTCACTGATCCCTCATGGTTGTTTATATAGCAACAGGCATTATAACAACACTTCCTGTTTTCATTATTGCAGTGCTTAGTCATCTGAATCCCTTCCAGTGCTCCTTCATACTCTGAAAAGTCATCCAGGATCTTGTAAAACAATTAACTATGTCATTTTATTAAAACTTTTTAAAACTTTATATTTCCGTCCCAGTATTTGACATTCTCTGAAAACCTTATGCAAAGGCTTGGCTTGTGACCAGCTCTGCAAATTTGAAACAATGCTTTAGCTTCTATTTTTCTCTGTAGGTTTTCACATTTGTGGAGCAGATGTTCTTTCGAAATTCTTGATGCTATCAAGAGAAACTCCTCATATAGTTGAAAATAACTCAGAATTGTTTTTGACTGCCTTAATATTTCAAGATCTTTGCATAGTGTAATAGTGGGTTGGGTCCACCTATTCTGTAGGTACAGGTGCTGCTGCAACATCAAGAACCAATTGTCTGCAGTGGGGACTAAGGGAAGTCCAAAGTACACCAGATTTTGGCATAGACTGGCTGTTAGACTGCTTTCACATGGCTTAGAACAAGATGAATATGGCTGGGGAAACAATATGAGAAATGATGAACAGATGAGTTTAGAATTGGAGTCATTCTGCACTATCCCCCAAAGAGTCCATTTACTCTGTGGTTTCTGGCTGGAAGTAAATGTATATACTTGTATATTATTAGTCATTAAATACTGCTGCAGGAACTAGGATAGGAAATGTATCTAACTAGGATGGTAGTTCTTTGCACATAAATGCAGGATATCATTATTTTTCTTAAGAGCAGCCCCAGAGTGGCAAACACCCTAATTTTGGTCTCGGGTGCAATCTGCAATTACCCAGAAGTAGAAAGATAACAAAATGGTTTCTTTTTAAGCCAACTTAATTGAAAAACTTTAGTAGTCCTGTTACTTCTTATGGACTTTATAGGAAAGAACTGAACCTTTGCAGGTTTGTATTTTAGTTAGTTAACAAACTAGGTATCTCCACTGGTAGATTTGATGAATGAACATTTTGTTGTGGAATTGTTACCTTTAGGAAGGCAGTAAGCTTTTCTGTTGTCTAACATTATTTTAGGTCATGATTTTCAAGTCTAACAGTACTGTTGATAAAATAAATCCTTGGATGAAATAAATCCTTGAAAGCTGCTTGGTTGGCAGTAGAGCAGAGATGCTCAGATTGGAGCTGGTTCACTGCTGGGTACAGACACCTTCCAGTGTAAGTTCAGACCGTTGCAGAGAAGGAAATGTGGGTAGAAACTGGAGCAGCTGAATATTATTATTTCTCATCCTAAAGAGTGTAAACTAATTATGCCCATTTTGTTACAATTTAACTTCAATTTGTTGTGTTTCACCTTGTGTCTTGGTTTGAAAGACAGGTGTCAGACAAGAAAGGCAGGAGCCTCCCCTGAAATGGAAAATGCAACCCCCTTCCCCTCCCAATTATTATAAATTTGAAAATAAGGGGCTTTCAGGCAAAGATATGAGGGATAGGAATAACGGTTCTTTACTAATATATATATATATATATATATATATATATATATATATATATATATATGTATAACAGCACAAACAAACAACAATAACTGTGGCAGTGACAGCAAACAGCAGCACAAACCCAATGC
This sequence comes from Monarcha castaneiventris obscurior, assembly GCA_026261815.1. Taxonomy (NCBI): domain Eukaryota; kingdom Metazoa; phylum Chordata; class Aves; order Passeriformes; family Monarchidae; genus Monarcha; species Monarcha castaneiventris. The sequence continues at coordinate 15,940,770 of JAMPIT010000575.1, forward strand.
CGGCCGCTCTCCGCCTCAGGCAGTTTCCCTTGGGTGCAGTTCTGCTCACGGCCGGAAGGGGCGCTGGCGGCTCCCGGTGAGCAGGGCGGGTGCGATGGTTCCCCCGCGGCTGCAGGGGGCGCTCCGGAGCGAGCTCGGGGAGCAGGCGGTAATGGCAACGCAGGGTCCCGGGAGGGACGGATGAAAAGCCTGACAAACCCCTGGGCAGCCGATCCCGGCGTCTGGCCGGATCCTCAGGAACAGCAGGCTGGAACAGCAGGGGCGAGCACAGATCCCGGGTGGCAGGCGAGATGCACCAAACTCTGGCGCTGCAGCAGGAAAAGCCCAGCAGGTCTCAGGCAGCACAGCATAGGAGCTACAGAGTAGCGACAGCTCCGAGCAGCAGCAGAGGCAGAGCGGCAGCGGCCCAGCCCCCAGCGGGGCAGGGAAAGGCAGGCTTGGGGATCCCGGGGTTCTCCCATAGAAAGCAAGCAGCCCAAAGCAGAAGTCTGCAGTGCTGACGAAGACCGTCTGCACCGATGGCAGCAGCTCCTCCGACTGAACGCTGAGAACACCAGCCAGCCCCCCCGGGTGTCCCAACCCCCAGGTGACAAAAGGGTGGCCAGTTGGACCCCGCCCCTGTGGCCAGGTCTTTTGTTTCTCTTAAGTGCCCAGTAATTTGTCCCCTGGCAACAAAGATGGGGAAAATTCTTTAAGAGAAAAACAGGCTAACTCCTAAACCCCAACACACCTACAGCTAATACTGTGGTTTTGTTAGTATTAGTCTTTTACAGAAATTCAGTCTTTAAACACTTTCTTAGAAAGCTAATAGAAGTTTTTTAAGACTAAATCTACCTTTCACTCTGAGAACTACTGTTTTAAATGCAGCTTATTTTAACATTTATGGGGTTTTGTGATGTTGGAATATATATTTACAATAGAAAATACCCACTGGTATGATTAGCTGTTCTCCTGTAAAGAAGTTGGCCTTAAAATAAATGTATTTTCCTATTTCTTCAGATTTTTCCATACAGGTAATTCTTTAAGTTCTTCTGCCTTGAACTGTTCATAAAATATGATGCATCTTGTCTCCTGTATCTTGTTTCTGTGGAGTAAGTGTTGCTAGTAACTAATATGAGAGCAGCACTTGGGAAAACAAAGCTGTGTATAGGACCTAAATATTGGTATGAAAATCAGAATTAATATTTTATTACTGGAACATCATTAATGATTTACTCAAAGCCCTATGGAGAATACATGGTCTATGTGAACACAAATCTTGGACACATCTTTGCTCCAATTAAAACAGGCATGTTTTTTGTGGATGGCTGGGTCTGTAATATCCTGAAGAAACAATCTAATCTTTAAAATCTTAAATAAAATGCTGCTTTTGAAAATTATTGCATTAGACACTTAGTGTGGAGATGGGTGACTTTTAATAGCAACAACTGAAATTTGAACCATTTCTTAGGAGAGTCAAGACAGCACACGGTTACCTCTGTCTGCTCTTGTTTTCCTGCCCTCTTAATTATTATGAGCAAAGCAGCTTCTCCCTACATTTTTCTCTTTTTAAAATTGATTTTGATGTGAAAGGGTATTTGTGTGAATCCTACTGCAACAGGTCACAGGGGATCATAGAATGGTTTGGACTGGAAGACATTAAAGATCATCCAGTTCCACCCCCCCTGCCATGGGCAGGGACACCTTCCTCAAGACCAGGTTGCTCCAAGCTCCATCCAACCTGGCCTTGAACACTTCCTCAGCTTCTGTGGGCAGCCTGTGCCAGGGCCTAACCACAATCACAGCCAAGAATTTCTTGCCAATTTTCCATCTAACCCTGTCCTCTGTTAGTTTGAAGCCATTCCCCCTTGTCCTGTCACTCTAGGCCCTTGTCCAAAGTCCCTCTCCAGCTCTTGGAGCCCATTTAGGCACTGGAAGGGGATCTGGGGTCTCCCTAAAGCCTTCTGTACTCCAGGCTGAACACCGTCAGCTCTCTCAGCCTGTCTCCAGAGCAGAGGGGCACCAGCAGCCCTTGATGCATCTCCATGGTGTCCTCTGGACTCAGTCCTTATGACTGTTGTTCTGTGCCTTACTGTTTATTGGATGAGGTGGAGTAACTAGCCCTGCATGTGTGGTGTTGGACGTTAAAAAAATCAAACTTCAGGGAAGTTGTATGAGAAATGCTTTATGGTTTGGGGAAAAAACTCAGTTCTTACTAGTATTTTTTTTTAAATTGTCAGAAGGTAAGGAGACGAGGAAGAGGAGTTCTGATCCTTTAGGTAAAAAGAAGTTATTTTTTAGCTCCTTCCACCTCCATATTCCATTTGCCTGGTGTTATACATCACGCAGCAAAGCAGATTTCTTTATCAGGATATGGGAGACTACTACAGAATTACATGAAGCAGGAGTAATTTTGCTGCATTAATGGAGAGGTAATTTTGGATCCAGACTAAAACCCAATTTATCAGCTGATTGTTGTATGGTTTTTTCTGCCTGTAGAAGGCAGATAAGTTTTTCAACGGTTTCTGGGTTTGCAAATACATCAGCAGCAGCTTGTATTGATGCAGACACAAGGCAGTATTGCTTTGCTTTTAATCTGTTACAAAGCCAAAATAGTATGCAGTTTTTTTCCAGAAGTTTCATGAAACGTGCATGCTAACTTTACTTAATATGCATCTCTACTGTTGGAAATACAAAAATGTCTTTTAGTAGAAGCAGTGGTTTTGCTTATGTTTGGATACTGGGTTTGCCCATGCATTCCTCTGATCTTAGCTGTTGGAAATAGAGAGATCCTTAATCCACCTTATTTTCGTGCTCTGAAACCTTAAAATCTATGGATGAGTATAAAAAGGGGTATTCCATGAACTTTTGATTGTTGGAGGAGGAACAAATGTAAAGTTTTTACTTTGGTGGGTTTTTTCTTCTTCATTCTTTTTGCTCCAGGCTAATTCTCCAGTTAACCAAACCCACTATAATCCCATCAGGAGAATGTGGTGATGGTTTTGTAATTTATATTGTATTGTTGTCTTAATCTAGGTTCTGTCATTGTAGCAGAAAATATGAACCCAAGCCCACCATATGGTTTGGCTTGAATATTGAAATAATAAACTGAAATAAATGGCTGCCCGGTGTACAGTGCAGTACTGAGGGTGATTTTCTTCCAAAGTAATTTTTCTTTCTGACACTCAGACAAGCATAAAAATCATTCCCAATTTCAAGTCTTTTTCTGTGAAAAACTGATTGGGAGAAGTCAGAAATGTTTGAAACTTAAGACAATTTCCTGCATCTTACTGTCAGGAATTATGGTAACAGGTGTGTAATTCTAAACAAAAGAAATTTAACTTTGAGTGGGACTGTTCTGTGTTTCAGCAAGTAGCTCTGTCAGCATTGAATTTGTGCAGTTACTGTATGTGCCTGTATTGGAGTCCAGCAGAGACTTCCAGAGGGTGTTTACATATGCTGAAAACTGCTTATTAAGTTGGTAGTGCATCATTTCAGTAGTCTTAGAGATACTGGAATGTAGAGAGTTGGGTTTTTTCATATTTTAACCTCACAAGAGGTTAAAATTTCTGCAATTTCTCTGCTAAGTTTCCCTGAAATTTTGAGATTCAAACTTGAAAGACAGATGTTTTCCCTTCTATGTGCTGTTTTCTTCAGGGATATTTTTAATTTGGTGACTTGTTAAACACGGAGTTTATAATTCCCAGCAGTGACAGTTATGTCATGTGGCTGTCATTTGATAATTTGAGGGTAAGAACAACTATAGGCGTCAATATTTGGGTTAAAGTATGCCAGTGTTTAAAGCCTTTCCCTTCGCTAGGTGGCATCTGATTTGAGTGCTGGATTTAATTTTGATGCTAATTACGGGAGTTTAAATGTTGATACAGACTGTGTAAGGAGCACGGATATTGATCAGTTGTGTGACAATACGTATTTTTAGTTGTTGATATTACTATAAGACTTCCATTACTGATTCCAGCATACTCTGATACACTCAGACTGATAAGTACACACAAATAAATATTTGGAATTTATTAATATAGAATATTGTGTTGGAATTTTGTCTCTTCCCATAATGGCTGTGTTTTTATTAAGTTGTGAGCCTGCTCTCCTGTTGCAGATAGAAAATAGGAAAATTGTAAGGAGGTTTAAAAGTCAGGTTGAGTGATTATTTTGTCCCTATTCTTGGGTGGGTTCCCTAATACAAGTAGTAAATTGAACATTTTCTTAAGGGGAATCAAGTATCTTGGAACTGCTGGATAATCATCCTAAACTTTCTAAAAACCTAGTAAATTAACTGACTGTAATGCTATGGTTTTTGGGATTTGGAAAACTGTGCTAATTTTAGGGTTTTTTTTCTGTTCTTGTAGCTTAGGTATCAGCATGGGCTGAGTACTCCAGATCTAAGGCAAACTCTTCCTAACCTGAAAAATTTCATGGAGCTTGGGCTAATGGTTAGATGGTAAGTATTTATTTCTCGTAATTTAAAAGGAAGAGGTGGATGCTACAAAAAAATTGAAGGTAAGGATTTGTCACAGACAAGCATCTCCTCTTCACAAGCTGAGCATGCTTGGTGAGATTATGACCTTCCCAAAATACAGACCATGTAACTGTCCACAACATTCTACTGTTTTCTTATGCTCTTAAGTTCTTCCATATGATGGGCCCTCAAAACTTCTCAGAGGTTGATGTAGCAGGGGAATCCTGTTTGAAAAAAAAAATGTTCTTCACTAGAGGGAGGTGAATTAATTGTTGTCTTATGACTGTACTTAATGTTTGGTAGCAGGTGCACCTTCTGTATCAAACTGCTTTAGCAGAACAGGTCATAGCCCGGGCAGTCCCTGACTGTGTAATTCAAGTGAGCTGCATGGTAATCTGAATGATAATCAACACAACCTCTCTGTAGTATAATTGCTGCTAATAATATAATATATATTATATATATATATAATATTTTATATATATATATAATATAATTGTTGCATGTTGAGCATTGTTGCTAAATGAGAAGCTACATTAACAAATAACTGAAGGTTATAGTATCTTCAAGGGAAATCCCATGTGCTTCTGCTCTGATTCACTCTGGAGGATTCAGACTCATCTTCCACTGTCTGCAGAATCAAATTGGACAGGTTTCTATGTTTTAAGGCTAAAGTTAGTTTAGGTTTATCTTGCAGCAGTTGTTTGAGCAGGAGGCTTAACCAGTTTTCCTTAAACTGAGGTGAACTTTACTAAATGTGGAAACACAGTTTACTACCCAGTGTATTTCAACAGGTGATAGATGGTTTGTATTCACATGGTTTTAATTTATGCTCTTTGAATTGTGTGCACTCACACAGTCTCTTGCTTTAAGCAATTATTTCGTCCTGCATTCTCATCTTATCATAGAATCATAGAATGGTTTTGTTTTTCTGCCCTCTTAACTCTCATGAGCAAACCAGTTTCTTCTCCCTGCTGTTTTCTCTTTTTAAAATTGACTTTGATATTAAAAGGTACTTGTGTGAATTCTGCTATAACAGGTCATGGGGAATCATAGAACAGTTTGGGCTGGAAAACACCTTAAAGATCATCCAGTTCCCACTCCCTGCCATGGGCAGGGACACCTCCCAGTAGATCAGGTTGCTCCAAGCTCATCCAACCTGCCCTTGAACACATCCAGGGATTGGGCAGCCGCAGCCTCACCACCCCCACAGGGAAGAATTTCTTCCCAGTATTCCATCTAACCCTGCCCTCTGGCAGTGGGAAGCCATTCCCTCCTGTCTTGTCCTTCCATGCCCTTGTCCGAAGTCCCTCTTCAGCTCACTTTGAGCCTCTTCAGGCACTGGCAAGGGCTTTAAGGTGTCCCTGGAGCCTTCTGTTCTCCAGCCTGTTCTACAGACTGAATACCCCCACCTCCAGATTGCTGATTGGAGTCTTGGCTAAGGAAAACAAATATAGGAGTAGAAGAAGCTTCCTCTTTGAGCAATACTGTGATAAGTGTTGCTTGATGGAAATTCAGCTCAGCCAACACAGGAAGTGAATCGGTCCTGAGAAAAGGAAGCTCAGCCCCTTGTGCAGTGTTATTCTGTAAGTAATTTCAGGTACAGCTGAAAAGATTCTCCCTGCTTTTTTTTTTCCTCTAGCAAGATGCATAAAGAAAAGCTTTCTTCATTGGGAAAATATCACTGTGAGTTTTCGTGTGATATCTATCACAGTATTGTAAAAATCCTCAGATGATCTGTGGTCCCCTCAGCAAATCTGAAAGAGAAAGGCCAGACTGTGACTTCTGTAGCACTTCTCTCTGCTCATCGGTAGAGTGGAAGGGGTCCAGGTCATGGTCCTACAGTCTTACATAAGCAGAAGTGGGTTGACACTGAAACATGTAAAATGGGAATAATTTTCACCGTGTGGAAATTACCTGTTCTTCCCTTCTGGCATATGCTGGCTCTGAAGAACTGATCTGGAAACTTTAGTTACGCCTTGAAGGTTTTGCCACCATACAATCCTTTTGTTGTTTTCTATAGGAGATGCACAATCATTAACAAAACAAAGCACTTTTTTTTTGGCTGAATAATATTTCCATGCATGGAATATTAAGCATGGTTCTTTGGGAATATCACATTCCCTTCTTCCCCCCATGGATGTCTATGCCTGATTTCCTTCTCACCTCCAGAATTTGTTTGCATAGTTGTTAAAAAATAACTTTTTTTTTTTAACTGATGATTCCAAACAATGCTTCTTAGTATTTCCTAATAATATAAATGGAAATGAGGCTTTACAGGAAGTCTAGCTTGAGGGGAAAAATGGCTAGACTTATATAATTGGGGAGAATACAGATGTGCACTGTCCTGTGGGTAATACCTGATTACGTACATTGAAACAAGCAGAAAAACCACTAGCTGTTAAAATGAAGACTTGAAGGAATTTTTTGTTTTCAGGTTTCTGTGAGTCATCTTATACCCTCTGACACAAACTGTAGTCAGTAAAATATTTCCAGGTTTTTCTTTGTTTGCAGGATAAGAACAGGGAGATGAGGTTTTCTTATCCACATATTCACCTGCACTGCCTGGTTTGTTTGGTCCTGTTGTTTGGTCTTCATTTTCCTTTCTGAGCACTGTAGCTGGATTTTTCTGAATTTCACCACCATAATCTTTACTTTAGATTAAAAACAACCCCAAAAAATCCTCCATGCCTTTTGTAGAAGAGCTCACCTATTTCATACATCTATCAGAGCAGATTTGGCTTTAAAATCCCTGCATCAGTCTTTTATGAGTTCCCCTGTTTTGCCTGGAGCTCTGGGCTAGCCTTTGGCCCTTTGGAAAGTCTGCAGAGTGCAGTGTCTGTGCATCAAGGTTTAGTGGCTGGTTCCCTCTGCCTGGTGAGATTTGTTTTGTTTTGGTTTCTCAGACATTACACTGAAATGATTAATAAATGTTTTCACATCCCAACTTGTGTGATTTATTGCAGCAAGCTTGCAGGTCTACAAGCTCTACTTCCATCTTCATATCTCTCCTGGTACCAGTATCCTTTTGTGTTTACTTTTCTTCCCCCTCACCCCTACTGTAAAATATTATTTGTGCTGTATGCAGACAAAATCAAGACAGATCTGTTGGTTCCCTCACACACTGTTAGAGGCTACAGAGCTGCAAAAACTGACTTGCCTGATAATAAATCTGGATGTTGACTCTTAAGGTGAAAGATGATGAGCCAAAATTGTTGTTGATGTAAACTGTCTCCATTGTGGTCCCCCGAATATTTTCTGTTTCCTTTTGGGGAACAATTCTGTCTGTTCCAGTTTCTTGGTCCTGGAGTTTCACTGGCTTCCAGAAAAGTGGCTCAGTTTTTTAGGGTGACTTTTGTGGATGCAAAAGGCCCTATGCAAATTTTCTCTTAAATTCTTCTTCTTGTGAGCAGGGAGTTTATTCCAGCATTTGAGACTTTTGAAAGAGAAAAGCTTGGATTGGAAGGGACCTTAAAGGTCATGTTGTTTTACTCCCCTGCCATGGGCAGGGACACCTTCCACTAGACCAGGTTTCTCCAAGCCCTGTCCAGTCTGGCCTAGAACACTTCCAGGGATGGGGCAGCCACAGCTTCTGTGGGCAACCTGTGCCAGGGCCTCACCACCCTCACAGGGAAGAATTTCTTCCTAATCTCTAATCTAAATCTTCCCTGTTTTGGTTTAAAACCATTCCCCCTTGTCCTGTCCCTCTCTGCCTGTTTAAAAAGTTGCTCTCCCCATTTCTCGTAAGTCCCCTTCAAATCCCCACTTTCATGCATGTAGCCTGTACATTTTTAATATAGTTTCATTTCTTTTTGCATGTTCAGATTTACCTTTCACAAGTTTAGGCTCTTTAGATCATGGTTGCGTTAAATCAAGAGGCTGACTCTTCTCTCTGCTATTCTTCAGCTTATTTTGTCTTCGCTCTGTAACTTATGAGGGATAGTATTTGTGATTAACAGAAAGTAAAGAACATGCTGCAAACCCAAGCAGTCCAAGGAGATGTTTCCCTAGTGAACAGACAGTAGACTTACCTAATACTGGCAAATGCAAGATACTCCTTTGGAAGGGGTAGTCTTAGGCAGAGAGATGCCATTTTGAGCTGCATTTAAAGGCTTTCCTGAAAAATGCTTGAGTACCAAGGCTTAAATTTGTGTTTTGAGGGTATGTCTTGATTTATATGCTGCTAGAATCAAGAGGAGCCCAAAATTCTTAGTTATGAAAACTCTGGTGGCTTAATTAATGAATATTTCATTTTTATAGATGTGTTGCAGAATTTCTTAGCTGCCAAAAGATGCAATTTCATCTTAACTTCATATTGGCAGCCTTCCTGTTGATATTGTACATTATTTAACCAGTAATCTCTAAGAAGGTGAGAAACTATTATTGCTTTTTAGCACAGTTGACATGATATTGGCTCTGAGATGCTCATGGAGCTTCAGGCATTTCAGATGGCTATAAACCAACTAAAACACCTTCATTTAGCATTCTTACTGCCATGAGGTCATAGTTTGCAACAAAAAAAGATCAAATGTGTTTAAGTTTTTGCGGGTTTTTTAAGTATTCTCATGGCAAAGAGCTGTAGCTGTGGATTTTGGCTTTTGGCCAGGCAATCAAAGTTTAGTATTTTGTCCAGCTGTGTTCCAGTAATGTTTCTCAGAGGAAACATTTTGTGGGGAGCAAAAGATACATATTTGAGCCTGTGAATTGTACTTTGTCCCTTGTATTGCTGTACAGTTTCTCTGAGCCATTTGCAGACAGATTAAATAATTACAAGTGAGTCTGACCAAAGAAACTTTTTATTAAAACTGCAACCAGAATGTGTTCACTAAGAAAATAATTTCAGAAATGTTTGTGTCTTACTTCAGTCACTTTATCTCGCCTGTTTACAGTGGGGAGTCTGTCTTCTGCCTTAGGGCTAGGAATGCTCTAAGTAACTATCTATTAACTAGTGAAAATTAATATTTTGGGAAAAAATAGCTACTTTGTCATTTTGCTGACAGAAAAACTTAGAGCTGAAGTTAGACTGTTAGAATTGGCTTTTGAGATTTGGATGCAATTGAAATATTGAAATTGGTGATTATGTCATTCTCTTTTCTATAATGTCCAATAAACCTGAGGCTTCTCTTTTTTTTTTTTTTTTAATTTAAAAATCCTGCTTTCTGACAGGAACTGTTCATACCCGTATGCATGACCAGTTCTAGTGTCATCCAGCCTGATGACTAAAAGTCATTAGGACTTGATGACAGTTAATCAAATCAGTTTTTATACTCCACAAGTCACAGGCCATTCTTTTTGGACAGGCGTCCACACCTGTTTGCTGTCTCAGGAGACCAACCAAGGGATTGTTGCTGGAAGCTGAATCAGCCCAACTCAAGTAATTCATCTCAAGGCTGTGCTTTAGAGTAAAGGTCTGTGCTCCTGCAAGCCAAATCCTTCTCACTAGGGACAATACCTGACAGTCTCTAAAGTTTCTGAGTAACTGGATGATAGTTTTCTAACATTAGTTTATTTTTTATATACTTTTATATATTTTTAAATTTATTTCATGAGCTGTGAAGCTCAAAGGACAAGGGGCAATGTCTTTAAACTGACAGCAAGTGGGTTGAGATTAGAAATTAGGAAACAATACTTCCCTGTGAGGGTGGGGATGCCCTGACACAGGCTGCCCAGAGAAGCTGTGACTGTCCCATTCCTGGAAGTGTTCAAGGCCAGGTTGGACAGGGCTTTGGAGCAACCTGGTCTAGAGGAAGGTGTCCCTGCCCATGGCAGGGGAATTGGAACTAGATGGTTTTGAAAGTTGCTTTCAACCCAGACCCTTTTGGGATTCTGTTCTGGGATTCTTTCTCTGGACTTTGCCTTGATGTGAATGCTGTGAATTCTTGTAACAGTACAGCCTCAAGGAAAACACAAATGGAATAGACACCCTCCATCAGCTCCTTGTTTTCATAGGGATTAATAGCAACCTGGTATTTCTGAGCTCTGTGCCTCTCTCTAAGCATTACTTTTGAACTAAAACCTCAATATGACTTCCATTCTCATCTGGAGGGAGGTGATGGCTCAGGAAAAGATGTGACAGTTTAACCCACTATACCCAGAGCCATTATGGGTTTGTTCTACTTGCCTGCAAGACTATGACCATTGCTCTAATTGAAAGTCTATGGAGAGCTTGTGGACACTTGTCACTTAGCCTGAGCTTGTTGCCTAGGTTGCCACCTGTGATCAAGCAGAGGTATCCAGGGAAGATGACCTTCCCACTGATCATAACTGGCTCTCAATAGGGGATTACCACCCTTCTCTCATTTTCCTTCTCCAGTGACTGTGGAAGGAGCCTAGGCAATTAACTCCTGAATGGCTGATCTCCAAAGTCCTTCATACATAATTGACTTCTATCTAGATGTCTTAGGTAATACTTGATAAGCAGATAAACCATACTATTGACTTCATCCCTCCGTTCTCAGATTTGGGCTGTTACCCCTGTATTTATTCCTGATAGAAGCTCAATCCATCCTATCTATATTTAACAATGGACAGTTTCTTTCCCCCCTATTTCTCCAGCAGCTTAAAACCTGGTTTTAAAGTCTTAAGGTCCATTTCACTGCATGTCATTCAAGGAACCTGGCTGCAAGTGCTTTTTATTCTAATACATTAGTTTGAATATTTGCACAATAAATGGGGATAATTCCTGCATTACTGCCCCGTGGGGCAGCCCTTATGTACTCTGCTAACTGAGAAGTTATTTTGTAGATGAGAGAGATTAACAGCTTACTGCTGCTACATTTAGATCACTTGGAAAGATCATTCTGCCAGTTCAATTTAGTAAGGAAGGGAAGATTTTTTTGGCTTCTGGACTAAAGAGGTATTGTTCAGGCATACCTAACATGTTAGCTTGCATAGCTTTGTCGTAACAACCTTTTAAATAACTCTTCTGGTCCTGCAAACTAATTAATTTCTCACCCATTTTCCTGTAAGGTGTAGTTTTACAAAGAAATTGAGGAATGTTTCTTTCGAGGAGGAATTCAAACTTACATACCCACTGCAACAATTTTTAAAGCTGTTTTTCTTGGGCTAATTAGACACCTCAGTTTTCATGTTGGTTTACTTGGACACTTAAATTTCTTCTGCTTCTTAGAAGAGTTGCTGCTGTGCCTAAATTGAGCTGATCAGCACTTGCTGAAGAATCACAGAATATCCTGAGTTGAAGGGACACACAGGGATCATCAAGTCCAACTCCTGGCCCTCACAGGACACCCCAACAATTCCACCGTGTGCCTGAGAGTGTTATCTGAACACTCCTTGAGCTTGGGAGCCTGGTCAGTGCCCGACCATGCTCTGGGGGAAGAACGTTTTCCTGATAAACAATCTGCATCTCCCCTGACACAGCTCCAGCCATTCCCTTGGGTCCTGTTCCTGGTCATAGAGAGCAGAGATCAGAGCTTCTGCTCTGCTGCCCTTTGGGTTGAAGCTGCACAGCATGGGGAGATCCTCAACCTCTTCCAGGCTGAACAAGCCAAGTGACCTCAGCTATTCTGCAGGTAACTTGGGGTTTGGCAGTTAGGCAGTCCTATGCCATACTGAAGTCTCTGTCATTTAAAGAGTCCAATCTAAGATAAATTAATTTGAGCAAGTTTGAGACACAGCACAACAGGTAAGAGGTATTACTCACTCAAGATGGCAAAGAGACTGCCTTGGGTTTGACCTCTCCTAGAATTGCCTGGGTTTTGCAAAACAGTGTCCCTCTGCAACTTCAGGAGCTGGGATTAAACCTAGGCCTGCTTCTGCTCTTCTTTCCCTCCATGTCCTCATCTGAGATGGCACTTATTCTCGTGAGGTCTTGCATCTTGTGTGGCGAAGTGATGTATTCAACAGGAGGGTCTACTCCAAACCCATCTATAGGCTGCTGTTCAGACCACTGTGTTTGTAACTTGTCTGGGCCCAATTCTGACTGTTTATGTTCCAGGCAAGAGTTTTTATCACTCAAATATTGTGTAAAGAGTAGATAGTCTTGTCACTATTTTGACAAACATACATCTGTACTTAAATCCACAAGGTACCACTTGAAATTCTTCCTGAATTAGATTTTAGTCTCTTAAATACCTATTTTAACCTGTGGATGATTGAATAAAATCCAGAGAAGTGGCAGAATTTCCTATAAACCTTCCAGTCGTTCTGCCTGGGAGGGGAGATGGGAAGCCCTCACTGCTATACAGGGTGTTACAGATCTGATGCTTTGATGTCAAATTCTTCTTTTACTTTGCAAGGGATGCAAGTGTCCTGTACCATAATTTCTGTAGCTGCCATAGAGACTGTTCCTGCTGTTGCTGTGGAAGTCTCTTGGTGAACCTGAACACAAACTGTTGGCAGAACAACTAACAGGATACATCTCTGCATCTGGAATCCATTGCACATGAGGAAAAAGAAGTTATCCTTCCAGTAAATCTTGTATTACACCTAGTCTTGGGGTTTTTTGCTGATTTGGTTGGTTGGTTGGTTTGGTTGGTGGGTGTTCTTTAATTTTTTTTTTTAATTTTTAAAAATTACTTCAGATGTGAGAATCGTTTTTCTGGATTGCAGCCCCCCTTGGTTCCAATTCAGCAGGAATATGTTTCCATTTCCTGACATCTTGATAAAAACCAAGTGGAATTATTTTTATCATTACTGTTGCAGAGAGTGTAGCACTGACAGTTTTTGGGAATGGCCCATTTCATTTGGAAAAGGATGGCAATCATAGAATCATTAAGGTTGGACAAGACCTCTAAGATCATTGAGACCAACCACTCCCCCAGGCCAAGGCCACCACTGACCTATGTCCCTAAGTGCCACAACCACACATCTACAATAAGTGGCCCTTGAGTTTGAAAAGCTCCTGTGGGAATGGTGTCCACCCCATCTTCTTGCATACTCACTCACTGTTTTAAATGCTAATGGGCAGCTGATTTGTCAGATAGGTCCAGACTTAAAAACAAATTATATATAGCTCATTCCAGAGCTGCAAAATGCTCAAAGCTGTCTTGCCTGGAGGCTCCTTTCCTCCAGGCTTGAATCAGCCTTAGGCTGCTCTTAGCAGAAAGAGTAGTCCCAGCCTGTGCTTTGGGCCCAGTTTTGTAAAGAAGAGGGGAGAAGGAAGTCCATCTGTTGCACAGAGCCACTGCTTGTCCTTTCTGTGGCTCAAAGTGGGACATGCATCTTGCCACATCTCTTTGCTAAGATGTGCAAATCACCTTGTTATACACTGTCCTGCCCAAATAAGAGAGAGATGTTCAGCTCTGCAACATGGGTCTATCTAGAATGGGAAAGGCTGCAAAACCTTAGATTTCTCGCACTGAAAAGCACCAGCTGCTTCTTTGCAAAGTGTCCTATAATTTGAGTAGTGATCTGTAGTACTTAGCTATCACTTGTCCTGAGCAATTAGTTCACATAAAAATGGGATGATGTGTCCTTTGACCCAATGAAGCGTCTAGAAAATCTGTCTTTGTGAACATTTGCACATCTTGGAATATGGGTAAATTCCTAGAACTTGTCATTTAACTATAAGATAAACAGAATCTCATAAAATAAGTAATACAGAGTATTCATTTATTTTCTGAATGAAGGCAGAAAGCACTAAACTGACAGAAGGGAGGGCAAAACAGACCATCTTTAATATATATGCAGTGTAAATTGCCTGAGTAAAGTTCACAAGTGTCCTGCCACAGATTCTTGTGTTTGTCATATTACTTCATTCTGAATATAAGTGGTTGATGGTGTAGGGATTGGTTGAAAGACAAAGCTGTTAAGGCTTTGTGGAGTTTCCATTCAAAAGGTCTGAAACACCTGTTGAAATCTAAGAAGAAAGTTGATGTTTTTGCTGCTGCCTTCATGTGTGGCCCTTACCTCTCTACTTCACTGTCTGCAAATGTGTATTCTGAAAAACAGCTTCTCCTTAAGGTGATTTGAGGGTTTTGTGGAAGAGGCAGAAGCCCTGCAGAGGCATTTAGGGGCAGCCTGGGCGGAGATAATATGGGAAAGCAAATTCAACAGCAGTAGTACTACTCACTGCCCTCCCATGGGGACGCTTATTCTTCACAGAGGGACTTGTTGCAATCTACTTTATTCTATTCACAAAGGGGAGCAAAACAAGAAAAGTAATGTGGAAAAGTATCTGCGCTAGGGACTACTCGTAGCTGCTGTTTCAAGATTTTCCCCTGCTGGACAGATCCCAAAATGTATCAGGCCTTGAGCAGAAGGAGTTTCTTTTAAATGGAGTTCGTGAAGGAGTTTCATACTGACCGTGGTTGAATCTTAGAGTTGTATATTCAGCAGATCAATTAATAGCTGGTTTTTAACTTTTTTTCTTTTAATTTAGAAGGAAAATAAACCAGCTGCTTATGTTAATGTACAGCATACTATTTGCATATAGGGTGGTGATTATATTTGGGTAAGTATTGAGCTGATGAAGTAAAATTCTCATAACACATCCAAGATGACGTAAAAGTGCATTTTCCAAATTATAGAGCTTGAGACAGTGAAAGTAGCTAGTGGAACTGTATTAAAACAGTAAAGTCAGACTTGTAAATTAGGCTTGATTAGTTCATGTTCCTCAAGAAACAGAGGTTGACATTTGTCCAAAAAGTTTTGGAATGACTGGCACAGAAAAGCAGAAGATCTGGCAAGAATAACCCTCTGCAAATAGTGAAGTTGGTGTGGTTTTTCTCCTTTGTGCTGCTGTCAGGGAAGTCCACTGTTGGATTCTTTGCTCATAGAGGATTCAGCCATTATTACTCACCTTTGAAGAGTTTATGATGACCCAGTACAGGCCATAGATACATAAATATATGGTCAACAAGAATATTTCATGAAGTGCATCTTGGTCCTATAAAATGGTGTTAACAGTACTAATTAGTATAATGTGATGATTTCTTGGATGATTGACTCACCAAACCAGAGAGCTGTGTAAGTGTTCCTACACGACCTCACTGGTTTTCAGTACAGGTGTCCTCTGGGGCGTCTTCTGCGGTTCATACGGCACTAAACACATTTGGGGTTTTAGCACTTTAGGATACAAGCT
Source organism: Monarcha castaneiventris obscurior (assembly GCA_026261815.1). Taxonomy (NCBI): domain Eukaryota; kingdom Metazoa; phylum Chordata; class Aves; order Passeriformes; family Monarchidae; genus Monarcha; species Monarcha castaneiventris. The sequence continues at coordinate 15,956,273 of JAMPIT010000575.1, forward strand.
GTTGGCCAAATGCAGCCCAAATGGAGTTGTGATAAAATAATTGCCTCAGCCTTTGATTAAACATCTGTACTGCTCATGAGCGTGCCTGATGGGTGTGATCTATTCTCTCCTTCTATCATAGTGACCGACACCATACATCCAGTGCAATTCCCGTTCCAAAGAGACAGAGCTCTAGCTTCGGCAGATTGGATATTGGCTTTTCCAGTGGGCTTCCTTCTCCAGATAAAGGACTCCGAAAACGAGCCAGCACAGGAAACGAGAGACTACAGTACAAAACTCCTCCTCCTAGTTATGACTCTGCTTTAACACAGCCTGTTGCTGTCACAGCCCTTGTTGGAGAGCTGGATAAAAAACCTGTACCCACATGTTCTTCCTTGGACACCTCTATGGATTCCTCCAAAAGAAATACCAAGAAAGGCCAGGACTTGTGCAGTAGTTTAAATGGAGAAAATGGGAGCCTAAACAATACCCAAGATGGGCAGGATTCTTTCCTACAACATTCTAGTGCAATAAATGGGGCGTTTCTGCCTGGCAAGTGCTCTGGCACCATGAGCAATGAGCAGCCCTGTGAGTTTCAGCCTGCACTCAACCCCATCCTTTGCTGCACTGTGGAGCAGGCAGAGGAGATCATGGGTATGGAAGCGACGGGGTTCAGCACAGGAGATCAGCTGGAAGACTTTAACTCCATCCCTGTGGAGCATGCTGTAGCGGTGGAGTGTGATGAACAAGTCCTAGGGGAGTTTGAGGAGTTCTCTCGAAGGATCTATGCACTGAATGAGAACATGTCCAGCTTCCGCAGACCTCGTAAAAGTTCGGACAAGTGAGCTCGGACAGGGATTTGATAGCAGACATTGAGATAAAATCAGTGATCTGGAATAGAAATAAAATTGCACTTATTCTTTATATTAATTATAAAAATAAAAAAGCTAAAGCTGTTCCTATGGTGTTAGACAACTGGACTTGAGCACAGTAACACAGGATTATGGTGTATTCACAGCCCAGGTAAATTTTCATTCTGCTTCAAGTCCTTTTATGTCTGGTATTTATAATCTGTTGGATGTTTTGTGGTTTTGTTTTCCTTTGGCATTTGAATTCGTTTATAAAGGCTTTCCTGAAAACAACTTCTAGTGCTGATCAGCCCCTTCTATGAATATTTGTTAAGTTCTTAATTATTATTTAGAGTTAAATTTATTTTAATCTTTTCAGAAGAAAAAACCTTAAATTTAAAATACTCTTATGATAAGATGTCTTTACATTCTCCTGTGTACTCCTGTGTTTGCTTGAGCAATGTAGTCAGTATTAGAGAAATACCATGAATTTGTTACAATTGGACAACTTTTTTTTGTTGTTGTTTTGTCTGTGCTCTGTAGCCTTTGAAGTTCTAGTTTGCACTGAAGAGGCTTCAGTTGGTGAACTTGCCAAAGAATGAGCACCTGTGTGATATCTGCAGTTTCCTTGCACCTGGTTAATCAGAAATGACATTTGGGGGTTTTTCCACTCCTCCTTTCCTCCATACTTGCTCTTCCTACCAGTGGAAACCTTGAGGAGTAATCACCTCTAAGGTTCTGTATAATAATCTCAGCCTGACTATTCCCCACTTAGGTTGGGCACAGATCTCATTAGTAGAGACTTAATGAACCCAGTACCAATGTGGGGTTCAGCTGCTGCCCTCCAAGGTGTGCAGTGGGAACAGTGTGTCCTGAGACACTTCAGACATCTTCCCAAAAACCCAGACTGGGAATGAAGCACTTTGGAATTAGGTGAATGTGTGGAATTGCCCACCCTCTGTAAAAAGGAGGCACTTAACATTATTCATCTGAATTAATATATTTTTTTTAAACCATCTATACTTTGAGGGAAGAAATTTCCAGTAGTTTGCTGGAGGTGCAGTTTGCTGTTGGGTAGGTTACCACTGCCATGTGTATTCAGCTGCACTAATGGGAAAGCAATTTGCAGCCTGCTTTGTGATTCCTGGTATGTGTTTCAGTTTGGATTTCATTGCTCTTGCTTTCTATATTGTATACCCAAGAATCTGGGCTCAGTTGTGAGCTCTGAAATATAAAAATATATAGCAGAATAAAAATACTTTATCATGCCTGGCTTTTTTCTCCTCTCCCTCATTTATTTTTTATTTTCTTTTGAACCCACAACCTAGTCTTTTCCTTACTTCACTGTAAGGCTAGCTGAAATAAACTTTTAAAAAATGTGGATATGTATAACCTCAGCTTTCTGTTGTCAAAACAAAGTGTGTTTGTAAGAACCAGTATACATAATAGCATTGTTCTAGAATATGCATTTTTCCAGGTAACACCTTAGTGATTGTATTAAAATGATATTCACATTTCATCTGTTAGCTTTTAATGGTTGTGTCTGTAGTTGAGTGGTTGGATCGAGCCTCTCTGCAGCAATTTGTTGGCTTTGATCTGTCCCAGGATGATGTGCTAGATGGGAGCACTCGGAGACCTTGATTTTGAAACACTGAACATGATTTCAGGTGCAAAGTTGGACACATCCATGAGTATCTTCACCCCAGATTTAGCTCCTCTGTTCCAACCTCATGAAAACTTCCCCAAAGAAGTGCTGCAGCAGCTTAAGCCAACATCTTTTGGAAGGAATAGGTAGGAAGCTCTTGCTGTGCTTTGGCCTAGAGAGGGAGAAATAAACTCCTGAAAGCACAGCACTTAGTAATGATGATTAGAATGATTAAGATCTTCTGTCCTAGGTCCTGTACCATCTTCTGATACCAGTATAATTTCAGGTGAAATTTAGTAACTTAGGTCAGTTTTGCACCCTGTGGGATGGGATCTGGTAAGCTCAAGGCGGCACAGACCTGTTTGTACGCACATTCATGTTCCTGTATAACAGAAAGGCATTAGCTTGTGTGTGATGGTGACTTTTCAAAGCAACCCAAAGAGTAGTTGTGAAGTCACTGTTTCATAGGTGAACATAAAGCATCTCAGCGCAATTATGCAATGTGTGAAATTAGGTTTGTACAGCATCAGTGGGACTTCTTTTTTTTCATTAGTTGTTTATTTCTCAGGTTGTACAAACCAAATGAAGTCTAGTTCTCCTCCCCTGTGCTGTATTGCTGTTCCTGTTTAAGCCCTGTAATTGTTAAGGTGTCAAACACCACGGTTGATTTTTGCATCTGTTGCACAAAGCTGCTCAGAAGGGCTTTCTATGGATGTATCTTTAGTTAGCCCTAAATTATGCCCATGTTTCTCTTCCACTTCTACCACTTTCCATGTAGCAGGTGGTGTGAGGTGGGACAGCATCACAGGGCTGATGAAGCATTGACCAGCTCCTTGTGGCAGTGAGGACAGGGGTTGTACAGACTGCAACCATGTCATAGCTTTCTCCTTTTGGTGTTTATTTTTTTCACCCCCTGTAAATTACTTTGGAAATAATGTCGTGAAAGAGAAACAAACAGTAGGTTTGAAGGTGAGATGATGAATCACAGTGTGCTTTCAATTTTCAAGAGCCTTTCAGTTCCTGCACAGCTGTGACACTTAAAGGTGTGCAACTGTCTTCAAATGGAGAAAGCATTTCATTACAATCTTTCCCCCTCATTAGAAATCCTTAAGATTTTTGAGCATACTAGTTTTGGAAGATCAGATCCCACTATATTTTTAAAGCAAGCACAACAGCACTGGCTTATCCTTGCTTGACCGGGTATTTAAAATAAGCGAGACCAGAATATCCCATAGTAAATTACACATTAAAGCTATGTTGGCAATTGCAGGAAAGCTCATCTCTCTTTTTTAAAATAAAACTGGTTCGTATCTCTTAACTTGTGTGTCTTTTCTAATGGCTCCTTTGTGTTTGTTTTCTTTACGGGCCTGGTTTAAACCACAGTGCCCTTCCCAGCCCCAAAAGTCCTTGGCTTATTGTTCATCAAATCAGTATTGCTCCAAATGTGAACGGTTGGGCAAGAGGATTTGCCTGAAGAACTGACTGCCTTGCTGGCTCCAAAATTCCAGAAGAGCTGGTACTGCAGTTCTTTTTCATGCTTCTCCCAAAAAGATGGCATGCAGCTAGCAAAATAGCTCCAGCCTATGCTGGGGCTGGGATTAAGCTGGATTTGTATGGATAATGGAAATACTGTGTTCCTTCATCAAGGAAGTATTGCTTCTCGTCCAGCCCCTGTGATTCCAGCTAATAATCAACATACATCTGCCCAAAATGCTGATGTGCACCTTGAACAAGAGTCTGCTGCACGAGTCTTGGCAAGAGTCTGTCCACAACTCATGAGTCTCTGGTGGGAAGCGGTGAAATGTGATGAGCTACAGGGACTCTCCAGGCATCATCAGGACTTTTTTTGGGTTGTTTTTTTTTTTTTCTCCCACCCAGTCTGTCTATCAGCAGAGAGTTAAAACCCAAGGCATCATCTGTATAGTCCAGGAGCTGAAGTGGGAAGACACAGGAGAGAAATTTTACTTTACTGAAATATAGTTGCATGAAACTGAGGAATAAGGAATGGAAAGAATAAGATGGGGATGCTGCTGGAGGAGTGGACTTAATCTAGATAAACCTTGGGCCCTTCTGTGCCTCATTCTGTTACCTGTCAAATGGCCAGAGAGGTCTCCTTGCTTTCTGGATTTTGACCTTGTTCAGGTGGAAATGTTTGCATGTGCTCTGTCTGCTCTGAAATGATCTGGTTTAGCTGGTATCTCTGAGCAGCCAGAGTCTCCAGTCTACAGGCAAGCTGTTCTTAATCCCAGGTGGAAAAATATTTTCCAGGGGAAAAACCATTATCTAATCAAATCTTTTAATTGCTGGTTATTTTAGTTTCACTTTATTTTGTATATGGCAAAATGCAACATTGGTTTACAATTTTTCCTTAAATAGTATGAAAGCTTTTTTGCCCTAAATAATTGTGAGATGTCAGTTCTGCTGCTGCTTAATTTAATTTAGTGGTGAATGTATTGCATTGACTGGCTCAACATTTAATCTGCAGGACTCTTCAATCTTGCTTTACTAGGTTGCTTTTAATAGAATCATAGAATAGGCTTCTAAGGGACCTTCAACATCATCCAGTTCCACCTCCTGCCATGGGCAGGGACACCTTCCACTAGACCTGGTTGCTCAGAGCCCCATCCAGCCTGGTCTTGAACACTTCCAGGAATGGGGCAGCCCCAGCTTTCCTGGACAACCTGTGCCAGGGCCCCACCACCTTCACAGGGAAGCATTTTTTTCCCAATATTCCACCTAACCTTAATCTCTGGCAGTGAGAAGCCATTCCCCCTGGCCCTGTCATTCCAGGCCTTTGTTCAAAGTCCTTCTCCGGTTCTTTTGGAGCCCCTTTAGGCACTGGCAGGGGCTCTAAGGTCACCCTGGAGCCTTCATCAGGCTGAAGAGTACTATTTCTCTTGGTTATTTTCTTTTTTTTAAGGCAGAGCTGCTCCAGCCCTCACAGCATCTTTTGGTGATGGTGCTTGAAATGTGAGCTGAGCCTGGACTTCCGTGTCCATCTGGCCAGCTGCCTTACGTAGTGTGTTTTTTATATCTCCATTAAAAAGAAGTTTGCAAATCAGGTTGTATGGTCTCGTCTCAGGTGTTAACTGAAACCATGGGTGAGAACCGATTGGCAACTCCTGAACTGCCATAGAATACTGATGCTTATATAAACAGATGTACATATAACACTGCTCCTGCCTCAAAATTTCATACAAAATGTGTTTATTTTTAAAATACAGCAATAAGGTAGTTCAGTCAATTAAGCTGCACAAAAAGCTGTAAACCTTGAACATGCAGCATTGGTACAGGTAGAAAACCTGCCAGCCCAGCCATTGTGCTTCTGCCAGGTGTGGGGATTGCACCTTGTGGACAGGGCAGGCAGAGGAACTCCTGCTCTTGGGGAGATGTTTAACTCTGTGCTTCATACAAAAGGTGGCAAGATGGAGACATCACGATGGATTATTGGGCTCCCTATCCCTACCCAGATCTGAATCCCAGCACTATCTCTTGGTGACTGTTCTGCTTGTGAGTCTCTTTGGACTTCTCCTTTCAGGAAGGCACTATCTAGCTGGCCACTTTTTGTCTGAGATCTGCATATGCTACAAGTAAGGCATTTTTTGGGGAAAAAAATCTCCTTTTCCTTACAGGGTGTCTCCAAAGGAGGATATTCACAGACTTCCTTGTCCTTCCTTGGTGGAGCTCTGCTGCAGAAAACCATCTGTCTCTATTTTCCAGCCCTTGCTTTCCTGGGTTTTCTTTCAGGAATCTGGTTTCAGTTGTTGGTCTGAAATTCTTGACAAGAGTTTGGGGTTGTCTTCTGCAGTTTCATCTGACCTGGGTAGCTCTGCTCAGAATGTGGTCCTGGGTTTGGAAATAATTTTCCTGTATTAATCTTCTCCCTGCAAATTTGCAAGGATGGTAGAATTTCACTGCAACCCAATACATCCTCAGTGGTTTAATTGGATATGTGAGTGCATAGCAGAAAGACAGAGGGCCCTTCTGTTGGTCTGTTTTCTACAGGTTCAGTTGTGCCCTTTGTGGGACTGAGAGAGAACAATTCCTTTAGGTGAGATGGGGCATCTGCTGGAGGTTTTGGTAACACCTCAACTTCGGGATAATCTCACAGACTTTCTCCTTTCTTTCACAGATGTTGAAACTAGTGCTGAAGAGTGTCAATAAACCAAGTTCACTACTGTCTACATTGCTTTTTAGGAAGTTCTCCTGTGTCTTGATGCCTCATCTGGAAGATGCTGAGGGTTCCTGTACATGAGCCACTGCGCTTCTGGCTACAGCTTGACACCTGACCTCGAGAGATCTGAAATCAGATATGCCTGGTGTTAAAAGATCTCTGGGCCTGGATGAGTTGGAGCTTCTGCCATGGGACTTGCTGGTTGTACTCTGCTCCAGAAGCACTTTGGAATCACAGTATGGTTTAGATTGGAAGAGACTTTAAAGACCATCCAGTTCTACCCCCAGTCATGGGTAGGGACACCTTCCACTAGACCAGGTTGCTTCAAGCCCTGTCCAGCCTGGCCTTGACCACTTGAGTGATGAGCTATCCACAGCTTCTCTGGGCAGAAGTCCTCAGTCCTTGGCAGAAGGCAGAGATGTTCCCAACTATATTGCAACACCTTCACAGCATCAGATTCCTGTTCCTTCACCTCAAAACCAAAATTCTGGTGCCAACACTTTTTTCTTTTCACTGGTTACTACAGGTGAGGTTCTAGTGGTGAGTGTTAAAGCTGAGCTTAACAGAGGAGCTTTGAGTTCCTCCTTGTGACCTGGCTGTGATTGCCATGAGATAGGCATTTTATCAGAGGAATGTGTGTGGTGAGATGGACATGCCAGCCACTGTGATGGAATTAGAAAGCACCTTTCTGGAGGCAAATAAAGGTAAAGCCACACTGGCTGCAAGGGCAGTTGGGGCAGTGCACAAATGCTCTTCTTCTGGTGATCAGAAACACAGGACTGTGCTGGTTCTGAGATACTTGACCTGAAGAGCAGAAACACTACTCTTCCTTGCTGATGGGCAGTTCCTCCTCCAGCACAGGTTGTATTGTGTGCTCAGGCAGGACATCTTCAGTTCTTGTGCAAGAGAAGGACGAAAGCAATTGTATGGTAGTTTCCTGCAGTCTGTGAACACCTTCTTTAAACCCCTGTCGGTGACTGAATCATGGACCCAGACTGGCAGGGAATCTGAATAGTTTGTTCAAAAGGAAGGAGCTGATTTTATACACTTTTCCAAGGCACAGTATTTCATTATATGGCGTGACCTATCCCGTGTTGCCACATCAGCAACACCCTTCCTAAATGTCTTTCTATAGGGTGATCACTCGCTGTTCACCATCTGTCAGCTTCCGGCAGGCTCCTACCCATAGGCATCTGCTGCGTGACACCTCCTCCCCTCAGGGTCCGGTGAAGACAAGCCTCTGCGTGTGCCATGTGCTCATTTGTGCTGCCATGTGCCTCTGCAGGCAGGTTTTAGAGCTCACAACCCAATTCTATCTTATAATTCCCTATACCTGTCGGCAGGCTGAAAGTTACTTGGAATTCTCTAAAAACATTCCCTATTTTCTGCTTCTCTGTTACATTTGTAACAACAAAAAAATTACTTGTTTTGGGAAGAGGTTGATAACGTTACATATTTTTCAGATGGCCTTGAAAGGCAAGTGCCCTATGGATTCTGTATGGCTTCTCCACCTACTGATGTCTGTCATATCTCCCTTTGTGCTTTGTGGGTGTTGGTCTCGTCTCCCAGGGAACAGGTGATAGCACAAGAGAAAACAGCCTCAAGATATGCCACAGGAGGTTTAAATTGGATGTCAGGGAAATTTTTTTTCCCAGAAGTGTTGTCCAGCCCCAGCATAGGCTGTCCAGGGCAGTGGTGGAGTCCCCATTCCTGGAAGGGTTTTACAGATGTATAGATGTGGCACTTGGGGACATGGGTTAGTGGTGGCCTTGGCAATACTGGAGGAACAGTTGGGCTTGATCATAGAGAGCTCTTCTAACCTTAATGATTCTGTGATTGTATGTCCGTTCATGAGTATTGACTTGGGCAGCTAAAAACTCTTGAAACTGCAGTGCCTTCTCATTTAATTCCCTGGTAAGTTTAAGCACATTCAACCACGTTCCTGCTGCACATTTTTACTATCTACCTAATTTCATTTTAACATCTCACCTTTGTCTTTCATATTCCTCATCTACCAGGTGGACCCCTCCTTTCACAGATCACCTTTCCTGGACTTTGAACACTGATATAAGGCAGGGACAGGTCCACAACCTGTGGCAGCACTCTTTACCTTTGCCTCCAAGTGTGCCTTTAATAACCTTTTCCCTTGAGCTAGCAGGAAATGTTCTCATGCTGAAGTAAGTAGAGGGCCCTGGCTGGCTTGGCTTGGGATTGTTTTTGTAATGATAACTTTGTTCAATAACACATAGTGTGATGACAAAAACCAGTTGTTTGGCTACCCTATTGTCCATGGAGGAGACTTGCTAAATTGGGGTAGGATTTGTCCTGGGTGAGAATTCCAAGATGCTGTCAGCTTTGCTGGGAACTTAAAGGGCCAAAGAGGGAAGCTTTATACCTCCCTCATGTTAGACAGATACCAGGCACAGGAGTGCATGGGCTCGCTCTGTGTAGCAATGCTTCCAGCCTTAATGAAAAGTGTTGCTGCCTTGAGCAGTTTGTCAAGCTGGGGGGCAGTGGAGTAGAAGAACAATTTTCACCCCCTTTGCCTAAGCATCTTGAAACCTGTGCCTCAGCTGTGATTTTCAGCATGAGATAAACGAGCAAAACAGGCACCATTGACCCTTCCCTACCTGCCAAAACAATCGAGTCCCAAAACTTTTCATAATTTTCACTACAAGCCTGTCCAGCCCCAGAACAGGCTGCCCAGGGCAGTGGTGGAGTCCCCATCCCTGGAGAGATTTAAAATCTCTGTGGATATGGCATCTGGGGACAAGGTTTTGTGGTGGGTTTTGCAGTGCTGGGGGAACGGTTGAAGTCAATCATGTTAGCGATCTTTTCCGACCTAAATGATTCTCTTAACTGTCTTCTTCCCTGACAAAACCACTGTGAAACAGGTGTGGCTTTAATTTGACTTAATATCCCTCACTTTTAGTGCTAGTGTAGTTAGTGAAAGTAGAGCACATTAGAGGCTCTGGAATCAAATCACACAAGCAGTCACTGGAACAGAGGAGAAGAGGAAGAGCATGAAGTCTCCAAGGGTGATTTTTAATTATTTGGCTAGGGCAAATGCTTCCAGCCTGAGCTGTTCCCAGTAATTGGAAGCTTGAAGGAGGAGACAAAGGATGGAGATGACCAGCTCCTCATGTGGCTGAGTGTTTGCAGGGAAGAAAAGAGGCTGCAAGTGCCCTGCAAACGCCATTCCTGACCTTGGTAATCCATGGGGGTGCATGGGCATGGTCTGCCAGATGATTGCATGTGTGCATGTGCAAGGGAGAGGAAGTCTAATGCTCTCTCAAAGAGAGAGAGCATTAGAGAATTCCAAAATAAAAGTCTGATCTTTTCCCCAATGACGCCTCAGGGTATGTGAGGCAGTGGCGACCTGGTTCAAGAACCCGGCACGGCAGCTCGGCTTAGCCCCCAAGCCACTCGGGCCACAGACACACAACACTAATATGGCAGATGGTCAAAAATGGCGTTTTATTGTTCTACTTCGTGAGGTTATATAGTCGAGGTGGTTTCTCTACGTCAGGAGGGGGGACGGTGGGATGGTAAAAGTTAGTAAGGGGTGGAAAGCTACTGGGGTTATGAAGGGCTGTATTGTTTAGAGAAATTCTTATCACAGAGGAATGAAGAGGGAGGAAGGTTCCATGCTGCCTTCTGCTTTCCGTTACATCGCGAAATCTTCCGTTCGCTCTTGTCCCTATTCTACCACATTTCCCCCCTCCCTTTACAAAAGAACGAGGTAGCTATACATACAGGCATAAAGATGAGGCACAAGGTAGTAACCTGAGAAGAGGAAGGCGTTTGGTACATGTAAGTAGTGTGTACAGTTTTGTTCAGAGCATTTGTTGGTGGTTTAAAAACAGAATGTTGGCCCGTTCTAGACGGGTCTGGATAAAAGAGACTAATTTGTTCAGTAGGCACGGTCTAAAGGTAAAAGCTAAAAGTAACATTGCTAATGGACTTATTAAGGTGGAAATTAGTGTGGTGAGCCATGGCGATTGATTGAACTAGGACTTAAACTAACTCTGCTGAGCTTCTTTTTCTTTCTGTCTCTGAGCTAGTTTATCTCGGAGTTCTGCCATGGAGTCTCTGACGACTCCCGCGTGATCTGCATAAAAGCAGCATTCTTCTTTCAGGGCAGCACACAGGCCCCCCTGTTGCATGAATAAGAGGTCTAAGCCTCGCCTGTTCTGTAAGACTACCTCTGAAAGTGAGGAAACTGATTTTTTCAGAAAGGAGATGGATTTCTCGATTCTCTGCAAGTCCTCATCGATGGTTATTTGTAGTTGAGACAGTCCTTGGTGTCGGGTCGCAAGGGCTGAGACACCCGTGGCCGTTCCGGCTGCTCCCAGGCCAAGCAGCATTGTAATAGTCACGCCTGTTATTAATTCTCTCTTGTGGCGTCGGCCGGGTGCCTCAAAAAGGCGGTACACTTCCTAGTCTGAGTGGTACAGGACCCTAGGCACAATTAGGACTTGGACACAGAAATTAGTAGAATCATTGAACTTGGCAAGAGACACACAAGGACTCACTCCAGATTGCTGACAAACTCACATCTCAGATGCGGAGGGAACCACCCACTTATTTTTTCTGTTGGGCTTGACAACTTTGGTGCAGATGTTGCCTTTCTTTGTTAAAGTTGCATTGCCAAAACATCTGCCTTTGCCCGTGATTTGACTCAGGGTGATCCCCCTTCGGGGAGTGTCCCACCTGCACTGGTGAGGTGCGTCGGCTGTGGAGTAACTAAAGGGGATTTCTAAAGCAATTCCTTCATAGAAAGGGGGTTTAACATCATAATAAAGCTAGCAGGAATTAGTTAGGTTCGGGTTGGATTCGTTCAGGGATAGAAAAGTAGCTTCTAACATGCGAAAGACTGGATCTGGGTCAGATCCGGCTAGACTTATTTGGGAGGCATCTGCATGACTGATCGGGGTATCAGTGACCTCTGTGGGCAAGGTTTTGGAGTGGGTTGTGTTTTTCCCTTTCAGCACATCTTTAATAACTTTGTTGGGTCCGACCGCCCAGGATGCTCGTGGCTGAAGCTTGATAATTCTCACATTCACCCACTCTTTTGACCCTTGAATGACTACTGTCCATGTCCTGCCTGTGGCCCAACTAGGGTGATTTGGCTGCAAAACGGTCATGTTATAGTCAGTGCACCTCCGAACTCTAGAGAATTTGTGACGGTTCCGATAGAATTTTTCATGAAGGGCGGTGGGTTGTTTGCAACCGGTGGGTGCCCAGGTGAATTGTAAAAATTCATCGGGGTCTTGAGGTTCTCACCCAGGTCCTGATGGTCTGGCATTTGTAACAATGGTTTCACAGCCCCAGTACCCACAATATCCCCATCCCGGGTAATTGCAGTACTTTTTTTCTGGGTTTGAGGCTGGGCACCAGTAGGACAGGTGCATGCGTGTGACATGAGGGGAATAGGGGTTTATTTTTGGTTTTCCCGGGAACAGATCAGAAATGCGAATTACAAAAGATGGGGTGTTTGGTGTGATGGTTTCTTTGTTCACCTTGTCATTTGAAAGGTGTTGCATGACCCACCTGAATGGCTGATGGGGGTAATGGTCTGGGCTGGCTTGCCCTGTGGTGACAAGCCCCAACAGCAAAATGATACAAAAACACTGTCGATGTCTGGGTCTCACCGGCACGGGACTCTTGGGTGCTGCTTGGCGGCTTGGTGGTTTGTCAATTTCCTCTGGAACAGGGGTGTCACTTTCTTCAGGAACAGGGGTGTACGCATTTCGAGGACGCCCCACGAGCATGTCCTGTAAACAGAAACTCACAGTTTTCATTAGTTTCATCCTGTTTACTCTGAAGGTCTGGCTTAACTGACTTTAAAGGACACCACTTGATTCTGCCTTCCTTTTTAACAGCTGCGTATCCTCGCCCCGTGAGCACCAATTTCCAGCCCCGTTCCCATTCACCCAGCTCATTTCTAATTACAACCTGTGGGCCCTCCTCTAACGCTCGAGTGGCCCAATGTTTTTGAGTGGGACTATTTGTTTCGTCTTCCCTAGGAAACTGATTCAGTGCTAGCAAAGCGGTTGTTAGTAAACGTGCTTGATCCCCTGAGGGGATGGAATTGTCAAACCCTTCTGTTTTTGTCAGTACTTCTAGCTTGGCTTTTAAGGTCTGATTTGTTCGCTTAACAATGGCTTGCCTAGTGCTGTTATATGGAATACCTTGTACCAGGGTGATGCCCCATTTTGAGGTAAATTTTTGCACTGGTTTGGAAGTGAAATTGGAACCATTATCAGTTTTAATTTGTTTGGGGATACCAAGCCATGCTATGGCTGTCAGCCAGTGCTGAATTGTGGCTTTAGAGTTAGTTTTGGGGTGCTGTGTGGCCACGATCATCCCGCTATAAGTGTCCACTGTCACTGCAAGCCAAGCTTGGGGCTTCAGCAGTTGGCATAGAGTGAAGTCCGACTGCCAGATTTCTGAGGGCTTGAGGCCTCTTGGGTTGACTTCACTGGTCTATAGGGGTGACTTTTGGCAGTGAGGGCAGGTGGCCACCACGTTTTGCATCCGCTGTCGAGATCCTGCATCTCTTTGTCAGTGCTTTGGCTCTGATGTGGAGCGATTCATGTAGTTGACGAGCTTCTTGCAGTGTCCACACTCCTTTTGCCGCAGCGTCTGCTCTGTCATTGCTAGTCTGGAAGTAACCTTTGATCGGGTTGTGGCTGTTGACGTGAATGACAGACACGGTGCCCTGTCGCGAGGAGAGTGCTTCTTCCAGCATTAAAGCTGCTGTAGATGTTGACACACCTGGTCCGGACATGGCTAGGCAGAGCCTTGCTATGAATATGGAGTCCGTGACGATGTTGAGGTGTTCCTCCTGGAAGAGTCCACACGCTAAGACCACTGCTGCTGCTTCTAGTTGTTGCACTGACAGTGTAGGGTCACATGCTTTGACGTAATGCCACTGTTCTTCCGCTTGCCACACTGCTGCTGCGGTAGAAGTTGTGGAAGAGGCGTCTGTGAAGACCGTTGGTCCTGGCAGCGGTCGGTCCATGACCTTTGGTGGCATGTCTATGTCTATGATGGTCAGTAGCTGAGTCCAGGGTGGTCTGGCGGCGTAGGAGATTTCTCTTCTGAAGCCTGTGAGAGCAAGGGCTAGGTGCTTTGGTATCGTGGTTGATTCTGTGATTGGCTGCTTGCGGAAGGGAAGGTGGATTCTTGTTGGCTCGGTTTCTAGATGTCTCAGGGCGAGTTTCCTGCTCTTCATGATGAGGCTGGCGATGCATTCGATTCCTGGGGAGAAAGCACGAGCTGGTCTTCCGAGGACTATTCATTGGATTGGCCGGGATCTTTCAGAAGGTCCCTGAGCCAGTGCTCCCACTCCTCCTTTTGGTGTGAAGTGGACATATAAATCAAGTGGCATGCTTGGGTTCCACCTGGCAAGGGTGCCAGTGGACATCTGATGTTCGATGAAATCAAGGGAGCTGGCTGCTTGTGGCGTTAGTTGTTTGGGTTCCCAGGGGTGCCTTCTTTTTAGGAGGTCATATAAGGGGTCCATGACTTTGGGAGGGATCAGGACGATGTTGTGGAGCCACTGCAGAGATCCCACAAGGCGCTGTACGTCATGAAGCGTCTTGATGTCTCGGCGGATCTTCACCATGGGGGGTGTCACATAGGAGCTTGTGATTCCCACTCTCAGGAAAGTCACGCAGGGTCCTTTCTTGATCTTTGTGCTCGCAATCTCGAAGCTGTTTGCCTGAAGAGTTTCTGAGATTGTGGATACCAAGTGATCTACCTGGCTTGCTGATGGTGCAGTGACGAGGATGTCATCCATGTATTGGATGATAGTTGCAGCAGGATGGGAATGTCAGACCGGCATCAGTGCCTTGTTCACGGTGATTTGGCATATGGTCGGGCTATGTATAAAGCCCTGTGGTAACACTTTTCACTGAAAGTGAAGGTTGGGTCTGTTGCCATTTGGGGACACGACAGAAAAAGCGAAACGTTCTTTGTCATCAGGGTGCAGGGGTATTGAAAAGAAACAGTCTTTGATGTCTAGCACTGCACATGGCTGCCCTTCTGGGATAGCTGAGTTCATGGGCAACAGCGTTTGAACTGGGCCCATGGGTCCAGCTGTCTTGTTCACTTTCCTCAGGTCGTGGATGAGGTGGTAACTTTCTCCAGACTTTTTGGGGATTACAAATACAGGGGTGTTCTACGGGTTGACAGAGGGTTCTATGTGACCCTTTTGTAGCTCACGGTGAACTAGTTTTAGCAAAGCTGCCATTCGAGGCTTTGACAAAGGCCACTGCTCCACGTAGACGATTTCTGATGATTTCTAAGTTAATTTGATTGGCAGCGGTGGATGAATTGCAGTGGCCTTCATGATAAATTTGTCATTTTAACTCCTAGCAAAGCGAGGACGTCCCTTCCTATCAGGGGTGGGGAGTTTTGCAGAATATAGGGGTAGATTGCTACCGTTTGTTCTGGTCCCTTATTCGTGTGAAGTGTCACAGCTACTAACTGGGTGCTTCTCCACGCCCGGGACGCCCCCCCCACACCGTTCACTGGGGGGACTTCTTTGAATTGCCAATGCTGGGGCCAATGTGCTTGGGGGACAATCGTACAGTCTGAGCCCGTGTCCGCCCAGAACTGGAGCCCTATGATGTGGGGGTCCTGGCTGCCATAAAGACGGCAGGTCCCCCATATCATTAGGGGATCCTTCTTTATTTCCATTGCTAGGGTCACTCAGGGGTTCCGCTCTGGGGCGTCCCCTGCTGGCCCTGTGGCACAGGTGCGGCTTGCGGCGGCGGTGCATGGGAGGGAGCAGCCGGCTGAACTGTGAAATTCTGCAATTGCATTGTCGGTGGGGGTGCACAACTGGCTGCCTCCTGTGGGGGCATGGTGAATGAGAGCCCCCCGCCCCACTGGGGGTTGGCATGGATGGGCCGCCTTGCATTCGCGGCGGGAGGGGGCTGAGTGCGGCCCGCACGCCCCCTCCCTCTCCCGTTTTCCTGGGGCCGGGACCTGCACTCTCTCATGAGATGCCCTTTTTTCCCACAAGCTCAGCAGGGTCCCCTCATGTGTGCTTGGGACCGGGGCACCGCCGGCGGGGGTTGTGTCGACTGAGGACAGCTCGCTGTGATGTGGCCTGCCTGACCACATTTAAAACATGCCATGGCACTGGCTAGGGAACGCATGGCTGCCTGGATAGGTGAGAGCTGCTCCTCCCGGACCACGTGTTTAATTATGTCAGCCAGGCTGGCTCCGATTGGTACTGGGCGTAAGATGTCTTTGGTGGTGGAGTTACTTTGTTGTCCCAGGCATTCTATGAGTACCGGGCCTTTTGCTTCTGCAGGCAGGGTCGAGGCATTTACTGCTGCCTGTAAGCGGTCCACAAACTGTGTAAAGCTTTCGCTTTCTGCCTGCTTTATGGTGGACCACGGCGACGGTTTTGCCACCACGCGAGAAGCGGCGCGAATCGCTTCTCTCGCAGCCTGGTTTGTAGCTCTAATTTCCTCAAGCCGCAGCTGTGTGGCTTGTTGCTGGGGAGTGATTACATCATCATGTTTCCCTGTCAGCCTGGACAGGCTTGAGCTGTGTAGCTGTTGCCCCACCCCCGAAGCCTGGGCTAATAGATCTGTGCAGCGGTCTCTCCATTCTTGTTTAAAAACAATCATCCTAGCCCCGTTAAAAATCATGCGGCTTATTTGTATAATGTCAAAAGGGAGTAAATTGTCACTGCTGAAAAGACCGTCTATGAGGGTGGAGACTAGGGCTGAATCTATCCCTTTCTCTGAAATGGCTTTGACTATTGCCTGTATTTCCTTGGGATTTATCGGGCTATAGGTTTTTTGTGGGTTCTCATCTGACTCCGTGATTCTCACTGGAAAAGCATGAACTCCTGTCATAGGGGCCCACTCGGCACAAGCGATTTTTATTTTTCCCCAATCAGTGAATTCATATTGTGGTTGCTTTTCAGCATGGTTTAAAGCGTTGTTCGTTTTCGCTTTAAACCGCGTTGGTCCTGCTCTCTCCGTCTCTGAGTCTGAGCCGGACTCCGAGGGCTCCGTGGAGCTCTCGCAGCTGCTCTTGCCGGACTCAGAGCTGGAAATGAACTGGAGGGGAACTTCCGGGTTTCTGCGCGTTTTCACGCGGCTCCGGCCCCGCTCCTCCCCTCGGGGGTGGTGCCGATCCCGCCCCCTGGGCTGGCCCTGCCTCCTGCAAGGGGAAGTCTCTCCCTTGAATGGCAGCAGCACTGAGCACGGCTCCCGACTGGGCATGCGCCCTCTGCTGTTCTCCCGCGCACGCGCAACAGCCAACATCCGGGGCTCACATTTGAGCATGCGCAGTTCGCCTTCTCCCCGCGCACACGCATCAGCCAACATCCGGTGCTCACACCCGACCATGCGCAATTCCTCCTCTCTTTGTCTCTCATCACCGGGAGCCTCTGGGCCCCGCCCCTCCTCTTGGTAGGCGGGGGGCGCCGGGACCCGCACCGTCTCCTCAGCCTCCCTCAACCCTTCTCTAGCCGTTCTTTCTACTTCCTTGGCTTCCCGTGTTAACTACTTCAAAAATGATCCCTCAGGCTGTTGTGTTTCCAGCGGTGGGCTACCCATGTGCGGGGGGGAATCGGGGGGGGGAACCGCGGGGGTTTGGGAATGTTCCGTGGGGGGGTGTGGACCCGACGAGCTCGGCGAGAGGGTCAGGGGTTTTCCCGGGGGCCCCGGGGCATTTGGGGTCGAGCTCGGGGGGAAGGGAAGCACGCCTGGTCCCCGCAAGTCCCCGCACTCAGAGAATCCGCTTTCTGTCTCGGTCTGCGTCGTGGCCCCCACCCCCAGCTTGGGAGTGGCTAATAGGCACACGCGCGCAGCGTTCCAGATTTGTTGTTGCTCTAAAGCTTTGCGTAGGGCTTGTTCTACTTTCCTCCATGCCTTAAGGGCTTTTCCGCTCCCTGAGGTTTTCGTTTCCTCAGCTAATGCGGCTGTACACTTCTCCCAGATTTCTGAATGTAGTATTTCTACAGGACTATCAACTGTCCCAAGTTCCATAAGTCTTGCAATAGCAAGGTTAAAATCTTTGAGCTTGCACTCAATCCCCCACTGTTTATGAAGTAGACTTACGACCTTCGCTATGGCTTCCATGGTAGCCGCAGGTCCAGGGACGTCTCCCCCGCTGCACTAGTCCAGCTGTGCAGCCGCTGGCATCTCAGTCCAGGCGATCCCCGAGTCCCGGGTTGTACTCAGCTTCCCGGGTTTCCCGGCACCATTTGATGCCTCAGGGTATGTGAGGCAGTGGCGACCTGGTTCAAGAACCCGGCACGGCAGCTCGGCTTAGCCCCCAAGCCACTCGGGCCACAGACACACAACACTAATATGGCAGATGGTCAAAAATGGCGTTTTATTGTTCTACTTCGTGAGGTTATATAGTCGAGGTGGTTTCTCTACGTCAGGAGGGGGGACGGTGGGATGGTAAAAGTTAGTAAGGGGTGGAAAGCTACTGGGGTTATGAAGGGCTGTATTGTTTAGAGAAATTCTTATCACAGAGGAATGAAGAGGGAGGAAGGTTCCATGCTGCCTTCTGCTTTCCGTTACATCGCGAAATCTTCCGTTCGCTCTTGTCCCTATTCTACCACACCCCAAATTCACCATAAACAGGTTAGAGAACTGTGGGGTAGAGATATGAATAAAGGTTTATATTTATTTTATTTAAGTTTTTTTTTAAGACTTCAGTTCCACGACCTTCAGTTGGAGGAACCAAACTTCACCTTCCTTTTCTCCAAGTATTTTCTCCATCCAGCTAATTATAAAATATTGCAGAGTCTCTGTGAGAAGAATTTAGGAGGAAACCTCAGGGAATGTGACATTAACTAGGGAGAACATCAAGAATAATAACATTAGCACCTACTGAATAGAAACTTCAACACAACCATTTATTTAGAGATGGTGTGTATTTGGACAACGCTCTCAGGCACTTGGTTGGACTCGATGATCCTTGTGGACCCCTTCCAGCTCAGGATATCCTGTGATTTGCATTGGATTCTTCTCATCTAGATTGAAATTATTTTAAAATCCAGCATGTGGCTTGTACCTGAGATTTCAGCTTCCACTGAGCATACCCTTGGTAGGATACCTTTTCCTATCCTTGAATGATGGTGTTACCCCTCCTATGGATGTAAGCATTGGATTCTTCTCATCTAGACTGAAATTATTTTAAAATCCAGCATGTGGCTTGTACCTGAGATTTCAGCTTCCACTGAAGCTGAAATGTATCCCTTGGTAGGATACATTTTCCTATCCTTGAATGATGGTGTTACCGATGTGAGCCTGTGCTGCCTGCACTGCATATCCCATGGGTGCTGCTCTGTGGGTGCAGTGAGCAACGAGTGGCAGAAGAGAATCAACTCTCACCCCAGAGTGCTTAGGATGGAGCATAAGAAATGAATTGAGTTCCTCAGATTTCCAGTCCAGCCTCCCTGCTTCTGTCTGAATCCAGGCTGATGCAGGGATGTGGATGAAATCCCAGGCACAAGCTGTCAGCAGCCCTTGAACAGGGACAGCACTGTGGCCACATGCCTGGAAAGGAAGGTGTGTTATCCCTCTTGCCCCTGCGCACCTCTCCTCTGGCATCCCATGCTCTGGATTAATTCTTGTGAGCCTTTAGCACAAGGAGTGGGATCTTGTCTTCACCTGTGTCTGGGAGGATGGGAATAATGATTGTGCCTGGGACTTCAGGCTCCCAGAATGACACAAGTGGCTGTAATTTAGATGCATACTAATAGAGGGATTTAGCCTCCCAACACATCTGACCACTCCAGGACTCTTTGGGCAGCCTCTAATGAAGCCTCCCCCGCCAAGGAAATCCTGTGTCAAGGAGGAAAGGTGCCAGGGAGAGGATGAGGGGGCTCATCTCCAAGATGTAGTAAGTTTGTTCAGTCTTAGCTGTTATAGTTGCACAGGGAAAAATATAAATCAAGGCCGTGCTGGTCTATATCTGGCCAATTTCACTCTGGTGTTCCTGACAGGTGACCTCAGGGTCCAGCTGCATTCTCTCAGTGCTTATTTTTGACGTTGTAATCCAAATTGACGTTCAGCGCTTGAATATACAATAAGTTCATTACAGCTAAACCTTCCAGCTCAGGGATTTCCTGTTGGTAAGTCTCGGAAAAATCAGGATTCCCAGTGGTATCAGGCTGAAAACGTTTACAGATAAAATTCAGGTTAGCAAGTTCTGGTAAAATGTTTTTGGAGCCCAAGTGGAATGGTATTTTCAGCCCACTGCTGAGGTGCCTTATCCCTCCTTGTCCTATCCTACCCCTTCCTGCCTGGGATTGGAGGCGGAGGCCCCTGCCCTGCATAGCTCCTGAACAGGGTTTTGGTGCTGCTCTCAAGGGGAGCTCGTTAAATTGCAGCAGATGAATCCACAGTCCTATGGATAAGCACATTTCTTGAGCGTATTTTTGGAACATAAACTGTTGCATCTTGTTCCACTTCCTAAAGAGCATGAGAAAAATCTGCACAGCATCTTAACCAATCACTGTGGGATCACCCTGATAAATGCCACAAGCAGATAAGACATGAGATATCCCAATTACCTCTAGGAGTGGGACATTATCTCCAAATCTTTCCATGTCTAATGAAGGTTGCAACACAGTAGGGTTACTACTTGAGCTCTTGACCTGCTGGTTAATAAGCTGTTATCATGAGGTGTGAATTTGGCCTGAGACTGGTCTGTGCACATCTGGAACATGGACAGCAGCTCTTCTGCTTCCACCTTCTCCCCTTGATGGAGCTGATGCCTTATAAAAACAGATACAGCTCTCTTCATCCAATGGATCTCAGCTGGAATTTGAAGCTAGTTTTCTAATAAGATGAAGGTAAAATATTCATTGCTGTGTCCCAAAGGGGAAATGTGAAGTGGCTCTGTGGGGTTGAGATGTGGGAGAGGAGCCGAGAGGTTCCCCAGCACAGGTGATGCCAGAGTCAGAGGTACTGCTATAAAAAAAGAGATGCATCCCTTGCAAAACAACAAGATCGAAAGAGAACAGGAAAGGTCTCATTTCTACACATCCACCACCATGTGATGAGAAGAAGTGCATGGCCACACGGAAAGTGTGCAGTTGGGGTATTTTAGGAAAAAAATTGGAACAGTAGGAGTAGGGAATATTAGAGGAGATGATCCAAAGAGACCATAATCCCTGCTACTGGAGAGTGTGAGAACAAAGATATGGAATCATAGAAAGGTTTGGGTTGGAAGGGACCTTAAAGTTTATCTCATTCTACCCCCATGCCATAGGCAGGGACACCTTCCACTAGACCAGGTTGTTTCAAGCCCTGTCCAATCTGGCCTGGAGCACTTCCAGGGATGGGGCAGCCACTGCTTCTCCGGGCAATCTGTGCCAGGGCCTCCCCATCCTCAAAGGGAATAATTCCTGACATATATGATGATAGAATCAGAGTAAATAAGACTGGAAGGACTAGCTTTGAGGTTTGATCTGAGGTTGCCCAGGGTTTTTGTCAGGAGATTTCCAGGTATCTCCAAAGGTGGAGATTCCCTAACCCAGACCCCTGTTCCACTGTTTGACCACCTTCATGAGGAAAAGGCTTCCTAACTGGATTTTCTTATCTTCTAACTTGGGTTGTTGACTCTTTTCCTATCACTGAGCATCTCCCGTGAGAGCTTGTCACTCTCTCTTCTCTACACCATCCCAGAGCTGCAGACAGTAATAAAGTCTGTCTTTGCCTGAGCCTCTCCCTGTGTGCCCTGAGCTCCAGTTCCAGCCAGCTTGGTGGCTTTGCTGTGTGCTCTCACCATTTATCTGGTACTGGGGAGCCCAAACTGGTCCCAGTGCCCTGTTTGGCAAGCACCAAATGGAGAGAAGGAATTACTTCCCTAGTCCTACTGGCTCCACTCCTGCCACCACGACCCACAACATGGTTTGTCTTATTGTCCCATATTCTTTCCCCAAAAGCTGTTCTCCAGCCCAGCAGACTCCAGGCTGTAGACACCCTGAGAGATGTCCCATCCTGTCTCAGCAACTGAGGGTGGTCTGCTTAGGCTCCTGAATTCCTTTCCAGCTCCATGTTTTTGTTCATCCATGTCACATGTATCCTTAATTCCCGAATAATTCAATTAAAAAATTAGGAAAAGGTTCCTGCTCTTTCCTCTTTCTGTGGTTTTTAAATTTTACACATCTTAAACCCAAGTAATTTGCTAGTCACTGGAAGTATAGCATCCTGTATGGCTCCCGTGAGGACATGTGTTAAAAGTAGGATTATCACTTGCAGCAACAGCACAAGAATAAACCTGGTAACATCCTTCTGCAGCATGGGATCTGCATGGAGTATCAGCCATGAGCTCTTAACTACCAGACCTGGAAACAATTCCTTGCTGCATGCTCCTGCCTGCTGCTCCTGGTAGCTTTTTGTTGTGACAATTGACACAACTGCTTGTCCTACAGGCTCATGTTTTTGTGGCAGTGATGCCTTTTCCTGGTCTTAAAATCAAGAGGCAAACACGGTTAGAGGGGAAAAAGGGATTTTACCTTGGTATTTATTTTAAAGATCATTAGGTGCAGTACGTCCAGGTCGAATGCACCTCGATGCACCCCACAGTTCCTCCCCACCAATGATCTGGCATAACATTATAGGTCTCGCTAATTAGCATATCTATTAAAAATTCCCCAATAAGAGGCAAGAATGAGCCCCCTTCCCCAAGGAAACTTCCCCTTATCTTCTGTCTTAGTTTACAAAATGTGTTCTGGGCAGGACCTTGGGGCCTGGAGCATGTTGTTCCCGAACTACAAAACCTCTGAAATATTTAGTCTCCTAGCTTAACAAACAAGTCCAAGAGTGTAGGCAAAAAAGCACTAAGAATACAGAAGTTGTAAAAAGGCATAACAGGGGTGTAAAAGAAAAGGCAAAAAGTCATCATGGCATCAGCAGGAGTGTCCAAAAGCAGCAGCTGAGCTGAGCCTCACTCCTCCAGGAGCTGCCTGGTCATCTAGAAGGGGATGGACCTCTTCCTGGTGGCCACATGTAGACTTTCCCTAGGATTTAGAGAGCAGAGGCTGCTGTGGGGGTTCACAAGGAATGAATCCATAGGTGAGAAAGTCCTGCAAAGTTTGATCTCTGAAAATGCCCTAAAGGAAGGGATAGAAACCTGCTCAACCTGGAGTCATAGACCTTGCCGGTTCAGACTGTTTCTGGTGACTCAGAATAGATCTAGGTCTTAAAATTTCACATTTCTAGGACTCAGACATTCCCAAATGGTTCCTTCTCCCTGCCTCTGTGTCCTTCCTTCTCTTCTCCAGCTAAGTGAGAGAAAGAGGCTGCCACTGCCAGGAAGGGAGCATGGGATTTCTGGTCCCCATGGCTATTGCTTTTGCTGGAGCAGGGATGGATCAGACCCCTCTGTACTTATCGGAGGTGGGGCTGTGAAGGTTCCTCCTGGGTGGCACTTGCTGCCCAGGGAGCTGCTGCTCATCTCTGAGGAGAAGTTGAGCTGAACTGGGAGATCTGGTATGCCAAAGGGCAACAGTGATCTGAATGCTGGGTTCCTCCCTCTCCTGCACATCTCAGCCTAGGTGGAAATCCAGCTGTTGAGGTTAGCTCCAACCTTCCAGGGTTTCTGGTTCTGGGGAGCATCCCTCCCACACAATCAGCACATTCCTTTCAGTGGCTGCCTTTCCTTTGGCTGTAGAGGTGAAAACAAGGGTAAATGTCCACCCCACAATGCTCCTTGGCAAAATACTTGGAGCCCTTTGCAGGGAAGAACAGGATCAGCCAACCTTTCTCTTTGTGTCCACCATACACTAACACCTTCATGTCTCCAAGGACCACCCGCAGCTCCTTGCCGCTGGGGGGTCCTCTCTGGAGCTGCAGAGCTGCGTGTAAATTGACAGCAAACTGCCGGGCAGTGTCTCTCACCGCTCACAGCCACTGATCTTCAGGTCTTCGCTGGTTACGGTGCAGGCTCACTGCCCACAGAGACTAGCTGTCTCAGACCCCCAGAGTCCCCGGGAGTAAAGGAGGTGAGAGATAGTTTCTTTATAATAAATCCGCAGGTTTATTCCACGGATTAAAGGGGGTGGAACTACTGAACTCACTGGTAACTCTTAACTAACTCTATTAGCTCTATTAACTGATAACTCATAACTGCCCGAATCAGGCTCATGCAACAGGTTTTGTACTGGCATAAGTTGGGGAGGAGCAAAGGAGTAAAAACCAATAGGATCACAATATAACAATATGTGACAGATGTGACAATAAATCACTACAGAGCATAGGAGGGAATATAACACAGCAACAAATAAGAAAGTAATCTGGGGAGAATTTTCTAGATAGAAAGGAAAGGCTTATACTGCAGTGCCTCCCCTAGACGTCCCCTCGGGCTCCGAGTCCCTCGCCTATTGGAGGGCGAGGATCTGATGGACATTTGCCTGCAAAAGCTCACTAGTGGGCTGAGGCACTGCAGCAACTACCTTCCAGGCAGTTCTGGGAATCCAGGACCCACTTTTCATCTGAGGGGTGCAGTTTGTCCACTTAGCAATAGCTTAGACCCTGATCCTGGAGAAGTCAGTGCCAAGGATGCTGGCTGATGACACACTGCTCAGGTGACAGGCTGGGGGAGAGGGATGGGTTAGAAACAGGAATTTGGTTCAGTTTCATCATGTTTCCAGTGAGTCTCAGTTTACAAATAGTTCAGGTCAACCACATGCTTCTTTCTTTGACACTTTTTTGAGGCTGAGGGTGCTTTGGGGTTAATGCTTTGAAACTTTCTTTTCCTGGCTGTCCCCATCTCCTTGCCTGCCAGGAAATTCCAGCACAAGAGTCAAAAAGGTGTCTGGATTAACGAGGAGACAGCACTGAGTTTTTCTCAGGGCATGGCCTGGTTGGTACCAAAAGTCTGTAAAGCATCATGGGTCCTGGGTGCTGAGCTGCTGTCAGGGCTGGTTCCCAGATGAGGGAGGGCATGGGAGTGGGGCTTGTCCCCCATTCTCAGCACCATGAGAGCAAGCTGGGAAGACGGATAGGAGTGGTGCTTGCGAAGGACAGTTTAACATCTGGAAATTATTAGCTGGCAAAGTCCCCAAAGTCATGCAGAGTGATCCTCTGTCCTTGTGAGCTTCTCTCCTGAGAAGATGGGAGTTGCAACACCCACCTGGCAGGGTAGTGGCTCCATGGACAAACTCTAGGGCTTGGGGGTGGGGATTTGCTCCAAGAGTTCTCTTCTAGCAGTGTTTGGGATGTTAAGCAACCGATCTACAACTTGCCATTAGCTGTGTGAAATGAGTATCCCAGCAGTGATCTCCTGGGGTGGGATGAGGATATGAAGGCTGAAAGGAAAGAGCAGAGATGTTTGAAGTGCAGTTTTAAATGATTGTTTTGAGCTCCAGTTAGATTCAAGGAAGAGAAGTGAGCATAGGGTCCCATTCTTGGGTGTATCTTGGAATAGGAAGTCTTGCTGTATAAGCTTTAGTTTTCCTGATAAGCAATAGAAACAACTTGTGAGGAGCAGCACATGTGGAGCCATTCCTACACAGCTGCATCCTCAGCCAGACCTACAGGTTGCATTTTTCCCAGAAGATTAGTTTTCCTTCTTTCTTCAGGGTCACACTGTTACTTCACAACTCAGATGGCTCCCCCAAACTAGCCTCCAAATCCTGAGGCAGGCAATGCATGGGTAGAAATCAGGAGACAAAGTCTGATAGTTTTCAAGTTTTTTCATCAGTGATGCCTTTGTTTTCTTATTCTGAAGGATAGGAGAGCTAGAAACACTTGGAAATGCTTAGAATCATAGAAATGCAAAAGGGTTTGGGTTGGAAGGGACCTTAAAGCTCATCCAGTTCCAACCTTCTGCCAGACCTGGTTGCTCCAAGCCCCATCCAACCTGGCCTGGAACACTTCCAGGGATGGGGCAGCCCCAGCTCCTCTGAGCAACCCATGCCAGTGTCTTCACAGTTGTTGGGTTGTGCACATCAAACCTTCCTGCAGATGCTATAGTACAGGTGAGAAAGCTGGAAGACTCCTGGAAAGCCAGAGACTGAAGCATCCTACAGAAATTACAGGAGATGAGGTAATTTTGTTGGGTTGTGAGTTCCAATTCTTATGTTACTTGCACAATGGTTGGGTGTTATTCCTTACAACCATCCAAGTCCTCCCAGACACTGGTCTGTTTGTTGCTGGTGGTGATGGGGAAAGAGAGAAGACACATTGCTTTCCTCAAACCAGGCAGGGAAGCAGGATCAGCTTCAGATTTTTTTGAAGCCAAACATGTCTGAAGGGTTTAGATCAGGGATTTACAGTCTGCCGCATAGCTCTCAGTGGTGAAACATGGGAGATTTGCAAATGAATTGCTGGAAATTTCCAGAAGTTTGTACAGGCACCTCGTGGTGCTTGAGTCCCTCTGAGATCAGAACCTCAAGAAGAGGGGACCAGGGAAATCTGAGCTGAGCCACATCCACTCAACTAACCTAGGAGACACTGTCCTCTGGTTCCTCTGCTCTTCTTCACACCGACATGTCTGAAGGAGTGCTCCTGGATGGGGCTCTGAGTAACCTGATTTAGTGGAACGTGTCCCTGCCCATGTGTCTTGGTTTGAAAGACAGGTGTCTGCCAAGGACAGAGGGAGCCTCCCTTGGAATGGAAAATGTGACCCCTTTCTCTCCAAATTATTACAACTTTGAAATGACACAGTTTTCCAGCAAAGAAATGGGAAAAGAAATAACAGTTTTTTACTAGAATATATATACCTATATATATAACAAGGCAAACAAACAACACCACTGGCAGCAACAACAAACAGAACCAGGAGCCCAGGGACAGCCTCTCCCAGCTGCAGGCACTTTCCCCTTTGGTGCGGTTCCGGTCACAGCCGGCAGGGGGCGCTGTTGGCTCCCTGCCGGGCAGGGCAGGTGCGATGCTGCGCCTGCAGGGGGCGCTGTGGCACGAGCGCAGCAGCCTCTCTGCATGGTAATGGCGGCAGGAGAGAGAGAGAAGGGGCTCCCTTTGCAAACTCATGGCAGGCAGCCGCTTTCAGGGCCCTCAGGAAGCTGAATGGACTGCAGCAGGAAACCTCAGAGCAGCAGGCTGGAAGAGCAGAGGTGGGCACACCTGGGGTGGAAAACAAAGTGTAGTGAAGACTCCTGAGCTGTGCCAGAAACCACAGGATGTCTGGGTGGGCCTGGGGTGTCGGGTTATAGTGTAGCAAAGACTCCTGAGCTGTGCCAGAAACCACAGGATGTCCGGGTGGGCCTGGGGTGTCGGGTTATAGTGTAGCAAAAATCCCAAAGCAGCAGCAGGGAACAGCAGATCTGGGCAGTGGCAGATGGGCTGCCGCAGGCAGCTGCCACAAGCAGCAGGAGATGCTCCCTCTGGAGTGGGGAGTGTTTAAAGTGTTTTGGACCTCAGTTACAGTTTAAATAAATTAATAAGAAAGGTAGTAAGATTAAGAAATTAGAGGGGGGTTAAGCTGGCTTGTGGAGATGGCTTGTGGAGAGGGGTTCTGTTGACTGGTGGGTTGGGTTGGTGTTTGGGCGCACGCAGTTTGTTTGGGGGTGGGAGCCTCCTGGGGGCACTGTGATGGATGTCGCCGCCTCTTAAAATGCAGGACATCATTCCTGCATCATCAGGAAAGGTGCGGATTGGACAAAAAGGACAGCCAATGGAATCGTACCCTGGACAAATGATTGGTCAGAAATGAACCATGGAACAAGCCAGTCATATCGGATATGCAGATGAAGGCTCAAACGTGAACTGACCAATCACGATCCAAGCCAGAGACTATATAAACTGTTCTGGTGCCCAGCACCAGGTTCTCCAGAAGCAACCTGCTTACTGAAGAAGTACCCAGTGTTGTGCCTGCGCTGTTGTTTTTCTTCTGCCTTGCTGTTCATGGTATTTGGGCTACTCCCTGTATCCGTCCCCAGTTACTGTTCAAATAAATAAGCAGTGATAATTGGAAGTGTGAGGAGAGTGTTTACAACAGGAGGGGGTCAGGATCCTGGGTTTTCCCCTGGGGCACCCAAGCAGATGGTGAGGGTCCTTCCCAGTGAGGTTGGGTATTGAAAAGGTCCCAGTACAATGGCCGCTCTTACCAGCAAAGGCTCACCCAGGGTAGAAGAAGCAGTAAAAGGCTGAACTCTGTGGTGGCAGCGAATTCTCCCCTGCAGTGGCACCAGCCCGATCGTTCCCCTCCGGTCCCAAGAGCAAGAGAGAGCGAGAAGCCTCGATACCTCTTGTCGCACTTGGACATGAAAGAAGCACGCAGACTCAAGCAGTCAGGATAGGACCACCAACAGGGTAAAGACCCTGCTCTTCTGTATTCTGTCATTTTATATATTTCTTAAGACAATCGTGGATTGGACAATGAGGTTACACCTCTCCAACTCCACAGGACACTGACACAGTCTATCATTTTTCTCCGCCTTAGGAGAAAGGAATTCAAAACAATACAGGAATTCAAAAACAATATAGGCCGGTTAGGAAAACAAGGACTATGTTTATAGAAAATGCATGAGAAATTCTACTACAGAAGTAAAAACACAGAAACACTGCAAAAACCAGGGCGACATCTCACCCTTTTTCCTTTAAAAAAAGAAAAAGAAAAAACAAAGATGAACAATGTTCAATCTCTGCTTGTGGAAGGACCATCGGAGTGAACACTCACATCGTCTGCATCTGAGTCATCACTCGATGTTCCACCCACTTGATCACTTTCATTCTGGTCACGGCCTCCACCCTGCCTGTCGGCCGGATTTTGCCTCTGCGGTTGCAGGTCAGGACGGACACACTTTGCAGGTACCCAGCGCACCCCAGTATCTGTGGATACACGAGCATACCCACGCCCCGAAGCGATAAGGTCATAGGGACCTTCCCACTGTTTGGTGACTAAATTTCTCACTTGAACCTTCACTCGAGGCCGCTGTGCCTCATCCGAAGCCTGTAACGAGAGGCGATGGTTCAAAATAACAGGATTATTAGAATTCTGCGGTACCGTAAGGTGATTGATGGTATACAAAGCTTTTGCCAACCGACTGTGCGGGGTTTCACCCTGTATTCCCCGTTTCTATTTTTGAAGCACCTGCTTCAGAGTGCCATGAGCACGTTCTACAATAGCTTGACCAGTTGGAGAATGAGGAATACCAAACTTGTGTGACACAGCCCACAACTGCAGGAACTGCCTCACCTCTTTCGAGACGTAAGCAGGACCATTGTTGGTCTTCACAGTAGAAGATCAGCATTGCTGACCTCCTTCAAAACTGAATAGCCCAACCGCTTTGCTATGTCGGCGACATAGGTGGAATCTGTGACCAGATTGAAAGGTTCCTGGGAAAACTTTTGAAATGCCATAAGAGCAGCCCTCAGTTCAACCAACTGGGCTGAGCCAACCTCATGACCTTCCAGAACCTGCCACTCAGATCCATCCTTCCAAGTAACAATGGCCTTCCTGGTTCTGCCCGAACCGTCAGTAAAGACAGTGGGTCCGTGCACTGGCTCCTGACTGTGTTTGGGTCTCAGAGAAATCTCTGTGAGTTTTGCCACTTGCAGCAACTTGTGGCTAGGCAGATGATACATAATCTGCCCTGAAAAATTTTCTAGAGCACTTTGCAGCGAAACACTGTTTGCAAACCTCCAGTCAAAGTCTTCCCGCTGTACCAGTAGTACAACCTTTGCGGGGTCTGCACCCATCAATTGCAAACACCGTTACCAACATTTGACTATCAAGCGAGCGATCAGCTCAAACAATGCGGTTGCTGTCTTCTGCGACTGATGGGGCAAGAAGACCCATTCCAGGACGTGTAAAGGATCAGACCATTTGTCACTCCATTGGCCAATGATACCTGTGGGATGCAAATCTGGAGTGGTGATGAAAACAGTGACATCAACGGAGGGATCAATGCGATAAACCTGTCGAGCAGAAACAGCTCGCTGCACCTCCTCCAGCACCCGACATGCCTCGGGTCAATATGCGAGGCAACTTCAAATCAGGGTCTCCCTTCAACAAATCAAAGGAGACAACTGCGCTGTGGTCAGTCCCAAATATGGACGTAACCAAGCGACGACACCCACCAATTTCTGGGCATCATTCAGTGTCTTCCCCGAATGCACAAATTGCACCTCTTGGTGTTGAACTGTACGTTCCAAAATTTTGACCCCCAAATATTTCCAAGGAGGTTGTTGCTGAACCTTTTCTGGAGCCACCTGCAGCCCGTGCGAATGCAGAGCATCGAGCAACTGAGGCTGGATCCTCAGCAGCTCATCCTGGGTGGACGCAGCCACCAATATGTCATCCATATAGTGATAAAACTGAGCATCAGGAAACTGCTTGTGGACTCCAGAGAAGGCTCTGGCCACATACATTTGGCATATGGCCGGCGAATTCTGCATTCCTTGGGGAAGAGTCCTCCATTGATATCTCTGTGCCGGTCCAGCATTGTTAACTGCTGGCACCGTGAAAGCAAATTTCGGCCTGTCATCGGGATGCAAAGGAATTAAAAAGAAACAATCCTTCAGATCCACAATGAGGATCAGCCAATCTGCAGAAAGCATGGTGGGTGACGGCATTCCAGCCTGCAGCGTCCCCATGCTCTGCATCACAGCATTAACCTTCGGGAGGTCTTGTAATAACCTCCATTTCCCAGACTTCTTTTTGATGCGGAAGACAGGAGTGTTCCAGGGACTGGTAGAAGGTTCCAGATGACCCTGGTCCAATTGCTCCTGAACCAACTTATGAAGGGCTACTAGTTTATCTTTAGGGAGAGGCCACTGATCTTGCCAGATGGATGTGTCCACCAGCCACTGTATAGAAGGCGTAGGACACTCTGCGCCCTTCACCGCAGTGGCCCCTAGTAAAAATCCGTCCCGATGCGCACCCCCCATGCAGCCAGAACATCCCTCCCCCAGAGGTTAAGAACAGTTTCAGTAACATGAGGCCTAATCACAGCTGTCTGTCCCTCTGAGTTTATTATCACCACAGGCTTCTGGCTCATGTAGCAGCATTTCGTCCCTCCCAATCCCATGACAGGTGCCCCCACCGGATCCAATGGCCACTGCGGAGGCCAAGGGGCAAGGGAGAGAATCATGACGTCCACACCACTGTCAAGAAGCCCGCAGAGAGAGATCTCTGGTGGCATAGCATCAGGGATGGACAGGGTGCACTGCATCTCAGGACATTCGGTCATGACAGCAGTCCAGTGAACCTGAGGCAGCCCAGTGGAAGCAAAGCAGCCATCTCCTCATGACCTCGACTCTGTCCTGCAAACAGAAGACTTAAAAGGGACAAGTTGAGCAATTCGCGTCTTTTCAGGAATTGTGACCGGGGGGGTGGGTGTGGAAACCATGGCATAAATGCATCCCATGTAATTCGCATCAATGAGTCCCAGATCCACAATGATACCCTGAACAGTGGCACTAGATCTTCCCATGAGGAAAGCACTCATGCCACCGCCCAAGGGACCGAAAGCATCTAGAGGGACCTTGTGCACCGCGCAACAGTCTAAGACGACCGTTGCTGCTGTGCAGACATCCACACCTGCCGAGCCACTGGTGCTGGCCATGAGCCGGCCAAGCAGACCTCCATTGGCTCCAGGGTTTGGAGAGACATTTGTGTCTGAGCACGTCTCCCCCGCATGCTCCACCTCCCATTTCCCGAGCGTGATGAAGACTGACCATTAACAGAAACTGCAGCCTTGCAGGCATTTGCAGTATGGTTCAGTTTTCCACAGCGAGGACAGAGAAAGAAGACAGTTGTGCCCTTCTGCACCTTCTGTCCCGGTTTCCGGCTGGCCTGAGCACTCACCTGCTTCCGCCACCCACCCTGCGGCCCTGTCCAGACAGGCCGCGGGGCAGCAGCCACGGCAACCACCTTATGACCGGCAGTGCCCACCTTTTTACAGGCCTCAGCCATCTGTGGTACAGAAGGATCACCAGGGAGTGCTTCAATAAGCTTCTGACACTCAGCAGTACAACAAGTCCTGGCAAGTTGCTTAAGTAATAGCTCCCTTGCAGTCGGATTCTTCACCTGTCTCTCTACAGAAGCAGTGAGCCTGTTTGCAAACTGCAAGAAGGACTCACCATTGCTATGTGTAACATCCACAAACTGCTCTGCAGGAGCAGCGATCTCAATGGTTTGAACCAACACTGCCATGCCTGTCTCTCGGCACTGATCAACCACCACATGATCCACGGCAGCCTGGATGCGAGCATCATCAAAATTGCTGGTACCCAGCAGGACATCAGTTCCAATCCCATGTCTGGGATCCTGCTGGTCCAACGTAGCATTGTATGCTAATGCCCTAGTTGCTAGCTGATGCCGCTTCGATTCACAGGCTGAAAAAGAGCCAGACTCCGATCATCATAAGGTACTAGCAAAGTAGCATTAAAAACTCTAAGGAGCTGCATAACTTCACTAGACCCCAGGCCATATTTTCCAGCCTGCTCCCGGATATCCATCAAGGATTTCCATTATAAACCCTGATAGGTGTTCTGACCATCACCGAGGGTAACAGGAAAAGCCTGCAGACGTCCTGGTGAGGCTGCAGCACCTGCTGCATCCCGTCCCTTGCTTGCCACAGAGACTCCAGCTGCAGCAGGGCTGAGGGATCTGTCTGCATAAGCCTTGAGGTGATGGGCTTTAGGACGGTTGCTGACTTCCTCAACTTTCGCTTTAACATCTCCCCAAAATTTCACCTTATCTCTGGGGCGCACTGTCACTTTGCAGTGCAGGAGGGTCCAGAGGCTACCGGAAGCAGACCCGCCCGCCCGGGATCTGTGGTCCCGGGAAGACCGCGGCTTCCTTGCCGCTTCACCGCCTGCGCCAAAAACAAACACCTTGGGATCCCCTCCTCCTGCAGCTTTGGCATTCTTGGAAGGTCCCACAGGTGAAACCGCTGCGTCTGCACTGTCTGAGATCCCGGCGGCTTCTGACTCTGCAACACTGGCAGCTGTGGAATGCCCCGGGGGCGAGACCGTGCCAGGCGGCGTGGGGCTCACCCTAGCCCCAGTGGAGCCCGCGCTGTCCGGAATTCCGGGGGCACTCACGACTTCTGCTGGGACAGACGATCCCGCAGCGGCCACAGCCGCAGATTTAGGGTGGAGCGGGACCCGCCCGGGCTTCCCCCGTCCGCCGTGCGCGGGGAAGGATTGAGCTGCTGGGAGGGGCGGCCCCTCTGGGGCCGCGGCGCGCTGCTGCGGAGCGGGCCAAGACCCGGATGGGTCTGCGGGGTGGGGCGGCGCCAGCTGCTCAAGAAGGAAAGCGGCCGAAACCGTGCCCAGAAGGGTCCCGCTGGTGGCGTGGACACCGAGCGTAGGGACTGCCTGCCTCGAGTGAGGAGCGGCTTCTCCAGCACCTGGAGCCAGACCTGCCGAACCGGCGGAACCTTCTGTCTCTCCCACTTTAGACCCCCTGGGGCTGGGCTCGGCGTCTGAGCCCGCGTCACTCTCGTCCGAAACCAATGAATCAGCTGCCGCCTCATCGTCAGACGCCGGTTCAATTTGTACCCCCACTGCCCCGGGAGGATATATGGTAGAGACTCCACAATTTGGACATTCTACGGTTACCACCGCACAGGTCTTCAATCCCTCCCCCTCGCCCAGCACCGGGAAGGCGCAGGGAAATGGGCATTTCTTGCTGCCCTGCCTCCCCTGCCGTGGGGTGGGGTGAACCCGACAGTGCCGCTTTCCCGGAGCCGCGGGGGGCGAAGTCGGGACCGCCACCTTCCCGGAGCCGGTGAATGGGGCGAAACCGACACCGCTGACCCCCCCGGGACTTTCCGAGGCCAGTACCTCCCCGGAAGTCTGCCAATCATACGAGATCGGCGGGCTAGCAAGCCAAGTACTCTCCGGGAGGGACCCATCCCCCGTTTCCACAGTCTGGGGCGGAAGGGTGGGCTTAGATACTGTCTGCGAGGCAAGTTCCCCCTCCCCCTCTACCTCAGACAGCTCGGACAGCTTGGAGAATTCTCCCAGCAAGCTGACAGAGGTGATACCGTCTGAAGAGCTCTCCTGGCTTTGAGTAACAGAATTTACCTACGTCTAAGACACTAGTAACCTAGCCATACTCTGGCTATATGCCTCGACCAACACACCTCTCAGGGCTCTTCCAGCAAGGGTCCAGGTCGGCTTAGAAAGGACGTTACAGCCATCTGGGAAGAACCCCTTAATTTTACTCCAGAAATACAAACTCTCTAGGTCTGATCTTCAAATATCCACATTCTCACTTTCTAAAAATATTTCGAGAACTTCTAATGCCAACAAATCACTTGGGGACCTCTTGGAGACCCCCATATTTAATTTTCTTACCTGAGGAAAACCTAAGCCTGCTGCTTCCCAGTACGGGCCACCAGATGTCGTACTTGGACATGAAAGAAGCACACAGACTCAAGCAGTCAGGATAGGACCACCAGCAGGGCAAAGACCCTGCTCTTCTGTATTCTGTCATTTTATATATTTCTCAAGACAATCGTGGATTGGACGATGAGGTTACACCTCTCCAACTCCACAGGACACTGACACAGTCTATCATCTTCCTCTGCCTTAGGGGAAAGGAATTCAAAACAATACAGGAATTCAAAAACAATATAGGCCGGTTAGGAAAACAAGGACTATGTTTATAGAAAATGCATGAGAAATTCTACTACAGAAGTAAAAACATAGAAACACTGCAAAAACCAGGGCGACAACCTCTGCCCTGCCCAAGAGAAAGCCCCCCATCTAAGAGAGTACAGCCAGCTACACCCCTTCCCCCCCCCATCCTGGCCCCTTCTTTTGTCTCTCTTAAGTATCCTCATTATCATCTCTTAGGCAACAAATGGAAGAAAATTCCCTGAGAGAAAGAAAAAAAAAAAAGGAAAAATCCGAACTTCCAACACCATAGCAGGGGTGTTGGAACAAGATGGCGCTCTAAGGTTCCTTCCACCAAATCATTCTGTGATTTTAGGATGTCTTTCTATGTCTTTCTTCAAATGGAAATGTGATGGACAAATAGACATTTCTACCTGCCACTGTTGATGTTGAGTTGGGGCATGGGAGATTGATGGGTTGATGTGTCATTGGATGGGTGTAGTGTTGCAATGTGAATGCTAGATGGGGTCGTAAATGAAAGGATGCAGTGAATTTGGAAAAGGGGGTGAACATTCTAGAAGGTGACTTCATGCAGGTGCGGTCAGCATTTTGAACTGTGATTGGCTAAAGAGCTGACCAATCGCATGGTGTTTCAAAGAAATGATTGGACAGGAGTGCTCCTTGCTAAGGGCTAATCAGAGCCCTGGAAATGAGCCAATCATAAGGCGGATTCAAAGCGCACCAATCATAGGCCGACAGAAGACATAAAAAGCTGTTCTGGGACCCTGTCGGGGGTGGTGGTGGTGGTGTGTTCTGGTGTGTCACACAAATTTTGGGGTTTTACTCTGGCTTGTTGCGTGAAGCCCAGGCTTATCTTGGGCTCCCGCTCTCAGTTGTAAATAAATAAAACGAGATGCTTCCTGTTTAAAAGACCAAGCCTAGTTTTTAACAGAAAGGTGATACCCAGTTTGTTTTTTGGAGACTATGGCATAGATGAACAGAGTAAAAGTAACCTCTGTCCCAAAGAGCTTCTGGTCTAAATATGAAAGAAGATGTAGATGACTGAGGAAATGATGAATCAGTAAATTAGTGAGGAGAAAGATGTTCTCCATATTTCAGTTCCTTTATGACATCCTTTTCAAGTATCTCGATGAATGAGAGTTTTTGCAGCCCTGGCTCAGTGTTTGGAGGCTGCTTTGAATTCAGGCACTGGAACAGCCACGGGATTGTTCTCCTGTTTTGTTTAAATATCAGAAATCCTCACATCTCCTGGAATATCAATCTGTCAGGCTGCAGAGATCATTAGACCATTGAAATCACTCATGGAGCACCTGCAGCCTTTGCTGTTTATTGTTACAGCTGTGCATGTGCACATGGGAAGAATTTATGAATTAAAGAGGATAACATTACTGAACAACCCAGGAACATTGGAGCAACCTGACTGAACAGGAGATTTAGCTACAGAGCACCTGGTTTGTCTTTCCCTGCCTTCATAGCTCTGGGCTGGGAGGTGTGGGGCGATGTACTGCACTTTACTATGGAGATCACAGTTTGCTGTCCATAGCAGGGAGAGCTGCAGCATTTTGTCAGAGTAAGGCTGAGCTGAACTTGCAGGATAAAGGTAGGGTTGAGCAACCTGATCTGAAACAGC
Source organism: Monarcha castaneiventris obscurior (assembly GCA_026261815.1). NCBI lineage: Eukaryota > Metazoa > Chordata > Aves > Passeriformes > Monarchidae > Monarcha > Monarcha castaneiventris. The sequence goes on from JAMPIT010000575.1 coordinate 15,992,106, forward strand.
TGTGATCTTGCTGTGACCAGAGGTTAGACCGCAACCTCCAGAGGTCCATCCAGCCTCAATTATTTTGCGATTCTGGTTCTCACCACAATGATGTGAGTCACAAGTAACTAGTTCTGGTGCAAACATCCCAAATGGTTATGGTAAGTGGTGCAAAGTCCACCTGGCCGGTACCTAGTGGTATTCCCCAGTAATCAATGCTGACATTAGTGAATGTCTTCATTGATCACCTGGATGAAGTTTGCTTGCAGAAAGCTTGTGGATGGCAGCGACTTAGGTAGGGAAGTGGCCAATGGACTGGAGATCAAGGCTGGTACTCAGAAGAAGGCCCTGGGCAGGCCTGAGAAATAGGCTGACAGGAACTTGACCAAGTTCAATCAGGAAACATGCGAGTTTTTACATCTTGGATTGAACAATCCCATGCAACACCAGGGATGGAGTCTAAACCTTAGACCCCAGCTCTGCAGGCAAGGATGGACAAGGCTCTGCCCCCATCAACTTGTGTGAATAACTGAGCATTGCAATCTCTTTCTGACACACAGAAAGGGTGCAGTTCATCAGGGAGACGTTTGAAGGCTTCCCTGAATAAAATAGAAAGGAATGTCCCATGAGGAACTACTGTACAGCCAAGGAGAACAGACCTTTTCCCAGCTGTTCAACACATCCTGCACCTTTTCGTAAGAACTGCGTCTTCCAACCCCTGTCTTTTCACACACAAACCCCACAAAATTATGCACTTAGCAAGAGGAGGAGGAAGTCTTCACCAAACATGTTAGTCTTTTGCTTTTCGTTATTCCTCTTAAATGGTGAATCACAGAATTATTAAGATTGTAAAAGCCCTCTAAGATCATTGAGTCCAACTGATCCCCAACAAACTACCAAGGCCACCATTGACCTATGTCCCCAAGTGCCACATCCAGGGATGGGGACTCTACCACTGCCCTGGGCAGCCTTTGCCAGGGCTGGACAACCTTTTCAGGGAAGGAGTTTCCCAAAACCCATCCTAAACCTCTCCTGGCACAACTTGAGGCTGTTTTCTCTTGTTCTGTCCCTTGTTCCCTGGGAGAAGAGCCTGACCTCCACCTGGCTACACTCTCATGTAAGGGAGTTGTGGAGAGTGAGCCTCCTTTTCTTCAGCCTGAGCCCCACCAGTTCCTTCAACCACTCCTGGTGCTGCAGCCTTTTCCCCAGCTCTGTCCCCTTCTCTGGGCATACTCCAGCCCCTAAGTGTCCTTCTCTTTGGGAGGGGCCCAGAACTGCCCCCAGGACTGGAGGTACCTCAGCAGTGCCTGGATCAGGTCACTGCCCTGGTTCTGCTGCCACACTATTGCTGGTACAGGCCTGGTGCCCTTGGCCTTCTTGCCTACCTGGGCACACCTGGGTTCATTTCTGTAGGAAACATAGAAAAAGGTAAAGGGATTTCTAAGGGTGAGAAACAAAAGCAGGTTTTAAGAATAAAGCAGAAAGATTTTAGGAAACAGCTTTGCCTGAGAAAATATTAAAGAAGATACAATTAAATAAACAAGGATAGGAGAACAAAAGCTCATGGTTCTAGGCCTAGCTGAGAGAACTTTTAGAAGTTGCAAAAAATATGCTTAGCAAGAGAAGATAAAGTTAAGCTTAATAATAGAATATTATGCACTGTTATATAAGGTATAAAACAAGCAAGTATTGTTTTAACAAATGTATGTGCAATGTAGAACATTGGTTGAAACAGTTGTCTGTAACCTCTAGAGCAACTGCTATTGGCTGAAAAACTTTTAAGAATGCTCTGTAACCAGGAAGTGTTGGGGATTTTTGCCGGCAACGCGAGCTTGTATTATCTCTGATGTCTCTGGTCAGTTTATGAGGAGAATAAAATAATATAAGCTCATGGAGCGTCTGTCTGCCTCCCCCATCCCGTTTGATTCAGGCGGCAATTTCCAGCCAGCTCTTAATCAAAATGAAGGAAGAAGACAAAGCCTGGTGGACATTTGCAAGTCCTGCACTTGTACTTGTGGTCTGCCACAAAGTTAATGTCTGTTAAGTCTTCCCACACAGAGGTGTCTTCAGGAATCCTTCTCAGGGACACCATCAGAGAGGTGTCAAAGCATGGAGGTATTCCAGAGATGTGGGTGCTTACACTCAATCAGCTGTAGTGGGGCAGGGTGTATTATGTCCATAAACACAAACATCTGGGTTGCTGCTAACCTTTGGTGGAGGCCAGGAAGTTTTCTCTAGCCTTCACTGCCCTGCTGAGATGCTGATGAGGGATCGTCTGGAGATGTTGAGTTGCTGAAATGCCCAGATTTCCTTCCCAGGCCAGTCAAAATAAAGAGCTTGGATTCTTTCCTGCATTGGCTGCTGGCACTGACACCTCTCTGGGGATGGCGCTGGAAGGGCCAACATGCAATTGCCCTCTGATGACAGGCTCAGTAAACACCTTCTCAGGCTGAAGAAGTGAAAAATGATAATAATTTCCTGCCCACACCAACCAAGCAGAAAAGTTCCCCCATGAAGTTTTATGAGGCTGCAGAGCCTGGAAATATATTAAAGGCAGAAAGGACTAATCAGAGAAGACAGAAAAACTGATTGAGAGGAAATGAATGTTGTGGAACTTTGAAAATTTAGAAACTCCTCTGAAGACCTGGGGTGTGATTCTGACCTGACCCCAGAGAGGTGGCAAAACTTCACTCGACCCAAGGCTGCAGGTTTGCAGAGCCCCTTGCGGAGACTTTGACACACTAAAAGTGGGCAGGAACTGATGCAATGTGTGGACACAAAGCAGACAGATGTCTAAGCACTGGTGTTTTCCTGCCCTAATGATAGAATAAGTCTATTGCAATTATCATGAGTTTTGTGGGGTCTCATGGTATCTTCAGGAACATCCCAACCACTGGTGTTCCATGGAGGCTGCTTATGCCTTGCTCGTTGGTGAATCCTTCAGGGAATGGCATAGGAAGGGATGTCTCACCCTGTTCCAGGGCACATGCACTTACAGGCATGTATTTTCAGATGTCCTGGCTCCAGCCCAGAGATTGAGGCACATGCGGGGACATGTCCAGACTCTGGCTCCTTCTTACACCTTCCATCCTGTGCAGCCAAACCTGGTAGTTTTCCAAGGGCTGTATCTTCTCCCAGTTGTTCAAGGCCTCAGGTCCCAGCTTTTCCTGTCCCAGCCACCTTCCAGAACCCTGTGCTTATGCTGCAGGCCCAGGAACAGGAGGTCTTGGTTTGGTGTGGACTTGAAGCACCAACTGCTTCCCATGGGCTGGACAGGATGGGGGGTGAAACAGTGTCCTCTGTGTAAGAGACCTGGAGACCAGGAGAAACAACCTCTCTGGGGGTGGCTCTGCTGCTCTTCCACTGTGAGGGATTTCATTGTTGCTGAGGAGTCCAAGCAGAGGTGCAAGGGAGAACATAAATGGGAAAAAAATGGTCAAAACGGAATTTAAGAAGAGAAATACTGTAATTTCTGTATGGTTTGTGGTATTCATTGCCTTCAACTTGCCAAAAGGGTAAAAATATAATTGCACTGAGTGTGGTCATACAACTTTTGTGAAATATTGAGTGGGTGACTCTAAGAAAAAAACCACCTTTCTTCTTTAATGTGTCATTTGAAATTGGCTTAAAGAAAAATAATGCTTTTTGAAGAATCCAGTTTGAGCGGTGCGGAGACTATAGACATGAGCTAGTCGAAGGTGTCCCTGCTCATTGCAAGGGACTAGATGACCTTTAAAGGTCCCTTCCAACCCTATTCATTCTATGATTCTTAGATTTTCCAAACTGAGGGCAACCTTGGCCTTTTGTAATTCCACTGCAAGCTTTCTATATGAACTCATTACTGACCTTGTTAACCTTATTGTGTTTTTTCATTAGTAACATCCCTATATCATGACTACCTTTCCCCTCAAGGATCTTCAGCTGCTTTTGAGACAAAGGCAGGTTTATTATCTCTGCTTTAGAGATGGAGAAAATAAGATGTATAAATGGGATTGGTCTGGTGTAATGGAGTTTTTAACATCTGGACTAATCGCTTGAGACTCCCTTTATTGTTTCTGGAGAGAACAGACACTCCTACTCATTACATCCTAATATAGATGATTAAAATAGCTCAGGTGACCAGCTTCAACATATTTATGCAATGTTTGTGATGGGCATCTACAGGGAAAGGAGGGGGGAAGTAGGGATAGTCTCTCTAAGAGCATTTTTTCTCTTTAACTACACATGCAAGATACTCGTATCTCAATAGTCACAGGCTATTTCCTGTACTAGTATGTGATGATGCATCGATAGATAACCTTTCTCCATAAAAACATACATAATTAAGGGTAATTTTTTCATTGTCATCTCCAGCTTGTGTTGAACAATTATTTTCTTCTTCTTTTTTTTTTCCATGGAATATTGTTGTGGGTGAAGAGATCTGAGCTATATCTAACATAATATTCTTGTATGGGTTTTTTGAGTAATGGCAGTGTTATTGTACAACCTCTAGCAGGAACAATTTGCAAAGTGTCTTAACTTTTGAAAATGACATGACAACAGCTCTCCAAGCAGAGTGGTTTTACAGGGGTCTGTTCCAACTCCACAGGGTTTGGAAAAAGGGAGGCAAAAAAAAAAGCCATCACAGGTCTGTGCAAGCTGCCCTTCAGGTTTGTGGTGTTGGTAAAGGGGCCCGGTGTCTGCTGTGCAACACCCATGTAGATGCGTTATTCTCTTGGGGGCATGAAAAGCCCCAAGTGCTCAATGTTTTTGAAATAGTCTTAACCTAGAGTCACAAGGTCACCTTTATGATTTTCTCAGAAGGTTTATCTTCGCCCATGGCTGTCTACTACATGTGAACAGAGAGGCAGCAGACTCATGCCCAGAAGCTGCAGAGACCTTACAGATAAGAAGACAAACACATGACTGTAGATGTTGTTGCCTCCCTTGTGGGCACACAGTTCCTCTGGGCCACCAGGACTTTGCTTTGGTCCATTTTCTCCGGACTTGCTCATGATAAGATACAGGTCCAATCAGCAAGAATTTAGGTGAGACCTCAATGCAAGCTGCTGCTGAAACTGAGGTCTTCATGATGTAGCACAGGCTGGTCTGGTGCATGCCGAATTCCTGGTGCGATTTTTACTTGCTAGGATTTTTAGAAATTAATTTCTTCCTCCATGTGGGGTTTTGGTCCCCTGAGGGGCTGAATGGAGAAGGTGAATGTTCAGAAGCGGGCTTCAATTGCCTGAAAGCCAACTGTCTGCTAAGATCTACTGCACAATCCCATGGCAGAAAGGGCTAACTGGGACTCCTGTGCCGTCATGCCAAGAATAACAGCAACAAGAGAAATTGGCTATGGAGTCAGGGTCAGATGGTGTGGCACCCTAATGTTAAGCTGCTTTGATGGTTATCAAAGTATTGAAAGAGGAGTTTTGCTGTGTGGGTGGGATGAGGAGACTGCAAGGGAGAGGAAGAGCAGGCTCATGGTGAGCTGGTGTAGAGAAACCTTCAGAGGTGTGGTGGGACCCAGAGTGGCAGGAGCACTGATACCAGCACCCTGCAAATACTGGTGGAGTTAAGATGGATGGGTTTTCTGTTTGTAACAAAGCAGTGATGGAAAGCATCAGCTGGGGAGCCATGCTGGGCATTATACCAACACCCTCTGGTGTATGCCACAGCTCTGGGGCCCAGGGGAAGTCAGCCTCTTTCCTCTGATGCCAGTGGATGCGGTGGGTCTGTTAATGTGCAATTAGCAGGATCTGGTCACCTCTCTCACTTCACCTGTTCCATGTGGCCTCTCTCTTGAGTGTGACAAGGGGCGGGGGCTCAGCCAGACTCTGTGGCCGAAATGCCAGGCACTGCTGAAATGCAGCAAAGCTGATAAAACCATCATGAGGGGAATAGGCTGCCTTATTAATTACAGCAGATTACAGAGGAGAAACCAAGGGACAAAGCAAGCCATCTGGGCTGGCAGATTAGATGGCTGGAAGTCTCACCAAATTGCCTGAATCCTTTTAACCATGTTTGTAGTAGAATAGGGACAAGAGCGAACGGAAGATTTCGTGATGTGACGGAAAGCAGAAAGCAGCATGTAACCTTCTTCCCCTTCATTCCTCTGTGATAAGAATTACTCTAAACAATACAGCCCTTCATAACCCCAGTAGTTTTCCACCCCTTACTAACTTTTACCATCCCACCGTCCCCCCTCCTGACGTAGAGAAACCACCTCGACTATATAACCCCACGAGGTAGAACAATAAAGCGCCATTTTGACCATCTGCCATATTGGTGCTGTGTGTCTGTGGCCCGAGCAGCTGGGGGGGCTAGGCCGAGCTGCCGTGCTGAGTTCTTGAACCAGGTCGCCATTGCCTCACATACCGAGAGGCATCACATGTTTTAACTGTAAGAGCCCCATGCTGACATCCACCTCCCAGGAACCTCTGTCCATGATATCCCTCCATCCAGTGAGACTAAAAATTTGGGCTACAAGAGAGACATCAAGTTTACCTGGACTCCCAAAGATGTGTGACCAACACCCCCTTTCTCCCCTCTGAAAAAAATTACAGAGCGCTGAGATGTCCTGACTGCATTCCCTTGAGATGAGCCCTTCCACCCTTGTGGTACCAGGCTCCTCTGGAAGCAGTAAAGTTGACTTGAACCATTATTAAAATAATAGAGAGACCCCAGAGGATCTTTAACCAGGAGATCTTTAATAATTACTACCTCTAAGGCTGTTGTTCCTCGATTTGAACCAGGGTTTCTCATGCTGAGTCCTGGAACAGAGCTCAAGTGCATTCCCACAGGGTTTTGAGTGCCATGTGACTTAATTGTCCTTGATATTTTTGTAGTCATGTCAAGGGTTTCCTTGGAAATGTTATATATATATATATAGCCAAGAAAGAGTTTATTATTTGCTGTCAGGGGCAAATAACACCAAGGCATCTCTGAAGACATATATAACATATCTGTGTGATGTGGAGGTTAAAATAAATCAGTAAAAAGAGCTACTCTCTTGAGGGCAATATACTGTAAAACATTTCATCAGAAGGCCTGGATATTATTGCACTTGCAATTAATCTTCTTGGTTATAGCACAGTTTGTTTTCTCCTGCCACACTATCTCTGTTTTGAGCAGCTACTAGATGTCAGGAGGAAATTCTTTTGACATTGTTTTTGAGAAAATTCCTGTCTAAGTTGGAAGCTGTTTAATTTCTTCATTCGTTTCAGGTCCAAAGAAATGCCTGATATGGTTGGAGATGCCTTGGTATCTCTGCTGTTTCCCAGCTTCTCTGCTTGGTTTGCAGTCATGGATCACTTCATGCAGCTGAAGAAGCTTAGCTCTGGCACAATGATGACCACAGCACTGACCATCTTTCATCCACTGCATGCAAGTCATGGATATTTTATTATTACTACTCCTGAATTTTGCCTGGGTTTAAACACTAACTTTTGGAGCATTTGTAACCCTTCTGTTATCAGATTGTCATGTTGTGAGTGTGCTTTGACTTGATTTTTATGACCAGAGTAAGAAGTTTTTGTTTGTAAGATGTGTGGTGGGGACAAATCTTGTATAACAAATAGATGCTTGCAAGGAGTCATGACACCAAATGGACTTTGGGAGCCAGTGCTTGGTGAAGGTGATGGTAGAAGACACTTTGTGGGTGGTTCTTGCATGCAAGGAGGCCATCTTGGTGCAGATGTTCCCCTCCTATCACATGCACCATCAGCATTAACCTCCTCAGGAAGGGTATGGCTCCTTCACAGAAAGAATTCAGCAGGAAGGTGCCAGAGACCCACATGTCACTCCCTTTCTCCAAGAGTCATTGCAACACTTTTTTTTTTCACACAGGGGAAAGGGGGAACAAATGCAAACTGTTGAGTCCCACAAAACGGAAACACTATTGAAATGTTTCCTTGGCAGTTCTCCTCCTCAGCTGTGTACTTCCTGACTCTTGAGCAAGAGCTGATTGCTGTGAACAGCTCTGCCCCTCAAAGCAATGACCTGCCAGAGAGGGCCAGTGCTCTTGTGAAGGGTCATGTCTGGGAAGAGGATGCTTAAAGGTAAAAGGTTAATGCAGGAGGACAGAGAGAGGGTCTCTGACATTTAGAGATCATATAAAAATGTTCCTGCCTGTCATGTCCCCTGGCAGCCCTCCCTGCCCTTTGAATGCCTTTGCTTTTTAGCCCAGGCTGCTGCAAGTTCAGTGGCTTTTCCCCCTGTATTGGAGAACAAGTGGTTTGGGAAGTTTTCTCCCTGGTTCATGATGTATTTTGATTCATAAGTTTCCTCCTAATGTACATGGGTTTTCCATAGGAGGCTGAGAATCATGGAATCATTTAGGTTGGAAAAGCCCTCTTAGATAATTGAGTTCAACCATTAACTCAGTACTGCCAAGCGTACCACTTAAACCATGTCCCAAAGTGCCACATCTACACAGCTTTTAAAACCCCTTCAGGGATGGTGACTCCACCCCTGCCCTTGGCAGCCTATGCCAGGGCTGAACAACTCTTTGAGGGAAGAAATTTTTCCTAATTTCCAATTTAAACCTCCCCTGCTGCAACATGACCCTGTGTCTTCTTTGGAGAGTATATATTTGAATCAATGCAATATGTCACAGTTTTGTCTGTGATGGAGAGAGGCTGCAGCCATGGACCCAGTGCTTGGAACCAGAGATGCTTTCTAAACACAAATTACAGGTGTGATCTATGTTTTTTCTGTGCCATGGTGTTTGTTTCAGGCAAGCATCCTTGATGCCTGAAGAGGCCACCTAAAAACAGAGACTAGACAGGAATAAGGGAATAAAGATAGGTATTTATTTGCAAGGCCTTCAAAGGTACACCCTGGGGAGCCAGAGGCTATTGCCAAGATGGACCCCAAGGTGGACTACAGGTCATGAGTTCTTCACACTTTTATAGGTTTGGTTCATTTGCGTATCAGGGTTAATTCTCCAATTAAAGCTTCAGTTTAATGATGTAATTTCCCCTCTCCTTGTCCCCCTCTTAGAAGCTTTTGATTTGTATTTTTTGGGCCTAGGACAGTTTGGGTGTCCTTGGAGAGCAGGCCTGGAGAGACTTTGTTATGTCTACCTAGCACGAGAGAGCAGAAATTAGGAGGCTACACACTAAGTTACACACTAAGCAGTACAAGATTTTGAAAATATAAAAGTTAAAACCTAAGGCATCATCCTGATGCACCTTGCCCCAGCTCAGGCAAGGCTTATCTGTATCCTTCAAGCAGCGGCAGGGGTGTGGACCCCAACAGGAGCAGGCAAGTTTTCATCTGCCTCTAGAACTGCTCTGTAGGCTCCTGCCTTCCTGCTAGGGGCTGTCACCATCTTGTCTTTTTGTTCCTGGGGATACATGGTCATCTGAGGGAGCACTATTTTGGAAGGGAAGGGGTGACATCATCTTTCCTTTGTCCTCCAAGCCCTCTGGTGGGTCACCATCTTGGGAAAGGGCATTTCCAGCATTTTGGGTCTCTCTTTGTTCCTGAGGAGTTAATGAGGAGTAGTAGTTTGGTATCTAGCAGTTATTTACTGCTATTTTTTGCCTGTGGCTGTTCTATTTGTTAGTAAACTGTGATTTTTTCACTTACATCGACTTTTATTTGTTCCTTATTGGTGGAAAGGGATTGGTTGAACCTATAAAGGGAGACAATTCAGTCCAGAGTGTTCTCCTTTTAAATTGTCTTAAACCAAGATACAGACATTAAAGAGTTATCATGTTCATTGCTCATTTCTTGGGCTGCGCTGCTTGTGTTCAAGAGTGAACAGATCCTCACAAAAAGGAATTTTCCAGCTCACTTAGACTGATAAATTGGCATTTCCCTACAGAGACTCCTGTTACATGTTTCAGCTTAACAAGAGTGGGGATCATGAAAAGGATGTTTTCCATTACCAGCATGTGGCACAGAGACTGCCCATCCCAGCAGGGATGTTTGCCTGGGGGTTGTGGCAGCCGTCTCAGGGCCACATGTTAAAATAGAAGTCTTCTCTCTGTCAGGCAAGAGTGTGGGAAGGGATAGTAAAGGAGGAATATATGATCTTCCCTGCCCGTGCTGAAAGCAGAAATAAGGAATAGTTTGTCCCTGTGGTCTCTGGAAAGGATGCATCCCTCACACCAGCCCTGGCAATGAGCATCCCATGTGTTTTCCTACTGGTCCTGGTTTAAAAGACAAATGTCTGCCAGGGAAGGCGGGAACCTTCCTAGAATGGAAAAGATTACCCCCTCCCCCCAGATTATTATAACTTTGAAATTATGGAACTTTCAGGCAAAGACATGGGAAAAGAAATAACAGCTATTTACTAGAAAATATATCTATATATGTGTGTGTGTGTATATATATATATGTATGTATGTATGTATGTATGTATGTATGTATATAAACAAAGAACAATAACAGGAACAAGAAGCCAAAAACCCATTAACAGCCTTTTTCTCACCCTCGCCTGCCAAGCATTTCCTGTTTGGTGGAGTTACGATCACAATCAGCAGGTGGCACTGTTGGCCCTGGCAAGGTGATGGCTGCAGTGACTCCACCGTGGCTCCTGGTGAGGCAGAGGGTTGTCGAAGCAAGCTGTGAGCGTCCCCAGGGGGTAATGGTGGCCCCGCAGGAGAGAGAAGGGCAGGGGTGTTTTGGTTTTCCCCTGGCTCTCAGGTGTCCCGTGTGATTCCCTGGCAATGGCAGCAGCAGCTGGGGTTCTCATAAGCAGCTGTGAGGTGCTTCCTCCAGAGAGAGGGAGGAGATGGGGGCCCAGGCTTCCCCTGCGGCACCCACGCAGCTGGTGAATGAATGTCTCCTTCCCAGCAAGGTCAGGTGTTGAAAGGTCCCAGTCCAACAGCTATTCTTGTGAGCAGAGGCTCACCCATGGTAAGGAGAAACAGTGAAGGAAAACTCAGCAGTAGCAGCAAGTCCTCTGGGCAGCAGGAGTCTAGCAGCAAAACCCCAACCATCTGCCCTCCAAGCTGGGCAAAGACTCCCTTGCCCCCAGCTAAGAGACTGCTGAAACTACACTGCTTCCTCCCTCCCCCCTAGAACCATTTCAATGGAATTCCAAGACACCCAGCCATTTTGTTTCTTAAATACCATCCATTCATCATCTCCTGCACAACAAATGGGAAGAAAATTCTCTGAGAGAAAGGAAAAAAGAAAGAAAAAAAAAAAGCCTAACCCCCAACACTACTGATTCTATCTATACAATACTGAGCTATCTCAGCTGATTCAGCCTGACGTGAGTTCAATAGGGCATCACAGAAAATGCTTACACTGGCATTATATTTTGCATCCCGTGGAGTCTTTTCCATGTGATCCATGTTGGGGGCTGAGCAGTGGCTGCACACTATGACCATCGTTTGTATGTGCTGACATCCCTGCTGAAACTGACGGGATTAGTCACCTCCAGTCCCGTGCCAGGCCAGGATCCATAGTCTCTTTCCATTGCTTGTGCTGACTAGTGTGCATTAATTAAGGCTCGGATTTACCCTCAGACATTGCAGAATGTGAAGGAAAAATGCACCTCTGTTGGAAGGATGGAGATTTGTGGTCTGCAACCAGTTAGAAAGCCTTAGGTTAAGAGAATGAACAGCAGCTCTGAGGCAATGACAGACACAGGAAAAGACTTTGGTTTCATAAATGGCCATTTTTCAGCTCAGTGAAAGGAATAATTAACATCTCTCATGTCTTAGGGACAGTAAAATGCAGCCTTGCAGTTGAAATAATGAAAAGCCCATGAAAGGGATGAGGGACTTGTCTTTACAAACAAACTGGTCTGCTGATAAATTAAACTGGATACTGAGAGCTGAAAGAAACAATAGGAAGAACCATAAATTCCATAGGAATTGCACTGATTGACAAAAGGAAAAGAAAACAAGGAGGGGTTATACATTAGAAGGTGGTCTTAAGTATTAGGCGTATTGGGAAGTCTGTACCTCTCAAGTACCTTAGCCAATGGGGAAGGAGAGAGGGAAATGTGGCTGGGAAATTAGGGTAAATAGGAGGCTGCATCCTCCAAAAATTTGAGAGACCCCCGGGGAAATGCCCGGTGGCCTCTCCCTTTATTCGAATAAAGTAACAGGACTCCTCTGTCTCCTATTTGGACATGTCAGGAAAATTAATCCACAAACACCAGAGGTTTATGTCCAAAAGGAGACAGAGGAGTCTCCGGAGCAGCAGCAACTCTACTCTCCTGTAGAGTGTCAGTCGTGGCCTCCCTCCCTTCTCCTCCAGCTGAGATGTCCAAATCTCTGGGGCGTCGGAGACCTTGACCCATGTGTGATGGGTCCACCTGTGTTCAGCTGTCTTGATGGCTGTTTCTGTGCTCAGTGACACTTGGAATGGGCCACGCCACTTGGCCAACAGTGGTGCTTTTTTCACTCCTCAGCTAGGACCCAATCTCCTGGCTGGATGTTGTAAACAGCAAAGTCCAAAGGCAGGGTCTGTGCCAGCTGAGCTTCCTGTCAAAGAGATTTCACAAGGGACAGTATCCTGGCCATACATTGTTTTAAATATACATCACTTATTTCTACCCTCTTATTAGGTTGAGAATTACAAGGGTAAGGAATTCCAAATATCAATTCAAAGGGAGATAATTGAATAAATTGAATATCTACCCTGTGTCTGACTCTTATTCTTGCCAAAGCTAATGGCAAAAGCTGTAACCATGGCATCTTGGTTTCTATCACCAGCTTCAGGAGGTGTTTCTTTATTTCTCCATTCATCCTTTGAACTTGGCCCGAGCTCTGGGGGTGCAAGGGGTTATGGAGGTTCCATTGTATTCCTAAAGAAGTCACAACCCCTTGAAGAATTTTTCCTATAAAATTAGTTTCCCTGTCTGAGTCTATTGCTTCCACAATACCATATCTTGGAATTATTGTTCCAAAAATACTTTAATAAATATTTAATAATCCTGTAGTTGCTGAAATGGCTGGAAATGCTTCTAGCCACCCTGTTAACTGGCATACTATTACCAGAAGATATTTAAACCTTCCCACTTGGGGCATTTCTGTAAAATCCACCTGGCATCTCTGGAAGGGAGGCACAGCCCAAGGCCTCCCTCCCCTGGCGTTTTTCTTGGTAACCTTGTTATTGGTTTTAGCACAAATCAACCTTCAATAGCTCGCTTTGCGAGAGTAAAGAGACCCACAGCAGCATACATTTTGAGGAAGGCTCCTGCCAGTCCTCAGGAGCTCCAGTGATTCCCTTCATGGAGTTGTTTTAATAACTGTAAGGCCAGAGCTTTTGGTGTCCACTGTTTACTATCCCTTGTAAACCAATTATCCCCTCTTTCCTCTGCCCCACTCTCTTCAATTATCTCAAGCTCCTCTGGTGAAAAAGAGAGTTGCTCTGGCAGCGGTGCAGTTACTGGGAGCAAGGGGAGGATCTTAGAGATTTCTGGCAACAGTGCAGTTTTCCAAGCCCCTTCATCGGCCAGTTGGTTACCTATTGCCTCCTCTGAGCACCCTGCCTGGTGTCCCCTGACATGTATAAGTGCCATCCTTTTTCGTAAATGCACCACCTCCAATAGGTGAGAGATTAGGTTCTCATGAGCTAACGTTTTTCCCCTGCAGGTTAAAAACTTCTTTCTTCTCACAGTTTCCCAAATGCATGTGTCACCCCATATGCATATTTAGAATCAGTAAAAACATTCGCTATCTTGTCCCAGTATGTGAATTCATAGGCTCTCACAAGCGCACACAGCTCTGCTGTCTGAGCTGACTAGGTGGGTGGTAACCTTCTTCCTTCCTTTAATTCCCTTCAATTAGTGATAGCATATGTATCCTGTAACTCGATTCTCTTCTATCACCTTTGAAGACCCATCAATAAACATTTTCTCCCTCAGGCTAGGGAGTGTGTCGTGAATCTTCCCTAGCCCAAGTCTGGAGATCCATCACCAGAATGCAGTCATGGGTTTCTTCCTGGTCCCGCTCTTCAGGGCCGTTCAGACAGGAGGCTGGGTTAAACCCTTCTCCACTTTTCTATGTCCTGCTGTTCCATTAAACAAGATTCATACTGTAATAACCAAGTGCTGGTCATCCGCTTAGAGGCTCTCTCAGTTAACAAAGCTTTAACCTGATGTGAAACTTTAACATCAGATACCCTCCCCTTGTCAGCTTTTGGGCCTCAGTTACCATCAAGGCCGTGGCTGCACAGTTCTGCAGACAATGATGCCAGCCTCTGGCCACTGGGTCTAACAGCTTGGAAAAATAAACAACAGGCCGCTGTGTTCCCCCATGCTCTTGTACCAAACTTCCCTTAGCATGGCCCTGTTTAACATTCACATATAGCTCAAATTCCTTTTCTGAGTCTGGAAGAGCTAAGACTGGGGCATTAATCAATTTGTCTTTTAACTTCCTCAAGCTTTGCTCTCCTTCTGGTATCCATAGCACTGACATTAGGACTAAGACATTAGGACTGTCTTAGGTTAAAAAGTCATATAAAGGCCTGGCCGAAACAGAAAAATCCTCAATCCATGCTCTGCAGTACCCCACCAACCCTGAAAAACTGGTGTTGCTCCTTTTTTTTTTTTTCCTGGGGAAATGGTACTTGTAAAATTCTTTGTATTCTTTCTGGATCAATACACTGTAAACCTCCAGTCAAAATGTGTCCCAAAACCTTTTTCTGTACCAACTGTGCCTTCTTTTCAGATACTCTAAGTCCCTTTATAGCAAGAAAATTAAGCAGCTTCACAGTAGCCTCTTCAACCACCTTTTCCTGTTCCCCTCATAAAAGCAAGTCATCCACCTACTGCAACCACGTAACTCCTGAGGGTGGAGTAAACTCTCTTAATATTTTCTGCAAGTCTTGCCCAAACAAAACTGGTGACTGTGTCTATCCCTGAAGGAGGACTGTCCAGATCAATTGTTGTTTTACCATTTTCTCTTTTTCCTCCTGTTCACACTCAAAGGCAAAATACTGTTTACTGTCCTCTGTAATTGGACACCCCCAGAAAGCATCTTTCAAATCCTGAATAATACTGATGTGAAGAAGGGATTTAATTCAGGATGGTATAGGGGTCTGGAACTGTGAGATGCCTTGGTTTGACAATTTCATTTACTGTTCTTAAATCCTGCACCATTCTGTAGGGTCCACCTGGTTTCTTAACTGTCAGGATAGGAGTGTTATAGGGAGACATCCCTGGCTCTAAAAGATCTGCCTTTATCAGGGACTTAATGTCAGACTGTAACCCCTTCTTTCCCTCCCCTGAAAGAGGGTGTTGCGTTTTAGACACCACTTGTCCTGATTGCTTCAAAGTAACTTGGAGAGGCTCTATATCTAATTTTCCATATTTCCCTGGGGCTGCCCAGACTTCCAGGTTTATTTCAGCAGAGTCCTTCTCAGACATTTTACACAAATTTACCACAGTGTTAGCCTCGGTATCATTTTCACAACAGTAATTTGTGTGAAAAACGAGGTTCACTCTCCTGTTAGGATTGAAAAGTTTAATAAAGGACAATAAAGGACAAAGATAATAAAGTAAAAATCACAGCGCTGGGTGCTTTGGCACTTTGCCAAGAGCACACCTGCTATCGTGGGGACTCCCCCTTACATACACATCGACTTATTACATATTCATAAACAATTATACATATTAAACACCCTTTCCAGGAACAGTTCTCCTCTTCCCAAAATCAGCGATAGCTGTGGAGATAGGTCTCTTGGTGATGAATATTATCTTATTTGCCAGTCCAAGCAAATAGTTCATAAGCATAGCTATTTCTAAGTTTTTGGTTGAATAAAAAAAGTATTAAAAACCACATTTTCACAACCAAGCTACCTTAAGTAGCATCTATTTTGTAATAAAGCTAATATATATATAAGACATTTATTTGTGACAAAGCCACTACTTTTAACATTACTTATTTTAACATTTGCAGAAAGCCAGTATTACAGCCTCTATCACAATTCCCCCTCTTCTATTTTTACAAATCATTTGGCTTGAGCAATAATTCTTGTTTTCTGACTTTCATCATTTGCTCATTTTTTTCACGAATCAATTTTTCTTCTTCAAAGGGATCTCCCTTATTATTTTGTTTCCTTAACACCATTATCTTTTGTGCCGTTCCAGATGTAGCTAATTTGGGGTCCACAGGCATTGTGACTACTTGCATACCTTGGACTATGCTGGTGATTAGTCGAATAAAACAGGGGATCAAGCAAGGAAGAAATGTCAAACCAGCTGTAGCGCATAAAAGGAAGAAGCCTAGCTTCTTCCACCATTGTATTCCCAATATATTATCCCACCACCTAGCCTTTAACATTGATTCCCATTTTTGGACCGGTACATGGGCTATTTTTCTGATATCTTTGGCTATATCTAGGAAGGCATCCCTGTGGTCATCTATTTTCAAACAACAATCTGATGTATTAAATTTTCCACAAACACCCCCTTCCTCAGCTAATAAATAGTCCAAGGCCAACCTGTTTTGATACACTGCAGCTCGGGTTTGGCTTTGTTGACTTGATACCAATTCTAGTGCTTGAGCAGTCTTGTTTGTTATTATCTGCACAACTGCTTGGAATCTCATAATATGATTCAGCATATAAATCGGGGTTCGATATTCTCAACTCCCATCTTGTGTCCAGGTGGCTGGCCCATATGTTTCCAGTATGCATTCAGGGGGCCATTCTTCATTTCCCCATTTTTGATATCCCCCAATCAATTCCTTTTTATTCCTTTTTTAAGTCCTCATAAACTGGTACTCCTAATTGATCTCCATCTGCTCCTGGTAAAAGGAAAAATCCTGGCTGTATGATCCCCAGAGTACAACTCCCTTTCCATCGGAGGGGGGGGAGTTTTGGGTATGCTCTTTTTCCACATATCCAAAATAAGCCATCTGGTGCTTTCCAATAATCCTTTCTCTGTTCATTTATATTCTTCCAAAATTTTGATATTTCTGGGATTCCAAAATAAGGATTCTTGCCTGTGTCATTGCATTGAAAAAGTTTGGTTTCATTATTAGACTTAGAATTTTTCCCTCCTGTTTTTCTCTGGGTCCAATACAGAGTTGGTTTTTCTGGGATCCACCATGTAGAAGTTCCATTACTGGCTTTATACCTCTTGCAGGGAGTATTTCCTACTTCACTAAGAAAATTCTTTCCAGTGCGCCAGAGACATTCTTCTCCTATTACTACTGAACTTAGAATCCACCCTTCTGGTCGGTTTTCCCCTCTTACATTTGTCTGGTTCCATTTAAGGAGTTCAACCAGGCCTAAGCTACTGCCTTTCCATGGCCATTCCTCTGACATTAAGGCCCCTCCACAGACCCAACAGTTAGTTATGTTTAGTTCCTTACTTATTCTTTCCCCCAATTCCACAAACAGATTTTTTCCAAATCTCGAGATATCGATTTCCCTTTTTAATTGCTGTTTAAGTTTTGTATATAAATCTTGGTGTGGGGTTATCACAGAATTAGATTGCTGTGTTATCTTAGCCTTTTCATTTACTACTTGCTCTTTCACCTACCTTTAAAGGAAAATGTGAAACAAACCCATCTTTCTCCTTTTGGACATTCATTTCTTCCTAAGTTTTCTGCAATCCAGTATTTTTTCCCATCATAGGTACAGGTACTTAGTTTGGAAGGGTTATAACAGTGACTGTTAACGTGGGTGTGTGTAATAAAAAAGAAACCTCGGTTTCTTTCCATGTAAAGTTTCCAGTAGCACTTGTGACATGATTTTGCTGGTATCCCAAAAGATGAGAAACAAAAAACAAGAAGAAGGAATACTAGAGGTCCGGTATGGCTTATACCCCCACCTCCCATGCCTATGGGGTTGCTACCCACAGCAGGTGTATATGATCTTCTTGGCGGTGAGTTATAGTGGCCAATCCGGTCTTGCCCTCTATTTCCTCGTTACCTCCTTTGCTCTTTTCCAGGCAAGTCAGTTGTTAATTTTCCCACTGTTCCTCAGGCACCTCCCACTCAACAGGCATTAGTGATTCCCATCCAGAAGGCAAAGTTATAATCTTAGGGAATAAATTTGTTATCTAACACCCCATACAATGGGGGTGTTGTTTGTGAATTGCAGTACCAATTTTTACAATTTATGTATTTACATTTAACCCAGCCAGCATGATAGAGGTTGTGATATCTCAAGATTAGGATACAGTCTATTAAAACATGAAGACCTTTTTAGTTGGATTATTCAATACCACCCAGTCCTCATTTAAGAGTCAATTTGATACCACCCGGCTTAGATGTTATAGTCCATTCCTTCGGTTCTTCCACTGGTCCTTTTATTCTGCTGGTGTGGATCCACCCTCTTTCCCTGGTTTGGATCGCTGCCTCAGTCGTCAGTAGTACCTGAAAAGGACCTTCCCATTGTGGAGTTAAAGATTGCTCTCTCCATGTTTTTACTAGTACCCATTCCCCTGGATGGATATTATGGATTTTAAAGTCTAAAGGTGTGGTTTGAGGGATTATCCATTTCAACCTCATATTTTCCAGCATTTTTGCAATTGTGCTGACATATTTTCTGACGCTTATTTCCCCTATTTCATAAGTAGCATTTTCATGTTGGGTGGTCAGGAAGGGAAATCCAAACATGATCTCATAGGGTGACACTCCCAGGTCTGACCTGGGTTGTGTTCAGACTCTCAACAGGGCCAAAGGTAAACATTTTACCCACGACATTTGTGTTTCAATCATTAGTTTTGATAAAGTTCTGTTTAAAGTCTGGTTCATTCTTTCTACCTGGCCCAAACTTTGCGGATGCCATGGGGTATGTAGTTCCCATTTTATTCCCAAGGCTTCAGTTACCTGATGTAAAACTTCTGATGTAAAATGTGTCCCCCTATCTGAATCTATTCTATTAACCATTCCATACCTGGGAATAATCTGTTCTGAAAGGGTTTTACACACCATATTAGCTGTAGCTCTGACAGTGGGGACAGCTTGTACCCAATGAGTTAGATGGTCTGTTATTACTAATAAAAACTTCCATCTCTGTACTTGTTCAGTAAAGTCCACTTGGATACTCTGAAACGGTCACAGAGCTAACTTGCAGCCTCCTAATGTGTTTTTTCTCATTACCTTTTAATTTATTTTTTGGCAAGTTACACATCTATCAGTTACGTGCTTTGCCAGTCTGAAGATCCCAATGCACCCATAATTCCTTAAAAAGTGATCACACAGGGCTTGAGTACCCCAATGAGTTTTCTGGTGTATGTCTTCTAATATTTTTCTAGTAAGTGGTTTATTAAGTAACTGCCTCCCATCAGGGAGTTGCCATTTTCCAGATTGATCTTGCTCTCCCCCCTATCTTGCTTAATTCTTTTTCTTCTTTACTAAATTTTGGAATTTCTAATTCTTCCTTATTTGGGGTTAAAATTAACATAACTCTTTTGGCCCCATTTTTTGCTGCATCTTTTGCCTCTTGATCTGCCAAGTTATTCCCTCTTATTTCTGCGGTCATTCCCCTTTGGTGTCCTTTAACATGTACTACAGCTATCTCTTCAGGTAATTTCAATGCCTCTAAAACCTCTGAGTCCTTCATGTACCAGTCCCTTTCCCCTTGAATTAAGTAACCCCTCTCTTCCCAGATTTTTCCAAAGGTGTGTACTACCCCAAAGGTATACTTTGAATCAGTATATATAGTTCCTTTCTTGTGTGCTAAATATTTCAGTGCTCTTTTTAGGGCATATAATTCACAAGACTGGGCCAACCAATTTGATGGTAATTTCCCTTTTTTGATGGTCTGCATATTTTCCCCATCAGTTAAAGCATATCCTGACATCCTTGTTCGTTGTAAGCATCTAGATGAACCATCAACATATATTTTTTTCCCTTCTGGGAGGGCCTGTTCTGCTAGGTCTTCCCGAATTTTAGTTTGATATTGTATGATTTCTAAACAATTATATGTTAAATCACTCTCTGGTTCCCTGTATGAGAATTGAGCTGGGTTCAAACTTTTATTTACTTCCAGTGTCAAGTCATCACTATCTATCAGAATTGCTTCATATTTTAGCATCCTAAACCATTTTTCCACTTTTTGATTTAGCACATTTTGGACTGCATGAGGTGTACGCACAATTAATTTACAGCCAAAAGTAAGTTTACGGCTTTCTTCTACCAGAATAGCCGTAGCTGCTATAGATTGAATACATATTGGCCAGCCATGGCTCACTGGATCCAGCAATTTAGACAAATAAGCCACTGGTCTTTTCACTCCTGCCCATTCCTGGACCAAAACTCCATGAGCTACTCCATTTTCCACATTCACATACAGATGAAAGGGTTTTTCTAATGAGGGTAAACTTAAAGCTGGTACTGAGGCTAATTTTAACTTTAATTCTTCAAATTTTTTGTCATCTTCTCTGGTTCATTTTATATTGTCCCCCACTGTTAATTTTTCATATAGAAATTTTACTGTCTGTGAATGCCCTTCAATCCATAGTCTGCAATATCCCAACAATCCAAGCAGACTTCTAACTTCCTTCTTTGAGGAAGGAGGGGGAAGGGATAGAATCCCTGCAATCCTTTCAGGATTAAGTTTTTGGCTACCTTTACTTATTAAGTGACCAAGGTACTTTACTTCTGATTCTGTAAACTGTAGTTTCCCTTTTGATACCCTTAAACCTTTTTCCCCAAGAAAATTCAACAGTTTTATGGTAGCTTCCCTAACTTCAGCTTCTCCTGATAATAAAAAGTCATCCACATACTGGATAATTTGTATTCCAGGAGGAATGGGGAAGGTCTGCAATATTCCTTCTAAAGCTTGCCCAAATAGATTTGGAGACTCAGTAAATCCCTGTGGTAATTTTGTCCATCTTAATTGCTGTTTTCTCCCAGTACTTGGATCCTCCCATTCAAAAGCAAAAATATTTCTACTATCTTCTGCCAACGGGCAAGACCAAAAGGCATCTTTAAGATCCACAGCATTAAACCACTGATGCTGAGGTGGGACCTTACTTAATAGGGTATAGGGTACCACTGGGTAACAGGTCTGTGTTGTCTTGTTAACTTCCCTTAAGTCTTGTACCAATCTATATGTCCCATCATTTTTTTACTGGGAGAATAGGGGTGTTATGAGGAGACATGCAAGGTTCCAATGTCCCATCTTTTATCAACTCCTCTATTACTGGCTTTAAGCCTTCCCTTATAGGGTACTGACGTACATGTATGGGACATTCTTCTCTCTCAGTTGTGACCCTTATGGGGTGAATATTTAGACCTCCCCTATTTCCTTCCCCAGCCCAAACCTCTTTGTTAATTCTTTCCTCATCTTCTTGGCCAAGTTTTAACACTTCAGCTGTCATCTTCCCTTCTTCTGGTATGACCCCTATTCCTAATTGCACCTGCAAATCCCTTCCCAATAAGTTGCAACCAGCCCTAGGAACTAGTAAAACATCTCCCATCCTTATTCTGGTTTCCCCTTCAGTCACCACATTTTTAATGACAGAACTTGAAGCCCTTCCCCTTTTGCTCCTGTCACCTTCAGAGTGTCACTACTCAAATCACACCCTCCTGGAATAATTATTACACAAGTTCTTTCTGCTCCTGTATCAACTATAAATTCAAATACCTCCTCTTTTAAAGCCTACTTTTAAAGTTATCACAGGCTCTAGATGGTATTTATCCCCCAGAAAACAGAGCCCATGACCTCCCTGTTCTTCTTCTGGGTGTATCTCTTGAAATATTTTCGGGTTCCTTTTTAGATGACGGCATTCCCTTTTATAGTGCCCTCTTTTCCCACAATAAAAACAGTTATTTGTCACTTGTTCCTGGGATTTTAATGGTACTGAAATTCTATGTTTTCCCCTTTCTCTATCTCTGAATCCCAGATTTCTGGGTGTGGTATTTGGGGGCATCAGGTTTTCCTGGGAGTTATTTTCCCGCATAGTGGCTACCATAATTTTTGCTTTTACCTTGGCTTTTTCCTCATCTCTTCATACATAAACCTTTTGAGCTTCCCTTAATAATTCATTTAGTGCCCGCTCATGCCAATCATCTATTTTTTCCAGTTTTTTTTTAATATCTAGCCAGGCATGGGTGACAAAGTTAACTCTCAATAGAGCTTGCCCAGCTATACTCTCAGGGTCAATTCCGGAGTATTGTTTCATATTTTTCCGGAGTCCTTCTAACCATTCCGTTGGACTCTCCTCTTTCCCTTGTTGCCCATCAAAAGCCTTGCTGACATTTTGCCCTCGGGGGGCTGCCTCTTTTATTCCTTTGATTATCAGATTACGATAATCATTCATATGTGCCCGCCCCACTTCTTCATTATGGTTCCAGTTAGGAGGTGCTATTGGCATTTTCTGGTCCCCAGGTGGACCCTGTTGGTTCTCTCTTTCCCAGATCCTCATTCCAGCAGCTCTAATCATCTGGCATTCTTCTTGGGAAAATATTATATTCATTATAGACTGCATTTCTTCCCAAGTAAAAATATTGGGACCTAAAAATTGGTTTAATTGTTCTGCTGTACCTATGGGGTCTTCTAACAATCCTTTAATTTTCTTTTTAAAATTCCTGACTTCTGTAGAAGTCAAAGGAACATTTACAAATCCTGTCCCCCCTTGGGCCCCTCCCATCGGTACTTCTTGTAATGGGAATAAATTGATTTCTTGATCCCAACCTTTCTGTTCCTCAATCATCATCACTTTAGAGGAAGCCTTTCCTCTTTGTTTTGGAGTAGTGGCAGGAGAGGAATTATTGAACTGCCTCTGGGTTTTAACTGAGTTTCCCCTAGTATTCTGGTATGGTGCTCCTTCCCCAATAGAGGAGTATATTGGAATCACTGAAATCTGCAGTAAAGCCGGGATTACAGCCGGGGAAGGGACGGGAGCTGTCAGCGAGGCCTCCAGTGAAGGAGGGGCTGTGCACAGGGCAGGGACAGAGACAGAAGCCATAGTCTGCTCAGGCTCAGCAGGAGCAGAGGCAGAAGCCATAACCTGCTCAGGCAGTGCAGGAGTGGGGACAGGAGCCATAACCTGCACAGGCACTGCAGGAGTGGGGGCAGGAGCCGAAGCCTTGCACAGGTACTGCAGGAGTGGGGGCAGGAGCGGAAGCCTGCTCAATATTGTATGGGGGGGGGCAATACTTCCAAGGGGTCCCAGCCCTTTTCTTTCTTTTCCTCTGCTTGTTTTGTCTCTGGGGTCTCTGATATCTTAAAAACTTTTAATCCTGGTAGTTCTGTATCTCCTGTCCAACAAGAAGCATACTGTTTTTCTTCTGAATCGCACAGTTCCTTTGAATTCACAAATGCATTTAAAGCTTGACAAATCCAAGGTTCAGAAGACCCAATAGATGTGATCGGGTCTTAATTCTTTTTTTGTCCTTTCTATCATACAATACTGAATCATTTTTACTTTATCCTTTTCCTTTGTACAGGGGTCGCTATCCCAATTAGCTAACTTAACTCCCAGAGGACTTTCTTGGGGTATATCTGCTGGCACCTTTTTACCCCATTTTCCCTTTGAACTCAGTTTACTGGTTCCTTGTCCCATTATTTACTAAATATCTTAAAATGGTACTTGTTCCCCCATCTTTTGCTCTAACCTGCCCCTCTGGCAACTGAAAAACCCCCTCCCCTCACAGCACAGAAAACCTTTTTCCCTTTTATAATATATTCCACCTCCCTCCAGATATTAAAGTCAGATTTTAAATCAACAATTTATATTACATGTATTTCCATTCCCTCTTACTCACTCACTTTTATTTCTTTAATATGTCTTACTCATTTTCACTCACAACAAGACAGCACCTTGATTTTAAAATCACTTGTTAGTAATCACCCATGGGTATTATTTTCAAATAAAACGTTAAAAATCCCAAATGTTGTTTTCCAACCCCAGATTCTCTTGGGTATATCCCACACTTTCCACCTAGAATAATATTTTTCTAGCCTCTGTGTGTTCCAGCCCTCAATCCGGCAAACCTTTCTCTTTTTTTTTTTTTTTAATGTCAGGGATCCTTACTTTTGTCCCCTTGCTTCCTAGTGGATTGTGCCAGGAAACCCTTTGCTCCCTTTTCCTAGGGGTCCCACCCCTCTTTGAGACTCAGTTCCAGTTACCCTGGAGGGGTCTTTCACTCCGTTTTATCTTTCGCTTTGTCTCCTCGCTGGCTGCTTTTCTCGCGAAAAGACGGAAACGCAGCTCTCAGAGACTCTGCATTCACTTTGCAGATCTGGGGTAACCAGCCCGCATCTCATTCACACACCAGTCAACCCCCCCGTATCTCCCCCCCCGGAAAATACTCACAATCCATTTTCTTGTCCAGGTCTTCATGCATGAGAATTTGTGGGGCTTAGCTGCCACGGTCTTTTTAGGGAGTCTTTTTACCTTCCTTTTGCTTTATTTGTCCCTTCCTTGTCCACGAGCAACCTGCAACCACTGATTCACACTGGAAGAAGCGGAGTGGGCCGCCAAACTCGACGGGGCGCGCCTCCCCCGCTCGGGATCTCCCAGGGTCTCGGAGGCGAGATGTTGATCCCGGACGAAGTCCCCAGTTGTGAAAAACGGGGTTTACTCTCCTGTTAGGATTGAAAAGTTTAATAAAGGCCAATAAGGGACAAAGATAATAAAGCAAAAGTCACAGCGCTGGGTGCTTTGGCACTCTGCCAAGAGCACACCTGTTATCCTGGGGACTCCCCTTTACATACACATCAACTTATTACATATTCATAAACAATTATACATATTAAACACCCTTTCCAGGAACAGTTCTCCTCTTCCCAAAATCAGCGATAGCTGTGGAGATAGGTCTCTTGGTGATGAATATTATCTTATTTGCCAGTCCAAGCAAATAGTTCATAAGCATAGCTATTTCTAAGTTTTTGGTTGAATAAAAAAAGTATTAAAAACCACATTTTCACAACCAAGCTACCTTAAGTAGCATCTATTTTGTAATAAAGCTAATATATATATAAGACATTTATTTGTGACAAAGCCACTACTTTTAACATTACTTATTTTAACATTTGCAGAAAGCCAATATTACAGCCTCTATTTATCACAATTTGCATTTCCACTTTAGCCATCAAATCCTTTCCCAGTAAATTACAATCACAATTAGGAACAAACAGGAATTCATGCATTCCAAACCTATGCCCCATATCTGCTAACAGCGGTTGAATAACATGTACTTGCTCATCCTTGAATAGTCAAAGATTTTTTTGACAATTTCCCCCCCTTAGGGATAAAATTTAAACTGGATTGAGAGGCCCCTTTTTCTACCAGGAAATACACCTCCTCTCAATCCGGACTCACCTTAAAAGTTAGCAAGGGCTCCAGTGTGGTGGGTCCCTGGTATAATGGGAGCCCCTGACAGCCCTAACAACCCGTCTCCATTATCCTCTGGACTTCCTCCTCCTGAGGATCCAGTCATTTCTGCAGATGTTCTCACTTTCAGTGCCCCTCTGCCCTGCAGACACACACTAATTCCTTCCTAACCACTGTTTGGGTCAGCTCTCCCCTGCTGAGGAGGTATTGAGTTATGAGGTTTTTAGGGGTGACAGGGAGATAGCTGATATGTTCCCCAAACTGTCTCAGGTGAGAGACTATTCAGGTGCAGCATAGCTGCTAGCAAGCTTCTCTTTTCTGACCTGCGCTGCTCTTTTAAGCGCTGGTGACACACACTCACACTCTTAAGCCAGATAGCTCAATATTACCAGAAATACGGAGTCAAGGAAGGCTCTCTGCATGGCAAGTTCCACAGAGCAGAGACACAATGCGGTCATCGTTTCTCTTACATAGTGTTACAGGGCCAGTAATCTGAGGGCACAGGGGTGGTAGAAAGGCAGGACTAGGGAAGGGAGCCAATGAGCAGAGGGAAGGGCTGGAGAGGGTAACGAGGTCAAGGAAGCTGCACAGGCTGCTGGGAGAGGTAGTTTTCTTTAAACAGAGTCTGGGGGGTTACATTTCATCTGCAAGGAATCGTGGGAGAGGCTTTTCCTTTACAGAGATAAGAAAGGTATTTTTCAAATGCCTGAGTTTTTCCACCGGCAGGCGTTTGCTATTTCGGGGTTCTACAGCTCATCAGCTGCTGGCTTAGTGACCCCAACAAGGAGGGAATACCTCTGCCACTTCCTTGTGGCTGACCTCATCCCTTCTATCCCTGGGGACCCCTTGGGCCCTGCAGTTTATCCTTCTGGGGCTGTAAAACTCTACCATCACCTTTGCCTTTGCTTTTGCCTTTTCTTAATCCCTTCTTACATACACTTGCCGTATCTTTCTAACCAGTTCAGCCAGGGACTTATTCTGCCTTTTCTCTAGTCCCCCCCAATACTGCCTGTGGGTACTCATTCTCCCACAGCTCAAAATCTTTCATTTCTCCAGTGAACCAGCCAAAATCCTTAAAAGAAAATTCTAATCCTTCCACGTACAATCTGCATTTCCTGGATATTCCTTCTTCCTCCTCTTTGTGCTCACTCTCCTCACCACACACCGCATTCCAGAGATGGTCTCTGTCCTGCCGCAGTGTCCAAATGGCTCCTCAGCCCCCTGGCACTCCTGGCGGGCACAACCGGCAGCACCATAGGCGGCTGGGGCGTCCCACAACCTCACAGGGGCTGGTGCCTGAGCCACCCCTGCCCGGGGGTGGCAGGGTCAGGCACTGCACAGCGCGGAGCCCAAGCTGCCCCACAGCCCCTACAGGCCCCCAGCCCGTGTGCCCGTCTTGCTGCTCCTTGCCTCAACCATATAAACCCTATTTGTCCATCTCCTCTTGTTGAGACTCCTCTACTCCCCTTATTGCCCCCTCTGGGCATGGATTGTCAAGACCCCTTCTTGACTTTCCCTTATTGCCCCTTCTGGGCATCTGTGTCCTTAATTACCTTTGGGAGAATGTGTAAACCAACTCCACATTCTTCCAAGGGATTCTTCGGAGATATTTTGGGCTCATCATCCCTTTTGCCAGGGCCCCTTCCCAGCCTTACCTTTGCTACCCTCCATGGGTGCCTTGTTTTACGTGTGCTACCCTCCATGGGTGCCCTCCCAGGTTTGCTTCCCAAAGATCCCATTGTACTCACCAGTGAGATTTTCAGTGGTCCTTTCCTGTGGACTCCTCAAGGACCCCCCGGTCTGCCACTCGTCTGTCTCCTGGACAGTCTCGGGAACCCAATGAATTGCCCGGGCGCTGGCCGCCACCAAGGGAAGATGATAACCAAAACTGCTCGCTGGCCCAGGACAGTGGAAATATCCCGGACGGGACCCCAAATTGTCGGGAAAATTAATCCACAAACACCAGAGGTTTATGTCCAAAAGGAGACAGAGGAGTCCTGTTACTTTATTCGAATAAAGGGAGAGGCTACTGCATGTCTCAAATTGTTAGAGGACGCAGCCTTCTTTTTTATCCTAATTTCCCAGCCACATTTCCCTCTCTCTTTCCCCATTGGCTGAGGTACTTGAGAGATACAGACTTCCCGATATGCCTAATACCTAAGACTCCCTTTTAATGTATAACCCCCCCTTTCTTTTAATTCTTACGGTATTTACAGTTCTTCCCACTGTTTCTTTCATCTTAAAATATCCGATTTCATTTATCAGCTGACCTATAGCTTATCTGTAAAGACAAATCTCTTTCTTTCCATTCATCAATCAGTGGAATCCTTCCCATTATTTCTTTTATCTCTCAGTACTAGTTTTATCTACCAGCAGGCCCACAGCTTGTTTTAAAGACAAGTCCCTCATTCCTTTCAGACGTAAACCTCTGGTGTTTGTGGATTAATTTTCCTGACACCCAGCAAGCCAGTAAGGTTTCTGCTGCTTTCTTCCCAGGAAAGGATACCATTCTACTGGCAATATATTCTGCATGTGGCTTTCAGAAAACTCTGATATTCCTCCCCACAAGTAAAACTGTACAAGCAAGATGATTCAACTCTGTCCACATGTGCTCATTTCGGCATTTCTGCTTGATTTTTTCAAACTGGTCCTGATACAAGGGGCTTAGATTTTAGGGGTTAATTGCTGTGGATACTGCTAGTACTGTAAAACTTTGTTGCTGCTTGCTGAATATTTGCTATGCTGGCCAGGCAAAGGGGAAGGATGTATGGGAGGATAAGTGTAGGATGCCAGACCATTGATAAGAGGAAGAAACCATGACCAAGGGTCCTGCTTTCGGACCTTGGAACCGGCCCGAACTAGCTTTGGGGTTTGGACTTGGACCAGGACCTCAGAGAGCATGCGCAAGGAAGCAAGGTGAAGAGTTCAAATCTGAGGAAGACTGCTTACTTCATCCCAGAGACCCCGGCCCACGACCACCAGGTGGCACTGCGCAGGCGTAATAGGATGCTAAGCTAATTACAATACGAAGTGTAGACAGACAATGATTATGTATAGGCATATTGTGTAACCTGATGTATATGCAATTTGTAACAAGATATATTTCAAGCTGAGTATTGCAGTCGGCACACATGTTTTTTGGGTGCTACGCCCCATGCATCCAGCGCTGCAATAAAAACACCTACTTCACAACTTTAGAGTTGTAGAGTCTTCTCTGCGTATCAGTCCTATCTCATCTTTCTCATTTTCTCCAGCAAATGGAGTTGTTTAAGGGATATAGACTAAGGGAAGAGAAAAACTGCTTTTGGGGCATGTGTGCAGACCTAGGAATAGACTGAACTAAGTGATCTTGCAGGTCTTTTCCAACCTTTATGCTTCTGTGGTTGAAGAAGCTGCTTCTTTTGTTTGATTGTTCACATATTTGATACTTGTATTTGTTACAAAGAGTAACATCCTACCACAAAAAAAAGAGTTAGCTTTCCCTTTTTTTTCCCTCCTGGCTAAAATGACCCATTTGAATACCCCAGATACTAACAGCCTCTCAACAGCATGGTATAGAGATGTTTTCCTGATGGATCAGCAGCTAGTGTATTTCAAAAGCAGAAGAAAGAGTTAAAAATACTGAAAACCAGAAGAGAGTAAGCCAAAAACCTTGGAATAAAAATATGTGGAATCTCACAGGGTTTGAGAATTTCCGCTTTGTCAGTGTCGGGGTTTGACACTGGCTAAAAGCACCAGGCACCCACAAGAATCATAACAAGGAGTTCAGGAGTTAAGGATTAGGGGAAAAACACTCTAGAGCAAAACAGGTTCAAAACTTAAACAGTATAAAAAAAATTTATTAGCAACAGAATTTTAAAAAAAGAGTAATGAGAACTAAATGAAACCTTTAGAACACCTTTTTTTCTCACTCCCTCCCTCTTTCCCACTGACAGCACAGAGAGACAAAACATGGGGTCTTTAGTCAGTTTGTCCCTTCTAAAAATCTCTCTTGAGTTTGCTTAGGGAAAAGAGTTTCTATTTTTTCTGCTGTGCTGTGAGGTCCTTCCCATTGGAGACAGTTCTCTGTGAGCTTTTCCAGCGTGGTTTTAACTTTCACGAGTAGCAGTCTCACCTGACCTGCTGCAACACAAGTCCTTTCCATGAGCAAACTGTCTTCCCACAACTCTTTTGTGTGAGTCATTAGTTCATGGGGTGCAGTTTTTTAAGAATGGCCTATCTTAGTTTGGAAGCAAGGGTTCTCTTTCTCTGTCTTCTCTCTCTGAGTTTCTTACTAGATTACAGCTTTTCAGCATCTACTCACTACAGCATGAGGACTTGTTCTCACGAGATGTGAGTGGATCTCTGCATCCCCCCATGCACTTCATGAATTACAGGGAAACGGTTTGTTGTATTATAGTCCTCACCACGGTTTTGTAAAAAAATCTCAGCTCTGACGCCCAGAGCACCTCCTCCCTCTCCCTCTTTTCACTGACCTTAGTGTCACCATGTTGTTCTCCTCACATGTCTTCACCTTTTCTTTTTCTTTGACTCGGGAGAAAATCATTGTCCGTCGGTTCGTTTGTTCTCAAGTTCTATAAATTTGAAAGTTCTTATAAGGTTTTGCAACACTGAAAAGTTGATTTTGTCTGGGTTCCGTATCGGGGAATTGTTCACCATGCCTCTGGCTGAAGGCCACGTGGTCCCTGCTGGCATTGCACGGCGGTGCCGGCCACCGCGGCGTTGCCTCTATTCAGCGTCTCTCTTCATGTGGGGTGCCAAAAAGGAGAAGCTGCTGCTGCCATTTCTGCCTTTCTGCTCGTGGCAAGTCTGGCTAAAAGTGGCTAAACAAGCAAAGTTCATTGCCAGCTGTGCTGACACAGTGGCTGCCAGGGAGCCCTGGCTGCTGCACGGCCGATCGCGGTGCCGAGATGGCCCCCAGCAGCCGCACCAGGATGGGCCCTGGCAGCCACCTTGCCACTCCTTGTAAGAAAAAAGAGAATGTCTGCGTTTTTTTTCCTTTTTAAATATGTCATCACGGAGGCATTACCAACTTCTCTAATTGGGCTAGTAACCTGCCTGTCATCACAGCCTTCAGCTGATGGCTCTGCTGGACACAGTAGATACTTCCAGGAGCTTCTCACAAAGCTACCTCCATGGTTTCTGCCACTGATGCCATGATGAATTTTTGCCTTTTCTTTTGTACCTTTTATACCTTTTCCTAACTTCTGTATTCTTAGTGGGTTTTTGCCTACATTCTTGGACTTGTTTGTCAAGCTAGGAGACTAAACATTTTAGAAGCTTAGTACTTAGGGATCATAATGCCCCAGACACCAAGGTCCTCTCCAGAACACGTTTTATAAACTAACATAGAATTATCCAGGGGATGGTTCCTTGGAGAGCGGGGCTGACTCAAGCCACTCATTGGGGAATCTTTGATAGGTATGCTAATTAGTTGGACCTATAATGTTATACTCGATCTGTTGTGGGTGTGCATTGGGGTGCATTCGACCTGGACATAGTGCACCTAAGGATCGTTAAAATAAATATAGAGGTAAAATCCCTTTTCCCCTTCTAACCGTGCTTGACTCCTGATTTTAAGACCAGGAAAAGGCATCACCACCCCCACCAAAAACCAGGCTGTGTTAAACCAACACGGTCAGGGACTGAAATTACAACAAAAACTGGATAAAGAAGCCACAACCACAGAAGCCCACCCCTCCTTCAGTTCCTGACTGGAACTTTGGACTGTGAGGTAAGCTGCCTAGATAAGATAAAGGGGACACTACGGTTCAATCATCTCAGGTCTAGGGAGAAACCAACAAGGCTGAGGGAAAGTGAGACATTGAGTCTCTTTGAAACATTTAAACTAAGTTTCTCTTAAGCATTTAAACTGAGTTTTTCTTAAACACTTAAACATCTAAAATTAAGATTTTAGTTAAAAAAAAACCAAACTAGATTAGTTAGAATAGGTTTAGGAAACAAACACAGCAGAATTTAAACAAAGAAATCGATGATTAAGGGAAAAAAATGAAGCTGGAATAAACTCCTCAGGTCTGGGAACTGATTATTGGTTATCTGATATTGTTCAGCTGGGCTGTAACAAGAATTGTGCAAAGGAAGGGCCAGATAGTTATTGATGATCCCATTCAAAACCTGTTAGGGAAAGGAACTGGGAGTTCTCCAAGGCCATATGTATTGTTAAAAACTAAGAAGGTAAAAAGGTTATAGTGAGGAAGAAGAGTTACTTCATCCAATGAGGGACCCCTCCCATAATTATGGGACCACCGATCCATTTCATAGAACAAACTACCTATGCTTAATGGCTTTTTAGCTAATTTCCATACGAAGCGGGGAATGGGAGGTGTCTATGTTATAAATACATATTTGTATTTTGAATATTTAGAACTTTCATGGATAAATAGACTTTGGATTGCTTTGTAATCTCAGAGCTGTGCTTTTAAAGCGATCCTCACAGCTTCTCGGCGCTGGAATAAACATACCCTTTCTAACCCAAATGAGTTAGAGAGTCTTTGTCTGTTCCAGTTGGGTATCGATATTAGATCGATATCCATACTTTAATAAATCAAAAGGAATGCATCCACAAGAAAGCGAAACACCGCAGAGAATCTTCCCTGGGTGGGTTTGGGGTGGGGGAGACCACAGCCCACAGAGGCCAGGTTTACAAAGACTCCCCACCAAATGCAGGGAGAGGAGGAGGTTTTTTGTGTGTGGTGTAGCCTCTGGTCCGAGGCAGTGAACACCCATCCTCCCTTACAAAAACCAGCCCAGATGTGAAAACTCCAACGCCAGAAAGGCCACATCCACTGGACATTTGTGTGAGAGGCAGATGAGGGGGTGTCATAATCCATCAAAGACCCCCCAAAGTGCTTCCCAGACTCATTCCTGAGGCCTTGCGCCACAGCATTGCACGTGATGCAAAGTGAGGCCAGAGATCTAGAGTTTGCTGCAAGAGACCAAGAGATTGTGTCAAACTTCCCCAGCCCCACCCCCACCCCCACCCCTGCCCCGGGAGTGGTGGGGGGG
This sequence comes from Monarcha castaneiventris obscurior, assembly GCA_026261815.1. NCBI lineage: Eukaryota > Metazoa > Chordata > Aves > Passeriformes > Monarchidae > Monarcha > Monarcha castaneiventris. Next base: position 16,024,303 of record JAMPIT010000575.1, read on the forward strand.
GAAGAGCGAGGTACCTGGGCATTCCTGCCTGGCCTGAGCATATATTAATCCATTGGATTCTATGCTTCTTGGGGTACCCTCACCACCAAGAAGACCAGCTGGAAAGGATCCATGGAACATTGCTGGGATCCACGGATTGATGGTACTTTCTTTATTCTGTCTCTGTCACTCTCTTTCTGTTCCTCCACCTCTTTTCTATTTACTTCTCTTCCCTTCTCTCTCTCTCTCTCTTTCATATTTACTATCAAATAAAATCCATACTCTTGACTTTGGCATATGGTCTCATTTGCACCTTAATTCCGGCAGAGGCATTTCTAAAAATTTCAAAAACCAGACCATAACACCCTTGTCAACACATATGACACAAATCTTTCCTGTCCCTCTGTGAAGGCAGGCATGACTTGGACACTGTTTCTGGGGCAGGAACCAAAAAGCTTGGCATGCTCCAAGGGGAAAAAAGAAAGCAGGACACATGGATTTGCTCAGCTACAAAGAATTGGCTGGAAATATAAGAGTTCAAATGAACTCTCCAGCAGGAGAAATACGCCAGGCCATCATAACAAACAGCAGGAGATACAAGTGCAAATTCAGTCCAGCGTTGTCCTGCCAGACTCCAGCAATAAAGCTGGGGTTGGCAGAGGAGTGGGGCATAGGAGGAGCTTAGTTCTCCTGGGGAGGGAGGTGCTGGCAGAATGAGATTAAAATGGCCCTGACTTGTGAAGCGGAAGTGGAAGAGCAAGAGGAGATATGATAAACCTCCAACGCCAGCCAAAGAGACACTTAGGATTTGCTCAATCTGTGTCAGTCAGCACCGGGGACTCCATTTCTCTGTAGGGACTGATGTACTTCAAGCAATCATAGAATCAGAGAATGGTTTGGGTTAGAATGGACCTTTAAATGTCATCTAGTCCAACTCCACTGCCATGGGCAGGGACACCTTCCCACTAGACCTGGTCATTCCAAGCCCTGTCCAGCCTGACCTTGAACACTTCCAGGGATGGGGCAGCAACAACTTCTCTGGGCAGCCTGTGCCAGGGCCTCATCACCCTCATTGTAAAAATCTTCTTCCTTACAGCTAAATTTGTAGCAATGAGTAGCAATGAACCATGATCTAAAAGGATTTTTGTTTTCCATGTTGGGGTCTCCAATGTCTGCTACCTATGAATCCTGCTGAAGATTTTACAATGTTTAGGATGTTCACAGCTTCTCCTGTGTAGGTCTTCTAGGGTCTAATAAGGACAGAAACCATATACTGGCCTTTCCTCAGTGGGTGCATTTTTATTGTTTCCCTCTTTTCCCCTCCCTCCTTCAGAAAATATGTTGAAACTGAAGTATTTTTGAGACTGCTGATTTTCAGTCAAATTTGCTAGAAATTTGTAGAGGGGCTCAAGAAATACTATAGGAAAAGCAGACAGCCCATCAGACAGATATATACTCCCTCCCACGTGCTTCAAGAGCAACTGCACAGACTTGATCTACTTAGGATGCAACAAATCACTCCCACCTTCATCAAATTCTGGCAGCAAAGGAGAATTAAAGGCCTCAGTATTTCTCAACAGTGGAGTTATGTACTTATATTTTTCCTTTGTGGTATCCTGTTTCTGCAGAAGAAGGAGTTAAAGCCTGCAGCACTGATTTTCTGTAATTTATTTTGTGCTGGCTTCAGGGTGGTGATTCCTATTTAAAAAAAAAAATGGTATAAATGAGTACAAATTGCAAATGATGTGGGTAGGAGATGCTGCGGATGCCTCTAATCTCTGACAGCCAGCGGACAATACAGATCCTCACCTGGAGGTGTAGTATCTCTGTGTGTCCCCAAGTACTACTGGTTGTATCATGATGGCAAGACAGTTTTATGGGTGTTTGATTTGACCAGCTTAAACACCAGGGAAGGTCAGGCTGCTTGGTGTGTGACCTGTCCCATGAACGGGAAAAGTTTCAGGGAACTGGTCTGCCAACAAGCTCAGTGAACACTTCCCAATGGCAACAGGCAAGATTAAAGAAACAGCCACCTGCTCCAGTTTCTGTGCCTTCAGCTGTCCCCTTGTCTTCCCAGAGCTCTCCGTCACCTGTCTCCTTCTCAGGCTTGGGGCAACTTCATCCCCCTACCCAGAGAGCTCCAAAACCCAACATCCCATATGCCACTGACAGACTTTGATCCAGCCATGCCCCTGCACCACAGGGTTGTTGAGGACAAGATGATTTTGAAATCCCTTTCATGGTGTAAGCACGTAGTCTACTTTGTCTTCCACATGTCCTCTTTGTCCAGAGCACAGGAGGAGGTGAGAAAACCAAGGACTTTCTCCCTCCTGGAACTCCTATATGTGTGAATGAGCCTGACTTTGAGAGCAGGGTTTTTTCTCCTTGGGGGATCCAGTTGGGTCTCTAATTTCACCAAGAGTCAGGCAATGGAGGAGTCAGCAGACAGTAAGATAAAACTGAGAAATGGAGCCCTATCTGCAAACAGGATGGGGAAGCTGCGCCCTGTCCTCCACTCTGCCTCTGCTTGCCCTTTGCCGCTGACACTTTTTTGAACCATAAAACCCTCCAAAGACATCAATATTCTCTTAATGTGTGACCACATGTTGCTTACAAGCTGAGGGCCTTGAAATCATCTGTAGCTTCTACACTTGTCTAAGTTTGAGACAAGTTTACGAGGAAACTGTAAATTAATGTCTCCTCATAAGAAGGCAGGTTTCAGCACTCCCTCCCCCACAGATACAGAAGAAATTTTTTGGATGAAAATGAAAAAACTATTTATTCAGTAAGAAGAGTTCTGGCAGGGCAAAGAAAATAAATGAGTAATGTTAGATAATAAACCTCCTCAATGTGGAGAAAGCTGGTGGTTTTAGAGTTCTGTCTGTAGCTGGCTCAGCCCCTCCCGAGGCTCAAGGCCTCAGGGTGTCCCTGCAGCCTCGCTGCCAGTCCACAGGGTCTGATGATCTGGTTATCAGATGACAGCTAAGCCGAACAGTTCCAGAAGAAGAAGAGGTTCTAGAGGATTTTGGTATGCAGTCCTGGGAAAATGTCTTGCCTTAGCTAATAGGCTAGCTAAAAGCTGGAAGGTGCTCCCTCAGCTCTGCAGCGGTGAGAACGTGGGGGAGTGTGTGTCCTTGAACACTCCCGGGGGAGTCCTTGAACACAAACTTCACTGAAGAATTAGCTCGGCTTCTCTTCCTCCTCTCCAGGACCCAGTTTAAAGCTGCGGGACCCATTTCTGGGCAATAAGCAGATGAAAAGGGAATACAGTATTATCACAAAATCACCCCAAGACAGCACTCTTCTCTAATAAGGCAATAAATAATAGGTACATCAAAGGGTCATTGGGATGCTGTGTCTTGGCATACTAGAGAACCCTGGGAAAATGTTGAAAATGACATTTCTCTCTGAATTGGGGATTAGAATCACAGATTCATAGAATGACTGGGTTGGAAAGGACCTTAAAGCTCATCTTGTTCCAAATTCCTGCCATGGACAGGGACTATGTTCCACTAGACCAGGTTGCTCCAAGCCCTATCCAACCTGGTCTGGAACACTTCCAGGGGTATCCACAGCTTCTCTGGACAATCTGTGCCAGTGCCTCACTACCCTCACAGGGAAGAATTTCTTTCCAATATCCCATCTAACCCTGCCCTCTTGTCAGTGTGAAGCCATTCCTCCTTCTTCTGTCACTGCAGAGCTGCCTTCATAATTATTTCTTGGAAAGTATTTTCTTGACCATGTGGCAGAGAAAATATCAATTGCAAGGGAAACCATGGAGCTGAGGTGGTTCTGCTGCCCTGGAAGTGACTGGAGAACTTACTTCCCAGCAAGAATTTTTGTGGATTGGTCTTCCCCTTTCCCACGGGGCAAGACACATTAGACATAGCCCTGGAAGGCTCTAAGTAAAGGTCCTTCAATGGCAATGGGTGCTTTGAGAAGAGATGTACAGTGGGTGTGTTCCCACAGTGGTGGTGGGAGGCAGAGAAAATTGGGTCAGGAGCCTGGTATCTGGAAAGAGGTATCATTGAGTTCAGTCCCCTGCTTTCACATGTTGTGGCAGGGTCAGTGGTGAAATGCTGCGACCTTCCAGAAGTGTCTCCAGCAGGGAGTCGCTCGGCAAGGCAGGCACACACATACATGACACACACACACTGGATAGCTGTAATCCACTAGAGGGTCGGCAGCAAAAAGCAGGGAAGGGTCTTCATATGGAGATTCCACAGAAGAAATTTATTCTGGCCACACGAAGGGAGTCCAGGGACAAAGACAAGAAGAAAGGGTTTAAGTATGGGGAAGGGTTCAGGGTTTAAGTATGGGGAAGGTAAGGGGCAGAGGAAACACCAGGCATCAATGATCTGAGGGTAGAGGGGTAGTATATAGGCAGGGTCAGAAGACAGGGACCAGTAGGAAAGCCAGGAGGGAGTGGCAAAGGAACAGAGGCCAATGGGGAAACAAGGAAGGTAGAACATTCTGGAACAAGGACATATAGGGTATAAAGAGGTGGAAGGGCCAACGGGCCAACTAGGGAGGGAGAACTGGGGTACATTAACATAATGGAACAGAGGATCCTGGGAGAGGCCTTTTTGTTCTCTCTAGCTAAGGGAGAGTGCCCAAGGCTCATCCTTCCAGGGGGTCATTGTGGTTCCTCCATCTCTAGGCTCACCGGCCTCCACATTCACAACCTTTCCAGTGTACATATAGAAGATTTTTTATTTAGTCTTTCACCCTCAAAACTCCACCCTGGTCATCCTATAGCATGATAGCACCAACAGACCAATGCAATGTGCCACAAGGCAAGGTTAGGAGAGACCAGGACTTTGCTGGTTTCTGAACGTTCCCACATCCTGCATACCTCCTGCCTCTGCAGAAAACATGCTCATGGAAAAGCCTGCTGCACAAATGCTCTGGTTTTAGAGCACTCTTAGGGGAAGTAATTTTGCAGCTCAAAGGAATGCAGCCAGAGGAATGCCTGAGCCATGGGATGATGGACCACATCCTTTTGCTCACCTTTACAGCACCAGCAGCCTGGTTGTACTTGGAATGCCTGCTGAAATGTAATCATGGTGGTGCTGGGATCCCAGAAAGAAGCTTGGTGGTTCACTCCAGCTGGAAATGGGAAGATAGAAAATAGCACTGTGAGTTTTCCAGTAGGGCTTGTGCTGCTACCCAGGGATGCCATGGTACCCTGAGATGAGAGGAGAGGGATCATCTCTGTGAGGACCAAGCAGAGGCAGTGGTGGAGCTGCTGGGTCCTGCTGCAGCTTGGTGCTCTCCTTGATCCCACACTGCTATCCAGGAGACAGAGGGCCTAGCTGGACCATATTTCAGCATTATGGGAACTTCATAGTAGCTCCCCAAACTTTCTGCTCTGGAACTGCACAGAAATGTGCAATGTGGTGTCTGGCAGGCTGGATGTGATCTACAAGAGGCAAAATAAAAAGTCTGGTCCTAGAGGATAGAAATAAACTCCAGAAATGGGCATCTTCCCTGAGTGCCGAAAGGAGACAATCAGATGGGCTTTTGGACCTTTTTTCCTTCCTTAATTTCTATAAATATTAAAAGAAGTTGGACAAAGACATAGGTTTATAGCCAGCTTTGAAAGAGCTGATGTCTGATGTTTGGGGGAGTTTTGGTTGTTTCTCAGTGGGAGACATCCCCATAAAGCTCCCCTGGACTTGGACAAGAATATCATTAAAACAGGTGTCTTTGTTTTTATGAGATGCTGGAATTATGATGTTTCTTTTGTGTCTGAAATGGGTGTAAAATTGTTAGTAGGGCTCCTCTGGACTCTTCAATTTCTCTTTATACAGACAGAGCCACCTTTACTGGGCACTGTTTGCCCAAGGAAGAGTGAGTGCAGGGGGACCAGAATAACCCCTGAAATTCCATATTTAGCAAAAAAACAATGGGGGAAGATTTTAATTTTTCACTCTCAAGTAAATCTCCTCCTGTACACAAACCAACCTGTGCCCCCTTCTCCTTTTTTACCTCCTGTGGGCAGAGCCTCTTCAGCCAGAGACGCCCATCAGCCATCTTATATTGCTTGATTTAGAGTGAGTAGTAAATGGGTTATTGCATCTTGGGGAGAGGATTGTCTGTTCCTCTTGCACGTCCATCTCTACTTCCTCACAGTCCCCTGAAGGAACCACTTTGGAGAAACAACCCCTGGCATGTCCAGAGTAGTCTTTAAGAGGCAGACTCATCTTTGGAGGGCTGTGTCCCAGCAGGTCAGTTTGTTGTTCAGTCCATATATCACTCCATGTGAATTGCAACATGACAACCCCATCACAATATTTGTGAGGAGTCGCATCTTCAGCATCTTACATTACACTAACATCAATGCTTTAGAGTTGCACAGGGAGAGTGGAGGTTATGTGTTGCTAGCAATAGGTCAGAAAACATAACAATGGGAATTCCTCCTTTTTTAATAGAAAGCCCAACTTCGAGTTGACAGACTGTTTCATTATAGTCAGAGCTTGGAAAGGGGGGACTATAATGGCTTTGAAGCAAATGGATTGGTGCTCATGGGTCTTTTCTCACTTGGATGTTGCCATTGCTGTTGGAGCAAGGCAAGGGCTGTCCCTCATGGATGGGCCTTATCCTTGGAATTGGAAAGAATTTTTGTTAGTTCCCATCAATCTCCGTGGAAAACAGCTTCACAGCTCACAACTGTTTAATAAAGGTCTGTTGTTACAAACTGGTACTGACCTACTGCTCAGTTCAGAGTGTCCTAGGTGTGGACACTTGGCCCCTGCCAACATAAAGGACTCATAAATCTGTAGGTTTGAGAGGCAGGGTGTGATTCGGATATGTAAACTTGAGTGCCTCTGTGATGTTTGTTCTGCCTTTGTTCTTGATGGAGATCTGTGTAGTCAACCATTCTTGCAGATGATGTTGTTTAACCCAGTTTATTTAATCCAGCTGGTTAAATGCAAGCTTTAGTGCCTAGAACATGCCTGGAGTATCTAAGATACCCAAATGACCCTGAAAATGCAACAAAATGTTTATGAAAGACTATTGCCCTTCTGCAGTGCTATCTGGAGGTTGCGTCAGGTGCTCTTTGGGCATCTCAAATGATTAAACACACTCAAATGATTAAACGTTGCTGCGCAACGGTGTCCTGCTCCACGTGAACAGATCCCCAAGTTCCAGTCTTTTTGACTGTCCACTGCCATAATGGAAGCTCAGGAGCCCCCATGCATTTGGTGACACCTTCATGAAGGCACTTCAAGCTAAAGCTTCCCCATACATAACTGTCATGGTTGCCTGTCCATCTGTCATTATTTACACTCCCTGCTCCAGTGTGGAAGGTATGGATTGGTCTAAAGGACAGACCCTCTCTCAGTCCTGTCTCTTCTGCAAAAGGTCTTCTGCCCAAATTTAGGTGTCTTTAATGTACTGGTTGTCTTTTGAGTTCAGCATCTAAATGACTGCTACACTCTACGGGAGGAACCAGACTCACCCTGTCATCATTCATCCAATAAAAAAACCAAGGAAAAAAAAAACAAGGAAAAAAACCACTGAGTCAGATGATCTGTGCTTCAGACCAGCCTCTTCTTTGCACTATAGCAGACTCCAGACAACATCCAGGGTTCATCTATCTGCTTGTAGGCATCTAGAGCAAGCTGATGCTGTAGAGCATTCTCCTTGGTCTCCAGCTTCCAACATAGGAGAACATTTGTGTCTTGTAGGTCTGGGGTGATGCCTACCATCTCTAAGTATTTATTAATGTACCATGCAGTGAGCTGACTGTGCCTCCATAATGATTTCTTTGCTTCATGTCCTAATATCTTCCATTTATTCCCTGTATTGTCACTGAATTAGCCCTGATGGGGGAACAACATAAACCATTGCCAGACTGCCCCTTGGCTTGAGCACAGGCTAACCACAGACTCTGACCTCCATCTTCACTTTTTTTTCCATCGTTCCCAAGTGGGAAAGGCGAATAAGTGGAAGGACTCTTGGCTGTTACTCTGGACCCTGTCACAGGCTCCTGGAAATAATGTAACTTCTATTTCCTTATCTGCCATGTAACAAAGATAGTGCAGCTCTGCCTGGGGTTTGGAGCAAATGTTTGTACAGTGTTGGGAGATATTTGAGTGGAAGGCACAACAAAGTTATTAAGTAATCATGTTATTTATTGTGTTTTCTCAAGTGGGTTCCCTTAACAATGTAGTGTGCAAGTAGTGTGATTCTAGCACCATGTTTGACGTTCAACTACCACACCCCCCACAGCCCTCTGGAGCTGAATGTCCTTTGTGCAACTTCATGGCATTGCAAGTAGAACACTTATGCTTGTCTTGTTTCATAAAACACACTTGCCTGCTTTTCTCCTTTCCTAGGTTGGTTTTCCCCCAGGAAATCTTCACAGTCTGGTGGAATTCAATCAAGACAGGAATAAAATGAAGTTCTGTTGAACTGCACTTCTAGAATTGGACAAGACTCTTCTTCCTGATGCTCTTGAATGCCATCCTGTAAATTCGCAAGGGCAGAAGACAATAGAGTGAGGAGATTTGGATTCTTAGTAATTTTCTTATTGAAGTGATTTATCCTTCTGGTGTCATTTACTTTCATTACTTTTAAGTTGGCCCTTTAAATTGCTTTTAAGGGAGAGAAACTTGGTGATGTAATTCATGCAACGCACTGCCAGAGTCTATGCTGAGAGAAATTATATGCTATATATATGCTTGGTGATATCTGAGCAATTCAAAACTCCAGTCTAGAAGAAAATGTCCATTTTTTCCCTTTTTTTTTCTTACCATCAGGACAGGTGGTGATGTTCAAGTCACCACCAGTTAGGCACTGGTTCCTGTGGCCTCTCTGCTGTGCTGAGTACCATTTTGAATGGTTTGCCTCCTGGTTGTGATGCACACACTATATCTAGAGACTGCAGTGTGCAAAATGTAACTGGAAACCATCTGAATATATATGTTCTTGAAGAATTTCTGATGATTTTTATTCAGATATTTCTAGACAGCCTGGAAATACCAGAGGGAATTGCCTTTCCAGCAGGGTTTGAGTGGACTCAAATCCAGACAGAAATGAGAAGAACAAAGAATGACAGGAAGCAAAGTCTGATTGTGATGGATTTATGTCTCAAAGCTGATGGCTTCTTAAACTGATTTATTTTAAGATTGTCCATTTTTTTCTGTTCCACCTTTAGAATTCCCTTGGGCTTTTTGTACATTTTGTCTACTACAAACTGCTATGTACATCACCTGCCCTGTAGAAATCAGCTAAGAGGATAAAAATTAAGAAGAAATTGTTTAATTGAAATAATTCCTTTCTCTGAATCATTTTTTAAATGTTGAAATAGGAGCATCATTTCTTTGGAGACCTTCAGTTTCCAGTCAAAACTGTTCGAAAAATCAACAGGTGGAGAAATCTGTGGGAGGCAGATAGATGACAATGTAAATTTAAATTCTTGTGGGGAAGTTTATAGAATAAATGGTAAAATGAACTCACAGGTGGTTCCCTCACTGTTTTGCCTGTACTGAATGGAGGAAAAACAAATTATGGAAAACCTTAACCCAGGTTTGATTTTGGGGACTGAGGCTATCTTTTAAATAAATTCAATTTTTTACAACACATCTTGATTAGACAAACACTTCATAGATTTTGAAGCACTTCCTTTAGTGCCAAGTGTATCTAATTTGTCCATCATGTGCTTATCACTGGAAGAAATCTGAATGCCTTGTCCACGTGGTGAGGATATTATAAAATCCTAATTGTTGAGTCTTTGTTGATTAGCCTAAAACAAAGGAGTAATGGCTCCAGTGCAGAGCAGGAGTTATCCTGGCAGAAGATATCAGTAGTTTAACCTACACAGCAGGATTTCAGCAAGGAATCATACAATCATGGAAGAGCTTGGGTTGGGACGGACCTTAAATCTCATCTCATTTCAAGCCCCTGCCATGGGCAAGGAACCTTCCACTAGATCGGTGTGCTTCGAGCCCTGTCCAATCTGGCCATTGATGTTCTTGGAAGACTGGGGCAGGTGCATGAGATTGACCGTAAAAACCAAGAGTACATACATTTCATTACTGTCTCCCCATGTCTGATAAGATGGGAAAAGACTTGACCTGGGATATGTCATCTGTTCAGGAAGTCCAGTGAGTGCTGCTGTAGTTTGTTTCCTTGCAAGAAGGATGATTACAAGCTAGAAGGAAACCTGAGAGAGTGAGAGAAGCTATACTGTATAGTGAGAGTCTTGAGACAATTGGGTTGGAAGAGTCACATTTGGGGACACCTTAAAGGAAACACAATTTCAGCTGAATACTGACTATTCAAAGTGTTTCAAACTTCTGAGGCACAGGTATGTCAGAAGTGGACATAGATCCCTGCAGAGATTAGACCCCTCCAGCTGATTGTCCTCTTTCCTGGGACCACAGTCTTCATCTCTGGCAATGGGAAATGTGCTAAATGCAGAGAGCCTTATTTAGATGCTCAGCAAAGCAGTGTTTGGACAGACAGGATTACCTTGCTGCTCCTGGTTTGTGAAGTTCATACCTTGTGTGGCCCATTTATCACCCCTCTTCCCTCTTGGTATAGGGGGAAGGGAACAGTAGGAAGGAGAAGAAAGAGGGGGGAGAAGGAAGTAGGAAGACAAGAGTGGGGGGACCCAGACAAAGGAGGGGGGCTTGTGAGACATGTCTTCCCGAGTGATTTATTTTTCTTCTGGCAAACACTGAAACTTCCAAGTTGAAATTAATGGGACAAAAACACTTTCCACGTGCTCGTAAGTGCAAAAGTGCAATAAATCAAGGAGGTAGTTTAAAGGAGGAATCTTGCAGCCTAGGGAGAAAAAAAAAAAAGGCAGAAGAGCTGTGTCTCCTCTGATGTGTAGAACAGTCTCCAAGTTCCTGTGGTGCACTGAGGGCATGTTTTGGGCTGCACAAGGAGCTTTCTTGGGCTGGTTGAACCTGTTGGTAGAGGAACTTGGTGTAGGAGCTTGTTCTTTGGGTCTGAAGAGCAATGAGCAAGATGTGGAGAGGGAGAGAGGGGTAAGAAGGACTGAGAGGGAAAACTGGCAAAGGCAAATGACAGATTCACCTGTTATCTGTAATGGAGAGAGATCTCTGTTCTCACTGTGTGACCCCAAAACTCTAGGCGAGTTCTCTGCTAACATCCCAATATCCTACAAGATTACATTTACTCAGCTCTTCTTGAAGGGGTACAGAGCCAGCCTTAAGGTAGACAACCCACCATGAGCTCTGGCTCTGACTTCCAAGTTGCCCTATTGGTGAGGAGAATGAAGAGTTGCGTCAAGCTTAGGCTTTGTGCCCTTCTGCAGGGAAGCATAGCTCCATCCCATCCCACTGATGAACCCATGTCAGGGTACATGTGATTTCATGCCACATGAAGATACAACATCATTGACATCAGCAAAGCACTTTGAAGCATGTGCAATTGTAAGCTAAGGGACGTTGTTGCCCCATGGCAGCTAACATAGGGCAACAGTGTCCAGCTCTGGGGTTCCAGTAATAAGAAGGATGTGGAATTTTGGAGCAAGTCAAGAGGAGTCCATGGAGATGCTTCCAGAGCTGGAGCCCCTCTGCTCTGAAAACAGGCTGGGAGAGCTGAGGGTGTTCACCTGGAGAAGAGAAGGCTCCAGGGAGACCTTGGAGCCCCTTCCAGTGCCTAAAGGGGCACTAAGAGCTGGAGAGGGACTTTGGACAAGGACCTGGAGGGACAGGACAGAAGGGAATGGCTTCCTACTGCCAGAGGGCAGGGTTTGATGGGATATTGGGCAGAAATTCTTGGCTGTGAGGGTGTTGAGGCTGTGGCACAGGTTTCCCAGAGAAGCTGTAGCTGCCCCATCCCTGGAAGTGTTCAAGGCCAGGTAGGATGTGGCGTAGAGCAACCTGTTCTAGTGGAAAGAGGGGTTGGGCTAGATGACTTTTAAAAGGTCTCTTGCAACTGAAAGCATTCTGTGACTATGCTGTTTGAATGAGTTGCTGATGTCTTAAGGAATGGCTCTGTTGTCAGTTTGTGGCAGGTTTCCTCCCCAGAAGGCTTCTGGGCAGTGTGTTTTGCTCTCTTGTAGTTACTGATCACCAAAGAAACTCCTGATCCAGGGCAATGCTGGCCCGTTTCATCACAGCATTCACAGAAGAGCTCCTTCAGTGCCCATCATCCCAATAATGCTGACCTTGTTCTGACATCTCCACTAACAATTTATTTTTTATTTAGTTTATTTTTACATTTTTTTAACCAGAGAGCTCGTTTCCCAAGTACTGCTGGGATTTTCATTAGAAGGATTTGCAGTGCAATGTGGAAAATGGGTCATTTGAACTCTTGGAAATTGGAAGCATCTAGAACATGGTTTTGTGGAAATAATTTCCCATCTTTTTCAAACATCACCTCCCACACTTATTATTAATTAATTATTATTATGTGTTATTAATTCTTGTTACTCTATGCTATAAATAATAATTGCTAATTACAAATGATAACTACTATTTATTATTATTGTGGTAACACATAGAAACTTTGGGGCAGCTCTGGTCTACACCATGCCAGAAGTTATGCAAATATACTGGAGAAATCCTGTCTTGACTTTCTTTTCTCTGCCTCTGAAGTTGTCCTGGGCTTGAGCCCAGTGAGCATATTATCAGTTGCTGATTTGCTGACAGAGCACTATGAGTCAGTTCCCTACTTGAGATGAACGATTGGTCAATTAAACTTTTACTGAAAGTCTCTGGGCATAAGAAAGGAAATGTTTATGAGCTAATGTTAAGAGTGCTAGGGCTAAATGGGAACAAAAGCCCTCCACAATTATAACAGGGGAATATGAGAACCCAATCTTATTAATAAACAAAGAGCAGGATGTAATTAATAAATACCTCTAAACCTGCCAGAATATGGAATTCCTTTCCAAATAAGTCATTCAGAAGAGAAATAAAGAGAAAAATTAAGCTGATAAGGATAGGCTTGGAAACTTTGAAAGTATACAAAATATAGGAGCTGGCTGATATTTATCCTGCTTGTTAAAGGCATTTAACTAAAGAGTTAAGGAATCACTGTGGAGCAGTGAAGTGTGGCCATGGGATATAAAAGCAAATGTTTCTAGTTTGCTTTTATATGGCAGAAGTTGTCTGCTGTGCCTATCATAGTGCAAATATAGGAGAGGGACATGGTCCCTGGTCAGAGGAAAGCACACCAGTGGATCTGGTCTGTGACATGATCCCGGGGGAAATTTGTAACATGCAGGGAAAAAAGAAATATTTCTGGATCTTCTAGAATTTGGGGGATAAAAAAGCTCTGTTACAAAACAACCATACTGACCAGATTAGTAGGGGAGGAAAATGGTACACAGAAAAAAAGTACATTATGGTTTAAACTACTTCTAACTACTGGCAGGTCAATCATTTTCCAACTTTTTCATGTCTTGGACCTCACACTCACTTAAGGTGACCCTTTCATCATGGGCCCCAAAAGCTCTCCCTTTTATCTTCTTGAGGTGCAAACCAGGAGGGGTGTGGAAGGACCCACCAGCCCCAGACTGGGTAGCACTCTCTCCTGAACTTTATTTGCTCATGTGCCTTGATGAATCCAGGCTCTGGCCAAGAGACAGCACACATCTGAGAAACCTGAAATGGGCAGCAGATGCAAAACCTGGCATTAGGGAAGGCCTGATGAAACAAGGAGAAACAGCTCACACTGGATGCAGCACAGATGGGGGAGTCTGAGGAGAGCTGTTTGGGGAGGAAGAGTCTTGATCAAAGATACACTCACTCAGGATGAATGTCAGTGGGATGGGATGGCATTTGTCAAGATTAGAGGAAAAGAGGTTCCCACACAAGGATTTGGTGGTGCAGATGGGTTGGAAAGGGCATGCTGCAGAAGCAGTGTGTGTAAGGCAAGGAGCCAGAACTGAACACAAATGCTAGAAATTATCTGACTCTCCACTAGTTAACATATTTTAAACCAAACTGTTATTTTTCCCTTCAAGATGAAAGCTCTTGTTCAATCATGAATTATCAATCAGTGTCGTGGAGATCTGCAGTAAGATTGCACCACTGTAGAAGCTGACCTCTTGTCTGCAAATCTATGCATTTGTTGAAGGTCATTGCTGCGCCTTAGGTCTCCCTGGGGTTTCTTCCTCACTTTATTATCACTGGGAGAAGAATCAGCCCCAAAACTGTCTAGTCCAGCTTCTTCCCAGAACACAACACAAGTGACACTATTTTGACAATTTATCGGTGATATTTTTTAGCAGTCTTGTTCTTTTTCTGGACTTTAATATGTGTTTCAAATCTTCACTGCAAAATGTAAAAAGTAAATAAAGAGACTATTTAGATGGATAATACACAGGCCCTAACAGAAGACGGAGAAGAGAAACAGTAAAAAATAAACCTAAATAAAGAGTCAAACTCCTAATAAATTTTCTCCAATCACCAGACAACTGTAGAAGAGCAGCCAAATTAGCTGCCATGCCCTGATACTGATAGTCTAGATAAAAAATTAAAACAAATCTGGACCAAAGAGAGGCTCTCAGCAATGGTACAACAGTCTGCTTTCTAGCCCAGGCAAAAATAACATGTAATAATTTAATACAATTTCTACAAATAAACTTCATTTTGAGATAATAATTTCCAGATGGGTGAAGGTTTATAAACATTTCTGCCACACGATACATTACCATTCGGTAAAAAAAAAAGGTTAAGAGAGGGATTTAGTCACTGGGTCTATACCAGCAAATTAAATGTGTTCAGTGCTAATGTCCTGAGGCCAAACAGCAAGGGAGGGTTGTGTCCACACTGTTGTCCCTTCTTGCTATCCAAGACCAAGTGTCTTCTTCCAAACTGCCTGTTTGGAGTTGTTGACTTGTGCTACCTTCTGAGCTGTGCCTGGACGGTGTGCATAGAACAGTCTGATTGTCCAGACCTGAATGGTGCCAAGACCATCCTAAAAATTAAACCATCTGGAGAAGGGAGCTCTCACATCTGGAAGTAATCCCAGGTGCTTTTTGATTTACCCATATGGACACAGCCGAAGAGAGCTTCCAAAATAGTTTCAAGGACAGTACTGGTTGATGCAGAAAAGATTGTGGTGTTTTCTGCATCAACTAATATTGTCCTTGAAACTATTTTGGAAGCTCATCTAAAGCTTCAGGGCTGGATTATCATGGTGAGCTTTGAAGACATGGAATCCCACACAAAATGTCAAGTCACAAATGGTCATACTCAAAAACAAGGAAAGAACATGTTCAAGAGGGCCATATAGTTCGTCAACTAATGGCCCAGCACTGTTTCTTGGATGAAATATTAGCCTTGATCTCCTTGGAGCCAAAGCTGCTAGTCAGGCTGTCAGTGTTATACATTTGTTTCATTGCTTTGTTGGGTTGGGGCCCTGCAGAATCAGCACCAGGAATGCAAGAGAAACAATGGCACTTCGCACTTAGCATGGAGAATTTTGAGTGTTATTAATTATTTTTCATTTTCCTGGTTCGCATTAAGAGACAGGGCTGAAACAAATCCAGGCAGAAATCAGCCACAGTTATTAGTGTCTCAAATCTTTGTCTTGTAGGCTTCAGTCTGGTTAAAAAAACAGAAAGAAAAAAAAGCTGCACATGTTTCAGATGAAGGCCCCTCAGATATGTGGGATTTTAAATAAGTTACTTGGGTTGGATCCAGTACTAACTATTTCCCTTTAAAACCTCAGATTCCCCCCCCCCCAGTTTACAGGGGATTGTTAGCTTTGAGTTTTTCCTCAGTTTATCCATACCTTCCACCATGACAATACCTCCTTAGGTCCCACAGCTAAAATCTAAATGAACCATGCAGACAGTTGGATTTCATCAAGGGACTGATGGAAAATTGGCAGGTCTCTAGCTCATCCTGCTTGATTTCTCACCTGGTGGGTTGGAAGAAGAGTCCTCATCATCTAGGATCTCACATCTTGGGCAAATTGACTGCTGTGGAGCCAAGGCCAGAACTGCCCCAGTTCTTAAGCTTCTCTTCCCCCCAGGAGTCGCTGCATTCCTTGGGTGTCTACATGTTGCTGGATTCTCTGCAGCTCATTTTCCAGGCTCCTTTTAGCCTTTCAAAGCAGGAGCTGTTGAGTCATGTAGCTCCAAAGTTTCCCAGTCTTTTGAGGTTGCATGTTTCTGGGGCTCTAGAACAGCCCCTTGATGGTGAAGGTGTTCCAGGGACTCTTCTGCACTGCTCCCCATAAAAGTATGAAACCCAGCACATTTTGGAGTGCGTATTGGAAGAGCAGATAGGCTTTGGGATGATATTTCTGACTTCATGAACAAACATAAAAGGTAGATCTTGAAATGAAAGCTTATTAGTGAATGTTTTGATGAGATGGTAGTAGCCAGTGTGACTCCCCCTGATTCTGAGCCACAGATGCTCATCAGAAGAGGGCATCACTGCAGAAACTTGCTGAGAGGAGGTCAGAAACTCATTATAATATATTTTATTTAAGTGGAAAACAAGAAAACATACAGGAAAGGATCCAGTTTTGGTTAAAGGCCCTGCACAATCTCAAGGATTACAAGGTTATTGAATGCAACTATGTTTGGGCAAGACTGAAGACCTGACTCCAGGGACTTCATAGGATGTTGATGTAAACTGATACAGGTGCCACTGTATGACACTGAATGTGTCATATTTTTAATTTAGTGCTTTCAGCTCCAAACCTGAAGGTTGGTGGGCCTGACAACAACAAAAAGGGAGAAACTGGGATTTTACAGTCCACTGACTGTATTTGCCTTTTCCATTGTAAAGGATGTAAATCCAAAGGCATGTGGAGGTTCCTGGGTATCTGAAGGGAGACTGACAAAGATTTTCAGTGGCTGAATCTCCTCTCTGCCAGTTTTCAAAGGCTGCATGTCTGGAGGACTTTGCAAATATCTGCTGTCATCTCCTCCTTCTCAACTGAAGAGATGACAGGCTGGGCCAGCTCATTTGGGACAAGATGGGACCCATGTTTCCTGTCTGGAGAGCAGAGCATCACCAATTCCCAGTCTGAATGCATGCTGAAATTCAGGATCATGCCCAAACTGTTTCTTGAAAATATTTAATCTTGACTATAAGAACAGCTGTGGATGAGTCTCTGTTACTGGTTGCTCAGTGTGTTTCTCATGAGTTTATATTCCAGAAACATTTAACAACCATCTTATTAACTGTTAAACCCTGCATGGTTTTTGTCGCAGCTGCTGGCCGGAGAGTAAGAAAGACTCAGAGACAGGAATGCAGTCCAGCAAATAGATGGAATTATTTAACTAACAAAGGATGGGTTTTTATGTGTTTAGTTCTCTTAGTGTCTACCTAAATGGCAAGAGGTTATTGGACCTCTTGCTAACTACCTACCAGAGTGATTGGTCAGTTCTCACATCATTCATTCTCCTAGTCGAAACCATAACAATTCTAATTATATTTGCAGGTGCAAGATAGCAAACTCGGTTTACAGAAACCTTATGTTTTGCATAGTTCAGCATGAGAAAGACAGAGCTTTCACGAACTACTGCAGAGAGCTGAAGAAATCCTCTGCTGAGGCTTTTTCAGCATCCATAGGTTTTATCTCAAACCCTTTGTGAGATACCAACTCCACTGCTGCCAAGTTGGATGCCAGGTCTTAGGCAAGTGGGAGAAGCCATGAGCCTGCTGTACTGCCCTTAAACTACATAACCTAGCAAACAGTGTGAAGATCTTGCTCTATCAGCTCGGCACGTCAAAATCTCCCCAACCTTCCTTCTTCACCCTCCATTGACATGACAGATGTTTTTGGACACCTTCCCAGTTTCATCAAGTCAGTTCTTGGTAGGCTGGAAATCTGTTTCCCATATAGTCCCCCCAAAATATAAACAAATATCATCTGTGGTGGAGCTAAGCAGTGGAAATGTATATGTGCTGTTATGGGTGCCTGTTTACATTACTACTGGGAGCAGAGTAGGTGGTTTCATCTTTTTGGAGCTTTTTAGTTCTCTTGCCAGTTTTGTAACCCAGCATAAATACTGGGACTCCTTTTGAAAAAGAGTGGCTTAGAAGGGCATCAAACCTCCTCTACTCTCTCTGGATTTTACAAACTAAAGTTCCACCCCAACATTTCTTCCATGACCAGGATCTCTCTTTCATGTCCTTCTCTCCAGGTAATCTCTGCTAGATGTATAGTCCCATCTCATGCTGACAAAAGTGAGAATAGAATCACAGAATGATTTGGGTTAGAAGGGGCCTTAAAGATCACACAGTTCCACCCCCTTGCCATAGGCAGGACACCTTCCACTAGACCAGGTTGCTCCAAGCCCCATTCTACCTGGCCATGAACACTTCCAGGATGGGGCGACCACCGCTTCTGTGGGCAGCCTGTGCCAGGGCATCACCATCCTCACAGGGAAGAATTTCCTCCAATATCCAATCTAACCCTGCCCTCAGTTTGAAGCCATTCCTCCTTGTCCTGACATTCTATGTTGTTTTCACAAGCCCCTCTTCAGCTCTTTTGGAGTACCTTTAGGCACTGGAAGGGGTCTAACGTCTTCCTGGAGCCTTCTTTTCTTGAGGCCAAACACCCCCAGCTCTCCCAGTCTGTCTCCAGAGCAGAGAGGCTCCAGTTCTTGAAGCATCTCCATGGCCTCCTCTGGACTCACTTCAGCAGCTCCATGTCCTTCTGATGCTGGGGGCCCCAGAACTGGAAGCAGCTCTGCAGGTGCGTTCTCACCAGAGCTGAACAGAGAGGGACAATTACCTACCTTGACCTGGTGATAACAAGGCTCTGAAGTGATTACACTCTGCTGCTGCAAATACATGGGTGAACTCTTTGCTATGTGTTTTATGATGCTCCTCTCTATCATTAGAGACTTCACTGTCTCTTCAGTAACATCAAGCATGTGAAAACTTCACGTAATGAATATACAACCAACCCAATGCACTTGCTAATCAAACCAGTCCCAACTGTTGGCAGAAGAACTGAATGCTTTTGCTGATTCGGCATGGGGGTCACAAATATTATTTTCCATGGAACACACATTTGCTGCTGCCAAGTTTGGGACAGGTCTACAGCACCACTGAAACCAGACAAGTATCTGAAATAAGGTTTCTCATGGTGGGAAGTGTCCTGCAGAGCTTCTTGCTTCATGTTTTGTTTTCTTTTTACCAGTAAACCATTAAGACCCAGAAGTGACCTTTCCAGTTGAAAAAAAGGACTCAACTGATCCAGTTTGCACAAGAAAGTTTCAACACAGGAACCGGTGCTTCTCCTGCCCGCTGAGTGAAGCTTATTGCAGAGCAGAGCTTGTTGTGCTGTCACAGCAATGGTGGAAAAGGGAGGGTTAAAATCTGCAAGACTGTTTTGACCTCAGGAGAGCCTGAGAGCAGGGAATGGGTGGCTTTCTTTTGCTTTCACTGGAAATGGGGAGAATTGATTTTGTCTTGACACTCACCATGCTACCAAAAGGCTCAGAAATTTACCAGCCAAACTTCACTGGAGACCAGGGGGAAAAAAATGTTTTGCCAACCAATGTGTGAGATTTGCAGCAGAGTGATGGAAGCCCAGAGGGAAGGTGTTTGTGTTGGAGGCAGCACGGCCATGTCATGCTCTGAGACCTGTCAGCTAATCTGTCTATGGGCAACTCTAGCTCATGTTACCAGCAGTAGGATGCAAGAATGACCCATAACTGGAGGCAGACTAGTGCTCATTGTTGGGGGTTAGGTTTTTCCTTTTGTTTCATTCCCTCATGGAATATTGCCCCATATGTTCCTAGGAAACAGTAACTAACAATACTTAGGAAAACAAAGATGTACCTGGGTGTCACAACATTCCATTGAAATGGCCCTGGCTGGGGGCAGGTTGCAAGTGATAATGGGAGAGAAAAGGTGAGGGGGCTACCCCAGAGGTTTGGGGCTGGGTTTTTGGTCAGTCCGGTTTCTGGGTTTGGAGGAGGAAGGAGCTGTTTGCAGTTTTCACTGCCGCCTGACCACTCAGAGCTCAGAACCAGTGTGTGTGGTGCTGAAACATCAGGATCGGCTCCCGCTGGACCCTCTGCCCACAGCATGTTGCCACGGCCACTCCTGTTGGACTCTGAGATCCCACTCTGCTGTGTTTTTCCTGCAAGTCTGCTTAATTTTTTTTTTTTGTTCTCATCATTTTGTTCCCATCGGGGTGGGGGGGGATCCAGAGCCAATGTATGGGGTGTCCCCATAGGGGCCACCTCTGCGCGGTAGCCCAGTAATGGCAACCAACTGCTGCCTGTGACTTCCCAGCTCAGCCAAGCTGCCATTACTGTGTGGTCTCTCAGCTTGCACCGGAGCACTCCCTGCAGGCGCGGGGGAATCATCGCACCCGCCCTGCCTGGCCGGGAGCCAACAGCGCCCCCTGCCGGCTGTGACCGGAACCGCACCAAAGGGGAAAGTGCCTGCAGCCGGGAGAGGCTGTCCCTGGGCTCCTGGTTCTGTTTGTTGTTGCTACCGGTGGTGTTGTTTGTTTGTCTTGTTATACATATATATTCTAGTGAAGAACTGTTAATCCTTTTCCCATATCTTTGTCTGAAAGCCCCTTCATTTCAAAGTTATTATAATTCGGAGGGAAGGTGGTCATATTCTCCATTTCAAGGGAGGTTCCCACCTCCCTTGGCAAACAACGTGGGTGTCTCTGTCTTTCAAACAGAGACACCCATAAACTGGATCTCCTAACAGCTTGCTGGAGTCAATCCCTTGCCCCTTGAATGGAGGCACCTCAAGGGCAGCTCCCTCTTGAACCCAGTGACTTTGTCCCCTTTTTGGAAGAGGGAGGTATTGGGACCTGCCCCATGTTTCCCTCATAAATGCCTTTCATCATAAAATTCTACTGTGCACAAAATCTTTCCTCAAACTCAACGTTTTCTTGATGAAAATTTTACTCTTTTAGTGAACCTTTATAATTTCTCAACTCCGCAGAAGACTACTCCCCAAACCAAAGACAAACAAATATCAGCCCTAGAGCGGATGATCAAGCAAAGTCCAGGAAGGGCAGGGAAGCAGGTAATCCTGCTTTACCAGCTTCTAAGGGGACTCTTGTTGTCAGTTTCCTGCAACACAGGTGGTAGTTGTTCCCAAAATCCAGGATAGCCATTCTTGCTCCCTTTCTCATGGTGTTTCATAAAGTACAGGGAAATATTCACTGGAGCAGAATGAATTGAAAATCTGAAGAATCATCAGATAAACTCTCCATGAAAAAATTATCACAGGGAATGTTAACAAGGAGAAATTTAATGCAACATTTTATTTTGGGTGGGAAAAAGTCCCTTTATAGCTGGATACATTTAGTAAAAACCATTCCTATACCCTTCCCTGCATCTGTTCCTGCATAAGCCTTTCAGCATCCATTCATTCAAAACCCCTTCTTATTCCCACCTCGTCCAATCTCAGGACTGGCAAGGATGGAAACCTTTGAAGTCTGTACCCCACAGTCACAGCTGGTGGAAAGGCTGCTTCTGTCCTTCAGGAGGACATCACACATAGGTGAGAGGGACCCAAAGATGGTTCCTTCTCATGGGAATGCTAAACCATACAGGTCTGCCATGCCTCAGCATGAGGGAACGTGTAAGCATAGACATCAGAGTATGGCTCGACTTGATAACACTGTGCTATGTTGAGAAGGTAAGAAGTTGCGAGTGTCTCATCCCTAGAAGTGTTTAAGGTCATTTTGGACAGGGCTTGGAGCAACCTGGTCTAGTGGAAGGTGTCCCTGCCTATGGCAGGAGGTTGGTACTGGATGATTTTTAGGGTCCCTTCAAGGCAAATCATTTTCTGATTCTGTGATTCTATGTCTGGAGAACAGACTGCTTTTAGGCAACCCATTGATCAGGCAGGGCTTTTGTCTGAGCTTTGGGGTGCACCAGGAGACAGGTTCGGAGCATACCAACCTCATTTGAGGTACAGGGGGTGCATTGTCCAGCCGCCCTCACATAACCTTAAAGGCCTTTGGGCATTGTGTGGTTGATGCTGAGCAGTGAGTTGGCCAGAAGGTCCATTAAACGTCCACGGTCCTTGGACTCTAGATATGGTCTAACACTACATATTTGGTAAAGTTGATGAATTAGGAAGAGTACTTCAGTCTGGGTACACTGGTGTGGCCATACCTCAAAGGTGCATAAACATGGTGGTAAAGAAACACACTGTACAGGTCAGCCTGTGCTTGACCATCAGGATAATAGATCACAGCCACTGCTTCTGTCCCACCTCTGACATCACCTTGCTGTGTGACCCTGGACTACTCTGCTCAGCTTCTTTATCTGTCAGATTGGGACAATAATGACTGGCTACCTCACAAGTGAAGTTTACAAGCTCACCTCATGGCTATTGTCCCAGCAGAATGTTACAGGGTGGTTGGGTTCATCAAAGATCTGATGGGGTTGTTTTCATGTTTTCCCTTTGCAAGAGTAGATGGGGCATCACCCCAGGTGTCCTGGCAAATCTTCCAGCTCACTTGCTGCTATTGTGATGAAAGGGGACATGTCAGCCCTAGAAAATGTGTGTTAAGCAAGAAAGAGGAGAGTGCTGGGAAAGGGCTTCTTTTCTGCAAAATTGGTTTTGCTGAGTTTACAAGGTGCTGAAGGGTGTTAATACTGCATGCTTTGGTACCATGAGATTGCAAACAAAGTTTTGATATGCCTTTCTACAGAGCCATTTATCAACCTCTGTCTTTTCCCTTTCTAGTTTTTTCCACACTTTTCCCCCATTTTCCCCCCTTCCTCTCATTCTTTTTCTTTGTCTCTTGGATTTATTCCCGTTCTCTAGATTGTCTTATTAATTTTACTCTTTCTCAAAGGAAAAAGCCTCAGTCTTGTGGGCTAAAGACTTTACAACATTCTCTTATAGTCCTGGATTTAAAATGCCTTGCTGGGGGTCTATAATGTACTGACATGGAAAGACTAGACCTATTACTAAACTAATAATCTAGGAATTTTTATGAACTTCAGAGCTCTGCAATCTTTTCTAATCACATGGCACAGGTTGTTGAGGCATTAGTAACCACTGGCAAAAAGCTACTGTGTCTGGACACGCCAGCTTTGTAAACACCTGGGAGCAGGGCTGCCAAGATAAATGAGCCAAGGAGCTGGGTGGAGAGAAATAGGATGCATGCAACAGCAGTTGGTGAGATCTACCTGTTTCCTTCCAGGTTTGTACCTTATGCATTGGCCAGGGTAGAGCTCCTAAAGTATAAATTGTAGCATTAGAAAATCTTTAATAAAATAAGATTGCTAGGAGTTGGGATGCAACTGTATACTTGCCTTAGTCTCTGCTTTGACCACTGCTACATACTGAGTTAGAAGGATCCTTCATCAAAACCAACATGGTTATGCTGCATTATTATGACAGACTGGTCTCGTTAAGATGAGATGCTGCTGCACCTCTCATTTTAACACCTTTTCATATGTTGCTTACAAATATCTTTTGCCAGGTGAAAGTATGTTCAGTGTATGGCATCAGGAAATCATTAGGAAAATAATGTGTGACAAATTTGGTGACCTTCCATGATGGGGCTACAGAGTTTGTGGATAGGTGCAGAACCACCGTCTGCCTGGATTTCCGCAAAATGTTTTACACTGTCCAACACAACAACCTTATCTCCAGACTGGAGAGATGGATTTGACGGATGGACCACTTGGTGGATAAAGAACTGGCTGGATGGTTGCATGCAGAGTGGAGACCAGTGATGAGTGGGGTCCCTCGTCACTGGTGCCGGGGGTGATAATGTTCAACAGCTTTGTTGGCAACATGGACATTGGGACCTAGGCACCCTAAGCATGTTCGCTGGTGACACTGAGCTGTGTGGTGCAGTCACACACTGGAGGGAAGGGATGGCATCCATAGGGACCTAGACAGACTGGAGAGGTGGGTCTGTGTGAATCTCATGAATCTCAACAAAGCCAAGTGCAAGGTCCTACACCTGGGTCGTGTCAGTCCCAGACACACTTACAGGTGGGGCAGAGAAGTGATAAAGAGCAGCCCTGTGGAGAGGCACTTGTGGGTGATGGTTGATGAAAAACTCACTATGAGCTGGCATTGAGTGCTCCCAGCCCAGAAAGCCAACAATATCCTGGGCTGCGTCCAAAGAAACACAGCCAGCAGGTCAAGAGAGGTGATTCTCCTCCTCTACTCTACTCTTTCAAGAACTTAACTAGAGTACTGCATCCAATTCTGCTGCCCCTAACACAGAGAGGTGTCACAAGGGGGTTGGATGCTGGTCAAGCACCAGTATGCCACGATCTTCCTTGACACGTTTTGTGCCATAAATCAACTTCTCCTGATGGAAGAAAATCTCAGAGTCCTTGCTAGAAATTCCCTAAACTGACGGGACAGATCAGCATTTAGTTTCTTCTTCTTCAAAGAGTTGTTTATTAAGTTCTTATCAGCTACAAGGTTACAAGGAGCATAGCAAGAGTAGAAAAATGCTGCGAGTGTCCTTGTATCAAGATTTTGCAGCCCTTTTAAAGGCATTTTACCCAATAGAAGTTTGAAATGACAGATATTTTTACTTTTCCACCAATGTCCAGTAAATCACCTTGTAACGCAGACAGGAACTGTGGCAAATTCTATCCAATCATGCTAGGCCTACTTCTACTGCAGAAAATGGAGGTCTTGAAGAAGGAGCATGAAGCCCAAAATGATGTAAACATCATTTTGGAAACCTCGCTATTTATCTATTTACTACATAAACAATCCCCAAACCTCTAAATTCCTTACCCTGTGACATTCTTACGTAATATTCTACTATCTGGTTCACATTTGTGTAGATTTTAATTCTTCCCAGAGTGTAGGCAGTTTTCTCCATGGATAAAGGTCAAAAACTGCATTGTTCAGGGGGGTTAAGTTCTTCAAAACAGGCAGAGGAATATTCTCTGCACTCTGGATTCCCACATTCCTAGAAAGAGAATCCTGCAAAGAACAACTCTTCTGGAGCGAAGGCAAGCCCCCCTGGACAGTGAGTGATCTCAGCAAGTGTAGCGATTTCTCAGCTGCAAGTGATTCCAGCTCTTGTGATTCAGCTCTTTGTGAAATCACCCAAGGCAAACTCGAGGACAGAGAGACAGGAGCCTTGTATGGCAGTTCCACAGAGGTAGCTTTAGTTGTCCAGCAGTCCCTGTGAAGGGGAGGCCAGGGACAGCAGCTCCCTGGATTTCAGGGCAGACCCAGGGCCTTTTTTATGGAAAAGGCAGGGGGTGGGGTAGAAACCAATTTGCCAACTGGATACAAGGTATTACCATATAGAAACAAGGCATGCTGAGGGTGGTTCACTTTGCCACCATAACCTAGAGAGACACTGGTTTCTTACCTCTGAGTCCTTTTGCCCTCAGGCTTCTCTCCTCCAAGGGAATGCAGAGGACTCCTGAGTTAAGGGCTCACAGCCCTCCACAGCCCTCCACAAAGAGGGACATGGAACTTCTGGAGCAAGTCCAGAGGAGGTTCTGAAGTTGATAAGAGGACTGGAGAATCTCCTCTATGGAGACAGCCTGAGGGAATTTGGGCTGTACAGCCTGGAGAAGAGAAGGTAGTGGGGTGACCTCATAGCACCTTCCAGTATTGGAAGTGAAGCCTCTTGATACGAGAGGCAGTGGCGACCTGGTTCAAGAACTCAGCACGGCAGCTTGGCCTAGCCCCCCGAGCTGCTCGGGCCACAGACACACAGCACTAACATGGCAGATGGTCAACATGGCGCTTTATTGTTTTGCCTCGTGGGGTTTTATAGTCGAGGTGGTTTCTCTACGTCAGGAGTGGGGACGATGGGATGGTAAAAGTTAGTAAGGGGTGGAAAACTACTGGGGTTATGAAGGGCTGTATTGTTTAGAGTAATTTTTATCACAGAGGAATGAAGGGGAGGAAGGTTCCATGCTGCTTTCTGCTTTCCGTCACATCACGAAATCTTCCATTTGCTTTTGTCCCTATTCTACCACATTTCCCCCCCTCCTTTCACAAAAGAACGAGGTAGTCATACATACAGGCATAAAGATGAGGTACAAGGTAGCAACTTGAGAAGAGGAAGGCATTTGGTACACCTGAGTAGTGTGTACAGTTTTGTTTACAGCATTTGTTGGTGGCCTAAAAACAGAATGTTGGCCCGTTCCAGGCGGGTCTGGATAAAAGAGACTAGTTTGTTCAGCAGGCATGGTCCAAAGGTAAAAGCTAAAAGCAACACTGCCAATGGACCTATCAAGTTGGAAATTAGTGTGGTGAGCCATGGTGACTGATTGAACCAGGACTTAAACCAACTCTGCTGAGCTTCCCTGTCTTTCTGTCTCTGAGCCAGTCTATCTCGGAGTTCTGCCATGGAGTCTCTGACGACTCCCGTGTGATCTGCATAAAAGCAGCATTCTTCTTTCAAGGCAGCACACAAGCCCCCCTGTTGTATGAACAAGAGGTCCAGACCTCGCCTGTTCTGTAAGACTACCTCTGAGAGTGAGGAAACTGATTTTTCCAGAAAGGAGATGGATTTCTCGATTCTCTGCAAGTCCTCATTGATGGTCATTTGTAGCTGAGACAGTCCTTGGTGTTGGGTCGCAAGGGCTGAGACACCCGTGGCCGTTCCGGCTGCTCCTAGGCTGAGCAGCATTGCAATAGTTACACCTGTTATTATTTCTCTTTTGTGGAGCCGGCCGGGTTCCTCAAACAGGTGGTACACCTCTTCATCTGAGTGGTACAGGACCCTAGGAACAATTAGAACTTGGACAAAAAAATCAGTAGAATCATTGAACTTGGCAAGAGACACAGAAGGACTCACTCCAGATCGCTGACAAACTCACATCCCAGATGCAGAGGGAACCACCCATTTATTCTTTATGTTGGGCTTAACAACTTTGGTGCAGATGTTGCCTTTCTTTGCTAAAGTTGCATTGCCAAAACATCTGCCCCTGCCCGTGACTTGAGTCAGGGTGATCCCCCTTCGGGGAGTGTCCCATCTGCACCGGTGAGGTGCGTCGGCTGTGGAGTAATTGAAGGGGATATCTAAAGCAATTCCTTCATAGAAAGGGGGTTTAACATCATAACAAAGCCAGCAGGAATTAGTTAGGTGTGGGTTGGATTCGTTCAGGGATAGAAAAGTAGCTTCTAACATACGAAAGACTGGATCTGGGTCAGATCCAGCTAGACTTATCTGGGAGGCATCTGCATGACCGATCAGGGTATCAGTGACCTCTGTGGGCAAGACTTTGGAGTGGGTTGTGTTTTTCCCTTTCAGCACATCTTTAATAACTTTGTTGGGCCCAACCGCCCGGGATGCTCGTGGCTGAAGTTTGATAATTCGCACATTCACCCACTCCTTTGACCCTTGAATGACTACTGTCCATGTCCTGCCTGTGGCCCAACTAGGGTGATTTGGCTGCAAAACGGTCATGTTATAGTCAGTGCACCTCCGAACTCTAGAGAATTTGTGACGGTTCCGATAGAATTTTTCATGAAGGACGGCGGGTTGTTTGCAACCGGTGGGTGCCCAGGTGAATTGTAAAAATTCATCGGGGTCTTGAGGTTCCCACCCAGGTCCTGATGGTCTGGCATTTGTAACAATGGTTTCACAGCCCCAGTACCCACAATATCCCCACCCCGGGTAATTGCAGTACTTTTTTTCTGGGTTTGAGGCTGGGCTCCAGTAGGACAGGTGCATGCGTGTGACATGAGGGGAATAGGGGTTTATTTTTGGTTTTCCTGGGAACAGATCGGAAATGCGGATCACAAAAGATGGGGTGTTTGGTGTGGTGGTTTCTTTGATCACCTTGTCATTTGAAAGGTGTTGCATGACCCACCTGAACGGGTGATGGGGGTATTTTTCTTTAATCGGTGAATTCGTATTGTGGTTGCTTTCTGGCATGGTTTAAAGCTTTGTTCGTTTTCGCTTTAAGCCGCGTTGGTCCTGCTCTCTCCGTCTCTGAGTCCGAGTCAGACCCCGAGGGCTCCGTGGAGATCTCTCAGCTGCTCTTGCTGGACTCAGAGCCGGAAGCCGACTGCCAGAGCACTTCCGGGTTTCTGTGCGTTTTCAGGCGGCTCCGGCCCCGCTCCTCCCCTCGGGGGTGGTGCCGATCCCGCCCCCTGGGCTTGCCCTGCCTCCCGCAAGGGGAGGTCTCTCCCTTGAATGGCAGCAGCATTGAGCACAGCTCCCGACTGGGCATGCGCCCTCTGCTGTTCTCCCGCGCACGCGCATCAGCCAACATCCGGGGCTCACATTCGAGCATGCACAATTCCTCCTCTCCCCGCGCGTGCGCATCAGCTAACATCCGGGGCTCACATTTCTCCTCGCCAGGAGCCTCCGGGCCCCGCCCCTCCTCTTGGTTCGAGTGGGGGGGGGCGCCGGGACCTGCACCGTCTCTTCAGCCTCCCTCAACCCTTCTCTAGCTGTTCTTTCTACTTCCTTGGCTTCCCGTGTTAACTCCCTCCAAAATGATCCCTCATGCTGTTGTGTTTCTAGCGGTGGGCTACCCATGTGCGGGGGGGAATCGGGTGGGGGAACCGCGAGCGTTTGGGAATGTTCCGCGGCGGGGTGTGGATCCGACGGGCTCGGCGGGAGGGTCGGGGGGTTTCCCGGGGACCCCGGGGCTTTTGGGGTCGAGCTCGGGGGGGGAGGGAAACGCGCCTGGTCCCCGCGAGTCCCCGCACTCAGAGAAGCCGCTTTCTGTCTCAGTCTGCGTCGTGGCCCCCACCCCCAGCTTGGGAGTGGCTAATAGACACACGTGCGTGGCGCTCCAGATTTGTTGTTGCTCTAACGCTTTGCGTAGGGCCTGTTCTACTTTCCCCCAAGCCTTAAGGGTTTTGCCGCTCCCTGAGGTTTTCGTTTCCTCAGCTAATGCGGCCGTGCACTTCTCCCAGACCTCCGAATGTAGTATTTCTATGGGATGATCAATTGCCCCAAGCTCCGTAAGTCTTGCAATAGCAAGGTAAAAATCTTTGAGCTTACACTCAATTCCCCACTGTTTATGAAGTAGACTCACGACCTTGGCAATGGCTTCCATGGTAGCCACGGGTCCTTTTGGGGATGTCTCCCCCGCCTGGAGTCGGTCCCGCTGCTCCGGCCGCTGCTTCTCGTCCAGGCGTTTCCCTGTCACCTGAGCTTTTTTCTTCTTTTTTCTTCCCGGGTTTCGGCACCAATCTGAAGCCTCTTGATACGAGAGGCAGTGGCGACCTGGTTCAAGAACTCAGCACGGCAGCTCGGCCTAGCCCCCCGAGCTGCTCGGGCCACAGACACACAGCACTAACATGGCAGATGGTCAACATGGCGCTTTATTGTTTTGCCTCGTGGGGTTTTATAGTCGAGGTGGTTTCTCTACGTCAGGAGTGGGGACGATGGGATGGTAAAAGTTAGTAAGGGGTGGAAAACTACTGGGGTTATGAAGGGCTGTATTGTTTAGAGTAATTCTTATCACAGAGGAATGAAGGGGAGGAAGGTTCCATGCTGCTTTCTGCTTTCCGTCACATCACGAAATCTTCCATTCGCTTTTGTCCCTATTCTACCACACTGAAGGAAGGCAGAAAGTTAATCAGGAACTGTGGTGATAGGAAAAGGGGATATGTGTTGAAACTCTAATAGGGGAAATTTAGATTAGATGTTTGGAAGAAATAATGTACTGTGAGGGTGGTGAGGCCCTGGCACAGGTTCCTCTGAGAACCTGTGGCTACCCCAACCCTGGAATTGTTCAAAGCCAGGTTGGACAAGGCCTTGAGTAACCTGGTTTAGTGGAAGGTGTCCCTGCCCATGGCAGGGGGGTTTGGGACTAGATGGTCTTTAAGGTCCATTCTAACCCCTTAACATTCTATGATGCTGTCATTAGGAGATGAAGTTGGCATTCAGAAACTGGCATTCATTGCTCACATTGCTGCCCAGTAAAATGCAATCCCTCAGCTTAATGATACTCATTACATTCTAATTTCAAAGAGGCATGAAACACTTTTGCTTCTCGCTCCAGACACTCTGGATAGCTGCATTGCTTGGTGCTAGGCGAGCTTCCTTTATTAGGTGGAGGCAGCATCATTGTAATGAGTGCATGGTTTTGCAAAGTTTTTTAATGTCCTTCAGGGTGAAAGCTGACAGTAGAAAGAAGGACACACAGGTATTCGAGTTGCGTTTTAAAGCTGACCATCTATAATGTGATTTGTATCATTGTGGGATCTGCCATCATATGAGATCAGAGACTGAACACATCAGGACATTCTCCATGTAACTCAGGTGGTAGAAGTACATTGGCTGCCCTGAAATCACCTGTGGAAAAACAAAGAGGAGGAAAAGCTCAGTATCTCCCTGTGCTGGATTACTAACCCATCCCTGGGGTGGTTCTCTAGAGAGAACAGACACACAACCCATGCTGAGGATGAATTACTGGATCCTATTACAACAGGAGGCATGGAGGCATCAAAAAAAAAAGGGAAAAACTTCAGATAATCAACATCACCTCCCATTTACAGGATACCCCCTTTCTCCAGGCAAGCCACTGCTGTGATTCATGCCATGCCATTGCTTCCTGCTCTTACCATCTGAACAGTGTATGTGCATATTTTCTCCTTGCATGTGAGTTTCCAGCTGCTCAGGAAAGCAGGGGGATGGGGAAGATGTAACTCATCTGTGAGGAGGATGATGGACAAGGGTATCAGCAGGGAAAAGTTTCTGGTGAGTCTCTGGATGGGAGACATGGATCTTTTCTTCTGTGTCAGCCATATGTCAGGGTAATTGGAAGCAACAGCTGGAAAACACTGTTATGGATCCTTAGCCTTTGTGGGAGTCACTCCTCACAATATATGAAGTGGTTACAAGAAGCCATGACAACTCCAGTGCATGGCTGACATGCTGAGCCTTTCACCTAAGCCAGTGAGGCAGGAAAAGAAGGTGGAAAGTTTCATGCAGTCACAGGGAGAACAGAGCCAGGGTTGTTTTACAGAAGAGGGCAGAGGGGGTAATAAAGTCAGTTTATAGCTGGGAAGGCCGAAATTCATTTGTGAAATATAACATGTGGTTGCTAAGGTAGCAGCAGATGAGGTTTAGAAGTTCTATCCTAGCCCTGTTGTGCCTAAGGCATTCCCTACCACTGGCATGAGGAAAACAGGCACAGTCAACACCCACTGCAGGACAGTTGTGCCTCTGTGAGGGCACAGCAGGAGCTCCTCAAGAAGCTCGGCATCCCCGTGGCTCCTCTCCAGAGCTGGTGAGTGCTTGGGATGCCACTCCACATGTAAACTCACAGGCTGCCCCTCTTGCCCCTGAAACATGCCGTTGACTGGAAGTGACTTTATCAGGCATCGGTGGCATTTTCTTTTGGAGAGTTTCCTCTCTGGAAGAAAAGTCCCTTTTACTTCTTGAAAGTTGTGTCTCAGCTGATGTGTGTTTTTTCTGTGTTTCTGTCACTAACCATTAGTCCAGTCCCTACTGCAGCCTGCACCCCACGAAGAAAACTTCACCTTTCAGGAGGAAAGGACTTATGTAAAGCATTTTTCTTCTGCCAAGGGAATCCCAACTGCAGACTCAGGAGCCCTAAACCCAGCCCAAGGAGTCATCCCTTTCCACCCAGTTACTGCCTAAGGGCAGGCACAGAGGACCAGTGCCTGGCATCCTCTGGCCTGGCACCTGGGACAACCCAAAACAAATGAGATACCATGAGACAGAAGTGCTTCTATTCTTCTGTCTTAGTAGAATTATCCTGCTGTAAATTTTTATGAATGCTTTTTGGTCTCCTTTAAACCTTATTTAGAGTTTAGGATCTGAACATTTAGTTTGATGTAAATTTGTTTCTGTGTAAGGACAGCTGCTGCACACCTATAAATATTGGAAGGTTGTGGGAGTTATAGGGCAGTCGGAGGTGGCTGCTGTGTACCCCAAACTGCCTTGTGAGGGAGACAAATTCGGGTGCAGTCAGGCTGCTAGCACACCCCTCTTTCTGCCCTGCGCAGCTGGAAGGCACTGGTGGCACACACCCCTACACCTTAGCTGGATACCTCAATATTACCAGAGACAAGGAGTCAAGGAGAGCCCAACACCACCCAGGAATTCCACGGTGCTGGTTTATTTCATCCACAGGCATGGGCAAGCGAAGAGAGTCCTGGCACATGCCCGGGTGGCTTTTACAGTGTTCTGAGGGCACAGGGGCGGTACAAAGGTGGGACCAGGGAAGGAAGCAGCCACACAGGCTGCTGGGAGAGGTAGTTTTCCATTCAACAGGGTCTGGGGGGTAAGGTTACATTCCAACCGCAAGGACTTGTGGGAGAGGCTTTTCCTTCACAAATATGAAGGTATTCTTCAAATGCCTGAGTTTTTCCACCAGCTGGCCTCAGCCATTTTCCCTGGCTCACCAGCTGGCCCAACACACACCACCAGTTTACTGCAGGCTTTTGGGCTGGAAGTGCACTGCATACTCCTCCCAAAGGAGGATCTCTCAGTGTTGCATGTTCTGGCTGGGCTGTAATCCCATCCAGGAAACTTTACGGTGCTCCCAATTTCACCGTTTGATCACTTCTAGAGAGACAATGGATCTGGGGCCTCCACTGGTGAGTTGACGCCAGGGCCCAGCAGGGTGGGCGGACAATGATGAATTGGTCTGAGGTAAGATGTCCTACTGCAAAATGTGTTACATATCTCCCCTCACTCCTGCTCCTTAAAAACCACTGCAGGAACTGGTTTTCAGCTTTTTTTGGCTTGGAAGCAGTGAAAAAAACCCAACCCCCAAAACTTTAGGGGAGGGTGTGATTGTGCCAATGTGCTGGAGGGATGCTCGGCAGAACTGGGCACGCAGAAGGTGAGTCTTGCTCAGGAACTGCAGCTTCACTCCTCCCATCCAGGACTAATTCTTGGCCACTGAAAGAAAAGGGGATTTCATCCTGACTGTCTTGGAGTGATTTATGATGATAGTCTATTCCACGATCCTCTGCTTTATGGCCAAAAATGGTTGCTGCATCTTTAAGGCCCGGGACTGGATGTCTTCGGGGCCAGGGAGGGGGGAGTTTTGGGCTCTTTGGCAGGTTTTTCGAGGCCTTGCTACCTAGGCGTTCCGTGACGCTGCACAGTTTGGTTTTGCTTGGCTAGCACTGTTTTGTTGGCCCAGGCAAGAAGCTTTTCTCTTCCCTGGCCTTGGAGAAGCTGCAGCAGCAATCTTTCAGCTGCCTCAAGGTGAAGAGAACAGCTGCTGGTCCACGGCTGGAGGAGTGGGACCAGTGGGAGCAGGGCCACCCCGTTTCAGCCCCAAACTGCAGGAAGCTGAGCCAGGGAAAGAAAGCACACCAAAAGGCTCCAGCCCAGGTGCTCTGTCTGCTGTGGAGAGGAGGTCAATGCCAAAGAGCCACCAGGTTTTTTGCATCCTGCTGGAACTCTTTTGTGGAAGCTCCGCTTCCCTCAGCCTGAAAGCCAGCGCCATCTCACATCGCATGTCAAGAAGGGGTATTTCTTCAACATTTGCCCCATTCTCCGGGCATTTTTGGGTCTTTATTCCTCCCTGTGTGTCGGGCGGGGAGTGAGTTCTGTGAGCATTCTGTTGTTAATAAACCATTGGTTTTGTTTTTATTTCACTTCCTCTATTAGTATTCATTTTCTCTTGGTGGATGGGAATTGTTGAAACCCTTTAGAGGAAACTACTCATTGCAGAGTGTCTTCTCCTAAATTTGTGTCAAAACTGACACACTGACTGCTGCTAAACACCTCCACTTTCATAGAGGAAAAGGAGTATTTGCTTCTCTGCTCATTTGCCTTCGTGCTAGGATATCCCAGTACTCTGACTCAAAGGAGATCATGGTAGAGATGTGAGGAGAAGTCCATACCAAGGGGATCTGTGTAAAGGTGCTTCTGTCTGACTAGAGTGACATTATTTTTTTTGCAATGAAGCCTGCAAGGTCAGGATGTCATGGTGTTAAACATTAGGCATGTAAGCTGAGACCTACATGCTTGTTATCTTGACCAAGCTTATTATCTTTACAGATAGCAAGAGTAGGGAAAGGAAATACAATCATGGGAAAATGAGGCTCAGAGAAACTGGACTTCTTGAACAAAAGCTTTGATTTAATTTGAGTTGATTTGAGCAGTCTAGGTCTTCAGTGCCATCACCCCAGTGCCTCCCTCTGGTATTCAGTGTCCCAAAATTATTTTTTGTAAGTATGGGTTTCCCTAATCCCTTGTGTTCTTGCAGCTCAACATGTTTTTTCACTGCAGTGCATAGAGACTTCTCTGGAGCCATGAAAATGAGCAAAGGAGAGGGACACAGAGCAGCTCAAGAAATGCACTTTATGTGCAGGTAAGAAATCAATGTTGACTCCAGAAGTCCCTTATTGAATTATGTCTTCTTTCAGGACCAGAGTGACCAGTAGTTTCACTTCCATGCATTGAGTTGCAATCAAACTGCACCTTACTGGGGGAGCCTCAGAAACTGTGCGTTATCTGAGTGGTGTCTTTTTGTCCCAGGTTTACATTTGGGTCTCATGATTTGTTTTCTCATACCAGGAACATGTGAATTTCCCTTTCCCAGCACTTTATAGGAACATTGGCCTTTGTTCTCAGATGGGCGTAGGCAGTGGTGAGCTGGAGTGCAGATATAACCAAGGGTAGATGGGACAGGCTTTTAAGTCCTGCTAAAGAGAGATGCAGGCTAAATCCTACATCATCCAGGAGACGATGGTGACCTTCCCAGAGTACAGCACATTTTTTCTTCTGGAGCCATTTTATATGCCCAATTGTGACATGAGGTCTTTGAGGGGGCTGCCAGTACCTCTGACAGGGAAAACTGAGTGCAGCAACCAGGCTGCAAGGCAAATAAATTGCAGGAATGTGGTCTCTGCTGTGCTTCCCACTCCCTGCTGGCCTTTGAAGTAAAGAATCAGTCTGGGAGCTGGAGGGAAGCCTCCTGCCTGGCAATGTGGGCTGACATCAGAAGGCTACCAAACTCTTGATAGGAGAGGAATGGGGGAGAAAAGGAATTAAATTCTCTGTGAGACAATACTCTGTGGCTGTTCTGAAAGACGACAGCAAGAGCAAGTCATTTATAATTTGTTGGAAATGTCTCCTTCTGAGAACCTTTGCAAAGAGGAGGAGCAGGAGCAGCTGTTGGCCTCAACCCAGATCATATATTACTGTCTTTGGCACCTGCTAGCAAGGCTTGGCTGCTTTTTCCAGCATGAAATGTAAGGAGATTCCTCAAGGTTTTGCTAACTCAGTCTTCCATCATAGAAGGAGATGTGGCTGTGGACAAACAAGCTGGAATTTTGTCTAAGGAATTTCGAAGTGCTCAGGGAGACACGACAAGGGATGAAATGAGTTATTTCATTTTCAGTACAACATGCTGACTTGTGAGGATCCAGTTACGGCCACTTCAGGTGGAGTCTTGAGGGTAGAAAGAGAGCACACTAGGAGCATCTATGCTTGCTTGATGTGCCCACCAGTCATTCAGCAAACCTTCAGGTCTTTGGACCATCTCAGCTTAACCGAGTACCTATGTGGAACGGACTTTGAGCAGGTTTGGTAACTTACCTGGAAGACAACTCAGACTTTTACAAGATACAAATATCTCACAGGGGTGAAGCTACAAAACTCACTGGGCCATTGAGGTCCTCAGTGAATATTGCTAAGAACCAGAGCAACAGCATGGGCTGATGGGCAGAAGTATTGGTCAGAAGCACAAAGGAAATTATGAAGTTTGATCTTCTGTTCATGTGGTGGTTGCAGCTGGCAATGATAGTTTTTATGGGACATCAGTTCAGAAGTGAGAATACATCTTCAAGGATCAGGAATCACAAAACCCACTGGGGCCACTGGGGGGATAGGTGCTATAGGCTGTTGTAGGCTTGCCAGGAGTAAGACAGTGAAAGAACTGAATTTAACTATCCTGTAAGTGAGCATAAGCCCCAGAGCAATGTATGGGAGCTCCTCACAATACCTGAGGTGGATCAACAGAGTGAATATAAAATATGCAGCAAGAGGGGATCAACCAGGGTTGCCCTCAGCAGTCTGGCTATATAAAATGGACCATAAAGATGAAGGGAATAAGGTCTTCTCCATATCACCAGCAAACCAGGCATGAAGTTGTGGTCTTAAACAGAGCTCTGGGAGAGCTCTGTTAAGCTTGAGAGGCGACTTCTAAATAAAAATCCAGCTAAGCACTGGTGTCGATTGCCTGGGAGGCTGTCATTTTGGAACCAGTTGTAGTCTTTAAAAACAGAAAAAATACTGCATTGGTGTTAAGGACTTTATTTTACCAAATTTTTGGTAACAAGATCACATCTTCCTTGACAGGAACGGTTAAGGATGTTTCTAAATGCTCCTCACTGGACATCTTGAGCTTAAAAGACACTAAACTGTTAGCTCAAATCACCTTTGTGATTTGAACATTACTAAAGTCAGGCCAAGTGTCAACAGGAATTATAAGGTCTATCTTCCACCATTACTGTTTTCACAAAGGAGTGCTCTTAGAAAAACAGCTGGTAACCTGAATGAGGGCTGAGGCCATGGTATGTATGGAACATCCTGAAAAAAAAAAAGAGACTCTCTAGCATGTCTAGGTATGAAAGGCAGGGGAATGAAGAAAGAGAGCATTATCAGCCTTATTTTACAAAGGGGGCTCTTATGCACAATGTGTTTCCTTGTTACTCAACCTTCTTTAGGAATTGCTGTGGATCTCAGGAAGAGCTTGGGCAGGGACTGAAGGTAACATTAGTGACACTGAAGTTTCAATGTCTAGAGGAGAGTTTACAGTCTGAAATACTCACAGAAATCTCCTTTCATTGTCCATAGAGACAAAGAGGCAATTCCAAAGTGCAAGTCATCTGACTGTTTTCATACACTTACATTAGCAAACTGAGAACAGACTGTTTTATTCCTCTACCTAAAAATGACATAGAAGTCTTGAAGTACCTATCTGTGACCATGGACTGCGACACATGAATGAGATACGGTCCCCAGTCGTGGTATAACTGGAAACATTTATTAAAAGTGGATATAGCTGTTATAGTATTTTCACTACCAGGTTAGAACAGCATGAGCTTGGATAGTCAATAGTATAACTGTTCATATGTCTATTAACTAATAATATAAGTGATATTACATGTTAATATAAGTGATATTGCATGATATTACATTACAATAACAATATAAGTGATCACATTCTTAATATTAACATCAGGGGTTTTTTTTCCTAAAATAAGTGCTTGTATAACAATTTTTTCTGCAAACTATTGTGTTTGTTATATTTTAGGAATTTTGTTATGTTTCTCCTGCCTTGACTGAATAGTCTTTGTTCTTTTTAACTAAGTGTTCTTTGTTTTCTTATTCCTGAGCCTTCATTGTCTTGCCCCACAATGGACCTCCACAGGTCAGCTACAAATGTAGAGACTCTATATGCTATTAATGCATAGATTATTTTCCTCTGGTTTCTACTTCCCCGAACTGAGGAATGCCTGAAACTGTTTATATTGCTCATATAGGTGTGCCCGGTGTCTAAAATCTGAGGGAAAAAGAGGAGTGAAGATGGAGTGTGCAAAAATTGTAACTATCAGTCATTTTATAGGTGATGGTTTCTACAAATGGGAGATTTGTGGTTGTTCTGAAGGTCATATATACAAGCAAGTAGACATGGTTCCCAGTTATCCTAAGCCCACCAAGGAAGCAAACTCCCCTGTTCTTTCTTTTTTCATTCCTTCCTTTCCTAGTGAAACTTTCTGTCTTGGGGTGACTCCATGATGTGTATCCCCTATCACGGCTCTATGCCGGAAAATTAGTTTTGTGCCTTTAAACGGAGCTTGAGAGGAGAGGAAAAAATGAACTTTTCAAAGCAAGTTCCCAAGGACACAGAGATAGGGACTTCTCTGCGTTCCCCGGCGGCGGTAGCACAGAGAGAGCACCCTTGCTTGTCTCTTAGGCCAGTTTTTTTGGATTTTTTTCCTTCCCTTTTTCTCTGGCGTGTTTCCTAGGACTTGGGTGGTGGGGTTTTTCTCCTTTTTTCCTCTTCTGGACTGTTTCAACAACATCAGAACACATCAGGAGAACTTCTCTTCAGGCCCAGAGGGGGCCTAAGGCCACCCCCCACACCAGCTCCGAGAAGGAGGGACCACACCTACAAGAGGACTCTAATTTCTTCCCAGGTTTTCTCATTATAGTGAGGGGTTTTACTATTTAGTATTATTATCCTTTTCCTGTGTGTTTGTTAATAAACAGGTTTTATCTCCTTCACTTTCCTTTGAGGAATTTTTTTTCCCGAACCTGGTGGGGGGAAGGGTGGTCATGACCTGACTTTTCTCCCAGAGGATATATTGATAGATTTTGGTCGAAACGGGCACAATATTTAGTGGCGCCCAATGTGGGGCTCAAAGGAAAGTGAAAAAAACCCCAAAGCTGTACTGATTACATTTTGGTTTGAATTTAATTGCTTTGTGTTGGGGTAAAGTGGTTACTATGTTGGTTGAGTTCATGATGTCTCTCTGGCTGGATATACTCATGTCTTTTTGGTCCCTGTTTGCCTGTCTACAACTTGGTCTGATCTTATTGCTGATAAGAAACTTTTACAGAGCAGGGGCACGAATCCAGATTTCTATTTTGCTATGCTCCGTGATAATGATTTATATGAAGTTAACAGAGGTACAGGCAGCTGTTCAAAGTGTGTATGACAGGTGGTTTCTCCGTCCTAACCCCAGTCCTGGTTCCAGTAGCCTGTTTTGGGGGTTTATTAGTAATGGCACTCAGTTTGTTAGAGGAGGAGATGGGGTTTCCCAGCCTTTCATCTCCCTCCCCTTTAAATTTGATGCACTATGTTTTGAAAATGTTCAGTTTTCCCTGAATACTAAAGAGACTATTTTTCTGGTATTATATCTGGTGAGCTTCCTCTATGTGGTTTTGCAGCTTATCTAAAATGAGGGCTCAGATTTCCAGGGTGACTGATGAGACACTTGACCCAGGGGTGGAAAAGCCTGAGTGGGGTGGAGAATGGGAGGATATGGGCCAAATGCTGAAGGAATTCTCTCACCCAATAGCTTGTAATTTTCCCCCGAACAAATTCAGAACCCAGCTGAGGTGGGGAAATACCTAAAAGAGAAATTCAGTGACAATCCTAAGGAGGAAAAGGTCATTGCAGTATGCTAGGCTGTGGCATATGCCTATCGCACACTGCTAGGTACTGTAGGGCAGCAGATAAAGGCAGAAGGGCAGGAAGATAAATCAGCAGACACTCCAGTCACTCAGGCTGCAGCCAAACCAGAAGCCATTGATGGTAGCTCCTGTCACAAGGAAAAAACACACCACCAAAACCGATCGCCCAGTGAAAGATGATGATGATACAGGGGAAGGAACCTCAAAGCCACCAACAGACTCAGGCACAGAAACCATTACTGAGTCCATGTCCATAAAGGACCTTCACAGGCCAAGAAAGGACTACACCTGACAGTCTGGTGAATCTATCATAAGTTGGATGGTCTGTATTTGGGATGCTGCAGGTGATGATGTAATCCTGGACGGTGCTGAAGTGAGGCATTTAGGATCCCTGTCATGTGATCCAGCTATTGACCAAAGGATGATAAGAGGGGCTGACTCTGCCAGTCTCTGGAGACAGCTTTTGAGTGGTGTGAGGGAAAGATATATGTCTGCAGATGATCTTTATATGCAGCAAACCCAGTGGAAGACCATGGAACAAGGGATCCAATGCCTGAGAGAACTAGGAGTGGTAGAGGTTGTCTTCACAGATGACCCAGGATTGAGAAGTCCAGACCGGGCCAGAGTTAGTCCATTCATGTGGACTCATACAGCTTGGGCCACGAGAATATACTTCTGCTTTAGCACTAATGAAGCCAGATTACGGTGCTAATGAGACCGTGCAGGATATGGCAACAAAGCTCCAGGCATATGCAGATTGCGTGCATGGCCCAACACATGTGAAAATTGCAGCTGTGGAAACATGTGCAGAAATTGGATGATAAGATGGATAAGATAGAGAAGAATTTTCAGGAACTCAAGAAGGAGATTAAAGAGGGCCTTCTTCAGACCTCGGCAGTACAGATCAGAGATTCTGATACCCAACGTGGACGTTCCCTAGAGAGAAGGAACATCCCGTGAAGTGAGCTGTGGAAATTCCTGTGTGATAGTGGGGAAGACACGAAGAAATGGGGCGGACAACCCACTTCTGCTCTGGCTGCAAGAGTGCGTGAATTGAGCGCAAGTTTCAGAAACGAAGGTCTACTAAAAAGGTAGCTGAAGTTACCAATCTGCCAGAAATGGTGAAAAAGATGATGACATGTCCGATCCCCTCGAAGGAACCTCTACGACGCAGGCCCGAGAAAAGAAGGATAACCAGAACTAGAGGGGCCCTGCCTCTAGCCAGGTAGAGGCCAGGGAAAACCATATTTTTTGGACTGTGTGGATTCGTTGGCCTGGTACATCAGAACCACAAAAATATGATGCTTTGGTTGACACTGGTGCGCAGTGTACAATAATCCCTTCGCAGCACGTGGGGGTAGAATCTGTTTCTATTACTGGTGTAACAGGTGGATCACAAAATTTAACCCTAGTGGAAGCTGAGGTGAGCCTAACTGGAAATGAGTGGAAGAAACATTTCATTGTG
The DNA here is from genome assembly GCA_026261815.1 of Monarcha castaneiventris obscurior. NCBI lineage: Eukaryota > Metazoa > Chordata > Aves > Passeriformes > Monarchidae > Monarcha > Monarcha castaneiventris. The sequence goes on from JAMPIT010000575.1 coordinate 16,064,756, forward strand.
ACTGGCCCAGAGGCCCCGTGCATTTTGGGTGTTGCTAGGCATGGGAAGACTGTCAGCTGTGCCCCAGCTAAGTTCTGTAACCATCCTTATCAGAGCCTGAGGAATGTGAGAGCTGCTAAATTAAGAAAGTGGACGTTGGAAGAAAAGAACAACAAAGCAGCAAGAAAGCAGAGAGAGAGGGACTGTACCAACTTGGACTAGAACCAATCCCGTTTCCTGAGGCTACATGCAGAGTGTGTGGACAATGCGAGCAGTCCAATCGGGTCATGTGTGATCGTGTGAATGACACTTAGAGAAAAGTATAAGAATGAAGAAATGTAAACAATAAACGGATTCCTGCGTAATCATATTGATTCGTAGTCCAGGGGTCTCCTTTTCCCCACATTTGGGCATAGATTTCCTCCGAGGTGGGTATTTCAGAGACCCAAAGGGACTCAAGTGGGCTTTTGGAATAGCTGCTGTGGAGGCAGAGGGCATAAAGCAATTAAATACTTTGCCTGGACTATCAGAAAACCCATCTGTAGTAGGCCTCCTGAAGGAGGAGGAACAAAGAGTACCAATTGCTACCTCGACAGTGCATCGCCGACAGTACCGAACAACTCGAGATGCTGTGATTCCCATCCACAAGATGATCCGTGACTTGGAGAGCCAAGGGGTGGTCAGCCAGACCCACTCACCCTTCAACAGTCCCATTTGGCCTGTGCGCAAATCTGAAGGAGAATGGAGATTGACTGTGGACTATCGTGCCTTGAATGAAGTGACACCACCGTTGAGTGCTGCTGTGCCGGACATGTTGGAGCTCCAGTATGAGCTGGAGTTCAAGGCAGCAAAATGGTATGCCACTATTGACATTGCTAACGCATTTTTCTCCATCCCTCTGGCACCAGAGTGCAGGCCTTACTTTGCTTTCACCTGGAGGAGTGTGCAATACACCTGGAATTGACTGCCCCAGGGATGGAAGCACAGTCCTACGATTTGCCATGGACTAATCCAGACTGCATTGGAAAAGGGTGAGGCTCCAGAACATTTGCAATACATTGATGACATCATTGTGTGGGGGAACACCACAGCAGAAGTGTTTGAGAAAGGAGAGAAAATCATCCAGATTCTCCTGGAAGCCGGTTTTGCCATCAAGAAGAGCAAAGTCAAGGGACCTGCTCGAGAGATCCAGTTCCTGGGAGTGAAATGGCAAGATGGATGGCATCAGATTCCTACCGAGATCATCAGTAAGATCACAGCAATGTCTCCACCAACCAACAAGAAAGAAACACAAGCTTTCCTAGGTGTCATAGGTTTTTGGAGAATGCACATTCCTGAATACAGCCAGATTGTGAGTCCTCTCTACTTGGTTACCTGCAAAAAGAACAATTTCCATTGGGGCCCTGAACAGCAACAATCCTTCGCCCAGATCAAGCAGGAGATTGCCCATGCAATAGCCCTTGGCCCAGTCAGGACAGGACCAGAGGTGAAGAACGTGCTCTACTCTGCAGCCAGGAACAATGGTCTGTCCTGGAGCCTTTGGCAGAAGGTGTCTGGTGAGACTCGAGGCCGACCACTGGGATTCTGGAGCCGGAGCTACAGAGGGTCCGAAGCCAACTACACTCCCACAGAGAAGGAAATCTTGGCAGCTTATGAAGGAATCCAAGCCGCCTCAGAGGTAGTCGGCACTGAAGCACAACTCTTGCTGGCACCCCGACTACCGGTGCTGGGGTGGATGTTCAAAGCAAAGATTCCCTCTACTCACCATGCCACCAATGCCACATGGAGCAAATGGATTGCCCTCATCACACAGTGCGCCCGTATCGGAAAACTGAATCACCCTGGGATTTTGGAAATAATCACAAATTGGCCTGAAGGTGAAAACTTTGGTCTCTGTGATGAGGAAGAGCAAGAACAAGTGACACGTGCTGAAGAAGCTCCACCGTACAACCAACTGCCAACAGAAGACACCTGCTATGCTCTTTTCACCAACGGTTCTTGTCGCATTGTAGGGATGAAATGAAAGTGAAAAGCAGCCATATGGAGTCCCACACGACAGGCCGCAGAAGCTATTGAAGGAGAAGGTGGATCAAGCTAACTTGCTGAACTCAAAGCCGTTCAACTGGCCCTAGACATTGCTGAAAGAGAGAAGTGGCCAAAGCTCTACCTCCACACTGATTCATGGATGGTAGCCAATGCTCTGTGGGGATGGCTAGAAAAGTGGGAAAAGGCTAATTGGCAGCGTAGGGGAAAACCAATCTAGGCCACTGAAGAGTGGAAAGACATTGCTGCCCGAGTAAAAAAGCTACTTGTGAAAGTCCGCCACGTAGATGCTCATGTCCCCAAGAGTAGGGCTAATGAGGAACACTGAAACAATGAACAGGTAGATCAGGCTGCAAAGATAAAGGTGGCACAGATAGACTTAGATTGGAAACACGCGGGAGAGTTGTTCCTAGCTCAATGGGCCCATGATGCCTCAGGTCATCAGAGCAGAGATGCCACCTATAAGTGGGCACGAGACCGAGGGGTGGATCTAACCATGGACAGTATCTCCCAGGTGATCCATGATTGTGAGACATGCGCTGCAATCAAGCAGGCCAAGCGAGTGAAACCCCTGTGGTATGGTGGGAGGTGGTCCAAATACAAGTATGGGGAGGCCTGGCAGATTGACTACATCACACTGCCTCAAACACGCCAAGGCAAGTGTTACGTGCTCACAATGGTAGAAGCCACCACGGGATGGCTGGAAACCTACCCTGTGCCTCATGCTACAGCCCGTAACACCATTTTGGGTCTTGAAAAGCAAGTCCTCTGGAGGCATGGTACACCCAAGAGAATTGAATCTGACAATGGGACTCATTTCAAGAACAGCCTTATCAACACCAGGGCTAGGGAACATGGCATTGAGTGGGTGTACCATATCCCTTACCATGCACCAGCTGCCGGCAAAGTGGAACGGTGCAATGGATTGTTGAAAACCACCCTGAAGGCACTGGGTGGGGGAACTTTCAAAAATTGGGAACAGCACCTAGCAAAAGCCACCTGGTTAGTTAACACCCGAGGTTCCACCAATAGAGCTGGTCCAGCCCAATCCAAATCCCTGCCTACAGCAGATGGAGATAAGGTTCCAGTAGTGCATGTCAGGGGACTGTTGGGAAAGACTGTTTGGGTTAATTCTGCCTCGAATGTGGACAAACCAATCCGTGGGGTCGTCTTTGCTCAGGGACCTGTTTGCACATGGTGGATAATGCAGAGAGATGGAGCAACACATTGTGTACTCCAGGGAGATCTGATTGTTGGGTGAAAACCATCTGTAATGTGAAATACCTGTACACCACTGCTTGCTGAGTGTCACTGTCACTGTTTGTACATAACTGTATATGTGTATTAATGTGTGTGGGTAGAGTTACACTATATTAATTTGAGCATTGAGCCAACGATATGGGATAAGGGGTGGAATGTCTTGGGGTGACTCTATGATGTGTATCCCCTATCACGGCTCTACGCCAGAAAATTAGTTTTGTGCCTTTAAACTGAGCTTGAGAGGGGATGAAAAAACGAACTTTTCAAAGCAAGTTCCCAAGGACACAGAGATAGGGACTTCTCTGCATTCCCTGGCGGTGGTAGCACAGAGAGAGCACCCTTGCCTGTCTCTTCAGCCAGTTTTTTTTTGGTTTTTTTTTTCCTTCCCTTTTTCTCCGGTGTGTTTCCTAGGACTTTGGTGGGTTTTTTTTTTCTCCTTTTTTCTTCTTCTGGACTGTTTCAACAACATCAGAACACATCAGGAGAACTTCTCTTCAGGCCCGGAGGGGGCCTAAGGCCACCCCCCACACCAGCTCCGAGAAGGAGGGACCACACCTACAAGAGGACTCTAATTTCTTCCCAGGTTTTCTCATTATAGTGAGGGGTTTTACTATTTAGTATTATTATCCTTTTCCTGTGTGTTTGTTAATAAACAGGTTTTATCTCCTTCACTTTCCTTTGAGGAATTTTTTTTCCCCGAACCTGGTGGGGGGAAGGGTGGTCATGACCTGACTTTTCTCCCAGAGGATATATTGCTAGATTTTGGCCGAAACCGGCACACTTTCCAAGCTAGGAACTAGGAAAGCCTGGGAGTTTTCAGGAACAGGATCAGTACCAAAGGACACTTGAGTAGATGTCTAATTCCAGACCACCCTACACCAGAGCTGTGCTCCAGTAAATTTGTTGTTGTGTCTCTGCTTGGGATCAGTACCAGATGCCATGAAAATAGCTACAAGAAGCTCTAAAGTAGGCAATGCTGAAAAAAAGGATACATCTGAAGATAGTTACAGAACCCCCCTGCTATGGTTTGTATTAAAAACAAAAAGGAGATTGAAAGAAGGTGAAATGGAGCCAGTATTTGTAGGATCTCTGGGTGCTCTGCCTTTCATGTGGCAAAGCGAAGGAGTTAATCACGTGGCTTTTAAAACAAATTCAAGAAACCTCAAAATGGTCACCACAAAATTCTGAGGTACCCCAAATTGCTCTACATTCTGACAAATGGTGACCAGTGCTTTTTAATGATTTAGTTTGCTTTGTGCTTTCTCACACATAATTCAGGAAGTGTGAAAGAGCTAGGAAGGGCCATCAGAGCATCAGCAGATCTCTGGTGGGGGAAAGAAAGTTATTTTTAATTTTTGGTGCATTCTGTTTCTGTCTGCTAAGTGATTTCCTCCCCTTTTTTCCTCCTTTTTTTTTTTTTTTAATTGAGTTAGGCCAATATGTAGGAAAACATTTAGCAAAGAAACATGAATATGTCTCAGTGACTTTGAAATGGCAGCTCCCATTTCCTACATTTCCCAACATTTCCTAATGTTTGCTATTGCTTTTGATGCTACCTAATGAATGTAGGTCCTCTAAAAAAGTCACTTTAGGAGCTTTGAATTTCTTAATATATGCCCAAGAGGGTGTACTGCATTTTGGCCTCTGCCTTCACCCACCCATGCTATGTATTAATGGTCTGATAAAATTCACTCTAGAGTGCTTTATTACAATGATAGAATTTTTAAAAGGGGGGAAGGGATAGCACTTTATTATTCTAATGGAAAGCCCACTCAAGATCAGAAGCCAAAAACAAATTATGACAACTTAACTTCCCTCAGGTCACTCCCCTAAGACACAGAGGAAATACCAAGCCTGCCACTTTGGGGTGGCCACCATGAGCTGTCTGCAAAGCATCAGCATGGCTCTCTCTGCTTGCACTTCAGGCTAAATGCATCCAAAAATCATCAGCATCAACGGCATGCTCGATGTCTCTTATTGTTTGGCCTTGGGTCATCTCTGAGCGCCACTTGTCTCTGACATGGACCATGGCAGGGAAGTATTTTCAACGGCTTTGAATTGTTTGTTTTAGGACTAATCTGCTGCAAGATATTGAGAAGTCTCAGATTCTGCTGCAGCAAGGGCCTGGGCAACACGCAGACCTGATCTGATTGAAGATATCCCTACTCGTTGGAGGGGACGTGGCATTAGATGGTCTTTAAAGGTCCCTTCCAACCCAAACGATTCTATGATTTTATGATTCTTTTTTAAGCTGCTTTCTGCCACAGACCAATGGCCAAACCCCAGCTGGAGGACATGTCTGCTGGCAGCAGCCTGTGTGGGAAGCTTTTGAAAGTCATGCAATGTGTCCAAGAGCTGTCCTATCAGCGAAGACATGGTAGGTGAGGTGAGCAGTTCCACCACGTGTTAAGCTACTATACTACCCTCTCTTTGAGAGAGCCCAACTCTGCTGGTGAAATCCATGTAGTAGCCCTGAATACAGCACTGGATTTAGTTTTTGATATGGCAAGTGAAGTGGTAGCAGAAATAATAGATCAGGCTGAGGCTGCTAAATTCAGGCTCTCCAGGGCCCTTCTGGCATTGCTTTCAAACCCTGTGTTTCTCCAGAATATTATTTCCATGAAAAATGTGGGAAGGGACACAGGAGCTCTTCCAATCTAGTTTACTATGCTTTATGGCTCCTAAGGTACATAGCTGCAAACTGTTACTCATCTCAGAGCTGAGAACAGGAATGAGGTTTCTATTTGGGAAAGCTTTCAAAGATGTGCTGAAGCTGTTCTTATACAGCCAGAAAAGGGAACCATCAGCACAAAACATGCCTGAAAAGAGAAACTGGAAACAGCCTTGGAAAAAAATGTGTATACATGGGGCATGACATTATTTATTATCCTGTGCTACAGAGCTCAAGCTGGGTTGAAAGCTTAATGAAAACAGTGGTATTCTAAGCTCTACCAGGATTTAGACCCTCCAGCAAATGTATAAACATGGAACATTTTCAAAGTCTTCTCCTACTAATGGTTATTCATAACTGTTTCAGGGACCTGCTGTTTTATTTGACTGACAGCACTGAAAAGAAAAAAAAGATCCCAAATGTGCTCTTTTCCCTAACAGATGGACATAATGCAAAGCCCATTTTCTGTTTCTGCCACAGCTGGTTTGACATCTGTGTAATGGAGCAGATGCAATAGGGATTGATTTGGCTTGTGAGATTAAAGGTACTTGCTTTTGCTTCTCATGTCTCTGAGAAAGAAGGTGATGGTCCAGGTCTTACTATAGGAGACAAATTGATTTCACAGTTTCCGTTGGCACAGATTAGGAAAACTAGGAAAAACATGCTGAAGCTTGACTTGAGAGAGGAACAGAGGTAAGGAGACACTGAATGGCAGGACCTGGAATCCCCATCATTGTCTAGGTGAACATTGCCCAGAAAGATCTCTTAATTTCCCTGTACCTCCATCTCCTCTGATGACCCATGGAAAATCACTACTCATCACCCTCAGAGGAAGGTTGCAATTCCCAGGTCACTGCTATTAACCAGTAGTCTGGCATGAGGGAGACTCGATCCTGTCTCAGTACAGTAGAATGAACTGGCAAAAGCTGATGTTTTTCCGATTCCCATCTTTTGTGTTAGTGTGAAAATATCGGAAGACAGAATATTTTCAGGACTAGGCCTTTCAGAGCAGCTCTAAGATGCCTTGAAATGTTGCCAAGAGTTTTCTTTTCAAACTTTGCGAACATTTCAGCTTCTGAGGAGCTTCTGAGGCTGGAAGTCCAGCATGTTTTGAGTTGTTCAGGAGTTATTTCAAGAATTTTGTAAACACAATGAGCCTGGTTTTGAGAATGGGCTTGAAATGTCCCTCCAAAGATGTTGCATGACATACCCTGAATACCAACCCAAGATGCTAGGACTTAGTCGCTCACCTCTGTATAATCAGAGTCTCAACACACTGGTTCCAGCAGTGTCTTTGTGAAAACTTTGTAGCAGCACAGCTCCCTACATGTTTTTGCTTTCTGCAGCCAAACCCAATGCCAGGAAAACAAAGGGATGATCTGCAGGTAACTGCTAAGGCCATCACATCCGTATTACCAGACTGCGGTGAGCTTGTGAATGATTATTTTGTGTCCTGATGTTCAGCCATCTCTGCTCTACTACACTTTTGTGGTTGATGCCTTTTAGTGTATTCCTGCAGCACAAATGAGGTCTGTAATACAGGAGATCCCTGCCCTTTTCTTCACCTGGCTCCTTACTTATAGCTGGAAGTGCACGTAGCCTCCTTGCCAGGCTTTTATTTGCAGCTGAGGAACTTCTGCTATCACCAAAGGTTTAGCTTTGACTGGCAAGTGAGAAGAACCATCCACACATGATGTGCACCAAATGCCTACAAACAAATTTGGGTGCAGCCGCCACAAAGTTGCTGAAGACCCCGTCTTCTGTGTACTTTTCTGCATTTTTGCTAAGTCCCATGCTTCTTCAAACCCCATCACCACAGAGAAGGGCAAAGTTGTTCTTTCTAGTGGTCTTAAAATATCTTTGGATTGAAAATATCTGTGCTGGTACTTGTTGCCAGCTATCACTATGGCATACCAAGCACACCTCAGGGTAACAGCTCTGGAAAACCCAGGCAATAATTTCTCAGCCTCCTGCCTTATTTTTGTCAAAAGGAATCAGTGGACATCTCTCATTCATTCATTCATTCATTCATTCATTCATTCATTCATTCATTCATTCATTCATTCATTCATCCATTTATTTGTTTATTTGTTTATTTGTTTATTTGTTTATTTGTTTATTTGTTTATTTATATGAGAAAAAACTAAACAACCCTGCACAAGCGAGGAAGAACATTTGAAATGCATTTCACAGCGGTTTCCTTCCTTGCCCTTAACTCCATCCTAGGAAAATGCTTGGCTGAGATGATGCAAATTAAAACTAAATTATTTTATTAAAAATAAACCAGCATTATAGGAAAGGAAGCCATGAGATTTTGCTAATGCCAAATAAACCAGCCTGAGAATTACACAATATAAATATGATCTACATGATGATTCCTGTATGTTCTCTATCTGCTCGTAGCTTCAACAGCCCATGTAGGATATAACACAAAGCAACTTCTTCTGTTTATATGCAGCAAATGTTTGGGTTTCTCCCCTCCCCTCCCCTCCCCTCCCCTCCCCTCCCTCCCCTCCCCTCCCCTCCCCCCCCTCCCCTCCCTCCCCTCCTCCCCCCCTCCCCCTTCCCTCCCCTCCCCTCCCCTCCCCTCCCCTCCCCTCCCCCTCCCCTCCCCTCCCCTCCCCCTCCCCCTCCCCATGTTCAGTTCTGAGCTCCTGAGGACAAGAGAGACACGGAGGTCCTGGAGCAGGTCCAGTGGAGGCTGTGGAGATGATGGAGAGACTGGAGCATCTCTCTTACAAGGAAAGGCTGAGGGAGCTGGGGCTGTTCAGCCTCAAGAAGAGACGGCTGACAGGGGACCTCATCCATGTCTGTCAGTGTCTGCAGGGAGGGCTTAGAGCATGCACCAGGCTCTGCTCCGTGTTGCCAAGCAAGAGGCCATGGGCAGAAACTGATGCCCAGGAAGTTCCACCTTGTCTTGGTTTAAAAGGTCTGCCAAGGAAGGCGGGAACATCCCTTGCAATGGAAATTACGAGCCCCCTCCCTCCAAATTATTATAACTTTGCAATTATGGGGCTTTCAGGCAATGATGTAGGAAAAGCATCGGGGTTTGATGCTGGCTAAGTGCTAGGTACCCATGAGAAATCATTCACTCGTTTTCTTCTGCTATAGATGAGCAGAGGAGGGGAAAACAAAACGAAGGCTTCATGAGTTGAGGTAAGGAGTAGGGAAAAAACACTCTTAGGCAAAACAGGTTCAAAACTTAAACAGTATAAAAAAAATTTATTAGCAACAGAATTTTAAAAAAAGAGTAATGAGAACTAAATGAAACCTTTAGAACACCTTTTTTTCTCACTCCCTCCCTCTTTCCCACTGACAGCACAGAGAGACAAAACATGGGGTCTTTAGTCAGTTTGTCCCTTCTAAAAATCTCTCTTGAGTTTGCTTAGGGAAAAGAGTTTCTATTTTTTCTGCTGTGCTGTGAGGTCCTTCCCATTGGAGACAGTTCTCTGTGAGCTTTTCCAGCGTGGTTTTAACTTTCACGAGTAGCAGTCTCACCTGACCTGCTGCAACACAAGTCCTTTCCATGAGCAAACTGTCTTCCCACAACTCTTTTGTGTGAGTCATTAGTTCATGGGGTGCAGTTTTTTAAGAATGGCCTATCTTAGTTTGGAAGCAAGGGTTCTCTTTCTCTGTCTTCTCTCTCTGAGTTTCTTACTAGATTACAGCTTTTCAGCATCTACTCACTCCAGCATGAGGACTTGTTCTCACGAGATGTGAGTGGATCTCTGCATCCCCCCATGCACTTCATGAATTTCAGGGAAACGGTTTGTTGTATTATAGTCCTCACCACGGTTTTGTAAAAAAATCTCAGCTCTGACGCCCAGAGCACCTCCTCCCTCTCCCTCTTTTCACTGACCTTAGTGTCACCATGTTGTTCTCCTCACATGTCTTCACCTTTTCTTTTTCTTTGACTCGGGAGAAAATCATTGTCCGTCGGTTCGTTTGTTCTCAAGTTCTATAAATTTGAAAGTTCTTATAAGGTTTTGCAACACTGAAAAGTTGATTTTGTCTGGGTTCCGTATCGGGGAATTGTTCACCATGCCTCTGGCTGAAGGCCACGTGGTCCCTGCTGGCATTGCACGGCGGTGCCGGCCACCACGGCGTTGCCTCTATTCAGCGTCTCTCTTCATGTGGGGCGCCAAAAAGGAGAAGCTGCTGCTGCCATTTCTGCCTTTCTGCTCGTGGCAAGTCTGGCTAAAAGTGGCTAAACAAGCAAAGTTCATTGCCAGCTGTGCTGAGATAGTAGCGGCCTCATGGCCCCTGCCAGGTGGCCTGGGCAGTCGCATGGCCCTGGTGGCTGTGTGGCCCAGGTGGCCCCGTGGCCACTCATGGTGCTGGGATGGCCCCTGGCAGCATGGCCCTGGCTGTGCTGGGAGGGCTCCCAGCATCCACGCTGGGATTGCCCCTGGCGGCTGCCTCGCTACCCCTTGGAAGAAGAAAGAGAGCCTGCCCACGGTTTTTTACTTCTTAAATATGTCATCACAGAGGCGTTATCAACTTCTGTTATTGGGCCAGCAACCTGCCTATCATCAGAGACTTCAGCGATTGGCTCTGTACTGGACATAGTAGAAGTTTCGAGTAGTTTCATCTTTCAGAAGCCGCCCCTGTGGCTTCCTCTGCCCATCAAAAACCAGGCTGTGTTAAACCAACATAAACAGGAATAACAGTTCTTTATGAGATAGACAGATAGATAGATATCGATATATAGATATATACATATATATATATGTGGATATATATACAACTATTCAAATAAACAACAACAGCACCAGCAACAACATCAAATGAAAGGAACCCAATTAACAGCCTTCTCTCGGCTGCAGGCACTTTCCCCTTCTTTGCAGTTCCGGTCACAGCCGGCAGGGGCGCTGTTGGCTCCCGGCAGGGCAGGGCAGGTGAGATGGTTCCCCCACGCCTGCAGGAGGTGCTGTGGCACAATCTCAACCACCTTGCCATGTGGTAATGGCTCTGATGGCGGACCAGAGAGAAAAGGGGCTTCCTTTGCAAACTCATGGGGGGCAGCCAGTCCCAGTGCCACTCTGGGTGGCCAGCTGGACTGTAGCAGGAACCTCGGAGCAGCTAGAACAGCAGAGGCCAACACACACCCCCGGAGGCAGCAAACCGAAGTGTAGCACTAAAGCCAAAGTGGTGGCAGAAGCAGCGGGGGGTCCCCTGCTGATGCAGGGTGTCAGGCTAAAGTGTAGCAAAAAGCCCTGAAGCAGCACCAGAAAACAGCATAGCTGGGTGGAGGATTGCTCCTTTGCACAGCTCACTGGCGATGGCTGGTCCCACGGTCAAGTCACCACACAGAGGAAACGGCTTGCCAGGGGAAGGCATGCTCCCAGCTCCTGGGTTCTGGCACAACACACACCGGGGCTCTGGGTTCCCAAGCGGCAGAGGAACAGAGAAGCAAGGTGGCAAGCTCTAGTCACAGTGCCAAAGGAAATAAAAACCAAGAGGGGAAAAAGGAAAAGGCAAAAACCACAGGGCAACAGGATCTTAAAACAGATGCACCATGCTGTGTTGCTGCTGAGTTGATCACCCCCACCGAAAGGAAGAAGTTGCCCCCCAACCCCCGCAGGATCCTGGGCTGCCCCCCACCCATCATGATATTCCCTGAGCCAGGGGAGGCAGTGACCATTCTCGACGCAAAACAAAACCAAAACCAAAAATGGTTATGGGATACAAACCATCCCCAAGATACACCTGAACATGAAGAAGAATTTTTCTGTGCAGTGACCACACACTGGAACAGATCACCCAGAGAGAGTGTGCGTCCATCACTGGAGATGTTCCGGAACTGCCTGGACACAATCCTGTGCCATGTGCTCTGGGATGACCCTGCTTGAGCAGGGAGGAGCGACCAGATAACCAACTGGTCCTTTCAAACCTGAACCATCCTGTGATTCTGTGATTAAAATGGTATGAAATGTACTAAATATTAATGTGTCCTAAAGGAAAAACACCATCTCACTGTGGGAATTAATCTCACCTGACTTTAACAATGGGATTAATCTCAAATAAATGCAAAGTGTATTCTTCCCTCAGTTGAACATTCAGACTTTTATGACAGTAAATGGAGATCTAGCCAGTACGCACCCCACATTTTATGCACCCCACACCTGGGAATCAAGCGCAATACTAAATTAAGTAAATAAGGTAAAAAAGAAAGATTAAAATCTTTAAAAATCTGAAAATTGGATGAGTTGCCCCCTAAAACTCCATTGGTTGTATTGATTTTGCACCATTGCCTTGAATGGAACTTAGATTTCTGTCTTAGAGTAAAGCATACACTTTGTAAACATAAAATACATTTTTAAAATCCCACCCTATATGTTTATGTTGCAAGTCAGTGGAGAGAAGCAGGGATGTGCAGGATATGATTAATCTTATCTCAAGTAGGTATTTCAAACAGACTAAATGGTCTCTGTGCTACATGTGACCAATTCTCTCCTTTGACTGAAATAAGAGCTCAGGGCATCCAGATGGGATGGTGACTTCTACACTGCAGACATCTGAACACAGATGAGATGAATCCCACCCAATCTCTTCAAGTTTTTTACTGAATTTCATTCTGTACTTGCATTCCTTCCTGAAAATGGCTGCATTACTTGCATGTCTTGGCTACGGTCCTCTTCCCCAGCTGAATTACCAAAGAAAATCAGCAACCACAGAGGGCTGAAGTGCCTCAGGATATATAATGCAGCATAAATTTAAGTTATTAGACAACACCTTCAGGAGCCACCTCAGTTTGACTTGACAGATCTTTTTGACATTCAACATCGACATTTCTAGGATTACACCTCCTTGACCTCATGATGCAAAATAATTTGCCAGCTTCCTTTACTCATTCTTTGGCATTGGGGGAGATTCTTAAAATAATGTTAACAATAGGCATTCTTGTGCAAGCATATGTTTGTGTGTGTATTTGTATGTGAAATATTTAATAAGCCATTGAAAGACATGGTAGGTGAAGATGTTCTGCATGCCAGATTTGATTTCTTTTGAGTTGTTTGGGCTTGGCAGTAGTAATTACAGAAATCATTGGTTTCAGCTTAGGGAAGGGGTACAAACAGGAAGGAAGGAAACAGAACTTTTACACTAAAAAGAAAATGAGCTTGTTATATATGACATGATGTTAAGAACTACTGACAATTTTGTCAACAATGACCTGCAGTTATAACTTTTTTTTTTTCCTTTTTTGAAGTTTTAGGCACAAAATCTGAGTTTCTCAAATAGTAGGAAGACTAAAGTCCTTGCAATTATGGAAAAGCCTTTTAGTGGCATTAAAGGTGTGAATGGGAACATATGGTAGAGTACCTGTGACAGCAACATTTTGATCAGATGTTTCAAGAGGTCCCTCATAGTCTTCTGTAGCGGGTTGAATTTGGCTCCCCGTACGGGACACCAATTCGTGTAGTAGTTTAAGGGTTGACTGTGGGCACTAGCCCTCCCCCCCGATGTCCTTGCAGTGAGATAAACTGGTAGGAGGCAAAGCAAAGCAGGCACACAACTTGAAAGAAAAAAATAAGTTTAATCAACACCCAGATGGTCAAGAACAGAGCAAACTTTCAGAGCTTACCCCCCGTTTTTCCCTTTCCCCAAAATCAGGATCACAGTCCTAGGAAAGGGGGAAAAAGGGGTTTCCCCTTTCTCGCGTGGGTTTCCAAACTGCCACTTTTTGCAGATTTGCTTACAATTAAACATTCTCTGCTACAGTGTAACACATCTCTTTTCATGAGCCCTCACAGCCCTTGTGACTGCTAATACAACAGGCTTTTACATGGGTTTTTTAAGGATGAAACATTTTCCCTTTCGGCTTGAACGTAGGCTTCCCTCTGCCACCAGGTCTTGAAAGCCTTCCCCTGCTTTCATATATATCCTGGCATTCGGCACTCTTCCCCCTCTTTACAAGCCATTTGATGAAAATGCCCATTCCCCCATTTAACATGAACTGAAGAGACGTAACAGTTTGTAATATTAATAGTTCATCCCACAGCAAGGCAGGGAAATGTTTAAGCTTTCCCGCGCGAGTCACACACCCACAGCGCTGCCCGAGCAGCTCTGTCTCACGTGACTCCGCCTTCTCCTTCTCCCTGGCTCTGAAGCCGCCATGTCCAGGGTGTTCCCTCGCCCCTTTTTGCCGCGCTGCACCGTGTGAAGAGAGGGGGGTCTTTTCCTGTTCGCCGCGAAGTTTACTGGCTGTTCGAAGACTCCATCTCGGACGACCTCTGCCCTGGAGCCAGCAGCCACCCCACAGCTCAGGAGAACAGCTCCCCTCTTATAAATCTGAGTCCATGCTGCAGCACAAATCCCCAGGGGGCAGAAAGCAGGAGCCCTGTCCCCAGCCGCGCAGGCCAGGGGAAGGGGGGGCCACCCCTCCGTCTCTGCCGTCCCCGCACCGAGCCGGAACGGAAGGCCGGGGGCCCCCCGAACTTTGCCCCCCTCCTCACCGGGAGGAGGAGGGGAGGAGGCAGGGGGCAGGGGCGCCCCATCCCCGGGCCCACAGGCTCCAGGAACGGGGCCTACCCCTCTCCCTTTCACTCCCGGCGCTGCACCCACCTGAGCCCAGGAAACTGCGACTCCTACAAACTCCCACCCTCCGTGGGGCTTAAATATGTAAAATTTCGAGAAGCGCATTGGCTCAGAGGGCTGTCTGTCCAGTTTTGACTAGCCCACGACATCTTCTTTAATGCACTGAATTACAGCATAATGATTTTCCTTTCCTCCTGTCTCCTCCATTAGCAATTCCAAATGGACTCAGTAAGATATTGTCCTGGGGTGATGTTATCCCTCCCGAGCCCCACTGAGACCCTTGGACCCTGAGCTGTTGGGCTCTGCCATTCAACCAACCTACACCTGGGTCCACTGGCTCTGGCCCTGCCCCCTGGGTTCATCATAAAGACACAGTGTCCTTGGGCATTAAGTAGATGGTTAAAGAATAAAAAAACCCCTTACAGTATCACCCCAGGACAGATATAATACTAGGACTTTGATTCTTTTCCTGTGCTGGAATCTGCATTTGTAGACCCTTAGCCTTTCCTCAGCACTGGAAGGCAGAAAAAGGTGCTGTGGCCATGCAGTGCAACTACTGGAACACTGAGATCTTGAGCACTGTGGCCCTTAAGCCCATCATCAAGGCCTCTGGACATGAAGGGTCAGACTACAGAATTAAGGGTGGCCTTAATTCTATAGATGAAGTCTGTCTCTTGTCTTCTGCAGGTGACACAGACACTGTTGTTGATAAACTCAGGATCTCCTGATGGATTTTTTCCTGATATTGTTTGTCTTTATTCCTCAGTTAAAAGGAGGCTGGGCTGTGTAGAGGGTGGCTTGCATCGCTGGGACATGGGTCCCTGAAAGGCCTGCACAACCCTAACTTGGATTCTAAGCTAGCATGAACGCTGAGCTCAAACCAAGCCGGGAGTCCTTGAAC
Source organism: Monarcha castaneiventris obscurior (assembly GCA_026261815.1). Taxonomy (NCBI): domain Eukaryota; kingdom Metazoa; phylum Chordata; class Aves; order Passeriformes; family Monarchidae; genus Monarcha; species Monarcha castaneiventris. Next base: position 16,080,148 of record JAMPIT010000575.1, read on the forward strand.
TATCTGTGAGCTGATAGTGGAAGCAATTGGGCGCTGGGCCATGGACAGATGTTATGTAACAACAAGATACTGTTAAACCACAAATAATTAGCATGAAATGCATGATTTAGTGATTATACCTAATAGTTCTTTGGCTTTGTAAGGCTTTGTAACTAATTATAGTATCACTGACCACATGTGTTATAATTAGAAGGGTATATAAGAAAAACGACTTTAGGATCATATATAAGGAAGACGAATCAAGCAATAAACTGAACAATCTGCTAACTCGTATCGAGTCGTCTCTTGATTCCGGTGCCAGTCTCCCAACAAGTGGTGCACCCAACGTGATAAGGGACCACGGCGGCTCAAAGCAGTAAGCCGAAGCCGAGGAAGCAAGCAGCAGATACAGATCATATTGGTCGAAGAGGCTGCAGGGGAGAAAAAGGCAGGAACGACACAAGAAAGTAAGGAGGAACAGACGGCCTCCCTCTGGAGTGTCGGTAAGACTGCTATCTCGGGTCAAATGGATAGAGAAGCGGCACTTTTGCTGCTGGCAGAATTTCTCGCTAAGCGACAGGCCAGCATAAGCACGAAAAAGCTCCATGAGCTATATAAGTGGGCAAGAGATAAAGACTTTATGAAAGAGCCCACAGAAGCATTTAGCAGAACAGAGTGTAGAAAGGTCAGTGATGCCCTATGGGATGCCACGATCGGGGGTGACAAGACAGCTAAGGAACTCGGCCCTACTTGGAGAGAAATAATGGACTCAACAGACCAGTATCAGGTTGAAAAACGTGTAGCGATGGCTGCTCAAAAGATGCTGGGGGGAGAAGCAGATGCAGCAGCCACCACCCCATCCGACACTTCACGATTCTTTGTGGACCCTGTACCAGCAAAGGGAATAACTGTACCGGTATTAAGCAATTCGGCTGAAGTCACTGCCCAGGCAGAAAAGAATGCGCGAAAGCAGATTGCCAATAATTCTGCTGCGGCTGGTGTTGGAGATTCTAGCTTGACAGGCACCAATGTAGTACCATCTATGACCTCGGAAGAGGGCAAGGGAGATAAAGGACCTCAGTATCGCCAGGCTGCCACAACAAATTCTGAGTCAGATATTACAACCTCTGCAGAGTCGGAGTCAGAATCAGAGAACGATGCAAAGGTGACTGCCCAGCCTTCTTTTCGGCCCCGGAGACAAAGAGGGCCGGCTGACCACTCAGTCGATGAAATTGCACAGCGTATGGCCACACTTAAACCCCATTCTGTTAGAGATGTGCAAGTAATCACGTCAGGTGGGCTAGAGATACGTCCTACCCAACCACAGAGCCGGTGGTCCGGGGTAATATGAGATGCGATTCTGGAGGGGGAATGGGAGGCAGCAGCAGCTTGCTCAGCAAGCGCCTTCCCCATTCAACGAGTGACTTTATCCAACGGTCAGCCTGGGGCGCGATACCAACCATTTGAATGGAAGTTAATGCAGCAGTTGAGAGCTACTGTATCGCAGTATGGATTGCACGCAGAGCCATCTAAGCAAATGATAAATTACCTATTTGCATCGAACGTGCTTTCACCTGATGACTGTATGTCGGTGGCTAAATTGTTGCTGACCCCAGCCCAGTACTTGTTATGGGACAGAGCGTGGGAAGAGAATTGTAAGGCAGTTGTAAACACACCTCGACAGCCTACAGATGATCTCACTAATGTCACCCTTGATATGTTGATGGGGAAAGGAATATTTGCCTCGACAGCACAGCAGTTACAATTCCCAGCTGCATTTCATAATACGTCTGCCGAAGCAGTCAAGCAAGCGCTGTATACCAGCAGAAAAGAAGCCCCCTAGCTACCTGTCAATTAAGCAAGGATTGCAAGAGCCATATGATTCATTTGTCAATCGACTGGTGAACTCACTAGATAGTGCTCCAAACCTTACTTCTGATTTGAGGGAACACATGCTGAAGACACTTGCTTTTGAAAATGTGAATCAAAGAACCAAAGTTGTACTAATTACGCTACCACGCACTGCAATGATTGGCGAAGTGGTTGATAAGATGGCTCAAACAACCTTTCAGCAGCAAGCAGCATTTATGACCGAAGCTGTCTCGGCTGCGGTGAAGGAACAAAACCAGGCCATGGCAAACGCCATGGCCACACAAACGAAGGTCCTTGCTGCCGCACTTAAGCCCCTTGCAAGAGGGGGACGACTGCACTCAACTGAAACATGCTTCCGCTGCAGAAAACCAGGGCATTTGAAGAAGCAGTGCACAAGAGCGGTTTGGTGTGACACCTGTCATTCCACCACACATTCCAGCACAATCTGTCGTCGGTTGGGAAACAGACAGAGGAGCGCGAAGGCGAGCTGCGCGTAGACAATAGTAGCTGCACCGGGAAACTTCCAGCCACCACAGGGAGCCTGGGGATCGACCTGGAAACAGCAGTAGATGTCACTCTAATAGACAATCAGGCACAGAGGGTCCCATCCACCTTTAAAGGACCCATCCATCCATCTGCGTCAGGCATTGGAGCACTGTTGTTGGGTCGATCGTCGGCAGGACTGGAAGGCATAATTGCGATGCCAGGCTTAATTGACGCGGGCTACACTGGCGTTGTGTACATAGTTCTGTATACCCTAAATCCGCCCTTGTGTATCCCGCAGGGAAGTTGTGTTGCGCAGCTTATACCCATGCAGAATTTGGTATCAGCGATGATGCAAGGACCTGCCTCTATGCGACCATTTCGAGGAGACTCTGGTTTTGGCTCTACCAGGCCTGTGGCGTGTTTGACCTTAAACATGCGTAACAGACCAGTTTGCGAAGTCGCCATGACAACTGCAGGGGAAACGATAGTGATCATGGTGCTGCTCGACACGGGTGCAGACGTCACTCTTATCTCACGCGCTGTATGGCCACGACATTGGCCACTCTATGCAACCAACTCTGCAGTGGGGGGTATTGGAGGGGTGTCCCCCCTGCTCTGATGACGCCGACACCGATCACCTACACAATGGAAGGGAAAAGGGCCCATGTAATGGCAACAGTAATTCCCTTGCCAGAAGGCGTGAATGCCCTTATTGGCAGAGAGTGCTTAACTCTCTGTAGTGTAGTGTTGACCACTACGGATTCGGTTTTTTCACAGCGGCCTCTGCCAGGCAGCCCAACCCATTAAAGTTAACCTGGAAAGATGATGTCCCCGTATGGGTTGAGCAGTGGCCGCTAAGCCAGGAGAGGCTGCAGAAAGCGCATGAACTGGTTCAAGAACAACTTGCTGCTGGGCATATCAAGCCATCCACTAGTCCCTGGAATACCCCAATTTTTGTAATCTCAAAGAAATCAGGCAAATGGAGATTGCTACATGATCTTCGGAAAGTTAATGACCAAATGCAGCCTTTGGGCTCCCTACAGCCTGGCCTACCATCTCCCGCTATGTTGCTGTGAGGTTGGCCCTTATTGATTGTGGACCTCAAAGACTGTTTTTTTACGATTCTTTTGCACCCAGAGGATACCCTGAGGTTTGCCTTCACGTTGCCTGCGATCAACAAGGACAGACCAAGTGCCTGATTTGAGCGGGTCGTTCTTCCACAAGGCATGCGAAACAGTCCTACCATGTGCCAATTATTTGTCGCCAACGTCCTACAACCGGTAAGAGATATGTGGCTGCACTCAGTCATCTACCATTATATGGATGACATCCTCGTTGCTCAAGCCAGTCCCTTTAGTGATGATCCAGCTCCACATGCTGGCACAGGCGCTTAGTGCCGCAGGCCTGCAGATCGCTCCTGAAAAGGTTCAGCGTTCGGCACCATGGAAGTATCAAGGTTGGCAAATTACTGAAGGGGTGATCAGACCATTGAAGACCACAATAGCAACAGAACTGCACACTCTTACTGATGTTCAGACCTTGCTGGGCGACCTACAGTGGGTTTACACAGTGGTGGGCATTACGAATGATGACCTAGCACCTCTGCGACCCCTCCTAAAAGGAACGAATCCAGCTACACCGATAACTCTGACCCCCGAGCAACACTTATGCCTTCAGAATCTGTCCCAGGTATTGACAAGCAGGTGGTCTTCTCAGCGTCTCCTCAATCTCCCCCTTCGATTGGTAGTTCTTTCCCAGGCCACATCAGTCTTTGCCCTTGTTGCACAATGGCAAAAGACAAGTGGAGAAGAATGCCAGCTCTTTCTTCTCGAATGGGTATTTACCTTCATGCAACCGAAACGTAGCTTAACAACTCGAATGGAACAGATTGGAGAGGTCATCAGAAAAGGTCGGGATCGGATACTGGCAATTGCAGGCAAAGAACCTGAAATGGTGCATCTACCTATGAGCAAAGCAGACCTTGAATGGTCGCTTAGCCATTCTTGGCCACTTCAATTAGCGCTGCTTGAGTATGAAGGACAGGTGTCAACGGAAATGCCGAAAGGGAAGGACTTACATATGTTAAAAAATTATAACTGGGTGTGCCTACCGAAGTATTCTCAGACACCACTGAAAGAAGGGCTAACGGTCTTCACAGATGCGGAAAAAGCGTCCCGAAAAGCAGCCATTGTGTGGAACCAAAAAGGCCAATGGTACCAGCATATTCTAGATGCGGAGCAAGAAGATAGCCTGCAGACCCTTGAACTAGCGGCAGTGTGCTGGGCCATGACCTGGTGGCTACAGCAGGATCTGAATGTAGTGACTGATTCATTATACGTGGCTGGCATGGTTCGACGGATAGAAGATGCAACCATTAAGGAAACACAGAATAAGCCATTATTACAACTTTTTCAGCAACTGCAACAAGCCACACGTCTTCGCAGAGCTGCTTATTGTATCATACATATCAGGAGTCACAAGCTTAAGGAAGGGCTTGGTCTAGGCAATCATTTGGCAGACCAGCTCATCAGTTGGGCGCGGAAAAGTGCTCCATTGAATCACTTTGAGGCAGCCCATGTGGCCCATGAGCAGTTTCATCATAACGCAAAAGGGCTACAACGCCAGTTTTTGCTCTCCTTATCGGAGGCACAGGGCATAGTGCAAACTTGCCCTCAATGCAGTCACCATGGTCCGGGGCCAGGAATAGGGGTCAACCCAAAGGGACTAAAGGCCTTAGAGTTGTGGCAAATGGACGTTACACACATTCCCTGAATTTGGAAGGTTGAAATATGTGCATGTCACTGTGGATACTTATTCGAAATTTGTGTGGGCCACAGCTCAGACTGGAGAAAAGAGTCTACATGTTAGAAGACACCTGACACAATGTTTTGCAGTTATGGGGGTTCCCGAACAGATTAAAATAGACAATGGTCCGGCCTATGTTAGCGAGAGTATAAGGAAGTTCATGCAGTTTTGGGGAGTGAAACACGTAAGGGGATTGCCTAACTCCCCAACAGGACAGGCAGTAGTGGAGCAGGTTAATCGTACCCTGAAAGAATATTTGGAGAAGTTGAGAGGAATACAGGACCCTAAGGAAAGGCTCAACAAAACACTATTTGTGTTGAATCATCTGTGTGTGTTTGGAGAGAATCAAGATCCCCTGGCTGTTATTCACAATACATGTGTTAGTGGGGCAACGGTTGCACCAGAGTTACAAGTTCATTATAGGGAGCCAAAAACAGGGATATGGGGGAGCCCAGGAAAAGTGTTATTTAATGGTCATGGTTATATGTGTGTTGAAACCCCTTACAGGGCCACTATGGGTACCGAGTAAATGGACCTGCACCTCAACCAGGGACAACAAAGTTCACTGTGTATCGAGGCCCAAAAGCGCGAAGCCTGGAGATGGAAGCAGCTCCTTGAACCTCTAGCAAACGCCGCTGGAAAACTGCTAGGGATACAGATACATTACCAAAGGGAAGACCTGGTAGCAGTTTTGATAAGCGAGCTACAAAAGCTAAACTTGTATAAAGATAATTGGTCTGTGTGAGACAGGTGTGGTAAGAAGGGTTGCCGCTGGATAAGAATTGTTTGCGGAGGATGCAATATTGACCTGTGGCAGTCACAGTCAACACATCCACACCAGGGTTGTCTTAGGTGTTACAGCAGAATTCATCATTTAAACCCAGTAAGGGAATTAAGCATTTATTTAGGGGAAATTTTATCGCAAAGTTATTTGCTTAGCTTGTGGGAAGATAGAGAGGCAAGAGAAAGAGCGCTTACAGCTTTTAGAATACAATGTATTATTAGCCTCATACAACTGAGCAAAAGGACAAGACCATTAGATGCGAGGTGTGGACAAGGAATTAAGGTTCCCCAGGTTTGGATTATTCCTTATAATGAGTGAGATACGAACACGGTTTGTCGTGCTCAGTATTACAACGTGTTATTAGCCTTATACAACTGAGCAAAAGGACAAGACCATTAGACGCGAGGTGTGGACAAGGAATTAAGGTTCCCCGGGTTTGGATTATTCCTCATAATGAGTGAGATACGAACACGGTTCGTCGTGCTCAGTTTTACCCTGCTTCTTTTTGAGGCAGGGGTTAGAGCAGGCAGTTTGAAGGAAGTGTTTAACCCTCGACAAAATATATGGGTATCGCTTAGCTGTAGCCTAAATACTACTACCTTTTGTGCCAGTTTAGCCACCCCAAGTACTCCTTTTGTAACATGTTTAGTGGGAGTACCGCTAAATGAAAGCGATTACCCTAGTATGAGGGAGGGTTTAATACAACTAGTACACCGATATACAGTTTGGATGAGAGAGGCAAACACATCTTTTGGGGAAGCAATGCGCGACTTTGATGATTGGAGTTTCAAACTACTTATTGGATCAGAACCCCAAAAAGTAGAATTAGTAGATTCTTTGAATGCACAACAATGTATATTTGTTAGTACCGCTCAAGGAAAACGGGGTAACGGAACTCGTCCAATGGGCACCAAGGTTACGCCAGTCGGAAATTATTCCACATGGTGTCATAATGTACCAAGAAATGCCAGCCGCCCTGCTTTGGGTGTTCAAGTCCTGCGCAAGCTACCCCCAGGGTATTTTTTAATTTGTGGGGACTGGGCGTGGTCCGGCATTCCTTCTTGGCCAGTAGGAGGGCCATGCACTTTTGGAAAGCTTAGCATGGCAATGCCTCACCACCACCCAAACTACACCCATCCTGTTCGCTGGAAGCGAGACCTGTCCCAGATATTACAAGGATTGTGAGGATGACGTCACCCTGTGGAACAAGTGGCAAGTGGTGCTCACTTCGCTATTTTTGCCTGGAGGAGCTGCAGCTAGAGCCCATAGAAACTTAGAGAGATTGAGTTGTTGGGTTGTAAAACAAGCAAATAGGACGAGTAGAGTATTGTCTGAAATGGCTGATGATTTGTCTGAAGTCCAACACACAGTATTGCAGAACCGATCTGCAATCGATTTTCTGTTGTTGGCCCACGGTCACGGCTGTGAAGATTTCGAAGGCCTGTGTTGTATGGACTTGAGTGATCATTCGAAGGCTATTAATGCTGAGATTCAAAAGCTTATGCAACACACACAGCAAATAAAACAAGATACGGGATTTTTTGGCCTCAAAGGCCTAACAAATTGGTTTGGGCTGACCGGGTGGGCAAAAAGTTTGTGTAAGACTCTGTTATTGATACTGTGTGTAGGCATAGTAGGATTAATGTGTGTTAGCTGTATGTTGTCGCTGGTAAGACGCATGTTTGTAAAAGTTACTGACAATGTTATGGTTGTGCAAAAGAATAGCGGGAAAATTGTAGAGGGGTGGCTCGCATTGCTGGGACATGGGTCCCTGAAAGGCCTGCACAGCCCTAACTTGGATTCTAAGCTAGCATGAACGCTGAGCTCAAACCAAGCCGGGAGTCCTTGAACTATCTGTGAGCTGATAGTGGAAGCAATTGGGCGCTGGGCCATGGACAGATGTTATGTAACAACAAGATACTGTTAAACCACAAATAATTAGCATGAAATGCATGATTTAGTGATTATACCTAATAGTTCTTTGGCTTTGTAAGGCTTTGTAACTAATTATAGTATCACTGACCACATGTGTTATAATTAGAAGGGTATATAAGAAAAACGACTTTAGGATCATATATAAGGAAGACGAATCAAGCAATAAACTGAACAAGCTGCTAACTCGTATTGAGTCGTCTCTTAATTCCGGTGCCAGTCTCCCAACAGGGCTGGGCAGTCAATTTTGAAAGACCATTTGCACAGTGGTCATTCCAGAGATCCTGTGATTTTAAGTCATGCCAAGAATGCCTAGTTAAAGAAAGAGATGCTGCATTTTTCCTAGCTGGATGTCGCTCTGACCGCTTGGCCGCCTGGAGGCCTGGCAGGTGACTTGCGTCGATGTCCCGGTCCGGGGACCACTTGCAGCAACAATGGCTGAGGCAAGTCCCTTCGGGAGCTGTCTGCCCTCAGCTCCCACAAGAGCAGGCTGCAGTCAGGGTGTTGCCTAGCAACAGGCCGAGGTAAAGGAGGAGAGAAGGACCTCTTCGGTGTAACAGTGTCAGGTTTATTAACCCAAGAAAAGAGCAACCAAAAGAGGCGAGAAAAGGGGTGTGTCAGCAGCTTTTATACCAAGAAAAAAATCAGGGGTGGATCAGAGGGATAAACCAATAAGACAATGACAAGGGGTGACAGGGAACCAATGACAAAGCACAGAAGGAGGAACTTATTTGGGCTAACCAATAGAATCACAAAATCACAGAATAGGGGACATAGCTGAAGCGAATTTTCTAGAACTTAATTGCCTAAACATCAGGGTCTCTGAATATGTAAAGCTATTTCAACCAATAGAGGACAAGGGAACATAGATTTCTCTGGAAGGATGGGAGGAGACATTTATGAGAGCGACACCCAAGGGGTGGCACCTTAAACCTCAGTGTCACTTTCAGGACCGCCCTTGGGGTCACTGTCGTGGGCGGGGAAATCCACCCACATGATGTTATTGGGGTTGTGGGTGGACTTAACCACTGCAACAGTTGGAGGTATTTTTTAATAAAGAATATCACCCAGCCAGGGCTTAAGTAAATTTTAACTTTTTTTTTTTAAACCTCCCTGTGTATCTGTTCTCAAATTTATCATTTGAATGTGTCAAAAAAACATCATGGGCAGGAAAATGGGGTTGCTTTGCACTGGGGCTTGTGCAGAATTTATGGCCCATCTTCTTCATGAATGAGAGGGAGGCTGAGTGGCTTATCTGCGGTTCCCTCCTGATGGTCTAGAATTTTTTTTGTTCACTTACTGTTGAGGAAGACAGCTTAGAAAAAAAACAAAAAAACATGCCTCACCTTCAGAGAGGGATCAGCATTCAGTAGCACCTTCTGGCCAGACTGTGCTCTGCAATAATCATCAAGGTCTAGGAAAATGACAGCAGGGAAGATGCAAACACTGGATCTCAGCCCTTGGCCACAGCGGACAAGGCACAAAAGCAGGAATATGCTGGGGCTTTGAACACAGTTTTTGAGCCAGATTCCAGCTTCTTCTCTGTCCAACACGCTCTTGAGTTCCTTCCTGATCCCCTGTGAGAAGCAGGGTCCTTTTCAGAGTCCCTTCCTTCATGCCCCTTCTTGCTCCACTTGCTTGGCAGAATGCCTTTCCTTGCTCTGACAACACGGAGGACTGTGTCCTTAATCAAGCCCAAACCTGCCTGCTTGGATGGAAGCATAGCATGATGAGCATGGCAAATCCTTTTTCTCAGATAATGCAAACCTGTACTTGTCCTGATTTCCCAGAAGGTACCCAGAGAGGCTATGTGTGAAAGATAAGCAAAAAGTCGACATTGGAAGCTTGCAGAGGAATTCTTTGGACAGATTGCAAACAATGTGGTTCACATCAGTCCCCTATCTTATTAATTCCCCTATCAACAACCAGATGTTCAATGCACAGTGCATAGGCTGGTGAGTGACTCCATGTTCCTGGCTTACAGGAGCTGCTGTCTGCCCTGTGGCAGTGAGGGACGTGCTGTAGGTCAATGGGGAGGTAACCAGAGTAATGGTGTTTTCAGGGACCCTTTGCAAAAGCTGTCTTGGCCGGTATCTCATGTGCTGTAATCTACCATGGATCCCTGAAGAGTTCGGCTGCATTCCAGAAGGGCCATGTCCTTGAGGGAGAAACATTTTGAGCTCCATGGCAATCTAATTAATCAGTGGGTTTGCAAGCAGATTGAAGAAAGCCTGACTCTGACTCTCAAGCCACTAATTTTCAAGCTCAGGATAGACTGGCCCAGCAAGTTGGGACACAGCACCAAGCTACCTGAGAAAGAAGGTAAGAAAGTTCAGCTATATGGACATGAAACATGTGCCAATTGTGCCCAGGGTTGGGAAATTGTACCTAGTTTATTTCCTGGAGCCAAACATCTGTAGCTATTGGATTGTTCAGTGTGGAGTCATAAATCCTGCAGCGTGTGGGCTGTGGAATTGGGATGCTGCTAGGAAGCATCTATCCCATGACCACCTCTTTGAGTTGAGACACTCTCTGGTCAGTGTTTAGAAGCAGGTTTCTTCATTTTATTTTTAAGTTTTCCCTCCTAAAAGGCCTTTTCAGAGACCTATCTTGATGTCTTTTCCTGGTCTTAAAATCAAGAATCAAACACAGTTAGAAGGGAAAAAGAGATTTTACCTTTGTATTTATTTTAAGGATCCTTAGGTGCACCATGTCCAGGTAGAATGCACCGAAATGCACCCTGCAATGCACACCCACAATAGATTGAGTATAACATTATAGGTCTTACTAATTAGCATATCTATCAAAGATTCCCCAATGAGCGGCTTGAGTCAGCCCCGCTCTCCAAGGAACCTTCCCCTGGATGGTACTATCTTAGTTTACAGAATGTGTTCTGGAGAGGACCTTGGTGTCTGGGAGCATTTTGAACCTTAACTACAAAGCTTCTAAAATGTTTAGTCTCCTAGCCTGACAAACAAGTCCAAGAATGTAGGCAAAACCCCACTAAGAATACAGAAGATATAAAAACATATAAAAGGGATATAAAAGAAAAGGCAAAAAATCATCATGGCATCAATCTGATCCCTTTACCTCCAATTCTCTTCTGTCCCTTCCTTAGCCCTATTACTGCCTTCCAAATTCAGGGCCTGTACTTCATGCTTCCCTATCTTCTTCACTTCTCCAGTGTACACCACCACTCTCCCAAATCCCTGCTGGGCACTCTTTTTTGAAAGTCCAACACTGCAGACTGGAGAGTGCAGAAAGAGCTGCAAACAGCCAGTGTGCCAGGTACAAGATTTCTGCACACTATCCAGATGACTTAGTCTTTCCCCAGCATGGAAAGTCTGTCAGTCTGACCACTGGGACTGCAGGAATGCAGAACAGCCTACCTGCTTCTAAAAGGTTCCTGAAATAGGGACTTACCATGTAAAATGTGGAGCAGAAATAACGTTCCTAGGGATGGAGGAGGTAAACGGCTGTCTTGGTGACCTTTTGGAGATGGTGGCTTATATCATGATACCTGTTTACTACCTTCTCATCTCTCTATCCAGGAATGTACCCTGTCAGCACAGTGTCTTGGTCCAGACCCAGGACTTTGAAACCTTCAGTTCCGCCCTATGGGCTTGTCAGCAGCCATATGTTGTGGCAATAATGTATTCACTTAGCACTGATCTTGTTCCACTGCTGGGGTAGCCAAATATGAAGGCAGTTTTCTCAAGGTGGAGTGGATGCATCAAGTCTTTCTGTGTTGTCCAAACTCCAGTAAATTAAAGTCAGATTCTCACTTGGGTCTCCATGTGGTGAACACAAAATAAAATGAAAGGTGACCGAGGAAATGAGAGATACGGAGCTTGTTTCCAGATAGACTGTGTTGGCGTACCATGAGAAATAGATGACGTTAGTAGAAAATCTGATTATATTGAGCCTTTTCTTTTTGTGTGTAATAGCCCTGAAGACACTAGAAGAAATAATACCCAAACATCAATGTGTCTGCCTTGTCCTCAGGTGGTTTGCAAAGACTATCATCTACCAGGGGCTCTTGCAGCTTTCACAGCCCAGAATTCTGGGGCAATTCAGCCATGCAAATTGCCCATAGCCAGAGACTACTGCTTTCATAGCCTCGCTGCCTGTTGGCTTCCTGAAGTTGAAGGGATGAGGAGAGCAGTTTGGGAGGTCTCATGGTAGCAGATTGTCTAGAATACCCAACTGAAGAAGCTAGAAGGTTCTCATTTCATTGTAGGAAATGTGAGAGTCCAGGAGGTCTGGCCCAAAATAGGTCTTGAGAATTGCTGTCATGGGCTTTTGAACCTTCCTTCTGTGTATCTGCAAATTTCTTTTCCTACCTTGTCTCAATATGAAGGTCATCAGTTATAACTACATCTCATTTATGCAATTTTTGAAGCCTGGAGGAATGAGGAACATGGACATGTAGAACAGCAAATAACCACCTTTAACTTTGGTGCCCTTTGTCCTACAAAAGTTGTGCTGTGGATCATCTCCAGATCTAGAAATGAAGCTGCTGCTTTCTAGGTAGCCAATATAGGTTTATTCATTCAAAATAAAATAATGACATTGAACAATTTGTGTGACATAACTGCCCAGGAGCACTTCTGTTGGAAACCCTTCTCCTCAAACTAAGTTGTCAGGGAAAAAAACCAAACCAAACCAAAACCCCTCAATCATTAAAGGACAGAGGAGTGAGTAGAAGAAAGAATGAAGCGCATGTCACACTAAGAATTTGCACCACTGAATGTGCCATCCCTGCTGTTTCCTGAACTGAGGCACACAGTGCATGTGCCCAGGAGCACTCGTGTTGGAAACCCTCTCAAGGAAAGTTGTCAGGGAAAAAAAACTCCTCCTCCTCCTCCTCCTCATCATCAAAAATAAAAACCCTCCTCCTGACCTCCTCTTTTCTCTCACCTCACCCCCAATTATAAACTGGGAACATTTGTGAAAAAAAAGTCTGCTGAATCAAGCTAAGGGATAGGATTTAAAAGCAAAAAGTTTCAAAGCTGAAATGAAGAAGAAACAGCTCTGGAAAATGAGAAGGAACATCATGCAGCTTGGAAACCATTAGATTTACTAGTGCTTTTGCATTCTCTAGTCTTATTCAGCAAGGATTTTATGTGTTTGTCATCAGAGCTTGACTGAAATTAAATGAAGGGCAGCTGTGGGAGAACAGGTGTGGGCTGTGGACAGCCTTGACCTAGATAAGTTACAGCTGTGTGTTGATTTTTACAATAAGAAGCATGTGAATGATACAGGAGAAAGGTGTAAAAGGTTGTACTGTGGGATAATAAAGTGCGGAAGCTTGCCACCATCTTCAGTATCAGTCTTTTGTCCACCATCAAATGGTGACCCCAATGTGCTGGGATCGTGACTGAGTGCTTGAGAGCAGCCAGCGGTAGAGCCCAGTCAAGCAACATAGGTGGAGAGTGAGAGCCTAGAAGTCCAGATGATTTACAAAAGCAGAAAAAAGCAGAAAGAGACACCAAGGTGAGCAACTGGGAACATAGATTTGGGGGCTTAAAAATCAGCAGAAGAAGAATCCATTTTGAACATTCTGTTGCTAATGTTACAGAAGAGAGGCATCAAATATGAGGAGCAGGCACTATGCGCCTTGCTCATTTGGTGCAAAAGAAAGGGAATGAGAATGGATGTACAGATTGCTTTTTCTGTTGAAATGTGGGAGGGAGCAGGGCAAGTGTTATGGCAGGCAGCTACAAAGGGGGACAAAAGAGCCACAAGATTGCTAATGACTTGGAGCTCTGTGCAGGACTCATTGCTGCAGTTACAAGCCAATAGAGAAGTGGTGGCTGCTGCTGCTGCAGCTACTGCCCCAGCAGCCAACACTCCTGCTGCGGCTGCTTCCCCTTGGTCTTCTCCTCCTCCTCCTCCCCCCACGACTGCTTCTGTGCAGGGTCCTATTGCATTGGTATTGCCTGAGAGTTACCCTCCTGCCCCAGATCTTGATAATGACATTCCAATGCCTCAAGAGGTGGCACAGTCAGTACAGCCTTGGGACAGAGCCCCTGAACCTGTTTTGATCAATTTGTCGGGGCCAATGGGGTTAGGAGGAGTGGGCTGTCAGCCAACCACCCCTCCATTGCAAGATATATTTACACTGGAACCAGTGACCATCTCGGTAAGGGGGGGTGGATCCAAAAAGATTTTGGGCAAGATTGTATGAACAAGCTAGGGAAGTGGGAGAGTTGGATTTGGTGGACCAGATTCTAGCATGCCCTGTGATCCGAAATAATGGCAACAGCCCTGATGAGTAGGATCCTTTCCACTGGAGTGTAATCAAAAACCTAAGAAATACAGTGATGCAGCATAGGTTTGCTTCTCATTTCGCACAGTCTATGCTGTGAGGTATCTTTACTAATGAGCTAACCCCTTTTGACTGTTGGCAGATAGCCCAAATTTGCTTCACTCTGATTCAGATGATGATTTTTGAGTCCCAGTGGAGATGGCTAGTGAATGAGGTCGCCATAGGTAATTCAGAACATTCTCAAGTTGACCCTCATTTTGGAGCAGGTCTAGCCCAGTTCATAGGGGACCCTTTGCTTAACATCCCACAACTACAAGCCCAACTGCATTCCTAAGTGTTCCATTGGACTGTGTTGCCTGAAGGAATGAAAAACAGCCCTACCATTTGTCTGTGGTATGTGGCACAAGCATTATCATAGGTCAGGAAACAATTTCTGCAAGCTTATTGTTATCACTATATGGATGATATTTTAGTTGCTGCGCCACCTGTAGAACAGCTTGATGAGGTAATGCCTGTGATGCAAGAGGCTTTAACAAGCTATGGTTTGTGTGTTGCTCCTAAGAAAGTAAAGCGACAAACTCCCTGGAAATATTTAGAAATGAAAATTTTGGACCAAACTGTCAAACCTCAGACAGTGACTGTTCAGCATTCCATACAAACACTGAATGACTTAAAAAAATTGTTAGGTATGGTTAATTGGATCAGACCATTGTTGGGATTATTGAATGTGCTGTTGGCACCACTTTTTGATTTATTAAGAGGTGACCCCTGCTTGTTATCTCCCAGGAGCTTGTCGCCAGAAGCACTTGAAGCATTAAAGCAACTAGAACTAGCAATACAAGGGAGAAAAGCCTGGACAGTAGTTACCACCATACCTCTCAGTGTATACATTTTACTGTTTCAGTATCATCCTGTGGGCCTCATAGCCCAATGGCATGATAGTTGGCAGGGTCCTTTACATTTTTTGGAATGGGTATTTTTGTCATATCAGTACAAGAAGACTGTCACCACCCACTTAGAGCTGATCGTTCATGTAATGTGTCAAGCTAGACAATGGTGTGTCCAATTATTGGGGCGAGAGCCAGCCATTATGACTGTGTCCTCAACCTCTGAGTATTGGGACTGGTGTATGGCCAGTAGTTCTGTTTTACAAATGGTCATGGTAGAGTTTCCAGGAAAAATATTATTCTATCACCCTGTGCACAAATTTTTGCAGATGCTTCTAGAACTGCAAATTGTAAAATCCTTGTTGTATTCATCGACCCCCTTACAAGGGTGCATGGTTTTTACTGATGGATCAGGGCAGACAGGAAAAATAGTCATCACCTGGAAGGAGGGAGATCAGTGGCATGACCTTATAGGCTGCCAACATGGATCCCCTCAGTTGGCAGAATTACGGGCAGCCATAATGGCTTTTGAAGCCTGGCCTTAGGAAAATTTAAATGTTGTATCTGATTCTCAATATGTGTGCAATGTAGTTCGCTGACTAGATTGTGCTTTTTTGAAAGCACAATCCTTGTAAATAACAAGGAATTGTTTTATTTGCTAAAAAACATTATGGCATGTGTTATGCCAACGAACTGCACCATTTTATATTCTCCATGTTCATAGTCATACCAGCTTGCCTGGGTTCATTGTAGAAGGAAAAGCCCGTATGGATAAACTGACAGCCCTGGTGTGGGCTGCTCTGGTACCAGATACATTGCAACAGGCGATTCAGTCACATCAATTTTTCCATCAAGGGGCTTGTGCCCTAAGACATCAATTCCATCTTATGTCTGCAGCAGCACATGATATTGTTGCCTCATGTTCTGACTCTCAGCAACACGTCATCATGACTCATGACGGGATGAACCCCAGAGGACTGCAAGTTCTCCAGCTGTGGCAATCTGATGTTACTTATATTTCAGAGTTTGGTTGCCTTAAATATGTGCATGTTTCTCTGGACACCTATTCTAAGGCCTGCTGGGCCTCTGTACATGCAGGAGAGAAGGCAAAAGATGTAATTTCGCATTGGCGCGGTGCTTTTGCAGCTTTAGGCTTACCATGTGTTGTAAAGACTGATAATGGTCCTGGTTACGCAGCTCAGTGCACCCAACAATTCTTGCAACTTTGGAGTGTTCACCATGTCATCAGCTTTCCATCGTCTCTGACTGGTCAAGCCATTATAAAGCGTTTTCATTTTATGCTTAAAACCTTCCTTCAAAAACAAAAAGGGGGAATACAGGGTGAAACCCCACAGGCAAGAGTTTGGAAATCAGTGTTTACACTGAGCCATCTCACTATCCCTCCCTTGTGCACAGTACCTGTTATTCTAATGCATTTTTTGTTGTTAAGTCACTGAGTTGTGGGACCTACGGCCCTGCTCCAGTCTAGGTTCACAATTTTCAAATACGAGCCTGGGAGGGCTCATGGGATCTTGTTACCTGGGGACGTGGATATGCTTGTGTCTCCACAGATGCCAGAGTTCGGTGGGTGCCTGCTCGTTGTGTTCAGCCTGTGTTGGATGGCACCCCTCGGAGCAACGGACCTGGCCACGGCTCGCCTGACTCCATGGAACATCAAGAATGTTTAGGTCACCCTGTTGTACACACTGAGCCAAACAGGGTTCTTGTAGCCGCTAGTTTATTTTTTGCACTTGCCACTGATGTAGATAGTATTCGCCACACTATTTTACAAAATGGTGTGGATTTTGATTTTTGTTGCTAGCCCATTGGCATGGGTGTGGGGATTTTAGTAGTGTGTGCTATATGGACTTAAAAGAAGAATCGAAATCAATTCACAGACGCATTCAGGAATTGGTGGAAACTACACAAGATGCTTGTGCTGTGTTTGTGGTCTTGTCTGCAAAGGGCCCTGTGGAGGATGGTAAACATGGCATTTATGGTTGAAAAGTAAAAAGGGGGAATTGTAGGAGAACAAGTGTGGGCCGTGGGCAGTCTTGACCTTGATAAGTTACAGCTGTGTGTTGATTTTTACAATAAGAAGCATGTGAGTGATACAGGAGAAAGGTATAAAAGGTTGTACTGTGGGATAATAAAGTGCTGAAGCTTGCCACTATCTTCAGCATCAGTCTTTTGTCCACTGTCAGGCAGCTGAGGCTGAATAGTTGTGACAAAAGCAAGCAGGATGATCAAAGGATGTGCATGGATCTCTCTGTATGTGCTAGGTCTGCTATCCCTGCAGCCATGTATAAATATAAATGTAGGTGGGAGGAGTTTTGTGTGTGTCTATGCAGCACCCACTACAGTGGCTCTCTACTTCTTCCTTGCACTCTTGATGACTGTTGCAATGCAGCTATTTATGATTTAGGAGGCAATGTCCCATGGAAATCTTGGTCTGAGTCTCTTGTCTGTGGATGTTGTAACTTAATCCCATATCTTCCACATTGAATTGGAGATTCAATTTCTCAAATGTCCCAGCAAAGAAGGTCATAAAGCCATAGAATCATTTAATTGGAAAAGACCTTGTGATAGGACATCCCACTCTACCACAGAAAAGCTTATCTGCTCTGCCATCAGCTGGTGCATAGCTCTGGACATTTCCCCCCCTCACATGAATTGGTGAGATAACCCAGTCTAGACAGATGTCTGGCAGTGAGTTATCTCTGGTGCCAGGGAGGTGAGATCTCCAGCTGACAACTAAACACCTTGCCTTGAGTGCAAGATGCTGAGTGAGTTAAGTTAGGAATTACTGACTGAGAGACACTTCTTCTACAACTATAAAAACTACACGAATTTTCGTGGAGGTAGAAGTCTCCTACACACTCCCTGGAAACGTGTAGGACTTCTCTCCAAAGCTTGGATGCATGTTCGTGGTTACTTTTCAGGAAATTGAGAGGGAAAGCTTCCTATGTATGCTCTATCAGCTATAGGATGGTAAGATACATTGAATCCTTATCTATACTATTTCTTCGCTAGCTGTAATAATATGTACCTTTTTTACTCTTTATCTACTAGTAGTGTTTCTTCTGTTTATCCTGTGTGGTAAGTAATCTGTTAAAGTCTTATGTCTGTTAATTTTGTGTCTATTCAATAAATAATTAATTTTGTAATAGACCTAATTGGCCATTATTAAGAACTCGCAAACAAGAGTGATCTGAGGTGCAGGCCACCCCAAACAGAGCTACTGGCAGAAATCTGAGTCAAAGGCAGGACTCTCCATCTGTAACAGACCTCTAAGATCATCAAGTCCAACCATTCCCCCAGCACTGCCAAGGCTACCACTAAACCATGTCCCCAAGTGCCACAACAACATGGCTTTTAAATCCCTTCAGGGATGGGGATTTCACCACTGCCCTAGGCAGCCTGTGTCAGGGCTGAACAATCCTTTCAGAGAAGAATTTTTTCCTAGTCTCCAATTTAAACCTCACCAGCACAATTTGAGACCCTTTCCTCTCATTGTTTCACAATAGCTTTGGCCCATGGATGCAGCCTCTCCAGATCTTTTTGCAGAGCCTTCCTGCCCTCAAGCCATTCAACGCTCCTGCTCAGCTTAGTTTTGCCTACTTACTGACTGGGAGTAATAAAGTCATTCAGTATCTTTCTAGTTCCAGCAGCTCTCTGACCCATGCTAGAGGCTGCCTAGATCAAAGCAGTTTGCGTGGTTGGGGCAGACAACTGAGCTGGTGGAGTGGCCCATGGAAGTGCTAATTGGCACCCCTCTGACCATCCATCTGGTTGTATGCTCAGGCTGGAAGCTCTGACAGGAAGACCAGAGGCGTGTTGCAGAGTGTCATACCATCTATGTTGTAAAAAATGTTAACATTTTAAACCTCAAAGGTTGTTCATGGACTTGAGGCAGTTCTCCCTTTTGTCACTGTATTAAACAGGCAAGGAGTTTTAAACAGAATATGTTTTGGAGTTAATTATTATAACTTTGATTTCTAATTCTTTTACTATGTGCCTCTTAATAACCAGGAGTTTCATGACAATCAAAGGAGTAACCCCAAAGTGTTGGGGTCACTGGGACAGCTGGTGAGCCAAGGAAAATGGCTGAGACCGGCTGGTGGAAAAATCTAGGCATTTGAAAATATATCTTCTGACTGCTAAAGGAAATGCCTCTCCCACAAGCCCTTGCAGTTGGAATGTAACCTTACCCCCAGACCCTGTGAATGTAAAACTACCTCTCCCAGCAGCCTGTGTAGCTGCTTCCTGCCCTGGCCTTCTCCCTGCCCCTTCCTCTGCTCACTGGCTCCGTTCCCTGGCCCCGCCTCTGTACCGCCCCTGTGCCCTCAGATCACTCTGTAAAAGCGGCCCGGCCACGTGGCCCTAACCTCTTCCTTGCCCATGCCTGCGGATGAAATAAACCAGCACCGTGGAATTCCTGGGTGGTGTTGGGCCCTCCTTGACTCCTTGTCTCTGGTAATATTGAGCTAATCCAGCATAAAGGTGTGGGGTGTGTACCACCAGCACCTTCCAGCTGCGCAGGGCAAGAACGAGGGGCAAGCTAGCAGCCTGCTGCACCCAAACTGCCCCTCTCACGAGGCAGTTTGGGGAACACAGCAGCTACTTCTGACCGCCCTATAACCCCCACAACCTTTTATTAAACTTACACCAAAGTAAATGGAGGAAGTCACACTCAGGTATAAGACAATGTGCTTTGGAAAAAAAAAAAGGATCCTTTATATGTTCTCACAGCAATGGTGATTGTTGCTATGGTTAAGTCCACAATGGGACTGACCAAGGAGCCACAGGGCCCCAAAACAATGGAAGTCTGCTGGTGGGCAGGCTCAAAGGTCTAAGACCACCCTTTAGGTCATGGTGCGATCCCACAAGACCTTGCTTCCCTATGTTAATTGCTCTCAGATCATTGGTCACTGATGTTCTGTCCGCCCCTGGTACTGCCCTGTATAAAACCCTGGGACCCTCGGTGTTCTTGGTTCTTTGTCCCTGGATCCCTCTGAGTGTGGACCTTAATAAATCCCTTGGAACTCTATACAAAAGACCCCTCCCGCCTCTTTGCCTCCAGCAATGCTGCAGAAGCTGTCCAGCTTTGTGTGTGTGAGTGGCTGCATGTATCCACCAATTCTGGTGTGTCAGAGTGTGTCCTAGTGTGTTTGCGTGGCACCACGTGAGCTACTCCGACAAGGCATACTTTTGGGAAGGACGCGGCATCCTTTCCACCATCCACCTCTCACCGCGTCAGGTGATGAACAAGATACTTGCTGTTGTGAATCAGTATAGCTCCCAAGATCACATCAATTTCTACTGGCTGGGGATGTCTCCCTCAGTCTCAGATGTCATGTTATTTAGGTGTTGATGCACTCTCCTCTTCTAGGAGGCAAATGTTGGCAAGTGGCTACGTGCTCCATGAATGCCTTGGAAATCTGTTTCAGAATATGCTCCCTGGTTAATTGGAAAACTTCAAGGGTGGTGAGAGGGACCAACCTGATTTTTATTTATGCCTCAACATATGTTATTCTTATAAAGGTTGTACAAATACTGGCAGCGCTGTCCTGGGGAAGCTTTGCCTGGCAGCCAATCAGGGCAGAGAAAACTTCCACGATCGGGCTTTGCGTGAAATGCCCAGATGCCCGGGAAGCATGCCTAAGAAATTGGGCCAGGGGAGGAGCCTCAATACATAAAAGCAGTTAACTGCAACACAATGAGAGCCATTTGCTTTTGGGTTGTTTGGGGAGAGTGGGCGCTAGCCTGTAGGACCAGCTCGGCCTCTCTCCTCGCTTTATTGTTCTTACCTGTGGTCCTGCTTTCTTGCCTGTACCTGCTTCACTCTGCTTCACTGTTCCCGCAAACCAGCTCGTCACCGTGACAACTTTGTGCTCCACTGCCTTCCCCGACGGAGCGGGCACTGCCGCAGCCAGCCACCTCCGCCGTGTTTGCTGGGTGCTGCTGCAACCAGCCGCCGCCACTTGTACCCAGCCGTGACCGCTGCCACATTCCCCGCATTGCCCGCGGCAATGAGCCCAGAGCATGAAGTCTCTGCGGCGCCCAACCTGCAGCCGCCACCGCCCACAACCACCACACCCTGACCCTGAGAGACCGCAGTTGCTCCAGGAGCGTACCTGTAACCACAACAGCCTGTTCTCCGCCGACGGAAGGACACACAGCCTGCTGCTGTTTGGAAATCGCGCCCAGACCACCACGAGAGCTACAGACGCACTGTTGTTGTCAACACGCAGGCTCCGTCTGCTGAGCTGATGCTGACAAAGCACCGTCTTCTGTTTCTTTCCCTCTTTTCTCTCTCTTTTTCGCCCCTCTCTGCTCTCTTTGCTATCCCCCTTTAGTAATACTTACCCTTTCTATCTATAAATAGTTCTCAGATATAATATTGCCGTGTTTGCGCTTTATTTTTGCCCGAGAAATCTTTCAAAAGAATCCCCCCCCAACTTCTTTTATATCGCGGAACGGGACAGGTGGGATTAATTTCCCCTGCAGAGATACCTATAAATCAGGTGTGAAAGTCTCACTTGTGGCATTTGGTAAGCAGCTCCCGAGGGCAACTGTCTTGATGGTCTTGATGTCTAGACACCCCATTACAGTGAAATGGTCACCCCATGTGTGGAGTCCCTTCTGTCCAGTGCAGATGTGTACTGGCATGCACACCTAAACACAGGAATTCAAATCCCTGCCTTCAATTTCTACCCCTAACTTGCTCAGGTATGTGTGAAAGCTGAGGGGTTTTGTGTGAACTTTTCCTAAAGCTTGAGTGGTTTTTCTCCTTTGTTGACATGTAAGCACTGCTAGGAACACTGAGTCGTGACAGTTCAGTCACTGGTACACACAGCAAAGTTTGAGCTGGTGCCACTTGGGATACTCTCAAGGTCATGATGTTCCTGAAGTCGGAATGGTCCATGGACTTCCCAGTCAGCAGGATGCATATAACTATCTTAGGCATTTTTTAGTCATTTCTGGTTGGACTCAGTGTCATAGAACCATCTTTGGAATATTTAATTTACTAGTACAGATGTAGTTTATGAATCTATTTGTCTTCTGTAGTTGAACAAGGCAACATCTCATCCTGTTCATGAGATGCAGTCTGGTCTCTTTGTACATCTTCCACTTCAAACTCATTTGCTTGAATTTGGGTGACCAGGACTTACCTGCAGTTTAGATGATGTCTCAGGTGCTCTCTGTGCTACAATATGGACATTTCCCTATGTCTGTTGAAAACATCTTTCATGATATATATTATGGTTGCAGCTGTTCTTTTTAAGGTCACTCTTCTCAGATAGACTAACTCAGGTCCTTTTTCCTCCACTGTTACCTTGAATCAGCTTCCACCTTAGTCTCTAAATGCAGTGTCTTATTCTTTGTTACTGTTAAAATTAATCTGTTTCTCTCAGCCTTCCTTCAAAGGTCATCCAGCTCTTCCTTCTTCCCCTATCACATTCTGATCCTCCTCTCCACTAGCAATACAGTCAATCAAGTTTGTGTCTTCAGCAGATCTCATGATCAGGTGCCTAATTTTTTCTGCCAAGTTCATTAAGGAAAATATTTAATAAGATTGGTCTCGGGACTGATTATTAAGGACCATGATGGAGTTTCTCTGGGTTTACTCACAAGTCACAGGCAGCAAATGTTGGCCCCAGATGGTATTTTGTTCAAAACAAAATAATGACTTCCACCTGTCTTCCCAAATGGAAGTGTGTGGAGTACTTGCTGGCAGTCTGTGCAGGGCTGGCTCTTTGCAAAAAGTGCTAGTTCTTCCTTGTTACTTCTAGCTTCTAAATTCTGCTAAATTAGGCAAAGCTTACACTAAATGTTTTCCTAATATTATTTACATATCTAAGAAACTCTGTGAGTTTCTGGTGGGACTATATGTGAATGGAAGGGGAGCTCACCTGTGGGATATAGTTCAAGCAAATTAGGCCCTATGGAATTTCTTAACTGTTTATCAATACAGAGTGTATTATTTATGTGACACTAGCACCAGATAGTCCAAAGAAGGGATATGACCACAGATAGACTAAGGCCTTGCATAGATTCCTGCTGAAGGCAGTCCTCATCTCAGAAAGATTACAAACTGGGTTACCAAAGAGAAGAAAATGAGACACTAGGTGAACAAAGGAGGAGGATACATCCGAGGAGGACATATCCATCCAGGCACAGTTACCTTGTCATAATGAGAATTTGTGTCTCCTATGCAGCTGACGCATTGCTATCATGCTATGCAGCTGCAGGTTCTCCAAATGTGTCTGTCATGTCACAGTAACAAGCTTTGGAGATTTCACATTGTTTATGGCATCTTTGTGCGTCTTGAGGACTCAGTTTGCAATCCAGGAGCTGATGCAGGCACCTGCTACTGAGAGGATACAACTACTTGCCTGGAGTCAGTCGTAAACTCTTAGTCAACTTGTAATGCCAGGTTTGAAAAACATCTGACAGAATGCAAAGAAAGCATGGAACTGGGTTTAGGGCAAAGAAACAAGCAGATTAAGTCTTCCATACCTTTTGTTTCTTCTATTGTAAGGTTGTGGACTAGGCACTGAGTTGTTATAGAACCTGCCATAGTATTTATGTGGTAAAAAAAAAGGGTCTTTGTCATGATCTGTTTTTTAAGATTTTCAGAAATGCCTCTGCCTGAATTAAGGTGCAAACGAGACCATATTCCAAGGTCAATAGTATGGGTTTTATTTAATAATAAATATGAGAGAGAGAGAGAGAGAGAGAGAGAGAGAGAGAGAGAGAGAGGGAGAAGGAAGAGAAAGAAGTAGAAAAGAGGTGGGGGGACAGAAAAGAGTAACAGAGGTAGAATAAAGAAAATATTACCACTTCATGGATCCCACCAATGTCCCAATGATTCTATCCAGATGGTCTTCTTGGTGGTGATGGTCCCCCGGAAAGCATAGAATCCGGTGGGTTAATATATCCTCAGGCCAGGCGGGAATGCCCAGGTATGTCCCCCGGGGGAGAAGGGCCAGTCTCTTGCAGCAGACTCTGGATCTGTTGCATCATTTTGCATCGCATCCAGTCCTGTGGTGCAAGGCCTCTGGGGGGGGTCTTTGATGGATTACAACACCCCCGCAGCTGCCTCTCATGTGAATGTCTGGTGGACGTGGCCTCCCCAGGGTTGAGGTTTTCACAGCTGGGCCGGTTTGTGTAAGGGAGGATGGGTGTTCACTGCCTCGGACCAGAGGTTACACCCCACATTTGATACCTCCTCCCCGCTGCCCTTGTTTTGGGGGGAGTCTGTGTAAACCTGGCTTCTGTGGGCTGTGGTCTCCTCCACCCCAAGCCCAGTCAGAGATGATTCTCAGCACAGTTGCTGGGTTTGGCTTTCTTGTGGATGCATTCCTTTCCCTCAGTCTTGTTTGTTTCTCCCTAGACCTGAGATGATTGAACCATAGTGTCCCCTTTATCTTATCTACGTGGCTTAACTCACAGTCCAAAGTTCCAGTCAGGCATTTTCTAGGAGGGGTGGGCTTCTGTGGTTGTAGCTTCTTTATACAGTTTTTGCAATAATGGGCAAAACTCCTTCATAACAGTGTTTAAGGCGTGAACCATTCAGTCCCTGACAGTCTTCTTCATGGTTAGGTTGACAAGTATTGACTTCAATGGCTGAGCCATCCCAACACTCCTGTGAGAGGGTATTGCTCCATTCACGTAGATCTGGTCCTAAATCTACATGCGTAAATGCTTCTCTTGAGCCAAATTCTCTGATGGTGGTTGTGTGCACTCTCAGCACCAGGACAGCCAGCTACTTGCTACATTATTGATTTCTTCTGTAGCATCAATGAGTATTCAGCTAATGGTTATGGATTTAAACTCAGCTTATTGCCATTACATTCAATGTGAAAAGAAAACACCACAGTGACAAGGAAAATAACGCTGTTCTCATTGCTACTAACCCACCTTACAACTTCAGTGTAGCATACAGAAGCCTGTGACAAAGAAAATATATCTTTTACTACATGACAAGCTAAAGCTGAAGGTACAAAGAAAGCAGGGACAAATTGCCAAAGCAAAGGCCAACCATCTGAAGCTCTCAAGGCTTATCAAAACTACAGCAAGTTGACTAACCTCTATCAGACCCCTTCTGCACCTGCTGCAAGAGAGGGGCAAAGAAACAAATTTGCAGATAGTGCTCCAAAATCAAAGCTCTAACATAAAACTGGGTGCCTGACTTCCACACAAACAGACTTACAAGACAAAATTCATCTCACCTAACACAGGCATCTATGTGAAAGAGGTCTCCATTTGAGCTAGTCACCCCAGGCTGTCTTTTTAGTCAGTGAAGAGAAACAGAACATGGTTCTGACCTAATAGAAACGTCTACATGAGGCTGAGATGAACTGCACCTCGGAAGTGCCTGTTTTCTTCTCTTGACTCCAGTGTCTGGGGAGTGTGGGGTATGTGGTTCAGATGGAGGTATCTGCAGGCATGGGGCTGGAAAGCCAAGTAAGATGGATTTCACCATGATGAATTCCCACAGAGTGACAGTGAAGGTGCTTGCCAGTGAAGCACACCAAATCTTAGCTCTAATATTTTAGGAGTTAAGTGCATTCTTTGTACTGAAAAGAAAAAAATTGAGCAGAGTGGGAACAGCACACATAAAACCAAACTTGCCATACTCAGAGGCAAAGGAAGACAAATTCTATCCTAGAGCTTAAAAACAGAAAGGACTTTGTGTTAACCCAGTCTGATCTTCCTGGGGACAGTGGCTGGAGAAATACTAGCATATTAAACCTGGAACAAACAATGAATTGGAGGAAGGAGATGCCTTAATGAAATATTCTGGTCATGCAATGCCTTGTGATTATTCACTAACTCGGTGCATTGCCAATTGCATGTTAGAAAAATAAAAGTCTTCCCACTTGCAGCTTTCCCTTTGGACATTTTTAATCAGCTAATTTCTCCCAGGGCTACCCAGGCAGGCCAGAGTTCAAGCCAAATTCCCATTAGAAATAGGAAAAACCTGCCTAATCACTGAGTTTATCCAGCTGTGTAGTTTGCAGTGAATAATGACCACTGGGGCTTTAGCAAATTGCGGGGGCAGTGGGGACAGGGAGGGAAGTGATAGCTATGAATTATCACAGGCTTGCTGGGGCTATGGAGACTTGTTATGGTATTTCTTATTTATGTGTATTTTCTGTATATGTTTATGCAAATATGGACATGATTATGGCATTCTTCTGCTAGATTTCCCTGGTATGTTTTTTTCTTCATGTGATAAACCCATAGGCAGAGATTTTGGTTTTTGGGGGACAGGACCAGGACAGGTGCAACTTTTTTTTAGGATAGTTGCACTGTAACTGGGAATAAATCAGGTTTGTTCTTTGTGTGCAGCATGTGAACTCTTGACCAGTCATCCCAACCAAGGCCTTCTGGAAGAGTCTCTCTTCCCAGAAACTCCAGAAGAATCCTTGAGCAGCTGTCTGCCTACCTCAAGCAACCCAGTGGAACAGAATGAATCCCATACAAGAAGTTTTGATTCATGTGAAAGTTATTTCACTTCACAGACTGCCCTGTGAACTTGTGCTAAAAAGTCTGCATTGTGTAACCACCACCTGATCTATGTTGTCCTGCAGAATCGGGATGATAGAGTTCTTCATATCCTGCAAGGTCTTAACGCCACATTTCAATGAAGATGATGAGCTGTTGCAAGTTGTCACCACCATGGGCAGAAGGAACGTCTGCAATTTCAGAGCTTATATTTGTGGCCTCACTAAATCAGCCTATGAGAGACTGTAGGAAACAATGTGGAAATTGAATATAAATGAAACTGAAGGCAGCTGGAAACTGGTCAGCATAAAACTGATGGTGACCAGACTGCATTCCTCTTGGGAACTGAAAAATGGGAAACAAGCATGGCAAAGTGACACTGGGAATATTCCCCTTCAAACATTTTTTTGCTGTACTATACTTGATAGGCTAGGAAGTATCAATTTTAAAAACATTTTTGTCATGACATTGGCCCCATTAGAAGTTTCAAAATGAGGCTAAATTAAAGTCTCAGAACTGCAAATGCAAGAGCACTCCAGGTGCAAAGAGGAGCTGGCAAAGCTGAGTACAGAAACAGTCAATCGTCTCAGAACAAAGGCATCTGGTATAGATGGGAACAGGATTTTAAAATCAAATAATAGGCTTATGTAATTTCTCCTGTCATGTTGGTGTTAAAGAGTGAGGTATTCTGTGCAGGGTAGGTGTTTTGTGCCTTTTAATAAGCTGTGAGTACTCATGGCTGGTTCTCATGTGTCATATATTCTATATTGCAGGGCACAGCTAAAGCTGTTGAGTGTAAACCAGTAATCCTGGCTGGTTGCTTGCAGTTAATCCTCTGGTGTCCTTTGACTCTTAGGGTACTTGTGTGGTCTGTTCATGTATCATTTCAAAGAAAAGTAACACAACATCAGGGGGACAGACCTGGGGCCTGTCTCTGCCAACCTTGCTTTGCTGTTGTTCCAACTAAGCTATGTATTAGGGTCAATGCCAATTTATTTGTTATCTTTTTGAACTCCTTTTTTTCAGTAGGATTCTGAACAAAATTTAATAATTTGGGTCCATCAATTGCACTTCAAAGGTGTTTTGTTTGGTTTTTTGTTAATTCATTTGTTTACTAGTCCTGCAAAAGAAAATATTAAGGGAACAGAAGAATGTGTAAAAGGAAGAAATTGCAATTGGACTTGAATGGGGCTGGAAGAGTGGCTGATATTTCAAGCAAAGATAGAAAAAAAAAATCATCCTTGAAGACCAAGCCCAGCTTTCAGAGAATTTATTGGATTTCCCCTCTAAACAGAAGGAGTGACTTCAATGACATTCCTCCAGCCCTGATTTCTGTCAGCAAATTTACATATGAAGTGCATTTGACAGAGGCTATTTTGATGGGAAAACTGCCCCTCCACCCTCACCCCCTCTCTATTGTGTTACAGTCCAAGAAAGTAGGGACATAAAAAAGACTCCAGGATGAATTCTCCAAGAGCAGCTTAATGTAGCTCTGGAGGAAAGGCTCAGCTATGGGAGACCAAGGGTGTGGTGAGACTGCACCTTCAGTGACAAAAACAAGGTAAAAAAAGAAGAAACTTGGAAGAGTTCTTCTGGGAGCCTTCCAGTTTTCACCAGTCAGCCTTTTCTGCATGTTCTAATTCTCGGGGGACAAGTTTGCCTCTGGTGGAAACAGGCTCAAGGCCATACATATCCATGCCAAACTCAGTTCCACATCTTATTCTTGTCATTTGGAGCAACAGGAAATCGTCAGCAAACCAACTGCAAAAATGGCAAGCCATCATTAGTTTTGGAAAGTGTAGCAGTCTGGTAACTGAAGTTTTGAGGACAAGCTTGAGCAAGACAATGTGAGCAGCAGATAACTTCCTGGAACCCATCTCTTGCTGTGTCTCTTCAATCAACACCTCTGGCCATCATGTAAGATGTGACACCCATTACAGCAACCCTGTTACTTTATGTCCCATTGGCAGACCCTAAATTTTCACATAAGGCAAAACAAAGTCCAAAGTCAAGTGGGATATATTCAGCATTCAATAAATTAATCAGTTGTTGTTATTGACAGAAGTTGATGAACCCTTCCCCTCGCACAGAGATACCGTGGGTCTCAGTTTCCCTGCAGGAGCTTGTAGATTGAAATTACACATTCCACTCCCTAGAAGTTGTTTATTGACTAACAGCTTCATCTGAAATGCTTTTAACCCCGATCTCTCTCATCACTGTACAAAAACAAGCTGGTAAAGTGCAACAGCCATGGGCACTGAGACATTCTCTGCTCTGCACATAGTACAGATGTTTCCCATTCACATCTTAAACTGGTCCAGAAGGCTAACTCTTTGAAGTATGGGACTGGTCCTAGTGAGCCTTGTCTTCTTCACTATGCTATACCTCCCCCTCGGAGTTGCATGGGTAGAATGCTTCATGGCAGAGTATATAATTTGGCCAGAACTCCCAAACTAACAATTTCCAACTCACAAAGATCTCATTAAATCCCTGTTTGGAGAGAGAAAAGAGATTTGCCTCCCTTTGTATATTGGAAGGAGCATCTCAGGTTTGGACCAGATAATAGTACCACAACTTTTTTAAGATCTGGCTTGAAAGCATTCAGGCAAAGCACAAGATTTGAGAAGGCTGGAGGCACCACAGAATCATAGAGTGGTTTGGGTGGGAAGGGACACTAAGGAACAGCCCCCTGCTGTGGGCAGGGACATCTTCCACTAGACCAGGTTCGTCCAAGCCCTGTCCAACCTGGTCTTGAGCAATTCCAGGGATGGGGCAGCCACAGGTTCTCTGGGCAACCTGTGCCAGGGCCTCACCACCCTCACAGGGAAAAATTTCTTCCTAATATCCAATCTAACCCTGCCCTCCCCATTTGTTTTGGCCTCTTTGCAATGAAATAATAGGAACTGAGTACCAAAGAGCATTTCCAAGAATCTGTTAGTTTTCTTCACCTGTGTGAAGGCATTCTCCCATGTTGTGTCCCTCCAGTCCTTTGAAAAACTCCCTCTCTAGTTCTCTTGGAGCCCCTTTAGGCACTAGAAGGGGCTCTAAGGTTTCCCCAGAGCCTTCTCTTCTCCAGGCTGAACACCCCCAGCTCTCAGGCTGTCTCCAGAGCGGAGGTGTTCCAGACCTCTGATCAATTCAGTTGCCTCCTTTGGACTTGCTCCAAGACAGGTTTAAGTCCTTCTTATGTTGCCATTACGAACATAAGAAGGACCCAAGTAATGGGTTGCCATCAAATTTCAGCTAAAAAGCTCCTTGTATGTCAGCAGCTACTGTCAAGGGACCATAATGTAGCTGGGTAAGATAAATAAGGTGGTCAGGTGGGTTACCTTTGAGATGGTATTTCTGGTGCACTTCATTAAGTGCTATCCTGATGTCTGCTTTGGTCTGCACAAAAATCTGATTGCGTGAACATCCCTGCAGAAATTGAGGTGTGAGGTCACATGTGTCTTCCGGGTGTTTTGCTGTATGAAAGGAAACCTTGCAGTGGTGTGAGATGTTTATGAGGTGATATCTATACCTGGGAGACATGAAGAGAGGAAGAAAGCCAAAGTTCAAGTGCACTGCTAAGTAGCCTTAAAAAACTTGCCAAACGCATCTTAAAGACATCAAGTCACTGATACAACACCCCAAATTTCCATTGTATTTGCTACATGAGTTTCTAAAGTTCAGCACTACCATCCTTCTGACATTGTTAATTTTTTCATGATGGTTGTGTCACTGTTGCCAAAGTGGTGTAAAGGAGATCAGAAAATGCAGTAGCCAAACTGCTGGAGGATTACTGGGAGCAAGAAGCAGGAAAGGGGAGAGGAGAGGATGGAAATACATGTTTTGTGCCTGAAGTCAGGAAAACTGGCTTCCATCTAGGAGAAAACAAGGACAGGAGACATGGATATGGATCTACAGGGGAAAGGAAGGAAGGGAGAGGACCGTCAGAGAATCACCAAGATAAAAATGCTACTGGCTGTGAGATGAGATGAGATAATGCTGTCTAGGGAAATTCAGTTATGATTAGCTTCTGCTTTGTATTGAGTTTCACTTTTGCCAGTATCTTCACTGGAGATGGATAGAAAAGTTGTAAGTGTGTGTGTGGGAGTCAGTGCTCCAGTCTGGTGGGTGTCAGCCAGGTGGGTGAGGCCAGGTGCAGGGCTCATATTTACAAACCATTCCTGTTGCCTTGCAAAGGATGGACAGCTGGGAGGAAGGTGGGAATGTGCTGCTTTGGCAGGGGAATAGATTCAGGATGCTCTGATCTGCACTTGATTGTGCTTGGTGTCAGGAACTCCTGCTAGCTCTGACAGTTCCTTGCTCAGCCATGGATGTATCAATAGAACAAAAATGTTCCAAGCTGGAAGCTTAAGACGTAGGCTCCCATGATGACGTCTTGAACTTCAAAGGAGCTGAGTAACCAGAATGTTTCATTTGTTTTGGCCTCTGCAATGAAATAGTAGGAACCAAGTACCTGAGCATTCCCAAGAATTTGTTTAGTTTTGTTTACCTTTTGTGCCTCAGTTTCCTCCAAGTAAAAGAGGATTCTGTTTCCCTTTCCCATAGGATCACAGTGAGGAGCTACATGTGAGATCTTAAGAAAGGGACAAGTCACGTTCTTTACTTGGATTTATGGAGCAGAGGGAAATTTCTAGTTCAGGTAGTGTGGCTGGACATTCCCCTCTGCCACAGAAGAGCTTATCTGTTCTATCAGCTGGTGGGATAAAGGGCATCTACCCCCTTACATGAATTTGCTAATTGGTGAGATAACTCAAGCTGGACATCTGTCTGGTAGTGAGTTATCTCTGGTGCCATGGAGGTGGCATTCCCAGCTGACAATAAATATCTTGCCTTGAGAGCAGATTGAAGGGAGAAAAGCCTTGAATTTCTGACTGATAGACACTTCACTTTACAAACTATAAAAGCTACACAAAACTTTCACAAAGCAGAAATCTGCACATTCCCTGGAAATGTGTGGGGATCTCTCCTCAAGTTTTGTGATGCTGGCCTTTGAGTTACTCTCCTGGGAGGTGAGTGAAAGGACTCTATGTGTACCCCATCATCAATTCGGTAGTAAGTTACATTGACTTCTATAAGTAAGTTACATCTATACTATTTCTTTGCTAGCTATAATATAGGTACCTTTATGTTGTGCACATAATAATAGTTCTTTTTTTCATCCTGTGTAGTAAGTAACTCTGTTTAAGGCCTCTTGTCTGTTAATCTCCTGTCTATTCAATAAACAAAATTCAATAATCTCCTGTCTATTTTATAATAGACCCAACTGGCCATTTTTAAGAACTTGCGAGCCAGGGTGGTTTAGGTGTGGGTCACCTGAATTTAAGATGCTGCCAAAAATCTGAACCTAAGGCAGGGCTTGTCTAACACTTTCACTCAATCCATAACAGGTATTGATGAGTTAAAGATCATGGCTGCAAAGAGAAGCAGCCTTGTCTTGAGTGATGCAAGTCATGGTGAGTAAGAGCTTCCTTAGGGGTGGCCCATGTGGCACAGTGGCGGTGGAGGTGTTGCATTACTGCAGCACCCATTTGTGGCTTAAAACACATTATTTGAGTTACCACACTTGACTGTGCAGCTTGGACAGATGAAAAGCAACATGAGTACTTCAGAAAGATGAAAGATAACCAGGCTTGCTGTTGTAAACTCAGGGTGTAGTTTAGTACAGGGGGACCAATACTGAGACAGGGATGGCCACTATCTGGGACAGATGACAATACAATCTGTGGCCCATTTGCACAATTTACCTGATGGGAGAGCCTGAGGAATTTACCAAACCAGAGAAGCTTCAAACACATGGTGATTTCCTCCTGGTTGGCCAGAAAACAGTGATATATGGGCCTCAAAATAACAAAGTTTTGAGGAAGGTGAGGTCTAAAGCTGAGTCAAAAATGAAATGACTGCGCTATACCTCTTAAAAAGCCACGTCAAACTCTTGGGGCTGGACACACTAAGCTTCTCAAAGTGTTTAACAATTTTTAAGGCTGACCTATGGCTTTTGCTCTATTAAGAGACTTCTCCAACAGTTGAAGAAGCAGCACTTTGACTGTCTGTCAGCTTTAGGAACCCAGTTTTTCATCTGCCTTTGACCACAGGGAACAAATGAGGGCATAGCAAGACAGTAGCTGTGCGTATCTACTAGGGCTGCTGAGCTCCATCCACCTTTGACAAAATGCTGTAGAGGTTTCTCGCTTGGTAATGTCTGGCTTTTCTTACTGAGCAATGGAGAAGAATGGCTTTTTCTCTGACTTATACCTCTCCATAAAGTAATTTTCAAACAGCTCAGTGGGCAAAATGTCACAAATAATCACTCTGGCCCCAGAATCAGCCACCAGGTTAGGGATTAATGAGAAATCCCCTTGCAGATGGATGGCTGAGGAATAACCCAGTTAACAGAAGTCCACTCTTCAGTTTGAGGACTGAGTTGTTTGGTATTTGATTAGGTTAAAATCTTTCTCTGCTTGCTTGTAGATCTTGGTACCTTTATGGGATGGTATTTGATTGAAAAGTGGAAGGTGATGCCCACAAAAATGCATTCACCATATGTGCAACAGAAGCGTTAGCTGACAGCGGTGTCCCCTGAGCAGAACTGTCTTAAAACCATGCAAGAATGAAGACTGTTGAAGTGAAAGTCATCAGTGCTTCTGGTGCACTCTGTCCCAACAGCAAATTGTTCCCCACATCTTTCCCTTGACATGAAGAAGAACTGTGCTCTTCCCACATTAAAAAACATGGTTGTCTAAAGTGGGAGAGAGGCTATACCATGTCCCCTTTGGTCTCATGTTGTGTGACATGGATTGTTGAGATGAGAAGCTGATTGCCTTCTCACTCTCCCTTCCCTTCCTGGGGACAAGTTCTCTTCTGCCTTGTGTTCCTATATCATGGAATTCCTTGGTAAGTCCATGTCCAGCATGTGAGACAAAAATGTCTCTGGCTGTAGGTCAGGAGGCATGATGGGACTGGATCTTCTTCTTGGCCGCAGGTGGGGATACCCTCTAGGCAGGACACCAGTGTCATTACTTGTCATGTCACCTACAACTGCAGTGCTTTGTACAAGAGCTGGATACCTCTGGGCTCAGCTTTTCTGTGATTTCAACCTCAATCAGATGGCACAGTGTTGAATGTTTGCATACCTTTGGGGGAAAGGAGGACAGAGTCCTGCCTAAATGTCTGCTGTTATTTTCACCCCCTAGAGAAAGCTCTGGGTTATTATGGAGAGAAGGCCAAATATCAACTCACAAGGGGAAGAATTTGGCAGCCTTTTCCCTTACTGCTCTTCTAGATATTTGGCATCATCACAAAGACACTGTCCTGGTCTGGTAGCTCCTGCTTAGGGAAATCCTTGTGGATCTGGGAAAAATGGGGCTGAAGGAGGTGAAGTAATATAGGGTAAGATTCAAAAAGGCTCATGTGAAAGTGGTTTGGGTCAGAAAAGCACTGAAGCCTCTTGCATATTTATGTGAACTTTCCTGCCTTGAGAAATGAGTGTGAGGCTTCTGGAGTGCAATAGCTGCACAGCTTACTTGGACTGGCTTTTTGTAAGTTTTTGGATAAACAGGCAAAGGCACAAGAGCAACCTTGGCTTGTGCAAACTAGGATACTGTCCCCAGCCTGGCACACTGCTCACTGTGCTGCCAGGAGATTCCAAAGACCACAGGATGGGACAGACATGACTACATCCTTCTTGATGAGACTTGATGTGCTCAGTCCTGGCAAAAAGGGGGCATGAGCTGCTCCCAGGATAGGTGCAAGCAAATCCCACTCTGCAACCTTACAGATTATATAGGGGCACCTCTGTGTCCAACAAGGAGATGGTCAATAGATGGCATAGTGGGCTTGGGGCTGAATTTGAGACCTGGCATCAGCATGGATGGGAAGCACTGATGCAAGGCTCCTCATTTTTGAGAACTGTAATGGTGAAAATTGTATCACAAGGAGTTTTAATTTCATTCTTTCCTTCTTTTTTAATATTGGAGATCAATTTGGACTGCACACAGGGGCCCTCAGTTGACCTCACTCTCATAAAGGGACTGTATGTATCACATCCCACTTACACCTGGCTTAAAATAGGTCACAAGCATTTGGGCCAGGTTGAGGAAAACATTTAGCAGAGGACTTCTAGCAGCCTTCCAGTACCTAGAGGGGCTCCAAGAGAGCTGGAGAGGGACTTTGGTCGTGGAGGGACCAGACAAGAGGCAATGGCTTCTCACTGACAGAGGGCAGGGTTAGATGGTATGATGGAAAGAAATTCTTGGCTGTGAGAGTGGTCAGGCCCCGGCACAGGTTGTCCAGAGAAGCTGTGGCTGCCCCATCCCTGAAAATGTTCAAGGCCAGGTTGGATGGGGTTTGGAGCAACTTGGTCTAGTGGAAGGTGTCCCTGCCCATGGTATGGGGGTGGCATGGGATGACAAACCATTCTAGTATTCTGTGATTCAATGCTCTGGTCCTGTCCTGGTCAAAGGTGTGCTCAAAGAACAGGCATATGTACATTTCTGTCTTGAACCGATGCATTATATTTAATATCTTTGGTAGACATGAGTGGGGAGCATAGTTAATGTACTTTCTTTCTTATTTCCTTTGCAACTTTTCCCCCTCTTTCCACTCCGAGGTGCTCCGTGCAATCAGATCCCAGGTCAAGTGAATGTCAACCAGCAAGATGACAGCAGATGAAACCATCCATTCTGTCAGTCTAGCCTAAGCCTACATGCATCTGCTATTATAAAGCCACTCCAGGCCATTGTGGAGATTTACTTATAAAATGAGAAGAAGGGATTCTCACTCTTCAGGTTTCCCAAATACATAGCAAGAGGAGAGATGGGATTTTGGGGTGTATGTCTGTGTGTTAGGTGGCACTTTTAAAATAATTTTTCCCCTTACTGTAACAATTAAGAAGGCAGAAGAAAGACTTGAAAATGAAAAACAAGCAAACCAAACCCCAGAACAACTAAACTCACTGGTTTCAAGGTGGGTTAACAACGTGAAAAGCTCATGCCAGAACATGTGTTATTAGCAATAAAAAAGTTCTTTATTTGTCTGTCTGGGGAATTTCTTTCACACTCACTTTTGAAAATACTGTCTTTATTTGTTTCCCTTCTATCACACTCACAACCAGATTACTTAAATAAAACAGTTTTATATTCATTCCAGGCAAGGATTCTTGCCAAAATCTGTGCCTCCTTTTGTTCCCCCCCACTCATTTTCTTATATA
Source organism: Monarcha castaneiventris obscurior (assembly GCA_026261815.1). Classification (NCBI taxonomy): domain Eukaryota; kingdom Metazoa; phylum Chordata; class Aves; order Passeriformes; family Monarchidae; genus Monarcha; species Monarcha castaneiventris. Next base: position 16,115,895 of record JAMPIT010000575.1, read on the forward strand.
CAGACCAGTGATGAAAACACAAAAAAATCTGAAGCCTATGAGGTGACAGATGAACAAGATGTAGAGGCAAATTATCCAAATGGTGCTGTGAAGGAATGGCTTTCATTGGAAAAAAGGGAACATATTTCTGCAAAGGTTAGAGGAATTTTTATGTTTCTGTTGGATTTTTCCAAAGCTGGAAATTTAAATTTCATTAGAAGACTACAATTCTGCATTTTAGATGTTCTAGACAATTCTTTCCCTTAATTTGTTGCTTTGTTTGTTTAGGTTTTTATCAACAGTGAGGATTTGTGGCTCAGCTTATTTTATGTGCAGAAATCTCATTTGTGTGAATGTGATTGCCAGAGACATGATGGGCATTGACACGACCCACAGCAGAGTGAGGAGAATGTTGGCTGCAAATTGTACGGGGAGCTTTGCTTCCAAGGATGACCTTACAGTCCTGCTGGTGTTAAACTCTCACGTAGGTAGGTTTTTCCCAATATCCAACCTGGACCTCCTCTGGCACAACTTGAGGCCATTTCCTTTTGTCTTGTCACTTGTTACTTGAGAGAAGAGACCAACCCTCACCTGGCTCCACCCTTCTGTCAGGGAGTTGTAGACAGTGAGAATGTCCCCCTGAGCCTCCTTTTATCCAGGCTGTGCCCCCCAGCTCCCTCACCTCTCATCACCGGTGCCAGCAAAGGAATGCAATCATTCAAATCACTTCTCTGATCCTGCTGGCCACACCATTGCTGACACAAGTAAGGATACCATTGGCCTTCTTACCCCACTGGGCACACCTGAGCTCATGTTCAGCTGCTGTGGATCAGCACCCCCAGGTTCTTTCCCACCCTGCAGCTTTCCAACCACTCTGCACCAAGCCTGGAGAGCTGTGTGGGGTTGTGATTCAGGGTCAGGACCCGACACTTGGCCTTGTTGAACCTCATACCACTGGCCTCAGCCCATGGATCCAGCCTGCATAGATCCTTTTGTAGACCCTTCCTGCCCTCCAGCAGATCAACACTCCCACCTAACTTGGTGTCATCTGTGAACTTACTGAGGGTACACTCAATTCGCTTGTCTAAATCATCAATAAAGATATTACATAGGACAGACCTCAACGCTGAGCCCCAAGGAACCCCACAACTGACCGGCTGCCAACTGGATTTAGTCCTATTCCCTGTCACTCTCTGGGCCCAACCATCCAGCTAACTTTTACCCAGCAAACAGTGCACCTCAAAGCCATGAGCAGACAGTTTCTCCAGGAGAATGCTTTGGGAGACAATGCTTTGCTAGAGTCTGTGTAGACAACACCCACATCTACCAAGCAGGTCTCATTGCCATAGGTAGCCATCAGGCTGGTCAAGCAAGACCTGCCTTTCACCAACCCATGCTGGCTGGGCCAGGTTCCCTGGTTGTTCAGCATGTGCCAGGTGATGGCACTTAAGATGATTTGCTCCATCACCTTCCCTGGCACCAGAGTCAGGCTGACAGTCCTGGAGTTCCCTGGAGAAAGACGGGGCTAGATGTTTACATGTATATGTATGTATGTATATATCTGTACCATGTATATGTGCATGTGCTGGATGTGGGAACATGAAATTGCAGCAGTCTCACTCCTATCAGGCTACCAGGTACAGCAGCTCTTAAAACGGGTGACTTGCAAGAGCAAAGTACCATGTTGGATGAAATATTACCTGCTAAATATTCTTGCTGTTGTCTAAATGAAAGATAGGGACCAATCAATGAACAGGCACCTAAACCTGTGCATCCTACCCCAGATCTGATACTGTGCTTTATAATGTCTGTGAAACTAGCATTGAATCACTGGAAGACATTGAGTTCAACAGGCTTCAGATCAGCCCCCAGGATTGCAAAACATCCTCATGGATATGTCGTAAGAAGGGCTTCTGGCCAATGCAGCAGTAGAAGCAATACAGATAGTTTCACAGAATCACAGAATTAACTAGGTTGGAAAAGACCTTGGAGATCATCAAGTCCAACCTATGACCTAACACCACCTGATCAACTAAACCATGGCACTAAATGCCACATCCAGTCTTTTTTTAAACACCTCCAGGGATGGTGTCTCCACCACCTCCCTGGGCAGACTATTCCAGTGCCCAATCACTCTTTCAGTGAAGAATTTTTTCCTGATGTCTAACCTAAACTTCCCCTGGCGCAGCTTAAGACTGTGTCCTCTCATTCTGTCAGTGGTTGCCTGGGAGAAGAGGCCAACCCCCACCTGGCTACAACCAACTTTCAGGGAGTGATAAGAGGGTGATAGTCTCCCCTGAGCCTCCTTTTCTCCAGGCTAAACAACGCCAGCTCCCTCAGACGTTCTTCATAGGGCTTATGTTCCAGGCCCTTCACCAGCCTTGTTTCCCTTCTCTGGACACGTTCAAGCATCTCAATGTCCTTCCTAAATTGACGGGCCCAGAACTGGACACAGTACTCGAGGTGCGGTCTCACCAGTGCTAAGTACAGGGGAAGAATGACTTTGATGGTCCTGCTGGTCACACTAGTCCTGATACGGACCAGGATGCTATCAGCCTTCCTGGCCACGTGGGCACACTGCTGGCTCATGTTCAGCCTGCCATCAATCAGCACCCCCATGTCTGTTTCTGCCTGACCAGTGTCCAGACACTTTGTCCCCAGCCTGTAGTGCTGCAGGGGGTTGATGTGGCCGAAGTGCGGTACCCAGAACTTAGTCTTGTTAAACCTCATACTGTTGGATTCAGCCAACCTCTCCAGTCTGTCCAGGTGTCTCTGCAGAGTCCTCCTACCCTCCATCAGATCCACACTCATTCCTATCTTGGTGTCATCTGCAAATTTACTGATGGTGGACTCAATCCCCTCATCCAGATCATCAGTGAAGATATTAAACAGGACTGGCCCCAACACAGATCTCTGGGGGACACCATTAGTGACTGGCTGCCAACTGGATGTAGCACCACTCATCACCACTCTCTGGGCCTGGCCATCCAGCCAGTTCTCAACTCAGTGAGGAGTGAACCTGTCCAAGCCACGGGCTGCCAGCTTTTCCAGGAATATGCTGTGTGAGACAGTGTCAAAAGGCTTTGCTGAAGTTCAGGCAGACAACATCCACAGCCTTCCCCTCATCCACCAGGTGGGTCACTTGGTCATAAAATGAGAGCAGGTTGGTCATGCACAACCTGCCCCTCCTAAACCCATGCTGGTTGGGTCTGATCCCCTGGCCATCCTGTAGGTGCCGTGTGATGGCACTCAGCATGATCTGTTCCGTAATCTTGCCAGGCAGTGAGGTCAGGCTGACAGGCCTGTAGTTTTCTGGATCCTCATTCCGGCCCTTCTTGTGGATGGGTGTCACACTGGCCAGCTTCCAGTCATCTGGGACCTCCCCAGTGAGCCAGGACTGATGATAAATGATGGAGAGGGGCTTCAAGAGCTAATCTGCCAGCTCCCTCATCATCCTAGGATGGATCCCACCTGGTCCCATAGACTTGTGAGTATCTAAGTGGCTCAGCAGGTCTCTAACTGCTTCCTCCTGGATTACAGTGGGACTATTCTGCTCCCTATACCCATCTACCAGCTCGGGAGGCCAGTTGTCCTGAGGATAACCTGTCATAATATTGAAAGCCAAGGCAAAGATGTTACGTACCTCTGCCTTTTCCTCATATTCAGTTACTATATTCCCCCCACATCCAATAAAGAATGGAGGTTGTCCTTGCCCCTCCTTTTGCCATTTATGTATTTATAATTTTTTTTAATTATCCTTCACAGAATTGGCTGGATTAAGTTCTAATTGGGCTTCTGCCTCTCTAATTTTTTTCCTACATGACCTAGCAACATACTTAAACAATTCCTGAATTACCTGCCCCTCTTTCCAAAGGTGATAATCCACCCTCTTTTTTCCCTTGGTTCCTTCAAAAGCTCTTTGCCTATCCAGCCAAGTTGTCTTCCGTGCTGGCTCATCTTTTGGCACATAAAGACGGGCTGCTCCTGCATCTTCAAGATTTCTTTCTTAAAGTATGTCCATCCTTCCTGGACCCCTTTATTTCTAAGGGCCATTTCCCAAGGTACTCTCCGAGTCACTCTCAAATAGGCCAAAGTCTGCCCTCTGGAAATCCAAAGCAGAAGTTTTGTTGATGCCCCTCCTTGCTTCACTGAATATTGAGAACTCTATTATTTCATGGTCACAGGAGTGCCAGCTCCTGTCATAGCACAGGGGGCTGACATATTCACAGCAGAAAGTCAGTTAATGTTGCAGTGAACTCAACTTGACATAAGTGGACAGGACATGCTGAAGTTTAAATTATCAGTTGCCAAGTACTTGGACTGAAGGAATGACCAAAGTGCCAAAATTGATGGCTTGTTGCCTATTTCTAGTCTCCTGTTGAGACTGTAGTCACGAAAGAAACTTACACTTAGATGACAGGAAGTATAAAAGGAGAAGCTGAATGGAAGCTGAATGACTTAAATCAAATCTCAGGAGAGAGCAAGAGAGGGACTGCTGATTGCTAGCGAGGGTTTGGAGGAGGAGAAGCATTTGTGCATGGTGCCATTTGGGTAACAGCCAAGATCTGGCCCAAAGCTGTAGATAAGAGCAAAAGGAAAGATCTGAAGGCAGACCATCTCAGACAAAGAATCACAATACTGCTGTATTTGCAAGGCATGGGAGGAAAGAAATATTGGAAGAGGCAATACTAAATGTGCTTGACCTCTGCTCAGCTGACTCAGAGGGAATGTAAAACGCCCAGAGGAATTGAGATTGTTATCTTACAACAGACAGAGACTGTTACTGCAGAAAACTGGAAAAAGTTGGAAAAGTTTGCAGTTTGAATTCATCTTTGTTAAGCCCCAGTAGGATTAAAGGGCAGCACAGGCCAGTGTGGGGCCTGAAAGGAAGGTGAAGATTAGCATAGGAAGAATAATTTGGAGGTCTCTGATAAGCAGAAGCAGGTTCAAAGGATAATTCAATAAACAAATAAAGAGATTCACCAGGGAAAGCACAGAAACACATGAAGAAGAAAACAATACTGTGCTACACAGACCACTAAGGAAAACACATTGTTTAAGAATATTTTAAGATGAGTGAAGGCAGATGAATAGTACATCTCAATGTGGAGGGAACCTGAGCTGGCTTTGGGGATCTCCTTGCAAATCTCTGAGATTGCAAAGGAAAGACGGAGGAATGATACTCCTAAAGAGTCACATGCTGGTGATACCCCTGAGCGTTTGTTTTTCAGGATCTTAAATTTGGAAAGCCCCATGTTTCCCCCTTGCTTCTTTACAGGCAGTTAGATGTCAGCAAGTGATTCTTGGTGATGCACCAAAACCTCTGGGTATCGCTCAGCATATGAGGCCTGGACCCAATTCCTGAAGAAGTTAATTAAGATTCTGTGGTACTCCAATGCTTCTCTTCACAAAGCCCTTCCTGGTCAAGAGGACACCTCTTTATGCCTACACAGTTCGTCAAACACGACCTCATCTGAAAGCTTATTTGTCAGGAAAGGACTGACTAGGTCATAGTGAGGCACTTCTGGGGCTTGTAGTCCCAGATATATTTGGTTCAGGACAGATTTTGGTTGTCTGAAGAACTGTGGTTTCAACAGAAATAGAATGAGCCCTCGTGGTACTCTCTTTCAAATCTGTTGTTTGTAGAAAAAATTAGAAAATGAGGAAGAAGAGGAGTGAAGAACAGTAAGAGAGGAGAAATTATTTTCTCTTTAAAAATATTATTCAGGGATTCACTTTTGAAATAACTGTTATGGGATGTGACTCAAAGGGGAAAAAAAGGCTGCTTATCTCTGGTTCAGCTTTGTTCCTTTCTATCTGAGAAATGGGAAAGGTGCTGGAGAGCAAGAATGGAGAGATGACTTGTTTAAGATTTGCAGATTTTTCTTTCTTGAACATCAAAGTTTTAGGATCATCACTAGAATTAGTGTTAGGTAGCTGAGCAGATCAATTATTTAAATCTCTCACTACCAAAGCAGTTTCTTCATCAATTGTTTGGTGTTTTTTTTCAGGCCTCCAGGGCATTTCTCCAAGCCTCAGGAGTGGGACTTCCCCCAACAGATTTCAGTCACATAGCAGGCAAACCCACAACAGATAAAAATAATCCCAATGTAGATGCATTGTCCAAAAAGGACCTGGATAATTCAGGTGGTGTTGATACTTGACTTCTAGAGATGGTTGAAGTTAGTGGAGAATTTATGCTTGTGATGCTGAAAAAGTAAGAGAAAAGGGAAATATCTTATAACAAAGAACTTAAACATTCATTCTGCTTAGCCATCAAGTGACAAATTGACTTGATTACTATATAAAGTATCTTGTAGAAGAGAATAGATAACCAGGTGTCTTGGTTTGAAAGACAAGTGTCAGACAAGAAAGGCAGGAGCCTCCCCTGAAATGGAAAATGCAACCCCCTTCCTTCCGAATTATTATAAATTTGAAAATAAGGGGCTTTCAGTCAAAGATATGAGGGATAAGAATAACAGTTCTTTACTAATAAATATCTGCTTATAACAACACAAACAAACCACAGTAACTGGCAGTGACAGCAACCAGCAGCACAAACCCAGTGCCAGCCTCCTTGGCCTCAGGCCCTTTCCCCTGGGTGCAGTTCCTCCGGGGCGGCTCCCGGTGAGCAGGGCAGGTGCGATGGTTCCCCCGCGGCTGCAGGGGGCGCTCCGGAGCGAGCTCGGGGCGCACTCGTAATGGCGACGTGAGGTCCGGGGAGGGACGGACGCAAAGCCTCACGAACCCCTGGGCGTCTGGCCAGATCCTCAGGAACAGCAGGCTGGAACAGCAGGGGCGAGCGCAGATCTCGGGTGGCAGGCGAGATGCACCAAATTCCAGCGCTGCGGCAGAAAGCCTGGCAGGTCACAGCGTAGGAGCTACAGAGTAGCTACAGCTCCGAGCAGCGGCAGGGCAGAGTGGCAGCAGCCCAGCTCCCAGCAGGACAGGGAAAGGCAGGCTTGGAAATCCTGGGGGTTCACCCGAAGAAAGCAAACAGCCGAAGAAGCAGAAGCTTGCAGTGCTGACAAAGACGTCCACGCTGAAGGCAGGCAGCTCCCAGACTGAACGCTGAGAACACCAGCCAGCCCCCTAGGTGTCCCAACCTCCAGGTGACAAAAGGGTGGCCAGTTGGACCCCGCCCCTGTGGCCAGGTCTTTTGTTTTCTTTTAAGCTCCCAGTAGTTTGTCCCCTGGCAACTAGTATGGGGAAAATAAGAGAAAAACAGGTTAACTCCTAAACCCCAACACCAGGGGCTCTCATGCAGTGGAGAAAGAGCAAACCTAATGTAAGCAGATGTCTCATAAAGCAAGCATGACAAATTCAGGTTACAAAAGCATGGAAGTGTGGAAGTGTGTACAGTTAGTGCTGAGAACAGAAGCAAAAGGAAGTGGAAGATATCTCTTGTGTCTTTGAGAATGGTTGCAGTCAAACAGCTGCAGCTCTTCCTGAATATACATGCTTGAATATACAGGTAACTAGGTAATATTAAACAGCCTGCAATATACAGGTCAGATGAGCTAATAATCCCTCCTGGAGTTACACCATGATCTAAAACTCTTTATTAATCTGAAACTGGTCTGTCTGCAGCCTTTTTGGCATGATTCTGGTTTCAGATATTAGTCCAAAACGTGTGGATTTCGTTACAGTTACTGAAAGGGTGTGCAGAAGCCGAGATAGAGGCTTCAAACTGCATCACACAACAGAAAGATTTTTTCCCCCAAATCTACAAAGCACAGTACTCAATCTGGGAAATTATTTTAGCTGTTTTCAGCAAATCTTTTACATGCAAATGTAATGATGTTCTACAGTGTTTCTGAAGCACAGGATAAACAAGTGGAGAGATGTCCTGAAATTCCACCCTGCATTTAAAGAGAAAACATGCCTTGATTTCTGGGGAAAGGAGCCTTAAATGGGAAGCAAGGAGTGATTTACTAGATTTTCTGTCAAAAAAAAGTATCTTCTGGAGTGTCATCAATGAAATTTATTGTGGGAAGCACCCATCACTCAAACAGAAATGGATGTTCAAGCAGTCAAAATGCCAGAGGCATAAAATCACAGTCTGTACTCAGTTGATGTTCTGTAGAAACCAGAAGACAAAGGAAAAACAAGATGTGTCTTGTCCCAGAAACACCTCCTGAATCTTGTGTTGATTTCATTACTTCTTACGGTGGGATCATGACTTTTTGGATAGCTGTGCTGTATAGTACTGGCAGGTGATGACACAAGCACCTTGAAATATAGGAGGAAGGAGGAGTGGAAGGAAAATACATGCTGTCCTTGGATACAAAACATAGTCTTTTGATTCAAATCTCAGAAAGCTGTACAATGTTGGTCCCTAATGTACAGGAATTATAAAGCAGTTATTTCTTGATGTTAAGAAAATACATTATCTGTAAAGATGGTGTGGACTAGGAGTGGAGAAAGGAGAGGCATTTTTGCAAATGTTTAGAAATGTGGAGATCCTCAGTGCTTTGGAGCTCAGTGCATTGCTTCCACACAGCTAAAATAACAATGCTTGGCTGTATGTGATATTTTCCTTTACAAAAACAGAGGCAAAGGGCTGCAAACTGAATTTTCCCTGCTTTGGTTGAAGGAGCGGGAAGAAAAGGAGAGACCTGATTCTAAGATGGGTTATTCAACACCTTATGAAAACAACATTGCCAGAAAGTCTTCTGATGTACACATGCAGAGTCATCTTGAGGTTTTGGAAATTTGAGACTTACAGAGTAAAATTCAGTCCTCACCTCCATCTATTGTCATGATGTTGCTTTAATACCTTAATGAACATTTGTAGGACACCAGATGTGGATGGATTGAAGAATACTTAGAAACCCCTGTCATTTTCCTGAAAATCCAGCCAGCTGACCCCATCCTTTGAAGTGAAGGGAACCACTTTCACTCTGTCAGGCTAGCAACAAGAAAACAAGGTAGCAAAAGAGAATAGCTCCATCTACCCTTTGGCAGAATCAGAATCCAAAGCTACTTTGATATGGCCTTTTCCATTCAGGGAGGCTTCAACCCCAACCATTTCACATACAGCATTACAGATCTATTTGAAAGGGCTTTGTAGATATTTTTGAGTTAAAGCTTCACAAAACATTGAGGGCCTCTAAGGCAGTCATTATTGGTCATTAAAACTATTGAGCACCCCTAACCCCAAGAGAAAGCAGGAGGAGCACACTGTTCAGAACTTTGGAAAAGCCCACTTTTAAAGTAATTTTCCTGTGTTGGATCTATAAATACACGCACGCATCTCTCTCCTGAGGCCCTGCAAGGTAGTCTTTCCCCTGCGTGAAAAGGGCTGTAGGTGTTGAACGGTTTTGGCAGAACCTGGGTTCATTTAGCTGGGTCAGTAGATAACTGGCTCTCAACCAGAAAACATAAAGTGGATGTAAATGGTAATTTCTGTAGCCAAGGCAGTTTTCAGATGGGGTGAAGAAAAATGAGTGAATAGCAGAGTGAGGTATAGTGTTGGCTGAAATGGAGTATAAGGTCACATAACTCACATTTAAACCTAAAACTCACCTTCCTTCACCAGTGATTCCTCATGATCTTTTTGAGCCACCTCTCTCATGCCAGAAGCTTTTAAAGGAGTTTCTTAACATACAGAACTTTCTGTTTCCCTTTCATCCTAAAAAGCCAGCCATTGTTCCAATGAAACCTCTTAACTCATTAGTGTTCAGCTCTGTGAGTGAAAGTTGACCAGGGGCTGGGGATCAGGCCCACCACTTTGCGGTGGTCACAGTGGTTTAGGTTTTGTGCCATCTGCTTTCCTTGCTTAAGATCTTGCATGTTGACATATTGCTTCAATAGAGTACATTTTATGACACCTTTGCAGGAGAGCCAAAGGCCACATTCCTTCCATCTATCCTACATGCAGTTTTCATTCTCTTGTCTTCAATGCATTATAGAAACCAATCTTTCTTTCTTCTCTTTCCTTTCTTTCCTTCCTCTCTCTGTCTCTCTCTTTCTCTTTTTTTCTCTCTTCCCCTGCCCCTCCTCCCCCAAGATGTGGGTTATTACCTCAATCCTTTTCAGCTGAGAAAGGTTTGAGGCAATGACCTGAAACTTCCTGGAAAAAATCCCAGAAAGCCCCAAATGGAAACCACATGCAACATATTAGGGACCCTCATGGAATAAAGAAACATTAGTTCAAGTAATGAGAATGTACATTGATCAGCTACTTATGTACCAGCTGGTAAGAGGCATATATCATCAGCCATGAATACGAACCAGGTGGGGCAATTAGCTGATCTGCTAAGTTATAGGAAGAAAGGTGAAAAAATATATTCTCTTTTAGGAAACTGTTTCCTTAATCATCATCTTTGAAGCTGTGTTGGGGATATGACTCTTTGCAGTAGCAAAAACCTGGAAGAGATCCACAGGACCTGCATGATGCCAAGTGCTATTGGGTTATGAAACCATGGAGCCCCACTGATTCTTGCTTGATGCTGTAGTATCAAGGCAAAAAAGCCAGAGAACTTTTTATTGTTACCACAGGGAGAAAAAAGCTCTCTTTTTCTCTATGCCCAGTTAAAATAATGTGTTTTTTCATCAGATACAAGAAAATGCATCACCTCACCCTCCACCCCTCAGCAATCCTATTGTTCTACAGACACAAGCAAGCAAGAGGGGATCATGATAAAACAGTCATTTTGGCCCACCTTCAGGAAGGTATTTCAGCTTTTGTTTTCCACTGAAGTTGAATGCACTTATGGAAATGAAGGTGAGTTAATATTGAGTGGCTCTGGGCCTTTGGTGTTGCAGAGCCATCTCATCATCTCATCATCTCTTTCCCATGTTCACGAGAACATGACTTGTGCTTTTTTGGAGTATTGTTTTATTAAATCCAGATGATGGAATTCAGCCCAGAGCCCAATGCTATCCATTCTTCTTACAAACCAAGGACAATATCCTGCCACAGAAAGTTACAAAGTATCAAAAGTACTGAGCATTATAATAGGCTGCCTAGGGCAGTGGTGGAGTCCCTCATCCCCAGAGGGATTTAATAGCTATGTGGATGTGGCACTTGGGGACATGGGTCAATGGTGGGCTTGGAAGTGCTGGGGAGACAGTTTGGCTTGATGATCTTAGAGGGTTTTTCCAACCTAAATGGTTCTAGGAGATCTGAAGGAGTAACAGCAGCTTGGGTACTCCAATACAGTTTTACTTATCACACCAATGTAGGGACATAACTAATTGCAACTGGTCTACCATATAGCAAACAACACCATTCCAGAGCCCAAACCAAAGCAGAAGAAGGAGCTACCAGCAGAAGAGTCTGTCCAGGAGCATGGCAATAGCATGCTTATGGTGGGGGAAGGAACCCCCATATTTAGTTTCTCTTCCCATTTTTCCTTTTGAACGAAACCACACTGGATATTGTAAGAGCAGAACAATAACTCCTGAAAAATGAAGTCTAGACAGCCGGCAACTCTTGTGACTTCATTGTGCAAGTCATAATGTCTATGTTTTTTCTTAAAGCCCCAGTGCCAGGAGCTGAATATGTGGGCTTTCATTTCTCCCCTCCTTGGGGGGAAAAACCAGTTTATTTTTGCTCTCATGGATGTTGAAAAAGCTAGAATATATGTCCTGAGTGTGCCTAAATGTACCAAAACCAAGGTGTCAATAAAAAAGAATCCAGAGTACATTAATCTTCCTGATTTCTAAGCCAGCCTCAGATTTTATGAGCCTGTTGCTTAAGATTTATCATTTTGGCATGATTGGCAGAGATGAAATGGAATATAAGAAACAGCTGAGAGGAGGAAAATGGAAAGGTGAGTTTTTTGACCTGGTTCTCCATGCTGGGGTGCGCTGGACAATTATTTACAGTAATTCTTCTGTGCCTCAGTATAATCTCCAAAATCGCCTTGCCTGCCACTTTTGCAAAAGTATAAATGCCAGGCTAGAACTGGAAAGAGTTTGATAACATTTCAGGAAATTTTTGAATATTATTCCACTTCTATTTTATTCACTCTGTGATTTCCATCTATTTTTTGTTTCTTTTTTTGCCTCCTGTCCAGTAGAGATTTTGCAACAAGCCTTTGCCCCGGGCATGGCCTTTCTGCACATTAAGAAGCATAAAAGGAGTAGAGAATAAAAGGCAACCTCATTTTTTGTTTTCACAGGCTTCTTAAGAGAAAAGGTTTGCCATCTGGGTGGAAATCTGACAAAACAACACAGGAGGGGTTGGACTCATCAGCCAAGCAGAACAGCTGCAGGGAAGCTACATGAAAACCGAATCACTCCACTGGAATAATTTATTGTAGCTGGTTTGTGGGGATAATAACAAAAATAAATTAATCTCTTTTATCTCCTCTTGCAGCATGAGGTCCCATGCCAGACATTTGCAAAGCGCTTTTCTCAAGCTGTAGTGAGAGTTTCACCTGCAGTGTTGTGCAGGAGTCAGCTAGGAGGGAAAATGACACAAAGTACCACTGTGGCTCTTTAATGTGGCATCTCAGGGCTTCACAGTCTATTTCTTCAGCATGTCCTGCTCATGAAACTTCTGTTTATCATCCTGTGTTAGCCCCAGATTGGTAGTGCCCAGCTAGAGGCATTTTTGGCTGCTCCTTGACTTGTGGTAGATGGGTCACTGGCTTGCTGTACTGCCATCTGGGGCTGGGACAGGGGACATCTCAGACCATCTCACCTTCTCTCTACCATGGAATGTATCCCATAGGGCTAGAAGGACTTTAATCACTTGGGTCCTCCTGAATGTGAATGCCTTTAGGTTGCCATCTAGGTCCCAGACCTCCTCCACCTGAAAATACCCTGCCAGACCATGACCTCCTTGTCTTTGGTTCTCAAGGACACAGTAGTGCCTGCCTTCTCTCTTGGCTAGATGTGTGCTCAGATGATTGTGCTAACTTTGCTATTCAACAGTGTTAATTTATATCTCTAGGACTAAATCCTGGCAATTAGCAGTGGAAGTTCTTCAACTGAATTGATTGAAGAAATAAATAGCAGAAAAATATAGAGAAATAAGGGCTGCTAAGAAACCATTTCCAATTTGACAGAGTAGTTCTCAGACACTGATGAGGCCATACCTTGAATCTTGTCTTCACTTTTGGGTCCCTTACAACAAGAAAGACACTGAGGTGGTGGAGGGTGTCCAGAGAAGGGAACAGAGCTGGAGAAGGGTCTGAAGCACAAGTCTGATGAGGAGCAGCTGGGGGGTCTCAGCCTGGAGAAAAGGAGGCTCGGGGGAACCTTCTTACTGTCTACAACTCCCTGACAGGAGGGTGTGGCCAGGTGGTGTTGGTCTGTTCTCCCAGGTGACAAGTGTTTTGAAAAGAGGAAATGGCCTCAAGTTGTGCCAGAAGAGATTTGAATTGAATATTAGGAAGTATTTCTTCACTGAAAGGGCTATCCAGCCCTGGCACAATCTGCCCAGTGGTGGATTCTCCATCTCTGGGAGGACTTCAAAGCAGTGTAGATGTGGCACTTGGGGATATGGGTTCATGGTGGTCTTGGCAGTGCTGGGGGAACAGTTGGACCCAATGATCTTAGAGGGCTTTTCCAACATAAAATAGTCTATGTTTCTATGATAAAAGATCACTTAACTTCCAAAACTAAACAAAACCAGTCCGGTATTATTCACAGTCCAAGATGTGCTGGTAGAAAGGGACCTCTGGAGGTCTCTTACCCATACAAAATAAAAGCAGCATAATCTATTGCCTGTTTTATTTGCCACAACAGAAAATTGTTAGGTTCTACCCATCCGTCTAGTTATTCCTTAAGAAGCTGGAGGCTGCTTTTAAATCTTCCCTTTAAAGAAGCACAGTTCCTTGAGGCTCATCTTGTAGGTCTTGCAAGTGCCTGACCACCTTGGTAACTTCACAGAGTTTAGTAGTTTTTAATCTCATCTAGAAGGATGGTGAGCCAAGAAAGGGGCAATGCAAGGAAATCAGGAAGAGCCTTCCCTCACAGGAGTGCTAGTCCAGCTTTGTGGCCTCGAGGAATTTATACATCTGAAAATACGCTGGTAAGTACAAGAGCAGATTTACTGGGTAGACTGGGAAAATCCATCATCTTTTCCCTCTTAGCACTGCTCCATCTAACACACAATGCTACAAAATGAGCCAGACTCTTGTCCTTTTTTTATATTACAGCTCCCCAAAGCCCTGAAGCACTTGAGTCCAAACTTGGAGGTCTCTCAGGCTGTTCTTTGGCAATGGAGCATAACATACAGCATGCAGTTTGTTCTGCCTTTCCATTACAAACCTCTTTTAAGTTGCAAAGTGACTTAGCCACACTTCAGCAGTTCAATTTGACATCTCCTATGCCTTGGGATGATTTTGTGGTGTGAAATTTTCACAAAATCTTGGCTCATGAACCTTAAGTGGCTTTGCCAATGTCTTTTTCCACTTTTTTTTTTTTTTTTTTTTTCTTTTTTTTTCTTAATTTCACAGGGTCAGATTCTCGGCTGGTGTCTGCAGTTCACAACTGCTATGTACCCAGCCAGCTGCTGCTGCTGCTGCTATGTAGGCAAATTGCAAACTCTGCAGAAAGCATTATGTTTTCATGATACTGCTAATTCTTATTTAGGCATAAGCCCTTTTTTTTTTCTGAGTCAAGGTTTGCCTGGGCCATGGCTGCAGGGAGCTCAGGTCCATGTAGTGTGATGCAAAGCCTGAGAGCCAAGAAGCATGACGTATCAGTGTCTGACTCAGGTCTGACACAAACAGTGCCAAGATATTGCTGACACTTGGAGGTTTCTGCCTCCACAGATGCTTCAGGTGAGGTGGTGGTGAGGTGTTTCATCAGAATGACTTCTGCACAAGTGCACCTTTATTTTTAGTGCTTTGATTTGCAATTTTCACTTACACTGTCTTGCTTTTTCTCCACAAATTTGGTAACATCTTTACCTAGAGCTAGTTTCTCAGTCCAGGTGCTATGAATTCCCTAGCTAATTGCAAAGAAAGATCTGACAACAAATCCCAACAGCACCATGCTGTGTGGTGTGGCTGGCATGTTGGAAGGAAGGGATGCCATCCAAAGGGGCTTTGACAGGCTGGAGAGGTGGGCCTGTGCAAACCTCATGATGCTAAAAAAGGCTAAGTGCAAGGTCCTGCACATAGGCTGGGGCAATCCCAAGCACAAGCGTAGGCTGGGCAGAGAATGAATCAACAATAGCCCTGTGGAGAAAGACTTGGGGGTGTTTGTGTATGAAAAGCTCGATATGACTCAGCAAAGCACACTTGCAGCCCAGAAAGCCAACCACATTCTCAGCTACATCAAAGGAGGTGTGGCCAGTGGGTCAAGGGAGGTGTATCTACCCCTTGACTCTGCTCTTTGCACATCCCACCTGGAACACTGTGTGCAGCTTGGGGCCCCCAACATAAGAAAGATGTGAACCAGTTTGAACAAGTCCAGAGAAGAATTATTAAATGATCACAGAACTGGAACATCTCTCCTATGAAGACAAGCTGGGAGAATTGGAACTTTTCAGTCTGGAGAAGAGAACGTTCCATGGAGACCTTTGAGCCTCTGCCAGTGCCTAAAGGAGTTTTACAAGTAGGCTGGAGAGGGACTTTTCACAAGGTCATATAATGGTAAGACTAGGGGGAATGGCATTAACATCAAAGAGGATAAGTTTAAATTGGATTTGGGAAGAAATTGTTCCTATGAGGGTGCTGAGGCCCTGACACAAGTTGCCCAGAGAAGCTGTGGCTGACCCACCCCTGGAAGTGTTCAAGGGAAATCTGGATGGAGTTCTGAGCAACCTGGTCTAGTGGAAGGTGTCCCTGCTAATGGCATGGGTTTTGGAACAAGATCTTTTTTAAGGTCCCTTCCAACCCAAACCATTCTATGATTTTATGATTCTATGAGCTGGCTCATTAGCCAAACCCCAGACTTCCACACAGTTCCCCTGATGCTAGGATTAGGACATGGGTGACAGAAATGTCTAAATTAAGGTGTCAGCTAACTTCCCAGTTTGTCTTTCCCAAGCAGCCTTTTCTTTACTTTTGTTCCCCTCCATCACCCCAGATGAGGTATTTCCTCTCTGGTTTGTGCAGCCAAAAAACCATTTATATTCTTTTCAAATAGCCATGTGTCATCTGTTAAAAATAATCTTGTCAAGGCCTATGGAGGGCTTGAAAAATGTGCTAATATTAAGCAGACTTTCATACTGAAATCCCTGCATCCCATGAAAGGTCAGGCAGTTCAGTTCATATGCTACAGGAAAGACAAATAACAGCATTAATGACTGGATCTGGTAAAGAATTAACTGCAGTCGAGTAAGTTTCTAAGGCAGTCATAGGGTCAGGGCTGTAATGTGTTAATTACTCACATGGGGTAGTCATCCAGCTAAATCCTCCTCACTGAGTGGTTATATCAGTGTGTGATGTATGCCATAGGTCTGTGAACCTGAAAAGTAATCCTGTTTCTGCTGCTTGTGGTGGCTTCTTGTCTTTCACAGCTTGCCCTAGGGCTGGGCAAGTTAGGCTGGGAAAATCTGTCTGTTTGGTGTATTTTTGGAATAAGTTAGTGATGAGACAGAGATTAAGTGATCTCAACTGATGTCCCTCATGGAGGGGCTGAGCTCTCCTCCTGTTCATGAAGGTGGCTCATTAACTGTTTTCTAAGTGGTCTGGTTGCATCTTAGGGTATGGTTTAGGAAATACTCCCAGTTTGGACATATTCCCAGTTTGCCCGTGTAGGTCTCTCTTGGTGCCTCTGTGTCCCATCAGCTCTTTGCATCTCTCTTACCTGCTTGTGGGGACTCTGGATCTACCTCTCACATTGTGTCAGTGCCTTAGAGTCCCAGATGCAGGCAACTGTCCTTATGGGTCCTGCTCATGGAGAAGCTGTATAAATTTAAATAAAGGTTGTGGCGGTTATAGGCTGGTTCGAAGGTGGCTGCTGTGTTCCCCAAACTGCTTTGTGAGAGAAGCACCTCGGGTACAGCCTCCCAAGCTGTTAGCAACCCCTCGTTCTGCCCTGCGCAGCTGGAAGCGCTGGTGGTACCACCCACACCTTATGCCGGATTAGCTCAATATTACCAGAGACAAGAAGTCAAGAAGGGCCCAACGCCGCCCAGGAATTCCACGGTGCAGGTTTATTTCATCCACAGGCAAGGGAAGGGCAGTGAAGAGAGCGAGGCCACGTAGCCAGGCCGCTTTTCCAGAGTGATTTGAGGGCACAGGGGCGGTACAGAGGGAGGGCCAAGGAATGGAGCCAATGAGCAGAGGGAAGCGGCAGGGCAGGGCAGGGGACCAGGACAGGAAGCAGCCACACAGGCTGCTGGGAGAGGTAGTTTTTCTTTCAACAGGGTCTGGGGGTAAGGTTACATTCCAACTGCAAGGGCCTGTGGGAGAGGCTTTTCCTTTAGAGGTCAGAAGATGTATTTCAAATGCCTAGATTTTTCCACCAGCCGGTCTCAGCCCTTTTCGCTGGCTTAGCAGCTGGCCCAGTGACCCCAACATCTCCCCCTTCTGTATTCAAAGGAAAAGCCTCTCCCAGTTGCTTAACAAGGTACTTCTTCAGGCAACCAAAAAGACTTAAAACTATAAAAATTATTAGGATCACCCACAGTCCAGTTTTGAGTAAGGATGCCACCCATCCTCCAAGTCCCCATTGTCTGAAAAGGTTTTCAATCTGGTTCTCCTTCTACCTTCAGTTCCTTTATTTGGTCCTTCATTTTCTGTATCATGGCGTGGATGCTTTCTCCATGAGATGACAGGTTAAAACAGCACAGACCTTCAAACTCCTCACAGCCATGTCCATGGGCCAGTAAAAGAAAATCAATTGCTGCTCTTTTTTGCAGTGTGGCATGCCTAGCGGTTTCTTCATCTTCAAGTAGTTGAGAGAGGGCACTCGATGTTAAATTGGCATGCTTTCCGATCCAGCACTCAAGGTGGGTGAGTTCACCTAAGGCTTCTGCTGCTGCCAGGCCAGGTATGAAAAGCCATGCAGTGACCCTTTTAGACAATGACCAACTAACAACTTTGCTATCACAATTTGGGTCCAACTGCTCTATATTTCTCTTTTGACAGGCCAATTGAGTATGGTTTTTCCAATACATAATTTGGGTTTTGTTGGGTGCTAGTACAGCAAGCCTGCCAAGAGTGCAAGGTCCCCCCTGAAACCGGGACGGGATACCAGACCATGCCCAATTCCCACATATCAGGAACCTGCTAGTAGGAAGCGCTTTGGGATGAATGAGTGACTCAGCTGGTATGAGGTGCTCGTCAAGGCACCAGTTGTTAATGGAATATACTTTTTCACGAGGTGTCACATCTCTATTGTAACTCAATTTCTGGTATTTTGCACTGGATAATGTCCCTTTACCCATGCTAAAGAAAGAGCTGAGGCAGTGGGTAGCCTGGGAGGACCCCAGTAGTACCAATTCATGGGGTTCCTCTGGTGCTGTTGCTAGTGTGTTCATCCATTTATCCCAAGCATCTACTGGGTAGGGTACCTAACCGGAGAAGGGTGGTTCATCCTCATGGAGAGGAATCCCCACCAGTGGGTCATCAACACTGCCCATCGATAAACACGTGTTCTTGCTGGAGTGCTTTCGCCAGCGTGACCCACACATTGACTTTAGGCTGTGGAATAATCCATGGGATGTCTTCTGATGGTAACAGGATCCAGGAGATCAGGAGAAAGCGGAGGTAGACAGGTACAGGCATGGTGCTGAGTGAGGTATGGGTAGTCCTTTTTTCCTTCTGTGGGGTTTCAAGCAAAATTATTAAAGGGTTTTTCATTAATATTCCTCTCAACTTCCCCCATCTTTTTTTCCCTTAAGTTTATGAGGTAGTTAGCACAAAGGTAGGGGGGTTGTGGGGTAGGGAAACACAAGAGGATAACATAAGGGAACTTGGGGTTTCAGATTCTTTTTTGGGAAACAGCCTGGAGGTAGCACAATTGGATGTTCACTGTCTAGACTCTTGCACTGTTGTCTTCTCCAGGCGGCACTCATTTCTTTGTCTGGGGTCTCCTTGTCGCAGTCTGGGGTGTTGTCTGTTGTTTCCTCAGGAGCTGTCACCGATGGTCCAAGGTATGGCTTTACATTCTTTCCAGGTATCCGCCTGGGTCCTGAAGGTGTGGAAACACAGGCGTATCCCCTGCCCCGTATGATTAGTGGAAAAGGGCCTAATATTTGATGACTTTCTGGATCTTTGATTAACACTGGCGGTTGTTCCTTCAATTTGGCCTGGGATGAATTAGTGAAATGCTGAAATACTGGAGGGGTAGGCTCTGAGAATGAATTATTTAAGAAATTTATTGTGAACAGGGCCTTACAGAGTCTCACAATGGGAGAATTAACCTCTGTCCCTCCTTTCTGTTGGTCTAGGACCCTTTTAATAGTTTGATGGGCTCTTTCAACTATAGATTGACCTGTAGGGGAGTGGGGAGTGCCTGTGGTATGCTGGATACCCCACAAGCTAAAGAATTCTTTAAGTTTGTTAGAGACATATGCTGGACCATTGTCAGTTTTTATTTCTGCAGGGACACCCAGGGTGGAAAAGGCAAGGAGAAAATGTTTCGTAACATCCTTTGCCTTTTCTCCAGCATGAGCTGATGCGTAAACAGCTCCAGAAAATGTATCCATGGAGACATGTACATATTTGGATCTTCCAAACTGTGGGACGTGGGTTACATCTGTTTGCCAGATTTCACAGCTGTGTAGACCCCGGGGGTTAACCCCAGAACCTAGGGATGGCACCTGGTAGCTCTGGCATCTAGGACAGGTTGCCACAATTGCCCTTGCCTGTTCTTTAGGCAGTTTAAACATTCTCACGAGAGCTGGAGCGTTCTGATGGTAAAACTGATGGCTCAGTTTTGCTTGAGCAAATGTATCTGGTACGTTAGGGACTTGTACTGGCATTGCGAGAGCGTCCGCTCTCTGATTCCCGTCGGCAACAGGACCAGGGAGATCGGTGTGTGACCTCACATGCATCACGTGAAAGGGGTGCTTTCGGTGGGAAATCAGAAAAACAAGCTCTGAAAGCAGCTTATACAATTTTGGGTTAGACACTTCTCTTAACAAAGAGTGCTTGGCTCTGGCAATTACTCCAGCTACATAAGCTGAATCCATCACCAGATTAATAGGTTCTTCGAACCTCTCGAAAGCTCTAACTACTGCTGCCAATTCTGTGATTTGCGGGGAGCTACCTACTACCTGGACGTCTGACTCCCACATCTGCGTCTTGGGGTCCTTCCACGTCATCACAGATTTGTGCAAACTCCCCGAACCATCTGTAAAGACTGTTAGAGCTTTGAGAGGGGTTCGGCTTTGAAGTTCTTTTGGTGCCAATTGAAATGCCGAATTGAACAATTTGTGTTTTGGACTGTGGATTGAGATTTTGCCTGAGTAGCTATCTAAGACAAACTGGAGGTGCTCATTTGTCTGGAGCAAGTGCTCCAAGACCCCAGTTCTAAATGGCAGGTAAATGCATGTGAATTCACACCCCGCAAGGGTACAGAGGCGAGCTCTGGCTTTCATAATCAGCTGTGCCATCAGCTCTTGTGGTGTAGTGATCGTTTTGCATGGCTGATGCAGCAAGAAGACCCACTCTAATATAAGAACAGGGTCTTTTTGTCCATCATCCCACTGAAATATTAGCCCATGCAATTTGGGGGACTTACCCAAGATGATGAAATTAAAGGGCAGTTCAGGACTGGTTTGATGGGCCTGGCGAGAAGACAGGGCACGCTGTACCTTTTGAATGGATTCTCGGGCCTCCTCTGTGATGGCTCAAGGGGAGTCCAGGTCCTTGCAGCCTTTTAGGAGGTTGAACAGTGGAGCCAGCTCCTCTGTCGTGAGTCCCAACAGAGGACGAACCCAGTTGACGGAGCCACAAAGCTGGTGCAGGTCTCTGAGAGTCTTTGGGTTGTCTCTGATAGCAAGCTGCTGGGGCATGATGGTTCGCTCACTGATACAAAGTCCCAGATAAGTCCAAGGACAGGTACGCTGGATCTTTTCCTGCTGTATTTCAAACCCTGCCTTTTCGATGGCCTGAACCATTTTTCCTAGAGTTAAATCTAAATAAGCATCATTTTGTGCACAGATTAATACATCGTCCATATAGTACAGGATAATAGACTTTGAGAACTGTTTGCGAACAGGGGACAGGACACGGGCAACATACCATTGACAAATTGTGGGCGAGTTCTTCATTCCCTGGAGAAGAACTCGCCAGTGGTACCTGCGTAACGGGGCTTGCCAGTTGATAGATGGAACAGAGAAAGCAAACCTGGGAGCATCATGGGGGTGCAGAGGTATATTGAAAAAGCAATCTTTGATGTCTAGCAGAGCAAGCTTCCACTCTCGGGGAAGCATAGAGAGTGAGGGTAACCCTGGTTGCAAGGGACCCATATCCTCTATAACCTCATTAATTTTTCTAAGATCTTGGAGGAGCGTATACTTGCCCTTACCAGGTTTTTTTATTACAAAGACAGGAGAGTTCCAAGGGCTGTTGGTTAGAACAAGATGACCCTTGGCGAGCTGCTCCTCTATGAGAATTTCCAGAGTGCATAATTTTTCTGCTGACTGGGGCCACTGTTCAGTCCAGATAGGTTTATCTGTCTTCCAAGTAAGACAAGGAACCGCACTCTTTGTAGTGGCCCCTACTGAAAATCCCATGGTTCTGGGATTTCTAGTCGAGCTCCCCACTGAGAGAGGATGTCTCCACCCCAGAGTGTAAATCTAGAGTCAATTACAAAGGGCTGGACTATGGCCACATGACCATCAGGTCCTTCTATTACTATGTTGTTAGCACTTCTCATAGATGTAGCTGAACCTCCTATGCCCGTGATTCTCCCATTCATTGGTTTGATGCTCCAGTCTTTGGGCCACTCAGCCCGAGAAATGATAGTTACATCGGCACCTGTGTCTACCATACCCAACAAGTAACTAATGGCTTTCCCATTACACAGTTTACAATGTAACATGGGTTTGTCTCTACCCACAACCTCTGCCCACCATATGGACAGTGTTGTGTGGCACTGCGGGAATTCCTGAGGGAGTGGGATGGCTTGTGCAATGATTGTCCCTTTGCTCATGAACCATGGGGGGTTGTTACAGGAAACAGTAACAGTAATTCCACTGCTTGAGTCCACATTCTGTACCTCAGGACAGACAAAAAGTTCAGGTGGTCCATGGACAAGGTCTCTTGATCAGAATGTCCGTAGTGTTATCCAAAAGTTCAATTTGTCCCACAGTTATTGTGTGTGGTGCATTGTCCTCAAAGAGAAGAAATTTCACTCAGCAGAGATTGATGAGTTTCTGTTCGCTTACAGTTCTGAGACCTGTCTTGCAGGCAGGAAGCGTGGTGAGGGGAGACATCTCGATATTTGCTGTCATCGCGGGACGAGACTATTTCCCGCTCAATGAAAAGTTTTTTGACAGTCTCTGGTGGCACTTGCATGTGTGACAATCTGAGGGGATTGGCCTGAAATTCCTGTTAAACTCTTTAGGTTCAGGACAATCTTTAATCATGTGTTTAAAACTCCCACAATTATAACACGTTGGCTTTACTCTCTGCATGTTATGTGAAACAGCTAGTGCTTCCAAAATGCCTTGTGACACTGCTTGGGCTATTGCAACTTCTGGTGTTGTTAATTTTGTGCAAGCCTCTATCATTCGTTCAATGGTAGGGGCTGGGTCCAGTGGCAAAGCCTGAAGGACCTTTTTACAATTTTTATTCATGTTTGCTTTGGCCAATACACATAAAAGTTCTTTTTGGGCTTCTAAATTTTCAACTTGCTTTTCAATTGACTCTTTAAGTCTGTCAATGAATTTCATAAAGGGCTCATCAAATGCCTGCTTTATGGTGGAGAAATTATGAGAAGGGGTAGAACCACAAGGCGTTAGCAGTAAAGCTTTCTCACCTAACTTTTTAATTTCATCTAGAATCAACTCAGAAAGTGCTCTGATTTGATCCTAAGGTTTCATGAAGTCACCTTGGCCACAGAGCTGGTCAAATGTAAGGTTTGCTCTGCTAGGGTCTCTTTGATAACTTTGGAGAAGGTCCTGTAATAACCTTTTCCAAGATCTTTCCCACAGCATGTACTCTGACGGAGAGAACAGACATGACATTATATTTTTTATATCATGAGGAATCAATATGCTTGCAGCAAAGGTAGCTTGAATTAAATTTTTGAAATAAGGGGAATTGCGTCCAAAATCTTTCCCTGCTATGCACAACTCTCTCAATTGTTCATAAGGTAGTTGTTCCCATCTAGGATTAGCTCCAGTTCTATCATAGCAAACTGGAGCTGCTCTAATTTCAATTCTGCTAGCAATGTCCCATTCACCTCCTGCAACAGCTTTCTTTCTTATAGCAGCCCAGTGATCCTCTGTGTCAGAGAGGTCACTCTCTCTGTCTGCAGGGAAGGAAGGAGAGACATCACAGAGTAAGGCACAGGCGGGCCGCGTGGCTTCGGGACCTTGGCTCGGGGGGGCCGGGTCATCTCCCGCCGGGCCAGCAGTGCTGGCATTTCCGGGTTCAGGGACTTTGCCGAAAGTGTGGAGGGGTAGGGTAGGGGTGGCCGCAGGGACTGGCTGGCCCGGGACCAGGCTGCCAGTGGAGGGGACGGGGATTTGGACGGGATCTGCAGCCAGGACGGGGGCGGCTGGCACAAGGGCACACGTGATCGCAGGGCGGGACAGAGCTGGGGGGGGGAAGGGCAGGCACCGCCGGGACAGCTGGGGCTGCAGGGGGAGGGGATGCAGGTAAGGGGAAACATGTGACTGGAGGGAAGGGGGCAGGGGGAGGGGAAAGGGGCAGGTACAGGGAGGGGGGGCACCGCCGCGGGGGTTGGGGTCGCAGCTGGAGGTGGGGCGGCTGCCACAGAGGAGTTCGCCACCGCGGGGGAGGGGGTTGGGACCGGAGGAAAAGACTTGTTGGCTGGGGGGAGGGGCATCGCGGCTACACGCGGTGCTGCAGTTTAAGAAGGTGGTGGGACCAGCTGGAGAACAGCGAGTGGCACAGGGGCCGGGATTAGGGAGGGGACAGGGTTTGCTGGCTGCGCGGGAGATTTTGTAATCGCAGATAACATGCCCGGGCTAAGCACATGGGTTTCGGAATGTTGGTTTCTCTCTAGGGTAAGCTCACCGCGACTATGGGGGATGGGAAGGGGATTAGGGGAGCCCTTCAAATTGGGGTGATCAGTCCTGACTTGAAGAGAAATTAGGGGAGACCCAGAAAGATGAGGCGGCTGGTGGCACCCCTCCACTCAGAGGTGATTCTGTCTTTCTGAGATTCCACAAGGGAGTGGGGGTGGAAGAACAGAGAGAGGGGGAAGGAAGAAAGGGGCACCATCACCAAAGAGACCTGAATTCCCTGGCATTACTGTTTCAATCGGTGAATTTTTAACTGATTGGTAAATGGCAATCAATAAAGAAAAGAATTTCATGATGGAAGTGTTTCCAGTTTTTCTGAGAAGCATGAGCTTCTCTCCAACCTCATCCCAAAATTTCAGAGACTGAATAGAAATAATAGATATATCAGGGAAATTTTCCAGCAACCAGAACACAAAATTCTTCAGGTTTCTCTTAGAAAAAGGGGATTTTCCCATTTCAGGATAAAACTTAATGAGAATATATACCTCCTTATGAGGAACGGATAGTTTCCCACCCATTCATCCCCAGAAACTCTTCCCAGCACAGAGAGGAAAAGAATAAAAGAAAAGAATTTAAAAAGGGGCCCAAACGAAGTAATACTTACTCAATCCAATATTTCACGGGTCAAATAAAACTCAAAGTGCCAGTCCTCTGGTGCCTGGCTGGCCCTCCTGCTTCTGAGGGTTGTCAGCCACCCTTTGAAGCAAATCTAATAAAACTTAGATTGCTAGTCTGGGAGCAGCAGCTCCGAAAACGGCTCCTCCTCAGCCAAAATCCTGAGGGACGTTTGCAGGAACTCTTTTGTGCAGGTCCCTTTTCGGGCGCCACTGTATAAATTTAAATAAAGGTGGCGGTTATAGGCTGGTTCGAAGGTGGCTGCTGTGTTCCCCAAACTGCTTTGTGAGAGAAGCACCTCGGGTACAGCCTCCCAAGCTGTTAGCAACCCCTCGTTCTGCCCTGCGCAGCTGGAAGCGCTGGTGGTACCACCCACACCTTATGCTGGATTAGCTCAATATTGCCAGAGACAAGGAGTCAAGAAAGGCCCAACGCCGCCCAGGAATTCCACGGTGCAGGTTTATTTCATCCACAGGCAAGGGAAGGGCAGCGAAGAGAGCGAGGCCGCATGGCCAGGCCGCTTTTACAGAGTGATCTGAGGGCACAGGGGTGGTACAGAGGGAGGGCCAAGGAACGGAGCCAGTGAGCAGAGGAAGGGGCAGGGCAGGGGACCAGGACAGGAAGCAGCCACACAGGCTGCTGGGAGAGGTAGTTTTTCTTTCAGCAGGGTCTGGGGGTAAGGTTACATTCCAACCGCAAGGGCCTGTGGGAGAGGCTTTTCCTTTAGAGGTCAGAAGATATATTTCAAATGCCTAGGTTTGTCCACCAGCTGGTCTCAGCCCTTTTCGCTGGCTCACCAGCTGGCCCAGTGAACCCAACAGAACTGCTCTGGAAGAGTCCAAGTAACAGGGAATCTCTCCTCATCCCATCTGCATTACAAAGCAGAGACTCAAAAGGCTCATCTCCCACAGCTTCCCCTGTTTTCTCTTTTATGTCAGAGGAATCCACCATTCATCCCCCGGTGCTGTGACCCAAGGAGAGATGAACCAGCTTCCCGTGTATTCAGGCTGCCCAGTGCTTTCTGGGATCAATGACCATACAAACACATCCCTGTCCCTCTGGAGATGGCTTGGGCACCTGGCCCTGCTGCTGGCAGTACCACACAAGCCATCGTTGTGACTGCCTGTTACTGAAGCTCAGAGCTGTCAAGATAAGAACCATCGAAAGGACTGTTTGCTTCAAGTACCAGACTCACCTGAAAAGTCTCCGCAAGATTTTGGAGGACTTTACAGTGGAAGAGGTAGTTGCATTTGTTGGCTTTACTTAGAAAATGAGGCTGTGCCATGGCCAGAGCATTTTCTAGTTTTGATGCTGGATTACATGTTGTTATGCTGCTTCAATGTGCAATTTTACAGGTGACTCAGTATTAAAACTTTCTCCAATTGCAAATCACATCAGTATATCAGGCAAATGTTTGTCCTTAGGGAGAGCTGGCATCTGCATCCTCACATGATGCTAAATCAAGTAATTCAGATAATGGTTGAGAAGTCTTTGAGTGCTCCTTCAGCTTTCTCTTTGGTCTTTGTGTTGCCTCCAAGTGAGGCTGAGATTTTTGTTTGAGGGCTTGGCTGTGCTTTTGTGTCTGTTGAATGCAGAAAAGCTCTTCTAGGGGGTGACTAACCACTATGGACACCTCCAGGTCTTGGAGATAAGTGGAGAGGGCCACAGGACACCACCAGCCAAAAGTAATTAAATGCCCAGAACCTCAAGTGTAGGGGTAGAAAAATGAAGGGATCCTTCATTATCTCATACTACTTTTGGGCAGCTCCATTTCTATGCAACTGCTTTTCTAGCCCCTTTCTCAAATGTCCTAGTTTGGAAGGGGCTTTCAAAAGCAGGATACATCCTCTACCTGTACAAAACATGGAGCAGACACATCAAACAGCTAATTGCTAAAGGGAAGGGGGGTAACTTTTCAATGAGCAGAAGAGGACCTGTTTGTAAGTATGAAGAATGGATACACTGATTTGCACTTGTAATCTTGCAGCGTGCCATGAGTTTGTTCATCTGTCTGCCTGTTGTCCTCTCAGTGTCTGGTCTGAAAAACAGGTGCCATAGATGCTGCGGTGGGTGTGTGCTTGCATTACAAGCCTCTGCTACCTGCAGGAAAAAACCTGAGTTGTTTCATTCTGGAAGTTGGCTCAGTACTGCCATCCCAGGTGTCAGAAACTGAAAATAGTTCATTCAAACATTGATATAAAGTTTTGCTCATTATAAAGAAGCTACAACCAAAGAAACCTCCCTGAAGACTGGGACTTTGGACTGAAAGTCAAACTGCTGATTAGATAAAGGGAAACCCATTGGTCAATCATCCCCAGCTGAGTTTGAGGTGGGGGGAGAGCACAGCTCACAGAAGCCAGGTTTACACAGACTCCCCCCCCCAACCAAGTGGGGAGGAGGAGGTTTCAGGTGTGTGGTGTAACCTCTGGCCAAAGGAACTGAACACCCACCCTCTGTTACACAAACCTGCCCAGCTGTGGAGCCCCCAAGTGCACAGGCTACATCCACGGGACTTTTCACGTGAGAGGCAGCTGAGGGGGAGTCATGATCCATCAAAGACCCCCCCAAAGTGCTTTGCACCACCAGATGCAACAGATCCAGAGTCTGCTGTAAGAGACTGCCCCCCTCCCCCAGGGGCACGTGCCTGGACATTGCCATCTGCCTTGAGGGTATATTAACCCGTGAGACTCTATGCTTTTCAGGGGGACCTTCACCACAAAGAAGACCAGCTGGAGAGGATCAATGGAACATCACTGGGATCCATGGAGTGGTGATATTTTCCTTATTCTGTCTCAGTCACTCTCTTTCTGTTCCCCTCACCTATTTTCTACTTCGTTCTCTCTCTCTTGCTCTCTGTCATATTTACTATCAAATAAAACCCGTATTATTGTCACTAGCATATGGTCTCATTTGCATCTTAATTTGGGCAGAGGAATTTCTAAAGAACCTTAATAATTGGATTATGACAGCAGGCCTAAAGTTTTCAGTTGCTCATATCACAGGAATTGAATTGGCACTGAGCTGTGCGCTGCAAGTCCTGGCTGCATTGGCCATTTCAGAGTGTGCCGGTTTGGCCAAAATCTAGCAATATATCCTCTGGGAGAAAACCAGGTTACAACCACCCTTTCCCCCACCAGGTTTGGGGAAAAAAAAAATCCTTGAAGAAGAGAAGTGAAAGAGATAAAACCTATTTATTAACAAACACACAGGAAAAGATTAATAATGCTGAATAGTAAACCACCCCTCTCCGTCCACCCCCGCCCCCCAGCAAGAAAACCTGGGAAGAAAGAGTCCTCTCATAGGTGTGGTCCCTCCTTCTTGGAGCTGGCATGGGGGGTGGCCTTAGGCCATCTCCAGGCCTGAAGAAAAGTTCTCCTGATGTGTTCTGATGTTGTTGAAACAGTCCAGATGGGAAAAAAAAAAAGGGGAAAAAACCCCTCCAAAGTCCCGGGAACCACACCGGAGAAAAAAGGGAAAAAAACCCGAAAAAGCTGACTGAAGAAACAGGCAAGGGTGTTCCCTCCATGCTCCTGCAGCCAGAGAATGCAGAGGAGTCTCTGTCTCTGTGTCTTTGGGAACTTGCTTTGAAAAGTTAATTTGGTTTTTTTTTCCTCCCCTCTCAAGCTCAGTTTAAAGGCACAAAATTAATTTTTTGGCATAGAGCCGTGACAGGGGATACACATCATAGGGTCACCCCAAGACACAGAGCCAGTCTCAAACTCTCCTATAATCTTCTCAACCAAAATCCGATCTGGCCAATATATCCTTTCCATGCAGCAGTTCCTGAGCTGCAACCAGACCCTTGTGTAACATTCAGCCCCTGGCTTTGGGAGGAAGAGCTGCCTGTGGATCTCTGTAGCTCTTGTGGACAGTGTCTCCTAGAGGAGATGCCCATATCCATCCTGGTCCCTCAGAGCAATCAACAGTGCAACAGCCTTTGGTGTATGTCATGTTGACAGCCTGATTACAGGTCCTTGCTCTGGAGTTCATTAAACTGCAAGAATGAGAAGGAAAACTACTTTGAGAAAGCAAAGTGTACAAAGGTGTGTCTCTTCCTCATCTTCAAATTCCTGGTAAATAAAACTCCAAAACAATACAGAGTTTTGTGGTTTCTACCAAAAGATCCACAACCATAGATACTACAAGAAAGGGATTTAGTCCTTTTGTAATTCATATTTCTTTTCCCCTAGCTACATCTACATGTTCCAGAATCGGATGCCTACTAGGGATCACAGCACTCATCTAACAAATATTTTTAGAAAGGCATTTAGTCTTGATTTAGCACTCAACACATCTATAGATAAGCCACCCAAAGAGTTCTTTATGCTTCTTGTGAAAAGATAAACGTCTTATCACCCTTCTAGAATTATCTGTCCTCTGCTTCCAATTATGGCATCTGGTGGCACTTCTGATGGTTTTGCAACCTCCACTGAAAGCTGGTGAGGACACAAAGGTGCTTGCTGGTTCTGGTAATTCACTGAACACAGAGAAAACATAGAAGAGTAAGTGATTTAGAGTTCTTCTTTACACTGAAACCTTATCCAGCCTAAGCGGCAGCTGGAATTTCACCTAAAATGTGCAACCCAGCCCATGGTTGAACAAGAGAGCTGTGAAGTCCTGCAGTGGGCCAGGCTGGGTAAAAACTTATTTGAAAACAGTTGTTTTCCAGGATGATCACAGGGAGACCTGTGGTTCTGGCAGGTTGCAGCCCTGAAGCAGGAGATGCCGAAACATCGATCTCTTTATTTTAAATAAACAACTCAGTGCTTCATGTGGGCATCAGCCCTGCAATACTCTTGTTTTACAGAGATTGCATTACTTGACACTGTTTTGGGCTCTTGAAATACAGGTTGATTGTTGGGGCCTGGCAAGACCTCTCAGATTGTCTATTCTCCACTGCACACAGCTGTCGTGGATGGACTGTGTCACGGGGAAGCACTAGGAGATTTCCTCCACCTGTCTTCCATGCGCTGCAAGATGGGGCACTCAAGTCCTGCCTGCCCTAAAGCATAATCCCAAGCATGGCTGATGGGTGCAGAGAGGAACGTTTCTAGCTCTCCAGCACTGGAGTATGGTCATGGGGAGGAGAAATATCTTGCCATTGTCCTACCTGCATCAGGGTTTCAGCTCTAGCCACTGAGCTGCAAAGCAGGTACCAAATTGGTGTCTCCAGAGGTGATGCCTTCTGAGCCCACGACATCCTGATCTAGATCTCAGTTCGTGTACATGGATCAAATCCCTGTGGTTAAGTCTTCTGGAGGTTGTTTTTGCTGATAAGCACTTGGGACACATGCAACCACTTATAAACACTCTGATAAGTGGGGGGGGAAACAAAACCAAACCAAAATTGCAACTCAAAGAGTAATGGGAAAAGCTATGCTCAGTGTTTTAAGGGGGTTTAGTTATCTTTAGAGGAGGGGGAAAATGTGCCCATGTCTGTCAGCAAGAAGAAGTAAAAAAGCAGCAAAAGTAAACATGAAGCACGTTAATTAACTGCATTGGGTTAACCACCACAGAAGATAACAATGTCATCAGAGAGGATGTTGCAAGATTGCTGTGCAGCAAGGCTCTCCTTTATTTCTCAGACTGCTTGTCCTCCCTGGGGGCTCATGCTATGGAGAGACTCTGGGATCTACCTGGAAACTAAACCTGCTAAATCCCTCACAGAGGAGTCTGACTGCTTGCAGGCCCTTTCTGCCTGAGCTAGACATTTAACACTAAGCAGAGAAGTGCTCTTGATACTGAATGGGACAATGCTTTTCTACCTTCTCACTGCTAATCTACAGCGGGTGCATTTGTCCTCACTGTAGAAACATTCGTTGCCATCAAAATTCCTCTATCAGTGCAGAAAGGGCTGAAAGCATCTTTACTGCACATGCACAATGCCACAGAAATCAGCTGATGTTGCATTTTCTGCCAAGCTCAGAATCCATTGCAGCTAATTTGGGTTGAAGCGAATTCGTGATGCAGAGTCAGGCATGTCATGCTGCAGTTGGGAAGTATCGCAAGGAGGTTTGATGCTGGTCAGGTACCAGAAAGCCAGGACCTTCCTAGGAAGAGTGTCCCGCAAAGAACAACTCTTCTAGGGGCGAAGGCAAGCCTCCTTGGACAGTGGGTGATCTCAGCAAGTGTAGCGATTTCTCAGCTACAAGTGATTCCAGCTCTTGTGATTCAGCTCTTTGTGAAATCACCCAAGGCAAACTCGGGGACAGAGAGACAAGAGCCTTGTATGGCAGTTCCACAGAGGTAGCTTTATTGTCCAGCAGTCCCTGTGAAAGGGAGGCCAGGGACATCTGATCCCTAATTTCAGGGCAAACCCAGGGCCTTTTTTATGGGAAAGGCAGGGGGTGGGGTAGAAACCAATTTGCCAACTGGATACAAGGTATTACCATATAGAAACAAGGCATGCTGGGGGTAGTTCATTCTCTAGCCGTAACCTCGAGAGAAGTATCTCTGAGTCCTTTTGCCCTCAGGCTTCTCTCCCTCCAAGAGAGTGCAGAGGGCTCCTGAGTCAAAGGCTCACAACCCTCCACAGGGAAGGCTATCTTTCTACAAGAGTGTATGGAAAATCATGCTATGAAAAGCCAGTGGCCATAAAGGAGACAGAGGAATCCTGCAACTTTATTCAAATAAAGGGAGAGAGTCCACCGGGACACACACCCGCAGAGTTTTAGCTCTCGAGGTTTTGGAGGGCACAGCCTCCTTTTGCCCTAAACTCCCAGCTGCATGTTGCCCTCTTCCTTTCTTCATTGGCTGAAGTACTAGGAACAGCTTTCCTGAACTGCCTACCACTGATTTATTAAAATATGGATAAAGATCTAATACCGATATCCACCTGGAATGGACAAAGACTGTCCAACTTGTTTGGGTTAGAAAAGGTATGTTTATTCCAGCTCCAGGAAGCTGTGAGAATCACTCCAAAAGCACAGCTCCCAGATTACAAAGCAATCCGAAATCTATTTATCCATGAAAGTTCTAAATATTCAAAATACAAATACATATTTATAACATAGACACCTCCCATTCCCCTCTTCGTATGGAAATTAGCTAAAAACTCATTAAGCATGCATAGTTCTCTCTATGAAATGGGTCAGTGGTCTCATAATTATGGGAGGGGTCCCTTATTGGATGAAGTAACTCTTTCTCCTCGCTATGACCTTTTTACCTTCTTAGTTTTTAACAGTACATATGGCTTTGGAGAACTCCCAGTTCCTTTCCCAAAACAGGTTTTGAATGGGGTCATCAATAACTGTCTGGCCCTTCCTCTGCAGATTCTTGTTACAGCCCAGCTGAACAGTATCAGATAACCAATAATCAGTTCCCGGACCTGAGTTTATTCCGGCTTCAGTTTCTTCGCTTAATCATCAAGTTCTTTATTTAAATTCTGCTGTGTTTGCTTCCTAAACCCATTCTAATCTTTTAACTAAATTCTTAATGTTTAAATGTTTAAGAAAAACTCAGTTTAAATGCTTAAGAGAAACTTATTTTAAATGTTTCAAAGACACTCAATGTCTCACCACATATACCCCCTTGAACCTGTCATTTTACGCCAAAGTTCAGAAACTCAGGCTTGTGCAGACTCACTTGTCTATTTCAGGAGCCAAGCTGTCTGGGCTCTGCAATGAACCTTCTGCTTGAAGTCAGTAAGACCAATTTTAAAGACGTTAACACCCATACTCTCACCCATGGAACAGTTTGTAAAGACATTAGTACACATCTTCCCTCTCATGAGGATCACAGATCGCAGAATAATTTGGGTTGGTACAGACATTTAAAGGCCATCTAGTCCAACCTGCCTGAGAGGGACCAATTTGATTTTTATTTATGCCTCAACATGTGTTACACATGAGGTAAAGTATTACTATAGGGGCAGTCCATGTGCTGGGAGCCCTGTCCCTGGGGGGACTTTGCATGGCAGCCAATCAGGGGAGAGAAAGCTTCCACAATCAGGCTGCAAGTGACTCCTCTCTCCCCCCCGCCTCCTTGCCAGTAGGGCAGATCCCCCAATGCTTAGGAAAAAATGACTGGGAAATCAGGCTATGGGAGGAGCCTTAGCACACAAAAGCAATTAACTGTGCCACAACCCCCGGATATTTTTCTTTGGGTTTCTTGGAGGGAGTGGGGGCTTGCCTGGACAGTCTTCTTGCGCCCCCCCCCCCCCCCCCCCCTTTTTCTTCCTGTTGTCCTTCTTCCCTGTCTGCATCTGTCTCTTTGCCCTGCTTCTCCGCTTCCCTGGGGCAGCTCGACGCCACGGCAACCCAGTGCTCCACTGTTTCCCTGACGGAGCAGCCACAGCCGCCGTGCCCCGACTCTGACAGTGTGCAACTGCTCCACGAGTGCGTCCATAGCCACGGCAACCTGTTGTTCGCTGACAGGAGAGACAGGCAGCCTGCTGCTGTTTGGAAATCGCGCCTAGCTCACGATGGGAGCCACACAGACCTATTGCAGCTTGCAGCACACACGCTCCATCTGCCGAGCTGGTGCTAACAGGGCGCCCGAGGTATAGCGGTAACGATCTGTCCCAGTTTTCTGTTTTCCGTCTCTCTTTTCCCCTCTTTGCTCCCTTTTCTATCCCGCTTCGGTAGGAACACTTCTCTTTCTTTAGCAATAAACAGTTCCCAGATATAATATTGCTGCGCTTGCACTTTATTTTCGTCCGAGAAATCTATCAAAAAGAATCCTCCCTGACTCCCCTTTTACAGTGGGATGGGACACCCCGATTCATGGGCAGGGATAACCAGGTTGCTCTAAGCCCCATTCAACCTGGCCTTGAACACCTCCAGGGATGGGGTATCCACAACTTCCCTGGGCAACCTGTGCCAGGACCTCACTACCCTCACACTATAGAACTTTTTCTTAATATCCACTCTAAACCTACTTTTTCAATTTGAACCCAATCCCCCTTGACATACAGAGCCTTGTAAATACTTTCATCCCATCTTTCCTGTAAGTTTCTGTCATCACTTGACACTGGCCCAATGCCAGGCACCCACAAAGGTTGCTCACTCACCCTCCCCTGCCACAGCTGGGCTGAGGAGAGAAAAAAAATTAACGAAGGGTTCATGAGTCATGAGTTGAGATAAGGACTGGGAAAAAACACTCCATGGGCAAAACAGGCTCAACTTAGAAGTACAAAGGGACGTTTATTACTAACAGAATCAGAGGAGGATAATGAGAAGTAAAATAAGCCCCTAAAACACCTTTTCTTCCCCCAACCCCTCCCTCCTTCCCACCGACAGCGCAGGGAGACAGGGCGTGGGGGTTTTGGTCAGTTCGTCGCCTGAGTTCTTCCACTGCACGGGAAGAGGAGTCCTTTCTGTTTGAGGCTGTGGGGTCCCTCCCACAGGAGACAGTTCTCTGTGAACTTCTCCAGTGTGGTTCCAATCTCATGAGCAGCAGTCCTCTCGAAATTGTTGCAGTGTGAGTCCCTTGAATCCATCACTCCAATCTGGAGAGAAGGATGTTGTGGGGGACTGCATCAAAGGCTTTACAGAAGTCCAGATAAATGACATCTGTAACTCTTCCCTTGTCCACTGATGTAGTCACTCCCATCATAGAAGGCCATTGGGTTGGTCAGGCAGGACTTTGCTTTGGTGAGGCCCTGCTGCCTGTCGCATCACCTCCCTGTCTTCCATGTGCCTTAGCACAGCTTCTCAGAAGATCTGTTCTGTGATCTTCCCAGGCACAGAGGTGAGGCTGACATGGTGGTAGTTCCTGGGGTGTTCCTTTCTGGCCTTTTTAAAGATGGTACTATGTTTCCCCTTTTCCAATCACATGGGACTTCACCTGACTGCCATGACTTTTCCAATATCATGGAGAGTGGCTTGGCAACTAAATCAGCCTGTTCCCTCAAGACTTTCTGATGCATCTCATTGGGTCCCATAGACCCAGGCACATTCAGGTTCCTCAGGTGGTCACAAACCCGGTATTACAGTGTGAGGGGCTTTGTTCCACCAGTCCCCATCCTGCTGTCCATCCATTCAAGAGGTACAGGAAGAGAGGTTGTCATTGAAGACTGATGTAAGAAAGTTTCCAGGCATGGGGCATCTATCACCTCTCTGGGCAACTTGGTGAGAGAGATGGTTGTGAATAATAAATCTGTTTGGGCACATTCTGCAAAATGAGCCATTACATCTTTCTTGTCTGATCTCACCTGTTGTTATTTCTAATGTTTACTCTTCCCAAGATGAGGCAGGGTTTTGCATCGAGGTAATATAGTTACTTTTGTTCAAGAACCAAACAAGCTTCCCCATCCTGTAACCAGGACTTTGTTGTAAATGACCAAACGTTTGTTAAATTGAACTGTACTTCATGAGAGAGTGGTTGTAGTGATGCCTTTTGGGACTACCTAAAAACAGAGGCCAGACAAAATTAGGAGACTAACGAGTGGTTATATTTATTGAAGGGCCTTCAGGTACATTTAGGGCAGACAAACCCCCTCTGGAGCTACACCCAAAAATGAACAATGGGTCACGGGTTTTCATACTTTTATAAGTTTGGTCCATTTGCATACTGGGGGTTAATCTTCCAATTACAGCTTCAGGTAATGAAGTAATTTATCCCAAGTTTGCTCCCCACCCCAACTCACTTTTGTTTACATTTCTCAGGGCCTGAGACAGTAGGGTGTCCTTGTTTCCCAGGCCTAGAGAGGAACTGTTCTGTCTGACCAAAATGGAAGAACAGTAGCTAACAGTCTGTATGGAGTTTAGAGTTGCACACTAAAGAATTGCAGGATCACAAATGTATGAAAAATATAAAAGCTAAAATCCTAAGGCATCAGTTGTAAGGTTCTGGTGTGTAGGGTTTCGGACGGTTGGGACAAACGGAGGCAGGAGATCTCTGGTGCTGGTCTTAGAGCATGAGATTTATTGATGAAGGCGTGGGTGTAAGGGGACCTGCTAGGAGCTGCCAGACGCAGCTCGAAGCAGGTCAGAGAAGCAGTGAAGAGATGCAGGGGTGCAGAAGTGGTGTAGGAAGAAAAGGGGCAAGAGCAAAAGCAAGAGTGTAAGAGAGCAAGAGCAAGAGAGCAGGGGCAAGAGAGCAGGGGCAAGAGAAGAGGGACAAGAGAGCAGGGGCAAGAGAGCAGGGGCAAGAGAGCTAGGGCAAGAGAGCTAGGGCAAGAGAGTGAGTTCCCGTTTGCAGCACAATAAATCATCTTTTGTGCTGAATATTCTAATTTCCATTAACCAATCTAGAACAAGCTACAAATCTTACAACATTTACATACAGCCTATAGGAATCATTGTATTACCATATGGGGTTACATTTTAAACTCTAAAAACTAGGTTTTGGACCCTCTGTTAAGTTGGCAGGGTCTGCTCTGACCCTTGGACCTTTCGGTAAGCAGAGGGCATTGTTTAATCAAAGGGGATTATCTTCAGCCGGCCACACCATTGTTTTCCAGTTGTTCAGTAACTGGGGTTGGGTAACTCAAAGCTTGTCTTCATTTCAATCTCACTTATAGTTTTCATATTCTCAGCATCTTTTGCCAGGCAGTCACATCTATGAGCCTGTTCTCCCACAATCAGTAGTTTCGTGGTTTTTTTCTTTTAAAGGGAAAAGCCACCCAAAAATAAATTGAGTGTGTGATCAGCAAGATATACTCGGGTGAAGGCAAGGAATTGAGTGATGGTCGTGGTTTAGCCCCAGCCAGCAGCTCAGTCCCACACAGACACTAGCTCACTCCCCTCTGGTGACATGAGAGAATAGGGAGAGTAGAAGTGAGAAAACTCATGTGTTTGGGAGAGAAGCAATTTAATAGGTAAAGCAAAACAAGGAGTTCATTCACCACTTCTCACGGGCAGGCAGGTGTTCAGCCATCCCCAGGACAGCCCCAGGGCTCCATCATGCATGTCAGTGATGCCATCACTCTGAATGCTTCTCCATTCCTCCTTCTCCCCTCAGCTTTATATGCTGAGGATGATGCTGTATATTCTTAGGTCAGTTGAAGTCAGCTGTCCCAGCCATGTCTCATCCCAGCTCCTTGTGCACCCCCAACCCCCTCGCTGGTGGGGTGGGGTGAGGAGCAGGAAAGGCCTTGGCTCAAAGTCCTCCTCAGCAATAATGAAAACATCCTTGTGTTACCAGCACTCTTTCCAGCACAAATCCCAAATGTTGTAATATACCATCCACTATGAAGAAAATTATCTCTATAGCAGCCAAACCCAGCACACTGATTTACAATTTGCAACACACTTCAGTTAAATGTCTGAAACAGAAAGCAGGGGGAAAGAGGCTGAACTGATCTGTTGTTCTAATGAATCACACTTTGCTTCAGGGGAAATATCCTCATTTCAGCTCAGCTCTTTACAACACCAAGACAACAAGAGCTTTTAGAAAAAGGTGTTTTTCAGGACAGGTCAACGAGTGCTAATTGCTCAGAGATGTAATATTCTTCTCATGGTTCTGGGTTTTTCAGCCACAAAATCCCCTCAGCTCTCAGTCAGGTTCTTAGCTGTTGAAACTCAAGCAAGCTCTCGGGATTACAGCACAAATTTTGTACCAGCTGAAAAACTGCTCACCCCTGGATGCTTAGAAAAAGCAATTCTGAATCATATATATATATATGGATAGATATAATCAGCTCTTTGCAGTCCAGGCCCATAGCAGTCAATAGCAAAGCTACTGATTCCATGGGCAATCCAGCAGGGCAAACTTGCTGCCTCTGCTTTAATTCTATTCCCAGAAAATTGTTTTTTTATTCTATTTTTCATAAGTAAATCTCTGTCAGGCCTTTCCTGGGTTCCTAGTAATGCATCTAACAGTAGCACTGCAATTCAGTGACCAGTTTGTGCTACAAAAAACTTAGTAAAAACTTTGTCCTGCAAAAAATGTCCCAGACAAACCTCTTTCACCTCCTCTTGCCAAAGTCTCCTAACACTGCTTTAGGCACAAGAAATCTGGTAGATAATATTTGAATTTCACCTACTGGAAAGGAGGAGGCAGGGAGGCATGTTAGTTTTGACTTTGTTTCTTGTCCAAGTTTTTACTTTCATTCTGCAGAGGAGAAGTCCCTGTAGGCAGAAGGACCCACCCAGCCCTCAGACTCTGGCAGAAAATTATTAGAAGACTTAAGAGTAATGAAAACTGTTGTAAACTGTTTGTTGACGGTTACGCCATGACGGATGCTGTGCCTTCTCCCCAAAGGAGTACGATGAGATATCCAACATGCAGTCTTGTTCGTCATGTTCAGTCAGGAACAGATCTAAGGGCAGCTAATAAACTTATATGCATCAGATAAGATTGCCAATCCTCGCTCCCTGCCCTCACTCCCTCCCCAAATCAGTTGCACACATCAAGCCAAATAAAGATAAATGCATGACAAAGTTCATTTGAGTGATTGAAAATCAAGATGGAATAGCATATTTTTCATCAATGTTATCCCAGGAAATAAAGATAAATTCCCCCACTTCATATTTTAACATAGCTTATCATAATCACTGGTAATAGCAACCAAATGTTTTTCATTTGTTTGATTTTAAAGGGGGCTGAGGGAACTGTTTCTTGGTTGAAGGCTCATCAAGTCTAATTTTAAATTAGCGTCGGGGGTCATTTCCACTTTATGTTGCATTTCTGATGAGCAGTTTTTGCTGAAGTACCTGGCTTGGCTTAATGACTGCAAGAAAGAACAGAGCTGTGGAAGTCAGAGCGGTGTTGGAGGGGAAGGAGATTGGGCCACTGTTCTGGGATTCATCACCAATGAAATGCAAACCTTCATCCAAAGTGGCTCTTGACAAGAAATTTTTCCAAAGAGACAGAGGACTTCTGGAGATCCCGTGTTCTGTCCCTGTCTCTGACATTACCCGAAGTGTCTTTCCAGGTATTCTGAACTCCATGGGTTTCCGGCATTTGTCTGTTTGTTTTTAATGGCAGCATGCAGTGGGAGAGTGTCTTCCAAGACCTTCCATATGCCAACCAGCAGTTTACTAATAGATCCTTGAGAATCTATTAGTGCTGTTTTGCTCACCTTTCCATTGTTCTCCGGTTCCCTGAGGTTCCTGATAGGATGCTGACCAGTGAAATAAAAATTGGAGCTCGAAAACCTTCATTACCCCAAGTAATTTAAACTTGCTTAATACTGTTTTATGACACAGTGAAGGCTGCACATGGCAATATTGAAACTCTGGCTCCTTATTAAATTAACAGCAGTATTGTCACACTGATGGGAACCTTTACCTTCTCAGCCAAAACTGAGAACCTCTTCCTGGGAGACACACTGCATAATCCACTACATGTACCGCCTCCCCATGGAGGCAGGGAGGAGAAGGTCACAGAGGGTGGTGAGGGTGTGAACAAACACCCCTCAAGATCGGGCATCATCTGGGGTGCATCAAAAATGGAGCTAGAAAATGAAGGGTGATCCTTGTAAAGCAGGGAGTTGGGACTTAAGAGGATGATACAAATTCTGTAGAATCTTTTTTTGGTTTGTTTTTTTCCCCTAAAATCTCCATTTCTTCAGAGATAGTCTTCTCCTCTGGAGTTCATAGGATTTTTGCTGCTGACTCTAAGGGAAACACTTTCAGACTTGTCATTCTACAAGCTGAGAAATGGTTTGCGCATTAGTTCTTTTGTTTCCTCTTCCTTCTGCAAATGTGTGCTGGTTTGAAGGTAAACCAGTGGGAGAAATTAACCCCACACAAATACCTTGAGAGAGATTTCAACTTGGAGTTACCATTTAATAGGAAAATTACAATAAAGGAGATAGTACAGAAACACTGGCTTAAACTGAAAAGTCAGAGTACAACCTGGCCCTTGTTGGCCAGGGGTGGTGGTGGCAGTCCAGTTAAGCAATGGTTGCAGTGCTGTTGAAATAATGGTTGTGGTCTTGTTGAAAAGGGTGGTCCTGTGGAAGTTCCCCTCTGGATGTCCGATGGTGGTGGTGGTGGTGGCCCAAGTCCCCAAACCTCAAGGTTATATGTGGTCAGGTTCAGGTGGTACCTCCTCCAGGGCGGCTAATTGCACAGTGGAATGATGTAATTCTATGAGTAATAGAATATTTTTGGAGTCCTTGCAGCTGTGAGTTCATGATCACCCCTTAGCAGGGATGACCCCCTTCAAAATGGGTGTGACTGTGTTGATATAGCAGGTGGGTCATTATGAAGATGAGGCAACACTGCCTTGCAGGGTTTGGGTATGCACTGGGTAGCTGTTGCAAACGACCCACCATTAACAGTTCATCAGGAATAAATGGTTTGGTTATACCTATATTGGCACACTTTCTCCTGTAAGCAAGCCCTAATTTTTTTAGAAAAAAAAAAATCATCACAGCAGCGTGGGCTAAAGTTGGGGAGCAGGCTGACCTGTCAGACTCCAAGCCATAAATTTCATTAGTTTTTAATTTAATCATCATAACAATAAAAAAGGGCTTTGGAGCAGAATGTCTCTCAATCACAACAACATCTGGTATGTTTGTGTCCTGGTGGAGGATTGGCAGCCATAACCCATACAGGACAAGTAAGATCATGGCTGGCCATGGGAGGGGAGCTCTTTCCTAAGGCCTGAGCAGAGAATGTTGAGAGGTAGCATCATCCAGTGATAAGTTGCCACTGCCTTACCCTCTGGCAAATCACACATGGTACAAAAGGAAGGTGAGAAAAGAATAATTAAATATCAGGAATGCAGCTGGAGGGCCATGGGGGAGCTCAAATGGCTTAATGAAACTTTAAACTTGAAACTTGTTTTTTCAAGACTTGTGTTTTGAAGTTTTTGGGGAGGCTGAGTAATGAGAGTGAAGTGTCCCTGGGTTCTCTGCTTTCAGTGGAGGCTCAGAGAAAACACCGGGATAAACCTAGGATTAATCTCTTCTAGTTCCTGGAGGGATTTCAGACCTATGCTATTGCAAAAGGTGCAAGAGTTATATGGATCCAGTGAAATACCCTTCATGAAGCAGAGGGGTTTTCTGGGCAAGATCATTCTGCACACTTAGGGCAGGATAAAAGAGGTTTGGCGTTGCACTGGCATGGATTACGAATATGTATGGTGAGAAGGATAGGTGGAAAGGAAAAGCTGAGACTAGGGTTATCTTTATCTGTCACAGCTCTTTTAGATTATCTATTCATGTCCACTGTACCTACTGGAGCTGGAGTTTTCCCAGGACATTTGAGGCACTGACAGTCAGAAAATAAAAGGGGCACTGTCTATGTGACTTCTCAAAGAACAAGACCTCAGATTTGTATCTGCTCAAAAAAATAACACTGCTGAGGCAATAGTGGTCCTCCCTGGGAGCTGATGTCATCACTTCAGTTGTATTTGTTCAAGAAAAAAACACTCTGTATTGTAACACTATTGTAATTTTTTGACATCTGAACAAGCCCAATGAAGCTTCAGTCCACCCTTCTGACTTCAGAGTAGGAAGCATCAGCTAAAGGTAAACGAGCAAAAAACCTCACTGCTGCAGACAACAAACAAGCTATCCCCCATTCCCCCCACTCGCTTTTCACTTGCTAGATAATATTTACTGCAAACCTTGCTGTGCTGTGTAGAGTTTGCTACAGGATTGCCAATATGTTAAATAACTACAAATCCACAAATCATAAAGAGGGGCCAGATAATCTCTATTTTGTTAAGCAGCAGATTTATGGAAAGTGCTCCTTGTCCTGATATCCAGACCCTGCTGTTGCAGACAGCAGCATTACCAAGGGCTTGGAGAGCTGAATTGTGAGCAGACTCTCAACAGGGGATGGGACATTTCATATGTTTATTGGCCAGACTTGCATGGCCAA
Source organism: Monarcha castaneiventris obscurior (assembly GCA_026261815.1). Lineage (NCBI taxonomy): Eukaryota > Metazoa > Chordata > Aves > Passeriformes > Monarchidae > Monarcha > Monarcha castaneiventris. The sequence continues at coordinate 16,157,292 of JAMPIT010000575.1, forward strand.
ATCCACAAAGATGTTTCTGTGTCTAACTTCTTGTTTAGGCACCATATTTGTTACTCATTTCAATACCAAATTAAGCACTGAAGCAAAAGCTCTGCACTGACATCTGTAAATCTGGGATCTGCTGACTGCGGCAGAGCAGTGAGTGGTTTTATGGTGGGGCTAATGAGATGGACAGAGACCAGCCACCACACTGCAGCTCTGTGGCTCTGTATGACCATTGTTTTATTGTTAATTTCCCTGCCTGCTCCAGTGCTGAAATGATAAGGACAGAACAAATCTCCAGGCAGATATGGGTAAAGATGAATTGGGCTGACAGAGGACACCACATCAGACTCCACTCTCCTCCTGTCCTCTTTCTCCAGCAATATGATGTGGTACATGTGCTGTTGCAGACACTTGAAGCCAGAGCTGTAATACAACACTGCAGGGGTAAGCTTGCACTTCATGACATGGTGCTCCTGGTGCTTGACTGTCTATATGCCTCCCCTTCCAGGTTCACAGTGACCATACTCCTGCAGAACTCCAGATGTTGCTGTGGGTCTGCGCTCACCTCTACTATATCTGAGCTGTGCATCAGAGTAAACCCCTGGATGACCACAAGCCTTTTTCCAACCTTACTCATCCCAGCATCACAACTTTGTAATGGCCTCAGCTGGGTCAAATGGGCACAACCTTGACCTCCAAAGGGCTGTGGCTCTCCCAGCAGCAGAGGGTTTGTGATCATTGCTGATTTAAACAATATTCAATTGCAAAGACGCAGCAGTATAGAAAGAAAGAAGTAAATGAAGCTATTTGTAAATTAAAAAAAAAAACCAAACCAAACCAAACCAAACCAAAAAAAAAAAAAAAAAAAGAACCAAACAAAAAATCCCCAAACCTGTGTGAAAAGCATTTGAGCTGTATGGTGTTCTCGTCTTCAATAAAATACCCTGTAATACAAAACTCAGTGTGTGCCAAAACAGCTTAAAGTCAGTGACACCTATAGGACTGCACCTCTTTTTAGGGAGTTTTACTTAATTTTTTGCTATACAGCACCCAAACCCTCACATGGTGCTACCAAATCCCATGTTTTTCACCTTTCTTTCTGTGACATGGCACAGATGTATCTTTCTTCTGTGGACAAGGAGGTAAAAGGATACCCAAAAAGCTGGCAGCAAAAAGAAGTCCAGCACAGCAACCCACTATTGTTATAATTAAAACAGTTCCACCAAAAGAAAGCACTGCATGAAACAAGAAACCTGAAATGGTTCCAGCCAGGCCAAGTAGGGCAAGCATTTTATTCCCTCCCCAGCCTTGGCAGAACACATACACCAAATTGACAGTGATCCTCTCAGTCCAGCTTTGGGTTGATGACTGAGGAGAGCCCTGCATGTGCTCCACGGTGGACCAGAAGGATTTTGCTTTGGGCAAACCGACATGAAGAGAAGTACAAATTCAGCAAGCTGGAAAGGAGAAGTGAATAGGTGGATTTATGGGTGGAGACAATTCGTTTGGTAGAGAAGTGACAGAGGGAATGTCAGGGAGATGAGGAGCTAGACACTGCTGGTAAGGTTTTAATGGCTGGTTTTTGAGTTATGATCTTAAGCATTGGACAACACAGACTCTGCCCTGTTTTCTGAGCTTCTGAGAGACCATGCAGGGTGAGCAGAAGATAGTTGTGTCCAGCTCCAGAGGTAATCATGAGGGAATCCCACTCTGCTTCCCAGAAACCACAACCCTCACGTTGCACATGATAACAATAAGACACCATATAAAGCAGAATTTTCATAACCAACTGAGGAAACCTCAACAATGTGCCAACCTTTTGAGGTCTGTCTGGGACTTGCCTTCACCACCAGACCTCAGAGAAGTCACACATAGGACATCTCCATCTCTCAGCTGTGATGCTGAGTGATTAGTCTTTGCTGCAGAGAACTAATTCAGTCCTCATGCTAGAGGACGCCCTGTTTCAGTAAGTAGAAAGACACAGCAGCAGTGATGAGTACCTTTGAATCCCAGGCTATCATGTTTGGATACTGAGCTCAGAGCAGCTGACCTGTCATTCTGCAGCAAGACCTTGAGCTCAGAGCAGCTGACCTGTCATTCTGCAGCAAGACCTTGAGCCAGGGCCATGAAGGTCAAAGAAGATAAGAGAGCAAGACACCAGCAAATGTTTCATTCTTTCAGTCACTGAAGCCTCAGGGGCAAGAGCTATCCCAATCTTCAGCATGGAGGTTGATGATGAATGTTTTTTTTACCAATGATAATTTAAACATGTGCAAAGTTTACCATGTTTGTCTCTTTGCCCTCATCTGTGGGAGTTCTGCTTTAAGTATGCTTTCACCATTCATCTCCAGTGTTGGGATGGGTGAAGCGGTATGACATGACAGAGGACTTTTCTTTTTCCCTTTCTGAAAAGCTCTCATGGATTTGGGGTACATTTATCTCCCCTTAATGTGACTTTTTTTTTTTCTCTTGCTTCTTAAGAAACTGCCAGACATCTTAAACATGTTTTAAAATACATGTTCTCCACTGTAATCCATCATCTGAAGTTCCCCTGTGGGCTCTACCATCAGAGACTGACAGATTGATAGCATGATTTGCATGGGGCCCCAAGGATGGGATGGGTTGGAAACAGAATTATTGCATCGAGCACATCCTCTGTGTTTCTACCTTTATTGAAAAGCAGGACTGGGCTGTGTCAGGTGTGTGCAAGATACAAAGCAATGATCTAGTTACATGGGCTAACAGATGGCAAGATGGAGACCAGTGAGGTGAAAAAAAGGAGTAGCATAGAGGTTCCTCCAAAAGAGCTTGCTGATGTTTTTGAGATGTTTGTGTGCAACTGGAGATTTCTGATTTATTAAAAAGGGTTCATGTTCGAGATAGGTGCAACCTGAAATCTGAATTCTCACACATCTTGGAGGGGTTTGAACTTAGACCTGTATGCAAATCATGTCTTGCATATCCAGGAGCTTAGAACAGAGAAAGGTGTTGTGTCAAGAGGTAAATCATGAGGATTCATACAGGCAAGTCGTGCTACTCTTGTTACCGTTGATCAGCGAAATCAAGGGGGTGTTGTTCCCTTGCTGGGCTTATCAGCAGCATGGATTTCTGGAGGAAATACACACGTACAAGTGTAAAGTGTGTGTTCTGTGCATGGTCTTGCATTAAGCTTTTTAGTGCAGTGTGTTGTGCCTCTAAAGCAATCCAGGGAAACAGCTATGGCTGTGTTCAGCAATGACTCATGCAGAATTTGCAAAACATCCTGATTAACCAGACAGCATTCTCAAACCATCAAATTACTATTTTGGAGGCTGGTTCTTGTAGGGGAGTGCATAGTTCGGGTAGTGCGGGAGTTTAGTACTCTGCACAAATGCAGGTTCTTATCTTCACCTCTGGGACGCTTTTACCTTAGGCACGAACAGATGAGAAACGCCTGCAGATGTTGTTTTAAGTTGTTAATTTCTTCTTATCTCTAGCTAGCTCTCAGCTCTGGCCGTACATCTGGTGCCAGCCAAGTCTGAGTGGGAACTGCCCCATCTTGGGCTGTCCCATCCTTTTTGTACCCTTTCTATGATCCAACCATTCTTCACAATGTGTTTATTATTTACTATTTTATACCAATTAATTTGCACCTATTCTAGACACATAATTTCTACCTCTTTTTCATTCTACCAATCATTTTGTGCCACCACCACCAGAGAAGATGGAGGAGAAGGAGAAGGAGAAGAACAGGGCAACGCCCAAAATCCTCCATCTTAAGTCCTCTGTCCTCATTTTAAAAATCCTAAAATCTACTTTTTTATCTTGTAAAATACTAAACTACTATTCATTTTCACACTCTTTTGGCTTGCAATGTTTCTTGCAGTGTTGGTAACTTTTCCCATGGGCTGAGGTCAAAGATGGTGTTACTCTGGGCTTTTTGCCAGGATCTGGGACCCCCTTGCTGGGGCTCCTGACCTCCCAGGGCAGCCAGAGGCATGTCCTGACCTTCCAGGGCAGCCAGAGGCATGCCTTGGATTCCAACATGGTAGAAACTTCGTTCAGAGCCTTGGATGCATTTTAGCCACATCATCACAGAAAAGCTCTGATTCCTGACTACATTAGTCAGCATATCTTGCAGGTCACCTCCAGCTAATAGCAAGCAGATGGAAGTCCACTGAGACCCAGACCATCAGAGCCACTTGCTGTTGGGGTGCGCTATGTGGTGATAGAGAGCTAGGCCCCGAGGGCCAGAGAGACATCTTCTTTCCTGGGCCCAGAGGTGACCCTGGGAGTGCCTCCAGGTCACCGGGGATGGGCCGAGAGAGGACTGTGGGTTTGTGGACAGTGTTGGACCTATGGGAAGTGATAATTGTAGTTTGTGGCCCTATAGGGTATTTTTTGCCTGTTACCATAATAGGTAATACCTGTGCAATACCCCAGGTGATTGGGGGACACTCTGGTGAACATCTTTCTTGTTTATATGATGTTATATCCTGTTGTGTGCTGGTATGTAGGGAATTCTGACTGCACAATAAACGTCTTTGCACTTCTCCACCTTGTGTGCGAAATCCATGCCCTTGCATGATCACTGCACTTGCCTTTGTTCTGGTTTTCCAGAAGAACAGGGTAATGTTCATTCCATTTAACTCTCTTGGGTTTTGTCCAAGCAGTGAAATGTAGGAAGGAGAAGCCCACTAAAGCACTGAAATGGGATGCTTGAGGACCTTGGTACATCTCTTGCCCAAAGTACAGGCTGCTTTTGTGACCTCAGGCAATCATTAAGTGTAGGTAGTTTCCCCATAAGTGCTCTGCACTGCCACAGTAGCTGCTGTTTGTTTACTGCACTCCGTCATTAACAGCAGTTAGTCATTGTACAGAAGCAGCACATAGAGCAGAGCCTGAAGCAAGGTAGAGATGGAAGACAGAGAGCTATACAAAACTTTGTCTCTCCCTTCTAAGTTACCATCTCTGCTGGTTTCAGCTGGACTGGAGTTAATTTTCTTCCCAGTGGCTGGTATGGGGCTGTGCTTTGGAATTGTGCTGAACACAGAGTTGATAATATAGACGTGTTTTTATTATTGCTGAGCAGAGCTTACACAGACCCAAGGCCTTTTCTGCTTTTTGTACTGCTGCACTGGAGAGGAGGTTGTGAGAGGTTGGGAGGTGTGGAAACCATGTTTTTACTAGAAAATGGAGATAACATGAACCAGCCATAAAATAGAAGAACCAGAGCATGTAAGACAGAAGGACTTAAGCACATACACAGGGGAAAATGCCTATGGGAAAGCTGGGAGAAAGGAACAAGCAGCTTCGGGGAGGATGTGAACGAGGAACAAGCAAAGGAAGAAAAGGATAAGAAAATGCAAACTGAAGGACAGTTGTGACATACACGACAGACGATGTGACACACATACAAGAGCCAATCACAAAACATAAAGTAGCATGTGAAAATAGGCCCTAACCAATAATAATTATGTATGATCTTGTGTAGGAAAAGCAAGAATTGTATATTAGGGTGTAGCGGGTTGAGTTTGGTAACGGGGCAGAAACACCAATTTGTGTAGTGGTTTAAGGGTTAACTCGGGCAGTAGCCCCCTGATGTCCCTTCTGTGAGATAAGCATTAGGAGGAAAAGCAAAGCAGGCACAAAAACTTAAAGAATATAAACAAGTTTATTAACAGAGTTAAAAGAGGGAAAAGAAAGTCAGACTAAACCTTCAGAACACCTCTCTCCCCCCACCTCTGCTCCCTTCTACCACCAATGTAAAAGAAAAACACAACCCTTGAAGATTCTAGTCAGTTCACCACCTATATAATAATTTCTGGTTTTCAGTTCACTTAGGGAGAGGAGTCTCTCTTGGTCAAAACCATGGAAACATCTCCACACGAAACAATCTCGTGCAGCTTCAGTGTCACAGCAAAAGCAGCCACCCGAAATGGTTTTCTGCTTGCACGTGAAAGTCCCTTCCCCCGATACAGCTTTCCCCACAGCTGCTTCGAGGGTTTCTTTAGCTAAGGGGGTACTATTTTTTAAGGATGAGCTGTTCAGAAACAGAAGTTTTCTTCACTTATCAGAGTGCCTAAAAGGCGTAAGGACCCTCTCTGGGAGTATCCACATGGTCTAGGAACAGAGCTCCCTTTTCTCTCGTAGGATCTCTGCTCAAATTTCTCATCAAATCACAGCTACTTCAGCATGTACTTATTGCAGCACAGGTACTGTTGCTCACAGCAAGTTACAGCTACTTCAGCGTTTGCTTGTTCTAGTACAAGCACTTTTGCTCACAGTTGCAGTTTGAATGCTCCAACCTCCCCCCCCCCAATGCTTTCAAGAAATTACAGTGGGTAGTCTAATATATCATAGTCCATCACCATGGTTTTTTCCAACAGAATTTCAGCTTCTAGGATTAAAGCATCTCCTCAGTCTCCTCCCTCGAGATCTCAGGTTTTTCTTCCTCACTGACTTGGGCATCTTTATAGTGTTTCCTTCACAAGCCTTCACTTTCCTCTCTCCATCTGATCGGGGAGATGATTAGTCTCTGCAGACTTCATCTGGTCTGGAAAAAATCTTTACAGCACTAAAAGAGTTAATCTCCCCCAGGCTTTGCAGCTGGAGCTTGGAATTCCCTTATCTCTTGGCCACGTGATCCTGCCGGACGGCAGTCTCAGGAGAATCTCAGCTGCTCTGGGGGTGAGGTGAGGGCCATCCTGGCCTCTGTGGGGGGGGTGTCTGGCGAGTTGAAGTGACTGCAATCTCAGCCAAGCAACCCCCTGGCCGACCCGGGCCAGGCCCGGCCGGCAGAGCCCGGCCTGGCCCGGCCACCCCCCGCCAGTTACCTGTTCGGCTGCCGGAAGCAAGAGAGGGCTTCCCGGGCTCTGTTCCTTCTTAAAATGTGGTTCACAGAGGCGTGTCAAGCTCTCTAAGTGGTTTAGAAAGTTGCCAATATTCAACCTGGCCAGTTGATTGGGTCTAGAGGAAGCTGAAAGCGCCTTTTTGCAAGGAATCACTTCCTGGCAGATGCAGCCTTCTTCAACTACAATTCCCAGCTATCCTAAACCACAACATAGGGACAGTAGTTCATCAGTAAAATGGCTTCTGCCTGATTCATGTTGAATAGTGTAGAGTCCATTGTTTCTCTCTGCAGGGAGGAGATGCAGCTGGGACAGGTGACCCAAACTGACCAAATCGATATTCCAGACCATATGGCATCATGCTCAGAATATAAAGTGGAGGGAAGAAGAAGAAAGGGGTGGGGGGGGCATTTGGAGTGATGGTGTTTGTCTTCTGAACTAACTGTTACGTGTGATGGGGCCCTGCTCTCCTGGAGATGGCTGAGCACCTGCCTGCCCATGAGAAGTGGTGACTTAATTCTTTGCTTTGCTTGTGTGCACAGTCTTTGCTTTCCCTAATAAACTGTCTTTATTTCAACCTGTAAGTTCTCTACCTTTTCAGTTCTCTACCCTTTCAGTTCTCTACCTGATCCTGCTGATGGAGGAGTGAGCGAGTGGCTGCCTAGCGCTTAGCTGCTGACTGGGGTGAAACCACACCACCATCTCACAAGAGGGAAAGCTGTCATGAGAGATGGTCGCATCAATAGTTTTTGCAGTTCATTCTCCATCATTTTCACGTATACCCAAGGGAGAGGTTTCTCATTCCCAGTATTCTGTAGTGCATATTTTATACCCCCAATAGGGGACTGGTGACTTTAGTGCTGAGGTGTGTGACAGCTATGTGGCAAACATCATTTATTTACCTTGGTGGATGTGTGCTGGGTCCAGATGGGGTCAGGTCACTGCACCAAGTTCTCAGCTCTGGAGCATTTTATGTCCTTCCATGTCTCCCCAAGGTCTGAGTTCAGGGAGATAATCTGTCTTGAGGTTCTTCTATTGAGGCAGGAGGGAGGATTAGTTAGGCTTCCTCATTTTCAAGCAAGCTGAGGCTCTTTGCAGTGAATTTGCTCCAAGATCCCTTCTCAAGGTCCTGCACATTTGGCTACCCCTAGTGGTTCACTAACAAGTTTTGTAATGAAACACCTGGAAAAAAAGCAATTAAGTATGATCTCAGAGAAAGAAATACTGCAAAGGAGAAAGCGATTCAACCCCCAATGCAAACTGTTGATCAGAGCTTTGAAGGCGATGAGGCACAGAAACACAGTCCCAGGCACTGGGTAAACATTTCTCGTATTTCCTTTGTACTTAAGCATCATTTGGAAGTAGAGAACATGGGCCCCTCGTGCACTGCACACACACATAGTGTGAGATAATCTCTAAACGGAAAAGATATACTATAAGTCGAGGTGGGTGGAAAGGAAGAAGAGGTTTTCTTGCTCTCATTTTTGGTTTCTGCCTTACATCAAGCCATAAGTTGAGTTCTCTGGGGTCCAGTTCAGTGACCTACTTAATCTCATGGCCTCTACTTCTTGGTAGAGGGCTAGACAGAGGGCTAAAATTGTGTTTCCTCATCGCCTCCAAAGAGCTAGAAGCCTATCCATATACTGACTTTGCAGCCAGAGCCCAGATCTATTCCCTGGGAAATCTCTTGTGGGTTATTTCCAACCTCTCCAACAGACTCTTAAACCTCAGGAGTCACTGCAATTCCTGCTGTGCACACGGGAGTAGTGATGTCAGGATGTAGGAAGACCAGGCAAGGAAAAATCACTTCTGGACGGTTATGGCGTGTGTTTTCCCCATGGGGTCATTGCAGCACACTTACATTCAGACAACATCTGAGTATGCAGGCAGCTCTGCTTGGTGGAAGTATTTCATAAGCTGGGCCTGTGTTTGAGGTAGGAGGAATAAAATAAGACTATCAGTGTTTGGGCTTATCTGCTTAGATTATGACTATGGTCCTAAGCAAATCTAGAAAATTCAAAGTGGGAAAAGGAGAGAGAAATCATATCCCTGCCACTGAATTATAGCTCTGGCCCCCAGTAAACCCTGCTTAACACCTTGATGTTCTTTGCCCTGGCATTGCAAAGGTTAAAAAATACAGCTAAATACAAACTGCTGCAACACCACCTGAAACATAGGGTTTTCTTTTAAACACTTAAATATTGAGATTTTAAATAAAAGCTAGTTCTGCCAAAGTTAAGTGGAATAAAGAAAAGACGCAGAACTTAGCTAAAGTTGATTAAAGAAATTAATGATTAGTCAGGAAGTTAAGTATAGGATAAGCTCTGATTACTTGGTATTTGTTTAGCTGTGCTTATAATAGGCAATTAATAATTTTAGAAGGAAAAATTGAAAAGAAGGCCTAGACAGTTACAAATTCTTACACCTGCAACTTATTCAAAAGCAATAGAGGAGGGAACTGGGAGTCTTCCAAGGTCAGGTGTATTCTTAAAAACCAGAGAGGCAAAAAGGTCAAAGTGAGGAAGACCAGTCTTACTTCATCAGGACAGCCTCCTCCTCATTTTCAGGACCACTGACCTAATTTCATTGCAGGAATTGTGCATGTTTAATGACTTTTTGCTAATTTTCATATGAAGTGGGGAATGGGAGGTGTCTATGTTATGAATATGTATTTGTGTTTTAAATATGCATTACCATTTTAGATAAATAGGTTTTGTATTGTATTGTAACCTTGGAGCTGTACGTTCGGGAGCTATCCCTGCAGCTTCCCAGCTCTGGAATAGACATACGCTTTCTAACCCTAACAAGTTAGAGAGTCTTTGTCCATTGCAGGTGGATATTGATATTAGATCTATATCCATATTTTAATAAATCACACCTCTAGTAGGCAGTGGCTGTCACATGCTCAGCCCTCATCTGAATTCATCCACAACTCACCAGAGGACCCAAACAAAAGTTTATTGTACTCCAAAATCACTGTCAGCACACAGAAAGTGTTGTGTATTAAATATTTGACACTGGTCAAAAATCTGGAGAAACAATGGGTCAAACCACTGCCAAATGACACAAAATTTGTAATGGGAATGAAAGAAAAGGCTCATGTCACTTACCAACAGTCAGGTTTTCTCTGGTCTTTTCAGATTTTAGTATTGCTCCCCAGCATGTAAAATGTGTAAAGAGGGGAGTTCCTGAATTGTGAAAAACAGGTGAAAAAGCTGAGGATGGAGGCTCAGAAACACTGAAAGAAGTTACTCTGCTTGCTGCATCTGACAGGCTGTCTGACACACAGTGAAGCACAGGGACTGGGCTTGCCCTCTGTGATGCTCAGCACTGAGGCAAAGCCTATAGGGAGCACATCCCTGGACCTTTTGTGGTTCATGGAAAGAAAGAGATGTTTCCAGAAGAAGTGGGCTGAAATGCCCTCTGACATTGTCTCTGTTGGGTCAAGGGTGGTCCTGACTTTAGTTAGCTACTTGAGCTTGTATAAAATGAAATCTAAAATCCACTGTTCTAAATTGAGAGACTAAAGGATAAGTCAAGGTAGAGCAGAGGAAGTGGAAATGGTCACTGACTAGCTGGAGGAGGAGTGGGTCCTGAGTGGAATGATAGACCAGAAGTCAAAGGTAGGAAGATAATGGGGCTGCGGAGTAAAGGAGACAGGAGGCAAAGCTCCGTTAGTGAATTCCTGGATAAAGAGGAGGACAATTCTTCACAGCCATCCCCAGCTGTCCAAATCTCTAAATTGTGAACCCCTGTGCTCCCATGAGAACTCTACCAAGAGATCTGAGAGTAGGAAAAGTGAATTCCCACCTATGTGGAAGAGCAGAACAGACAAGAAGTTTACCAGGTACCAACAGGATGCCAAAAAAGCCATGGAAAAAAACAGACAGAGAGATGCGACTAGCTGGAAATACAGAGATGAGCTAGTTACATGGGACAGAGGACTCAGACAGAAATGCAGCTGAATCCCAGCATTCAGATTTTTGGGAACAGATGTACTCTCAAGAACACACCAGAAAGCTAGAGGTGCCTCATGCTGGCCAAATGCAATCAAGGATATCTGAGGTCTGGTGAGCAGATGTTATTATACAGTCAAGGAAATACTGGCCAAGCAACAAACAGACAATGAAAATATACAGCATCCCCAGGAGATTTTTGAAGGAACCAGGAAAGGACCTTTTCATCACAAGACACACAAACTACTTCATCGTTGCAGACAAGTGTTTAAACCAAGAGGTGGTAGGTGAACTGTCAGATGAAACGCAGTAAAGCAAAGGAGCATTTCAGCAGGCACCTTGTTTGACTTGAATTAACTTTGCATGATTTTCCTAAGAAGAGAAATCATGTCCCAGCACATCGCCCTCCAACCATGACCAAACAGCAAAGCTGAAGCAGTGATTTTATTTGCTACAATTGTGTTGACGGAGGCAAAGACAGTGCATGATGAGTCATTCTCTAGGGGAGAAATACTCTCATTGGTGGGCAGCATGACTCTCCGATCCAAGCATCAGAGTCCAAATACTTGCACAGCTTGAAGGAACCAAAGAGAGTAGAAAAAAGTACAAGATGGTAAGGAAGAGAGCCAAAACCCAGAGCTTACCCTTCTCAAAAGCCAGAGACCTTGTAGAATATCTTTTGGAGGTCTTTTCCAGGACCAGACTATTTTCTTGGAACAAAACATGAATGTACAAGAGACTTCCATATACTGACATGTAAAAGGCATATAAGAAAACAGTTCTTTGAAGCCACAAGTATATTTGCATGTTGCACATACCAGCTTCAGAAACAGATATGAGAGATTACAGGTCTGCTGAGACTTGAGCAGAGGGACACAGAAGGAAAGATGGGCCATGAGCTAGCAGTGGGTAAAGAAATATATGCAAAATACCCCCACAAGAAGGATATTCTGGAAAGTTTCCTGTTCTAAGAGCAAAGATCAGTCCCAGCTCACTTTAAGACATTCATGGAAATAGTCAAGGTCTTTGCATCAAAGGGGGAAATCTCTGGTCCAGCCCACTGTTAGACCTTACCTCCATCTTTTCTTACTCTGTGAGCAAGCTATGGGCCCTATATTACCTATACATTTGATAGCTAAACTACAGACTAGATAGAGACAGAAATACCTCTCTGAACTTGACATTTAGTCATGTAGTACTTCAAAAGTAGTAAGTATTTGCCCAACCTTCCTGCAAAAGCTGCTGCTGTAAAAAATGCATAATATAACCAGAGATAATAAAGGGAGTGTGGTGAAATGTGAAGTATGAGATATATTACTAACACCTATTTGTATTTTCAATTTTCCTCTTGACAAAAAAATCCAAACCAAACCAAAACAAAAAGCCTCCAAACTCAAAACTACACAGAAAAGGGGACTTTACCTAAGGTGGCATCTGCCCAGGGGAACGTAACATGATAGCATGCTTATGCTTCTAGCAGTTTTGGGAATGGAGGGACCCCCTGATTGTTGGAAATGGTCAAATAGGGAAGGACTGCAATGGAAAAAGAAAGGATTAGGTCTGACTATTGAAACTCCCTGTTTATGCTTGAACTCTGACATCTGGTACAGCAGATTTACTGGAGGATAAGTGAGGAGGGTTATAGTCAAAAGAAGAGGAAAAATGTATGGGCTGGGAGTAATTTATTGCTAGTGTTTTAAGATTGAAGAGATTTGACAGATACCTTCCCTGAAGTTCCTTATTCCAAATGAAGGTTTTTGGAGGCTGGTGTAGAAAAATAATCCAACTATCTGTCTCGTTTTTGTATACTAGAAAATGCATCTATCTGCCTGACTGTCAGTCACGGTCTTTAGATCTAAACATCATTTCCTTATTCAGTTGGAGGATGAGGTGCACAGGAAAGTGATCATCTGCAAGGCACTGAAAGCTGCATGGCATTGAAAAAAAATCCCTTTCCCTTCCAATCTGTTAGATTGATGGACCAGAAAGGATATTGAACCCATCATCCTGGCTGTGTGTGTTTAGTGGTAATGGAACATGAAACACATTTGGGTCCCATCTGTTGGGAAATTCAGATGAAAGTTTCCCTCCAGGATATCACAAACACCAAAAGCCTACATGGTGAGGGCACCTGAAGGAACTGTGCTGTTGCTTGGTGTGAGGATTGCACAGCTAGGACTGGGCTCCATTAATAAACATTGTGTTCAGAAAATCCTCCTCTGTAGGACTGTGTATACTCTACCAGGAAGTGTAGAAGCAAAGGTCTGCAAACCCGTGAGTGATGATTTTTCACACTTATTTAAGATACTTTGATTTTTCACAGGGTGCAAAGTGGGAGTTTCAACCTCTGAAACTTGATGCACCTTCAATCAGCAGTGGTTTTATCTCTCCAGTTTGACTCTAGTCATTTCATTCAATGAAGTCCACATAATGAAGACATCTTGCATCTAAAACCAGTCTTCTTATTTCAGACAGGCAATATATGCCAAAGGGCAGCAGCACTGATGAAGCCCTGGTCATACAGCAGATAGTTTCAAAACATGGTTTGACTTCAGTGAACAAGGAATGAAACTGTTTCCTACCTGCTTTTAATTTACTAATTTCAGGCAAACTTGTGTTCCTCAGTCATCCTCCTTGCCTGTTGGTTTTGTCTAGCTGGATTTTATAAAGCAAGCTTCCTGAGGATGCTTTTTAGACATTGCTCATGCTTACCAGGTAGAAGGGACTGTCCCTGCCCATACTGTGCCTCCAGTAGTCCCCAAATCATCTTGAACAACAACGATGTGACATTTCAACACTTATTTCATGCAACTCCATTGAATGAAATATTCTGAAACATTATCTAGCACAAAGGATCCATTCAGTTCTGGTTTTCATAAAACTGGTGGGCTTTAGCCCATAAATTTCATGTTTTCCAAAGCCAGAGGTCTTCCAAGAGGATGTGAGAATTGCAATATGCCCAACTTTGACTTACACACCATGCTGACATGGGCAAAAATTAAGTTACTCCTTTGTTGTCTATTTCTGTCCCTATTAATGTTTAAGACAATACCTATAGGAGCTCCTAGCAGGGAGAAGTTGGTGCAGGTCACATGCAGAGGTCTGTAAATGGTCCATATTCTCAGCTGATATAAAGCAGGGAGGTTGCATTGCTGCCTATGGAGTTACACTCTGGCCTGGTTCTGTTTGAACACTTTCTGCTGTCACCTTTGGATGGTTTTCTCCCAGTCTCAGGCATAAAAAAGCATATTTCATAACAGGCAATTTGTATAAGCCTATTTAAAACTTCTCTTTTTAAATATCATGGCTAGGAGCTGCCTCAAAGGCAGTCACTGGAAAGTAAACTCAGCACACAGTGTACTTGTCCTTAGTCTGGACAGAACATCACCACTAGAAGAAAGTTGTTTCCATCTCCCCAGTGCTCTCCTTCTGCGTCTAGGATGGTGTGAAGACCAACTTGATATTTCAAAGATTCAGGCTCAACCTCTCACCTTGCCACATGCTTCAAGGGTGACCTTGGCCAAAGTGCTTCATCTCCATTCCCTTTCTGGGACAATAATAGTAAAATCGAAAGCTAATGTCACAAAGTATTCAATATCTTGACTGAGTATCTCAGACATGGACCTACTGGAGTGTGTTCAAAGGAGGTCAAAAAAATGGTCTGAGAGCTGGAGCCCTTCTGCTCTGGAGAAAGACTGGGAGAGCTGGGAGTGTTCATCTTGGAGAAAAGAAGGCTCCAGGGAGACCTCAGAGGCCCTGCCAGTGCCTAAAGGGGCTCCAGGAGAGCTGGAGAGGGACTTTGGACAAAGGCCTGGAGGGACAGGACAATGGGTAACAGCTGATGACATTCTGATGTTTCTGGAGCTGGGACAGGTATTAAACCGATGTCTATACGGTCTATATAGGTTGAGACCTAAATTCTACCCTGCCAGTTGCTCTTGGCCTCTTTGTTGGTCATTTCCTTGCTCTGCAAGATTTCCCTGCCCTTACTTCAAGGAAAAGAAATAACTGCAGTGTGAAAAAATACAAAGGGTCTGAGGACCACCCTTCCCACAACCAGTGTGATGCCAGCATTGCTGCATCTGCTGACATGACTCTCTTTGCTTGAATATTCACATGGGGTTCTGTGGCTGGTCTCCCTTCATTTCCAAAAAAGTCCTGGTTTGTCCAGCTGTTGGTGAAAGCATTAATGGTAACCATATTAGGACAGTGGTCTGACTGAAACCAGCAATGACACAGCTGAGTGATGACATTCTGTCTTCTGTGACAAAAGCTCCTTCCCGCATTTCAGGTAACAATGGTGGGGTTTTATTTATGAATAAGCAAGTTTCCAGAGGACAAGAAGCAATGAAATCAGCTCAGGCTCAGCCCTTTGGGGACACAGAAATTCATGCTAAATCATATCCATTCCATGACTGTTAGTGTAAATTTAATAGTTTCTGTTTGAAGTGCATGGAGATGTACATGCTTGTCAAATGCTAATAATTCTAAGTAAGTGATGACCCTTGTGTGACTTGGGAAAGCCTTGTCCAAACCCTTACGTGTTTCAGAATCATTCAAGCCTTCATCTGACATCCACTAATTGGAATAATCTTTCTGGCAGACTAAATATTTGCAGATTCCCTTTCCCTGATGGTGCAGGCAAACGCTGGAGTCTCAGCATTGACATTCTCCTGGCACTGTGTTCTGGGTATTGTCCCCAGGGAAGGTGATACTGGACTTGGACATTATCTGGATTAGATTACTATCAGATCTTCTGGCATCTGTCCCAGTCTTCCTTTCTGCTATTCCATTTTTCCATTAGCCTTAATTTTTTTCAAGCAAAAGGAATATTTTTTAGCAGCATCAGATTTTGAGGGAGACTGAGCATGTCAGGAGTCACTTAAAATTTTCAAGGCAATGCTGAGCTTTTCAACTTTTTCAGGGTTATTTCTTTTCCCAGAGGGCGGTTATTGTGACTTAACTGTGGCAAAGATTCCAGGGTAACATAGCTACCAGCCACAGCTTTGGGTTGAGGCGGTCAACTCCATGGGAAGGTGCTACTGGAATCACAGAGATATGGTTAGACTCAAAATAATTGCTTCATTCCCCATTTTGCTATAGCTTGTCTTTATAGCTTCTGCTGTGCCAGCTCCCTGGATTAAAACCAGAATGAATCCATCCTTTTTCCACCCTTTCATCTGCATTTCTTACTGCATATCTACGTGGTTTTCCCTAAATAATAATGTAGGAAAGGCTGCACAGGGTTATCCTCTCTGAGGATAACCCTGTGACTTTTGGGTTATCCTGTGCAGAGCCAGGATTTGGACTTCAATGATCCTTGTGGGTCCCTTTCAACTCAGGATATTCTCTGATTCTACGACCGTGTGCTGGGTGCTCCTGTAAGAAGTGTAATGGAGAATCCCAAAGGTACTTTCACGTCAGCAGCCAGATGGGTCAGTTGCTTTCACCTCCTTTCAAGCCAGACACATAGCACAGTTGGTTCTGGATCGCTTTTCCACCACTGCAGTATTTTCCAAAACTGTGTCCGAACTATTTCATGGGTTGCTGGGGGCAAAATACAAATGCACAATATCACTGACAATCCCAGAAACCATGTGAGATTACTTGATTTTCATTTTCTCTAACAGCTTAAGAAGTGCATGAGTGCTTCTGGCATTTCTTTATTCAGAGATGTTAAGAGTGGTGGAAACTGTGGAACTCCTAATTTGAGCTTCAGCATAGTGCAGAACAGATGCTTTCACCTCAAAATGGGACAGAGTACAGTGACCTGGATTTGCTTAAAGTATCTTTTCCTGAAGGCACCCTAATGATTGGCCAACACTTTAACCATTCCTTGATAGACCGCCCTAGGCTGTCAACCTCCCCCTTCAATTTACAAGGCTTACTTGCTTGTAACCAATGTTTTTTTGGCTTCATCTCTCAGCTGTTGGCTCTTGCTATTTTTTTTCTATGAGTAAAGCCTTTTATTATCCCCTTGTGTTGGACCAATATGATTGTAGCTCTTGCTGGAAGTATGGAAGCAGTTTTCTCCTCTGAACTTACGAGAGCTCTTACCCCATATCATGCTCAATTAAGAGTTCCAAAATCAGCAAAATGGGGTAGGTTTGAACCAGCGCAGCCCAGAATTAGGGAGAAGAGATGTCCTCTTTTCCCAAAGCTCTTACCCAGCAATGAACTCACAGTCAGTTTTCTTTCTCAGGAGTCAATAGTGCAGATTCAGGATTTCTACTCATGAACATATTTCAACATGTACCTAAGGAAGACTCTTAAGTGTTTTACCAGAACAATGGGTACTTAAGCAAGTCTTCGAGTACCCTCTTCTGAAGGCAATAAGACTTCAGAAGAAGCAAGGTTAAATCCCTGCTGTATCAGACTAATGCTACCCAGAAAACACTGCAGTGAGAGAAGGCAACCCTATTGCTTCTCTGCTGTGAGGTCATAGAGTCATTGAACGATTTGGGTTGGAAGGGACCTTAAAGACCACCTTCCAACTCCCCTGCCATGGGCAGGGACACCTTTCACTAGACCAGGTTACTCCAAGCCCCATCCAACCTGGCCCTGAACACTTCCAGGGGTGGGGCATCCACAGCATCTCTGGGAAACCTGTGCCAGGGCCTCACCACCTTCAGGGAAGAATTTCTTCCATATGCCATCTAACCCTGCCCTCTGTCAGTTTGAAGCCATTCTTCCTTGTTCTGTCACTATATGTCCT
The DNA here is from genome assembly GCA_026261815.1 of Monarcha castaneiventris obscurior. Taxonomy (NCBI): domain Eukaryota; kingdom Metazoa; phylum Chordata; class Aves; order Passeriformes; family Monarchidae; genus Monarcha; species Monarcha castaneiventris. The sequence goes on from JAMPIT010000575.1 coordinate 16,174,778, forward strand.
TGTAAAAAGTCCAACTCTTTGTAGCCCCGCTTTGGGTCTTAATTCATCTCCTTACTCTGTGCTTCAATGACATTCCAGATAACCTGGCAGTTTTGTCAATGGTCAGATAGGGTGGGAGATATTTACAATTGGGTTTCTGAGCACCAGGAGCCCCATGGTTCCACCTCACATACTGCCTGGCATCCTTCTAGTGGGCATACTTCTGCTATCCTTTCAACTGTCCTCCCTCTCAGATGAACCTCCAATGTTGTCTAAAGCCTACTGAAGTGAAACATGTTTTTTTATCAACTTCAACAGGCTTCAGCTCAGGCTTCCAGTATATGTGTCTCTCACTTTCAAACACAGCTACCCCAGCTCAGACACAGTGTGTCTGAAAGCTCCTGGCACTCATGTCCTGCAGCAAAAGCTACTCAGCTCTGAGCAACATTGCCAAGGACTTCATATCCAGAGTACAGGCCATCATCTGGCTGAATGAGTGTCTCCATCCAAACTGCCAGCATTAGCACCTCGTCCATATGCAACTTTAACCCCTGTTAGTGCAGCAATGTCACTGTGCTGGTCAGGACTGAAGCTGCATGTGGACAAGTTTTCTGGGGGCTCACCTACAGCTCTGCACCCCCTTCTCTCCTGTCATACACACATAGAAACATATATGTGTATGCAGAGCCATGTGCATTTCCTGGCTTTGTTTCAACTAGCAGAAAATAAAAACTGGGAACCTCTGGTCTAATCTGGAGGGACAAGATTCCTGAATTAATAAGTCTTCAATATCTAATTCACCTCCCTGTCCTCAGGAGTAAACATAATGATTCCCTCCTTGCCTCTAACAAAAGCAATAAAAAAAAAAATTAAAATAGAAAATTCCTGAACAATGTTTTTTTTTCTTTACTGTAAATTTTTATTTTTGCTTCTGACATCAGTAAGTGGGGGTACTTCTACGCTCTTAAAATCAAAACAATCCAGACAAACAATATGTTGAGCTCTGTCCTGCTTCCTGCTCTAATTATTCCTAATGTTTGGCCTCAGATCAGAGGCAGCAGCAATCTCTATAAATACAACAGCGGAGCAGAGAGCTCTTTCCAACAGAAACGCCTCCTGAATCATGTCAGGAATTTATGAGGCTGAGAATGGGCCAAGTTCGAAATATGTTCTGGATCAAATGGCATTGCATAGGTGGCTCTGATCAGCTTTGCAGTGGTGGGATGAAGATGGAATCCTCCAGATGGAGGAGTGGAAGAATATTTATTGATTTAAAAAAATAATAAAGCTGACAGTGACAAGAAAAAGCATTGGTATTTTAAAACTCAGGCTCTGCCAGACAAAGCCAGCAAGGAAAAAGATTTAACAAATCTAGATTCCACTGCATCTTGTGTCTGCATGTGTACTATTCTTACTGCTAAATCTCCCTAGACCACTTTGTGCCTGGTACATACGAAGAAGCAATACCCATACTAAAACCTTTTCCCCTCTAAATTGCATTGTCCTGGGGATATACTTGCCAATTTGGTGCCCCCTGTCATTGCAAACCATTTGGACAAGGTGTCATCCAGTGGGTTTTGTTCAGTGTCTGCCTCCTATCAAGTGTAAAGTAAATATTTTGCCCATCTGAGACCACATCGGGTTAGACAGAATTCTCCTCAGAGCCACATCAGCTCCCTACACCTCAATAAACAAAATGAGGGAGGGAGGGAGGGAGGGAGGGAGGGAGAGCTGTGAGGAGGTGGGCTGGCATGTGGTCTCCACTCACCAGCTTGGAAGGTGCAGCACTGAGAAATATTGGAAGCTGCAAAAGAAGCACCAACATTTTTTTTCTTTTACTGCACTTTTTAGACCTTTTCACCACATTTTCCTGAATCATGAGATAATCAGTGCTGCACGTCACAGATCTCACTTGCACACCAGTCCAGACAGACCAACACTTTCTTTAATAAGCAAATTATATACGGAGTGACTGCACAGCCCTAGATAAGGATTTTCCAGGGGTGAACTCTTGGTTCAGGTTTTTTGGGCAGGGACACCTGGGTCATGATATGCTGAGTTTGGCTGGGGTTGAGTTAATTTTCATCATAGTAGCACAAACTGTGCTTTGGATTTGTCCTGCAAACAGTGCTGATGACACAGGGATATTTTCATTATTGCCGAGAAGGACTTAGACAGAATCAAGGCCTTTTCTTCTCCCCACTCCACCAGTGAGGAGATTGGGGGTGCACAAAGAGCTGGGAGGGGACATAGCCTGGATGGCTGACCCCAGCTGACCCAAGGGATATTCCAGACCATATGGCATCATCCTCAGCATATAAAGCTGGGGAAAAGAAAGGAAACGGCAGGAGTAGAAGAGCCACAAAAATTTCCAGAGGTGAAACACCTCTCCTATGGAGACAGGCTGGGGGAGGGGAGAGGGGAGAGGGGAGAGGAGAGGGAAGGAGAGGGAAGACGAGGCAAGGTGAAGTGGCTTCAGGGAGACCTTAGAGACCTTTCCAGTGCCCAAAGGGGCTCCAAGAGAGCTGGAGAGGGACCTAGGACAAGGGCCTGGAGTGACAGGACAAGGGGGAATGGCTCCCCACTGCCAGAGGGCAGGGTTAGATGGGATATTATTATCTCAATCCATTAGTTTCCTCGCTTTTACCTTTCCAATTCATTCTCCTATCCCACTGACTGTGTAGGGCTTACTTGCTGAGTAATGTTAAATCACAACACAAGTTTTGGAGCCAGACTCCATGACCTTTGAAGGACCTATGACATTCCCAAAGGCCCCAATTAACATTTTGTAAGGACACTACACCCATGCATGCACAGGAAGTACAGGGGTCATGGAAAACTCATGTCCTCTCTGAACTCTTAGACCAATTTGCTGATTGTCGTGACAAATTAGCATTTGATGCAGCACCAACTACGCTGCCTCTACAGTCAATGGAAGGAGATGGGAAATTGCAAGAAGACCATTTACTCACCATGAACAAATACTGAAGATGAGATATTGGGTGAATGGAGGAAAATTTTTCTATATGGCAGTGCTTAGAAGCAATGCCTGTCCTTGACTTCTTATTTATATGCCAGCTCAGAGATGTGGTATAAACTATTTTTCACACTGTCCATGCTGTTTATAATACAAATGGTGAGGGGAACTAGAAGGGAAAAAGAAGAGGTCTCTTTATAAATAAATTATATCCTACAGAGCCATAAGGATGTACGTGTTCAACAGAGGGAGATAAGCACCAAAAAAAAAAAGGAATATTTTTTATAACAGCTCTTATCTTAAGGGTAAAAGCTCCTTCAGCTTCAGTAGGAGTTCCAGAGAATGAAATGTAGGTCTGGTACTTTTGTATTTTAATACAATAGAACTGTACCCTAGACTTGCCTGTGTCAGAAGCCAGGATGGTATTGCAAAGGAAAGAGTCATTACTTGCTTTTTAAAATACTTTTTCAAACAATTGTTTCTAACAATGGATAGGTAGGACACTAACTGTGTATATAGGGTTTAATTTAGTAATTTTTTGATCATTACTTTTGTAAAGACAAGGTTCTGTGTAGAGATGATTTTTTAGAGTGACTGTCCCCAGCTTGTGAAGATTTAATTTCATTCTCCTGTGGAGGCAGATGAAGTCAGTTTAAGGGCAAGATGTTGCCCCAGCTTACACCTACACAGCCTGTAGGGCTGTGCCATATGCTTATGTCTTCTCCACCCCCTCTGCACATAAGCTGCAAATATTTAGACTTCTTGGCTCTCCTTCAGTGATGTGTAACTTAAACCCTCATCTGTGTGACCCCTGACTTTTGCCTCAAACTTTACAACTGAGTTCCTGTCCCATCATTCCTGGGCCTCCTTTGGACTTTTCCATCAGCTTCACTGGAAGTGGAGTTCCCATCTTTTTCCAATATTCTTCCACCCAGCTCTGTAATTCCTGGGATTAGTCTGTAACGCATAATATTCCTCTTCATGCTCCTGCCAGGTAGGCCTTTATTAGTTTTTGTCTGTGAGTCAGATCATTGTCTGGATTGTTGTGTGACTAAGTCCTGGACAATAACAAGATCTGTGTATTCATTAGTGTTTCTGTCATCATTTCCAGGACTAAAATAGCCCCAGTTAAAATAATGTAAGGGAAAAAAAAGAAGAAACAGAAACCATCCACTTCTACCCTTCATTTCCAAAAGCCATCTCATCAATGAAGCAATGCTCCCAAAATTTGGCTTCAAATGTTACAGCTCAAGCTCAACAGCTTTTGTCACCTTTGGCAGCTTTTTATTGCTGTTTCCTTCAATGCTGGTCAATATTAGCACAATAAAGTCTTTGATGCTAGAATGCAGTTATGTCTTTGGAAACAAGTCCTGGATCTGTTGAGAATGCTTCTAAATATGAAAGAAATATCTAAATTTCCTTAATTTGTTCTGGGATTTCCCTTTCAGTAGCCTGGCTGGCCTTGGTGGAATAATTGCTAGAAGAAATGCTGTGCCCTATTATTTGCTCCTTTCTCTTCATGCTTCAGAGGTCAAGAATGCATAAGCTGCAGCTCTGCTAAAATGGAGGAAAATCTGATAATCACTGTAAAAGCACAAAAGAAGATGGAGCTGGATTTTTGTAGGGGAAGCAGCTGTGGGATCTGTTTTGAATGGGTAGGATTTGGGGAAATTCCTAAAGACTGGGAATACATGTGGCATTTCTGAAGTGCAACATACCTGGCAGATAGAGCATGAACTTCAATGTTTATTAGAGTAATAACACATGGCCTCCAAGAGCAGAGCACTGTACAGAAGGCAGACATTCAGGGGCTCGTAAGCCTGCTGGCATATGTTTTGGATGCTAGTTCAAATCCAGCCTGGTTTGTCAGCAGTGAAAAGTGCCTCACTACCTACAGTCAGTAAGGAGACATATGTCCATTTTATAAAAGCCAGAAGTTGCCCTCTATGATCTCCTTGTCAGTAGAGAGATGGGTGCTAAATGAGCTGCTTCCATCAGGCTCACTGCAAGAGAGGCTTTTCCTCTTTCACATTATTTCTGAAGACATATAAAGACTCTCATATTGTTTGACTGAGACACACCACTCTGACACTTGCAGATGAACTCAGCTGGGAAGCCTGCCTTGTTTGCCCTATCTGACCAGGGATCTCCAGAGAAACTTTCCACAAGGATATCTGAAGATAAAATAAGGGCACAGCTGTTTTCTTTGAGGTGGTCCAGATGCAAGTCTTAGGAGTCTTGTCCCAACACTTGCAGAACTGGGACAGCAGTGTCCTTGTATTCTCAGGAGTGAAAAGAAGAGGCTCATGAAGCAGACGGACTGGGAGATGAGTTGTTGGCCTTCACACCTTCACAGGCTGGCTCTTTCAGGCCAGCAGGAAGAATGTTGTGCCAAAAGATGCAAATTCATCAAGTCACAGACTGGATCACTTTTCCAGTAGTGAGTTTTCAGTCGTTTGCTCATTAAGCAAACAGAGCCCAAAGTGTGTCCATGTTTTTATACCAGTCCATTGCCTGAGGCTTCTATCTACCTACCTGCCTCTTCCTTCATAGTCAACTCACTCATCTTCCTGTAGACCACATACAGCCTGTCTAACTGATTCAGATAACAGGCACTATGGCAGAAAGTCCATTCACATATATAATAGCATATCCATGGTCGTGCTGCATGGGGCCTAGATGTTTGCTATAAGACCTGCAGCAATGTCAGTATACACCTGGAATGTCAAACCCATGCATTCTGGTTTAAAGACAAGCTGAGTTTTCTTTCTTAAAGAGCAGTCCACATCTACTGCCACTTTGTGGAGATGAAACCCACCATTTGTGAATAGCTGGATGCTGGGGCTCAGAGTCACCACCCAATTATGGGAGGCTATATGGCATTGCCACATGTTGGCTGAGGTCTAGGAACTATCCCAATGCATACTCTCCATGCAAGGCGAGCAGAAGTTGGACACTTCTGCATAGTAAGCTGGGTTGATGTGAATGACCCCGCATTTGGCTGCCATGGTTTACCCTTCACTTGATTACCCTGTTATATATCCTCGTTGTGCTGGGAACTTAACCAGGGGTATTTATGGAGACTTGTTGGGTTTAGAGTGTTACCATGTGTCTTACCAAAGGAAGATTTCTTGGACCCACCATTTTCATCACATAAGAGGGAAGTGGGAAGTCAGATTATACATCTCATGAACTATTTCCAGCGTTTTCACTGGCAAAAGTCTTTCTTGCTTTCTAAGGACATGGTTGCTCTAAATCCACAATAATTTCTTCTGTAGTGCTAACGCAAAGAGGGTTGTGCTTCCAATTGCCTTGAAGTCCAGTCGCACAGCCTGGTTTTTATTGTCACATACAGGGTTGCCAGCAGACTGCCTGGTCCACAGCACATGGCATTTGGCTTTTGGCCTCCTCTGAGTCCTGTGTGAAGCCTCATGGCCCTAGTTCATAGTAATTAGTGAAGGAGGAGTGGGGGAAGGTTCAGTTCAATGTGTCTGAAATATTAAGTGGGCTATGCTCCAGCTTGCCAGAGCAATGTTTTTATAACAAGAAATTGAGGGTAGGTGTTATGAGCTCTGATATGTGGCATAAAGACTTGTGGGGGGTATTTGAAGGTGCAAAGCTTGCTGGGACAGTATTGAAAGACTGCGCAGGACAAGAGGGAGCCAAAACTGGTATGGTCTCATCAGCAACACCTACTCTACTTATTCAGCTAAATAAAGCTGAACGGGGCTGATTCACTGGCCCTGAGGCCTAGTGTCACAGCATAGCTTGTGTCCAAACACCTTGGCTCTTCTCTGCCTGAGAGCAGAGTTTGGGAGTGAACTAACAGCAAAGCTGCTTGGACAGTTAGTGCTCCAAGACCTGAGCCTGCACCCTGGAACCTCTCTTACTTAGCAATAAAGATACTCTCTGAATCCCAGGAATGAGTTCAGGGATATTTAAACCAACTCCTCTATGGCTTAGAAGCAGCAAGGACCTTCTTATGGGTCTATGGGCAGCTAAGGACTTCAGAATGTATTATAAAATGTGATCTGAAACTTAATGATTGCCCAGCTCTCCTTCATCAAACACAAGAGCAGCAGCACCGTTCACCTTCAATTACAAGAACACTCCAGAAGAGAAGACCATTACTTCTTCTGATGGCCCTTTCCATAGGCCATTCACACAGACCATACCATTACTAAACAAGGCTATAATTAAAAGTGTAAGTTCACATGGAGCATCAGGCTATGAGAAAACATTCACCTATCTCCTGCCACTAAAACAAAGTGAGCCCACATTCTTGGAAGAGTCTGTTTCTCATTCCTGTTATCTGTGAATGATCCTCAAACAGACAGGAAAGCAAAAATGTTAGCTTTCAGGTAGGGGATAAAAGGGATGACACGAAATATCATAAGAAAATGTCACATCAATAATCTGTGCCTTTCAAGTAAATACTGTCCACATGACTGACAAATGTCACCTTGTTGGAGAAACTCAAATTTTGTACCATGTAACTCAATAGTTTTAAACAACATCATAACATATCAGTTATATCTTCTCAGCATCTTGCTTCCTATGCTATGCAAAAGTTGGCTAATACATCCCAAATGTTCCAGATGTTTTATGACCAAATACACATTAGCCTGGCTGGCTATCACTCAGAAAAAGGCTTGTTAGGCAGCTCTTCGCCATTAATATTTTTGCCCATATATTAAACAGCCTTATCCACCTAGATCATAAAATGTCTGCCCAATCCTGCAGACTTTTAAAATGTATGCCTGCAGACATTTACTGTCACATTAGAAAAAGTCTATGCTATCATAATGACTTCAATACAGATTTCATCAAAGACACATGGAAATTAAGCTGGATTTACCCTATCCTGTGCAAGCCATTCCACACTAAGCACATAAGAGCTGATTCCCCCTGCTTCAGGGTCTGCACAAGTGGTGGTGCTCCACTTTGGTTGCATGTGAGTCTCCAGGAGTTGGATAAAGCTGCTGGGCTAGAGTTATGCAATTTTCCCTATTCCAACAATTCGATCCCTGACTCTGGCTCTGCATATTTTGAATTCCTGAATGCCCCTGGGACCCTGGTGCACAATCCTTCTCTGTTGGGTTCTGGAGTGTAGGGTTTCGGACGGTTGGGACAAACGGGAGACTGGAGATCTCTGGTGCTGGTCTTAGAGCATGAGATTTATTGATGAAGGCGTGGGTGTAAGGGGACCTGCTAGGAGCTGCCAGACGCAGCTCGAAGCAGGTCAGAGAAGCAGTGAAGAGATGCAGGGGTGCAGAAGTGGTGTAGGAAGAAAAGGGGCAAGGACAAAAGCAAGAGAGTAAGAGAGTAAAAGCAAGAGAGCAGGGGCAAGGAGGCAGGGCAAGAGAGAGGGGCAAGACAAGAGGGCAAGAGAGCAAGGCAAGAGAGTAAGAGAGTAAAAGCAAGAGTGAGGGGCAAGAGAGCTAGGGCAAGAGAGTGAATTCCCGTTTGCAGCACAATAAATCATCTTTCGTGCTGAATATTCTAATTTCCATTAACCAATCTAGAACAAGCTACAAATCTTACAACATTTACATACAGCCTATAGGAATCATTGTATTACCATATGGGGTTACATTTTAAACTCTAAAAACTAGGTTTTGGACCCTCTGTTAAGTTGGCAGGGTCTGCTCTGACCCTTGGACCTTTTGGTAAGCAGAGGGCATTGTTTAATCAAAGGGGATTATCTTCAGCTGGCCACACCATTGTTTTCCAGTTGTTCAGTAACTGGGGTTGGGTAACACAAAGCTTGTCTTCATTTCAATCTCGCTTATAGTTTTCATATTCTCAGCATCTTTAGACATTTATGAGCCTGTTCTCCCACACTTCTCTGATATTTTCTAGCATGATGAAGTCATATTTTCTTCTCTGGAAAGGAAGAAACACCAGACCTGACTGTGACTTATTTAACAAGTGATTTAGGTCAAGACACAGATCTAGTGTTTTTTTTAGTGCTAATAAGGACTTGGGGCTCTCTAGTTATTACAAAATCACAGAATGGTTTGGGTTAGCAGGAACCTTAAAAATCACTGCCATGGGCAGGAACACCTTGCACTAGACCAGGTTGCTCCAACTGGGCCTTGAACACCACCAGGCATGGAGCAGCCACAGCTTCTCTGGGTAACTTGTGTCAGGGCCTCATCACCCTCTTAGGGAAGAATTTCTTCTCAATGTCTAATCTAAACTTGCCCTCTTATTCATGAGATGAGATGACCACTAATTCCTCCTCTTGTTTTCTAGTTGCCTTTGCTCTGAGGTGTGGTAAAAATGCTGCAATGAATTGCCCATGATATGATACAGTGATATGGCTTAATGGTGGTTCCAGAACCTCACCACCACACACCTTGTGGGCTGCTCTGGCAGTAGCTGTGGCTGGAGGAGAGCAGACCCAGAGCAGCCCCTGACCTGTGGTTGCACTGCTCCAGCTGATAGAGCACAGATCAGTTGGAAGATGGTCATGCATTTGCAATGCTATCTTTCAAATGGTTGAGGTTGCAGGGTCATATTTTCCTTGTAAATGTCTCAGTCTGTTCCTGGGGCTCAAAACACGTGACTTTGGGGACTTTGCCTGTGAAAAGGCTGTTTCAACATAAGATATATAGATCAGTGAAGACAATGTGAAATTTGGCAAAACATAGAATCATAGAATATCCTGGGTGGAAGGGATCCATAAGGATCACTGAAGTCCAACTCCTGGCCCTGCACAAGACCACCCCAAGGAACATACCATGTGTCACACCATTAAAAACATAGAAATATTTCTTCCTTAGAAAAAGGCCTCCAATGTTATAAATCCAGTATTGGAAATCTTACTGAGAAAAGGTCTTTTCTTTTGATGAACATAGACAGGTTTTCACTCCTAAGTTTGATTTCAAGCCAGGAAGGACAAAGTTCCTTTTCATAAAAATTAAAAAACTGGGAAAGAAGTACAAAGTTTACAAATTCCTTTCAATGCTCCTCCTTATTTTACCATCATTACTGGAAACCCACTGGACCTGAAACCTTTCTGCCTCGAAAACCAATCAGATGACATTTTAAAATACAGCTTTGAGAAGCAGTGACTTCATTCCCTGCTTTTCCTTGATTGTTCCACTTAGTTTTCTCCATGGTTCCCAATCCTCTGCCTTCCAGACCACCCTTAAACTTACTACCTACCTTTTGGTGCACAAAAAGGATCCAGACTTCCCACTCATTTCTACAACTAGGTCACAATCAACTACATATGCTTATCAAAACCCCACACACGCTGTGTGAAGAACTCTGCCTTGAGCCAACTGACACTTCTGATTCCCTTTACAGATCCTTTCCCAGGGATGCAAAGCAGTGATGAAGTGGGTGTCAGTGCCCCCACACACACTCTCTTGCACCCTTTTTGCAGGCCAGGCAATCCTCAGGCTGTGAACTGGGCCAAGAAGAGGTCTATATCTTTTAATATTCCTTTTCCTGGCAGGGAGCTTGGCCAGCTCTTAGAGAAGAGGACCTGTTTCTCCAACCCGCTCTAGAAAAGGTTACATCTGCTTGCCAGTGAGGAAGAAAACCACAGTACAAAGATCCCATCTGTTTTCTGTTTTGATGTGAAACCAGAAAAGAGAGTTTGTTTTTCATTTCCCCAGATGCTCGAGGAGCTTAGCTCCTCACCCTCCTATCAATGCAGCAGAAATGGAGGGTGCTAGAAACTGGCAAGGTTTGGTGGTGCCACGAAGATCTTGTGGACTGATTCACTAGCCTCCTGCCTAGTTTCTCAAGACAGATAGGCCTCTACTTCCCCTGCAGACTTCTTCTTGTGAAACCTCGACTTCTCCATGCACTCAGGGGTGGGGCTAAGACCTCCACCTGAGGCACAGACCTCTGTGGCCCTGGTGATCCTCACGCAATGAAACTCTCAGGAGTATCGTCTTGAAACCACAGCTCCTGAAGTTAGCTGTGCTGCAGAGACAAGGAAACTAACCACTTCTGAAGCATTTTGCATCAATCCCTGGTCCTTGCTGTGTGCTCCTCTCTCTGAACAGAATATAAAGGGATTTCATAAAGGAGGAACAAGCACAATAGAGGTGCAGATGTTCCCTGAGGAGGGATAAAAGGAGAGACCTACAACCTGTGTGTTGCTTGACTTCAGGCCACAGCTATAACAGGATATCCTCTTCTGCCTCTGTTACACATCCTTGAGGATTGTACGGGTGATAGCTACATGAAAATGAGAGGATGTCCTGGAAGGACATCCAGGAAGGATGAAGAGGGATCTGTTTCAGTACAAGAACCTTCTCTTGGAGAAAGAGGACTGATGGACAACATATAAAGCTGTTGGGAGACAGGTTCAGGACAAACAAAGGAGTTAGCTCTTTAGCCAACATCTATTGGGATATAAGAAGGTGACAGGAGCCCAAAGAGAGAATGGACAATTTCAGGAAAGGGAAACCAAAGGGTTGCAAAATGCTTTAAACTTCCAAGGCTATGTCTGTACTAAAGAGTCAGCTAGAGCCAGAGCAATGTCTCCAGCTCTGTTCCATGACCACAAAGACTGCTTAAATCTTAGCTTACTTCCCATCATGGCTAAGCACTAGTGAGTCCAGACAACATCCAGGCATGGTCATACTACCAAAGGACAAGGATCATTGGCAAAACTCAGTAGGGGTGAAGTCATCTCTTTGGGTGATAAAATCCATCTGGTTGCAAGTTCTGCTGTGCCACTTGTCATGGGCAGCCAGTGAACAGGATCCAGCCTGTTTTATTTACTGGTCAAAGGCAGCCAAAGATGCAGGTATCTCGGGGCTGTGCACAGGCACTGGACTCCAAGAAAGAAGTGTGATTTCCAACACATGTCTCTCTTTGGCAGTGCCTGTTGGCTGGACTGAAACATTCCCCTGTGAAACAGTTCAGGCTGCTGTGATGCTGAGATGCCAGTGGTCCTCACTTAGGCATGTCCATCTGGCCTTGCTCCATCTGCTCATAGGGCTGTGTCTCCAGTAGACCTTTCTCCCTTTCTATAATCCAGGGAGTTTTAAAAACAAGTACAATAGAAGCTGGGATGGGTACCCAAAGGAACATGGCATCTGTGACGGGAACACAATGTCCCGTTAGTACCTCACACCTTCCATGACCAACAGACCTGTTCTGGTAGAAACAGTTTATCTGATGGGGTTTTTGTAAGTGAGAATAATGTGGTCTATCTGGTAGCTCCAGAGCTGGGATTTAAGCCCAGCAGCTTGGTCAAAGTCCAAACAGAAAGTTCAGCTGTAACTGGGACACCATATTTAAAGGATGTTGTGGTTTTCCACTCTCAAGCACATGCTTTTGAAGTTCTGGTTATAACCAAGCACAAAGGACAGCAGGAAAATTAATTGGTGTTTCAGAGCAATGCCTTCCTTTGACTTAGTATGCCCATACATTTAGCATGTTTCAAAGGTGACTTAGCCAGAATTATCTGAGTTTTTCAGATCCAAGAGTTTGGGATTATTATCACTAAATTAATTCAAATAATAAAATTAATTCACATAGCTCCACAAGTGTTGGGGTTTAGGATTTTAGCCTGCTTTTTCTTTTAAAAGAATTTTTCCCCATACTGGTTGCCAGGGGACAAACTATTGGGTACTTAAAAGAAACAAAAGACCTGGCCACAGGGGCGGGGTCGGACTGGCCGCCCTTTTGTCACCTGGGGGTTGGGACACCCGGGGGGCTGCCTGGGTGCTCAGCGTTCAGTCTGGGAGCTGCCTGCCTTCGGTGTGGACGTCTCGGTCACCACTGCGGGTTTCTGCTTCTTTGGCTGTTTTGCTTTCTGCGGGCAAACCCCGGGATTTCTAAGCCTGCTCTTCTCCTTGTCCCGTCTGGAAACGGAGCTGTTGCCATGCGGAGCTGTAGCTCCTACGCTCTGCCGACTGAGAGACCTGCCAGGTTTCCCTGCCACAGCTCTGCAGTTTGATACCTCTCACTGCCACCCGAGATCTGCGCTCGCCCCTGCTGTTCCAGCCTGCTGTTCCTGAGGATCCAGCCAGATGCCCAGGGGTTTTGTGAGGCTTTCCATCTATCCCTTCCCGGGACCCCGCACTGCCATTGCCGGTGCTGCCCGAGCTCGCTCTGGAGCACCCCTGCAGCCGCGGGGGCACCATCGCACCCGCCCTGCTCAGCGGGAGCCGCCCCGGAGGAACTGCACCCAGGGGAAAGTGCCCGAGGCCGGCACTGGGTTTGGGCTGCTGTTTGCTGTGACTGCCACAGCTATTGCTGTTTGTTTGTGTTGTTATACATATATATTTATTAGTAAAGAACTGTTATTCCTTTCCCTCATATCTTTTCCTGAAAGCCCCTTATTTTCAAATTTATAATAATTCGGAGGGAAGGGGGTTGCATTTTCCATTTCAGGGGAGGCTCCTGCCTTTTCTGTCTGACACCTGTCTTTCAAACCTAGACAGATCTTGGCGCCCAACGTGGGGCCTGAGGGCATTGAGAGAAAGGGCTGGAAAAGGAATAACAGTTCTTGGATAACTCAGTTCTGTGTGCTGAATATAGAAACCTTGCTAGGCAGCACTATGTGGTCCAGTTTGCCCTGGTTCGGGTGGCATGTGGTCGTGGCTGTATTTCTCCCTTTTGCAGCTCCTTTTCTGAACATGGGTCCTCTGACTAAGGCCACTGTTGCTGTTATCCAGTTTGCATTATGGGTTGATAAGGTGAGGAATTCATGGGTTTTTAACTTCCTCCGGAATGTGACCACGTGGATACGGGGCTATCACACGCTAACTGTATGCTTTTGGGGTTACTTTAATAATGGGACATACTGTGAGGAGATGACACCGGGGGAAACTTTCTCGCAACCCTTAATCCATCTCTTTGGGTCCACTCCACCAGTTTTCGAAGGATTCAGATCTTCCCTAAATGCTGATGATATTGTACAGTGGGTGGTGTTGCTGATAGGCCTATTCTACTTAGCGCTCAGAGATAAGGGGAGATTGACTTGGATAACCACCCTGATACCTACCCCAGGGGCTAGGGATGCTGCCACAGAACCTGACAGGGCCCCAGACACTAGAGATCCTGTCCCAGAGACAAGAGACCCTGCCGCAGAGACTAGAGATCCTGTCCCAGAACCTGACAGGGCTCCAGACACTAGAGATCCTGTCGCAGAACCTGACAGGGCCCCAGAGACTAGAGATCCTGCCCCAGAGCCTGACAGGGCCCCAGAGACTAGAGACCCTGCCCCAGAGACTAGAAATCCTGACCCACAGCCTGATACTGCCCGACAGCCCACCGCAGAAATGAACCACCCAGATTTAGTGGGGGCACTGGTAAAGGAGATGCACAAGATGTTTCAGGTGCTGCTGAGGGAATACACCTCCCCAGCTAATGGAAAATCCTCTCCCTGCCCCAGTGAGGGAGAGTCTGATGGTGAAGCAGTGGAACCTGTGGATGTTACAACTGTCCAGGCTCCAGCTGAACCACAAGGGCAATCCCAGCCAGCAGCAGTGGCCCCTGTGCAGAGGAGGAAATACAAGGCCAAATCAGTGTGCCCAGTTAATGATGATGGGGAACCAGGGCCCTCACAACCAGCAGGGGAGCCAGAGCCTGAAATCATCACCGAGTCCCTGTCGTATGACAGTCTCCGTAATATGCAAAAAGACATTGTGCGGAGGGGACGTGAGGCTTATACAACCTGGTTACTTCGGGTTTGGGACCTTATGGGTACAGGTGTGCAGCTGGATAGTGGTGAGGCAAGGTATTTGGGATCTTTGACCCAGGACCCAGGTGTGGATCAGATATTTGTGAGGGAGCCAGGGCCCCTTTCTCTCTGGGAGCGGCTTATAACGAGTGTGAGAGAGAGGTTTGTCAACAAAGAGAGAATGCAGGAGTACCATCATAGAATGCAATGGAAGACACTTGAGGAAGGGATCCAACAGCTAAGAGAGGTGGCAGTATTAGAGGTACTCTTTGGGAGGGATGGACAGCATGATAATGACCCCGACAAGGTTAGGTGCACAGCGCAGATGTGGAACCTGGAAAAGCTGGGGCCATCCCAATACACCACCTTCATTGCAACCATTAATGCCAAGGACAACCAAGAAACAGTGGGTTCTGTCGCCAGCAAGCTCAGAAATTATGAGAGTATGGTCAATGGCCCGCTGAAAGCTCAGGTCTCTGCTGTGGTTAAGGACCTCAAAGAGGAGTTCAAAGAGGAGATCAGGGGGGTGAGGGAAGAGTTGAGAAGGATCAATGTGGCACCAGTGCGAGTCACACGGCCCCAAATCAGAGCCCGACCTCCCCCAGCTAGAGAGAGAGGGTACCCATCACGAGATGAGCTGTGGTTTTTCCTGTGCGACCATGGAGAAGACATGAGCAGGTGGGATAGGAAACCCACTTCTGTCCTGGCAGCACGGGTGTGTGAACTCAAGGAGAGAAATGCTAACCGAGGGGGTTCTGCTAGGGTGAAAGTAGCCTCAGCCTCCCGTGACCAAGCTGCCAGGTATTACAGAAGGGAGGATGATATGTCAGATCCCCTTGAAGGAACCTCAAGCATGTATGCCCAGGGAGGAAATGATAACCAGTGCTAGAGGGGCCCTGCCTCTAGCCAGGAAGAGGCACGGGAGAATCGGGTTTTTTGGACAGTGTGGATCCGATGGCCTGGCACATCACAGCCACAGAAATATGAAGCCTTGGTTGATACTGGTGCACAATGTACTTTAATGCCATCGGGACATGTGGGGGCAGAACCCGTTTCTATTGCTGGGGTGACTGGGGGGATCACAGGATTTGACACTGTTGGAAGCTGAGGTGAGCCTGACTGGGAAGGAGTGGCAAAAGCATCCGATCGTGACTGGCCCAGAGGCCCCATGTATTCTGGGCATAGATTTCCTCCGGAATGGCTATTATAAAGACCCAAAAGGACTCAAGTGGGCATTTGGAATAGCTGCTGTGGAGGCAGAGGGCACTAAGCAACTGAGCACCCTGCCTGGACTATCTGAGAATCCCTCTGCAGTTGGGCTTCTGAAAGTGGAAGAGCAACAAGTGCCAATTGCCACCTCGACTGTGCATCGCCGGCAATACCGGACAAATCGAGATGCTTTGATCCCCATCCACAAGATGATCCGCGAGCTGGAGAGCCAAGGGGTGGTCAGCAAGACCCACTCACCCTTCAACAGCCCCATCTGGCCTGTGCGCAAGTCTGACGGGGAATGGAGATTGACTGTGGATTATCGTGCCTTGAATGAAGTGACACCACCACTGAGTGCTGCTGTGCCGGACATGTTGGAGCTCCAGTACGAGCTGGAGTCCAAAGCAGCGAAGTGGTATGCCACTATTGACATTGCTAATGCATTTTTCTCCATTCCTTTGGCACCAGAGAGCAAGCCTCAGTTTGCCTTCACCTGGAGGGGCGTGCAGTACACCTGGAACCGACTGCCCCAGGGGTGGAAGCACAGTCCCACCGTCTGCCACGGACTGATCCAGATTGCACTGGAAAAGGGTGAGGCTCCAGAACATCTGCAGTACATTGATGACATCATTGTGTGGGGGAACACTGCAGCAGAAGTGTTCGAGAAAGGAGAGAAAATCATCCAGATTCTCCTGGAAGCCGGTTTTGCCATCAAGAAGAGCAAAGTCAAGGGACCTGCTCGAGAGATCCAGTTCCTGGGAGTGAAATGGCAAGATGGACGGCGTCAGATTCCCACTGAGGTTATCAATAAGATCACTGCTATGTCTCCGCCGACTAACAAGAAGGAAACACAAGCTTTCCTAGGCGCCATAGGTTTTTGGAGAATGCACATTCCTGAGTACAACCAGATCGTGAGCCCTCTCTACCTGGTTTAGTATGGGAAAAATTCGGGGTGGATAATGTTGGGGTTTAGGATTTTAGCCTGCTTTTTCTTTTAAAAGAATTTTTCCCCATACTGGTTGCCAGGGGACAAACTATTGGGTACTTAAAAGAAACAAAAGACCTGGCCACAGGGGCGGGGTCGGACTGGCCGCCCTTTTGTCACCTGGGGGTTGGGACACCCGGGGGGCTGCCTGGGTGCTCAGCGTTCAGTCTGGGAGCTGCCTGCCTTCGGTGTGGACGTCTCGGTCACCACTGCGGGTTTCTGCTTCTTTGGCTGTTTTGCTTTCTGCGGGCAAACCCCGGGATTTCTAAGCTTGCTCTTCTCCTTGTCCCGTCTGGAAACGGAGCTGTTGCCGTGCGGAGCTGTAGCTCCTACGCTCTGCCGACTGAGAGACCTGCCGGGTTTCCCTGCCGCAGCTCTGCAGTTTGATACCTCTCACTGCCACCCGAGATCTGCGCTCGCCCCTGCTGTTCCAGCCTGCTGTTCCTGAGGATCCAGCCAGATGCCCAGGGGTTTTGTGAGGCTTTCCATCTATCCCTTCCCGGGACCCCGCACCGCCATTGCCGGTGCTGCCCGAGCTCGCTCTGGAGCACCCCTGCAGCCGCGGGGGCACCATCGCACCCGCCCTGCTCAGCGGGAGCCGCCCCGGAGGAACTGCACCCAGGGGAAAGTGCCCGAGGCCGGCACTGGGTTTGGGCTGCTGTTTGCTGTGACTGCCACAGCTATTGCTGTTTGTTTGTGTTGTTATACATATATATTTATTAGTAAAGAACTGTTATTCCTATCCCTCATATCTTTTCCTGAAAGCCCCTTATTTTCAAATTTATAATAATTTGGAGAGAAGGGGGTTGCATTTTCCATTTCAGGGGAGGCTCCTGCCTTTCCTGTCTGACACCTGTCTTTCAAACCTAGACAACAAGGAATACAATAATTTTGGTTTTTTCTTCTAAGTATCCCAAATATCGATCATTTATTAGACTAATGCTGGACTACTCTGGCAGTGTGCTACCTTAATCACAGAAGATCTGGGCTATTTTACACAAGGATGAAACATGTCCCTGATGCCAATTTCTAAACACTGCTTCTAAAGGGAATCCAGGATGAACTAGCTCAAGTACAGAGCTAGCATATCTAGGCAGATGGGATATTGTCCACCTTGGATTCTCTTGAAACCTCAACTCACTGCCAAAGTTTGCTGGAACTGGACATGGAGAAAAGGTGGCATCTGAAAGGATGGACGTTGGACAAACAGACATTCATGAAGGTGGAAGAAGAATGTTAAAAAATACTCATATCCTTAGCAAATTAGGCTCCAAAATACAGTTCTTCTAACTTACCAGAACTTGCCACCTCTCCTACAGCTCCTGGCTCTAAGAAGCAAACTCTAGCCAAGTTTGCTGAGACATTTAGGATATTGCCACTCCCAAGAGTTCATTCCTTTCCTAACTCTCTGCCAGGCCTAAGCTTACCCTATGAGAGGAGCAGAAAATTCTCATGGGCTCTCAGATGCTCCTAATCAGAGGTATATATATTGATTCTCACTCCTTGAATTCATTTGTCCCAGGGACCAATCCATCAGTTTTGTGAGAAAATTACATACCCCAAATGCCGCATCCTATTTTCGTTCATACTGTACTGTCCTTCCCATCCTTTCATATGCTGGTTGGACATCTATTTCCACCTTCTTACCATATGAGTATCCAGCCTGTGGGCTGTAGTAGAACAGGGACAAGAGCGAACAGAAGATTTCGTGATGTGACGGAAAGCAGAAAGCAGCGTGTAACCTTCCTCCCCTTCATTCCTCTGTGATAAGAGTTACTCTAAACAATACAGCCCTTCATAACCCCAGTAGTTTTCCACCCCTTACTAACTTTTACCATCCCACCGTCCCCCCTCCTGACATAGAAAAACCACCTCGACTATATAACCCCATGAAGTAAAACAATAAAGCGCCATTTTGACCATCTGCCATATTAGTGCTATATGTCTGTGGCCCAAGCAGCTTAAGGGCTAGGCCGAGCTGCCGTGCCGGGTTCTTAAACCAGGTCGCCACAGCCTCTCGTACCAAGAGGCATCAGTGGGCTGCATCTGTCACAGTTCCAGATGCCTCTGGAGGCCCCTTAGATCCCTGTAAAGCACTGTGGGCTCCAGTGGGCCTTCCAGCTGTCAATGCCTTGTATGGGATATTCAGCATCTCAGCTTGGCCATGATGTAGGAGGGAGCTGAGGCCATTATTACCCAGCTCAGGTCTGTTCTGCAAAGACAAGTCCATCTTTCCACTTTTTAAATCATGCAAGCAATGTGGGAACATAAAGGATAGGGGGAAAAAAAAAAAAAAACAACAGGGCATAAAATACAACTGTATTTTTTACAAAATGTTCTTCTAGCTAATATAATCCAATGCACTTTACAAGACAGGCCCTCAAAAATCTGCTACCAAGTACCAGAATTCCTATCTTCAGCAGATACAAATCATTGCTTCTGATTTACACCAGCTGAGAGGCAGGTCAAAATTACCTAATTAAATAGCTTCTCCTTGACCAGAAAGCTAGACTTTATAAAAGTGTAATTGTGAATTGCTTTATATAGCCATTTGATGGAAAAAGAGAGAATGCAAGACAAAAAAAGCCAGGAAAAGCAAGAGAGAGAAGAAGAAAGAAAAGGGAAGAAAATATGGAAAGACAGAAGGAAAAAGTGAGAGAATTTTATTTATACATTTTGGGAGTTCAGTTCCTTTCATTGTGAAAGAATGGGAAAGTTTGGGAAGCCCAGACTAAATAACTCACAATGATAACAGGGTGATACCGAGAGCAGTAAAACTAATTTATTGGGTTGAGTTTATCTGATTCCAGGGAAAGTGAGTACTGCTGAATGCAGCTCTGACTGTGCTTGCGTCTGACAAGACACACAGTTCAGATGCAAAATTACATTAAACAGATGTAGCCCATTAAGAAGCTGAGCTTGAAAATGTATTTTATCCTGTCAAGGCAAATCCTAGTTGAAAACTTGGGCCTCAGAAAACCCCTCAAAAACTGCAAGAAGATGTTCTATTTTGGGCTTTATTGCTTTAATCTTTTTTGTGTCAGTTACAGTTACAGGGCGATGATAAATAGAAACCCACTTCCACTGTATTTCTAACGTAACTCCATTACCTACCCTCAGCTAGAACAGAGAAAAGCCCCTTAACACAAAACCCAGCAGAACCAGTCCTGGGTTCAATTATAACCCAGAATTGGGTGAGGTTGGCCAGACCTCAGAGGCCAACCAGCTAAACCACAAATCATATGTTCCTACTCCAGCCAGGGCTAAAATATAGAATGGCAGAGGAAGCACAGCCAGTTCATCCCTTCCTTGCACCCATCCATCATGGAAACAGTGCTGAGTTAGCTCACGTGTGGGGTATACGAGATGAGATGATTCTCAGTCCAGGTGCCTCTCTGCATGAGAGCACCTGAAAATACATGGGATATGGTGAAGAAGGAGAAAATGGACGGGATTCAAGATTTGTGGAGTAACATTTGGTTGTGCTAAAAGAGGGTATGAGTATTATTTAATAAAAATGTTGGTGAATTGCCATGCCAAATCGAGCCTATTTATGCATCTGTATTAGTTATAAAACTGGGACACTTGTTCTGGATTAAACCAGGCAAAAATATACATCATGGGACTCAATTCTCACTACTGAATTTAGGTGTCTAAAAGGCACTTTGGAGTTATCTTCCCCCTGACCGCTGTGGGGTTTTTTTGCCTTTGGAGTACATCATGATTCTTCATGATTCCTTTATTCTTGTGTATTTCATCCCGTACACACACCACTGACAGAAATGTTCAGAAACACCAGCAAGGTATCAAAAAGAAAGAAGGTCAATCTCATTAGACTGGCCAAGATCATTTTGAGGAGAAAAAGCATGATGTTGGAAGAATGGTCAGTGTCTTTCTGTGCAGGAAGATCTCTTAGCTTTTCTAAGTCTCTTGAAGGTAAGCTAGGACACTTAGGCTATTAACCAGATGATACAGAGCAATGGAAAATATTTTGCGAGGAGAAATCCTCTGCCGGCAATTCAGTGTTCATGTAAAACACAGTCACTATATGGCATTCGTTTTGTTCTTTGAAGTTTCTTTGTTTATGCTTTATTATCTGAAATATCCTCCTTAATGGTTGGGGGGTGAAAAAAAAGTTAGTTTGTACCAGAGCAATTATCAATTTGAGTCACGTTCAGGGGCCTTGAGTCTGACATTTGATTGCAGCTGTAAAGTGTAGAGTGCGCTTGAATGTTTGATTTTCTTTACAAACTCCATGAAAAGTAACTTTTTTTGTTTCCTTGGAATTCTGTGCAAATCCCAAGATGAAAATATTCCCTCTAATGGAGAGAAAAGGAAAAAGTAAGTCTAACCAGCTACATTCACGTGTTTACAATGCTTGATTTCATTCGTTGAATTCCATTGTTTTATTTGGAAGTGTCTTTAAGCAGTTTATGTAACATAATAAATACCAGCTGTAATCATTTTGGGCATAGGAGTTATATAGGCTCATTCTTTGAAGCTAATACCAACTACACTTAATAACTAATTTGCTTGGTTTATAACAAAACCAAACATCAAAACAAAAGGACTCCTATGACAAGCATCAGCCTAAAGATAAGCCTCACCTGACTTCCAGTATTTGCTCCATGGATAGCTACATGAAAAGGGTCACACTAACTCCCAGTAGACATAATTCATCTTATCCCAATCCCCTCTTTGGAGGCATGCCAGGTTTCTACACTCTGAAAATATCTTTATTGCAGAGAGCTGAGAACATCTTGCTCTGAAATGAATGCTCCAAACTGCCCAATGAATTCCTGCTGGGGCAGTTCATTCAATAACTTGCGACTCCATGCTAAGGTCCTATTTAAGTCAGAAGCCCCTCTTTGTGATTTAGGACTGTAAGATCTGGAAGTCAGACCTGGACTATGTGAGTCAGTGGCACTTATGAGGCAGAATGAGCCTGATGGCTTTGCACAGCTAATTTTTGGGTGTCATCCAGTTTGTTGGTCCATAATAGACATGGAAGAGCCCATGGGACCAGTCTGTTAAGGGAAGAAATTGTCCTCAAGGCCTTGCATCACCAGAAGCAGGGGTGCAATTGAATTGCTTAAACATCAGTGCTACTTGAAATGCCCTTGGGTGTCCCTTGGATGTTCCTCTTCCAGCCCTGGTGGGCAGAGAATTCTCATGAGGACAAGGTCACTCTGAAGCGCCTCAAATGGCACCATATGCTTCACTGCAAACTGCTAAGAGGAGTCTTCCATCCAGTGGAGGAAAAGTTGTATGTGGGAGTCAGGGCAAGCTGGGGAGTTACTGCTGTCTTAAATCAGACCATTCTTTGCAGGTGTCATCTCAACACTTTTATGTCATACCCAAGAGCTGCTTCTCAAGTGTGGATGCACAGGGAGTTGCTTGCTGTCATCTCCCACTTCCCCCAAAAGCAAAGGTACTTCCAACTCTCACCCCCCACAGTTCACATGCTGCTGGCAGCAAGGAAGCACCTGCAGAGATAAGCACTGAGGTGGGGTTTTAATCTGTCTGAGCCATATGAGGAGAGCAGCCCTGGGCAGAGCAGAAGTCTAGAACAGAAAACAGTTTTCCCACCCAAGCCTGACTCTGGTCAACATGTGCAGCACTTTGTAAAATTAATTGCATCTTGAGTGGAAAGTAGCTGCAGGTGGAGTGTGTTTTCAGTGTCTGCAGGCAGCACAGAAAGATGGGGATCCTCCTGTACATGATGGACCTCACTTACCTGGGGGTATTTGACTGACACTGGCACAGGTTGCCCAGAGAAACTGTGGCTGCCCCGTCTCTGGAAGTGTTCAGGGCCAGATTGGACAGGGCTTGGAGAAGCTTGTTCTAGTAGAAGGTGTTCCTGCCTATGAGCAGGGGTTTGGAATGAGATTAGCTTTAAGGTCCCTTCCGACCCAAACAATTCTTTGATTTGAGATATGCCTACCAGTTTTTTTCCTTTGATGACACAGTTGCTGCTATTAATGGCTTTCATAATGACACAGATTTTAGCATCTTATCCTAAATTTCAAACTATTTTAGTATAATTCTAAACCTGAAATTTAGGATGAGAAACAATGGAGAAGGAAGGATGCTCCTTAGAATAATGGATCTTAAATCTCCCTTTCCTCTGAAATACAGCATAAATTTTGAGAAAGCAGCCAATCCTCAAGGATGTTGAAATTGGGCTATCACACACCCTAGAGCTTCAGACAAACACAGGATTGTGAGCACCCAACTTTACCTGGATTGATTTCTGTTGTTATACTTTCACTCCAGTTCATTGTTCATCACCACCGAGTGACACTACGACCTCATCCCAGACTGAGCAAATTAGAAAATCTGAAAGAAACATGGATCTTTATTTTAAAAAGCCCATTTGTCAGCAGTTACCACTTATAGAGGTCTGAGATATTGATAACTGGCATTTATGAGATTCAATTATTCAAGGTTTTCAGGACTTTGACCCTAATTCAGGAAAACACTTATACACACCTTTGCCTTAAGCATGTGAGCTGTCCCTGTCCAAGTTGTTGCTGTGTCATGCGAGAGGGTAGACTTCACGGAGTAAATCAACCCATGAAAATTTGGGTCTGAAGCTTGTCCTTACATTGACATGTCCTGGGTTGCAGTGTATTCTATTACCATCCTCATCAGCTGTTGAAACTAGGTGGGGCCATGTTTCCTTCCCTCTTCCCTCCAGACTATCTTTCTGTTAATGGCCCATCAATGCTCTGCCCGCATGACTCAGAGACAGCTCCCTCCGGACTATCTTCTGTTAATGAGCACATCAATGCCTTGCCTCATGACTCATCATCCCATTGTGAGATTCTCCACCCAGAAGGAGGAACCAAGCATTCCATCCTAGATAAAATCTGGGTTTCCGAACACCCAAGACATCCTTTCCACTGGATTCCCAGAGGACAGGAGCTACATAGCCACCACCAGACCTTCTGAGGAAGAGCAGACCCTTCTACCGGACCACTGCTTTGACAGAAGCCATCACTTCAGGAGGACTGCAGACACCATCGTATTGGACTGCTACCGCCACCCTGACTAACAGGGTATCAGGTTGTATCCTGACTCTGTTAGTTTAACCCACTGTTTGTCTACCTTTACTTTCTGCTTTTTGATTTCCCTATTAAATTGTTATTCTGACTTGGTGCCTCCCACTGGTTTGTTTTCAGACTAGCACATGACAGCAGCCCAAGAATTCTGAAGCTATGTTATGGATCTGTGGCTTTCTCCTATACTCCGTAGTCCTGGCAGCATGTCCATTTACATCCCAGCTCTTGCAGTTGTGCAATTACATGATACCCTCTTCTGCTTTAAGAGAAATTTCAAGCCAATGTGGTTCTGGTAAATACCTTGCAAAATTCCACTTAATAGAGCAAAAAAGAACACTTTCCACACAGCCCAGAAAGGATCTTTAAAATTGAAAACTCATTTAATTTTTAAAATACAGATAAAATACTGTCCACCTACTCTTAAGAAAAGAGGAAGTAAAAACAATCCACCATCTATTCTGTTGTTACTATTTTTATCGTTGCTCTCACAATTAGAAAACACAGCTAATGCTGCTTCCATGAACAGAGGGTAATCTGTGCTTTAGATGGCTAAACCATAGCTCTGCTGAGATATTTAATCAAACTCTGTCTGACTGATGAAACTGGTCCTGAGAGGAAAACAAAACAAAACATGTTGTACATGTTAAAGTCATTAATCTCAGGTGGATTTTAAGTTTCTTGTTCTTTCTCCCCCTCTCCCGAATCTTGTTTTCTGCTCCATCTCCCTTGCAGAGGAGAAAGTTATGCCTGTGATATCTCTGATCTGCTCTTGGGAGCAAAATAATGGTGTTTCACAACCCCTGTCTGATGCAGGGAAAGGCAAATCCTTCATCACAGGGTGGAAGTCTAACAACAATTGATCCCAGGGCTGACTTTTCCTCTAGTTTCCCACATTCCCAAGTACCTCCAGCACCTCCTCCCATCACCTTCCCCAAACAGGTAGCCCAGAGCTGGGCAGCACAAGTCTAGCTCACTTGGAGGATGATAATGATTGTCTACAGGGATCTGTTTTCTAGCGGGAAAAGGGATGGTCCCTCAGGGACTCTTATCACTTTCCTGACAGAGACACTACTAGCTGTATTCAGATTTTTTTCTTCTTCCCTCACTCCCCTTCCCCTCACCAAGAGCTTTTCTAGCTGCATGTGAAATATTATGGACTGCCTGCTTTAGTATAATTAAGATACTTTCTAATTTTGTAGAATAAAATACACACTCAGATGGGAGTTTTTTATAATGAATGGCATTTGCCTACCTTATGGAGAAACCTAAATGATAGAAAACTGGAAAGGGGTACGGATGGGGGGAATAAATAAATACAAAGCCAGCCAGATGTATACAAGGTATAAAACCTCAGATTCGTAAATAGCATTAAGTCCAAACTGTTTTATTAAATCATAGATAGTTTTTAAAAATGAATATGTGCTACAAAGACACCAGCATAATACTCCTCAAGATAGCTTGGCTGTTTCCCTCAGGGATAATAGTGTACGACTGTGAAATAATAGTGTCTGTGGGAATAAATCAGATGTATTTTGCCAGTTAGTGAAAATCAGCAGTACTGTGTAGTAGGACATAGAGCTGGGCCAAATCATATCAGCTGTTGGGATGTGGTAAGGCACGTTATAAGAAGGGAACTACAGCATCACCTGACAAAGACATTCACAGTAGTTAAAGCCATTTTCTGCAGTAGCTGAAAGATCTCAGTGTTTCAGAGCAAAGCCTTGAAGCTTGCTGAAGGTCTGCGAAAGGGAAGGAGGGATATATTTTCTGTGCAAAGCTGGTTTGTGACAAATATAATCCTAAATATCTTTCAGACCACACATGCACAGAAAATTATAGAACCATAGAATGATTTGGTTGGAATGGACCTTGAAGATCATCCAGTTCCAAACCCCTGCCATGGGCAGGGACATCTAGACTGCAAAAATAACTTGGGCGTTCTATTTTGGATCACTGTTGCATCAATAATTAAAATTGAGAGATGTGGCACTTCTCTCTTCTGGCCTCTCTGGGCTTTGCTGCTGATGCAAGGAGTGAAGCATCAGTTTGCAAGGAGAAAGAGGCACCATGAGTTGTTCCACCAGTATGGCCCTGTGTTCTTGGTACTCTATTCCTAGTTTTTATTAAAAGGAAAAGAAAGCAGAAAGCACTGTCTACTGCTCACAGAAAGACATTTTCTGAAAAAATTGGAAATGCCAGAGTATCAAGAGGGAGATCATAGAATCACAGAATGGTTTGGGGTGGGAGGGACCTTAGAGCTCATCTTGTTCTACCCCCCTGCCATGGGCAGGGACACCTTGTACTAAACCAGGTTGCTCCAAGCCCTATCCAACCTGGCTTTGGACACTTCCAGGGATGGGGCAGCCACAGCTTCTCTAGGCAACCTGTGCCAGTGCCTCATCACTCTCAAAGGGAGAAATTTCTTCCTAACTTCTAATCTAAACCTGCCTTATTTCAACTTAAAGCCATCAAACTGATGAGATGACCCTAGTCTGCTGGATGAAGCTGGGTTGTGTGAAAAGGGAGGCTGCAGTTTATCATACCTTGCCTTGTGCATGACTTTCACCTTGGGAAGGCACCCTGGGCATACTCTTAATACAGTTTGCAGCTCCTTCAGGGAAGAAAAGGGCCCTGAAAATTAGAAGTTATGGCAAAAGCAGTGTATCACTGTTAATTCATAGACTAACAGCCTAAGACATGGGCTGGGGCCACACAGACTCTTTTCTCAAAGAAGCAAAGTTCAGATGAAGCCCATGATAGATTATCTAGAGGAGCCAGCAGAGATTTTGAACTTGGATGCCCCAAACTGCAAAACTCCAAACAATTCAGCCATTTCAGGTCAGCAACTTCAGTAACAGACATCTGTGGCATGAGGTGACAAAGTGTGAGTTACCACCGTGACTAACAGTCTGCTGTGGGTTCACTTTCCACCTGATGGACCTGCAGATGCCCAATTGGTTTACTCACTTCTTTTAATGCCAAGTGATGATTTCTTCTGACATGAGAAAGCCAGTCAAAGATTGCAGGTCTGACATGGGAGGAGAGAAATACAGCTGAAAACAATGTATGTATAGAGGAGAGCAGAAAGATTCATGACATCAGCAAGGGAGAAAGAATAAGAGTCATTAAAGAATGGCATTGAAATGCTCAAATTTTTCTTTAGTCAGAACTTCTGCGCCTTGTTGTCTTCATCAGAAAATAGAAATAAAAATAAAATTCATTAAAAGAATGAGAGTAGACAGTTTCTTTACATATCAAATGAAGCCAAATTCTGGCATTGAAGAGCAGTGGGATTTGTGCCACCAGCCTGTCTGCATGTCAGCCTAAAGACACCCACCACTCATCACACCGCACTGCAGGGACGTTTTAGTCCATCAGCTTTTATGAGGTGACAATAACACAAACCACTGACAAACTACGAAAGACCTCTTTTTGCCTGCTAATGACTGGGGGAGGGAAGGAGGCAAGGAGACCAAACCCGTTACAGCAAAGCAAATTAGCTGAAGAGAACAAAATAGCTCTAATTTTGCTCTTATAGCACATTATGCTTTTCTCCTCCAACTCCCCAGGGCTGCTCACAGACATGTTAGATGTAGTTGCCCCCTAGGGAGTGGCTGAGTGGGGAAAAAAAGAGGATTTGGAGAAAGATTGCAGTGTAATTGATGTATTTTCCCCTAGGAAAGTGACAGAATCCCTCCACATTTGTGTAGGAGTGATTTTTTGGCTGCTTACAGCATTTTGCATGGGATGGGGTGCCCAAGAATGATCTGAAAGACATCAGAAGCTCTGCTGGCTTCTGTTCCTGGAGCAGCATCCTTCTCCAACATCATCTTTCATAATCAGGGCTGGATGACCACTAAAAAAACCCAAAAACAAACAAAAAAACCCCACAAAAAACCAAACCAAAACAGAAACAAAAACCCAAACAAACCCCAAAACCCAAACAAACAAGCAAAACCAAAAACAAAACCAAAAAGTCCCAAAAAAGCAAAGAAGGGAACCTAGGCTAAGTTCAGACCACCCCTGCACAGCAACTCCTCTCCATGTGCAGGAGCCAGAAGCCACCCACCCATGACATGAGAGGTATGAGTCATGTTTGTTATTAAGCTCGTCAGGGGCACTGGGAAATATTACCAATGAGAGTGATGACTGATAAAAAGAACCAAAACAGCAATGGTGACTCTTCATTGCTCCAAGTGTTCTGTTTCATTGTCTTGACTGTATCTAGGCTAATTCTGCTCAAAATGAAGAGGCTGGAGAGGCAGGAAATAAAGAAACTTATCTATCCTCTGCCAGTGAGTGCCTCAAACCATGCTCTTCTCCCATCCTTGGGAGGAAAATCAGAGTTGCTTTCCAAGTAGAAGAGTGAAACAATAATCTAACATTTTGCTGTTGAACTAATAACTTCAGCATTTATTTAATATTATTATTAATGCTTGTTTATAACATAAGGATATATTTATGTAGGAAGTAAAGTAGATGAAAGCACAAGATATAAATATTTCTGTATATCGGCATACAAAAGAAAATATGTACAGCCACAGATAGTGGTTCTCTGCTGTGTCAGGGCAGGGCCACATGAAGGACTGACACGTTCCCATTCCTTCCTGCTGGGAGTAGCTGCTGACTTCCATGGCTGCACTCCCTACAGCTGAGACCATTCCACTCTCTTCAGCTTTCTGGGGTTGGATCAATGGTTTTGTGGGGGAAAAAGCCAGTGGCATATTTCCCCAAGGACTTGATGGGCCAATGTGGAAGTATGTCAGTGACTAAGGGTGTCACACCCAAAGGGCAAAGAGATAGAGAGCAGGAGCTTGCTTTTTTTCTTTACTTACCCACTGGACTTGGACTTCACTTTGTTATTTTATCCTAATGGCTCCACTACTGTCTTGTGGACCTCATAAAGTCCCTCTCAGCCTACCCTACTCTCACTGCCACCAGGATTCCAGGGGATTTTTTTCATGGCTGAATTTTGTCCAGCCTGGACAAATCAAGGACATATTTTCCTTCAGCAGTAAGTTCAAAGCCACAGACTTGTGTAGAAGAAAGATTAAAATTAGTTCTTCATTTCAGGAAATTGACCTGAAATCTTTCCACTTTAATCATTCAGAGTGGATGATTCCCTGCTAAAAATTAAGTCTTTTGCAACAAAGGCAGTTACTGCTGAAAAGTTGTAGCATTTTCCCTTCTGGTGTGGTCCTAATGGAGATTCAGTACCTGTGCTAGAAGGCATAGGCAGGTGTGAGCCTTAGTTATTGTCAAACAAATGTTGGTTTTTTTCCCCCAGGGAAAGTTTCTATATTTATTTCTCAGAATTCTAAGGCACTTGATAGCTGGACATCATTGGCAACCATAGGAAGTATTTTGGAAGAAGATACCATCCCAAATGAGGTTTTCTCTTCTCAGAGAGCATTTTATTGGTGGGGGAAATATTTGTGGGTTTGTTGCTTTTTGGGATGTTCTTTTACATTCTTATTTTTACCAGTGTGATTGTTGCTTTTCCTCCTACCATCTCTTCTCAAGTCTGTGTCTTTACAAGATAAATGAAGTCTAGTCAAGGAGATGTTTTCTCTGAATATTGCTGGGGTGCTGCTGCCATCTCAGCTCCCAGGTGGGCAGAGGAGGGTTTTCATTTGCACACATATCTCTCGACAGTCCTCTCACACTTTTTACAGGTCACGTAGCAGCACCAGTGGTATTTGCAGTGGCAACGCTCCACCACTTTGTCCATGTAGGGGTTGTAGCCTCTGCCACAGCACATCAAGTCGCAGCTGTCACTCCCATTGGAAGTCTTGTTGCATTGTCTGGAAGAAGGAAAATGCTGTGAGCGAGTGCAAATTCCTGCAGGGATTCCCAAACAACTGCCCTGTGGTGTTGCTGGGCCTGACAACTCTGCATGGCACTGGGTGAATTCAGCACAGGGAGCACCCAGCCAACAGCCCCCTACACCTGCAAGGGTGGCAGGAGAAGCCCTGGGATGCACTCACATGACCTGCTATGACACCCAAAATAACATTAAACTCCTGTTCTGACTCTCAGTTTGGGCCTGGCAGCATTCAGGCTGCCTGTCAGCTGGGCCGCACAAGCAGACAAGCAAAGCAATTGGGATACCTCCACAAAAAGAACTAATCATTCCAAACACTCTGTGTTCCCAGACAGGCTCCAAAACTGTCTGAAAGGAGCTGGAAGAAGATGACACCCTAAAGAACAAACACTGGTATTTGTCCACCACTGCCTAACTTGAAAATGGTGAAGGAGAAACCCTGCAGCCAGACAGTATTTGAACAGGCTCCATGCCAAGGATCCCAGGCTGGGAAAAGTCCTAAGCAGGCTTTTACAGCCACTATGCAGCACTGTCCCTATCAGGGAAATCACAACCAAGACTAGCAGGCCGGACTGTGCACTTTTTTCCCTTTGATTTTTTCCCAGCATGGCATGAGCAGCTGGGCAGTTGACCCCAAAACACCCTGAGTCCTGACCCAGGAACAGGAAGTGTGGCAGGAGCACAGGGTAGGATGACAAGTCACCGAATATCACACAGACTTTCACTGCTTGTTTTGCTTCTGCTTTTAATTAAAGCTAGACTCAGTGGGATAAATCAGCTATTGTGTTGGGTTCCCTCATTTTGTCTGCTGGCCCGTGAATGGCTTGAGGTTTTCAGAAGCAATTAATGAACTGAGGAATCTCTTTCATTGATCCACTGATTACCATTTTGCAGCTGTCCTCAAAAACCATCTATCCCATTTCCTAAAATACTCTAAGCTGGGTCACTGGACATGAAAGTGCACAGGCATTGACTTTTGAATGGGATGAACCATGTCACAGAGACACCATTTCTCCATAGACTGGATAGATAATCCAGGATGAAAGTGTTCATGCTTGGTCAGATGGTTGCACTTTTTTGGTATGTACACAACACCATGGGGCTGTGAACTTGATGGAGTTTTGAAACTACTGTTTCAAAAGTGGTTCATTGAGTTCATTCAAAGGTGGTTTATTGAGTGGGGCAATTGCTGACATCTCTCCTAAATCTTATTCTGTGTGGCTATTTTGTGGCTATTTTGGACAGAAACACTCTAAGGTTGCTCAGAGACAGGAAAAGGAGAGAGGAGCATAAGTTGGATCCTTGAGCTAAGCAAGTATTAATAGATGGAAACAAATTAATGAGTTTTATAGGAATTGCTCATGAGGTAATGCTTTAGGAGAAGTTACGGGATTAGCAAAGTGTTGAGATTTTGTTCTTTCTCTTCCTTCATTTCTTCTGCCTCCCATTTGTTATTCTGATTTGCATTCCTCTCCAGGTTCAGTGTTTAACAGGCCCCCAAACTCAGTCTCATTCAGGAGTGTGTGTAAATATTTACAAACCTTTGAAAGCCTCTACTGAAGCTGAAGTGTGCAGCCACACTGAATCTGTTTGCCTAATGCTAAACCGAAGGCCTTGTTAGTGTCCCTGTGAGCTGGGGCCCCTCCACAAGAAACCTCCAAATGACTCCTCATAAATGTATTAATAAATGCATTAAGTATTCAGAGCAAAGGTTCAAATATAGGTGTGTTGACATTAGAAGAGGGGAGGGTATTTGTCAACCTTACTCAGCTTTGCTAGTGGATGGAAATGTTGTTTTCTGGGGGTTCACCTAAGGAGGATGGGGAGTCTGCAGAAGCATGGTGAGGGTTCTGCGGTGCATCCATGTTACTTCATGCTCGGAGCTCACTAAAATGGCCAAGAAAAGGAATATGGGTCCTGACTCCAGCTGACCACTGTGGACATTCACTCCCCAAACATACAGAGCACATGACAGTGATATTTACCCCATTCAAATAGAGAGCAAAACTCTTCTACCTGCTGTATTGGGACCTGGGATTCTCTCTTTCCCTCCATCCACTCCTGTGGTTTGCAAAAAAAAAAAAAGTGGATCTAGTAGGAGATATGCCTTTCCTGACCTTCCCCATTCCCCACAGCCTGAAACAAAGAAAGGAAAAAAGCAAAATCTTATTAAATAAATCCTCAAGCTTCCCTCAGTTTGGTATCAGAAAATGGGGACATTCACAATGGATGGGTTGAATAGCCAAACTTTTGACTCCATCATAAACCTATATGGGCTTCTAGAAAACTTTCCTGACATTGCCACTAAGCAGAGGTTTTGTTTTCTGTTTTAAAGCATAGGCCTCGATAGTAATTATATTCATCTTTCATTAAACAAGATGAAACAGGTAGTTTCTCAGCCAGTGGGGGAAGACAAAGGAGTCCAAAGACCAGAGTTTACCCACAGAAGCTGCCGTGAACATTGGCTTTCAGAGCCTACGGCTGTGATCTCACCAGGCTCCCCACTGATGGGTTAAGTTCAATCTCATTTGTTTTGGGCCTGGTCCAGCATAATTCCAGCAACTCAGAGAAATGTCCTCCTCTTGAGCCTCGGAGAGAAAACGTGAAGGGAGGTGATTGCATCTTAACACAACACTGCAACCTCTAGAAGCACTTGGAAGACTGTTGAGAAATTATGCTTCGGCAGCAATCCCAGCCAAAGTTCTGGCTCAAGAACAGGCTTTCACATTGTCACAGTGCTTTTTTCTTCTTTAAGAAGGGAGAAGGTCAGCACTGCTGGCTTGACAAATCCCACTCAATATGCCTGTCCAAAATCCTCAATCTCCCCTTTCCAGCCCTCATTTGCAGAAGCACTGCAATACACCATACAGCTTCATCATGCGGGTGGCTCCTCAGCAGAGGTGGTGAAGGACATCCGAGAACTTCTAAGAGTCTTCCCACAGATGGAGAGTGAGGATTTTAATTTTAAAAGCTATGAGGAGATCATAGAGGTCTTTTTCAGCCAAAATAATTCTAAGATTGATGAAGTTCAGCTTAACAATGTCACACAACTTCATTGTGGATCCCAATTTACTCTGTCCCAACAGCAGATAGAAGGATAATTTTTTTTTTCCACAGCTGGCACCTGGGATCCAAACTGAGGCCAACTCTGTACTGTCACCCACAATTATGACATATGATAACAGGGATGACATACCCACTGGAACCTCACTCCATCAGTCCTATTGATAAGGACTTTTTTACGAGGACATAAAAAAAGTAATTCTGGGGCACAGCAACTGCCTTTCTGGCCCAGTGCTTCTCCCAGTGGATGAGGGAGATGCTGTTACAGGAGTAAAACATAAATCTGAGCACTTTCTGTAGTCCTTTTTCTCATACACCACCAGCACCTGGGCTGTTGCATTAGGGATGATAGGAGAGATGTTCCTTCCTTGACATCTCATCCCCTTGGCTGTGTGATTCTCTCAGCCCTTTCTGACCAGAGGGAAACCATCTGCCTTCATAACTCCAGCAGTCTCAA
Organism: Monarcha castaneiventris obscurior; assembly: GCA_026261815.1. NCBI lineage: Eukaryota > Metazoa > Chordata > Aves > Passeriformes > Monarchidae > Monarcha > Monarcha castaneiventris. The sequence continues at coordinate 16,207,998 of JAMPIT010000575.1, forward strand.
ATCCCAGAACACAGTACTGCTGTGTAATGGTTTTTTCTCTTTTAAATAAAATTCCTCTTTATTTCTTTGGTGCTCCTTGCTCCAGTAATATCAAGTAATGCAGCAGTGTATAAAAGAAAGAAAGAGAAAAATAATTCAAATCCCTCAGGAGATATGTAACACAATGCACATTTCTAAAAATACATCAAGGTCACAGCTTCATATAAGATTTTGAGGGCAAAATCTTACCTACTTTTAAATTGTGTTCTCATTCACAAGGAATGACTGGAGACTGACAGTAAACAACTGCATGAGAAAGAGCTATCAATAGCATATGTCAGTGAGGAGATGTCAAGGGAGATCCTGGAACCAGCCTGTATTTTCATTAATGAGGAGTTGAGAGTGAGCTTCAAAATTTGGGGATAATGCTAGGGAAGAAGGAGTTGAGGACATTTTGGAACAGTGGATTAAAGTGCAAAGTAAGCAACACACTTTGAGAAAGATGCATGTGGGAATGTTCCCTGGGGAGCCAGAGGAGCAGTTCAGAAAGTAGAAAACAATGAAGCAACTTATGTAGAGAAGTATGTAAGAAGAGGTGTATTCCCCTCTATAAAAGATTATTGCTACAAGGAGAGAGAAAAAATGTTTTTTATATGCCAAGGAAAGAGGACAAGAAATTATTAGTTTTATTTTAGATTATGTTTAGTTAAATTTTGATTAAGAAAAAGCCTAACACTGAGGATAGTAAAACCTTGGAACAGGTTTTTTAGGGAAACAGATTTTAAGAGCAGAGTAGAGAAACATCTTCAGTAACAGCCTAGGTGGTCTCAGTTCAATCTTGCTCCTGAAAAGATCAAGGTCTGTGGAAAATCATTCCCAGGCCAAATTTTCTCAAACTCCAATGCCATTTGGTTGCAGAGGGACTAAAAATGTTTAAGAGAGCTAGATTCATTATCCATAGCAATTTTACTGTGTGAAATTATTCTTTTCACAAATAAATTTATTATTCACAAACCTGTTCAGGAAACTTTATGATCAAATTCATGTCTTTCAAAATCTTCCCCACACACTAACTAAGCTAATGAAAAAAAGTACAGCTGGCCCAACTACTGAAATGGGCACCAGCTGCAAGCACGTTGCCTGGGAAAGTAGGAATAACACCTAAATGAGGTGGGAGAAACAGAAAGCTAGTATTTTTTTGACTTTCATAAAATGATATAATAGTTTGGGTTGGAAGGGACCTTTAAAGGCCATCTAGTTCACCTGCCCCCCTGCTATGTACAAGGACATTTTTAGCTAGAGCAGGTTTCCTCCAGTTCCTCTGGGACACTCACAAAAGCATTATTTGCTATTTCTTAATCAGAATTTGTCGGATCTCATCAAAAACAGGGTAGCACATCTGATAACTGTTCCAAAAACAACTATCATTGAACACATTAACTTACTCAAAGCTCATCTTATCCTGTGCCCTCACTAACAGAAACTAAAAGAAGCTGTAAAAAAACCAAACATCAAATGCTGTTGTCTACCCATGACTACTACTCTTCCCCAGCTACATATGAGTGCTTCTGCTAAGAAATTTCATTGCCTACATAATCAAAGAATCACAGAGTGATCTGAATTGGAAGGGAACCTTGAAGACCATAGCATCATAGAATAGAATCAGTAAGGTCAGAAAAAACCTCCAAGATCATCAAGTCCAACCCTGGACTCAATACCACCAAGTCCTCTCAACCACAAAGCGCCATGTTCACTCATTTTTTAAACACTTTCAGGGCTGGTGACTTCCCTGGGCAGCCTGTTTCAATGCTTAACCAATCTATCGCTGAAGAAAATATTTCTAAACTTGAACCTGAACCTCCCTCAGTGCAACCTGAAGCCATTTGCTTTTGCCCTATTGCTGGTTTCCTTGGAGAAGAGACTGACCATGGCCTGACTATGATCTCCTTTCAGGGAGTTGCAGAGTATGATAGTCTCCCCTGAGCCTCCTCTTCTCCAGACTCAACAATGCCAGTACTCTAAGTCATAGGACTTATATTCTAGACCCCTCAAAGAGCCCTTCTCTGCACTCACTGAACCCACTCCACCACCTCAATGTCTGGCTTGGAGTAAGGGGAACAACACTAACAGAGTACTCGAGGTGCAGCCTCACCAGTGCTCAGTACAGGGGGACCATGTAGTCCAAGATCAGCCTGTTCCAACTCCCATGCTATGAGTAGGGACACCTTCCACTCGTTGTTCCAAGCCCCATCTAGTATGGCCTGGAACACTTCCAGGGATGGGGCAGCCACAACTTCTCTAAACAACCTGTTCCAATGAACACCCTCACAGAGATGGGGCAGCCACAACTTCTCTAAACAACCTGTTCCAATGAACACCCTCACAGAGAAGAATTTCTTCCCAATATCCCATCTAACCCTGTTCTCTGGCAGTGGGAAGCCATTCCCTCTTGTCCTGTCACTTCCAGGCACTTGTCCGAAGTCCCTCTCTAGCTCTCTTAGAGCCCCTTTAGGCACTGGAAGGGGCTTTAAGGTCTCCCCAGAGCCTTCTCTTCCAGAGGCTGGACAACCCGCACACTATGACACAATGCAAAGCATTATTTATGGAGTATCAGGAAAGAAGCGTATCAAGGGCTGCCACTGAATACTGAAAACTGAGCAGGAAATGCATGCTCAACCAACTTCATGTATGTTCATATCCAAGAAAGCATACCTGCTCAGACATTTGTGACTAATATTTTATATTGCAGTAAAGAAAGGATATGTGAGCAAGGAGAAGTCACCAGAGTGGCCACATTCTTTGCCACAGAGAGTCAACTGAGGAGTCGTGGCTGATCAACCCAGCTAAGCTGCAGCACATTGTTGCAGCCCAATTTCTGCAGCCTAAGAGAGCTCCTTCCCACATTCGGCTTGATTCCAAAACTGCTCTGGGAAAGATCAGTAATAAACAGCTCTGTTATCTCTGCAAGGCTTCAGGGGCTGGATGCTTTTGCATGCATGGCAGAATTTCCCTTTCATTGGAATCATTAAGGAATCTTAAACAGCCTTTGAAACATGATACATGGCACCCTACTTATAAAGAAGATTCGTATTTTTGCTTATTTTCTCACAAAAGAGATCTAAATTTTATGATGTGCTATTATTTTTCATTTACTCAAAGCTGGAGCAATTTAACTACTTTGTTAAAAGACGAAAAAGTGTTTTGTCCAAGAGATCGCTGAGAGGGGGAACATTTACATTTTTTTCCCAATGGTCGATTTCTTTTATTGAAAGTTTCACTTGCAGCTTCACAGATCAGCTTCTTTAGACTTTTTTTCAGACCATTTTTAATTGGTTATGAAAATGTGATGGTGATATATAATCTTACAGTGTTTAGCTGGAGTCAATGTGGCAGTAAGTCTTGTTTGCAGGAGACTTTGATACTGATTGCAAAAATCAGCTCCTTAATTAGCCTTTGAGTACTCCAAAGATGCCTCAAACCTCAGGTTTGAGTTTAGTTCCCTGACTTTGAAATCTGGATATACCCTGAGTACTTGGAGGCATGCAGATTTCTAAACCATTTCTAAATTTCTACAAGCTAAAAAGCTCCGAAGTGTCTTAGAAAATGTTTCAGGCTTGTTTTGAAGAAGGCTTTGAAATCCTATCAGGAAAGAACTCCAAAAGGCTTTTGAGTAACTAGGGGAACATTTTCTGAGTGGATTTTCATATGGTTCATCTACAAGGTAATTCAATTCCCTTTCCTGCCAGAAAAACACACAATAAGTCTACATAATATGATCCCTCACATTAGAGGGATCACCAATTAGATTATCCCTTCCACCCACCTGGCAGTGCAGGATTGTTTCCTACAGCATACAGCGAAATCCAATACGTCCAAGGTGTTGCGACTTAACCATCAACCTCTGTTCTGTTTCCAGCATGCTATGAGCAAGAACCAGAACTTGGGGTGAGGAGGGAGGAAAAGGACTTTTCCTGGATATGCTGCAGAAATGCTTGTTTTCTGTCACAAAAAGGGATCAATATTAATATTTTAATCAAGGAACAGGAAAAGGGCTTGTCAATGGCATATTGTCCCCTCCGAATCCCTTTGGAGGCAGAAAGGAGGGCTGGAAAATACTGAAAACGCCCAGATCGAAGTCTCCCTGGCTGTGGACATAGAGGACTGCACTGTAACAGCCCAGGCATGGACTGACCTCTGCACCCAGAAAAAGGCCAGAAAGGAAATGGGAAGGTGGTTGGAAAGAAAGTAGATCAAATGAGGGACCACAACAAAAAAAGCCCTTTTTGACTCAATTGCCACGACAGGCCTTAAAAACTAGACTACTAGGAAAGAGCAGAATCTATCTCCAGAAAATCTTGATGTGCATAAAGATAAAATGTTCAAATGCCTCCAGGACTTGACTCATAAAATAAAAACATGTTTGAGCTATTCCCATGTGAGCATTTTTACATCTTTCTGGAGTAAGCATGAACCACGTTTTGCCATGCCCTCTCTCTAACAGCATCCCTTTTGTGCTCCTTCTACCTTATCCCTGTCATTAGGCATTATCCCTGCAGCCCTGCAGCAGGCTGGAACAGAGCCACCACATTTAAAATGCATTTAGGCACCCTCTTCATGAGAGAAAAATTGCAAAGAGAAAAAGGCATCCATGGGAGAAGGAGACTAGGGAAGATCTCCTCCCTTTCCCTGCTCCCCTCAGGAAGCAAGGACCAATCTTCAAACACACTATGTGTATTTTACACTTATTTCCTCTACTAATTTAGCTCAGGAAAGGAGTTGCTACAGCTTGTATTACACATGCCAATTTTGAGACACCAGGCATCTTCTCAAGAGGCTGCAAATGGGTTGTAATGAAAACAAGCCCAACTACACACGACCTTAACACTTGGCCTGAGTGATGCCTGCAGCTCAGCATGGGACTATCTCAGCCTCCTCCCCTCTCATGACCATTACCATCTTGCACGTGTGAGAATGAGGAGTATTTCTTGACAAGTTCCTTTTGAAAGTCATCCCCTCCTGCCTTAATATCTTGGTCTTCTAAATCCTCACTCAATCTCACTTCCAGTGGACCCTTGGCTGGCAGGTTCACAATCATGGCTGTCATCCAGCTCGGGATAAATGGACGCCTGCAATACACATTTTACTTTCCTCATGAGGAAAAAAAAAATTCAGGACCTTGACATATTTTTCATCCCTAGATGGGATAAAAAGTTGAAATCTGCTGTAAAAATAGGTTAGATGAAAAAGTCACACCTCCCTGTCCCTTGAAAGGATTTCAGCTCATGGAAAATGTTTTACTTGGTAGATGAATGAATTCATTTTTGTTTTAATACAACCTGTTCATTTAATGCAATTCCTATAAAACTAATTTTGAAATAATCTTCCCCAATTTTTTCATTGCAAGACAGAAAGGCACAACAAAGAGGTCTTTTTCAAGGCACAAATATGTCAAAATCCATACAAATCCACAAAAAAACCTCACTTCCACTCAGATGACATTTTCCTTCAGAAACCAGTTTCAATACATGCTTTTTCCCTGCTATTCTCAGTGACTTATAAACATCTTTCCTTGCTAATTACTGCTCCGCTTCTGGACTGGCAATGAAGATCAGCCTGGTGTTCCCTCCACAGAACTGTCAGGTAAGTGCTGTTGTAGAGCAGTCTAGCCATTGATGTCAGAGGATACAGGACATTAACTGTCATAAAACATCAGGGGACAAAAAGGACAGACTTGTCTCACTCAGCCATCTTATCTACTGATCAGCTCCACCTGATGCTGATGCAGAATCACAATCATTTAGGCTGAAAAAGCCCTCTAAAATCAAGTCCACAGCACTGCCAAGCCCACCACTAACCCATGTCCCCAGCTGCCACATCCCCACATGCATATATTGTTTATCTTTTCTGCATTTGGGTCATTTCATTTCAGCAAAATCTTTTCTCCATTGAACCATAACGGTCCAAATACCACTATGTCCACTACGTTAAAAGGAAGGCATCCCAAAAAGGCCAGGCACAAACTCCTTGCCACTTGCCTGAGCCTCCATCACGAAATAACACAAAGAGCAAAGAAGCATTATGAGAACTATCTAAGGAAAGTACACCAGCAACATAGCAACTAAAGAGAGGCTGAAATCCAGTCATTGCAGCCACCTAAAAGAAAATTGGAAAATTCTGGAAGCACACAATTTTTTGGCTGTTGGTGAGTCTGCCCTAGAGAGATCAGGTGGGTGTCCACACCTAGAGACACCCAGATTGCTGAAATGTTGAATTAGTTTGTCTTGGAGGAAATTAAACAGACGGTAGGAAGAGAAAGGCATGTCTACTGCCTGTGAAAGGGGACAGTATGCTGCCCAGTGGAGGCTGGGCTGGACCATAAGGAACTTAAATCCATAATATTAATGCAATAAATTTCTCTGCAGAGTCATTAGCAATACAAACACACCTGGACCTTTAATATGCAGTAGAAGAAAAAAATTAAATATCATCTTTGTAATTTTGGGGTTTTTTTTAAGGCAATCTAGGAGCGCTGGTTCTAACTGGGTTAAAATTTGCCTGCTTAGAGGAGCCTTAGAGTAACAACTCTTTTAATCAGCAGTGACTGCAAGAAATGACTGACACTCAACATAGCATAAAGCAGTTGCTTGATCCTTACAAGTTCCCATGGAGGTGAGATGCCTGGGGAATTCTGAAATGTATCTTGTGCCTGACTGTGTAATGGAAAATGTGTCAGCAGCCCTGTCCTGGCCACAGCCACCATTAACAGGGTTAGGCATTGGTAAATTGGTATGTTAGAGATGTGCTTTACCTGCATGTATATGCCACCTCCCCAGTTGCCCATTATTCATGTATGTTCCCCTCTTGCCCTTTTCTCTTTGGGGTCAGAGTCCAGTGAGCACCCACTGCAGAAGTCCTCACCTGTCCTGGGTCCCATGTGACCCCACTTTTTCGTTCCTCATGCAGAAATCGGGTGAGCTCTGTAGGTAAATCAGCTCTGTCTCTTTAACTGGCCTGATATCAATATCCTTTGGCACAAGGTATTTGCGTGTGCCCATGGGCCGGTGAACGACCTTGGTGGCAGATAAATATTTGTTTTTGAGGTCCAGTGCAATGTCTTGCAGTTCTTGAAGGCCTTTCCAACAGGTCTTGATAGAGCATGACCCAGAAACTCCATGGCACTTACATTTCATTTCAAGAGAGGCTTTCAAGACCTGCAAAAAGGAATGCAGGAGTTAGGAAATGCCCTTCTCTTACCTCCAAACATACCACAAGCTTGCTAGTGAAGGCACTTCCTTAGCAGGGACTGCTATAGAAAAGTACTGCTGTTCTCATTTCTGCACAGGCAGTCTAGAGTAGCTACTTCTCAAAGGGGATGAAATCCTACAGCTCTTTGGTGATCACTATCAGTCCAGGACTACTTTCACAATGGCTCCCTTACAGCCAGAAGACAGGAGAGTATTATGAATTTTGATCAGATATCTATATTGGGTGGCATTTCCACCCTCTAAATTCCTAAGGAGATGAATACAAAAGCATTCCATAAATAGATCATTAACATCAATTTCAACCTCCAGCAGTTTTGGGCTTTGGTAAGAGAGATATAATGGCTTTGTTGAATTCAGGGCACTCTCACCCTGCCTTTCTGCTAGTCATGCGGCCAAAACAGTCTTTTACTTTGATTCTGCTCTGAAATTCTCATTTTGGTGGGACATGGCAGGATGCTGCCAGGAAGGGCTGAATGCACCAGCCATGGCAATGCAATGTCCCAAACAAAAACTTGCCCTTTGCAATTGAAACAAAAACTCAAGACATTACAAAAATAAAATAACGTTTTAAAAAAATCTCAAACCCCAAACAAACAAACGAACTGAATAGTGTGGGAATAGTAGAAAAAAAAAGAACCAGGGAGGGAAAGTTCAGCATGGTTGTGCTCTGCAAAGGTGGATTCAGCCTGTAGTTACACAGCAAGCTACCAGTAAGCTCAGCATCCTCCAAGTTTTGTCTGCACAGGCAGCCCTGGAAGGACCAAACTGTGCAGTAGGAGCGGTCTATGGAACTACTGGAGCCCCAGAGATGGGTGCAGGGGTCAGTTTTATAGCACTCACCCCCCCCCCCCCCCCCCCCCCGCTTTCTATTTCTCCAGCTTCATGGAGGCCTGCTATAGGGATTTGCAAATCAGTGCACTCCAGGCACTGCACATGGTAAGCATTATCCCTCCACTGGATGCAAGCTGTTAAAAGCAGCTTGTGCCAGATATGAGAGTAATCACTAGCATAGCAGTTTAAAAAGGAAAAAAATCCTCCCTCCTGGCTGCAGGGATGGCTAGAGGCAACTGCTGCTGGATGCATCTGGCAGATATAATCCTCCACATTTACACAGCACTTCGCACGTGCAACGCCCTTGGCAGAGCACTATGGGACCCATCCCCACCATACCTCCTGCAGTAAGCAAGCCAGAGCCAACCTTGGCTGTGCAACAGGTGGCAATAAGACATCCCACCCACGGTTAAACAGGGCTGATAATAGCATTTGGGACTTCCTGAGTCACAGGGTGAGTTATACAGCCACCATTTTCAGCAGGCCAAAGGAGTTCAGAGCAATTGGGGAGAAACCTGCTCCTTTCACTAGCTGATAGAGACACTGAACCTCACCGAGTGACCAACACTACAGATGATTGTACAAGTACAATAACTCTTGTGGATTTGTTACCTGTCTCCCTACTTCACTGTTGTGCAGATGCATCAGTTTATTGGCTTGTGATCCTGATTTTTTCATCTTCATGGGAGCATCTGAAAATTTGGACCCCATGATAAGACCATAGTTGAGGTTGTCTGCACATCCTCCCCATCGATACCCAGGTCCAGGTGTCTCACCTGGGATGGGACCACAGGAGCAGCCAGGGAGGTCCCCGGTGGTGCAGGCTCTGGCAATGGTGTGGCTGATGGCAGCAGCAGAGAGGGCATACACAAATGCTGACTCCCTTGTGCCTGAAAGAGACAAGAACTCCAGCTCAGCCTCCCGGGCCAGATAAATGTTCCCCAAAAAGAGGCTCACACAGTCTCTCACAGAGCAGCCAACACACCAACCCACTGCAGCTGAGATGTCCCATGGCACCACTAGTTTGGAGCACATCTCCTAAGTGAACTCTTCAACGTAAGGCAACATCCCAGAAGGGCATGGAGTCACATGAATTTAGGCATCTCGTTCACTGTGGTGTGATCTGCTCTTGGAGCATGTGGATAAGCCCTTCCTTGAACTCTCCTGCCTGCTTTTGCTCCTGTGCTCATCCCATGACTCCCAGTGGGATGAACAGACCAGAATGGTGATCTGCCTTGTAAGAGTTGTGGTAGACCAGGTCTTGGACCCAAGAGCATCTGGGCATGACTGGTACCATAATGATGAATATTGTCTCAAAGAACGGGACAAGTAGGCTTTGTAGTCCCTCCATGGCCTCCCAGGAGCAAGACCCTTCCTATCTCCAGCGCACACACACACACACAAACACACACACACAGAGGCTGACTCTACTGACTCCAGTCCCAACTGAGCCAGCAGTGCTGCTTACCTCTCTCTAAGTCCAGCAGGTAATTAGGAGCCAGATCAATTGAAGAGCAGTTCCACCGCATATCTGAAAAAGTTTTACGGCAGGTCTTTATCACTTCCCGCGCTGCCTGAATAATGGTCTGCATTAGCTCCAAGTTGCTGCGGCACAGCTGCACCTGAGAAACCACCAGGCCTTCAAGCTGCTTGCAGTGCTGGGTTTGATTCAGGGTCAAAGCCAAAGGAGTCTTGGACAGAGCTCTGAGGAGACAAGCACATGCAAAAAAGCATTAAAACATATAAAAAATTTTAATCTTCAGCTCAACATTAATTTCTCCACTCCCAGTCCAGTTGCCTATGTTCACCTGACTTAATTAAAGCTTTCCGTAAGCAGATGTAAAAGCTGGTGAGAAAGATGAGCAACTATGAAGAGTGATTTATCTCATATAAAGTAGGCATTTAAGGTGGGTGGGAAGAAACACCCTTTATCAGTGTGCAATTCTCTCCATTATTGAGGGGAGTCTGCAGAAAACTCCCGGGACATAAGTCAAGTCAACTGGATGTGTAAATTCTATGGGGAAGGTTTTTTGCCGTAGAATGAAGAGCACAGACCTCCCAACAGAGTGAAAAATGATCCATCATCCAGATAAAAGAAATCTGGATTCTCCAAGACTGTGGCATTTGGGGGATAAAAAAGCAACGTTGGTGTTATCAGTGTTTTGCATTTAGCATCTGTCTCACACACTCTTAAAGGATTATGCTAAATGTCATGTAATTAATTATGGAGAAAATCCCCTGCGAGGCCTAGGGAAAAATCACCAAATTTGCAAAACATATGCTTTCACTTAGAGTTAATGCCAAGGGCCTCCACTGATTCCATCACTGTTGCACACAGATAAGTCTGTTTCTCTAGTCTTCAAAAACTATAGTGCAAAAGCTCTGTGGGAGTATGTGCAGAGAGAGTACCACAGTCAAATCTGAGAAGGGATCCATGAATACCAGCACAAATATTACCATGGAAGAAAAGAACAACATCCCAAAGTGGTGGTTCTTCTACTGTCCAATCGCCAAATTTCCTGGTTAAAAAAAGAACAAATGCTGACATGCATCTTACAGGGCTGTGCTCCTCTTCCCTGAGCACGCACGATCAGCAGAAGCCTGGTGTGTAACTCTCTTTGTATCTTTATGGCTTTCTTAGGGTAGTCATAAAAGTTATTCATTCCCATAAAACAACCTTCTAGCTGGCTGCATCAATAACTGGCATCTGATCCTGGCAACACAACTTCAACACATATTTCCTTCTCTCCTTGTTAAATGTGTTGGCTTTCAGATTCATCCCAAGCCATCTTGGTTACTTTGGCTTATTCGCAAACACATTTTGGGGTGCATTTCACTTTATTACTGTAACATCCACATCCTTCAGAAGTTAAATGAGATGGAAACAGAGCTAAAATTGAGCCCTAACCAAAACTGGAGGTACTGAACTTCTGAACTTCTGTTTTCATGAAAACATATCTATGTTCCACGTCACGTTGGCTTGAGCCAGATACTGTGTATGTAGGAGCTCCCTTGGGGCTGTGCTTAACTGCAAATCCCAACCACTCTTCCAGCCGGGAAAAGCTACAGTCCTTGCTGGGGCTGAATAGGTCTTCACTGACAAATTCCCAGGTGACTGGAGTTTGGCATTTCTGGAAACTAGATAATTGGAAGGGAAACCACCACTCTGCTAGCTACATTAATATATATATCATACACGTATTTAAGAGGTCCATTAAACTTACTAGAAACTGAAGTCCTCACCAGTGAATTTTAAGGGAAAGGAAAAAGGGGTGGACTTGGCAGTGTTAAGTTATATATTAAGATATATATGATCATAGAGGTCTTTTCCAACCTAAATGATTCTATGATTTAACCATCAGAAATTCTGCCCTGTGGTTCATCTCAGTCCAGTACATACAGGTGTTCACGCAATGTTCCATTTGGAGAGAGGCCCCTCCAGAAGGCAACTCATCCTGCTGTAAACCTGATGCTGGTGGAGACAAAACTTGTTGGTGATATGCTGGGTGTTCAGGTATCTCAGAGAGATCAAGTCCTTGAAGGTAGAGACATTGAGTCTCTGAATAGTATGACTGTCACCTGACTGCAAACCTGTACCGTGTGCACGACACAGTAGTCCGTCAGAGTCCTTCTTTAGCCCATAGAAAGCAAAAAGACACATCTAGGAAGTAGTTAGCATTTTGTGCTTTTGAGACCTACAGTAAGATACCATCACGACTTAAAAGTGGTCATTTTCTGCTCTGTACAGGAAACCCAGACACCAAGCAGGGACACAGACATCTGAATGGTATAAGCACAGAGCTGAATGAGACATGTCCAATCCCTAGCACTTGACACCAGGGATCTGTGAAAACTTATTCCAGAAAGCCTATCAGCAACTCACATGAATGGGCTGAAACACAAATCAGGCAAAAGGCCAAAGCAGCTCATCAGTAATAGAGTAAAAATGATAAATACTCCAGCACAGCATGTCCCAGCAGCAAGAGAAGCAGGCAGGGTGTGGCAGGAAAAGTGAGAGATCTTCAAAGCCTGAACTTCAGGCAAACGAGGAACATTCCATGTCTCTGAGAAAGGCTGTACAATGAGGCACCAGCTCAGTTTTCTAATCAGAGGTGTTGGGTGGCACTTGAGAGGCCTTGGAGTGTTGTAGCTGGCCCTCCAGAAGGATGCATGTATCTCCTAGGTCCTGCACCACATTTTCTGATCCTTTATAGAGGTCTTCAGCCTCTTTAAAGGACCTGGAAGGCTACATTGAGGTACCTCTATCTCACCATTACAGACAAGTCATGCACAGCAGAAATAACCACCTACAGGTTGGGATGAAAGCAGAATTCAGACCAAAACTCATCCTCAGTTTGAAAGAAGGGGATGTGATGCAATGAGACTGTATTATTACAGATGGCCGGAAGTGATCACCATTAGAGAAGCAGTTTTATAATGTAACAAGAAGGCCATGTACTTCATGGAAGAGGGAAAATACCTTCCGATTGGTGAGAACTCAGTAAATGTCAGCAATGGCTTTTTCTCATAGAATGAGCTGAGCTCCAGGAAGCCTACCAAAAGTAAAACTGCTAGATACAGGAAGGTGTTTTCTGAACATCTCCCAGGCCTGACCTTCACACCTTTACTTGTGAGAACCTATAACTGGAAACATCTCCAAGCACGGGGAGGAAAATTAAAAGGTAATGGAGATGGAAAAGAAAACTCAGTTGCTGTAGTCACTTGCTGAGACTGAAAAGTGCATTTATAAATCACAGATAAGGAATGTGAGAGGCCTCACAGGTCATCTAGTCCATGCCCTGACAACCCAGGTTTGCCCAGTCTCTGTCCTACATTCAGGAATATCTTCTCTGCTACATGTCACTCTAAACCCTCCCTGTGGAAATGCACCACCCCTCCCTGTTTCCTAAATTCTGGCAGCATCAGGGGAGGGATACCCACTGCCTGCAAAGACATTACTGGGAAACAATGTCCATTTGTGGAAAGAAAAGCACCCCCAGGAGAGTCTGGTCCATAGTAGGATTTGGTGATGGGTCTCTGTCCGATCTTCACCCAGTCTCAATTGATCACCAGCACTGGGAGGGAAACTGGAGCCAAAGGGGCACAGCCATCCTGAAAATCCAGCCCTCAACGGCATAATTAGTAGAACAGCCTTCATTCCTCAACCTGGGAAAAAAATCCCTGACCAACATCTTTCTGCGGACTCATACCCTTCATCTGAAAAGGGGATTTTAACTGCTTTCACCCTGGAAATGCAGTTTTTCACTGTTTCCTCCTGATAACATCGTGCTCTTCTCCTTTAATTCTCCTGCCCCATCCTTCATTCTCCAGACAACTGAGGGGTGGTTGTTCCAGTTTTTTTTTTTTAATATATATATTTGATTTATCCCTTTCAATAAACAGGGCCTAAACCCTGGTCTCTATATAACACAGCAGGTCTTTCAATTCAAATTATGGATACTGACAGAAAACCATAAACATAATTACAGGGGAAATACAGAGGATCATGACATTAATTTACTCTTTTAATTATCTCAGGCTGTTAATAAATTAATTTGAAAACATTAATGCTCTGCAGTGTTAGGTCCTTTGAGAGGTATGGCCCATTCCTGCATGTCTGGGCTCCATGAGAGGACTTTTCATAGGAGCTGCAGCTTAGGAAGAATCACCTTCAGATCTCAGCAGATCTCAATGAAAGCCATACATTATTTGATTTACAAGGTACTCTGTGAGTAGGACACTGCTACTGGTCAAGCCACAGGAGAAAATCTCCTTGAATTGAGAAGCAAAACATTGGTGTCCTTTAAAACACATTTGAAGGGTGGAAGAATCTTCTCTCTGGAGCCATCGCCCTACCCTCCCTTGTGTGACATGATCTCAGAAGGTCTCACAAAAGGACTGCTGGTGAAACTGTGAACTTCTGCTCCAAATTGTCAGCTTTGCTTTCTGAAAAGGCACTCTTTTTAATGCCTATTCCTAAAGCCTTTAATTTTGCAGGGATTTGGGTGAAACAAAAAGATTTACACAAAATTACATGGCTGTGGAGAGTGAAGTGTGTGGTAAACATTAATAAAGAGAGGCAGAGATTGAGGGTTCCTTTTTTATTTGATCTCATTGAAGGTTTTTAATCTGCAGGAGCCTCATTTCCTCAGGTTTTCATCTGGAAAAGGCTTGCAGGGGTGTTACAATAACCTTGTCTAAGCTCCTGGTAGTCAGAGGCAGCCTATACCCTTGCCACCCTGCCCTGCATCAGTCCCAGTCTGGGGACCACAAGTCCTGGGAAAGACACCACATCCCCTGATAAATGCTTCCCCTGGTTCTGCAAGGCCTTTTCAAACAGAGAAGTAGGATTTATGTGGTTGAAAAAAAAATGAAAGAAAGAGGAGGAAGACAGAGAGAAGTGTATGTGGGGGAAAACCAACTCTGAAGTAAAAGCTCAATAAGAGCTGCTTTCAGGTACAGTGCCAAATTCAGTGCTGGCAATAGTGGGCACAAGGCCTTTGACTTCAAGCCCAAGCTTGACTGAAGTCAATGCCAACAGTGAGTTGGCTCACCAAGCGCCAAGGAAGGCCATGGAGCTTTGTCAACTTTTCCTGAGCTGCCTATGGAGCGAAGAGCGAACTTCAAATACATGGTACTCCCCCTTTCCTCACCTCCAGCCTACTCCCCTCCTGCCATCCCCATCCTGCAGTCCTTTCACAGCAGCTCATCTAGCAGTCTCTTGCCAGGCAGACAGTCTACTCATAGGCGCCCATGTCTCCACATCCCAGCTCCCTCCCACTACTGATTGAAGAAGGGAGGAGCTGCCAGGAAGCACAAAATCTTTCCATTTTCTCCCCTGCTTTTTGCTGGCTGCAGAAGGGCTGCTCAAGGTTGGTGGGCTGGGGGACATCCTGTGTTCACCAAAAGGTGTGGCTAAGCTACCTTTTGCTTCTGAAGAGCTGCAATTTAACCATAGGAATTGTGCAGCAACAGCTGGGAATGGGACTCAGCTGGGGATGGCTCCAGAGCACACAAGGCATGATTGGGTCACCACAATAGGAACAGGCAGAGACTTCCCAAAGTGACCAAGCTCCACTTAAAAATAATAGTATTCCTAATGCCAGCACTTGCTTGTCCTGGGCATATTCTGCAAGCCATGCAAAAAAAATCACTTGCTGCATTTTGGCTTATTGACAGGGACACTCAATACAGAGGGACCAAGGAGATACCAACCCCTGTGGAGGTAGAAGTGCCTCAGAAGCTACTCTGTGCTTGGACATCCCAACATCTGCAGACCTCTGGGGCATGCACATCTGGCTGCAGCTCCCTCTAGTGCTCATCTATTTTTCAGTTCTACCCAAACAAGTTGCTCCAGCACCTGCTTGGTCAAACCCAAACTCTCTTGGGAAAGCTAAATGGATTGCAAAAGCAGATGGGGAAGGTGGTAGAATTGCTAGATGCATTGGCCCTAAGATATATCTCATGGAAAACAATGGCTGCCTCACCTTCCCAGCTACTGTGAAAAAACAACACTGACTACCAAAAAATGAGGTAACCTCTCCACATACCTGCCTTGCTCTAAGGATGGGAAAGTGCTTGCAAAAGTAAGATGCAGGGTCTCATATACACTGATGAGAAAGGCTGCCTCTCCATAACAATCCTGATCCAGCAAAGATCTGGAGCCATACTCTGGAGCCATACTCTGGCTTTACACCTGGGTAGCTCTCTGGAGCTCGGATGAAAGAGCCCAAAACAGGAAATTCTCCAGCAAGAGAAATGTATACAAGAGCAAGATGTATGCAGAGCAAGATACTGACTGTCCACACACTGTGCTGGATGTTTGGTGGTGCCCAGCACCAATCTCCAGCAGCTGGGGATCTGGACCACAGAACTCATAAAAACAAGCCAAGTAAAATAAAATAACTAACTCATTTTTTACCTTCTCCTTGCCTTTACTAATTTACAGGGCATATTTGTGTTATCAATAAGTCCTAAATGGCTGAAAATTGGGGTTTTCTGCTTCCCCTCCCCCTGCAATTACAGCATGCACTGAATCAAAATTTAATTTCCTATCACCTTTCATATCAGTCGTTTCCTCAACTCCAGGCTGGTGAAACCCACCTTCTTATCTCTTCCTTCCCCTCCCAAATCCTCTTTGAAGCTCGCCTCTGGCACCATGCCTACAAAAATGATGCAGCAGGCAGTCTGCTGAGAAAAGCCCACAACTGAAAACATCATATAGCACTTTCCTCTTTCTTCATCCCATCCTTTTTCCCCCCTCTCTGTTCATGAGCAAGAGAAGGCAGGAGCAGATTTCAATTGTACAGCACCCAGAATATGAGTCCAGGGCTGGGATTCCAGGTCTCAGGTATTACTCAATATTTGATGCTCTGTTTGCCAGTGACTTACCCACGCAATTTCTAAGGACAGTCCCTGAGCCCCAAGGAAAAAGAGTGATGGGGAGTGGAGAAAATTAGCCTGTGTTTCCATAGGAAAATAAGGGTGGGGAAATAAGGAGAAAAAGCAAATGAAAGAAAAACCAAACATAATTTTGTGAAATCCCAGCTGCCAGCATCCCAATTGCAAAGCATTGTGGACAGGAAGCACAGGTCTCTGCCAGGTTTTAAGCAGGTGTGAGGGGAGCTCAGTGGTGCATCTGGATGCAGTTCATGCTTCAAATGCCACTTTAATCCCAGCTTTCATCTTCCCCACTTGCTTTTTGATAGGAGGGATATGTCTGCTGGGAAGGGGGAGGAGCAGCAATTGTGGTGTCTTGCCTCCAACTGCTTCTCCCCCACTTACCCCTGAAAGCAGCCCTTGAAGCTTAACCACTTAGTGGCCAAAGAGCTGCTTTTGACAGCAAAGCTATTAGGGACCGTGCCCTGCCTCACAGCATTTTTTCATGTCCATTGCTTTTCACCATACTATCAGGCTCCCTCTGTAGCTCATGTCACCCCTGCACTTGGAGGAACCCAAGCCCTTCACTCATGATTTAGCACCTTGCCAAGACGGACACCAATGCCAATCATATGGGCAAGTACCTCCAGTCAGTCATGGTTCTACACTTAAAAGCCCTGCTGAATCAGGGTGCCACAAAACAGCTTTATTTCTATGCTGCATAGAAATAAAAGTTGCAAAGGAGTCCCATGGACATGTTGCTGAATGTCCTGTAGAAAGGAGATGCCTTCCTTTCCGGGTGCGGGATACAGGCAGAGCTGAGAGCCTAAATACTGGAGGAAGCTGGCAGAAGGAAACAGCTGGTCTATGTAATTGCGCTCTGCTGACTACTACAAGATGTAAAGCCAAGACAGTGAAGAGCAAACCAGATCCTTACTCTTCTCTACTTCCAAGATGGTCCTTAGAGTATGGAGACAGCAAATGAAAGATTATGGAATGGTTTGGGTTGGAAGAAACCTTAAAAATCATCTAGTTCCTGCCCTCCTGCCATAGGCAAGCATGCCACCTTGAAAGATGCCCTAAAGTAGTTGACTATTCCTCTCACCTGACCATGTGCATTTAAACACCCTATGGAGAGATTCACTCTGCTTCCCCTATGGAGAGATTCACTCTGCTTCCCTTTATGGGTATGAAAGGCAGATGTGTGGTGTCTAGCAGCTCCCTGCAGTACATGGCATCACCAGAGGCTATCACTTAACATTTCTGTTGAATGTCTCTGTTTGGAGAAGATGAATCACCATCTGGAAGATCCTCTCTTCCCTGACTGCATGATGAGCAGTAAAAACACTGGCTTCAACAAGATACCTTAATTTGCAGATTTCCAAATTTAAGCCTTTATAAAAGGTGGCATGAGTAGAGCTTCAATTGACAATGATTGGAACAGCAGAATGGGAATTAGCATGAAGTCTGTGGCAGATGGAGCAACAAAACAGGAACCTCTTGTCCCAGTTTCACCACCTAGCCCAAAGATACGTGCCTCAATGCACTACACCGTCTTCCTGGCATTGTATGTTATTGTGCCTTTTCTTTTACAGAAGATGCTCATTTGAGGCAAACCCATATTCCCTTATGTATTATGTGCCCAGCTCCAAACCCAAGTAGAAAAGACAGATCACTCATCAAGGACATGAAACCATATTGGTGTTGGAGTGGCTTGTTTGTTTATTTTGCAGTAAGCAACTAACTGATTGCTTGCTTAAGCAAAGAAATGAGATAGTGATGTTTTCACTTTGCAGTGACTTTACCTCCAAGGAAACTCAATCCTGACTTGACCACAGCCCCTGGCATTTCTTCACCCTCCTCCCCGCTCCTTGCCTCATTTTTAACACCCTTCACAAAATCCAAAGGTTAAAAGGTTCACAAAAAACCCATGTTATCTGTCAAGTATCCTCTGTGGTTGGAGATGGACAGCATTATCTCAGCTGCCATCCCTACTGCTCTCAGTTCCTACTCAGCACAACCAGTGGTCCTGGTGGGAGAGCTTCCCAGCATGGCAGGAGCTAATGCTAGAAACTTCATTAAGTGGCTCATGTGAGCATTCAAGTGTGTGCCTTTCCCTTGGAATCAATGAGGAGAAAAAATCCCAAATGAGCCTACATCATGCATGCTTTAGTAAGAAGATGGAGACAGATTGTTAGCATAAGCTGCTAGTACACACACTTGAAAGCAATCAGTGCCTGGAGAACTGCAGTGCTCGCTGCTCTTCAAACAGCTTTACAGCATGCCTCAAACAGCAGTTGTACAAAGGGGCAAGAGACCAGCAATTCCTACAAAAATATTGAAAATGCAGAGATAGAGCCAGGTACTTACATCCATTTTATCCCATAGCAAAGCCCTGTCTGCAGAATCAACAACAGAAAACCAGCTAAGAAAAATCGCAGACTTGGCTTCATTTTCTCCACTTTCTCCTGCTTGCCAAAGGAAATCAGCTTCTCCAAAGAAAAAATTTTTAAAAAGGAGTTTTCCTAATATTTTGTGCAATGTATTTTCCTTCAGTTTGGGTGTCGCATCTTGGAGATGAACAACCTGAAAGGAGAAAGAGCCCGAGCTATGGTTAACTCTGAAGTTTAGTGAGTCACTGCAAGAGAGAAGTCTATTATCCAAATTGCAAAGGAGTGGTTTATGAATCACGAAATGGTTTGGATTATCCCTTCTCAGTCCCCTCCCTTGCCAAGCCTTGATACAACCTTTCAAGTCAACAGACAGACAAACTGTATGGGTTGAATTACACAGAGTTATGGTCTGATTGTGTGTTTCCATTTAACCCTGCACAGGGCAAGACTTCATTCACTGTTTGACTTTACTGGGTTTTTTTCTCCCTCTCTCCAAAGGGTTTGTGTAACTGCTTAGGAGAAGGAAAAAAAAAAGATAGATCTCTAGACGAGCCTAAATCTTCAGCTATTCATCTCTCCCTTTCCTCTCCCCACATTTCTTTTTCCTCTCTCTTTTTCTGAAGAGAAGACAAATTATAAAAACTGCATTTCCCTACTTAATGCAGGTGCCCTTGCCCTGCAGATGTTTTTCTCTGATTTGTTACAATAAATGTGTTTTGCTCTTTACCTTTTGCTTTTCTTCTCACCTCATTAAGTCTGCCTCTCACTTCTTCCAAGACCTTGGCACCTGGAGCTCATGGAAAAGGCTGCAACTTTGTAAACATAAAATCTCATTTTTGTCTCCAGGGAGCAGCCGGGAGGAGACAGAAAAGGTCTCAAGGATTCCTCCACACTCCTTTTCTTTTTGTTGTTTTTTTCCTTATTCAGGTCAAACAAATAAACAAACCAAGTGCAGGACTTAAATACTTAGAGGGGTCCTCTCTGTCTCCAGGACATGGCTTGCTTATTTTAGCAGTGGTATTAATAGCAATAAATGGGTTTCCCTTCACTTCATACACTGCTCCGGGCAGCTTTTTGTGGTCTTTGCAGTGGTTTCCCATCCCATGAGAAAGGCAACAATACAATAAACAGAAAAACCTGCCCACCACATTGCATCTCTGAAATCCCACAGCCCATCGCACAGCACACTGGCATACCCAAACTATAACTGTGCATCCCCCCACATCACCCCCTCAAAGGGGTTTGAAAATGGCTGGAACAGTCAGCTTCACTTTGGGAAACCCCTTACCCTGGAAAAAGGGTATCTTACCTGATCCCCAGCTCTGGATTTGCCCAGCTGCAGCTTTCTGCCTCAATATCCCCATTTGGGAAGCAACAGGGTTGGGGGGAATGAATATTTCTGAGTGTTTTCTCTGCCATCTGCAGCGTATTTTTCTATTCAGGCTGCTTTCTGGCTATCCCAACCCCAGTGCCTGGTGTAAAGGGTTACTAGAGGAGTGCTGTTATTACAAAGGATTTTAATAACCTCTAGGGGCAAGTTCCTGGCTCCCTTGAAGTCTGAGACAAAACTGACTACCTACAAGGGAGGCAGGATTTCATTGCCATGGATTGTTTTTCTTTGATGCCCAGTTGGATTTGGGTTTGATGCATCCCTTGAAGGCAGTGCTCCCACAAGCATACAGGTATATATACTTCTTGTTTCAGAGTATTTCTGTGTCTTTTAATCTTTGGGAGCCCTTTTCTTCCCACCACTCCACAAGCACACTGGAAACCTTCAACCCTTAATCATGCCCATGCCTTTCAGTGTTTATTTAGGTATTTCAGACTCCATATCTCACTTCCGTGAGCTGCTGGACAACACAAGAATCAAGTGTAAAATGTCTTAGATGGTCTAAAACCCTGTCACTAAACCTGACCAGCCAACACCATTCTCTACTTCTCCCCACCTCCCCCCCGCCCCGCCTTGAAAAAGTCACAGTTAGGGATTTTTTCAGCCCCTGTAGAGGAAGAGAAATTATTTAATTCCCCCATACCTACCCAAAGGACTGCAATTTTTGCCTGCAATTGCACCCCTTTTAGTTGGAGAGGTAATAATGCCTTTTTCCGCTCAATCTAGCAGAGGTTACACTTGCAAGAGCAATTTGCAAGGGGAGGGGAGGGACACACTTCGGGGCAGATGTGATGTTTACAGCTCTGTGAGCTCTGGGTCAGTGATCAAACCAACAGGAAGTGGCCTGTGGACTCCTAAAAACAGGAGCTGTTTTTAACTCAAAGCTCTCTTTTCTCTTCATCTCAAGGCTGTTCGCAGCCAGCCCCACTCTGGCACACAGAATACACTCCCATCAGACACCTCCAAGACTCTGAACTCGGAGATGGGAATAGGCAATTTTAACTGTATATAAACGTGTGAGCATCCAGATCACATTTTTCCAGTTTTCCCATCCAAGAAACAAGGACATCCACCTGACTCTGCTGCCAGCCTGCAGCTCTCTCCAGGACCACAGCAGTCTGGTTTAGGGGTAGCACATCCCCAAATGACCTGCAGTGAGGACTGGGAGCAGAGAAAAGGAAGAGAGGGTGGTGGAGCTGATTCCAGCTGCCGGGTCTCACCTCTCCCTTGCTGTCTTCTGCATCCTCCCTTCTCCCCTGCAGCCCCTGGGTGTCCCCACTACCCTGCAGCCTCCCGGACTCCTCTCTCCGCTGCAGCTGCTTGCATTGCCCTTCACATTTGCAAGCTCTGCCTTCAGCCCCTGGCTCTCCAGTCTCCCTTCCAACTCTTGGGTCTCTCCTCTCCCCTGCAGCTCATTGGGCACGGGTCTCTCCACCCTCTGGGTCTCCTTCTCCCCTGGGTCCTCCCCTCTCTCTTGCACTCATACTTCCCCTCGCCGGGTCTCAGGTCTCTTAATTCAGTCTCCGAGTCTCCTCCTTTCTTGCATTTCCCCGGATTATTCCCTCTCCCTTGCAGTCTCCAAGCCTCCTCTCTCCCTTGCATTCCCCCGGTTCTCCGTGCCCCATGCATCCTCCCGGGTCTCCCTTTTCCTTGCAGTCCTCCGGGTCTCCCCTCTCCCTTGCATCCTCCAGATCTCCCTTCGCCCTTGCAGTCTCCAAGCCGCCTCTCTCCCTGGCATCTCCTAGGTCTGCTTTGCAGCCTCTAAGAATCCTCTCTCCCTGGAACCCCCCGAGGTCTTCCTCCTCCCATGCATCCCCCCGGAATGCATCCCCTCTCCTTGGAATTCTCTCCACGCCTCGGAAACCCCTGTTCTTGGCCAGCCCCGCACCTTCGGCGTTTCGAGGGGTTCCGCTGAGACAATGTCCCCTTCCCACGGCCCCTGGCAGTGGCTCGCACCCCACTGCGGTCCCCTCTTACCTCCACCCGGGCCGGGCTGCGCGGGGACCGGGGCCGCTCTGGCGGGGCGGCCCTCGGAGCCGCCTTATATGCGGCCCCGTCGGCTTTGATATGCGGAGTGATGTCAGCTCAGATTAGCATAACAAAAGGCTCCGCGCCGCGCGGATACCCGCGCGGGCAGGGCCGGGGCCCCGAGGGGCTCCGCGCATCCCCCTCCCCGCGCTCCATCCTGGCACAGCCCCTCGGGAGCGGGGCCGGGCGAGCAGGGAGGGGGCCGGCCGAGGCCCCAGGGGATGGTGGGGACTCGGCGGGACTCAGGAGTGTTATTCTAATGAGCGGTTAAGGATTAGCAATCATTAGCAACAAAAACAGCGAGTTGGTGTTTTCGCCGGAACGTGAGCATTCCCGAGGATGCTCCGTTCTCAGAGCTGAGCGACCGCTGCCCGGGAAAAGAACAAAGATACTTGTCACGCTCGGGGCTGTCAGGTGGATTTGGTTTTCCTGCGAGGGTAAGGAGCCATGGCTCGGCAGTCCCTGCTCATGTCGTACCTCACCACGTCCTGCTGTCGCCTGCAAGTTCCACAGCCTCTTCCTCTGATCTGTCTGTAGTCGGTGGAAAGAACAGATGTTGAGGTCTGGTTTCTGCTTTCAGATCAAAAGCAGAGATAGAGCCAGGTACTTACATCCATTTTATCCCATAGCAAAGCCTTGTCTGCAGAATCAACAACAGAAAACCAGCTAAGAAAAATCGCAGGAAAGAGCAGATGTTGAGGTCTAGGTTTTGCTTTCAGGTTTCGGGGTTGGAGGCTTGGCGATGGCCTGCTAGCGAAAGAGAAAGAGGAAGGAAAGTATAAAGAACAAGGAGAAAAGTGAAAAGGGGGGGGGGGGGAAGGAAACTTAGTAAAAAAAAAGGAAAAGGAAAAAACAAACAGATACAAGAAAAGAGGAAAGGTAAAAAATAAAAAAGGAAAAAGAAAGAAGAATGAGAAGAGAAAAGGAAAAGGGAGAAATGAAAAAAAAAATTAAAAATTAAAATAAAATATCAAAAAGAAAAAGAAAAGGAGAAGAGAGAATCAAAGAAATAAAAGCAAAAAATGATAAAAAAGAGGTTAATAAAAAAGAAAAGAAAAAGGGAAAATGAAAAGGAGAAAAACAAAAAAGGACAAATGAACAATGAAAACAAAATGGGAAAAGAAGGAAAGTAAAATGAAAAGGAAAAGGAAAAAAATTAGAAGAAAAAAGATTAAGATAAAAACCCTGTAAGAAAGAAAAGCACAACTGACTTCTGAACATAAGGCCTCATGAGTCGGAATTTAAGACATCTGTCAGCCATGGGCTCTGAAATAATGAATGCTGGTTGCAAAGGTACTTGTGCGATTTTTTCATTTGGTTTAATTGTGGGTTTCAGGTGAAAGGAAAGAAGAGAATAAATGCTTTAGTCCCTGGAACAAGACTCAAAACAGTTTCCTTAAGGTCTATTTTCAGGACAGCTATTTATATAGGGTAATTTTTTAATTACCCTATAATATTGTCCCTGTGCTGATTTCATTCATATACACAAGTCACAAAAGGTCCTGTATGAACTGCTAAGAACCCTGCATACACAATCCCAAATTCCCAAAGTCACTATATTATTTGTTGAAGACACAGTTTTGCCAGCAGTTTTTCACAGTATGTCCATTTCTCTTTGTGTGACAGCTGCCCAGAAGTACTCAAACTGCTCCAAACTTCCATTTCCCTGGCCTTGCTCCCATCCCACTGACCCCCAAGAATGTGTGCCTACAAGGAGGAGGTTTTGTCATGGTTCTCCAAAGAGGACATATTTACACAGGGAAATTGCCGGGTATATCTATTGTAATCTGACTTGCTGTGCAAATGCACTGATTTCTGTATAAATAGCCATTTTCCAAATTACCTTAACCTTTAAAGGGCAGCAGGGAAAACGCAGTTGTTACTAGTCAATAGGAGTAGAAGTAGTAAGTCACAGCTGTTGTAATACTCATGATTATACAGTAGGCACCTACTGTGCTCAGAACTGTGCAAACAGCACAGCTAGATGAGTCCTACCATCAGATCCTCATGGTCTTAATATTGGTACTGAGAGGTGACTGGCCTTAATAGGTGCTGAGAGATGATGATGTGGAGGAGGAATATGGAAAAAAGGAGATGGTTCCAATCTGCATGGTTTTCTTGAGTGCTAACAGTTTGTTAAGGCTCAGAATCATTGAATCATTAAAGTTAGAAAATCCCTGTAAGATCATTGAGTCCAGCACTGCCAGGGCCACCATTAAACCATGTCTGACATGCTGGGGAATCATTAAAAAAATGACACTGGAGTACAAGTATCTACTCATTGCAGTGTCCATGGGAGCTGCTTGTCCATGTGTTCATCAGGACAGAAGGACATAGGAGATATAAGTGAAAAGATCGGACAAAAAGTAAGAAACCAGAATGATGCATACATAAAGGATATAGGATAATTATACTCTGCACTATCCACATGCATAGAGGGAGTCATTCAGGAAGAGCCTTGGGAAGTTTAAAACCACTCCAAACCTTTAGTCTGAGACAATTTTGTGCCCAGACAAGCCCCCAGGCCCTGATATGACAAACTATTTCAGCACATATTTAAATACTCTTTATGTGACATGTTGTGTTCTAAGTGCATTGATGAATCAGGGAAGTCCATTGTTGAATTGTTGCAGTTTTTTGTCTCCTGCTTCTCATGCACACATTGGGGTGTGGGTCTGGTGGTAAAGCATGGGTGCTTTTGGGGCACCTGGGAGGTAGGGAGCTGCCAAGGTATGCATGTGGGGGTTTATTTCACAGGACCTGGGTGCTGAATCAGTAACCTAAATCTAAAAGTTTAGCAATCATTACCTTTCCTACTGCTTCTATGGGTCAAAGCTATTACCATTTTCATCAGCAGGAGACAATGATTCACCATTTTTCATGGGATTTTCATAAAACAGAACTGGTCACACCAGTGTGAAAATTAACAAACCAGAGCTGGGGCTTTCCATTAGCATTTAAGCCCCAGGGGAAGCAAGTGGATGTTGGGCAAACAACCCTCTTTGGCTTTGCAGACTGCAAAGAAAGATTTTACATAGAGTGTGGCTGTATCCATCCATTAATAGAAGTGGAGGCAGCTGGATGATATTTTCTGGATTGCATTTCCTAACTGACCTAGTTATTAGACTTAAATGTTTGGAAAATCATCTTCTTGCTAATCTTTAGCTTTGGGGTGCTGTAAGAAATTCATTAGCATGTCAGAAAGATAACTGGACTGGAAAACAAGGCTTTTTTGTCATCTGTTGTACCAGCTAACCTCCAAAACTTGAAGGCCTCTCCAAATCTACCAGCAAGTCCTTGCAGGATTTATGAAGAGTGTTTATGGAGTTGGGACACAGAATCATAAAATCATTTAGGTTGGAAAAGCCCTACAAGATCATCAAGTTCAAGCATTCCCCCAGCACTGACAAGCTCACCGCTAACCCATGTCCCCAAATGCCACATCCATAAGGCTTTTAAATCCCTCCAGGGATCATGACTCCAACAGTGCCCTGGGCAGTCTGTGCCAGGGCTGAACAACCCTTCGTGGGAAGAAATTTCTTGTAATATATAACCTTAACCTCCCATGGTGCGACTTGAGTCTAGTTTTTTGATCTTATTGCTTGTTACCTGGGAGAAAAGACTGATCCCCACCTCCCTACAGTGTCTTTTTATGCAGTTGTAGAGAGTGATATGGTCTCCCCTGAGCCTCAGAAGACTGACAGCAGTCTTAAAAGCTACCATGGGCAGCACAGATGAGACCCAGACTTCAGCTACACCTGTCCCTGATTTCAAATGTAACTGAGAAGGAGTGATTCTCACTCAAGAAGGAGTCCTTCAATCCCTTGCAGAAGTCCTAAATCTGTTGCAGACCTTCCCAGACTTCCTCCACATAAACCGTAACTCTGCCATTGAGAGCAACATACCACACAGGTACTGAACTCAACTAGATTTCAACCAACCACACAGACACAAAAAAGGCATATTCTGTTACTAATGCCCTAGCACCACCCATGCACCCTTCAGTAGCATTTCATTTATCATTTGTTTTTATGTGTGTATCTCCTTGCTCTCTCTTCTTCCATCCCCCCCACAGGAGAAGACCCTCCATTAATGACTCAGGGTAACATTAAAAATCTGCAGATCCAGGACCCAACTGTAAACTCGCTCGGAGCAGAGGGCCATGCTCCTTCTTTTAAAAAATCTATAGCAGTGTGCTGAGTCATGGCAGTCTCCAAATATTTAATAATATTATACAATTATGTGCATTGGGGGGTGTGGTATTATGGTTTTATCAGTGAGTTTCGAGATGGTGTGTGCTATGAATGAGCTACAAAAGCTATCATCCCCCACAGGGGTTAGGGTAGCATTTCACCCAGCATTAGTGTGTGTTCTTCATGTGGAAGACAAAGGAGCCATGGATAAATGCCCACAAGCAATTTTTAAAAAATTATTTAGCTGGGACCGATGTCTGTAAGGTGCCAGAGCATGTGACAGGATGCCATTCCTACATTTTAAACAAGTATTCTGGCCGTCTTGAGGCACAGGCTCCAGCTACAAATATAAATACCTTTTAACTAGTGGCCATTTACTGTCCCAAAGCACAACTGGAATGGAAAACTAAGCTCCATTACCCACTCTGCATCAGGAGACATCTTTTTTAAATCCCCCAAGCCCTGCATTGACTTTAGTGAGTGGTTTTTTTGGTGAGAAATGATGTATAATAATAAATTAAAGGTCAGTTACCAAGTTTGTGCCCTTGACCCTATTCATTTACTAGTTTAAGCAGATACAAGTTTTTCACTGGGTCTCTAAGTTTCAATTTCAAGCACTGATAGGGACATTTTTTTTAAAGGCTCTGCCACCTAATAAAAATAAGTCAAATTATTATCATATGAATTCTGAATATTCACCCACATACTTTATTTTCTGACAGGGAGAACAAGCAAAGACCGATGCTAAAATGATTTGCAAAATGCTGAAGAGCAGGAGCATGTATGAAGAAGTAAGGGCTCAGAAAGTGAAGTTCTTCCAAATTAAATCAAAAATAGGGAACATAATTGAGGAGTCATTCCTTTGGACTGCCTCATAGCAAGCACCGGTATCACTGAGAGGCAAATACATTGGTACAAGACCAATCTGTACAGCATCCAGGGAGAAGTTCCACATCTCTGGGGAGAGGAAGGTAGCTTCTGATACATGATTTTTTTTTTAACATTAGGTTGTTCTGAAGCCAGGCAGTGGGTTAATAAAAGAATACACCTTGGCAGGGACCCAGCAGGGACTGGGATGCCAAGGAGCATCCCTGCAGATGCAGAGAGAGATATGTGAGCATCTATCACAGCCACACCTCATTGTGCATGGAGAGGGTGCAGCTCTGGCTGTGCCTCAGCAATGCCTGACAGCTCTAAGATAAATAACACAAAGGAGGTTTTTGTCCCAAGATGTTGCAGTCGGAGGTAGGCAAAAGCTCTGTGGCTCTTGTAGTGCACAAACCCTAGAGATGGAGGCCAGATCCTACAGAAACGATATGCAAACTGCCTTGTACCTATAGCATGGACACCTTTACAAGGGGATGAGGCCACTCTGTCCTTCCTCTGGCACGCAAAGCCACCTCTATAAATCAGCAAGATTGCAGCAACCTGAGATTTCTCCTCCACCAGACATCTTGCAGAAAATTATAGCCTTTTCCAGGGTGAAATACAAGCCTGAAGAGTTATTATGCCTTTATTTTCCTCCTGCCCTTAAATAGCAGACATATTTGTGCACTAGCATCCAAATTACCTGCCTGTAAAGTTGTAGCCACAATCCATTTTCCCTAAATTTCAGTGGGTTTTGTCTCCCTTACCTTGTCTTTAATAGCATCACTCATCACCTATGCTGTAGGAGTGCCCAGTCCGTGCCCAGTCTAAGCCACAGCAGTGACCAGTTCTCGTCTCACTGCACCAGCCCAGCTCCCATCACCAGCCAGAGGAATGTAAAAGCAGAGTTTCTTGACATTTGTGCCTTTTGGCTGGAGACCACTCAAGCCTGACCTTCCAGCTCTGGGACTGACCAGAAAAACTTCTCTTCCAGACCAAAGGTCCCACACGTACCCCAACACTGCCTTTTAAAGGCTAACAAAAAACAGCTGTCAACTCCTCTCTCCAAAGTTGAATGCTCCCTTCAGGGTGGAGGAGTGCTTTCCCTTCCCTGAAGAAGTCGAGTAACCCCTCCTTTGCTGCAGTGCTGGAGCTGGAGTCCTTCTTACAGGGGTGCTTAGCTGTAGGTGCATAATTAATAGCAGTGATTTGCAAGAGTGGAGAGAATGACACCAACTGGAAAGGATAAAATGCCTAAATAGTCTTTTTGGAATAGGAGGAATAATGTAAAATGTTCAGGGGGTGTGTTTCATTATGGTCCCTGATTTGCAGCTGCTGGCTGAGAGTAGAAATGCCTCATCTGTAAGCAAGATATTTGTTAGACATGCCTGTTCCTGCCCAATTTTATTCTAGTCCCTGATCCCAACATTCATTCTGAGTCTGTGATGTGAAGCATGGAGCAGGAGAAAGCTGTGCCAGGTTTTGCTCTGAGTCAGTGGTTCTTGGGACGATCTCATGCAAGGCAGCATGAGGGCCAGGTTATCCAAAGGGCTTTTGGAGAGGTTTTCAGACAAGACTGACTTCCAAAAAAGAGGGTGGACTTTTTGCAGGGCTCAAGGCTGCCATCCCTGCTACTATATCTCCTGAGCAGATATTCCAGTGCTTCCAATACTTCAAAAACAAGATTTCTCTAGCCTAAGTGAGAGCTGGGCATCTCTTCAAACCCATCTGTGACCAAAGGGGCTGAACATTTCTGAAGATCCAGACACAACTTTCTCTACTGAAAGGACATTCTTCTCCCAAGTAACAAGCAAGAGAACAAGAGGAAATGGACTCAAGTTGTGCCAGAGGAAGCTTAGATTGGAGATTAAGAAAAATTTCTTCCTCAAAATGGTTGCCAAGCCCCAGAACAGGCTGCCCAGGGCAGTGGTGGAGTTATTATCGCTGCAGGGATTTAATAGATATGTGGATGTGGCACTAGAGGACATGAGTTAGTTGTGAGCTTGCAGTGCTGGGGGATTGGTTGGACTCCATGATCTTACAGATCTTTTCCAACCCAAATGATTTGATGATTCTAGTGTTCTATGACACATTTTTAGACTAGGCAAAGCAAAGCAAGACTGAGATGGGCCATGGGTCCCCTTGGTTAGTTGAAGTCCACAGCCTTGAGCAGAGAATGTACAATCCCCAGACTGGGGAAGGATCTCAAAGCAACCCACAGTGCCCCAGCTCAGCCAAGTATTTCTGTTTGCAACTGTGAAAAAATCTGCTTTTTGATGGAAATTTAGGACAGCTAGGAGATTAATGGCATGATCACCTTATGACCTAACTTGACAAGAGCTGGCAAAGTAGCAGAGAAGGTAGCAAAGAAAGTATGATTCTTTGAAACTCAGACTGGAACCATTTGGACAAGGAAAACTGCTCCCAAATACACCCTAGGACATGTAATCATAAACCATAGACAACATCAGACTTTTATGTTTTTACCTGAAACCTTCCTTGTTTTTCACAGGAATCAATTCATACATCTGTCTCACTCAATCCTTTCCTGACTTCAAAACAAATTTTGAAGCAAATCTGTACAGCTCAAGTGGGGTCTACTTTTCAAGCACCCTTGTCCCATTTAGTCCTGCTAATACTCTAGGTGCCAGCTTCTCCCAGCTAGGACACAACCGTGGATACCCAGAGTTCCTCATCTGCTTGCACTGCTGGGAGACCAGCACACAAAAACCTTATCTCTGATTTATGTAGGCATTCTTTAAAGACATCCTTAAGACATTCTTGAGATATCCAGCCTGAGTTATCTTCGTTTTCAATCATTCATTCATCATTAATCCTTTCAATCCTTTTCATTCATCATTAAAGAATGTTCTTCAAGGGCATGCTATGAAAACCTTTCATTCTTTCCTAGAAGCACCCAGGCTTGGCTAAACTGCCAGGAAAACACCAGAGATGAATCCTTTTTGTTGACAGCAGTGATTTTTTTCCCCTGAGTGACTTCTCTGTAATTCTGATGTGATTTCTCTCTGATTCCACCTTATGGTTCCGTTAGGTTTTCTGTTTACCTACAAGCACCTGGTTACAGGCTGTGGTTTGTCTTCCATAATGGGGTATGTTCATCATAAAGACATTGTGAAGTAGGTGCTGAGCAATGTATAGCACTTTTAAGGTTGTAATATGGATTCGTGTCCTGACTCAGAATCGAGTTACTTGAATTTTATTCTAGAACCATTTCAAGGATTAATTATAGGCTGGCACAAAAGCTTAGTCAGGCATTTGTTCCTTTTGCTGCCTGGTATCATTACTCTTGAAAAACAAAGGCTGCTACATATCACTTATTCACGTAATTGCATGGAATCTACATAACAAATATTCATGAAGATATTTTAAGTGAGGAACTCTGTGGGGTAAATGTTCATGAAGCTCGTTCTCTCCTTAGCCAAATACAAGGTGTGTTTGAAAGCCATATGTCACTTTGTTCACAGAGCTTAGAGCTTGTCAGCATGAGTACAGGAAGTTTATTAAGGTGAAATAATGGGGAAAAGAAATGGGGTCTTGTTTGAGCCACCTTACTTGGATATATCCCCACAGCCACCAATGCTGATGGACATGGAAGCTGAGCTGCAATGGGGAGTTAATACTGTTAAATCAGTATTCCGTCAGTGACAAAGAGGCAGGAAGGGTATTTGCTTGCAGTTTTGGCAGGAGGATTTTATTGCATCTTCACTGTCAGAGGGTGTAGAGGCAAATACACAGAACATGGCTAATTCAGGCCAGGGGAAAGGTGGGACCAGGGAGCGGGGACCAATGGGAGAGCTCTGGGGGAGTGACCAGGCTGACAGACAACCGGGGAATTCAAACTGGGACAGTCCATCCCAAAGAACCATGCACCTCGGGGGGAGCCCTCCGGTCACCCCAACACCATATGTGCTCACCAGCCACCACAGGGAGTGGCCACAAAAGCCTGAAGACAGCGCACAAAATTGGCTCTTCTGATCCCATATCCATCCCTTGTCCCCACCAACCCCTGTGAGCTGGGTTAAGCAGAAGTCTGCATGTCTCTAGAGGATGTGCCTGACAGGGTGGTCATACTGACATGACCTAGCTGGGCTTATAATGCTGCTTCATCAGCTCTCAGAGGCTTGGGACATGAGTCCTACTGTGGCAACCCACCCCACCTGCTTTCCCTGGAAGTGAAAATTGTTATACTAAATTCAATAAGAAATAATACAACCAAACGGCATACCACCATCAGAGTAAATAATTTCTTGAAATACCTGATCTAATCTAAATTTTCTGTTTAAAAGACTGTTCTCTGCTCCTATCACTATCTGCCCATGTTAAAAATCACTCAATCTCTTTTATAAGCCCCCTTTAAGTACAAAAAGACAACAACAAGGTGTCCCCAGAGCTTTCTCTTCTCCAGGCTGAACACCCCCAGCCTGCCAGCCTGTCTCCAGAACAGAGGGGCTGCAGCCCTTGGAGCATCTTCATGGCTTCCTCTGGACTCATTCCAGCATCTTCTTGTCCTTCTGATGTTGGGGTCTCTAGATCTGGAGGCAGCTCTGCAGGTGGGGCCTCACCAGAGCTGAGTAGAGGGGCAGAATCACCTTCCTTGAACTGCTAGTAAATGGTATTTAAACATGGACACGAATGCATCAGGCCTCTGTGAATTACTCCAATCTGCTGGATTGGTATATCTTCCTAATCCAACAGAGCCACAGCTAGCACATGGGTGCACGTATGCTTTAACAGTCACAGCTGGGAAGGACCACCCTGCCTATAAACCCAAGAAGTTTACATGTCATCCCAAAGGACGCATTCACACAGAGGCTGAGGGCTCTGTGCTGTAACCATTTGGGGATATATTCCCTGTCCCTCTCCAGACTGGAGATCTAACCCAGTGCTTTCTTCTTTTCTTTCAGTTTCTGAATCTAGTCCCTGATTGGCTCAGGGGAAAAGTTCTACTAATATCAACAGGACATGATCAGTGGTGAAAAGCCACAGCCTTGATAAACTACAATAATTCATATTCGCTGAGGAGCTACTTCTCACTGCTCTGTTTATCCCTCCCACAGCTGTGATAACAGTACAAGATTTCCTATAAGAACAACCCAGAACTTGCTACTTCCATGTGAAAACACAACAGCTTCAGTTACTGACTCATCCTAATACTCTGTGGGACAACTCCTATATTTTTACACTTTTAAAACATTTTGTACTCCCCTGTTTTTCTGCCTTCTGCTCTTTTTTCCTTCAGTACAAAAAGCGCATGCAATGTTCTTTGGTTGTTGTTTCATTTTCTTGCTTATTTTGGTGGTTTGGTGGTTGGTTTTTTTTAAACTGGAGAAGGTGAGCCAGGGAAGGAGCATATCAGAGAACATTAAGGCAGACACTGGAATGGCGAGCCAGCAGTTATACTGCTGGCAGAGATATATGTGGCAGAGAGCATCTCCAAATAAACAATAATAATAAAATAAAAATAATAAAAGTAAAAGCAGCAGAAAGCTTTCTTTCATTCAACTAGGCCAAAAAAGTAAAATTTTGGCAAGAAATAACCTGAGAAAGTGCCTGAAGAGCTGGAATTAGGTTCTGTATCATACAGAAGAGCCAAAAATGTGTTTGGCCACAAACAGCATGTGATGCATTGCAAAATACTTCACAAGGAGATATTTAAAGGGTGGGATGGTTGGCATGGAGAGGAAAAGCGGGGAGGCATAGCTGTGGGAGGAATATCTTTAGCCTTCAAACAACAGCCACTAAAACATCCCAAACACTCTGCCTCCCCAGAGGTGACATAGGTTGAAAGTTTTGTGCAGGACAGCTTTTGAGGGATAATATAATCTCATTTAAAATTAATTTTAACTGTTCCTTTCATAGTGAGAAGGAAAAGCCCACAGATAGGGCCTGATGCAGAGATGTCAGTAGGCTTTGGATTAATGGGGTTTGGATTGGACCCATGGTGTAAGAGACAGTGCTCCAATCTAGCCATAAATAAAGTGACTTCTATTAACATTTATATTCCCTTTAATTTATTTAACCAAGAAAGTCAGCAGAGGCCCATAGGTCTCCGTATTAAGAATGAACTGGCCAAGACAGCAGCAGATAAAACTTGCACCAGCGTAAATCAAAGCTTCCATAAGTCATACCATACTCAAGAAACCATGGGTGAGTAAGTCAATAAAACATGACCATTTTTTGCTTTATTGTCTCATTCTCAGCTCTCACTTTCTGCTGGAGCCAAACATAATTTCTCCTTTGTCTTTTTAAGGGATCCTGAAGACAATGGACTGAACTTGTTGCAAACCCAGGGTTTAGAGTGGCAGTTCAGGAGCTGGGATTTGCAAGCAACTCACAAATGTTTTGCCTCCCTTTTTGGTCAGATAATAACAAATATGAAATCCAGAAGCTTTACTGCTTCTTTTCTTACTTAATGTTGGAAAGCCTGCACCTCCATCTCATTAGACCCACATTATGAAAAATTATTGCAGTCCAGAATTGTTTTGCCCTATATAATTTGAGTTTTTCCGCATATAGACAGCTGTCTATCCTGGAAATGGATGTGCTTAATTTTTCCCATCCCAGGGTGCAAAGAGTCATGGTGAGCCCTGCAGAGGGGCTGGTTCAGCATCTCACCTTCCCTGGCATGGGGCTGCAGAGACATTGTGAATGCGATTTTCACCACAGTGAATATTTAATCCTTGAAAGTTCATTGTGGCAAGTAGCCCTTTTCCCATCCAGTCATGGAACCCACCTCATCAGCCCTTTTGGGCATGCCACATGCACCTCCCCCCTTTTCTTTTCTTTTCTTTTCTTTTCTTTTCTTTTCTTTTCTTTTCTTTTCTTTTCTTTTCTTTTCTTTTCTTTTCTTTTCTTTTCTTTTCTTCTTTTCTTTTCTTTTCTTTTCTTTTCTTTTCTTTTCTTTTCTTTTCTTTTCTTTTCTTTTCTTTTCTTTTCTTTTCTTTTCTTTTCTTTTCTTTTCTTTTCTTTTCTTTTCTTTTCTTTTCTTTTCTTTTCTTTTCTTTTCTTTTCTTTTCTTTTCTTTTCTTTTCTTTTCTTCTCTTCTCTTCTCTTCTCTTCTCTTCTCTTCTCTTCTCTTCTCTTCTCTTCTCTTCTCTTCTCTTCTCTTCTCTTCTCTTCTCTTCTCTTCCCTTCCCTTCCCTTCCCTTCCCTCCCCTCCCCTTCCCTCCCCTTCCCTCCCCTTCCCTTCCCTCCCCTTCCCTTCCCTCCCCTTCCCTTCCCTTCCCTTCCCTTCCCTTCCCTTCCCTTCCCTTCCCCTTCCTTCCCTTCCCTTCCCTTCCCATTCCATACCTTCCCTCCCTTCCCTTCACATCCCTTCCCTTCCCCCCTTCC
Organism: Monarcha castaneiventris obscurior; assembly: GCA_026261815.1. Taxonomy (NCBI): domain Eukaryota; kingdom Metazoa; phylum Chordata; class Aves; order Passeriformes; family Monarchidae; genus Monarcha; species Monarcha castaneiventris. Next base: position 16,242,676 of record JAMPIT010000575.1, read on the forward strand.
CTCCCCTTCCCTCCCCTCCACTCCCCTCCCCTCCCCTCCCCCTCCCCTCCCCCCCCCCCCTCCCCTCCCCCCCCTCCCATCCCCTCCCCTCCCCTCCCCTCCACCTCCCCCCTCCCCTCCCATCCCCCTCCCTCCCCTCCCCTCCCCCCCCTCCCTCCTCTCTCATCTCTCTTCTCTCTCTCTTCTCTTCTCTTCTCTTCTCTTCTCTTCTCTTATCTTCTATTCTCTTCTCTTCTCTTCTCTCATCTCTCTTCTCTCCTATTCTCTCTCTTCTCTTCTCTTCTCTTCTCTTCTCTTCTCTTCTCTTCTCTTCTCTTCTCTTCTCTTCTCTTCTCTTCTCTTCTCTTCTCTTCTCTTCTCTTCTTCTCTTCTCTTCTCTTCTCCTTTCCCCACAGGACAGTACCAGTTTACAACTGTGTTACAGTGATGCTGTTTCTGCTTCTACAATCACGACTCTGTCATGATTTCTATCATAAACCTCAGACCGGATTTTTTTGGGGGGATGGGGGTTTGTGGTTTTTCTTTTCTTTCTCTTGGGTTTAGAATTTGATCATAAAAACTCATGCTGGGCTAAAATTCAGCTGCCAGGTCTTGGTTGGATACTAAATCTGATTTAACCCTGAGGATGCTGAACTGCTTTCAGGTAGATGACAGTTTTGGGGTGCATGCCAACGTGTGGGATATGAGTCCTTAGGGGCAGCAAGAAGGGGTGGCCCACTTTGATTTGGGGTATCTGGGAGCCAAAATGCACAGAAAATCCAGCTGGACAATGCCACATCCCAACTGCCATGGTCTCCTCAGTTCTCTTGGACTACAGGCTGATATCCCTTATTCCTTTGATTGACATCTTTATTCCACATCCTCATGGATATTTCATGCTTGATCTGTTCCTCTTCACACTGGATTTCTCAGTGCATTTAATGCATACATTTGTAAAAAACCCCATATTCATTAAGTTTTGCCAGATGTTTGTCACTCAAAAGCATCTTGTACCCCTTATTCTACATTTCACTGAATCAGGTCTTTGATCAGTCCTTGTTTCCTAAGCCCCACTCCAGAGAGATTGAGTTTTCCCAGAAAGACCACTTAAGTTCAGGTTGGTTTTGGATCTGACAGCAGCTGCAACCCACCAGAAACCACTGGTCTCAGAAAACCTGGGGCCAAACTCACCCGATCAGTGGCTCATATGTTCCACCAGATCACAAAGTCTTTCAGTTGTCTCCTCCAGGAGAAACTAAAGTGACAACTCAGTAGAATCATAGAGTCATTTAGGCCGAAAAAGACCGTCAGGAACATTGAATCCAACCGTTGAACAGCCAGTCCAACCAGTACTGCCACTAACCCATGTCCCCAAATGCCACATCTACACAGCTTTTAAATACCTCCAGGGATGGGGACTCTACCGCTGCCCTGGGCAGCCTGTGTCAGGGCTTCAGAGCCCTTCTGAGGAAGAAATTTTCCCTCTTATCCAATGTAAACCTCCCCTGGCACAGCTTGAGGCTGTTTCTTCCTTTCTATTGCTTGTTTCCTGGGAGCAGAGTCCCCAGCTGGCTCCACCTTCCTGTCAGGGAGTTGTAGATAGTGACAAGTTGCCCCAGGAGCCTCCTTCTATCCAGGCGGAGGCTCTCCAGCTCCCTCAGCTGCCTTTCATAGGACTCATGCTGCAGATCCTGAGCACAGCACAGACACAGCTGACTCGTGGACAAGGATTTACTGGGGGGAAAAAATATCTACCACGAGGACACACTGCATCAGGGAAGGCAGAACAGGAACCACAGATGTATCAGCTGCCCACAGATTCCCCACCTCTGAAATGCTAAGGAGAAAGGGCCTGATGAAAGGGAGTGACACTATCTTGCAGTTACGGTGGGATGGAGCAAGCATAGTTCCAGTTCCACTTACCTTCCTTAGATACCTTCTCTAGGCTGGAAATAAATCCTTTCTGACTTGGTGTCTCCCTGTATCTAATTTTTTTATCTCAACACAATTGTTTGTACTTAAACACAGAGGTTTAAATACAGCTAAATCAGCATGAGGTGGATTCTGATGGCAGCAGGTGAGCTTTTCTTCCATGGATGCTGCTGCTTCTCCGGGATGGTCTGTAGGTCACCCATGGCACTCATGCAGCTCTGCCTGTAAAAGTTGGTGGTGTAGATATGTTCAAGCTCCAAAGAACACAACAGATGGCTCAGTTCCTAGGATGCTACAGGGGACTCCTAGGAAAGCATCCAGTGCCAGATCCATCCCCAGTTTGGTTTGGGGAAAAGGGTGTTCCCTCCTAGATCTGCTTATCTCTCCTCTTGCCTGAGATGGAAGGGGTGGAAGAGGAGGAGAAAACACACTTAATTAAAGCAATGAAGCACAAAACCTGGACACACATGTTCTCATCTGGAAAGCAAGTGTAATAACACTTCCCTAGCCTGTGGGGACACAGTGAAAGGCTGTTAAAGATTTTTGCATTGATCAGATACTTCAGCCATGAAGGTCCTCCTGAGAGCTTAAAATTGATGGGATGGGGTATCATGACTGTACAAAACTCTAATCTGTCAAAGCAATAATCTGTGGAAGAAAGACACTTTACAATGCAGTTACACAGCAGATGGTAAGTGACTTATGATGTATTCCACCAACTGTATGCAGGAAAACAGTATTAGTAAAATATGCTGACATGACAGATTAATAGCTCAGAACTGCAATCCAGGAGAGGTAAGACTCGCCTATGCTTCCTCTGGGGTTCTTAACAATAAGGAATTAAATAAATATTACAAACTGAAGATTAAGTGCAAGTAATATTAAAGCAAGGCTTTGGTCTGGATGGAGACTGTAAAACTGCTGTCATGGGACTCAATGTTTATTGTGCTGCGGTGACACCATTGTAACACTGCATCATTTATAGATAAACGTGGCTCCTTTTGCTCATGCTGCCAACCCATCCCAGGATTTGAGAAGCCAGATGTGCTCCTCTGGCTGTGGCACCACCTCTGGCAGCATCATGGGCCTGATCCTTCTCATCCTTTACATATCATTGTGATCACTCCCATCCTGAAAAAAACCTAAAAAATAACCAGAAGGGTGGTGGTTTATTTGCTTGCTTGTTTGTTTGTTTTAAACTTTCTGGAAGTGAAACACAAAATCTTGCTGGAGCTTATCACTGCTAAATAATTTGTTGTGAGGCACATGATTTCCCCTCATGTCCATATTCCTCTCTTTGACTTTCCTGTTTGGATTCCAACAGAACCTGGGTGGAGATAAAGGAAAAGGGGTTATTCACATCAGGTAATTTCAAGCACTTAGAGTAATTGTCAAAGATGGTTTGGAACTTCCATAGTCAGTGGAGGGAGAGAAGATGCTCCAAAGGGCAATTGGGAGCCCTGGAGGCTGAGGTCAGAACTGGCATTTTGGTTGGGAGCTGCTGTGTTTTAGTTGATGGCTGGTCCCATCCAACCCTAACCATGAAACCTTGCCCACAAAAGGTTTGATTTGCCTCACCCTTCTCCAGCATTCAAGGAAGTGGATGCCTAATTCAGTTGGCTCTCCTTCCTCTGAAGGTGATGGACAGTGCGGTCCCTACCAAACCATTGCTCTGCAGGGGTCTGGAATAAGCCTTTCCCATTTCAGACTAGCATAATCACCAGCGCTGCAGGAGAATTCTGGAAATTTGGATGTCTGTGTTGGAAAAAAGCAAAACAGAAAAGGAAGAAAGGAAGGGAAAAGGACAAGAGTGGGGAAAAAAAGAGAATTAAAAAAGAAAAGAAGAAAGAGAGGGAGAGGGAAAGGGAGAGGAAGAGGAAGTAGGAAAGTATGTGGAAAGCTACCTTTGTTCTTCATTACATTAAATTTAAAACATCATGCCAGTAACAATATATTGTCCTCGTTACACAAAGACAGTAAGGTTCAGCTAGCTCATAATTTCACCAATAAAGAGCATGATTTGTCAATAAAAATTAAGGCAGTCACTGATCCATAGTCTATATTTCCTGCTTGGAATGAAACTGTAAAATATGATTATCAAATTTGGTGCAAAACAGAGCAAATGTGCAAACCAAGACAAGCAAAAGTATACTCCTCCTCTTGCTAGTGTCATATGAAGCCAGACAGGACCAGGTCCTTCATCAGAACACCCCAAACCACCTACAGCCATTGTGAAGAGAAATCCCATTTTTTGAGCTGTATGGAAAGCCTTTGCTCATGATTTTATGTGTAACTTATTTGGCAACTTAGAAAAAGAGGCACAGAGGGGCTTGATTGAAAACTGATGACACAATCTCTCCCTGCTTTTAGCATTTTGGCATGCAGCACAAAAGCATTTCTGAAATCCCTCCAGTATCTAGAACCATACCTGGAATCCTTTTAGGACTAATATTAAAAGTGTATGGTAAGCTAGAGGCAGGTCTACTCATCAAATGAGTTCCCACCTTTCTATCAGTGAACAATAGAAAGACAAGAGTCTTGTGTGATATATTTTTGCCTCTAATGGGAAAAAAAATCTTGAGAAAGTACCTTCAACTTAATTTCAAACTAATTTGTTTGGTGTTTTCTCCAAGAGACTTAAAAATGTTTGCAATCTCCTAAGCATGACTACTGGTCTTGTTTAGCCAGTTCCTAACCCCACCACTGAGTCCTGGTCTTCCAGGAGCACATGCCAAAGAAAATGTTTGAAAAAAAAATACATGTGGTCTCTACTTAGAAGTCTTAAGGCTATCTGGATCGTAAATCTGTTTTGGGGTGTGTGGCAATGCTTATTTACTCCCAATTCATTGTTTCCTTTGTGAGGACTTTTCAGCCAAGTTAGAAAGCCAGAAAGTTCTGATTGTAGTAAATCCATAACGTACCTTTAAGTAACAGCAGAAGGTATTCACTAAAACTTACGCTCAGACAAAAAGACATAAGAGACATTCATTCAAACAAATCCTGGGCTGATGCCACACCATGGGCACATTGGGGGGGGGGGGGGAGGGGATGGAGAACCCACCTGCAGATCTGCCTCCACCTCTGGTGTCCTCAGCATCAGAAGGACATGGAGTTGCTGAAATGAGTCCAGAGGAGACCATGGAGATGCTCCAAGGAGAGCATCCTAGAGCCCCTCTGCTCTGGAGCTGGCTGGGAGAGCCGAGGGTGTTCAGCCTGGAGAAGAGAAGGCTCCAGGGTGATGTAATAGTGGCCTTCCAGTAACTGAACGGAGCCTGCAATAAAGATGGAGAGAGGCTATTTACAAGGGCCTGGAGAGACAGGACAAGGGGCAATGGCTTCCCACTGCCAGAGGGCAGGGTTAGATGGGATATTGGGCAGAAATTCTTGGCTGTGAGGGTGTTGAGGCCCTGGCACAGATTGTCTAGAGAAGCTGTGGAAGTGTACCAGGCCAGGTTGGATGTGTCTTGGAGCAACCTGGTCTAGTGGAAGGTGTCCCTGTCTATGGCAGTGGGTGGAACTGGATGACCTTTAAAATCTCTTCCAACCCAAACCATCTATTATTCTATGACTGTATGATTTGTATCAAGAAGATGACCAGGGGAATGGTAATGTCATTATTAGACAATAATGCAAACAAAAAAGCAAAACTCTGGGCAGACAACATCTGGACTTGGGATTTGAGATGGAGATGGGGCTCCTCTAAATGTCGGTGAAGGAGGAAGGCAAGGTACCCCATCCCAAGCAAACAGCTTGTGGCCCCACTATGGCTGCAGTGGTGAAGCTGTTTCTGGAGGCTTTGAGATGAGGTTTACTTTCAAGTTTCTAGTTTTATTTGAACTTCAAAGTGGAATCAGAAGTCAAAGAACATGGGCTTGTGGGGCAGAGCTTTTCATGGTCTTCACCATTGCATCTCTCTAAGGGAGGGGTCTGCATCTGCATTCATGTTTCAGTTCACAACAAACCCAAACCAAAGACCTGGTCCAGGTGAATACCTACCACATGCTGACCAAGACTGCGCCACAGGACCAGGCTATAGCTAATCCAAAAAAAAGCCCTCTGAACTGTGGATGGCAAGTCATCAGCAGTTTTTCATTCTGCATAGCCTGGTGGTTTGGATACAGCCAGGCACCTTCACCAAAGAGCTGTGGTTAGTGTTGGGGTGTGGATGAACCCATGTATAGAAACGCAGAAGCTCCCAGCAGCTGAATTCATAGGCCATGTCTTTACTGCCAAATAACAAAGTCTAGTGAGTGTCCCTGACACTGAGACCAAGGGGTATGGACCAGTGTCCACATTGCTCAGGGCTGTCCCTGTCTTGAGCACATCCCCCCAGAGAGCACATGGCTGCTCCCAGCTCAGGTGTTGCTCCTCTGGCCCCAAGACAATAGAACTGTTTTGTGTGTTTTGGCCAAGTTAAACTGTCTGCAATAATATGTGGACTGTGCTGCAGACCACTGGAGTGGCATTTTCTAGCAGGAAATCAATGCTTGAGGGTGGGAAGCCTGTCGGGATAGTGTCTATGCATATATGTATGCTACATGACCAGCAAGGCCAAAACAGGGTCAGACTGACAATCCCTGCCCATGAGGACTCTTGAGTAAACTCACTTCAGGCTGGGTATGTGGCAGGGGAGTGAGCAATGTGGACCATCAGGATGGTCTCAAGCTCATCTTCTGATGTTCTCCTGGTCAGCAATGGAGACAAACCCTTTTTGCTGAGTCAGCCATGGAGGCTTTGGGTTCATCCCACCTATTATGTGCAGGTAAAAGAGGCATTGTCCCTTTTGCAGCTTGCACAGCCACCTCCTACAGCCTCCTCTCTTTGCTCCCAGCCTTTAAGAAACTGAAATGCAATGTGGCAAATTCAGGTCTGAGGAAAGAGTTTAAAGGAAAGCCCATATCACTCCTCCACTCATCAAATTCCTCATCTCTTTGAACATGAACCACAATAAAACCAATATAAAAAAAAGGGGACACCAACTTAGCATCCTTAGTGAGTGCACCACACATGGGGTAGAAGACATCTGACCAAATGCACTCATCATCATGTCCCCTTGTGTTTGAACTAGTAATGTCCATCTCACCTTGAAGTCAACATAGAAAGAGGGACATTGACACACATTTTCTCTGACATGCAGTGTTGGGAGAAGATAGATTAACTGCTCTCCAAGAAACTCTCCAAACCAAAGACATCTAATTGCTGACGCAAGTGAGAAGAATCCATGTCCAGAAGGAACCGAGAACCCTTTCATTTACCACATTGCCTCAACTAATAGCACTTAAAATAACTCTTAGATACCCAAGACACTCCATTACATGGATGAAGGTGGGATGGGTGATCCTGTGGTGTATATGCAGAAGTAGGGTGTGCTGGACTTGAGATGCAGTGAAGGACATTCAGCAACAGTGGAAATG